>CM076097.1:5017500-7517500 GCA_038048805.1 Hipparchia sbordonii | reverse complement strand
TACTATTTAGATTTAAAATTAAGCAAACAAATAGTTCAATTATTATTATCCGTTTTCACTTCAGTAGATTCATTATGGAATAAAAAATTCGTGAAATGAAAAAGGAAAATAATCCGACATAGCCAAAGCGAGTCGCGAAACTGAAGTTTAAATGGCCAGGGTATATAGTTCGAAGAGCTGGTCGTTGGGGTCCTACGGTGCTGGAGTGGCGATCTCACACCGGGAAACGCAGTGTTGGCAGACCCCCCCCTAGGCGGACCGACGACATCAAACGAGTCGCAGGGAGGCACTGGATGCAGGTGATGCAGGACCGAGACCTGTGGAAGTCCATGCAAGACGCCCACAGCTGGACAAAGGCCTCCCTTTTGTCCAGCTGTGGACGTTTGTCAGATAATAAAGAAGAAGAAATAATAACGATTTCGGGACCCTGTCACGGCCGTCCAGCGATTTATTACATTAAATCCTGTAATACAACCTTGATGACCTCCCTGGCACAGTGGTGAACGCTGTGGTCTTATAACTGGGAGGTCTCGGGTTCGATTCCCGACGGGGGCTATTTAGGAATTTATAATTTCTAAATTGTCTCTGGTCTGGTCTGGTGGGAAGCTTTGGCCGTGGCTAGTTACCACCCTACCGTCAAAGACGTGCCGCCAAGCGATTTAGCGTTCCGGCACGATGGCGTGTAGAAACCGATTAGGGGTATGGGTCGAATTTACACTGCTATACCCCTTCCAAGTTAGCCCGCTACCATCTTAGACTGCATCGTCACTTACCATCAGGTGAGATCGCAGTCAAGGGCTATCTTGTCATCGAATAAAAAAAAATACAATATTCCTACCTAGTCCAAGTTAAAATACCGTGACTATTTCAGAATTTTACTATCATAGATCAATATTAGACAGTCCATCGAATTTTTATTGAGTATGCAATGTCAACATAAACAAAAGGGTAGTTCAGTTATTTCAATATTCGTGTTTTGTCGGATGTTTAACTTCAAAGCTGTAATGTTCTAGGCACTTCAGGTTTTTTTGTGCTTGCTATATAGCTGTTCCAATGTACAACTCGACCTGTCTGTTTTGTTTTTCTCCCAAATTAAAATTTTTTATTGGTTTATACTCGTTTTATATTTCAACGTTTGTTTTGAAAGTTTTCGTCTGTAAAATTATGTTTTTATTTTTGATTTTATGAAAGACAATTTAAACTGTTTTTGTTAATATATGTATTTTATAAAGAACTTTTTACGAGAGAAAGTTGTGTACAAAATGTTACACTTGAACTACGGACCGTATGTAACTGAATTTAGTCCGACAATTTTCTTTTCTTTCCTTTAAAAAAATATTAAAAGGAACAGAACTGCGTGTTGCAAAAATCTTACGGTAATTAATCTTTTCCTATGACATATCGACAGCTCGGTAAGAACTCTAGTAACTTTCTCTCGATCTTAGTAAAAAGTGAGAAGAAATCTCTGAAAGTTTGTAACTGAGATGGCTCTCAGCAATCTTAATTGGTTAAATTAATAAAATTATTACATAGAACTTATTGAGTAATTTTTTTCAAAAATCAACTAGCATCACGCATCCTTTAGTATTATACACATTACACATAAATCAATCAAACAGCTCTTTATTTTGCATAAAAAGTTCAATTGCTTTTAAAAAGTAACATTACAATTGTTATTTTCTATTTGCATGTCAAAAAAATGGTCATTTTTGATGTGAAATATAATGTATTATTTCTTATATATTGAAATTATATACGATTTTCTACATATATCAATATATCAATAAAATTTATTTAACTTAGTATATTTTATATTACCTTATTATAATCTATACTAATATATAAAGCTGAAGAGTTTGTTTGTTTGAACGCGCTAATCTCAGGAACTACTGGTTCGAATTGAAAAATTGTTTTTGCGTTGGATAGTCCATTTATCGAGGAAGGCTTTAGGCTATATAACATCACGCTGCGACCAATAGGAGCAAAGCATCAGTGAAAATGTTGCAAAAATGGGGAAAAATATCCATATTTAAAATATATTCTTTTAAAAACTTCTTAATCGCGATCATAATAACAGAAATTGACGCGGACGAAGACGCGCGCAACAGCTAGTTAATAATATAAGTAGGTAAAAAATCATCATGAAAAACAAACTAAACTGTAAGTTACTTAATAACAACGTATATCTACGTAATATTTTAAAGTACACATAATTGCTTTGTTAACGGGATCGAAAGCCTTGGTACAGTTAATCATACAGTGTAGGCAGGTACTTTGTAAATATACTTGTAAAGTAATGCAAATTCGGAAAGTCAATTTGCGAAGTCTCTTTGTTTTAAACAATATAAGTATTTCCAGCCATGCATCGAATTTCCCGAAGTAAATGGCACTGTATTGAGATTCTTTCCCATAAAGTACAATGGAAGTGAATATTTAAAATTAATACAGGTCAGAAACGCTGTATACCGTAAACTTCCATATATTCCTACACCTTTTTGATTCTCAAATATTAGGGTAAACTTGGATATATATATATACATATATACAAATTCAACGGTTTTTTTTTTCACAAAATTACATAATATTTATGCTTCATTTCTTCTTTACCAACTGCTTCATTCATATCCTTTACTTACCAACTCTAGGTAATTCCCCGTATACTTATTTTATCTTCAAAGACCACCCTCAAATCTTTACTTGAGGTAACAGCTTTATTTGAATTCCGAATAATGTATCCAGGTTAACAGTGTTTCGCACACCTAGTTCTTATTTTTATTCATGCGAAAGTAAGGGTCGCAATGAATAAATTTCAGTTTTGATAAGATGCTTTTTTCATGCATCACTGAAATTGGTAAGGTAAATAGGGTTCTGAAAGCTATAAAAAAGTCATGGTGAACGCGGTGCGAAGCCGTGAAGAATACGCGAAACGGTATTATGCTCATAATTCGCAGTTGTTTCGCGGCTTCGCTCGGCAATGTGGAGAGGCCATAAGGCATAGGCAATGAAAAAACAAGTCGATACTTTGCTCTGAACAATGTTTTAAAGCTCAAAGATATTCTTTAGTTTTAGATTTAGAATAAAAAATAGTCTTATATCAGCGTAATACGTTTGTGCGAAGAATCGCGTGAGTAGAGTCAGTCGTGGGCGTCGTGGCGCGGCGTTCGCTACTTTTCATATTGTTAGCTCCCTGTTCTAAGTGTGGGGTAAGAAGCTTTTCTTCAAAAATAGTTTGTCCCCATTTAATTCGAAGGCATTTGTCAAAAGTTCATTTGAATAAAAAAAAATTCTATTGTATTCTAATCTTGCTAGAACCATGTTATATCAAATAGGTAATGTTGTATCGTACTACTATTATTTTGTATACTTTACCAAAACTTTGCACCTTTTGTTTATCCAAGCCTTACGTTGTTACGAGTTGTAATGTCATGAAATACCTTTATTATGATCGTTTTGAAAAATAGGTATAATCAAAATTAATCAAATTAAATGTAGGTCAGTATGATAAAAAAATTTACTTTATTTATACCTAACGTTCGTTAGTTCCAAGTTCCAACGCAACATTTGAGCACATTTAAGTTTGCCGACTACAAAAGAGTTAAAGTGAAACAAGCGAAGGACACTGCATTAATATAGTACATGTGTTCAGAATATAATGCACTGACATTCACAACAAGAAAGAGCATTCGCTTTAAGTACCTACTCCTCTTATTTTAACTGACTATACTTTCAAATATATTCTACATAATAGTCGTGTATATCTGCGCCATTCGTGCACATTTGGCGAGAGAATCACATAACAAATGCTGGATTTACTGTTGAAATATTTCGCTAAAGAAATCCTTTAAAGCAATTCCGAGCATCTATCTTGCTCTTTAAAATGCAGTCTCAATGCATTCAAATTAGAAAGCGATAAGCGAGCGAAATCTTTGAAATCGCATTTTGTTTTAAAATTAATATTGATTTTATCGCTGTCACAGTAACAACGCACAATGACTAAACTCTACTGACTTATCATTTAATTAGGTATGATTTATGTTACGCCGTGGATGGAGCACGGGCGCTAAACGGTCATAGGGGACTCCAATTTTTCTATACATACGTTACATTTTTACATAAAATGCGTTTTGTTATATTGGTAACCTATGATATTTTCCTTGTAGATATTTTCTTATTTAAAAATTGGATAAATACGATTCCTTTATACTCTTAGTTATACTTATGGCATTAGAGTATACTCTAAAGTAGATACTAGCTAATTGATCCATTTAATTCCCAAGGTTGGTGCAGTTCTGAATCAGTTTGATTCGCTCAGATCCAATGCCGCTTAAGTGTGTTTCAAACTCCATATAATATGTATTGAACTTGCTGGGATGTAATCAAAGCTATGTAACGGAGATATTAGTTTCTCGAGCTCTCCATAACGCGTCATCTGAACGCAAGTTCGTGAATATTTAATCTTTGTTTGCTGCATTGAATTTTCGGTGCTCTACAAAATTATATATGTGCCAGTAAAACTAAATGAATTACATATTACATAATATAAATAAATAATCTAAGTCTATAGATTATTTAAAGAACCATTACATAGATACATGGTGTAAGGCCTTGTAAGGCTAATAAATTGTGAATTGGTTACACAGGTTATTAGAAATGCCACTCATCTCGGAATTGATGGGCTACCAGTATTGTAATTTCACGCAATGTATCTCGAACAACCGAACAACGAACGCCTGCAAGCCTGCAGTAGATACGAAGGAGTAATTTCACGCAATGTATCGCAAAGAAAGAGCGCCTGCAGTAGGTACGGTGCGTCGCAAGCGGCGTTGTAAGATTTGTACTTAGGGCGAGTGAGTAAATATTTAAAAGCCAACAAGGCTTTTAAAAATTTTCCTGTATAAACTATATTTATTAAATTCCCCAAAGATCATATGTTTTGATTATCATATTATTATGATTGACGAGTTTCATACACGAGGACATTAATCGTTACATTTATAAATTTTTTATGTTTATTTTAAATGGAAATAATGATCAGAAAGTTGCACTACCTTAACCAGGAAGCTGAATTTAGATATTCAACAGCTTGCATTTTTTTTAACTATGAAGTGTGTGTCTTATATTATTATTGAACTGTCATACATGTCGCATATTTCTATGAACCATAGAATAGAATAGATTTTTTTATTCAAATATTTTTTTACAACATGTTTTCGGATAGAATAGAAAATAGTAGAAGTCTCTCTCTTTTTTATCAGAAGTAGAATCATTTAAAAAATAATAGCATATTAATAGAATAGCAGCCAAAAACTCTTGAAAAATAACATAATCACACAAATTAATGAAATATGGAATACGGAAATCAGAAATATCTACGCTTTACCTGCGCTTTGTCCCTTTCTTCGTTTCTTTATTGTTATAAAAGCATTGTGCTGAAATTAGACGGTTTGACTTCCTTGGGGCGTTTTATCTTTGATGTTTGGTTTCATTACTGAAATATGGAAATTGTTATTTCCAAAGGTTTCGTTCCCTTACTGTTTGATTTATAGAAGCATAAAAAGCAATTTCAATGACTACGGTTACAAAAACTAGTAGGTACCCAAGTAAATTCCTTACAACAATTTTTCTTTGAACGAATAAATCACGCAACAGAACGCCCAGGAATTTAATCAAATCAAATTGAAAAATTTGCTTTAAATTCTTTATGCTTTGAGTAATTTAAAGATTGAATAGGTTTTATTAGGTATAGAGTATTGATGCTAGCGTAGTTCATAGTGTCACATTCACTGTAGTTATTGATCTAGGTACTTTTTATTTTTCATTAAATAAAAAAAACGTTAGTAGCAAACAGAACAAAATACTACTTTTTGTTTGGTCGTTGGTCTTTATACTAGAAAAACCTGTCTTGAAGTCCTTAAACGATTGCCCAAGTAAAACTTAAATAGAAGACTAGGTGGGCGAGTTCCCATCAAATGAAGTAATCTCTAAAGTGCTAGTAAACACAAATAAAATTACTTAATATAAAATGGGCAATAGTCTACAAGTAACACAAGTAACACAAGTAATACACGGTGTGAAATAAATCATGCCTATTGCTGAAATATTTTTATCTGATATTTTCCTTCCGACAGAATCCGGTCACGGCGGCCAATCTACACAGGGATTAGCCATCTGCTAGGGAGATATTATAGTGCACAAGTGTGTGTCTGTTCTGAGAGAATAGAGAGTGCACTCTTGCTTGCACACACACCCGCAAAGTCATAGTCTCTCTAAGGCACGGGGGGGTGATACACCGACAACTATAGGTAGTTGTTGATAGTCATAAAATACACTCACTATCGCTTCCACAACTAATGCAATCGATATCGCAAGTTGGTCACAATATCCTCACATAATTTATCCATTACTGCACTAAATATCCGTGGCATAATGTTATCCTGGACGCTCTATTATGACGGTCTTACTTAGCACCCTATTAAGGTACCTTAATGGAGAATTACTAAACAGTTTCAGTTTTCTCTTTACTCCAGCGTGCTCTTTTATGTATATTACAGGGTGTGTATCTACTGTCCAAGCTAATTTATAGACAAGTTCAGCAAATTATGTACAAACTTATTAAATTGAATCCGTATTAAAAAATGTTTTTTTAAAGTGTAAAATACATTTAAAAAAACCCGAAAGTGCATAAGATACATAAAACTAAGTGGAAATGGATTATGATTTTTTTAATTAAAATATACATTTAAAAAACCCGAAAGTGCATAAAGTAAATAAAACTAAGAGGAAATGGATTTCAAAAAGTAATGTATTTAAACAAAAATACTTTTATTATTATGTTCTGGATAATGAATCGAAGTCCATTACTATACATCAGTTTAACTGGATATTCAGTTTGTTGTACCTAATTCACAGAAGGACCTACTAATGTATTTCCACTGTGTAACAGAAACTTGTGAGTATTGCTGTGAATTCATAACTCAAAGCTAGTTGCTTTTGCTATTACGTAATAAGTAAATTACATTTTGAAATATGTAGCTACTATATCTATCGTCATAAAATATAAGCATTCCGACTTCGTATACGGATGCAACGAACGGTGTATGGTGTCATAAGCTCCAAGCCATTTAAACTATCCGACCTATTTCTCTGCTTCCTTTTAATAGATATAATAGGTACGCCTTACAAAGATTTTATAAATGCTAAAGTGCAAATTCGGTTCTCCCGTTTGGCTGCTACGATACCATAGACAAGTTCAGCAAATCATATACCTACAGACACACACACAGACACGTCAAACTTATAACACCGTCGTTTTTGCATCGGGAGTTAAAAAAGAAGCATATGTTAGCGCTAATTATGAATTCGTTAATCTATACCTACTTATAAACTCTACAGTCGAAGTACTTTACTTCAATTCAAGGATTTTTAATAATAATTTTACAATGATGAGTAGTTTTTGCTTACGATATTAGTTTCCGTAGTCTGATCAAACACAGACCAGAAACTAATTAATTGATTTAATAATCAAAGTTGTGCATTCAGTTCGATGCGCCTAGAATTCAATACGAGTTCAAGCGTTAAAATATGGAATATTATAATTTGTACATACATATTGTGATGTGCTTTGAAACATCACTACTAAACTAGTAACTATCTAAAGTCTAAACATAGTTTAGACTTTAGGTAGTTTCTAATTTTATTTGTCAAACGTGAAATTTTGTTCATAAATATAGGGAAGACACTGTCTCCTGTAACACAGTTTTTACTTCCACAGGAGACAGGGCTTCACATTATGTTATTATGTACGTTTATTGATAAATAAATAAAGATTTATTATTATTATTATTAAACTACTGCTGCTGAACTACCAAATTCAGTAGCACCTTAAACACATCGTAACATTGGATTCTGAATAATTAGTTTTTGGTTAATTCATTACTATTATTTTA
Organism: Hipparchia sbordonii; assembly: GCA_038048805.1. Classification (NCBI taxonomy): domain Eukaryota; kingdom Metazoa; phylum Arthropoda; class Insecta; order Lepidoptera; family Nymphalidae; genus Hipparchia; species Hipparchia sbordonii. The sequence continues at coordinate 7,509,554 of CM076097.1, read as the reverse complement.
TAGGTTATACTAGTTCTTGCCCGCGACTTCGTCCGCGTGACTTAGGTATAAATAAATAAATAAATCTAATACATATTATACTGAAACCGATAGCGTTTAAAGAAGCTGTCCCTGACTTTGTAAGATCGTAAAAAAAATTACAATCATTTTTAACGTCACAGTTCGAAGTCATAGGGATTATCTCTGTTTGCAAAAAGATTCTAGTTTCAACCGTCTCATATAATTTACCGTTGGAAAGCACACCATTTATTTTAGTCCTACATTACACGTGCGAGTATAACTGTGTCAATGCTTTGAACACGTTCTAAAACAAATTTTTCGTAATCTATATATATAAAATTCAAAGTCCTGACTGACTGACTGACTGACTGAGATATCAACGCACAGTCTAAACTACTGAAGTTAGAAACTTGAAATTTTTACAGTTCGTTCCTTTTATGACGTAGGCGCACACTAAGAAAGGATTATTGGAAATTCCACCCCTAAGGGGTTTAAATAGGGGATGGAAGTTTATATGAAACTCCGTCATTTTTCAAGCTGTTTCCATCAAAGTTGGTATTTGAGCTTTCAGTTAAAAATAAAGAAGTACGTGTGTCACAGTTTTTGTAAATTCCACCCCAAAATCTAATTCCACGCGGACGAAGTCGCGGGGGCAAAAGCTAGTCAGATCACAATGTTGACAATAATGATAATCATATAAGCGTATTTATTCGGAGCGAAACGTCCGTACATCACAGTCGATTAAATCCGCGTGTCACGCTCGTTACTCGTAGCCGTTCTGCGTTGTTCGGTGCAGTGCAGAATAAATAGAAATGTAAGCTACCAACTATATCAATCGTTTGAAACGCTGATAGTAAAAGTGCCTTACCTTGTAAGTTAGTATTAAGTTTGTCCTAGTTGCAAAACTCTTAAAAAAATCTAGAAACATCAGAGAAATAAAGGCTTTCTCATCTTGTATAATAATAATCTTCTATATATATAAAAATGAATCCCTATTTCCTTGGTCATCGCATCACGCGTGAACGGCTGGACCGATTTCGCTAATTCTTTTTTTGTTGTGTTTGTTATTGTCAGGAGAAGGTTCTTATAAAAGAAAAAATTAAGAAAATTGCGCGAAAAATTAGAAAATTTAAGAAAACTTAACCACCATATTAAATTATTTCTAATGTAACCGCTACATTAGAAATAATTTAATATGGTAATTCTACAATTCAAACTTTTTGATGTAACCTTATGGCGTTTGACATAACATTGACAGAATGCGTGCTGCCAATTTCGTCAAAGAGTTTCAATATTCATAGTTAAGACAGGACAACGTCTGTCGGGTCCGCTAGTTATATTATAATATATTGTCTATGTACGCTATTGACATTAATTTCTGACCTATGGATTATTTATTTCGTAGATACGCCTTAATGACTTTTATCGTTCGTAAAGTAGACCCATTAAAGCAGATAACTAGTTCTACAGTATTTTAAAGTTTTACCTTATTAAAAATTATCGCGCCGTACTTATCTCACTGAACATAATATCAGTAGATAACCTACCGTTTCAGGTTAAACAAAATAATGAATTTAAATAAATATTTACTACTTAGCTCATTGATTAGCCCAAGCAATGGACGATATATTAGTTCGGAGAACTGATGCTCAACATTAATGATGTGCCGGTTCGTTAAAAATGTACATCCGCGGATACGGATTAGTATTATTATTGTTATGACTGTGTTATTAGTTTCAGTGTTGCAAAATAAAAAAATATTCCATCCAACTGCACTATGTTTTTTCAACATTGTGTACCGAGTACTGAGTAGTCAGTAGGTATATTATAGTACCCAGACCTAAAATACAGTACAATATTATATAATGTAGTACGGTTGGCAACCCTACTCAACTCCCTCTTGGTGGGAAACCTTAAACTAAGTACCATTTTGCAGGATTCCGTGTAGAAAAATGAAAGCAATTCCCAAGAAATTTCACGACTTTTCTCTTTTAAAATTTCACTAAGTACAAAATTACTCCTAAGACCCACAAATCTTGACGGGACATTAGACTTTTCCCAAATTTCAAGTAAAGTATTCAGGTAAACCACACCTTTTTTTCACCTCTAAAGGTCGCAATGAATAAATTTCGGCGGTATTGATAGATCGTTCTTTACCTGGGTAAGGTGTTTGTAATGAAACTGATAAAATCTATACGTATAAAACAATATCCTGACTGACTGACAGACACAACCAAAACCACTGAGAATTTGGAGGCAATATTCCTTAAATGTTTCCTGTTAATTTTATATTTGGTAAATTTTGCGTTTGATGAATTTGGTAGCACCAGGCGAATCGAAAAAAAATACCTGTTGAAATAGAGGACATCTGACGCGACGTTGCTGAAATTTTTAGTATTGAAATACACAAGCGTGTGTTGATTCCGGTAGCTCTTACACTTCCCATTATTTATTTATTTTTATTTCCTGAGTGTTTTCCTCTATTTTTGTAGGGCAATGAAATATTGTGCGAGGTTTACTCTAGATTTCTTTTATTGAAAATTTCAGTCAAGAAACCCTCTGAAGCAATTTTTCACATGTTATGTTGTGCAGTTTATTTAAAATGCATTTGCTATGCACTTGATACAGAAAACGTACAATACGTTTATGTTTGGTCACGTAAACGTTAAAGTTAGAATGAATTTTGTTGCAAAAAAATATTGCGTCGTCATTCAATTTACGAGTTAGTTGCACGCTGTCAGCATGAAATTGTTACGGCTTATCGCGTACACGGAAACAGGAAGTTAAAACTAATAGCTGCAAAATTAAGCAATAAAGTGTTTTTTTTTTACAACAAATCATTGATCAATATATCTTCCAGAGCAATATTATACTTCAACTGAACACATGATTATTAAAGATACCCTACTAGTTCGAGCGAAGCCTGCGGCTTCGCTCGCGTGTATTGAGGTTTTTAATTTTAATCCGTTGCTTTGTTGCGGCGAGATTGAAGGACAAACCAACAAACAAACACACTTTGGCATAATAATTTATTATTAGTATAGTAAGGAAGTAAGGATTAATTTCTTGTTCAGGTAATTGTTAACAAATATATATATGTCTACCGCCGGATATGTATCTTGTAAGCACTTCCACATGCTGCAGGCTTGTGTCGCTTGTAACCAGTGTTAGAGCCACGGAATCGTATCATGTCGGTCCACCTAAACATCATCATTCCAAACTAATCTCTTGATAAGAGAATAATCTCTTATCAAGAGACTTACTGAAATACCTATATCCTGATTTTATAAGTACTTCTAGACAACGGTTATTTTTCTTTTTTTAAAACATTACATTTAGAAACAGAAATAAGAGTTATTATCACACTGAGGCGATCACGTCAAGGTTGCTCCCAAAAAACCGGTTACCGCCGAAAAACCTTCGCTTTTGTCCCTTACAAATTGACTTCGTTTCTTTATTGTTTTATTAGCTTTGTTTGGGAAGTTTACTTCGCAAATTTTTCTTTCAAGTTCCATCATTGATGTCGGTTACATCGTCTATGGAAGATAAAATTTTAAGTCCTATAATAATAAAAGAAATCTGAGACCTTAAGGCCACGCTTAAATCTAAAATATTATTTTTCATTTATTAGAACTCTTTCTACTAAAGCTGAAATTTTTTCTTTTGAATAAATAAACTTATTAGTGAATCATTTTGGAGTTTTCATACTCATTTATTGACATAGTTTGAAGCTTGTAACTTCATACTTGTTTTGTACTGCTCTTTTAACTTCCAACTTTTTGTACTGCTCTGTTAACTAACCATTAACATTTTTAATCTGTTTGTGAACGATGATATTCACAAGAATTATTATTTTGGTAGAAGCAAAACGGCCATGATTCGTAACGTAGGCTTGTGCGTATCATGCGATTTTCCGGAATGGCAATTTGGGAATTGAGCGGGAGATATTCGAGGTCGGGATTCGATGATTATTTCCACGACCAGATTCTGTGCGATAGGCGTAAATCGCGACTAATAGGGCATTGCATTTAATCGTATTTTGTTCCGTCATCCGAGTGCTAGCAAAAGCTCTCCGACATGCTGAGTCTTAGGCAGCCAATATTTATTAAGCCTCGTTTAATTGATAAATAATCGAAAAAAAGGCGTTAAATTAAATATACATCTATTAATTAATTATAATTTATTTCATATGCATTAAGTAAAAAGCTGGTATTTCGACAACATATACTTCAATTTTATTTATTTGTATCTATAGAAAAAGTATGAAATAATATTTATTTTTTATTTTATGTGCTGTGAAGAATAAGCTTTAACATAGGACATAAGCTATTCAATAAAAGCAATATCAAACCAATTATTATTATTATATCCTATTTGAATACTTTGTAAATCATTGTGCAGGGTATTGTATACCCTGAAGATTTCCAAAGAATTATTTGAATGGAATAAAAAAAATCAAAGAGAGAGGGAAACGAGGTCTACTTGGATGAATTTTCACTCATCTTTACAAAATAACTTAGTTATGCGATATCAAATTAGATTCTTGTTAAGTTAGTTAACAGCTCTATTATAATTTATACGCTCTTCTTATATATAAGTAATTAAATAGTAAACATTCAGTTTACTAAGCTTTGTAATTAAGTAAGACTGGTTTCACAAATCCTCTTTATTTTGTTTAACAGTTTAGCACGTGATTATCACAGATACCTATCTACATAGGAAACTTTGCACTTAAATTTTCTTTGCAGTTTAAAATGTATTAACACACTAAACGTTAATAGAATAGATGCAAAGCGGAGGCCAAAGTTTTCTTTTAAAAAGTTTACCTCGTTTACCTCAGAATTACACACAGTCTATTCTTTTGGCATTTAGCAATTTTTATAAAGAGTAGGATTTGGAGAGGAGTTTTACTTAGTAATAATTATTATTTTTGGTGGCCCAATGACATCAAACGAGTCGCAGGGAGCCACTGGATTCAGGCGGCGCAAGACCGAGGCCCGTGGAGGTCCATGCAAGAGACCTATGTCCAGCAGTGGATGTCTATCGGTAGATAAAGAAGAAAAGGAAGAAGAAGTATTATTTTTTCATTTAAGAAAGTTATCATTCAGCTTTTCTAGGAATTTCCTAATAAAACGATGTGTACATAATATTTATTAAATCTCATATTCAACAAAAATGCCTTTGTTATTATATTTTCATTGAAGGGTTGTCTCGTATAATTTCACGGGACTAAGCAAATGTAATCAAGGTAGTGGGTTATGTAGCAAGAAAGTTTTGTTCAACTTCATTTGCAAGGGAATGTTTGTATTTACCGGGATTGCTTTTGCGGACTTACTCATGGTATAAATATTAAAAGAATATTACGTTGTTTGTGCACACGCCTTAACACTTTGAAATTCTTGAATAATTCAGAGGAGGAGTTTCGCGCACACTTTACTCTATATTCGAATTGTATAGATTTGAAATTGTTTACTATGTGTTTCTGTAAAGCGGTGATAGCCTGGCGGTTATGAAGACTCCGGCCTCCTTTTAGGGGGTCTTGGGTTTCATTCCATGTTATTTAAAATCCTCAATAGCCCAACGATTAAAGTTGCGGGCTGAAAATAAATAGGTCGTGAGCAATGGCACCCATACGTGGTTGAAATTCAACCTACTCGTACGAAACGCTTCACAGTTCAACGTTTCTGAAACGAACGGCTAAGGTACGGAACGCACTTCTAGCTTCTGTGTTTCCGGCCATGTATAATCTGAGTACCTTCAAGACAAGAGTAAATAGGCATTTTCTAAGCAAGCGCACTTCAACCTAGATCTCATCAATGCTTTGCATCATTGATTGTCGTCAAGCGCAAGCCTATCTCATAATAATAAAAAAAGAGGTCTCAGGTTTGACCCCCACTCGTTGCGCTATTGTCGTACTCACTCCTAACACAAGCTTTCCGCTTATTTGGAGGAGACAGGAGGAAATTAAGTTCAACTTGCTTTAATGTTGAAGGAAAACCCCGTGGGGCATCCCGCATGCATGAGAGTTTTCCATAACTTTCTCAAGAATGACTTTACATACTCTGTCAATCCTCGCTTGGCCAGCGTGGTGGACTAATACCGAGACCATTAGGATGAGTTGAAGATGAATGAATGAGTGAACTATCTTGAAGAGAGTTTTGGTTTTAGTTGCTCACATTCTCGTAAGCACATTTACGTACTGCATCCGATCCGAATCCGAGACAATTCAGATCTATAAAACTCGGATAGAATCCGTCTGATCCGTTTCGACGAATGTTCGGCGGATCACGTTGCCACCGCGACCTGGACGAGTGGCCCTGATTTGAATAGGACACAGTGCGCAAACGTATTACAGTATTATACAATAGGTAGTTAATTCGGTCCGTAAACAACTCTCTGAATTGGAGATAATCCGAGATTAGTACAACGAAATTCGGATATACGAGTAGTGCGCAGCCCTACCTACCTACTCGATCGAGAATTTTCGGATTCGGATCGGATGCAGGGCAAAAAGAACTTAAGTCATAACGCCTTTTTCTTCGAATACCTTTTACTCTATGTTTTAAAAATACAAAATAACATTTATCAAAGCCTAACCGAAAAAGGAATTTTAATATTAAGTTTAACCAGACGTATAAATGAAATAAGCCTTTTAGTTTCCACTCAAAATAACTCTCCCTTTGTAGTAAATTTACTTTACTAAGCTGTGGGAACTTATGTATTTAATCAGAAAGTACTTGTCCCATAGCGACACGGAGAGCGTAAAATGTAATACGGCGAAAAGTTCTAGAAATCGCTTACTTACTATTATATATCCTTCGTTACTAATATTATAATTGCGAAAGTGTTTGTTTGTTGATTTGTCCTCCAATCACGCTGCAATAGAGCTATGGATCGACGTGATTCTTTGCATGGGTATATTTGGGGACCTGAAGAGTGACATGAACTTTTTATCCCGGAAAATTAACGAGTTCCCGCGGGATTTTAAAAACCAAATCCACGCAGACGAAGTCGCTGGCGTCAGCTAGTATTCAATAAATAATAATTAATTTTGCAAGAACTTATTCATATGCGAAGTTTGATAAAAATATAACTTACGTGGAACCATTTTAATAGTCCACTTCTAAAATATTTTCATTTGAAATTCTAAAAGATCAATCGGCTTTGCATGCTTTCTTGATAACTTTTCTTCTCACAGCAACGTAACAAGAGGCCAATTATAATGGTAGAAGATGCTTTTGACATTGTAGGTAAAATTTTATTGAATTATTTATGTATTTAAATAGATTTCCATTTATGGCTCCATAGAAAAGCAATCAAAAAGGGAAAATTAGAAGATAATATTATATTTACATACATACCGTAAATAAAAACTATGACGGCAGCGTGCGCCAAAAGCTCTCAGTTATACCTACTTAATAAAATATCTACCCTAGGTGCGTCTGCAAGATGTTGCCTATGTAATAAAAAGACCGCATTAAAATCAGTTGCCAAGTTTTAAGGAAAATGGTAAAACCTTCGATCACAGAAGAAAAAATATGTGATTGAAGGGTAAAACACATACAGTATAATATATGTTAGAGGTATGAGCTACTTTTCACACTACGCATAATGTATGTATATGTAGATACGTACCGTCTCTTTCAAGGATAAAAGTAAATTCTCTTTTGGATGTTAAGTTAAGAATAAAAACTGTAGATGACAAAAAAATTGATGCGCATACACCACCTCTTAACGACTTGATAAAAATATGACAGTATGCGTGATATTCGTTATAAAAGTAAAGTTAGGAACCCCCTACGTAGGCAGATTGGCACCATACGGCTCATTAGGCCGACCCGACCCGCCGCGCCGCTCGTAGCCGGCCGCGTCCAGACGCTACGACCCGCCAGCTCCTCGACTCATATTTAAACTTTTGGAATAACGTAGCGCCCAAAGCCTACATAAATTACTTTGGCCTTCCTTCACACTTCTTGCTCGAATTTAAATAGGCCTTTATGCACTAGCGCTCTTGATTTATTAGTTGAAGTTCTTAGTTTTTTTATTTATTTGGTACTAGCCCATGACTTCGTTAGTGTAGATTGAGGTTTTTTAATTTCCGCGGGAACCCTCTTATTTTCCGGGATAAAAGGCCTATGTGTTATTCCAGGCTATAATCTATCCCTGTGCCGAATTTCAGCCAAATCGGTTCAGTTGTTGCGGCGTGATTGAGTATCAAACATCCATCCATCAATCCATCCATCCAAACATCCAAACTTTCCCATTTATAATATTAATAGGAGGGAGGATTAAATTATATTGAAGTAATTTTGGGAGGATTCCTTTAGACTAATAAGAGAGTTTTATGTAGAACTTTAACAATAGCATTTATTTTTTATGTCTTTTTTTAATATCATGTTAGCAGGGATAAACCGAAAGAAAAAACCATTAGCAAGTGCCATACCTTTATCACTTTCAGGTTAGCGTGTTGTATTCCGTGTGTATACTTTACGTGGGAACGCGATTGCGTAAACAGCTGCATCGCTACTTCGTTTTCCCATACATAACAGTTAAATGTTTACAACATTTTGACGACCTCCCTGGCGTACTGGTGAGCGCTGTGATCTTATAACTGGGAGGTTACGGGTTTGATTTTCGGCGAGGGCATTTTGGGAATTTATATGTAATTTCTAATTTGTCTCTAGTCTTCTTGAAAATGGCGCCAAACTATTTAATTTTTCCCAAAAAATGTAAGCCAGTGTCAGACGGGATTATGTATTCTATTCTATGGAATGGGTTCTAACGATACACCATCCATCCAAAATACGGTCGTTTTTGAGCAGGCGTGTAAACCAATTCTGCTGACTGAGTTTCAGCAATGGCAACCAACTACACAGGAGATTTTACAGCACACAATGAGTGTTCGCAAAGCACTCTCTTATCCCTAATGGTCCGATGGGACGGCAATCCAACACAGTGGCAGAGAGATTAGCGGCAGGACTGACCGACTTACGGCTGTTCTACCCGCAGACCAACATCTTAACTCAGGCTTATGACTAAGAATTATTTCTAGTCACATAAGAGCTGACTCTGGACTCAAATCTTGGACCTTATGATCAAAATAAGCTAGCCTTTACACCAAACAGGATGATTAACGTTACCAAAAAGGATAAAAAAGTAATCATTTACTTTTAAATCGGCCTACCTCAATTGCCATGAGCGGTAAATTACCTTTAAGCCAGGTTTGCCACCTCGGCCGAAATATTTAGAGTGCTATTAAAAGCTCCCACAGAACCTGTGGAGATTTACATGGAAATCCTTGGATTACGCTTGCGATAAAGTCCTCCAAAACGACGTTTATGTCTTGAATTAAGATACTTGCAAACAACACTATAAATGAAATGAAATCCAACGTTAATTAAAGTGATTATGTTTCACAACTTGTAGAGCTAATGCCGGTAATCCATACTATTCTTAATAAATACTGTAGAAAGCTGGATTTTAATTTATATTGTCACTAGCTGATGTCCGCGACTTCGTCTACTTGGGATTACTCTTCTTAAAAAAAATTATCGATACTCTTTGATTTCCTGAATTAACAGTATTCTGTATCCGTTTCCATATGTATGACACCATATACGAGTATACTAGGATAGTTGTAAATATTATACATAATTTAACTTTTGTAGCGTATATTTATCTAAGTAAACGTTGTTGCATAAAATTATGTACATACTGAATACAGGACTTTGTTTTAACATGGATACATTTCGTTTTATATTTATACATATATTATAACGGGCATAGTAAGAGGCACGAATCACGACTCAAAAGGTTCGAGCCTAAACCCCATGATTTATTATCGTTCCCACTCTTCGAACGAGGGCAATAGCGCGAAGCTTAATTGGATGCGAATAGAGGAATATTAATCATGTCTAAAAAATAATCTACACCGTGCTATCTTTTATTCTCTAAATTATATTTCAATTTTGGAGCTACTGATTACTACTGTTTTTTACGTACCAAAGGGCGTGTCGCGTGAGTCCTCTGAAGTGAGAGTACAAAAAACGAGATCAGTATGAGAAAAACTTCGAATGCATTCCTTATGTTTAGCATTTATTACTTAATTCTAATTTATAAAATGAAAGATTATAGTTAAAAGACTAAACTTCATCAATACATATGTACCTAATCTCAAGCTAAACTCACATTCCAACATAAGCCGCAAGCTTTTTTATTATACTGTAAGTGCTTATGTATATTATTTGCATAGTATTATGGTTAGTTATATATGTATATCTCAGGTCAGGTCAGGTTATAATATGTCTTAGAATAAAACATTGCTAGAGTTACGATTTCAATATAAGCGGCGCAGTCGGTAGGATTAAATATACATATTTCTACCTACCTACTTTTCTATTTCCTAATGCGTAAAATAATTCCGCCACCTATCCTAACGAGCAAACTTCTGTTAGTTTCAATTAAACAAGCTCTCAGAAGCCACAGTGCACTAGCTCCTCTGTAATAAAGTAAGAAGAGAGCGAGCCTCATGCATAATGTATCGTTAGCCGCCATCGGCATTTGATCACCCGGGAACGTGATCCCTGTTTGCTCGGAACTCACTAATACCGTCTTACGTTTTTAACAAGATTCAAGTGTTGTTTCGATACTGTCTTATTAGATTACTGGAAGTTGCCAATTTGCGGATCGTTAGGTATACTTTATTGGGGAGAAAGGCAAAGATTCTCTTCACGTCAAGTGCTATATTTGATTACAGCAAATATTTGGAGATTCGAGAGAGCATTTCGCTCTCGAATCTCCCAATATTTGATTCGCCCTTGTTTGAGATGTACATGGCTAAATATCTACGGTCATGACGACGTGGTGATTCTGTCTGATTCCCACACATGCGCTGCAAAATCGCTCACATACAACACAATTCAGTACTGCTCTGCACCCAAGGTGGCTAAGGCACATCACAGATCTTTTAAAATAAAATAAGCATCGCAACGTATCGTATGAGGTTGCCTTTAGCTGAAGTTATCACAGCAGAAATTACTATTAAACTAATTTTTGTAAGGACAAAAAGATCGATTTATATTATAAGCTATCGCAACAAATTATTTGTAGGTATTTACTCGTATTAATCTATACATATAATAAAATTGTAGAAAAGTGGTGTCTGTACAATGGAAATATATAAAAAAAAGTAGCAGGGGTTGTTATTATATCGATGCCGAACCCGAAATTGTAATTAATTTTTTTTTTGTCTGTTTGTCTGTTTGTCTGTGTGTTTGTGCACGCTAATATCAGAAACGGCTTATTCGATTTAGATACGGTTTTCACTAATATATTGTAGTAAGCTTCACTTAACATTTAGTGTTTATTTCATGTCAATCGGTTCATAAATAAAAAAGTTATGTCAATTTAAAGAATCACGGCGAACATTTTTAACGTACAGAGTACGTACTATGCGCCTCGCGCCTGAGCGTCGACGGTATATGTAATTCAAAATATGCTGCCCGAAAAGTCACTATTACACGCGAACGAAGTCGCGGGCACAGCTATAAATGCTGTCTTGTATTATGTATAATAAAACGATTATAGTGTGATTTTCACGCATTAAGCTTTTTAATTAGTGTTAGCCCCAGGCACTGTTACCTATTAAACATTGCCTGTGGATTCAGTAGGTACACTCTAATGAAGATAATAAGATAAGTTTCCAGACCAGTTGCTTTCCATGCTATAATTTACTGAGTGTTCAAACTCGGTTAAACAATTTGCAATTTCTAAATATCACTTTAAATTGTCTACAAAGAAAATTCACGTATAGGTGTACTAAATTTCAATCAAATTCTTTATATTTATATGACGTTTACATTAATCAACCATCTTTCAGCTGCAGCAGAAGCTGCGTACATTTTAATTCGATAATTTATTACAAGATTAACGTTTATTGAATAGAGCTATATAGAGCTCGTAGTGGCTTTTTTATTGAGTTTGTGGAATAGAACATTTTATGCTCTACTGTGATTAAAGTGTGGCCGAGTTGCAAATGAAAGTAGCTTACTTACAAATTCTAGACTTTATTGAGAGGACGCAAAAACGTGACCAAACATTTTTCCTGATTGAAATTTTAGATTAAGGCTTTTCTCCTTGATACCATTTCTACACTAATACCAATCACGATGTTTATTTTAGATTAAAAAATATCTCACTTAGCTTATTAGCTGTTAGTACTGGCTCTGGCTATATCATAAACTAGCTGAAACCTGCGACTTTGTCTGCGGGTATTAAGGATTATTAAAATCCTGTGAGAATTTGCGTTTTCCGGGATAAAACCTAGCCTATCATTCCGCTTAGCTTATTATACTGGTTATATCATAAACTATTCCGGGATGAATGAAATGAAATGATGATATTATCTTGGTTAGAATAAGAATAAAACCTTGTATACTAAATCTTCTATTGGTTTGTGAAAATCAGAATTGGTTTAGCTAAGAACTCTTTGATTTGCCGGAACAAAATGTAGTGTAGTAGATTAACAAGCCTTGTAGGTGTATAATTTTCTACTACCGTGTTAAAGTCCTGTCAAAATCGGTTTAGCAAATTCAAAGATTAGCTCGATCAAACAGACTATTTAGTCTGTTTGGTCGATTTGATTAACACGTGTGTTTGAGTTATGTAATAACAAATAACATTTTTAATAGAAGTCTAATTAAAAGGAAGTTATTTTGAAATGACAGACAGGCACTTCTACTTTATTTACACTTCGTGAATACAAATGTATTGACTAAGTGTAACAGTTTAACCAAGTTATTCATCTACCCCTTAGCTGATTTTGTTCATAAGATGCTGATTTTGTAAACTGTGCAACTCGTTTCACTTACTTTTAGTTGAAAAGATCTAGAATTTACACATAATATTATTCTAAGCGCAGATTTATGTTTCAAGCACGATAAATCTAAAGTTTAATTTTGCAGCTAGCAAGGCATTACGACGCTCTAAAAACATTATCTCAGGCAGTTAAGTAATGGTATACGTGAATTCATCAGTTATACAATATGCGAAAACATGTGGTGTATATTTTTCAACAACAAACTCTTGGCCGTGCTCCAACGAATAATACCAGAGATTAACAGATAGAGAATTTCATTGTTCAGATACAAGCTTTTCTTTTTTAACACCAAACAGGGCAAGCAAAAACTTTCCATAGTTTCTGTATTTTTGCGAACAGTTTAGGAAAGGACCAAGTGCAATGAATTTATATATTTTTCAATTTTCAAAAAAAAAAAAAAAACACTTAATTTGTTTCTTTAGATTAGGATTTTTGTATCAAGGAGCATTAAGCTTTAAAGTCTCAACTCTAGTCTCTTGATAATAAATACGAGTAGAGCGCTATCATGTCAATTAAGTTGAACATTTTATCATCTAAGTTGAACCTTATATGAAGTCAACCTATTACCGTTGGTTGTGCTATCGATACTTCCTAATGAACAACTCAAGTCAATCTTTCATTGTCTGCGAGGACTAGGATAAATTGTGATAGATTATATCCCGACTTTTCCAGATTCGAGGCCAACTTTATTCGTCTTCCTATTTATGTAGTATAAAGAGAATACGATTTACTTTTAAGGCAATGGCCCTGTACTACAGTAATTTCGACCCTAAAATAACCGTTTTCCTCAACCATACCTAAATCATTGCCTCTGAGGAGTGTTTTAACGCAGATACCCTCTAAGACTAAGTCAAAAGCACAAACGATCGACGTTGCGAGAAAAACTAATTTTGTTTAATTACTTACACCAATTTTTTTTTTCAATGACAAGATAGTTCTTGACTGCGATCTCACCTGATGGTAAATGACGATGCGGACTAACTTACAAAGGGTATGGCAGTGTTCAACTCATACCCGTAATCTGTTTCTACACGCCATCGTGCCGGAACGCTTAATCGCTTGGCGGCACGTCTTTGACGTTGGATTTTGATACAAGACAAACCCGATTACTACATATTTAGATTTATATTCTTTGCAATATTCTAAACTCCAATGAACTTACATCTTTGTTCTTGTTTAAAACGAGTCTTCGTTTTGTGTTGTGCAAAAAATTGCATCTCGTTTACTCAAGTAATAAACTGCTAAACCAATTTAAACTATAACTACTCGGAATAGCAAAGTTGAGGCTTGGTTCTCTAAATATACGATGTAACCGTTGATTTACGACCGACCAATGCTCACAGCTTTATTGAATGCTCCGTTTACTGAAAGAAAACTCGTACATTTTGACATGTCTGTGATTAAATTTATGGCTCTCTTTCATTCACTTTTATAAATGGCAATTAAATTCCGTCGGTTAGTTTCACAAGCTCGTATACTTCGTCCTCTGTGCTTAGACACTTCTCCTTTGTGTCCTTCAAAATCTTTTATGTTCTAATACTTATGTTTTATTTATGACGATTGAAGACACATTTAAATCGTAGGCATTGTATTTATACGATCTTTACTCTAAATTATTTATCTTTCAGATCTTTCACGTTTTAATTTCGGCTTTGAAGATCACAAAAACTCATTACATTTGGGAGAGGGTGCTTTTTATCACAATGCTTTCATCTATAATGGTCTGTAATAATAACTATTATATTAGTAACACATAATTGGAAACAATTTTTGGATAAACCCTGAAGGATATTATTTTAGGAAAGTAATTACTTAATGTAATAAGTCTTTGTTAAAAGCAATTCGGCTAGCAATCACATGCATCTGCCAGATGCCATGTAAATATTTTGTCTAGAATAAAATTGTTAGTGTATGTTGTACTGCAACGACATCAGACGAGTCGCAGGGCTAGATACAGGCGGCGCAAGACCGAGCTCTTTGGACGTCCATGCAAGAGACCCTTGTCCAGCCGTGAACGGCTGTCAGTTTAAAATAAGAAAAAGAACAAAAATTAATGTTATTTTTGTATTATTGTTATATAACAGAAAATATTTCATTCTTTTTTACTTTTTCATTTGTGCTGCTGCTATTATTTGTTCATCTTCGGCAGTAATATACGGATTAATATTAACTACAGATATGTATATGGAATAATATTACCATTCTTCAAATCTGAGACGAAATTTCCTGCATGATTTTGATTTAGGGGTATTTTGTACTCGTTCATATTAACATGAAAAGGAAATAATACCTACCAATGGCGGACGTCGATTGAATTGAAAAAAATCTTCCAAAATTCCTTTTGAACCTATTGTTGTATGTTGTGATATTTTATGTGGTTTTAAACCTATTATTGTCTTCTTCATCTTCAGTATATTCGTCTTCTGTTGAAATTGGACGGGTTTGAATGCAGAATCTGCATTCCGAAACGACTACAAGGAGTTTCGACGCGTTATAAGAGCTACAAGTTGGCTTACAAGAAATAAATAATTTTGAATTTAAATTTGAATTTCTTCTATATAAACCGATAGACGTCCACGGCTGGACAAAGGTCTCGCGTATAGACATCTACATTCTACATGTTTCGCTCTTAAAGCGCTTGTATCCAGGTTCCAGTGTCTGAGGTAGTCTATACCAACACTTGCCTTTAACGGTGCGAGGTCGCCACTTCAGCACCTCGAGACCCCAACGACTATCGGTTCTTCAAACTATGTGCCATTGAACCATTATTATAGTACTATTAATTCTTACCTATTTTATTTTTATCAATCCGATATCAGATTTGATCTATATCTTTTCCTACTGAGCTTCATTTAAGGATTAACTAGCTAAGAAAAAATGTGAAAGATGCCTTACGATGTTTTCTCTCCCCGACTTAAGCGCCATAAATTCCAAATTAAGTAGCCAAGTTTCAAGAAGAAAATATTTTTAGGAAAATAAAGCTGCCATTTGGACTTTTGGTGTAATGGTGTACTTTGGAGTTTTGTCGGCATTTTTAAAGGATAATCATATGAAATCTCTGTAATGGTAATGGAACAATAATGTTTCAAAAAATTTGCTACTAAGTGTAAGCGAAGCATACAAACATTAGCTCGAAAATATTGTTCGGTGTTATTAAAACTCTAAAACAGCTAATAAAAACTCCTTGCCTTTGCATTTATTAAAATCAAAAACTTTTTCATTTTGCTTCAACATAAAATTGTAGCTTTATAAAAGTAAAAGTAGAAAAGTTTTCCATAAGAGACATCTATCACTTAAAACGAGAACGCTATTAGATTTTGTAATATAGTGCTCTATAATGATATATTTATCTTTTTCGTATTTGATAACAAGATAGTCTCTGACTGCGATCTCATCTGATGGTAAGTGATGATGCAATCTATCTTAGTAGTAGATTAATCCGTTTTTTACACGCCGGCCTACCGAAATGACTTGACAGCACGACTTTGAAGGTAGGGTAGTAAGGAGCCAAGACCAAAGCCGCCCATCGATCCAGAGCAGAGACTAAACTCCCAAATGTTTGCCCCTGCCGGGAGTCGAACCTGAGACTCCTGCTTGTAATACCACAAAGCTCACCACTGCGCCAGGGAAGTTGTCAAAAATGTTAAAAGTAATCTGTTAATAAATAATATTATTATTTATTACAACTAGCTGATTCCCGCGAGTATGGTTTGCATTTTTATTTTGGCCCTATGAAAAGCTACCAAACAGAAAAAAAGCCATAAACCAACAGAAGAAAAAGAAGCATGGTATTTTTATTCGTCTTCCGATTTGTCCTCGCACAATACCCGAAAAATAGTAGTTTTAACTGAATGCGAATACCTACTACGTTTTGTAGTTTAAAAAAATAGAAGTTTTCGTTTAAAGCGTTTTGTACTCGCCTCGTGAAATACGTATGTTGGACTCGCGTGTTGCATCCTTTTGTTATATATCGCAGCCGACAATATTTTCTCTAGAAAAGTCTGCGCATAAAAATACAGGAAATATACGCTGCACCTAGGGATATCCGCAAAATGAAATCGTTGATAGGTACCTACAATTTACTTGTGAAGAAATCGAGTAAGTACGTACATTCTGCTTGCATGCCGTCTCCTTGCGAAGGTTAGCAATCGTAAAGGCTATTGGTATGTATAGTTCTTTCAATTCACGAGAGCACGTGGCTCATGGTTGTGTTTGTGTTGTATCTGTATAATGTAACTTCATGAGATAAACGTACTATACTGAAAGTGCGCTTGGCCTGACAGAAGTGACTTTTATCCATTACAGAAATTGAGCCACTGTTTACCCCGAGAGATTAAAAAAGATCCTATAGGAAATTTTAAAAACCTTAATCCACGCAGACGAAGTTGCGAGCCTCATGTAGTAGGTAAATATAATTTAAAAGTTATACTATCCATTCTATATTGCAATATTATTTCATCGCCGTAAGCAAGGGGCGATATTGAGTTTTAGTTTAAATATGCATAGTTCAGGATTACTATATTTGAGGTTAGCCGCTGCGAGCTCCATTTTAGCATCAAAATGCAATAATTCAGAGTTGTGAAAGCATCGGGTATCCTTTACCAACCAAATAATATCTTCCGTGTTCAAATACAACATGGCAGGATTAAACCCTAAGTTACTGCAAAGCTTTAGCGCAGCGTTGCGGACTATAATCATGTTACTGTCTGCTGTCTATTTACGAAATCCTAATTATCTTTCCTTTTTGTTTGACTCGACTATGCGAATCTAAACCTTTCATCTGCTGTGGGATTGTATAATCATTACTGCATCGGAG
Organism: Hipparchia sbordonii; assembly: GCA_038048805.1. Lineage (NCBI taxonomy): Eukaryota > Metazoa > Arthropoda > Insecta > Lepidoptera > Nymphalidae > Hipparchia > Hipparchia sbordonii. The sequence goes on along the minus strand of CM076097.1, from coordinate 7,491,861 downwards.
TGCTTATATGGATGCGAAACATCATGACATAGAAACATTGGCTCTCTAACAACACTTCTTGAAGTCCTCGCTGACCTGGGTGGCCTGCTCGTATAGATGAGAGATAGATGCGAAACATGGTTGCGACATGAATTGACTTAGCAGGCTAGAGACAGCCATACTTTTTAGTGTTAAAGTGACCTATCTACTAAATTTTCTTATTTTTTAGAAAGAACTGTCACTAAAAATACGATTCAATACCTGAGTTACTGCGGACCACTGCTCGCAGCATTATTGAATAGTCCGCTCATTGAATGAGATCTCGTATTTCTTGACATGTCTGCGAACTTTATGGGTCTCATTCATTCACTTTTATAAATGGCAATTAAAATCCGACCCTAGACTGCACGAGAACGTCTAAATGCTCTCTTTTCTTAGAGATTCTTTATCCTGAAGTGTTTAATTCCACCGAATGCCTTCTATATTAAGTACTTTAAGAAAGGCATTTTAAGTAGGTATATGTACAAATTATATAAGTGGGTATTTTTCTGCTAACGTAGCTTCTTTAGTTTAGACTTAATCCGCATGGAGTTCTTTTTTTCAATTTCCTTGGGAATTCTTCATTTTTTTTATATCAAAAGTGACCTACGTCTCTCTTTAGGTTTTCAACTATACCCATGCATGAAATCATGTCGATCGTGTTAGCTCACACTCCAGAAACGGGTATTGGAACTCTTTAACTAATCACGCCTTAAGAGAACCTATCTCTTAAAACGCGGAAATGCTACCTAAAGCCGCCTCCACTCGCCCCTTTAACGGCCCCATGACCCACGTCTAATTAATTTAACCACAACACGACAGACAAACCACCATCTACGTGAGGGTAGTTATCGAAAATATCAAAGTATCAAAGTATTATAATTTAACCAATTACACCCACTTAAACCTACTGGCAATATTTATTCGATTAGGATGCGATTGCTATCGCCATTCCTTAATCAGATACCACGACCTAGACGCAGGAGCATCTAATAGCCGAATGAGTCTTTGGCAGAGACTGGATTCGTAGCGTCAAATCTGACGTATTTATACTTAACGAAGCGGGTAAAATTAACTATTAACCTTACGGCAATGACGAGTTGCATTCACCGTAATTGTCTCATAAAAGTGCGAAGATACACTTGCCAAGCGACTAATAAAGGGAATCAGACTATCTTAATACAAACAACTACTCACAATAAGGTTATATTCGAATAATTAAATAACTAACATGGAACCCAACATTTCCACGTCTTAGATAAACTTGGCTAACTAACCTAGGCTAGTTACGGCCTCCACCTTCCCCATAGCCGTCACGTCACACACCATGATAGAAGAACCTAGCCAACGTCTATTTTAACCACTATAAGCCACGAGTGGGCAACAACACTATAGGGAAATCACAGTAACGTAACATGATTAAACAATAGAACGAACTCACCAAATAGCTGCGACCAGAGGCCAAACCAGAATGACACCAACAGCACTATTACCAATCACTTGATCACAACAATATTGAACCATCAGAATAACCACTATAACGCTAAACCGACCGCTCATGACTAGCGGTGACGACCGACAACTAATGACAGATGACTGAGCTCGACACACGCTGTGAGTCTCGTTTTTATCAACCGAACAAGTGGGGAGCAATGACGGAACGCCCATTGAACAATGATACCAACGTTATAAAACTACCGTCATTAAACTCACAAGACTACCGTCAATAAACCTTATAAGACTATCGTCACTAGATGGCGCTTTAAATAATAACGACTTTAATCTTAATCTCTGACATACTAATAATTCAAGATGGCACGCCATTGGCGTGCCCTCACTTTCAACAAGTCAAATATTGATTTAATTAACTACCTTCAAAAATATCAATCTTAAACATGAATCTAACAGTTCGAATAATCAGCATTTTTATACAAACTTCAGTAATGATTGTAAGGTATCTAAAATTCATAACTTATTTATAAAAAAAAGCTAACAATTCGTCCATCCTGATACTTTCGCGTCCCCGCGAACGCCACAAAACAAAAATAAGTAAAGAAATTGACATATACTGGAATTATTTCAATTACTATTGTGCACCTTGCACTTCAAAAATAACAACAGTATTACGTTCACGCTGCACTTCGAGTGCACTTATGCTCATAGCAGTGTAGTTTTACAGTACATTTACGCTCATAGCAATGTAGGTTTACCTTACACTCACGCTCATAGCAGTGTAGGTTTTCATTACACTCACGCTTATAACAGTATACGTTTACAGTACACTCACGCTCATAGCAGTGTAGGTTTACAGTACACTCACGCTCATAGCAGTGTAGGTTTACATTACACTCACGCTCATAGCAGTGTAGGTTTACATTACACTCACGCTCATAGCAGTGTAGGTTTACAGTACACTCACGCTCATAGCAGTGTAGGTTTACATTACACTCACGCTCATAGCAGTGTAGGTTTACAGTACACTCACGCTCATAGCAATGTTGGTTTACAGTACACTCACGCTCATAGCAATGTAGATTTACATTACACTCACGCTCATAGCAGTGTAGGTTTTCATTATACTCACGCTCATAGCAGTATAGATTTACAGTACACTCACGCTCATAGCAGTGTAGGTTTATATTACACTCACGCTCATAGCAGTGTAGGTTTTCATTACACTCACGCTCATAGCAGTGTACGTTTATATATTGTGCGCTTTGCACTTCAAGATCTGAAATAAAACTATATTATTATCATTATTATTAACACTAACGCTCATAGCTAACGCTTTCAGCCGTGCACCTTGCACTTCCTGTTATCCTTTCTTTATAATAATATTTATTGAATTAATAACACCAAAAGGTACACAACCAAACACAATAAAATATGTCCGAGATTTGCGACTGCATATTTGCGCTTGTTTTGCGTTTATGTGCGATGTTTTTATACATGTGAGCTGTGTGTGCGTGTGTGTATGTGTGAGAGAGAGTGTACCAAACATATCTGCGAGATTTTCGACTGCATGTTTGGGCTTGGGTGTGTGTATGTGTGATGTATTTGTACAAGTGTGCTGTGTGTGTGTATGTGTAAGAGAGTGTTTGAGCGTGTGTGAGCGAGAGAGTGAACCAAACATATCTGCGAGATTTTGCGACTACATGTTTGGGCTTGGGTGTGTATATGTGTGATGTATTTGTACTAGTGTGCTGAGTGCGTGTGTGTGCATGTGTGAGAGTGTGTTTAAAGTGTGTGAGCATGCGTGTGCACGTGTGCGTATAAGTATGTGTAGATTAAAGTAATTTAACAATTCGGTCAGGTTGGTAATTCAATCCCATAGGCAACTCATCGTCAATTTAACCATAACTTTCGAAAAAACAGAATCGTAATACTCCAGTTAAAACATACAAGTTCTGTCTGTCTACAATGTACTCTTCATCACTAATCACGTAATCGACACATTCGATATCAAACCTCAAAAATTAACAAAACTGTTTAACGTCATTTTGTTGGACCACACGATCGATCAACTAATTGCTCGGCCTAACCTGACTTTAACCAATGATTCTAATAACAAAAGCACTTTCCTTTAAGCACTTACTTTTTTTACACATGTAAGAAATTATCACTGATTTGATCGAAAGCAAAAGCTTTATTCAACTACCGCGTAAGTTGAAATATTATTCACGATATAACAAACTAACTCGGACAAATAAACTATCCTCGGTAGGTACGTATGCACGTGTCAACTTTTCTATGTAATACATCAGAATCAGTACTTAGTTAAAATGGTTTTATCCACAAACTGAAAATCTCAACAAAACCAATCAATTAGATAACCAGTTGCCACATTATCAAATTTGTTTTCCTTGGAAACAGTAACTACACGTCTCGAATTTAATTTTCTACCTTCGTTATGTAAATATAATTTTTGCAACACAATCTTCAGTAAAAACTCGGCAATCTGTACTTGAATTACCTGCATCATTTTTTATCAGTCTACCCGTTTGATAAAATAATGCATGAAATAAATCGCGTACGAAAATCACTAGAATCTTCAAAAGTATAATTGGAAACTTCTTGCCGATATATAGGCTTGTACTTAGCAGAGCACTTCTCATGTGCGATGTGAAGACTGGCACGGCGTGTTGTGCTCGCCCGCAGTGTTGTGCTCGCCCGGCACCAACAGGCGACGCACAAGTAGATGGCGCGTAGAAGTCCCGCAGCCAGCGCTGCGTCAGGCTCGCCCGGCACCAACAGGCGACGCACAAGCAGATGGCGCGCAGAAGTCCCGCAGCCAGCGCTGCGTCAGGCTCGCCCGGCACCAACAGGCGACGCACAAGCAGATGGCGCGCAGAAGTCCCGCAGCCGGCGCTGCGTCAGGCTCGCCCGGCACCAACAAGCGACGCGCAGTTAGATGGCGCGCAGTAGTCGCGCAGCCGGCGCTGCGTCAGGCTCACCCGACACCAACAAGCGACGCGCAGTTAGATGGCGCGCAGTAGTCCCGTAGCCGAAGCTGCCTCAGGCTCGCCTGGCACCAACAGGCGACGCGCAGGCAGGTGATGCGTAGAGAGGCGCCGCTGAAGCGCCGCGTCCGGCGCTCGAGTTCCGCGTCTTGTGCACTCTTGCACAGTGTTGGGATGCTTCTCAGTCACGGCTACCTTAGCCCTCAGTCACGGCTACATTAGCCCTCAGTTGCGGCTACATTAGCCTTCAGTCACGGCTACCTTAGCCCTCAGTCACGGCTACCTTTAATTCAGTACGTAATGAACTTTAACTCGGTAATGAACTTTAACTCAGTAACGGACTTTAACTCAGTAACGAACTTTAACTTGGTAACGAACTTTAACTCGACAGTGAACTTTAACTCGACAGTGAACTTTAACTCGACAGTCAACTTTTAACTCGACAGTCAACTTTTAACTCGACAGTCAACTTTTAACTCGACAGTCAACTTTTAACTCGACAGTCAACTTTTAACTCGACAGTCAACTTTTAACTCGACAGTCAACTTTTAACTCGACAGTCAACTTTTAACTCGACAGTCAACTTTTAACTCGACAGTCAACTTTAATTCGATAGTGAACTTTAACTAGATAAACTCTTCAACTATAACTCGACAGTTAACTTGAATCCAACAATTAACTTGAACCGAACAATTAACTTGAACTCAACAATTAACTTGAACTCAAAAATTAACTTGAACTCAACAATTGACTTGAACTCAACAATTAACTTGAACTCAATAACTAACTTGAACTCAATAACTAACTTGAACTCAACAATTAACTTGAACTTAAAACCTCCAAATAGATCCATAAACAACTACTTTAATAACGGCACGCATAACCGCAGCAACAATAAATAAATCAAATAAATATATACAAATAAGTAAAGGCATATATAAACACAGTAATAAAATAAATTAATTAATTAATAATTACTTTAACAGCGGCATACATAACCGCAGTAATAGAATAAATAAATATATAAAATAAATGAATAAATAAATACTTTAACAGCGGCATACATAACCGCAGTAATAGTATAAATAGATAAATCAGTAAATAAATACATTAAAGCGGCTTACATAACCGCAGTAATAGAATAATCTAATACTGTGGAACACAACCATAATATTGCGGTACACAACCACAACTGATTCCACTTGTTAATATTCTTCCAATCAAACAAAACCAGACTCGGTTTTTCTTTAATATCATGAAACTACCACTTTACCATCAGGGAATACCAGATAAAACGTTAATCCAATTTATTCATACAACCTCTAATAAATTATCTTATTCATTCTAAGATTTTACCAAAAATAACAAAAGATTCGGTTTCAATATTTAACCTCATGACTCATTTTTTAGACTCCAAATCATTTAAAACAATACAACTGTAAAGATGACTTGAGCAAATCAAGGCAACGTGGTTCTATCCCGCTTCTGATTTGTTAGCTCACACTCCAGAAACGGGTATTGGAACTCTTTAACTAATCACGCCTTAAGAGAACCTATCTCTTAAAACGCGGAAATGCTACCTAAAGCCGCCTCCACTCGCCCCTTTAACGGCCCCATGACCCACGTCTAATTAATTTAACCACAACACGACAGACAAACCACCATCTACGTGAGGGTAGTTATCGAAAATATCAAAGTATCAAAGTATTATAATTTAACCAATTACACCCACTTAAACCTACTGGCAATATTTATTCGATTAGGATGCGATTGCTATCGCCATTCCTTAATCAGATACCACGACCTAGACGCAGGAGCATCTAATAGCCGAATGAGTCTTTGGCAGAGACTGGATTCGTAGCGTCAAATCTGACGTATTTATACTTAACGAAGCGGGTAAAATTAACTATTAACCTTACGGCAATGACGAGTTGCATTCACCGTAATTGTCTCATAAAAGTGCGAAGATACACTTGCCAAGCGACTAATAAAGGGAATCAGACTATCTTAATACAAACAACTACTCACAATAAGGTTATATTCGAATAATTAAATAACTAACATGGAACCCAACATTTCCACGTCTTAGATAAACTTGGCTAACTAACCTAGGCTAGTTACGGCCTCCACCTTCCCCATAGCCGTCACGTCACACACCATGATAGAAGAACCTAGCCAACGTCTATTTTAACCACTATAAGCCACGAGTGGGCAACAACACTATAGGGAAATCACAGTAACGTAACATGATTAAACAATAGAACGAACTCACCAAATAGCTGCGACCAGAGGCCAAACCAGAATGACACCAACAGCACTATTACCAATCACTTGATCACAACAATATTGAACCATCAGAATAACCACTATAACGCTAAACCGACCGCTCATGACTAGCGGTGACGACCGACAACTAATGACAGATGACTGAGCTCGACACACGCTGTGAGTCTCGTTTTTATCAACCGAACAAGTGGGGAGCAATGACGGAACGCCCATTGAACAATGATACCAACGTTATAAAACTACCGTCATTAAACTCACAAGACTACCGTCAATAAACCTTATAAGACTATCGTCACTAGATGGCGCTTTAAATAATAACGACTTTAATCTTAATCTCTGACATACTAATAATTCAAGATGGCACGCCATTGGCGTGCCCTCACTTTCAACAAGTCAAATATTGATTTAATTAACTACCTTCAAAAATATCAATCTTAAACATGAATCTAACAGTTCGAATAATCAGCATTTTTATACAAACTTCCGTAATGATTGTAAGGTATCTAAAATTCATAACTTATTTATAAAAAAAAGCTAACAATTGTTGCTTCGTTGCGGCGTAATTGACTGTTGTCAAAATGCGGATATTCATTAATTACAATCGAAAATGTAACATGTAAGAATAACATTTTTAAAAACAGAAAATAAATCTATAAAATAAAACAAATAAGTTATAAGCTGTTTTAATGCGACTGTATCCGCTCCGTTTTAAAACGAAGTTTTGTAAGGAGAATGTATGGAGCTACTGAATTGTGACGTCATGTTGCAACCTTAAAAGCTCTATATTTTATTAGTTAAGATGAAAAATGACATTGTATTATAATATTAAAAACCTTTATTTTAAGGATATAAAAAAATTGTCAAATACCGAATTGAAGGACAAACCAAAAGACACACTTTCGCATTTATAATTAGTAAGGAAGTAAAGACGATAACCTACTCTTTCTGGATTTATAAAAGCAGCTTTAAAATGTTATTTAATTTTAAATGCTATTAACTAAAAGTTATCTATTTACTTAAATAAAATATTGTGAAATTTATCACCAAAGTCTTATCGTTAACGCTTATAACGCTATAAATTATGGATTAAGTACCTAAATTCTACGAGATAAACATTTTCAAAGGGATCAAGTTTCTTAACTTTATGCTTTATTTACGCTTCGAGGCAGATTTTATTTGAAAAAATTGTTTGTCCACCCTTGAAACAAAGCAAAATAAGCTTTGAGTAACTCAGTGATTTTAATTCTCATGATTTAATGTGGATATTAATAATGTTCTCTTGACGTAATTAAAAAAATCATTCCATCAGATATCTCAGCGCAATGACGTGCACTTTATAAAGATGTAGTAGTAGTGCCTGCTAGGTTACTAATCTGAATCTCAATCTGCTATTTAGGTAAAGAAAAGAGAAGTTAAAATCCGACATTGACGTAGAAATTTTATAATACATTTGACGGAGGAAGAGAGAGCTTTTTTTGCTACCTGTACATCACATCAGAAATAAGGAAATCCGGAGTAGAATCAGAGAATCCATCACTCAGATTGATGAGACAAATCCAACTAAATCTTATTTATCAAAATCTTACTATTTTTCTGCTTATTTCTTACTGTCAAACATTACCACTATGGTAACGTATTTGTGTTGGTCAAATCTCCCATACTATATTTATCGTGACATCATAATATTTTAATTCTTTTTATTCCACGTTTATGAGTTTTCAACATTCGAACCGTTAATAAGAAAGTTGCAACGAAATCTTATAAATATAGGTACTTTGGCAGTTATCAGGGAACAATGAACATAATATTAATTGCCAGACACCATACCCTCCCGTAATTGAGTTGAAAGAAGCCAGATTGCTGTGCTTGAGTAATGGACTAAACTATACTTCCTTTTGTTTCACGATTTAGTTAACTGCCATATTAATAGTAGCTCGTATACTGGCGTTTATTAGAGACTGCCGACGATCGACAAGGGACTATAACAAAGGAGACCTCATCGTCAGCCATTAGTCCGGTCATTAAGCTGTCTGAGCATAAGAGTGCACTCACTCAATACAAAATCTACGCCAACAAGCGAAGGTATAAAAGTGCCCAGATCATCAATATCGTGAGTTTAATGATTTTCAGTGTCATTAATAACATTTAGTTGTAACTTCGTAAATATAAATGTGGCCATACAATTTATCACGATTACTTGCTTTATTTCAGTCTCAGTAAAAAGACGTCAGAAATTAATTTATATAGAGTGATACTGTGTGCCAACGAAAGACGAGATATATCTCTATATCTATAAGAGGACAGTTCTTAGACATGATAAGGCGATGTCATTGATGAATAATAAAATGAGTGTTACATTTTTATAACGCCACGTTTTCGTCTCTTTATGTGTTCTTTTGGTTTTATATTCTAACGGATGAATTTCAGATATACGGTGGTGCACTGACTATTCCTTCACTCTAATAGTTTAATGGGATTATATGGAAAGGTGTAGAGAATAGATGCAGATTGCGTTACGTTCTCTCTGCGGCAACGCTTCCAACTTCCTGGGAATGCTAATGAGAACTTCTTGACCAATAAAGTCAATAAGCCTTGGCTTGATCCGGGACCTGTAATCTGGACCTTATAACTCGCAGTCAATCAAACCACTAGACCAATGAGGTAGTCAGGCTTTAATAACCAGAGTATATCTACTGCACGCATTCATTAGAATACATGACGTACAGTGTACACTGTACAGAGATAGGGCGCGTACGCAAGGCGACAATCATAAGCGTAAGCTCTGTCAGTCTTATTAATGTAAGCGAGAGAACCCGCAATGTAAGCAACATTAGGGGTCCTGTTGCTTCGTGATAAGAGACTGTGATTATGCCGAATTTAAATCATGCATATGTATATCGAAATAGAATTAACCACAGTGTTATACACACCCCTATTTTAATTAAAACGCATAATAAAATATAAACGCAAATGACGTTTGACTAAGGATAAGCTAATAACTTTTTTAGTAGATTTTAAAGTGAAAGATTTTAAGGTGAAAACTCACCATAATTTCAAACATTTCACGAGTTATGCAACTTAGTTTATTATTAATAATTATAATTATTGTTAATGAAGTTAATGAAGTTAATGATGAATTCCAGCGAAGGATCTGTACCTATTCTACTTTCTAATGAAAATAGGTCGTTAGAAAGCAGATTACTAGTGGACTCAGTCCGGGAATCTGCGGATTAACTAATTAATCCCAACTTTAGCTTCTTAACGTACTTTAGCACTCGCATACTTATATAAATAATACGTGTTAGAGTAAGTTGATGATAAATGACACCTTTGAATACATTATTTTCGATTAAATAAATTATGCATAACGAACTTCATACGCAGCGAATTCTGCTAAGGTACCTAAGTTTAAATATGAAAAGACTTTTCAATTACATAACTAGAAGCGCTGCCATTTCTTTTATTATCCTACGTTGCAGTGGAGAAAATTTTAAAATCTTCACTGCACAATCAGGCAAAATTGGTACCTGACCTCGATTTTCAAATAATTTAACTCAAGGTAAGACAAGCATTTTTACAAATTCTCCACTTCATTAGGTATCATCACAGAATTCAGAATAGGGACAGAAATGGTAAAAGTGTGAATTTGCGGCCGCACAGATATGTACTGAAACGTCCATCTCCGTAATGCAGTGCAGAATTTTATATCAAAACTTACAAGTTACAACTCGGCGTTTTTAAGGAACTGAAGTTTTAAATCTCAAACATTCTAACTTTGTTCTCATTAATTTTTTCACTATTTAATGTTAATCAGTGCGTTAGTCTCTCATTTAGTATAAAATGAAATGAAATGAAATGTCTTTATTTGCCAAATGTGAGTTCAGTGCACAGGTGGTATGGTACATACTTAAAGTTTCTCACATTTTACCATTTACCATGAAGATATCTATCGGAGCGGGCCGCTAGTTTTATAATAACTTTAAACTAGGTTCATTGTCACTTTTCGGTATTTCCAATGTTGAAAACTGCGTCCGTCGTTTGCTTGTTTTCTTAGGTGCTATCTTAGCTTTAGTAGCAAATAAATACACATACAAAATAAATTTTGAACAAAAATTTCCAATACTTCCTTTAGCCACTCAATCTTGGAAGTAGGTACTTAGGGTTAGAGAAATCGCTACAATATTTCTCACTCACGTTTGTGAGTTGAAGCGTGAACTTTTAGCGTTATTGAGCGGTTTATTATACGAGCCTCATTTTAGATTTACTACGCCGTGTAAAAACTTTCTCGGTGTAAATGTGTAACTCGAATTTGTTCTTATTGTATGAGTTGGGAAAACTTCGCAATATACTTAGAACACATATATACTAGTATTTTCCTGTCGGAACCGAAGAATACACAAACCATGTAATATAGGGTAGCTCTACATACCTTAAATTAGTAAATGTTACCCTTTTGACATGAAACATCTTACATCGGACTTTGTGCCTATGCAAAATCTTATGGAAAACTAGCTGATGGCCGCGACTTCGTTCGCGTGGAATAAGTTTTCAAAATCCCGCGAGAACTATAATTTTTTCGGGATAAAAAGTAGCCTACGTTTTAATCCAAGGTATAATCTATCTTCATTTTAAATTTCAGCCAAATCAGTCCAGTACTTTTGGCCAATTCGTTACAAACATACTTAGATACAAATCTTTCCTCTTTATAATATTAGTATAGATATAGATAAAACTGTTGTTATAAATCTTTGCTGTGTTTACCATTTGGCTGTACACTACAGGCACTTTGTTATATATATTATATAGTAATCATTTTATTTCAAACAAAATTTAGTCCATAACATGCAAAAACATAAAAAAAATCACGCGAATCGATCCAGAAATCTCGGAGAAATCGGTGAACATACATAGAAATACCGGTAGAATTGATAACCTCCTCCTTTTTGAAAATCGCGGAAAAGCGAATTACTATTTTAATGCTTATTATCTAAAAACACCAAGTGGAGCCGCTCTTGCTGATGTGTGTTTCGTTCCAGGACCTCCAAAGAGGGCCATCTAGTCCTCATAAAATATATGGCATACTTTTTTGTATTAGCAATCTGTCAAAACGTCTTCATTTTCCGTAAATTTATCTTGGCGATGGTGAAATTGACCCTAAACAAGCCCCAAACTTTAGATTTGCTAACATGAAATCGATACGATATTGTTTTCATATTTAACGTTATCTGTATTTCATTGTGATTTATTGAACTCGTGTATAAACTTAACTTTGTATTGTTGCAGCATCGCGTATTCGATACGAGATCACGAGCGGGAACATAGGGGGTGCTTTCGCAGTCAAGAACATGACTGGCGCCATTTATGTGGCGGGCGCGCTTGACTACGAAACTAGGAAAAGGGTAAGTTACTGCATTTTTACCTGTCCCATTCATACCCGACTACACGGGTTAAGTTTTTCGGACGCATTGTTATTAAACTTTTTTGAACAGAAACATAAGAACTTCTGTTATTTGTAAAAAAATATCGATTTTATTATTCTCTGCCGTTCAATAAATATCTCGCTGTTCGGATAGTATGTATTGGTATTGATTTAACATTATATCTCGACTATTGTCTGCACTTACCTTTATTCTTAAGTGTATTGGAACACGTGAACGGTTTCCACTCGGTTTCTTAATAATATATATTTCGATGCAGCAGCAAATATTGTCATCGAATTTATTGAATATGTTCGATGCATTTACAAAGTACATTCACGAAACATTTACTATGTTATTGGTCGGTTCTTGGAAATTTTATACCATATTTTATGCCTCTTCTTTCTCGTTTGAATGTTTTGTTACACAAAAAAATCATTTATACAGAGCGAGAGAGACAATACATACTACTACTATCTCTCTTTGTTATATAATGTGTAACAAAGAAAGATAGATGACTCCACGTTTTATGACCTCTTTTCAACCGACGAAAAAAGAGAGAGAGAGTATATAGTTTTTTATGTATGACCACGCATAACTTTTCGTAGAGTCGTCCGATTTAGATGATTCTTTTTTTAATGGATAGGGTATATTGAAATTTGAAATTTGCCCCATTTAAAGAAATAGAAATTCTATCTCTAACTGCACACGGTTTTCCAGATTCTATCACGGACAACTTTGCACTGCTTTATCCGATTTTGATGATTTTTTAATCAAAAATATATTAGAAAACCTGAACATAACTAATAATTTCAAACTCTAAAAAAGTGAAAAGCTACATAATACTACGGGAGGGAATCAAACTATCGTCCCTTTAGATTTAAGTCCTTTAACCGTTGAGCTATTGAAGTTTAATAAAATAGCTGTAAACTTTCAAGTTCTAATTCTATTTTATTACGTCCATGTTTCGAATTTAACTTTCGTGTATTATAAAATATCGTATGAAATCTGATTTCTTGATACGTGTTCGAACAGATATTGCATATATGGGTAATTCTACGATAAGAGGTTCTAAGTCCATAGAGAATACGGCTACGGAGAAAAGTAGCTGTTTTTTCATTAAACACTTATATTACGATTTTTGTCCTATTTATTTATCTTTTCACGTAAGGGCAAGTCACTTTATGCATATTTTATTAAAAAATCAAAAAAATCAAAAAAGTCAAAAAATTCAAAAAATTCAAAAAAAGTCAAAAAAGACTTTTTTGACATTTTTGACGGTTTTTGACTTTTTGACTTTTTTTGACTTTTTTTTGACTTTTTTGACTTTTTTTGACTTTTTTGTCTTTGTTGACTTTGTTGACTTTATTGACTTTGTTTGTTTGCACTAACCTTATCTCCCCTGGTCAACAAGTTTCTCTCCTGACATTTATCTTGCCAGGTGAAATATGGCAGGTGAGAGACGTTTTCATGATAAATTGTATTGTTTTAATTGACATAAGAAGTTTTTCGGTACATTATGTATCACACTTTCACTAGTCCATCATTATTAAGTTAGACCAGTAAATGCAAATAAATTGAATGAATAATATAACTTTTATGACTTGCCAGGTGAGAGACACAATGACCTCGCGAAACGACTACTTCGAATCAACGGTCGCAACAACTAACAAATGACGGCGCTCTTAACGGCTCACGTGTTTTGCATTACTAACTTCACGTCCGTAGATGACTTTGAGCAATTTTTGGAATATGGCCGTTTTATATTAGTGTTTGTAGTAGCGGAATGAAATTTTCTAGAGTAGATACCCAAAAACAGTGGGACAAAAGTAAAGTGTAAAATATATTGCAAATAAATAAATATTTTTCTATTTTTCCTTAACAATACTTAAATACATTTATTGAAATTTGTGTTTAACATACTTTAGTTTAATAACTGATACAAAAAAAATATGTATCGTTTAAAATTAAACTGAAAACGACAGAGGGACAGGCCAGGTTAGAGACTTTTTTAGGCTTTATAAGGAATTTCAGAAAAATATACTTTAATTAGGCATTGAATCGTGATGTTATTTAATAAAGTACATTTAGGTGATGTGTTTCATTGCAAAAATAACAACATATAAAGTAAAATTTTTATTTTAAACTGATTGCCGCACAAGTTACCTCTTATCGTAGAACTACCCATATACTATCTAACTATAGGGAACCAATATGTCTTCTAGCTATATTGAATCTAAAATTGCATCTGTTATCTGATGTTCACAGTTAATGTATTATCACATCCGATGATAATAATATAATAATACTCGTTATTGATTATGATACTATGATAATATTAAACACATTATCTGATATAATTATATGTCGTCCTGTTGTCAAATATTATTATAATGTGTAGCTGATTTATATTAATTTGATAAATATAATATACTAGCTTTTGCCCCCGCGACTTCGTCCGCGTGGAATTAGGTTTCGGGGTGGAATTTTCAAAAACTGTAACACACGTACTTCTTTATTTTTAACTGAAAGCTCAAATACCAACTTTCATGGAAACAGCTTGAAAAATGACGGAGTTTCATATAAACTTCCATCCCCTATTTAAACCCCTTAGGGGTGGAATTTCCAATAATCCTTTCTTAGTGTACGCCTACGTCAAGAAAGGAACCAACTGTAAAAATTTCAATCAGTTTCAAACTTCAGTAGTTTAGGCTGTGCGTTGATATCTCAGTCAGTCAGTCAGGACTTTGAATTTTATATATATAGATTTGAATTACAGTAATATGATAAGTACCTACTTATCGCTATTCAGTTTGATTTCCGTTTTCCCCGGGATTAGCTTCAAATTAAGGTGGATTAAGTGTCTTCTAGGTAATCGCGCTTAATCATAATCACCCATAATGAGATATAAGGATTTAGTTGCAAGTTGCAAGGGCTAGTTTATGTAAAAAAAAGACTTGTGGCACTCAGGGACTGCTGCGGTAAAGCTATTGCATAGCATTTTTTAGCGGCTCACCGCTAGATGGCGTTGATAAAAAATGCGCCATCTAGCGGCTAACCGTAGAGGAGTCCCGTGTCAGGTTATTTTCGTTACGGAATTTCTGGATTCGGTCTCCACGCTGGCCCGCGATAGAAGCTATGCAATAGCTTAAAAGATTCATTCAACGATTCAACACATACTATGAGATTTAATAAGGATTTAGTTGCAATCTGCAAAGGCTTGTTTATGTAAAAAAAAGATTCATTCAACGATTGTGCTTGTATTACATTCAGAAACAACGCGTCTTAGGCTGAAATCCATAGATCGCACTCTCACTCTGCTCAGAGTTAGAACGAGACAGATTTATGTCAGAGCATATCTGTGTCCCGTTTTATCCTCTATCTTGAGTATGAGCTGAGTCAGTGCACGCTTTATAGATCTCAGACTCAGCATTATAATAAGTTTCTTGAATTTAAATTCTTAACCGCTTACCACGTTCAGTGTCAATAGAAATAGCGTCTGAAAGGAATACACGCGAAGCCTCTTGAAATAAACGTTAATATGCCGTTATATTGTACCGGCAACATATCTAGAGTAGGTATAGTTGCTAGAAGCGAACTCGATTTATATTTGTAAAGAGACACACTTTTCACTTTAACAGAGCCATTCGTTTTTTTTTAATATAAGACTAAGGCTTGTCTGCGATCACACCTGATGGTAATAGAAAATTCAGCCTAAGATGACAAACAGACAAAAATTTTAAAAATAGTTTTTTTGTTATGAGTACCTACCGTAGGTAGGTATTTACTTTCTTATGCATTTAATAAAAAGCTGTTATTTTGATATTACAAACAGACAATTCAATTTTATTATATAGCGTCCTATAGTTTATTGTATATTATAAATAAACAATAAACTATTCTACACGTCTATATAATTGAACGTTCTTGGTGCCAACAACGTATGTTCAATTTTGTAGGCTTCCTATAGGAAAATAGGTCGCTACTGTGGAAAATCTGTTTAAATCATAGATAGGGACACGCGACTGGCTCACTAAATCAAAGCCTTTACACAGCAAAGGCTTGTGTCGTGACAGTTTGGCCCGAGCCGATACCATTATTTCGGCGCAATGGACCAAGGGCATAGGTCAGCGCTCACAAATGACTTTCGTGATAGCCGTGGCATTGGCAGCAGCGCAAAATTCTGTTTCGCACACGCAAAAGTGTTTTTGTTCCAAATATGCCACTAAGAAAAATTACTCCGGCCAAAAACCGTGGGTACGATGGCTAATGAAATACTCTAACAATAGAGTCGCCTTATAATATTCTTCCTGTCCCACCGACATTTTTATACCAATGCCAGAAGACCATAACAATTGTACTGTAACTGAATCGAATTTGCTTTAATTATCAAGAAGTTATGGATATTTAATAAATCACGATAATAAATAATAATAGTCTGAATCAACCATATACTCGTATTATAGGAATCTTTGAATATACTTTACGATATAAGTAGATATTTTATGATGAGAAACGTATATTATGTCATGAGAAATATTCTAGTCATATTTTAGGGGCCTATAAAGTGTGATTTAATCCGTCTGCAGGAATGTCTGCTTACGTCGGCAACTGTAAATAAAATTAAAGTAATTCTTAATGGCTAATCAAAGAATTGAAAAATTTCTAGTACTACCACCACCACTACTACTACTACTACTAGTAGGATATCAAACCAAATAGTTACACATGTAAAATAGGTTTTATTTCTTTAAAATCGTGTTTTGACTTCCACAGGCTGTTGCTATCATATCATACAGTCATAAGTTCTCGTCGTACTTTTTGCGAAGCAAATAATTTAATCTTCATTCCCATTCAAGAAAGCTGGGCGTAGGAACTGCCTAAGGCCGGATCGCTATTAACTTGCAGATCCTCGAGAGCTTAAATGGATGTAAACCGTTTATTTATAAACTTTTTATACTTTCTTCTGTTTGAAAATTAATGGATTACTCGATAGAATAAGGCTTATTTTGTTTTTACATAAACTTGTTGGTTACGTACTACACGTTCAGCGATTGAAAATTTCATTCCCTGAGTACGTTAGAGCAGGTTAAATGCTCGCAGGTTGTATGGATGTATATTATTTTGTTTATAAACATTTCTTAATCAATGAAACTTAAATCCAATAAGCCAAATTTTGCAATAGTTAGTAGGAAATTGAAAATTATGACTGAGAATAAAAGCTTTGTGATATTATTTACGACGTAGGTAAGTTGTATCAAGAAGATGAAAACAATTTCACATTAGTTGCACTAAAGTACTTTATAGCAGAAATACTTGAAAACAAAGCAATATCGAGGTACATTTGTTGAACTTTTTGCGAAATAAATAATTTAATCTTCAATACCCACTTAAACAAGCCGGGCGTAGAAACTGCCGAAGGCCGGATTGCTATTAAATTGCAGATTCTGGAGAGCTTAAATGGATGTAAACCTTTTATTTATAAACTTTTCTTACTTCAATCTATATTAAAATTAATTGAAGACTCGCTAGAATGGGGCTAATTTTTATAAATATTTTCTTTCCTTAAAAGATTACTGGTTTATTAGTTTACAAAGAGATTATGATAATTTAATGTGAGTAAGTATATCAATTGAGATTCGCGCGATCCGAGATCATAAATTGAACGAATGGCTCTTTTTTGCAATATAAAAATAGTTTCAATATTAGCTGCTCCGCCCCACAACAAGATTCCATAGGACATTATACTATGGAAGTAGGCGAAGTAGGCAAGTCTAGCAGTTTCCACATGGGGGAACTGCCTAATTTTCCTGACAGCATTGGCAGCTGAACTGAGTTTGCCCAAATTAAAATTTATTTAATAAATTGATTCAATAATAATAAGTTGTGTTAGCTCGCGATCCCGGTAAATCAAAATGGCATTTGAATATAAATTCAAAGAAAATTACAACTTAGCTTCCATAAAATGCACGGAACGACTTTTGAAACAAACATCTCAGGCGAGGAAATAGCCGAGTGACGTGGACAGATGACGCCAATAAGTTCCCCGGGTCGCTACCACAAATACCGCCTCCCTATTGTTAAACGGCTAACGCCGCAGCCGCTATAAGATTTTATCATTCTGGCTTTCTTACATCCTTATCATTTTCGTCCATTTGATGCCGTGACTGTTAAGACGGAAGTTTTCTTTTCTCTTTTCAACCCCCGATGGAAAAAGAGGGGTAACATAAGTTCAATCGCTTTATATGTCTGTGAGAGATATCACAGCGTATGAATTTGAATGCAGTTTTATTTATTCTAAAGCTGGTTTAACTGGAATTGATCCTAGCTATGTTTGGTAAAAATCTATAAAATCTGTCTAGCTATTTCTAGAGGACTATCAGTTTTTTCTTACCAATGTAGTCTGTTTATAGATAATTAAATAGATTTGAGTCGAAAATTGATATATTATTTATACTTCTTGTCTACTAACTAACTTTCATAAGTCAATTTTACTTTGTGTATACTTTAAGCAAGTTTGTTAATCTTAATTATAGATACTTATCGTTTAAATCAACAGTCCTTTTAGTTTTAATTCTCGAGCATATTTTATATTGTATCATCTATAAAAAATATATCAGGTTCATAGTATTAATTAAAATTCGGCGTGTATAATATATGACCGTTTTTAAAATTGTTGTTTAGGTTGTTATAATTAATATTTTCTTGTATCGTACGCGTACAGTATGAACTGAAGTTGGCTGCATCGGACAACCTTAAAGAGAACTACACGACTGTAGTGATTCACGTGAAGGACGTCAACGATAATCCCCCCGTGTTCGAGAGACCCACATATCGAACCCAAATCACCGAGGAGGACGACCGCAATCTTCCCAAGCGGGTGCTACAGGTCCGATTCAAGGCGAAAGCGCCTCATTTCGTCCTTTATTGTTCCCTCAGCCGCAGCTTTGAGGTTTAAGCTTCAAGTTTCGCATGGGGTGATATTCGCCATTCTCTAGATTGATGTTCCATAGAGTTTTGTTTTGCATGGCATGGGACTTTCTTTGTGCCGTTTTGTTTTAGTGTCGTTCTAACGCTAGCGTTGATGCATTTTTTTGGTTATTATGAGATTGTTTTTTGACTTTTGGTTCGTTTTTTTTTGGATCGAATCCAGCGTCATTCACAACTTTTGTATTTGATTGATTTATTTACTACCGGTTCTTACTCAGAAATTCAAAAGTACATATACGCATAAAATGATAAGTAATATTAATTTATCTGTTTTTATATTTCAACCCTTTTCCGAACGAGTGAAGTATAAAATGTAAAGTTTTTCATAACTGAATTTTATATTCTATTAGTTTGACCAACATTTCATGGGACAAGTGATACGATACGTGTATCGTTTTTGCATAATAAAAACATAAATATTGATTAACTATCATGAAAGTTATTGTATCGGAAAATATGTGACTACATAGTATATGGTAAATCGTGCAGCATTCCTTGAATCGACCAATATAAAATTGTGACGGCGGCGTCTTATCGGCCGTAAAAAATGGAACATTGCACAGTTGGCTCTACAATATCGAAAAATATACCTACTGTGGTATTTTACGCTTCGTAAAAACGAAAACAAGTTTTTTTGCAACGTGACCTTCGTTGTAATTAATAAAGAAATATTAGTCGTTATTTCAGCGGTTTAAGTGACCACGAAATTAATTTTATATTTTCATTTAATTTCGTACTTATAAATATTTTTTTAGCAAAATAAATTGGTTCCACTTTTTTTTTTAATTAAGCTTATGTAGAATATTGTTTTTGTTTTAATAGTTTATTATAATTAAATAAGATTAATTTTCTAAAGCACTATCCAGTATTTTGCTGATGTAACAGTGCTTTATGGATTAATTTTAATTTTTTCTACAATCTTTGAGCATAAAATAGAGTTTGTGACGCATTTTTAGTTGACTCATTAAATACAACTAATTTTTTGTTAGTTATTTTAGAAGCTATTTCAACCGACCGTTGTTGCACGAACAATCAGTATCAATTTAGTAAAATCAATGTGGCAAAATTTTTTATTCACTATTATTTTTTGACAATGTTTACGATTTGTTCGTGTAACAGCCTCGTTGCATGAGCATGAGCTAATGCCTGCGTGTGCGCAGTACGAGTTGACGCTGGTTGCCTCAGACGGGCGCAACGAGAACTCTACGCGCGTCGTGGTCCACGTTTTGGACATCAATGATCTTCCGCCTCAGTTCACGCGCAGCGCATACGTCACGCAGGCGCTCGAGGAAACTGGCCCCTACCCTCATTTCCTCATACAGGTTTTATTCTTGTTTATTTTTTCCTCTCTTTCATTTGTGATTTCACTTAAACTCCTCTTTATTTTTTACTATGGGGTTATTTTATTTTTCGAAATATAATCCAAATTACTTATAATATTGCGATACTTTGAATTGTTTCTTTAATATTTTCACTTGCCTGCATTGACATACAATAGTATGCATTGGAAATAATAAATGATAGCGAAGAGCAGCGAAGAGATTATAATTATTTTTTGTATATTTATTCATTATTATTTTTTTTTATTATTCCATCCTCCTTACCGTCAACGATTAGAATTGTTTAAGACAAAATTTTCTCAAGTTATCCTCTTCTGTCAGGTAGGTAATTAGATAATGCGTATAAATTGTTTGGATTTTCGCTTGATTCAGCTTAGTTTCACATTTTCTGTTCTAATCTTAGTGCATGTTAAAATCTATTAGAGTGAATTAAATTTAATCTTTGCTTTAGATGCGCCTATTATATTTCCGTACAAAATACTCCTTACTTGTTAGGTTTTATAAACTTGGCCTTTATTCGTTTTGCTTACTAATTTCATTTATCGTGCCCGTGAATAATAATTATTAATTTTACAAATGTACTACGAGTCAAAAGAAGGATTAAGTTCGTTAGGTTTAAAGCTGCCAAACAAAATAGTTATAGATCCGCAACACCATCCCGCAACGTTTAAATATCATAATTAGGTATTATATTGATTAATGGTAAATAATTATTGCATAAGCACTTTTGTTAAGACCTTTTTATTATTTAATCATGAAGCACTGAATTATTATATCGGTCAGTAGTCGCAGATAGATAAAAACCCGGAGGCGCTCGTTGCTCTCTGTTACTCGTAGTTATAAATAATAAAGTAGACAGCTGACTGTTAATTGTCCCTGTGATATGGATTTTCCATAATAGAGCTACGAGTAAAATCTTAAATGATCCGAATAATTACATAAAAGTCAACCCTCATCATTTCTAGACTTGGCATAGTCAGCTGAAAGTAGGAAGATATTCGTACCCCAAGGCTACTTTCCTACATTTATTACTTTAGAGAAGGTAAATTAAAGGCTGTATTATTTTTGAATACTTTACATTTTCGTTTTGAAGAATTGAAAACAAATGCTCTTAATTCTTGCATGAAGAATTTCTTTATAAATAAATAAAACATACTGAAAATTCGCTTAACATTTTTGCAAAATTATTTTACATTTTTCTCACATTAAATCAAGTTTTCCATTAAACGTTATACTGAAATATTCTTTCCGGAATTGTTTAAGAGAGTAACGTCGAAGTTTGGAACAGCCGTGGCTGTCCGCCGCATGTGTGCCGATGCAAACAGTCTATGTTGGTGGTTCATAACTCAACAAACTTTCTTCACGTCACCTCCACTAAACCAGCAATTAATTTTATGAAGCAGTTAAAGTCACACTATTCTCATCTTTAGGTTATAATTCTGCTTCTGACTGCGAATTATAATATTTCAATAAATTTTATCAACATGATTTATTTAGTCTTATTCGATATTCCCCTCAATTGATTTATCTATACAAGTTTTCTGTATTGCAAATACATAATTTCGGATATTTGGATATTCTCTGTGGCGAACTTTGGTAATTATGTTATGTAAACAAACTAAATAAGGGCCAAGTTACTATCATAAATAAATATGACTCGTAAAAATATCTGCTTTAAAAATATTATCTAATCAGAATATCTATTTTTTACAGTTCTTTTTTCATTATATGTTAAAATTTTAATGTTTTCCTAAATTAAGAAACTATGATCACGATAAAATGGTACTAAACGTAAATATGCTTTGTATTTTATCATTGGTTTAGTCTAAAATTTAAACTATTTTAATGGTATTTTCTTAAAACAGGTAACTGCTACTGATGGTGACAAAGATAGACAACAGAACATTGTTTATTTCTTAACTGGTCAAGGTATTGACCCTGACAATCCTTCAAATAGCAAATTTGATATCAATCGTACAACAGGAGAAATTTTTGTTTTAAAAGTAAGTATAATCTTTTACATAAGTTATAAAATAATCAATAAAATGTAAAATTTAAAAAAAACTCAAATATTTTTTGCAGCCCTTGGATCGTGATCAACCAAATGGAAGACCGCAATGGAGATTTACGGTGTTCGCTCAAGATGAAGGAGGAGAAGGGCTTGTAGGCTATGCTGATGTGCAAGTGAATCTTAAAGATATTAACGATAATTCTCCAATTTTCCCTCAAGGCGTTTATTTTGGCAATGTCACTGAAAACGGAACGGCGGGCATGGTAGTTATGACTATGACTGCGATAGACTATGATGATCCTGCTGAAAGTAATAACGCTAAATTATGGTATTCTATTGAAAAAAATGTAATAGAAGAAGAAACAGGATCACCAATTTTTGAAATAGAGCCTGAAACTGGTGTAATTAAAACAGCCGTTTGTTGCTTAGATCGTGAAAGAACCCCAGATTATTCAATACAAATAGTAGCGTCAGATGGCGGGGGGCTAAAAGGAACAGGAACGGCATCTATTAGAGTGAAAGATATAAATGATATGCCTCCCCAGTTTACCAAAGATGAATGGTTTACGGAAGTTGATGAAACAGATGGAACTAATTTACCCGAAATGCCTATTCTTACAGTGACGGTTCATGATGAAGATGAAACTAATAAATTCCAGTACAAAGTTATAGAAAATAGTGGATATGGGGCCGACAAGTTTACCATGGTTAGAAATAACGATGGTACTGGTTCTTTAAAAATTGTACAGCCTTTAGATTATGAGGACCAGCTACAAAGTAATGGTTTTAGATTTAGAATACAAGTTAACGACAAAGGTGAAGACAACGATAATGATAAATATCACGTAGCTTATTCTTGGGTAGTAGTTAAACTAAGAGATATAAATGACAATAAACCACAATTTGAAAGGGCAAATATTGAGGTGTCGGTCTATGAAAATGCAGAAGTTGGTAAAAGCCTTGAAACTTTTAAAGCAACTGATCCAGATCAAGGTGGCAAAAGCAAAGTATCATATGCTATTGATAGATCATCGGATAGAAAACGACAGTTTTCTATAAATCAAGAAGGAACTGTTAGTATTCAGAGATCTTTAGACAGAGAAGATACTCCAAGGCATCAAGTAAAAATTCTGGCTATTGATGATGGCGTACCACCGAGAACAGCAACAGCTACTTTAACTGTAATAGTGCAGGATATTAACGATAATGCACCTACATTCTTAAAAGATTACAGACCAGTTTTAACTGAACACATAACACCCAAGAAAGTGGCAGAAATATTAGCCACTGACGATGATGATAGATCGAAAAGTAACGGTCCTCCATTCCAGTTCAGACTTGATCCAGGCGCCGATGATATAATAAGAGCTTCATTTAAAGTAGAACAAGATCAAAAGGGTGCCAATGGTGATGGAATGGCAATCGTGTCATCCCTTCGATCGTTTGATAGAGAACAGCAAAAAGAATATCTTATTCCCATTATCATTAAAGATCATGGTAATCCAGCAATGACAGGTACAAGCACTTTGACTGTTGTGATCGGAGATGTCAATGACAATAAAATGCAGCCAGGATCTAAGGAAATTCTTATATATAATTATCAAGGACAGGCGCCAGATACTGAAATTGGAAGAGTTTATGTATATGATCTAGATGATTGGGATTTACCTGACAAGAAGTTTTTCTGGGAAACCACAGAACATCCAAATTTCACTCTTAACGAAGAAACAGGTATGATACAAATGAAACATAAAACTAGAGAAGGTCGGTACCACTTAAAGTTTAAAGTATACGACAGAAAACATACACAAACTGATGTGCCGGCTAATGTTACTGTATATGTTAAAGAAATATCACACGAAGCTATTATAAGTTCTGGTTCGATACGAATATCTGGAATATCAGATGAAGATTTTATTCGAGTTTGGAATTATAAGACTCTTAGTGTGTCCAGAAGTAAACTCGATATATTTAAAGATAAATTGGCAGATCTACTCAATACTGAAAGAGAAAATATCGATATATTCAGCGTTCAATTAAGAAAGAAACACCCACCTGTGACTGATATACGGTTTTCCGCACATGGTGCTCATTACTATAAACCAATCCGATTAAATGGCATTGTTCTTATGCATCGCGAAGAAATTGAGCGAGCTGTAGGAATTAATATTACGATGGTAGGAATTGACGAGTGTCTTTATGAAAATCAAATGTGTGAAGGATCTTGCACAAATGTACTCGATATAAGTAACTTACCTTACATGGTAAATGCCAATAAAACAGCCCTAGTTGGAGTAAGAGTCGACGTTATTCCAGAGTGCACATGCGGTGCTAGAAACTTTACTCAAGCAGAAACATGTCGCAACTCTCCTTGTTATAATGGAGGAAGGTGCATAGAGGGTAAATATGGCCTTACTTGCTCATGCCCCCCGGGATATACAGGACCGCGATGTCAGCAAACATCTAGAAGCTTTAAAGGCACTGGTTGGGCTTGGTATCCTTCTCTAGAGATGTGTGATAGTTCCCACTTAAGTTTTGAGTTTATTACAAGAAAATCGGAAGGAGTGTTACTTTACAATGGACCAATAGTACCGCCTGAACCTGAAGAAATAGTAGTTTCCGATTTTATTTCGGTTGAATTAGAAAGAGGCAACCCACGATTGTTAATTGATTTTGGCTCCGGAACTTTAGAGCTTAGAGTTAAAACTAAAAAGTCGTTAGATGATGGTGAATGGCATCGATTAGATTTATTTTGGGATACTGAAAATGTAAGAATGATAGTGGACTTCTGCAAATCAGCTGATATTCAAGAAATGGAAGATGGTACACCACCGGAGTTTGATGACTCAACGTGTCAAGCGACGGGCACAATACCTCCATTTAACGAGTATTTGAATGTCAATGCACCTTTGCAAATTGGAGGATTATACATAGAACATTTTGATCCAACACACTATCACTGGCAGTATATGCCTATTGGAAAAGGTTTTGATGGATGTATAAGAAATTTAATACACAACAGTAAATTATATGATTTAGCACATCCTGGACTATCACGAAATTCGGTAGCTGGCTGCCCTCAGACTGAGGAAATTTGCAATCAAGCAGACACTACGTCTAGGTGCTGGGAACATGGAAATTGTGTTGGTAGTTTTTCTGAGGCAAGATGTCAGTGCCAGCCGGGTTGGACTGGGCCTGCGTGTAATCTGCCAACTACTCCTACTAGTTTCCGACCACAAAGCTACGTAAAATTCGCTTTAAGTTTCGAACCTGATAGATTTAGTACTCAAATCCAACTACGGTTTAGAACTCGTGAACCTCACGGAGAATTGTTTAGAGTTAGTGATCAGCATAACCGTGAATATGGAATTTTGGAAGTGAAAGATTCTCGCTTACACTTCCGCTTTAATTTAAATTCCCTTCGAACAGAAGAACGTGATGTTTGGCTTAATTCTGTAGCAGTCGACGATGGCCAGTGGCATATAGCACGCGTGAGCAGATATGGTAGTGCAGCCACAGTGGAAATAGATGGTGGCGAAGGAAGAAGATATAACGAAACATTTACTTTTGAAGGTCATCAGTGGTTATTAGTTGATAAACAGGAAGGCGTATATGCTGGAGGTAAAGCTGAATATACAGGTGTTCGAACATTTGAAGTTTATGCTGATTTCCAGAAAGGTTGCTTAGATGACATTCGATTAGAAGGAAAACATCTGCCTTTGCCTCCGGCTATGAACGGTACTCAATGGGGTCAAGCGACTATGGCAAGAAATTTAGATCGAAATTGCCCCTCTAACAGCCCTTGTATCAATGTTCATTGTACCGAGCCATTCGTATGTGTCGACCTCTGGAATGAATATGAATGCACGTGAGTATTTATTTGAGAAAATATATATTCATGTTATCTTCGTATAAAAAAAATTCTGTTTGATTCAAAAGAAATTCAAAATTATATATTTGTTGTTATAAGCAAAGAATATTTTCCTGTTGGTAATTTCAATTTTGTTTAATATTCTGAACGCGCACTGAGATTCTTTCTGTTTAATATATTTTTAAAAATACCAGCCTACTAAAATTTTATAATATTTAACTTTCAATATTGATAGAATGCTTTCATGACTTCTTCGCTTTCGCATACTTAAATGACTAATATACATGTATTCATAATATTATTAATCCTATTCATGTGTAATTTCTAATAATACATAATCAATAATTTTATGATTGCAATATATTTTTAAAGGTATCTGTGTATTTATTAACATATTGGAATGCTGTCTAGTTGCGGTGAGGGTTTGGTATTGTCACCGGACGGAAAGGGTTGCGTAGACAAGAACGAGTGTCTCTACTTCCCGTGTCGCAACGGCGGCTCGTGCGTCAACCGGGAGCCCGGCTATCGCTGCCATTGCCCCGAAGGTTTCTGGGGCGAGAACTGCGAGCTCGTTCAGGAAGGCCGCACGCTCAAGCTCAGCATGGGCGCGCTCGCGGCCATCCTCGTCTGCCTCCTTATTATCATGAGTGAGCACATAGCCTAGTCACGCTCCTCGCGTGTCTCCTCACCTCACCTTCACCTTCACAATCGCACACTCATTATCTATCTCATCTTATTGTATAGAAGTATCATATTTACTTTTACTAGATATTGTGTAGTGCATGCATTATTTATGGGGGGCTCAGTGCGCGTGACACTCTTGGACAAAAGGTAAAGCGCGCAATGTCTAGGTGCCCGGGTGGATCGACACGTGCGGCCGGGACTTGCGTCAACGTGAACGAGTGCCTGCACTTCCCTTGCCTCAATGGAGGCACGTGTTTGGACCGCGAGCCGGCGCGCCGCTATGACTGCATCTGCTCCTTCGGTTACACTGGTCATGATTGCGAGCTTGAACTGCTCGCCTCCGGAATCATCATGCCGTCCAGGGATTTCATTATAGCTATCATTGTCTGTTTGTTTTTGCTTCTAGGTGAGCACTTTTATTATTTTGCATGTTTCCATCATGTATTTATTATTTTACGTGTCATACAATCACAATAGTTTAAGAATATTTGCTGGTTTTCAAAACAACTACCATATAGGAATTAGGTATTATTTCTTTGTAATGAAGATAATTATTATATTTATACATAATAATTATAATTTATTGCTATATTAATGATAAAATAATCCCACATCTTAATTAGAGAAAACATAAATCTAATGTTAGTTGCGAGAGCTACATACTAATTTCATTTATGGCTAGGATGGCTAAAACTGCAAAATGACCTCTGTGTTAGATAAAGTTGGAGGGACGCCAACTGCTAATATAATTCTGTGTAACAAATCCTCTTATAAACCGCTACGTAAATCATACTCGGCGCTCGTGGGATCAAATTTTCAGTTTCGATAGCAGCCGCCCGATAAACCTTCCAACATTGGAAAATGAACACTGGCACTAGTCTCTATTTTAACAGCATGTTTAATGTGCCACGGCCGTACAATACAGTCTAAAATATTCAGTTCGAATCGTTATCTCGCAATGGGAATAAACGGAATTGTTCAATTCAAAGTTACTCTCCGAATTTTGACAGGCAGTTTAGAATATGGAAAACAATTTAGGTACTCGTTGTCTGTTCGGTTTGCTGTTTTCAAATTAAATTAATTACCAATAGCAATTGCTGTAACCTTTAGAGGTCCTATTTTTCATTGAAAAGTTGAAAACAACGAGTTATCGAGCAAAACAATTCCCACTTATATATAAATGGGAATGGTTTTGCTTTTTTTTGATTATATATTCAAAATAATGTTTAAAGCAATGCCGGTTGTTTGGTTGTCATTGTGAATTTAGACTACCATTGACCCCACTAAAATTTAAACCAAAATTCGCAACGTATGGAATTCAAAGCCTTTATTTCAACCAATTTCAACTATTGTGCGAGTAAACAATGCTCTGTGCTTAATCGAACTTAGTTGGTTACTAACTAATTTCGTATGTTACAGTTCTTGTGTTGGTATTTGTGGTGTACAACCGACGTCGCGAGGCCCACATCAAATATCCCGGCCCAGATGATGACGTCCGTGAAAATATTATAAACTATGACGACGAGGGCGGCGGTGAAGACGACATGACAGCCTTTGACATAACTCCACTTCAGATACCGATCGGAGGCCCCCTTCCTGATCACGTTCCATCAAAATTACCTTGTAAGTTTAATGTGTAACTAAATTATTTCTACTATTTTACAATTCAGCGTTAGTGGTTAAGACTCCTGCCTGTTCTGAACCAGGGAGAGAGGATTCCTGCGCCCAACAGTGGGCCGGAAATTATTGAGATGATGATGATTATGATGATTGTGATGATTATTGAAATGATGTTGCTTTAAAGGTGAAGGAAAATACCGGTTTATCGCTGTAAAGGTACCTGCATGCCTGAGGGTTCTCCATAATATTTTCAAAGGTGTGTAAATTCTGCCGATCCGCGCTTGGCATCATTCTGAGAGGATTCCTGTGCCCAACAGTGGGTCAAGAGTTATTGA
Organism: Hipparchia sbordonii; assembly: GCA_038048805.1. Taxonomy (NCBI): domain Eukaryota; kingdom Metazoa; phylum Arthropoda; class Insecta; order Lepidoptera; family Nymphalidae; genus Hipparchia; species Hipparchia sbordonii. The sequence goes on along the minus strand of CM076097.1, from coordinate 7,462,829 downwards.
GATGATGATAATTATGATGATGATGAAGATTTCATTACTTAGGTTAGAATTAGGATAAAATATTTTTTATTTTAGCCGTCAGAACAAAATAAGATATCATCCTTTTTGCTAAAGAGGATTTGTAGCAATAATTGACGCTTTTTTAATATCGCTGAGTGTCGCACCTTTTTCGGCTGTCTGTCCTGTGGGTGTTTGGGCGTTTCAACATTAAGGGCAGAAGCGGAACCCTTGTAAATGTCACGAGTCTGTCGTTCGAGCGATCCGCAGCGACAGAGTACGCCTCCCCTAGAATTTGAACCCCCTTGTAACCCCTCTTTAAAGATAACAAAACTATATTGTGAAGGCCGTGCGGCCTGGTTGCAAAAGCCTAAATTAGTTGATTAACAAGTAAAGTTAAACAACGCTTGTATATAAGTTAGTAACAAGATGAATTTAGTCTCATAATTCAAGATGCTAAGGTTCTGGAAACCCAAAGCATTCAAAATAAATCCACCGTGATTTGAAATGGAAGCGACCATGACCCTCAGCAATAAAGATTATGACGTACTAGCTGATGCCCGCGACTTCATACGCATGATTGAGGTTTTTTAATTCCAGAGGGAACTCTCTTATTTTCCGGGAATGAAAGCATAGGCTTTCAATAACACATAGGTGTTATTTCAGACTATAATCTATCTCTGTGCCAAACAGCCAAATCGGTTCAGTCGTTGTGGTGTGATTGAGTAACATCCATCCATCCATACATCTTAACTTTCGCATTTATAATAGTAGGATAGATATGTCACACACGTTTTCAAGAAAATCAAAAAAGTTCCCTAAATCAAAAAAGTTCCCTAAATCAAAAAAGTTCCCTAAATCACCAATAATAATACTTATCTTATGTTTTTGTTATGTACCTATTTATTCCTTGTAAATATTTAAATGGAGATCATTGGTCTTCTGATATTGTTCCCTTATCCCCATTAGATTAGATCTACTGTAAAACTTAACGTTTTAATCTTATGTTAAGGAGATTTAGCCGTTTGAGTTATAGCGGAAAAATAGGGGCAGGCCTAATCCGCTTGTCTGAAAGTGATTAAGTAAATCTATTGTTGAGCGCGATGGTTTAAGACGTACTTTAACAAAATAAAAACTAATCCTAGGATTAATCCGAGATCGGTGCGGCTATTATTATTTTCATCATCATCATCATCATCTTAATGTATATCGCTGACTGGGCATGGATCTCCTTTAAGATCAAGAATGGCTCAGCCTTTGTCCACCACGCTAGCCAAATGCGGATTGGCAAACTTCACACACCTTTGAGGTCATTATATTGAAGTCTCAGGGCATACTAGTTTCCTCAATGTTTCATGTTTTCCCTCACCGTTAAAAATATAAAACCACTATAATATCGATGGCTCCTAAGTATAGTGAGTCAACTAGCACTTTTAGGTATTTTGAGTTTTTGATGAATTTGGTCATTATAAGACCTTATCTACCTGCCTAGGTCACAAAACTTCAAAAAACTCAAATAGATACAAAGATAATCTAACGTATACTGAGTCAAGTTGAGCTGTTTACGATTTGTATTCGTCGTAAACTGAGGTGACTACAAGATTCCTGTATACGTTGAGCGTGTCTGTGAAGTTATGATAGAAGAAAATGAGCCCTATAAAATTTTATTTAAGTACAATTTTGAAACTGATTCCTATAACTGGATCAACTGCCAAAATAAACCGAAGAACACACGAAACAAAAAATTAAACAACTTGGATTTACAACTAATCCCAGCTTATGAACAGCCGCTACCAATTGATAGAAATAAACATAAAGATTTGATGGATCTCTGTCAGAGTGAAGTGATACCAAAGGAATATCACTTATTTTATAAAACTTTAATTACAAGCGATGCTACTCGTAATGACGATAATTCTGACATTGACTGAATTTATTTAAAAAAAAATGTATAATATTTTACTTCTTTTTATTAAGTTTTTGTTATTATTCCCTTTGATATTTTTGCGAATGTAAAATAGCATTGTATTTTTTAATTTGTTTTTTATAAGAGAGGTACTCAAGATTAGTTATAAAAAGGATTTAATTATAAAAAAATATGAAAAAAGTCTACTCATTAAGTTAGAAAAGTTTCGTGTTAAAGCAAAGTATATTATTGACTTTTATTATGTTAATTATCTATGAAAATGATCATTTATGTTTTTTATTTTTACATTTATGATACTTGAAATTTGTTTTTTTTTTAATTTAAATAATGTGATTGTGATTTAAGTAATCTAGTTTCCAAAGTTCCTGGAATAGAAAATTTCTGCATGAAAATTCTAGTATTATAAATTATGACTATTTTGAATAAGAAAAGATATAAGTATGCAATATTTTTTTATAATTTGTTTTTATGAAAGATTTACTCAGGATTTTGTTAAATAATTTGTTAAGAAAAGGATTAGTTTTCGTATTCTGAATACTTTTTGTTTTTAAGTAACTTTGTTTTGTTTTAAAATTAAAAATATTACTGCGTTATGTTGATTCTGACCTTATAACTGACTCCTATGAAGATTTAAAATTTGATGGTTTGTATTTTTGTTACTTATTAAAACCATTATGAAAACATAGCTTATTTTATTTACACATACACCCGTATACTACGCACACTTTTGGTCATAACGTTTGCCCTAAATTGGGTCAACTACCTTATTATCCTTTATATCTTAGTTTTTTATTCTAAAAATCTATAAAATTATAATCAAATCCATTATTTTTATGTTTGGTTAAGTATATTACTTTTTTATCTAAAAATATCGCTTTTAGCTACATCCATTGTATACTAGTGTAAGTGGTAGTTAGCTCAAAAAAGGCTACATTACGTTTGATGTATACTGAGTCAACTACAATATATCAGAACCTTAATAAATTAGGTTAATTATTTAAATACCTAATGAACCTAATAGTTATCAAAATACAAACAAAAAAAAATCATAATGCTAGTACGAATAATAAAAAAGTTATAAACTTTTTATCTTTGACACGCTCTCCTGTAAAATTTGATTTTTGCAGATGACTCACTATACTTAGGAGCCATCGATATGTAGTTTATTTATTCTTAAATTGCCGTTATAGTTTAGCCCGTTCTTTTAGCGTTACCCATGACTATTTTGATGCAGATCCATTGATGGGTGTCGGGCTCGGCGTGGGTCCAATGGGAGTGGGTGTAGCACCTGCCGTTGGAATGCCACTTCCAGGGGAGACCAACGTTGGAATGTTCATAGAAGAACACAAGCGTAGAGCGGATAGTGATCCCAATGCGCCGCCCTTTGACGACCTTCGGAATTACGCATATGAGGGTGGTGGCAGCACTGCTGGCTCTTTGTCGTCACTTGCCTCAGGTATGTAAATGGATGGAAGTAGATAAATCCTTACTAATGTGCATTATAAATGCGAAAGTGTATTTTTGTGTTCTCCAACCACGCCGCAATAGACCTACGACGTGATTTTTTTCAAGGCTGTATTTGAGGGCTTGGAGAGTTACCATAGGCTTTTTACCCAGGATAGCCAAAGGGTTCCTGCAAGATTTTGTAAAACCTTTATCCACAAACAAACAATGTTTGTAAAACATACAATTAGAAAGTGAATCAGGTTTTATCCACCTCCAAATGTGGTCACCTTATACAATTTCGTCCTTTACAATTGGCAGAAATAGTCAAGAGGCGCTTGACTCTATACATATTATATTCTATGAGACGTTACGGAAATGTCTACGAGAAAAAAGTAATTATATTGTACTACTTCTGCAAAAAAGAGTTCTGCAGCGCCAAGTCTAATTATCTACTCTTACATCCGGCACGTGTTTAACTTTTCGCGCTTTGTGAAGCTTGGAAATTTCTCCGTAGACCTTTCTTAAAGACGTCTCACATTTGTAGTCTTTTATATAGCAGCATACTTTCTTGCTGAAAGACTTGTGCAGTTCTTTCATATATTTTCGTATAAATGTGAAATTCTCTAGGTATCTGCCGTTCAAAGGAATATCCGGTATTGTCCGCGGTTTTTACGTTCTTCTGAATTTTTTATTCCAAAAAATATGTTTTTTTGTTATATTCATATTTTAAAAATAAAATTCTAAAGGCAAAATCACATGCACTACATTTTTTACACACTTACTTTTTATAACTTTTTGAACATAGTATACAAAAAGTAATCAAAATGCTCGGATGATGTCCAAATTAGAAAAGTTTTTGTAATGTCTATAGAAAGAGAAGTCGAGCTCGCCTCATATAAACTATAAAAACCACATCTGTACGTGAGGTTTAGCAAATTTCTGTGAAAATATAGTAATACAAACTAAAGTAATACAGGATATTAATATTTTAGTTTGTAATAAATTACCTATGTAGCATGTCTAGAAAATTCGTTGAATTTAAAATTAAAATATGAGTTAAACGCGCTCGCGTGCACTCCTTCAGATGACATTGTATTGTTTGGACAGGAACCGACGACGAAGTGCACGACTACGACTACCTGGGCGCCTGGGGCCCGCGCTTCGACAAGCTCGCCGACCTGTACGGGCCCGACCTCGACGAGCCGCTGTAGAGCCTCGGCCGCACCCCACGGGCTGATTAGTCAATTGTCTCCCACTGAACCCACCCGCAGGCACCGAACTCTAAAAGGAGAAACGCACCCCACGAATTTGACGACTAAAATTAAGCCTCTACCGAAAACGCACTCGGAAAAACTATGCCGTGACTCGCATTTCTTATCAATTTTTCTACAAGTTTATTTTATACAATAGAAAATCTTAGCTTAAGTGTCTCGTTTAAGGCGTATATATACGTTTAATTGCGTAACTTTTTATAAGGTTTGAACCTCACCAAATATTTGATATAAGTTTTATTCGAGTTAGCCATATTATGAGTCAGTATTTTATTGGAAGTTTTCGCGATAAGTGGATTTCTGCCGGAGGGCCCGACGTGAATCTGAATCGTGGGTGTTTGTAGATAGTGTGCTATAAATGTGAATAATTTATACGAATATTTTGTAAGTCCACAGCTTTACGTGATATCACTTAATGTACGGCCCTTCCGCATAAAATCGATGTACCTACTATTAAAAATATGTTATATTTTATATTTAATTATAATGATAAATGGTCCCTTTGGACATCGAGTTTGTAATGCTCATTCGATAATATGTGAAATATTCACCGGGGATGTACATACGATAATTTATTAACGACTACCCCGACTAACTTAGTTAATGTAAAACAATTCACGCTCTACTCGAAATTTCATTGTAAGTGAACTGTACAGTAACTGGTGTTCCTCTCCAAGTCTCCATGTAGTGTTAGTTAAAGTTAGATTATCCGTGATGGTCTACGGTCTACTCGTTACAGTAGCTAATTTACGATAGTGTTTGATGGTGACGAGTTTCATTCGTGTGCGTGGCGGAGTGAGTGAAGCGTGCGAGGGAGCGGAAGCGGCGCGACAGACGCGCATCGCGACAAACGCATCGCGACAAACGATCGCGACAAACGCATCGCGTCAAGAGGGTCGCGACAGGCGCGTCGCGATGCACCGCCGGTATGAATGGGAATGTGCCAATCTATTAGCGTTATTGATGCATCTGATGACCGTAGAGTTAAGTGTTTGCACTTTATTTATTCAATATATTTACATAATATAATCTTAGTCGCACCTAGGGAAATATCAATAACTTACTAAGAGTGTTGTGCTAGAGTTATTCCATCGATTTTGACGTGAGATAGTTATTGAAACCGTTAGAAGTCATTAATTTATAATGCTAATTTTAAGAATTTATAGTAAAATAAATATTAATTAAAGTAAAGGTTCTGAAAAACTGTCTCACTTCGACATCGAACTAGGATCAGTGTAAATTTTAGAATATACTGAATTATGTTAAAATGACTGATTTTATTATGCGTTCGAGCCTAAGATTTTGTAGATTGGGTTGTTTAATTATAGAATTCGAATACCTACTAATAAGAACACCCCTAGTTTGCACTCGAAAAAACTATTCAAATTTCAATAATAAAGCAATTCTCGTTAATTACTATTCATGTAAGTAGAAGTTTAATAGTTGTTCGAAATCGATATTTAGGTTTTCTTTATTATTTTATAATATCATTACACTGCCAGTAATCATATAGACGAATTATGATATAGAAAGTTTTGGTCCGTTTTTATATTTGAGTCTTACAATAAGGTGTTTTATTTTAAGTATTTTTTACGGAACTGTACTTCTTCCCCCGCGACAGAATTGTGCATTTAAATGCTCAGACTAGCTCTATTTCGTTCTCTTAAAAGCTCTGCATAGTCTGAAACCGTGTACTTTGTTAGGTTCGAGGGTACCTAAAGTAATTTACCAAATATTAATTTTAGTAGTTTGAGTGCTGTGTCACCTCTGCTGTTTTTTTTTTGCCAAGATCTAGCACTGCCCTCTATGTGAATAGTACGCTGAGCTGGCTTAGTCCTCAGACCATTTGTCTTAGGTTTAGTCATATAAAATGACTGATTTTTGCAATGCGTCACACCAAAGGTCCTTGGAATTAAAAACATTTTCCTCTACATTTTATCACAAAGCACATTAGTTCCGTACGCCTTCAATCTCCCTTCTGTTAGCAATCAGCGCCAAAGTGGTGATAATGAAGTTGAATATTCATTTTGATCTTGCCTATAGCCTGAACAGCGTTATGTAATCATTGAGATCAGTGCGATCTAGGCACATGTTCTGTATTTTCAATATATTTCAATTTATATTGGACATTTCTGTATCTCTAAGGGACTTTGCACACCACATTTTTTAAACGCGCCGTTGACGTGCATTTGTAGCGATACAAACGCGATGCTAACGCGCGTGTGTCGATCGATCGCAATCAATCAATCGATGCAAAGGACAACAAACTGCCCTGTAGGATAAAAAAGCGCACCGTTGACGCGCGTCATCGGCGCGTTTAAAAAACGTGGTGTACAAAGGCCCTAGCAGCCTAGCAGGCAATTGTAAAGTTAGTCAATTCTACTTCAACATACAGTCCATGTGTCTTTATGCTAATAATATGTTGTTAATAGGAAATAATTAGGAATTTTTGCAACGATTAACTTAACTAGAAAATACTCACGCTTGAACCGCGTCCGTGCGATGCGACTTGAACACGCTAATCGCACGATATTTTAACGGTTGTCTGTGTACTGTAAAGCTTATAAGCCTATGGGCCTACTATCAACTATTGCTAGATTAAGATAAACTTAGAGATCTTTAGTCAACTGTGATCCATCCAAATGCGATCCTTAAATTATTTATTTTTATTAAAGACCGACCGATCAACTGAGACGGTTCCTGAGGTACAAATTGGCGCTGTAGCAGCTTTGATTATGTCACTAAAGCCTTGCTAACTCCATTACAAAACAGGGCGACAGTTTCAGGCAATCTCGCAGCTGTGGGATTGTCTAAAAATTTATGCGTTTCACCACAATTGAGAATACATTGATGGTTCTTTTCTGCAATCGAACATTTTGGCTTTAAAACTTCTTTGATAAGTTTTAAAGTCGTATTAATAAGTAATTTATGTTCGTTCACAGTTAATGATTTGAATTGCAATCAGCCTCAGATATTTCATGATAGGTATGCATGATATGATTTAAGTTTTTATTTTAGTTAGAAATTTTCGAAAAAAAACACGATTTTATATTGAGACCAATTTCAGGAAAGACAAGTTAATTTTTTTAATAAGTTAGGATTAAAATAATATTAACAATAGAGACGTTTAAGTCAAAGGTTTTAGTTGATAGTGGGCAAAATGTACACTTAGCAAAGACAGCAGAGCACGGAACCCCAGTACAAAATGCAAGTGGTGCGAATTCGCGCCGAAACCGCTGCCCGGTGCACGTAATTTTATTTTAGACTTTAATTATTATACCTACATAGTTATGTTTTGTTTCAACTGTGATTATTTAGTTGTACAACTCTGACGATTACATAAAAGAACGAATAAAATATGGAAAAAAGTTCACCCGTTTTATTATTTTCATCCACCCCAGCTCTATAGGAAAACATTCATGCATGGAAACGTATAAACAAAAAAAAGATCGCAGTAATTATTTTTTGAAAAATAATGTTTTTTTTAAATACATTCTATTCATCTTGCAAGAATATTGTATGGCAGATCAAAGTGAAGAAAGAACACTGAAATAATCAAAAAATGTTTTGTTGGTAAGCTTGGCTTAGCTTTGATTTAAAAAAAATTGTTTATCAGCTGGAGTCCCAGGTCAGGCCAAAAAGTCATTAGCTTTTTTCCCAGTTACTGAGAATTTTTTGAGTTGAGAAGGTGGCGGTATCACACCCCGTGCCTCGGACAACACGTAAAGCCGTCGCGTCGGTCTATTGGCTGGCCAATCAACAAGTGCGTCCACCCCTGTGCACTATAATATCTCCTGTGTATTTGTCTAGTCTCGTTAAGATTGGCGAATTTTCGTCATGATTCATAATGCTAATCGTCACCGTCGACGCTAACATTCAATGCTAGACTAAGGTGACTTCTACACATCGCGATCTTATGCCGCTTATACTGTATATAATAGTAAGTTGCGGGGAGCAGCTGTGCTGCTCCCCGCAACTTACTATTCAAATAGCTATTCCTAGTTTCAAGGCCTATAAATAACCAAAGTTTCAAAGCTTATATTCAGTGAGCGTCTATGGCAGTAAAACTCGGGACATCTAATTTTCTGCAGAGTACTAAAATATAAGGTGCAATAATGTGAAAGTGTCCATGAAACGAGGAAATATTGCTCGCCCGCATTGTATAATAGAGCTCCTCTATTTACCTACGATTGCGTATATTCCACCGGCTTGGCTTTTTTTATCGAATTGTAGGTTCAATAGGTAGGTAGTAGGTACTCTATAAGCATACTTATCTTATTTGAAGTTTTGACAGATTAATTACTGAGTCAAAAACAAAAACTTTCTTTTTTAAAGGGTTTAAATTGATGTATAATATGTACCTACCTAAAGTTTATTATAATTGGGTATTTGACTGTAGTTGTCAAATTGTTAATATTTATGACAGTTGAAAAACAGGAGATAAATCGGTCAAAAAGACTATTTTTTGACAGGACTTTCTAAAATTGAATTTTTATAGAGTGAGCATGAAGAGCAGAGAGAGCGCTACTGACGTGTGACGTAACAAGTCAGTAGCGCTCTCTCTGTCTAACAGGAAACTTTATTAAAGCTTATACTTTCCGAGACTAGTTAACATATTAAAAAAAGAAAAATTCAGTTGTGTTTATAATATTTAAAACTTTATTTTAAATATATAAATAATATCAGTCAAATGCCCTATTGTATTTACATATTTTTATTAAAGCCTATCTAGTATGTATGGCTATAGATTTTCACCACTTTTGTTCAGAATTTATTCTCTCGCTATTGGAAAGAGTTACCTAACATAAAGCTTTGCCAATTTTCACGTTCTATTCGTTCTCTAAAACAAAAGAATGGCAGCCGATAGACAGACAGACGGCGAAGTGATTCTCTGGGCCTCAATTTGGTACTTTTTTTTTCATATTAGGCGATAAAATAAGTTTCAAATATATATTAAATACCTATGGGTATTTTTGATGTTCTATCATTCTCTTCCATGTTCTTACGACCGATTTGTCACATGAACCATTTATAACGGTTCGAGTAAGTACTAACAATCGATCCTATCAGCAAATGCCCTCAGGACGCTATTGGAGCTGGCCCAGATTCTGTGCAACAAGGATGTGCATCGCTTTCGCATAGTGGTTATTAAAAAACTATGTGCCTGCCTATGTGTAACAGGTGAGCAGGTAAGTTGTGGTATCACAGATTAAATAACTTCATTATACTTCACTGGGAAATATTCTCAAGGTATTTTAATTAATAAAAACAAATGGGAATTTTCCTGTTATCCAATATCCAGTGAAATGATTCCTGGTGGATAGAAAATAGATTATAATATATAGAATAGAATAGATAATGCTGAAAAGAATAGGTGGATAGACACCTTTCAAATCTGGCATACGCTTACTAAAAGGCCGTAAATAAAACAATAAATCGTGGGACTTGAGTATCTCTATAAATCTAACATTTAGGTAATAGTGTATAGTAGATACACTGGATTTTGGAAAATAGGGAAATTCTCACTTGTTTTTATTAATTAAAATACCTTGAGAATATTTCCCGTATTAAGTATAATATTTACGTAAGTAACATTTTAATCTTGTATAGAATCTAAAATGCAAGGTTTTATTACACAGCTATGAACTTTTTATCTTGTTGTAGTTTTTCTAAATTAACTGTTTATAAGTATTGGGAAATTAAGAAAATTATGTAGTTAACCATAATAATAATTTATTCTGTCTCTTAATAACTATAATAATAGACAGATCGACACAGAAAAAGATAATCTTTCGCATACCTACCTAGTAAGTATATAAAAAATTACGTGACGACTTGAGAACCTTCCGTTTTTTTTCGCCGGTTGATAAATAACTCAAAGACTATTGTCACTTTACGGTCTATCAGGCGGCACAAACAGAGATGGCATAATAAAATCCAAGTTCAAATTCAATTTTCTGTCCTTGAACGTCGCGAGGAAAAGACCTCAATTAGGTTTAGATTCCCTGTTGAGTCAATTTGGGAAATCAAACTTTATTGAATTGTCTTAGCTCCCGGCTTTTCTACTCTAATGGCAGGTTTCGGCCAATTTTTATTTTTTCTCAATACCTATAATGGTCGGCATCTCTAAGTAGGTAGTAGGTACCTTGGTAGGTTAGTTACTTAACTAAGTAAAAAAACAAAGTCGCTCTTCACATCTTTCGGTATGCGTGCGTTTTTTTCTTCCAATCTGCCCAACACCTTGAGTTTCAAAGAGTTGCGTTTTCAATATCATTTAGAACATGTCTTCCGGAAAGTTTATGTTTATGATACATTCATTTTATATTTAAAGAAATTTTAATTTTAAATATTTTAACTTTAAATATTACAAAACATTGACGTTTTAAAAAACGTCAATGTTTTGTAATCAAGTCAAAAAATATTTTTTCAGGTGCTAACGGCGTTGCGGGAAGTAACTTAGGCTACATTTCATCCCGAGAATAATTAGTATTCCTTCGTCATAAGATAAAAACTTTTGTTATAAGGAACAGCATAGTTTGAACGTTAAATAGATAGATCTTGGCATTTCGAACATCGACAATGAGATACTTTTGTCCCGGATAAAGCGTTCCTACGGAATTTAAAACGAGAGATACCGGCCGACCCCCACCTCCTCCCTTTTTGGACGTCGGTTAAAAAAAGCTAAATATGTACGCGCGGACGAAGTCGCGGGCACAGTCTAGTGTTATAATAGAATATGTTTTGAACTAACAAATTAACGGTAACGCTATCTAATATTACATGTTATCAGTTCACCATTTAGATTGGATATGTGAGATGAGTTTGCTAAAGTTGCCCAATTTGCCTCACAGTCGGCACTTAAGGTGATTAGTGATTACAATCAGGAATTGCTAATCATTCGATCGCGGTTGCTACTGATTCCTCGTTTCGCCGATGTCTGTGTTCAAGTAATGACTGAACGCTGATTGAAAATTCCAGCTTAATGCATCATAAGTTTTAAATGCATCTCGCAAACTGGAAAATTTGTAAGTACTTATTGTAAGCGATATTCATGATACTCTGGTATCTAAATGGGCAGAGCACGTCTAATAGGCACCTTGATAATTAAGTCTATATCCAATTAATAACACTACTCAACAAATTTCGAACTTTTTTTTTTATCTGAGTTCCTACTATGTGATAATTGTTCCTTGCTATTGACCTAAGAGAAGTGCATAAATAAAGTTTTTCCATCACATCTCATTTTTGAGATAAAAGGGGCAAGTCAAAAATTCAATTTTCTTACAAAATGAAGCAACTACATTAACTTTTATTGATGTTTTGATGGAAAAGGTGAAGTTTTATTAGTAAAGCTGATTGCTCTTGTAATAATGGTAGCCAGGAGTATCTCTGACCTGGCTCCAACAGTAATCTGCAAGCATAGCAGGTTCCCATCTTCCTTGAAAACGTTTTTCGATTGCAGCTACATTTTGATGAAAGTTATCCCCATGTTTAATGCTAAATTAACCCATATTTTCGAAAAGAAAGTCCAAATGTGAATGGAGGAAATGAAATAAAGGAAATTTTAATAAGATTTTGCATCCAATTTTATGGTAGCAGTCCAACATCAGTTTTATTCTTTCCCAGAAGTGAACGGTTTTCTTGAATATTTTTTCACGTCAATAAAAAAAGTTCCAAGCTTGGTTTTCAATAATATTGTTATAGATAGATGTAAAAGATGAATTTTTAATCAGTTTTTTATATCTAGACCTACGAATATGCCCTCTTTGATTTTTGATCATCACGATTTTCAATGTCTCATAAACTAAACTTTTTTAAGTTTCTGTTTTCATTCAAATTTATTAACTGGGCCCTCAAGAACAGGCAAATTTTTGGAATGTGGCTAAGGTTTTCTAACTGATGACATATCGGCATACTTATATTTCGTTTAGATTTATCAGAAAACTCCTTTAATTGTGTTAAACAAAAATAGCAATTCACTGTATGATGCGTTGGTTCAGTCCTTACCGGCGTACCAAATGGCATTTTTTTTTATTCTTCCATCCTATTAACCGTTGAGATTCGTATTAAATATTAACCAGCACACATTAGAAACCCACGTCTTATCTAGATTTCTCACATTTTGGTTAAAATTAGCTAAATAATACTGTTTAAATAGGCCAAAACGTGACTTTTTTTTCTATTTTGGCGCAAATTCTTCACAAATACAATAAAACTATTAAAAATTGTTAACACACACCTATGATATTTTGAAGATTATCAATCAAAGTAACTTGTAAGCTATGTTTTGTTTGCAAAACAATCATATTTTTTAACTACCCGCATTTCAAAACTCGAAGATACGTGAAAAAATTAAAAGTTGTATTTCTCCGCTTCTAGACGTGATATCAAAATAAAATGTCTACAGATATTTATTATTAGTCAGCCTCAATATGAAGCCATATGAGCGAATTCAGAGTTTTTTTTAGTGTTGAGTAGTGTAATTAAAAATCACGTAGATTTTAAATTAAGTAAATTAAGTCTGCCAATTGAATAATACCTACCTATCCATATTTGCAGGACGTTATAGACAACTTGCTGCTGTCCACGACTTTGACAGCGTTATTTAGGTTTTATATAAAAACTAGAAGCCCGCGCCGACTTCGTCCGGGTTGAAAATTTAAATATTTGTTTTTACGGGGCTGATCGCACAGAGCTTCTAATAGGAGACGATTGTAAATAAGATCACCACAGGAATCAACACAGGAATCTCCCGCGCCGAAACCCGCCACCGTGCACCGCCGGCCAGCACCATTTTATTATTTTGTCGCGCGGAAATATTAATTTTCCGATAACTCCTAAGATATTTATTTAAATTGTATAGTGTAAAGGGCAAATATGTTCTAAATTAAACACTTACGATAATAAACATATTTATTTAGATATAGATTGACATCACATCGGTTAAAGAAGGTCGAAAATAATTCATTATTTTTAATCAAAATTTGAAAGATATAAATGGTTACTGTAAGTTATCCTTAGAAGCTAGACATATGCTATCGCGGACTTTTTTTTAGAACTTTTTAAGAGGAACAATTCACCCATACATCATTTTCATCCAATAACAGTAGGTATATGACCCAGCGCACGCCTTGAAAACGTTTGAGAGTCAAAAAAATTTCCGAGTTCTTTAAAAAATTTGCACATAATATCTAGCCATAATACATTTATGTGCATAATATATAGCCTATAACCATCTGGAATAATGTACCTTTGAAATGGTGAAAGAATTTTTGAAATAGGTGGGGTGGTTCCAAAGTTTGCTCCGGACATACATACAAACTCACAAAATTCGGGCTCTCTCTTTATTTTAATAGTACAGATTAATTTCAAAAAACTGACTCCAAATGTGTCGCAGTATATGGTTAAATCTTTTGCAAGTGAACTGCTGCTATTCGTGAGGAGTTCTGTCCTCTATCTCCGATAATATTTATTAGGACTTCACCAAAACTGGACAAAACTTACCTGATAGTACACACTTTCCAATAAAGACAGAATTATCAAAATCCGTTCAGTTTAACGAAGTTATGGATGAATGGACAACTATCATCCCCTATTTCAACCCTTTCAAGTTTTATTTGTGCGACAAGAAGTATCTAGCCAATGTTCTTTTCCAAGCTCCGATCTATCGTAATTAATTTAACAAAAAGCATTGTATGGCTGCTTAAATAAATGATACGGATGAAATCATTGTATTCGAAGGATTAAGTATTTCGCGTTAGTTCAAATCAAACGATTCGAACTATCGCGAAAATTCAGCACATTTGTAATAATGACGAATAAAATTGGAACATCAATAAGAGCGGATCACAGTTGGTTTCTATTTGAACGTATGTACACATAATAGGTCGACGTCGATTAAGCTAATTGATGTGCATTTAACCGCGCCGATTTGTCAACAGAGCTGAAGTTGGTATAATTTTGCAGCGTACTTTAGATATTTTGGTTAGGTTTCAGCTCAACACTTTTAATATACCCATAACCTAAATGACTGCCAGGTTGGTAAAATCAGTTGTGGATCATGAAATCCCAAGTTTGAGTCTCAAGTCGGACTAAAAGCTTTATGGGAGTTTTTGTCGAGAATTTCTTAGTAGTTTCTTTTTTTTTAAACCATTGGTCTTGCGCCTGATCTGGTGGAGTTGATTTGATTTTTTTCCGATTGTGAGTAAAATTAAAAGTGCTAATGTTTTTGCGTTTACACTTGTGTGCTGTATATTTCCTGAGTAATTGGCGCGTCACCGTTGAGATTGAGTGTCGTGACCTAATATCGGTGAGTGGAAAATTTTATTATGTAGCATACCTTATAACCAAACATGCTAACTGTGCCTCTATCTGATCTGTCTGCGGAAAACACACGAGTATATCGTTTCAAAAAAAACGTGAGAGGATAGAAACATTCTGCCAAAGCACATCGAAGAAAAGCTCAGTGAAGTAAAGACATCTCGCGACGTAGTCCTAGACGTCGGAGACTAGGTAAATGAAACACTCAACATTTTCAGCCAAAGTGCTTACCATACGGCGGAGGCGGAGAAAAAGCGGAGAAATGTGAAAAGGTAAAAGTGAAATGTAAGAAGCTCAAAGTAATAAGTAATTAAGTACTAGTACTAGTATCAAAGAAATTCAGTAATGAGGAAAAATTAAAATTTTGAAAGAGAATAAAGACCGTGTATCCTGCTTTGTAACTTCATATTTATCAGATTTATCTACAAAATATATTTTATTCTCATCATCGATGTAAAGTCCGGACGCCACATCTAGTAGGTACGTAGTAACGTATCTACTAGATGTGGCGTTCCGGACACTGACTTCGTTCAACTGACATGCACTGTCGACTGTACATTAATTGTTTACATGTTTTTTATAGTATATAGATTAGTGCTTGTTTGCGATCTCAACTGATAAGTGAACTGGTAAGTGAAGGTGCAGCTAAGATGGCGCACGCTTGCCTAGAAGATGCATTCGTTACATACTCTATGACGGAACATTGCTAACCGTGCCCGCATGATGTATAGTGTATAGCTATTTCGATAATTCTCATAGACCAGCTCCCTGATTCTGTAACTCAGTGCCTATTATAAAATGAAAGCCACTGACATATATTTTTTGTCCATTGAAGGTTTACTATCAAATAGTAAATGACATTCCGCTTAAAACCTTCAATGGATAACAAATATTTATCGTCGTTGATAGGAGTTACAGAATCAGGGGGCTCATAGCAGGATTTCCTGAAAATGCCAAATCCCCAAACTCCAGCAACTTAATGAGTGACCAATAGGTAGGTTCATTTATTGGTTGTAAATTATGAACAGGAATTATTGATCATACAATTCGATGCAGTGCGTATCTACATTTGAACTCAAACGTGTAGGTACACTATAGTTTATGCACATCGCTTCGATTAAACTGGCCATAAATAGTGGAAATTAATGCTTCCAATATTGACGAATTATGTATTTTGCCGCTGTTGTTTAACGGGACCTAATTTTAAATAAATACTCCTGTGCGATCCGCTCATACATTAATTGACTAGACAATACAGCATTGTAAAGTCGATATTTCCTGAGGATGCTCCGGTGTCCTTCTGTGGTGGTGTATGTGAGTGGTGGTAGCATTGCTTGCTTGGGAATTTGGCTTTCTTGCTTGGTTGGGGAGGTAAGCGGTGCTTAGCTTGTAACTGCATGTTTGACCAATGACCATACAGATTTCTTCTGTTGGCGGATCATGAACTTCCGCAAAGTAACGCCTGATTGTATCCAATGATAACGAGTATATTATACCTACTCGTAGTAATCATAATATTACCTATCTATTATGGTTTCTATACGCCTTGAATGCGTGTAGTTTATTGTTTACTTCTTCCACTGATACAAAACAAACGATAGTTGTATGGATGGCTGGATTCCGATTCCTATAAAGGGCATTCAGAAGACGTGTCATGATCCGGCATGCCTTTGATTAAACGTATCGACCGAACAACTTGACTCTGATGTTGCCGAGTGGACCGACAGAAACATGTTCACAACAATTTAGATAGGCATACGAGCAGGGGCGGATCTACTTAAAGGCTTTTTGGGCTGCAGTCCAGGGCCCCGCGAATACAGAGGGCCCCCAACCGAACTGGGGGTCTACTCTAATTCAACGAAAAACGAAATATCGATCGAAATTTCGCGTATTTCCTACCGTGGGTTCGCTTTCATTCCGCAACTTCGTTCGAACGAAAATGTTTGACGTTTAGATTTTCTAAACCTACCCTGATTCACAAATGTTGCGAACGAAAATTTGCAATAAATAATGTTTAATAAGCAGTATTAGCCCAGGGCCCCACAAATTCAAGATCCGCCCCTGCATACGAGTACATTTATTCCAAACTAAACACACCCGAGGTTAAAGTTACAAGTTAAAGACAGAGTAGGTACTTAATTGCGACGCAAGTCTATCAAGAACAGCAAACTAATTAGTTTGCTGTCGTTGATAGGCGTGCGTCGCATAGATCTGCAAAGATCGCCACCGGTCACGATCTGGCGATGGTCTGGCGTTTGTATCCAACGGTTACCAGCGACTCGCTTGGAACCGTCCAGCCACCCTATTCATGTTACAAACGTATCTTATCTATTCTCTTTCCATGATCGTTTTCTAAGATCGCTAACGTTAAAGCAAAGGTTTTTTATCGCACGTTCTATCCTTTCAAGCGAAGGAAAGCGTGATAAAAATGCTTTTGGAACCCCTGCTCTACAGCGTTAGTAATCATGGAAAGAGAACATGTTTTTAATAGAATACAATAGAATAATTTTTAATTCAAATAAACTTTTACAAAGTACGTTCGAATCGTCATATGAATCTACCACTGGTTCGGAATGCCGTCCCAACCGAGAAGGACCAGCAAGAAACTCGACGGTTGCTCTTTTAAATATGTAATATAGCTAGGGCGGCTGTATGGGTTCATGTCATCACGAGATAACTTTTTTCTCACCGAACTAAATAATTAGTGGGTAAATTTTTATTATTATTATTCTCCCTTTTAATATTGTCGATGCAAATATCGTTGCCAAGTTACGGGTTGGTATCTTGATTTGAAAACGCACCCTGAATACGTCTTCACTTCATTCATTGGCACAATACAAATGATCAGTGGATCCCGATTCCGATAAAGGACATTCAAGAACGCGTCTTTGATTAAACGCATTGAACCGAACAACTTGACTCTGACGTTAGCAATTGGTGGCAGGGACATGTTCACGTCAAAGCTTACTTTGCCTCCCCTCAGACTTTAATTTAAAGTAAAACGAGATATAATGTCTCACTAGCTGTTAACCACGATTTAGTCCCATGGTTTAGTTAGGTTTTTAAAAATCCATCGGAACCCTCAGTTTCTCTGGAATTAAAGGCCTATGTCACTCTTAAAGGCCTCAATTGTATTCATACAAAAAAATCACTTTGATATGTTGTTCCGTTGCTGCGTGATTGATGGACAAACCAATCATTAAAAGTACTTTCGCATTTATAACAATAAGGATTCTCGTTTTAACTCGAAAGTAAAGCCTAAGCTAAGTAGTTTAACCTTAACTTTGTTCAGAATAAAGGATAGTAGGGATTCTATCGTATATATCTAATTACTAGACGACGCTCGTGACTTTGTACGCGTGGATAAAGGTTTTTTGATTCCCGCGGGAACTCTGTAATTTTCCGGGATAAAAAGTATCCTTTGTTTTAATCCTGGGTATGAGCTATGTCCATTTCAAATTTCAGCCAAATCGGTTCATTCGTTGTGGCGTCAAGGTGTAACAAACATACACACACACACACACACATACAAACTTTCGGCTTTATAATATTAGTGTGATAGTGTGAGAGGGGTCTTGAATAAAATATAGTTTGTTGTTGAAGCTATATTTTATTCATAGCCCCTAGGGAAATTGGTGCACGAACCAATAAATCACTCAACCAAGCCTACAGGCTAAACTCTGAAGACTAAACACTAGGTAAACCTTGTATAGCTGGTGTGCATTCGGCTTAAGCCAACGTCGATGCTGGCCACATATTGCCGCTATTTAATGCACGAACATTAATTTATTCAATGCAACGTGCATCAACCGACGTGTATGGGTGAGCACAATCGCAGAAACCGGCTGTGACCCCGATTGTGTGATCAACCATTTCTGTTCGTAATTATCCCAAATGGCCGGTATAGCGAATTTAGCCGTTGTAGAGTTTTGTTGAACACCAACAAACATAATGTTTTAGCACTTAGCCAAGCTTTTAAGCGCGTCGTAGCTTTTAGCCGAGGAAAGACTTTAACTTCTAACTTTAATATGGAAATACACAAACATGAAAATAGTGTACAAAGAAAATTATAACTTGTTTAAACATGTGGTAGGATGAAAGATCAAACATGTATTATGTATATTAAAACTCATTCTTGACAAGTCCTTATAATTAACTAATTTATTATTCTTATTAACAGGTATTAACCAGTCATCGGAAATTAGCTAATTTAACTACACTTCTTGCAAGTAAAACTTTGATAATTTCAATGAGATTAATTTTTTTTATAGTATCGGGATTTTCTTCTGATCTATTATTTTATTAGATATATATATATTAAGCACAAACGTTATTACATATTTATATGATACACTCTTATACTTAATATTATTATGCTTATATTAAATTCTATTAAAGGTTATATTCTTAGGTCTTCTACGTCCTATTAAAGGTAGAGGACTCATAGAAGTAAAAAAATAAATGAATATATTTATTTCGCAGTTATAATCTCTTTTGTGAACAATATATCTACTGAAATCTTCGATCACAGAAGAAAAAATAAATAATATCCTGCATGAAAACCAAGTGAAATCCGGATAAACACTTAAAATCATTTTAATGATATGAAAGTTTTTCACTGTATTCCAAGTGGAGGTAAATTAGCTCTTTTTTCCAATCACTGCTAATTACGTAAAAAAATCAAATTAGAATTTCAAAATGTATGAATTAGTATAATATTTGTCACATCCACATAATTATGTCATATATTATTTTTATTTTGGATTAAGATGCCTACCAAAATGAAAAGTTGTGAATTTGTAACGACTGGACAATTTTTAGATATTTCATAAGATTCGACATTAAATGAAGGAAGTAGGTATAATCTTTTTAAAGTTCTGTGGGGACTGTGAAAAGCCGCTACTTTGATGTTAGCAAATATTTCAGGAAAAGGGTAGAGTTTTAACAAACTTAGGAAGATTTTGTTAAAAGGAAAAATTCATGGGATTTTCGTATTACTGACATTAAGTATAAATTTAGTCTTCCACTTTGCAAATGTTCTCCAAGGATTCTTTTAGCTGAATACCAGACATTTTGTAAGATATAAAATACGCTCGCAGAATAAAATAATTGTGTTGGTGAGTCATTTATTAAATGAAAATATAAATGTGTAAATTTAATCATTTTTCATAGTTTTTCGCGATTTTAGTTAAAACTATGAAAAGCTTTTGATTTATTTTTAATACACATAGAATTCGTATAAGGTCTAAGCACCGAAAGTATTTTTTCTGTCTTAAGACCTATACCACCATTTAAAAATTTAACTTACAAATCTTGATCTATTATTCACTTCATTTCTTATTTTGTGCCTATGAGATTTTTGGTACATAAATAATAAAAATAAATATAACAGGTGCTATGAATTTCAATGCACCGTCTGAGCTTCATAAATTTTTAAACCTTTGAATATTTGCTAGCATTATTGAATCCCGAAAGTATGGCCGCATTTAGCAAGTTCAGAAAGTTTTCGAAGTTGAAGTTTCGCGGCTGTGACGTAAACCAAGAGGGGATTCTATTTATTAGACGGTGATATTGTCTCATCGTATTATTTGGAAGTAGGGAATGAAAGTCTTATTTTGACTAGGTACCTATAACTTTTCCTGTAGGTATAGGTATTGTTATTAGTTTCATATGTACGTAAACTTCAGTTTTTCTGTTAGTTTTACCACGTAATGTGCCATTATGTTGATCTAAAATTATTTTGTTCGTTACAATTACGTAGGTTCAGTAAATCTTGTCGTACCACTTATTTTTAAGGGTAGCAGTAAAACTAATTGTATGTTTTTAAAGTGTTATGTTCAACAAAACATTACCAGTTTATTTTTTTACTCTACGAAGTATAACTTGGTTGCAGTATTTTTTTAATTAATTTAACTATGGCGTCTTTGATTATCGCGTAATTCCGTAGTACAATTTCAAACGTGGTTTAAGCAAACAAGAATGTATGGATGAGATGATTTCCGTATTTGGTCAAGAAGCACCATCCTCAAGGACTATAGAACACTGGTATCTGCAATTCAAGCGTGGCGAATTTGGACTCGACGATGATTCTCGTCTAGGCGGACGCTTCGAAGTGACAGTGCCAGAAACGGCAGCTCGTGTGGAAAAAGCAGTATGAAAAAACAGTCATATAATCTACCGGCAATTAGAGCAGGTTTTAAACATTTCTGTAGCTACGTTACACAAAATTGGGACTGAACATTTACATGTAAAAAAGCCTTGTACGCTTTGGGTATCCCTTACGCTAAACGAGCAGCAAGAGCAACGTCACGTCGAATGGTGTAAAATCGTGTTATTTTTTGCCAATGGCAAATCTAAAAACATAGCTTCGATTGTGAATGGCGACGAAACTTAGATGTATTATTACGAGGTACCTACTAAAAACATAAAGCAAGATATTGGTAATTGATTGTGAGGAGCAACCAACTCAACCTCTTCGAAAAAAAAATTATATTTAATTTTTAAATAAAAGTGGGAGGACTAGATTGATGATTGGTTTAAGGATATGATGAAATGTAGTAATAGTCAATGACATTAGTTTGACAAAATATAATTGTACAACACTACACGACAATAATTATTGAACACCCTACGTATTTATAACTGACTAGCATTTACCGACACCGAACAAAACAAAAAAATAATTTAAATCAGTTAAGCCGTTTTTAAGTTTTAGCCAGACTAACAGCACTTGATTAAGATTATAATATTGAGATTTTATTGAAAAGGTTTGTTGTTATAAAGTTAGTATCGCTCAATTATTTATTATTATCTAAAGGTAAACCTAAATTGAATAAATGATATAATAATTAGTTAATTTTGCAAATTGTAGTAATAAAATACACCATAATAATAGACAGTCACTAATAGGCGACATTTTACGGTACAATGACGGCTTAAAATTTACAACGCAAATATATTGCCGGAGTCAAAAACGCATCAATTACAACACCATAAATAAGGAACGTACACAAATATAAACAAACAATTTATGTTGTAGGTTGCTACTATTAAGTTTAATATTGCATTGTCATCCGATTTACATACATGCACAACTGAATCAGAAACCAAAAAGTTGTTCAAATTCAGCTTACAAGATTTGACCTAAACATACATACGACCTAAACATACGACCATTGTAAATTAAATAAAAGCTTGTAAAAATAAATTATAAATAAATAAATAAGGCGATACCGATTCGTATTACACTAAAACCCTCTAAATAACACACTTATATCATTACCTACTCATTAATTATTTAGATAGCAGAGCAGCAGATGGTAAAAAATATCTCTTGTTCAATACGACATGCCCGTTGTGCATCGAGATAAAACAGACAAAGCCAGGGGCAGTTAGTTACGCCTACAAAATAAATCATTTTTCATGGAACAAATAACTCTGCTGAAAACGAAAATGTTCATTTAGCTTTAGATTTAGTTTATAAAGCAATGCAATCAATCTGCAGAAACCTTTTGTTTTCATTTACCTGTATAAAGTGTGCTTCGAATTTGGATAACGGTAGGCTGAAAGTGGAAGTTGTTTATTTGAATTAAGTATTTGAACGAGCGAAGCGAGTTCTCTGAGTCAACTAGGGCGCTTGCCTACTAGACAGAGAAGTGTGTCCGTCTAAATGTCTGTCAGAGCCCTTTAACTTCTGAATTACTGAATATTAGAACGTGAAACTTGGTTGAAAATTCAGTTATATCCTGTACTTGAACAACAAATACTAAAATTAGATAAATGTTATAAAGAAACGAAATTATTTAATTTTAATGCGCCATCTATTAGCATTATTGTGTAAGTAAAACAGTTTTATGTCAACTATTATTTTTTTTATTGCGTCTAATGTTAAAAGTTAATTATTACAATATATAATTAAAACTTTTGGGAATTATGGGATATCGCGAGGTCTCAGTTCGGGGCGAACCACTAGTTAGTTGTTATTTAGGTTTAAAATTTTAAACTAAATTTTAAAAATTTATTTATACCTGCTAACTCAATTCAGTCAATTCACACACTCACAGTAGGTACACGTAACGGTTAATTGTGATAAATTGTTAATCAATCAATCGATAGAGTCCACGGCTGGACATTTATCTCGTATAGACTTATACATGCCACGGTATTACGGTGTCTGTATCCAGTGGCACCTTTACTTGGTAATTATTATCAGTGTCCATGACCTTTGGTGTGGCACTTGGAACTAACGTAAGAATTACCGTCACTTCTTATGGCACAACCTGTCTAGACTTTCAGTACCTACTTGATACAGTCAATAATACTTGATACGTCGATACGTTGGCCAATGCCCTGACCCGTGGTCTCACCGGCTTCTCCTTCCAAAAGGTTTAGGCCACGTTGTACTGTAAGATACAAGTGTAAATTAAAAATTTAAAACACCCCCCTACATGTT
This sequence comes from Hipparchia sbordonii, assembly GCA_038048805.1. NCBI lineage: Eukaryota > Metazoa > Arthropoda > Insecta > Lepidoptera > Nymphalidae > Hipparchia > Hipparchia sbordonii. The sequence goes on along the minus strand of CM076097.1, from coordinate 7,439,416 downwards.
ACAACATCCTAATCGCTAGACAGTAATGGTTAAAATAAAAATATGTAATCCGCCATTTTGAGGCGGCGGCCATCTTGGACCGATTTTCATCAAACATAGCTAAGAACACTCCCGACTAGTTCACTTTTCAAACGAAAAAAAACAAAATCAAAATCGGTTCATCCGTTCGGGAGCTACGATCCCACAGACACACACACGCACACATAGGTACATACAGACACTCACATACAGACACGTCAAGTTTTTGCGTCGTGTTTATTTTACACCATTATCTACTAATTGCGTCTGATGCTGCAAACAAGACTGAATCTGCCTTAGAGTTCTCAAACTTTGTGAAGTTTTAATATAGCAGAATTGCGGAAGGCGCCCGACGCGCGCAAACCACAGCTATTTTAATCCACAACTTGGCACAATCTGCAAGAACAAGGAACGGTTATTTGTTTCGAACTGATACATAAATTAATTATTTTATTTTAGACTCATTTTGCTAATTATTTCGATGTTTTTGATTTAAGTAGGTGTAATATTTACACTATCTCTCAGGCATGCACGGTTACTCACGATTTTTCCTACACCATGATATGCCCGCGACTAGATGATGCCCGCGACTTCGTTCGTGTGGATTAAGGTTTTTTTCTTGTTTTTTTGATTCCCGCGGGAACTCTCTCGTTTTCCGGGATAAAAGGTAGCCTATGTGCTGTTCTATAATCTATCTCTGTGACACAGCAAAATCGATTCAGTCGTTGCAGCGTGATTGAGTTACATACATCCATACATCCAAACATTCGCATTTATAATATTAATAGGATAATAGGATATTCGACTTTTCTCATCTTGACGGTCTGCAAAAGTGTTGCAGTTGTAGACTTTACTAGTCCCTTTTCCCGATGCCATACAGTCACATCAAAGTTCTATAAAACGGAGTGTTCACTTGATATTTATATATTTGCTCGTAACAACGTATGCGGGCGACCAGCGAAATATTGTGTTAGCAGCCCGCGGTACTCCATCTCACGTTTTGCTCGCACGAGCTGTTGTGCTAGATTCCAACCGTCTGTTTAGACACAAAAATCAATAGTACTTCACACAATAGCTGCACTGTTTTTGCATACGTACATATGGTCGCGGACAAAAAATGTTTATCAGTTTTCAAAGTAGATTCTATATCACATTGCGTGCAGTAAGGTCTATAACGCCATAGAATATCGAAAGCATATCGACTGTCAAGCATAGACGTGTGCATGTAATTATGAATCTTAAGAGCTTATAGTATGCCAGCTGGAATCCAAATTTTGCCCCCGCCTCACTGCCCAGCGTGCAGCCGCCCGCACCGCGTAGTTGCAGCTATCTCACTCGCACGAGTTCATCACGCGGCAGGGGTCACGCGCCGTACGATAGGGTATATGATACATTTAACGAACCTCTAGTACATAGGTATGGAAATAAAATGAAACTAATATTATTATATATTATTAATAACTAAGACTTAGAATTAGACTTAGACTAAGTATAAGTCTAATACTAAGACTAAGTTTAAGTCAAAGACTAAGTCTAAGCAAAGACTAAGACTAGGTCTAAGTCTAAGTCTTTCACTAAGACTATGACTTAGTCTTAGACTTAGTCTTAGACTTAGTCTTAGACTTAGTCTTAGACTTAGTCTTAGACTTAGTCTTAGACTTAGTCTTAGACTTAGTCTTAGACTTAGTCTTAGACTGAGTCTTAGATTTAGATTTACAATTAAACTTAGACTTAGAATTAGACTTAGATTTAGACTAAGTCTAAGTTTAAATCTAAGTCTAAGTCTCACACTAAGGCTAAGTCTAAGTCTTAGTGTTAGACATAGATAAGTATATACTTAGTCTAAGACTTAGTCTTAGACCATAGTCTTAGACTCAGTCAGACTCAGTCTTAGACTCAGTCTTAGACTCAGTCTTAGACTCAGTCTTAGCTTCAGTCTTAGCCTCAGTCTTAGACTCAGTCTTAGACTCAGTCTTAGACTCAGTCTTAGACTCAGTCTTAGACTCAGTCTTAGACTCAGTCTTAGACTCAGTCTTAGACTCAGTCTTAGACTCAGTCTTAGACTCAGTCTTAGACTCAGTCTTAGACTCAGTCTTAGACTCAGTCTTAGACTCAGTCTTAGACTCAGTCTTAGACTCAGTCTTAGACTCAGTCTTAGACTCAGTCTTAGACTCAGTCTTAGACTCAGTCTTAGACTCAGTCTTAGACTCAGTCTTAGACTCAGTCTTAGACTCAGTCTTAGACTCAGTCTTAGACTCAGTCTTAGACTCAGTCTTAGACTCAGTCTTAGACTCAGTCTTAGACTCAGTCAGACTCAGTCTTAGACTCAGTCTTAGACTCAGTCTTAGACTCAGTCTTAGACTCAGTCTAAGACTCAGTCTTAGACTCAGTCTTAGACTCAGTCTTAGACTTAGACTTAGGAAGCCTAAGGAAGACCTTTAGGAAGCTATGTATTTGCATTCTGTAACAAAATAGGCTATAACTAGTCTTTTGTTTATACTACTAAAATAATGTGACCGTGGCTACTAACTGGGAAAACTACCTTAATATTTAGTGATGGTAGGTGTATGAAACTATGTACCTATTCCCCAGCAAGAGCCAAAAAAGTTATTATTGTAGTAATCAATTCATGTTTTTAGCATTTTCTATTCTCCAATTCCGTCTTATTTTTCTTATTCCGCTTATTTCCCATTTCATTACACTTATAATTTCTTAGATAATATACGTATTCTCGTAGGTATGCGTGAGAACAAGCGACGCGGGTTCCCCGTTCGAATGCCGGAGCGTGAATGAATTCATGCGGTGGACACGAGTCGCCCGTCGGCCCACACGCAATATTTTTCAGAATTTCATTTCTAATAACGAAAAAATTATTTAATTTTAAATAGTACATATAGGACACTTATTGTACTAAGTTGAGTATATATTTTAAGTTTTATTAGTATAGGTAAAGTATTCATTGACTACTGCGATTTATTTGTAAAATTCAGAGGGAAATTTGTGAATTTTTTCTATCGAGAAAATTTTTAGCAATCGTGTTTTCACAACATACAAAATTCAGTCTATATCGTCAACTTTACTATATATTTCTTTCAATATTGTTGATTCAATATTTTTATTGATATGGACGATCAAACGTGGCACGCTGGCATACTGTAGGCTCTTAAGGTGGTAAACATTTTCAGTCCGCTACCGTACATCCACTAAAAATATTTTATTACAAGTTTTTGTTTTGATAATAAATAATTAAGAACTGTTCATTCAAATCGACCAAATAGATACTATTTTGCTAAGGATACTTTTACAGAAGAATGAAGGATCTAAAAGAAGTCAAGAAAGCACATAATATACTCCCAAAATCCTAATTTTAGCACTACCGTAGTTGGATTATAGATTAACCCAGTAATGCCCAGCGTGTCCATATGGACACGTTTATAGTAGTAAAATTATTTGCCGATTATGACAACATTTTGTTTATATAAAAGAAAGAGTTAATGACATTCAGGTAGCCTAAGGTATAACCTGTTATAATATGTAAAAATTGGGGCAAAAAGTGGGAGTGATCTTAAAGAAAATTGAGTTTGTTTTTTCACAAGTTGTGAATTTGCAAAAAAAGTGGATTCGAGAAGAGAAAGAGTAAAATTGATCCATATTTATGTGTTCTGGAAGGAATTTTTGTATTGTAAACTATTTAGTCATTATTTACCTATGTTTTTATAGAGTGAAGCAATGGATAAATCTTTATTTTGATTACTTTTTATCGCGATGAAGTTAGCGTGTCCATATGGACACGCTGGGCACTTGCAATAGCTTTTTACACATAAATTACATCTGACCAAATTATTTGATATCAACCAGTTAAGAGGCAACTGGACACTTAATGAAGTCTAAGATATTTTGTATGTTGATCAAGAAGGTCATGAAAGTCGTTCATCGCTTGAATATAGAAGCTAAGACGTAGATTCGTGGGGAACTGGAGCTATTTCCATACTAAAAATCTTATTTTCTACAACCTGGAAATGCAATCCAAAATTTTACAATGAACAAAATAAATAAGGCACTAAAATAATCAGCACTGGTCACTTATGACATGGATGCTGGATATTCATTGTGCCTGGGAAATAAAAGAAATATCTGGAGTTGTATAATTCCAGCTTGATTTCCACTTGGAAATTATCCTGCCTTATTTCAATAAGTCGAAGATACCCCACAAAGAGATTCAGCAAGACAGAGGTACTGCCTCTTCTCTACCGATGCATGGAGATTTGACTGAGTTCATAACTTTACTGAAAAGTCGGAAAAATAAGAAACGATTCTTGGCTTCTTACTGAAAAGCCAAACATTCAGCTGGTAAAACAGGACTTATGAAGTGTAGTTTGAGATTAAGTATTGCATGCTTCGAAGCATAGCATACAAAGAAGTATTACAATGTCATTATGCCTAATTCTTGTCTAAAATCAAGTTTAGTACTCATTAGATTTTCACCTAGTAGTTGTATTTTCTGATACTGTAACTGCCCAGCGTGTCCATATGGACACGCTTTATTTTTCATACTTCAAATATGTTTTTAAAATATTTTATTGTTTTTATCATTTTCGGATCCCCTTCCAAGTAGTTTTAGAGAAAAAAAAACAATGAAAGTGAAAAAAAAATAATTCGGGCATTCCTGGGTTAATTTTCTAAATAGGTATTTGCCATCACAGAACTTTCACTTTATGAACATAGGTTATAGCTAAGTTTTAATATAAATAAAATATCTAAAAAGCATAGTCATAGTAAAAAAGAAAGTCTTGCAGAAAATTAAGACCGAAAATCGCATAATTTTCCCAGCAAATACGAAACGAGCGCTGAGGGGTAGGAAAAAAAAATTATATTATTGCACTTTATACCTGGGTAGACTGCGCGATAATAACTTTATTGTATACTTACACATAGTAGGTATATGCTGTAATACCAGAACTACCAGAGTTTTGACAGTAATAAAATAATGACCACCTTATGAGGAAATATAGGTGTTGAAAGCTTTATCGTCAAAATTTATTAAGGGTAAAACTTGAAGGATAAGGGGTAAAAGTATTAAGATAAAACATAACATAGTTTCTTAGCTATTTATGACGTCATGATGACATGAATGATGCAAATTAAGGTGCAAAACCACAGGTGAGGGTTTTTAATAAATTAAAATAAATTATTTAAATTGAGTAGGTATTAATGAAACTCTGATTTGGTTGTTATTTTTCAACAAAGACAAACTGAAAATGTTAGTTAGAAAAGGTAAATAGAGAAGTTTTATAATTAGCGTGATATATAGGGGTTGCAAAAGTTGTTCTGGGAATATTTGCCAGACCCATTTATTCAAAACTTGCTGGAAATACATAGGTACCTACTACATCGGTACCTAGTTAGTACGTGTTTTATATTAACGTTGCTTAGATAGGTAGATATATAAAGCAATAGATTAATTTTATTTATTTAAATTAAAATTTAAAAAAAAAATATTTTGGTTTAAGAAGGTATTAAAATTTTGTTTTTTATTTAATTAAGCAATATATTAATTTTATTCTATGATAGAAAATGATTATATAATATAAGACACTGTGATATAAGACATAACTAAAATATGCTTAAGATGAACGCTTTTTCCTTAGAAAAAAGGAATTCTAGCAGTTTGCCTGTCAAAGTAACTTAATAGTAAATATATTATTAAGCTGCGACGAAACCTCAATTTCAGCACAAACGACTAGGTATATGAAAATTACAAAGCGCAAAAGACCACTTAATAAGGCATACTTAGAAAGGCGTTAAAATATTCATGCTTTGGTAGGTACAATTTCCGTATTGTAACTGCCACCATACCGTAAATTGATTTCCTTGAGCCCCGGTAACCAAGCCCCTGCGCCCCTATTCCTTGGGGGCCATCGAAGTTAAAGCTCATGTGACCTACCTTGTAGATACGATATTTAGAAGCAGGATAAATATGTAGCACCTTTAGAATTAAAGTGACTAATTCAAAAATTGCAATCTGTAGGCAATGAGCAAAAAAGGGTAGGTATATTGTTGTATCTCCATGGCGTGTTTTATTAGAAAAAGTAGTTTTTTGCAAATTTTTATATATGGATTAGTATTATTACATTAAATTTAAATGACGCATTTAATCCGAATTTACATGAATTTTTAGTCAGGTCACTGTAATTATAAAGGTGCGATGTATATTGTTTGAGTAGGAATTTTGAATCCTCGGCACTCCATAAAGCCAAATCACTGTGAAGAGAATCCAAACCTATACTTTTTAATAAAAAATATTGCAGCAATATTAATAAAAAATTCTACAATTTAGTTTCTATAGATTTACCTATGCATAGCATCGATAAATAATAAAAGTTTAGATTTTTCTACGACCAAAATATGTTCATAGTTGTTTTCCGAGGGTTTCCAGAATAAAAACTAGCATCAAACGAGTGCACGCCGAAACGATGCTTGAGTGCAACGATTTAATGTTTTTCAACTGGTCCTTTTGTCCTTTTTTAGGTTTCCATATGACATGGCAATCTTTATAGTGCGAAAGAGATTTATTGTTGTTAATTTAATAAAAAAAAAACTATTACTATTACTACGACTATTTATACGTTTCCTTTATAAGTTACCTGGAACTGTCGAGGGGTGACTTTGACTCCCACGTGGTGGGATTACTGTAAACCTACTCGTACCTAGATAGAATTTACTTAAAAATATCACAGGCAGATTAGAACATTCTAGGTAATTTTTTATACCTCAGTAGACGACAGAGGATGGAAGGATGGATTATAATATGTTACATACAACTTTATTCCATTTGTTTTGGCATATTTATTTCATGTGATATAATCACAAATACAAAATTAAATTAAATCTAAATAACAGCTATTTATAAACTATATACTTAAAACGACTCTAAATAACTGGGTCGACATCGACGCCAAATGGTAATGTCCCCAGAAGGCTGGCTGAATTGCGTCTTTGGACGCAAATACTTATTTTTTGTCCAAAGCACGAGCCAGCCTTGGAGTCCTGGGTTGCATCAAACAGGTGCTACATTTCTGTACATTAAATACATGCTTAGGCATTTTTAACGTAATGGAATCAAAAATAAGGAGTTCTGTAGAACCAGAGTTACCTACAATTTACAAACCTGATGCCAAGCTGAAGTGGAATGAGTGAGGAACATAGTTCGAAAAACCGATAAACGTTTTAATCCCACAGTGTGGTAAGGAGACCGAAAAGCGCAGCGTCGTTGGCAGAACCCCACTATTTTTTTTTATTATGAAATAGGCTTGGGTTTGACAACAATCGATGATGGAAATTGGAAAGTATTGATGAGGTCTAGGTTAAAGCTCGCTTGCCTAGAAAATGCCTATTAACTCTTGTCTTGAAGCTACTCGGATTATACGTGGCCGGAAACACAAACGCTGGACGTGAGTTCCATCCTTTAGCCGTTCGTTTCAGAAACGTTGAACTGAAGCGTTTCGTACGAGTAGGTTGAATTTCAACCACGTATATAAGGGTGCCATCGCTTACGATTTCTCGAAGTTCTGTGGTAAAACGTCCTGTGGTGATTGACGTCCAAAAACACATCACATGACTTCGAGGCCTCTAATTTACTTGAAGCTCTGAATTCCTATGAATACCTATAGTGTGATGTGATGCATTGCAGATAGATAACTGTGCGACGACACGAGTACCGACCACAAAGTGCGAATGTACCTACTCGATATACGTAAAAGCTTTGATCTGAATCGTTCAAAGCGATTGGAAGATATTACAGGAACAGCAGGAACAAAACGTTAGCGTGTACTGACGATAGTGTTTCAAATATTGTCTGCTTTCGAGATTGCAATCAAAATACAAAGAAAGATTTAAAAACGACTGCATTTAAGTGTGAAGTTCGTTGTCTCAAATATTTACTATTTTTATAATTGCGAAATTTTGTTGGTTTGTCCTTTATCACGCAACGTGATTTGCGTGATTTTTAGCATGGGTCCTCCATGAAGTTGAGGAGTCAGTGAGTGACACAGGTTAGCTTTTACGGGAAAAATAAAGTTCTCGCAGAATTCTTAAAAACTGACTTCGGTTCAAATAAAATCTTGACTTTACATTCCTTTTTAATGTACCTACCTACCTAGCGACTCTGAAAGATTTTTAAAATAAATACCCTACATTTACTACTACCAAATGAAACGAGAATACGAGTAGATGTCAAGGTTCATGTGGGGAAAGAATGTTGTAGAGAAATAGTGCAGGACGCGCAAGCAGGTTGTATTTTATTTTTAACCGACTTCGAAAAAAGGAGGAGGTTTTCAAAATCTTTTTTTTTTATATGTTTTCCGATAAAATTGTTTAATTGTTCCCCTAAAATTGTTTTTTGTTTGTATACTTCCCATGGGTATGTGATCCTGGAATAATCGAGGGAACTCTTCAATTTTATAGGCACAAATGATATACTTTGTAGTGGCGTTTGAAGTCGGTTTTGTAAAAAGAATTTTTGCGTTTTTACTTTGTCATCTTCTTGTCATTATCTACCTACTGTATTTGAAGTTTTGAAGTTAACCTAGTCTAATCATAGAGCAGGTGACTTCAGCCAGTTTGATTTAAAGGCAAACTTCAGCGCGTTTCCTGAATTGCATCAAGTTGTAGAAACTAGATATTATTCTACTCAACTGGGTCATGAGATTCTGATAACTTTTACTTTCTATCGTTTATACCTCCATCACTGAAAAAATGAGTTCAAGTATAGATTTATGAGTTACCGAAATTGACCACAAAAATGTTGGAATTTAGAAAGAATGGTCGAGTTTGTTTCATAACTAGGTCCTGTAAGCATGCCGTTAAAAATTTTTTTAGAGAAGTTCGTAACGACTACATTATTTTGATAAATGTTTATTAAATATTGCTTCTATGTAAAAGTGAGAATCTATAAATAGCAATCAATTTTATTTAAAAACGACCAATTTAAATGGAAAGTTTCTGAGTCTTCTTTTTATTTTAATATATTTTTGGGTCTGAAAGTAAGAGTTTATTATTTAAAAATACCTATTTAATTTTAGGTCTAATTGTGCAGTACTGTATCGATAGAACTGAGATGTCATAGATCAAGTATCATATTATAAAAATTAAATCGATTTTAAAATTTTAAGAAGAAAAATCAATTATGGAGAACTTTCGGAACTTTTTATCGACATTCAAACTTTTAGCCACAATGAAAAATGCTTAAACATTTTTTGACAATGTCCCTTGCTTACTTCGCTGGCTCAGTGACCCAAATATCGATGTACTCAAAGGCCTTGGCCTCCGATACTAGAAGCTGCCAATCATGCCTGTCCTGCGAAGCTTCACGCCAATCTGGTCTTCGCTTTGTTCAACTAGCGATCCTGGGGCGTTCAAAAGAGCCATATTTTCCCACTGGACGATCCATATACGCTTTGTTTCGAACTTTATTCATTTACAGAAAGCAACCATTTATACATTGTCTAAGTAAATAGTTTACTAATTAAATATGTAGCCTAACTAAATTGTGCAATATTATTGATACATATTCGAAAATAACTATACTAGTAGGTACTATTGAAGTACCTTTTTTTATTGATTATTAAATAGGTATCCGGATGTATTTCCTAGTCACCTTGGATTGGACTCTACGTTATTTTATTGTATTATATTTGTTATTGGATATAGTAAGGATAGGTATAGTACCTATATTATGAGATAGGTATTGTACAACCTCTTTCAGTTCTAAGATATAATATGAGTTAGGTACGTCATTTTCATAATTGAATTCAAACATCACACAACGTTTATCACACATTCCCAGTATGTAGAACAAAACTCTGTGAACTTGATGCTGTTCAGGAAATGCGCGCAAGTTTGTTTTCTTGATAGACTTGTTCTAGTTACCCACCTACCGTTTCAAGATTTACTGATAGCGTTGACTTCAAAATGTAAATGTAACAATGTTAGAGGTCGCTCCAGATTTTATGCGCTTATAATTCAATCTACAAAATACTAAGTAGATAAAATAGCCCTGTCCAAATTTTCCCCATTGGGAATATTTTTTACATTATATACCCTGTATACAGTCTTACCTACTAAGGTAGGTAAGGTAAGGAGGATAAGAAAAATATTATGATCCTTTACTTTAATAGGTAGGTACTTACATACAACTGTGTTGGTACCTACCTAGGTACCGAAATAGTTTATAGGGAGGTTTCCCGAGAAAATTATACATCAATTGCTATCCTCAACGGGCGATGAAAATAGGCATGCTATTATTTTCATATATACCTATCTAGTCGTATATTTAAGAATATTCAGCAACAAGAGGTCGGGAGGACAATATTATAATGTGTATTTTTATTAACTTTACTCTTCAAATTAAGAGTGAAATTCTAAATAAGCATGCTCCATCAGACTATATGTATACATTTAAAAAACACATATCTAAATACTACATAATATCCTAGAAACCTTTTAAAAACTTTCGTAGAGCGACGCATCCGTGTATCAAACAGTTATGACCTCGTAGCGCCTAGTTTAATTAAATTTTTAATTTATTGTAAATGCAGCATGTGGCGCGACCAAGGCGCACTCACTTCGCAAACTGCTCTTTATCTGATTTTAACTTTCAGGCTTCCAGGGGTTAACGCTTTAAAAATTTCAATCTGAACAAAATTTAATAGCATAAAAAATATTTTATCTAACTAAGTAGGTAACTACGTACTTAAGTAAAAACGAGATGGAAACCTTTCCAAAATTAAAACGCTTGGTGCTCCAGTAGGTAGGTACGTAATTACGAATAGATCTACCTACCTTTTAAAGATCTTTTCGTGATTTCGTTTTAAAGTAGGAACCTACTTAATATATCAGCGATATTTAAAGAGCCACTTCCAAGTTCCAAGTAAGCAATTAAGCGCGATAATAGTGCAAGGTTTCGGACACAGAACATTTCACTTTGTGTGGAGCAAAATAAGGTTTGTACGGTTAGGCTTCCCATTGTACAAGTGATTCTCTTTTGGGAGTCAGGCTGGGCTAGTATCTACCATGGTTTCCTTTACAAATTTTATGTAATGTAGTACCTTTTATACTTTTCTAAGCGATGGGATTTAACTGCCTCGTTAGTCTAGTAGTTATAGCAAGTTTGACTGCGGATGACGAGGTCCCGGATTCGATTCCCGGGTCGCGCCAAAAAATGTATTGGGTTTTTCTGTCAAGAAATTCTCAGTACTATAGTACTAGCCCGGAGTTAGGAAGTAGTCAAGAAATTGACAGTACTAGGAAGTAGTCAAGAAATTCTCAGTACTATAGTCCCCCGTGCCTCAAAGAGCGCGTAAAGCCGTCGGTCCTGCGCCTGATCTCTCTCCGGTCGTGTCGGAGAGTGAGGGAATATAAAGTGCACCACATACCCTTGCGCACTATAATATCTCCTGTGCAGATGGTTAATCTCTATGGAAATTTACCGCCGTGGCCGGATTCGGTCGGGAGGACATTATTATTTATTATTATTAGGATTTCAAGATATTTTATGTGATTTATGTACCTACCTATTGATATCAGTAATTCGTAATCTCCGTAAATTAAAAAGTAGATGTTCATGCTACGCCGTGCTACGGGCTACGCGCACGTAGCAATCAAGTTTTGTACCAGGAAAAGGCAACATCAGCATGATGCAGTTGATTTAAAACCCCGCCCACTTCGGTTACGGATCCACGCATGACGTAACTTATGTTGGTCCTTAGTTTTTCAATATACCTATAGGTAAGCTCAATAGTTCAATACCTAATAATATAGATATTTAATAGGTCTTTGCTATAGATATGCAATTTTTTTATTTAATAATAGATAAGTACTTAATATTTAATATAACACAAAACTAAATTCTAAATTAAAACTAAAAAGTAAATATCAAAAATACCTAAAAGCTAAATATAAAAAAATATCACTAAACCACTGGAACGAGGAGAAGTGCCCAGAACGTTGATATGCAATTTTAAATTGGTATTTATTATGTAACTACCTTGGAGGTAACTACCTATTAGCATATATGTAACTAGCTGATATCCGCGACTTCGTACGCGATGGTTTTTTTTGAGTCCCACGGGAAATATAATTTTTTTTCGGGATAAAAAGTAGCCTATGTTTTAATTCAAGGTCCAGTACTTTTTGAGCCAATTCGTTACAAACATACATACATACAAATATTTCCTCTTTATAATATTAGTAGGTATAGATTAATTGGTTGTTAGAGGAAAGTAATTATTTAATAAAAATTTTAAACCTGCCGTCTTGGTAGACATGAATTTTATACCTAGGTACTTAACTTAATGTTTGTGACTTACCACTACTATGACCGCAAAAATACATTCAGAGTACATTTTTGAATATTTTTGCTGACGGGCCAGAACAATTTCCTCGCACAGCTGTGTACCTACATGTAAAAGAGTGGAAGATTAACATTAAGAATGCAAGCTTGGTCGTACGCTGTTCTACGAGTATTTTCAAAAAAAAAAATAACCGGTCAAGTGCGAGTCATACTCGCGCACTGAGGGTTCCGAAACTCTTGACCATTGTATTAATTAGGATTAATTAGGTACCTACTAGATGACAACTTAAGTGCGCAGTGTTATTGCAGTTCCTATAGACGCCTTCCGGTCTCATCATCAGACCCTGGGACTATCATCTAGGACTAGAGTACTGTCAAGATGAATCAAACAAGCCCAAACTCAACAAATGGGGTTGTGTAGTTTTCTCACAGTTCCCACTATCCATCTTTCATCCCATTATTTGTTTCTTTGAGTTACTTCCATAAGACAATGTATAACCTGTAAAACTAAGTCTAAGCTGTCTTTAAAGCATTCGAGATAGTCAATCAAAAGGTTCTCTATGTTTGATAGAATTTTCTTTGTGACCCTTTTCATGTCTAAACAAGCAAGTAATAGTATTGTATGTTCTAATAAATGTGGGAATAGCTCAAAGTAAAAACACTAAATATATATTAACTTCTTTTATTTAAACTACTTTTAGCACTCCTTAGCATGTCTTAACTCCATATGCCATCTTGCCAATCTTTTTAATCTCCATATCTTCCCACTCTCTCTATCGCATACATCCATCCCTGTCATACACTTACATTCCGTTTCCCACATTCTGTCATCCTGCACAGACATACCTTCTCCGTTTATACATCTTTACCATATTCATACTTCCTCGCATACCTTCTCAACACTAATACACCTAAGTTAAACAATACAGTTTTCATACATACTTAATACATCTTAAGTTAACCAATACAGAATGACATCTTATAACGAATCTAAACACTAGTAAGTATACATGGTCACAAATTATTATAATATTTCTTTTACAAAATAAAATAAAATTTGACTGATCTTGAATTTAAATAATGATAAAGTAATTGTATTTGAAAAAATTTTATTAAGTAATGAACAATGTTGATCATCAAACTTCTTTTTATTTAAATAAAATTACTTGAGTTATGATTCAGTAATAACCGGTAAAACACCAGTTTTTCTCTGGTGTTTCACCGGTATAGTATAGAATGAGACCTTTATTATATAAATCTTTGATTAACATACTTTATGCGAGTAAATAAAACTAGTTGTTTTACTAGCTACCTACCCATGAAAGGTTTTTTTCTTTGATTGTATACTCTCGTTTTTTTGGTTGATTTCATTCGGCAATTTCGTTCCTACCTACCTCTTAAAATATAAAGCCCCTAAATAATCCCATTTCACTTGTTTACTCCTTTAATTACAATTTATTTTATTACAACAAATAAGTTGCGATCCCTGGCAGCACTACAAAAATCCGATACCCACACTAACATAATATACTAGATTAACATACTATACACATAGCCGTCTCATAGTCATTGTCTCAACACTACATCTACGTTGCTTATTTTTTAGCAATTTCATTTGGTCTAGAACAAGCTCTGCAGCAAAATTACCATTTTCAAGATTAACTGCTTCATTCAAGTACTCAATAGACCTATCAAGACTATTGTCTTGTCAAATGACTTTGTTGGTTCACAACTATTGTTATAATAACAAGATAGTATATTTTCAAGCTGTGACCATCTGCTAAGCTTAAGTTCACTAGGTAATATCCAGCTCAAATCTTCATGATGCATTAAATGTCCTTTTACATATACCTGAATGCTTAGATTTTCATCCACCAACACACTATTAACACACTATTACATTGCTGTCACCATTATCACTTTCAATATCAAGATTTAACAAATAGAAATATAGCCTCTTATTAGGTATCATTTGATACAACCATTTAGTCTCTTAAATTTTCTTGGAATTTATACACTAAGTCTGCGAATGATGTTATTATGTCACTCTAAAAATTTATCAATTGCTGTTCTGTCCATCACGTCCAATGATTATTTCTTCTTGAAAAATGGTTGCTACGCTTGAGAGATATGAGCATCTTTCGGGAAAGAAAATTTACTTTTAGCTCCTTCAATGCTGATAACACTGTCGTAATTTGATTTGCATTCGGGCACACAGCATTTTCTTGGCATCTAAAACAGTTAAAATAACTTTTATTATCATAAACAAAATGAAATATAAGTATTTGTTTTGTAGGTTATGTTTTCAAACCTAGATACTTATTACTTACTTATTTAAATTATGAGTCTGGCACTTAATTGTAAGTTACTATGTACCTTGTTACTATTAAACATCTTTAAACGAAAATATCTTCATTTGTTACACCAAAATATATTGACAGTATTAGCCAGTAAGTAATAAACATAGCTTTTTACCTTTGCAATTTTGTTTGCACTTTGCAGTCGATATACATTATACATATCGGTAGGTACGAAACATGGATTTATCTCGTCGTAACTGATGTATTTTTAGGTTTCTATGCACCTTGACTGAAACCGTACATTATTGTAACTTTTATTAAATAATTATGATTTATAAACAAAACAAAATAACACGGACGCACTACCTTGCGAGGTTGCCAGACTTCTACAGTCTTGAGTCTATATATACATCCTTCTCTATGCTTCTACTTCATGGCTCTCTAGATAGAGACAGCTCTACACGTCAATGGATAGGTACCAAATAGAAACACAATGCGTTGTCCTGCTCCTACATACATATTTTGACATAATGTCTTCTCACTTTAGTCGTTTTAGCTTTATGAGCTAGCCACATTAGAGGGTTAACGTTGCCGCTATTAACACGGCAGCTTCCCCCAATATTTAATGCGAAAAATTGAGCGGAAACACTTGAACGGTCAACGTCAATGCCCGATAATGACGATAAAATGTCTTGATTCAAGATGGACGCTGACGCTGCTGCATTCACATTGCGTTATCGCCAATGAATTAATACAGGATTAATAAATACATCATTAAAAAATTAATACAGAATTATTGCGTTATCGCCAATTAAATTTGCGTTGACGTTGACGAAGTGTGAGCACTCAGTTTGTCGCGTTTAATATTTTCGGAAATGACCACGATAATAGTTGAGATGATCGACATTGACGTTTACCATAGTGTGGCCGCACCATTATAATCTGTCTACGTGACGCGTCACTAAAGAAGCGTAGCAATAGTTGTAATTCACAGTAAGATATCGGTTTTTTTTTGGTTTTTTTGGCTGTTTTAGGTACTATTATAAGGTTTAGAGGTATCAAAATATCCGTAATTTGTAAGATTTTAAGGCTGGTGTTTGTAAAATATAACGGGACTTACTATGAAACTAAGAATTTGGTATGGAAAAAAACGATTTTTGAAGATGTGCCTTAATTTGTTTTAATAATGAGAAAACCGTGGTTTTCAAGCTGTAACTTTTTACTGAGTTAAGCTATAAGCTTGATATTCTTAAAACACTACGAGACCATTGAACTTTATATTCAGTATAAATTTCGACTTCGGATCATAAGCCGTTTTCGAGAAAAACGGTGGTGACACACTGACAGACAGACGGACAACGAAGTGATCCTATAAGGGTTCCGAAGTTTTTTTCGGAACCCTAAAAACATTAACACATACCCATAGGTACCCATTTATATACAAATTACTGTCTGTAGGTACCTACCGCCAAACTTAAAAAACATCGTACATAAGCGGAAAATCATACAAATCTATATTCGATACAATTCACACTTGCATATCAGATGACTAAATGAATAGTAGAATGGCTAAAGTATGCCACATCAGTCACTCTCCCTCAGCAAGCATGACAAGATTGATGACAGTTTGATAAAACGGAAGGATAAAGTCGACATTGAGTGAATATGGCGCGAATTAACTTAGGTTTATGTAGATAGATAGGTGGGTATAGGCGTTATGATAACCATATACAAAATCCTTGATATTGTAAGTGGCACATTTATGATACATTTATTTCATAGATCAATATTTTTTTATTACAAGATATTTAGGCATGCGTTTGATGACAATCAATGAGAGCAATGATGAGGTCTAAGTTGGAGCGCATTTGCTTAGAAGATGCCTATTCACTCTTACCATGAAACGTGGCAGGAAAGATGGACACCGGAAGAGCTTTTCAGAAATGTTGAACTAGTGTTTCGTGAGTTCAACCACATAAGGATTTCAACGCTAACTTTCACAGTTCTGTTATAGAAAAGTAGTGTGGTTCCATATAAAAACTAACTGAAAAAGTCCGTGAAGGAAATCACTTAAAAATGAAAGAAATTCACGAGTACAAAAAGTTATTTTCCTCAAAGTTCCATCACTAGGTGGACCGACTACATGCGACGAGTCGCAAGGGGTCGCTATTTCTATTCTCCTAGGCATGTGGAGACTGGAAACCCTACAAGCGACTTATATATTCAACAGTGGGCATCTATCGTTATCTAACAATTGCGAGATAACTATCTAGTTACGTGAGTTATAACACTAACTAGTTTCAGGAAATAAAGCTAAAATATTGTAATGTGACATAGGGGAATAGGGGAAGCTAGGTAGGTTACCGAACTTTTTATGTATTCAAGTCAAGGAGGAGCACGAACGGTCCAAGTAATAGATACTAGATAGTTATACCTACGTATATGGGTGTAAGCAAACCCATTACGCAACGCTTTCTTGTTTACCAATACCCATCGCTAGCTCCTAGACGCTCGTGAACATTTTGTTTACCCAGATTGTTTGCGCCCTCTTAAAGTGCTTATAAAGCGTTAAGTAATAGATGTCAGATGTTAGAACCTTATATATACCACTTTATGGCTCAGTGACGGCCTTTGAGAATAATTTTCAGGAAATAATAACTCCGTAATACAGCAAGAGAGCTCCAATAAAATTTAATCACCCTGTATATTATAATCGTTCCTTTATAGTTAATCGGTTCCCGATATTTGAACTCTGTTCGAAATTAAAACGAGCTAGGACCTCTGCGTATAAGGTAGGTAGGTACCATATACTGTAGGCACTGAAATAAAATCTTTTAAGTTTTGATGTCCAATAAAATATCTGTTGCGAGTAGATAAAGTACGTGCTCTGTTACTAGAAAAAACTTTGATTTAAACGTAAAGTTTCTATCTTTGGAAGAAACTTATCGCGCATGCACTCTCAGGGGCGGAAGCTAGTGGCTATTATATTGCAGAACTCAGGAACTATGACGGTAGGGCAATATTCAAGTTAGCACGAGTTGACTTTGAAATAAATAGGGCTTTTACAATCTGCTCTATATGAATAAATTAGGATTTATCCACGTATATTCGTAGGAATTATATCTAAAAAACCAACAGTCATAAATGTACTGATTTCTTTACTTAATACTTAGTATGTAGGTAGGTAAGTAGGTAGCAAATGAAAACTCGTTAGAGATTTTGGTGGTTTATTTCTCATGAAGCAAATGATTCACAGCATTGGTGGGATACAGAGGTCTTATCTGTCGGGCCGAACACTCTTTTTCCTAAATGCTGGTCTATTTGTTATTAGTAGATAATACAACAGCATAATAAGTACCCAAATACAAAACTGTGGGGAAAACAACATTATAAATACTAAGATCGCTGTAGAGTACAGTACATATTATTTAGTAAAGCGACATATTTTTTTTTATAGTAAACTACACACCTTACTAAATCACAATCGCTAATAATTAGGTATGTTAAAAATTATTTATCACATTTATATCATCCTGTACAAAGTAAAAAAATATTTTTATAGGTACTTCCACTAGTACAAAATAAAGCTGCATAACTTAATGTTCCATTTGTTAGGCGTGCTACACACTTATTCGGGTCGGCATTAATCGGCAAAGCCGCGCAGTTAAGTCCAATATATACATGTAGATTAATGAATATATGTAATTGCTTCGCGTCGGCTTTGTTGTTCAACAAATACTGCCGAATCGAATGTGCTGACCCGAATAACTGTGTAGCACGCCTTACGTCAACAAAATCGGCCGTGCATTCAACAGAAAATCTTATTCATTTGTCAACTTAAGTATACATACTTAAAAACGTATCCTACGTCAAACAACGTATACGTAACCATTTCGACTGTTCTGAAGGACAAAGTCTCATCTGCTAAATTCACAACTTGAAATTTGAGCCTTAAAAGTCACATCTGCAAGGCTCAAATCTCAAGTAATGAATTTAGCAGATGAGACTTTGTTCTAGGGAACAGTCGATTTAAGCTGTCAAATTAATAAGATTTTATCACAGGAGTGATAAAAGCATTCATATTATAGACCGAGAGCCCGATACTTTTAGGAAGGTATGATAAAATCACTGAAACTTACAACTATTTTTATTACGTATATGTATTTTTCTGAACACGCTTGCCAAGATGCCAGAATCGTCTACCATACATTTTGGTATTCAAAGAGATTTACACGTGTTATTTTTTGAAAATATAACAATATTTTTTTTTCATCCAATTTCGTTAGCTCGTTGTTCACGAAGTGCTGAACGACCGATTATAATAATAATAATAAAGACAACGCTTCATATTTTTTAAATTATTGCAATAGATTACGATTCTCAACAAATTATTTTCGGGTTTATTGGCAATAAATAACAGCTTTTAATATTTTCATTTAGAAAAAATTATTTAGAAAAAATAAGATATAAAACAAATCTCATAACTTGTGAACCCATCCCTTTACGACTTTCAGTGTTGCCAAGTTAGCTCTTTTAGAGCTAAATTTAGCTCTATTTCCACGTCACTAGCTCTAAAAAATTGTGTTTAGCTCTTCAGCTCTTTTTTTTACGCGTTTTTAGCTCTATTTTAATGACACACCTGAAATTTAATTTTTATTTACGCGATAAGAATATCCGAACATAGAAGTCAACTCAGGTTTATATTGGCGTTTTCACGATAATCCCCTTAATTTCTCATAGCTATTTGTTGTCTCACTTGTCAGTTGTCTCTAATTGTAAGATAATTCTTAATTTTTTTCTAATAGATTTGACATTATGTATTAATAACTAGCGGACGCCCGCGACTTCGTCCGCGTTCCTAAATCACCACAGTTTAGGTTGGCAGTACCCCTGCAGCATCAGGATTGAGGAGTTGGAACCCGAAATTTTTATGGGACCATCTCGCAAAGTTTTTATATCGATTAAAAAAAGATTCACGCAAATCGGTTAAGAAATCACGGAGATATTGTAATACAGAGGTAGAAAAACGCAACTCCTCCTCCTTTTTCGAAAGTCGGTTAAAAAAGTAGCCTATACGTTGCCCGATAATATCAGCTATCTACCAGTGAAAGTCTCATCAAAATCGGTCCAGCCGTTCCCGAGAATAGCAGTAACAAACAGACAGACAAAAATTTTAAAAATTGTTTTCTTGGTATAAGTACCGTATTTACTTTCGTATGCAGTTAGTAAAAAGCTGTTCTTTTGATATTACAAACAGACACTTCAATTTTATTTATTTGTATAGATTCGAACTACGAAGTGATTTTGCAAATTATTGCTAAAATGGCATTGAGTAGTAAGCCTTACACACAAAAATTTCGAAATGAATGTCTCAGTGAAGATCCTTTTCGAGGTTGGTTGAAAGAAGTTTTTTGAGTTTTTAATTAAAATCATTTTAAAACATCAGCTCTTTTTTTGAAAGAAATTTAGCTCTTTTTTAGCTCTTTTTTAGATTTGATCTAGCTCTTTCCCCAAAAACAAGTTGGCAACACTGACGACTTTATCCGGATACACTCAAGCGTGGAGACGAACCATAATATTGAAAAGTTTCAGTTATTTTTCAAACACCTCAAAATTTCCCAAGGGCTGACTGGACTAGGGTTGCCAACTTTGTTCCAGAAATTAAAGTACAAGGCAAAATTGTATCTTCAGAAATATATAGGACGTTTTATTTTCCGCAAGTAAAAGATTTTTTAAACTTCTTCATGGTCATGGGCCATGTTTTATTTTTTGTTAGTGAGAAAGCTGAACTTTGATAAGGATCATTAACCTTGTAGGATTGCAAGAATTTTTAAACCAGGTTATATTTTATCCCAAATTGTAAGGAGAACACTGTCAGTTTTTGTTTTTTTCCAGATTCTCGGAATTAAAATATTGTTTGTATACGTGTTTCAGCGTTTCTACAAGGTAACGAAAAATAAATTTGTTTAAAAGTAATAAAGGTAATATAAACATTATTTCGTACGTAAGATGGTATATCTTAATTTTTGATTTATGTATTTACAGTATTGTTGGCAACCCTAGGAGGCCATAGCAATATTACATAGCTGTTGAAAAATGGACTTATTGACAAATATCCCTTTACCATCGTATGTCTTAACCGCGCGTACTTACTTAAAATATATAATGAATATTATTAATTAAGATTGATTTCACACTGGTGGACGGTTTTTCATAAAAAAATACCGATAGATACTTATCGTACTCTGAACATTGGTTTTACGAATCAGTTACCTTGTCTTTAACCCTGAGACATAGGTACCAACCTGGCGTAGCGAATTATTCCATACCTATATCAGCAGTAAAAATTTAGTGAGACATATATGAGGGTACATACGTACCTACTACATTTATGAGGGCCTTGACCACTAGCCATTATTCCAGTAGTAGTTTTCTTGTAATACGATTCAACTAAGAGTATGATTTCGACTCCTAGATTTAACGATGTCTATACGCAGATCACTCGCATTACAGTAATCTTTTAGTAAATTAAACACATTTAACAATAGATACAAATCCGATTATACATTCTGTGAAGTGTCAAGCCTACTCTAGTTTGTGAAGACCATTTGATAAGGATTGTATTACCTGCCGCCCTAGCCATATTACGTCAAACGTCGTATCTATTATCTTTCCATGATCGTTTTCTAAGATCGCTAACGCTAAAGCAGGGGCTCCCAAAGCTTTTGTCGCTCGTCCTATCTCCTTTCAGAAGGGAAGCGTGATAAAAAAAAATTTTGGGAACCTTTGCTCAACAGCGTTAGCGATCATGGAAGGAGAACATGTTTGTAATATGGCTAGGACGGCTGGTAGATATGTGTGCGATACCGACGACTTTTGTGGATGCTCAACATTGCGGTAAGTGTATAATAAGATAAGCTTTACGGCAAATGTATAATTGAAAACATAGTGTTGTACGCACAAGTTAAGACTTACGTCGGTACTAGAAAACGAATAAATAAACGAATAATATGATATGCAGTTAGTACAAGTTATTTCAAAAAGTGTCTAGTGGCACACTCCACAGAACCTACGGGAGGTATGGTTTCAAAGATACAAACGTTAAATTACTTTCACTATGTTTAATCTATTTTTATTTTTTATTTACTTAAACTTGTTTTAAATATCATCATAAAATTGTTAAGATATAAATAACACAATAATTACGTTACGTGGACATACAACCTTCATAAGGAGTGATAAAAATTCCTGTCAAAATAGCTCCTCAATTTATTTAAGAGTTACATAATTCTCTTATTACCTACGTCATGGCCGCTCAAAGCGAATTTCCGCTGTGCTTACTAATTTAAAGCCACAAAATTGTATGTAATAATGTAATTTTTATGAACAAGATTTCATGCGCTCGGCGCTGACGCTTACAGAGCAAAGTGAATTCGCTTTGAGCGTTCGCGTTGAACACTGAAGCCTGCAGGTAAATATTATAGATAAGCAAGCTATGACGCTCACTACTATACCTAAGTATGGTACCTATTATACGTTAACGTATTATTACACTGGTATAATACACTGGTATTTCTCCAACAGAAAGGCAGTCTTCCGGTTGTACTAATTATTACCACAAATAATTCTACTGTAGGTAGATATATAATGTATTCCAATTCTTCGGTTATTTCTTTCCGCCCTGCGATGATCAAGTAGTGTCAAAGTTTGTGTTTAAAAACCAAATTGTATAATTGTATATTATGATGTCAATTTTATATTCAAGAGTATATTCCACGACAGCAAAATATTCTAATGAGTTGGAATCGAGTCCGATACGCGCATAATACGATTAACTAGCATACAGTGTGTACGTTCCCATAGTTCTTGAAGAGAGTTCTTCTGTTCCATTTATACATTTTGGTAACTAGGTACGTGTTGGTAGCTAGTTACCAAATTTGAACGTTTAAAGCGCGCCTTAGAAAGTATGAATCAAAGACATTAATCGTCAAAATCCTTATTTTGCTATCGTAACCGCAACCTAAAAATAATTGTGACCAAAACCTAAGATTTTATCGCAAAATATACATGGTGGTTACGTTAATTCTGCATAGGCAATTATTTTCTTACCATAAGAAATATTCAAAAATAATTGTAAATATTAAAACTGTGTGGCCTGGAGACTAAAAAAGTTTAATCAAAATTGATGCAATCGTTATCATATTTTAATCAGAAGAACTCCCATACACAACAAAATCATTTTCGCAGAGTTTGTTAGATAACCTCTAGTTACTACTACTACTTAAAATAAACGTGATATGCTTTAATTCGAAATTCTATGTATACCTACCTACCTGCTACTTCGATACATTTCCTAAGGAACTCTAGTAAACCAATCTTAGTTTGTCTTATTATGATTTACAAATAGTGTTAAAAATAACTAATTAGCAAACTTAGAAAATATGGAAAATAAAAAATTAAATTATCATTAACTGTTAGATACTTATCTATAAAATGTTAGATAGGTTTCCAATATTTAAATGTATGGGAGCAATAGGATTTTAAGATTCGAGCAGTTTGTCTAATTTTTTTTTTTTATTTTCATTTTTTTCTATTTACAAGGCGACATGGTTTTAATATCGGTATTAAGATTTTTGTATATCTATTATATTAAAGAAATATAATACCACAATATCGTTCCCATCCTATGTAAGTCTTTATAAGACCATCTTCTTACTATAATTGTCAAAATGGAAATGAGCGGCGTAAGCGCTAGCTTGCTTATAATAATTAATATGTATTACCTTTAAGACAATTCGTACATACAACATAGTCAATTGGATTGTTTTTGCCTGATTGGCCGCCGATTCCAAGTATCATAAGCGCCCACCAATCACAAGCCAGAATCATTCAGCACAATTTCTTCTAAGGCAAATTTTTGGTCTGTGACAAGTTGACAACATATGTAAGTATAATTAGTCTTAGGGTAAAAACTTGCCAAAGATGCCTCACTGCGATATCTCGCGTTCGCGGTTTAGCTCGCTACCTCGATGTCACCTCCATGTAAAACAAATGTATGCAAACAGATAAGCACGAACATGTCAAAGGATACCTCACTGCGATACATCGCGGTACAGCGAGGTATCTTCGATATATTCGTGCTCGTCTGTTTGCATACATTTGTTTTACATGGAGGTGACATCGAGGTAGCGAGCTTAACTGCGACTGCGAGGTATCGCAGTGAGGCATCTTTGGCATGTTTTTACCCTTAGGTATATCATAATCTGCGATTTTTGTCTGATCCAGGTTTACTGACAGACAGGTCTAGGGCATGAACTATCATGTAGGTAAACAGAAGAAGGTAAATTTCCTATTAATGTATATACAAAAAATACGTAGTTATTATCTTTTTGCGATTGCAATTAAATGTTTGCAGTTATTTTAACTTATGCTAACACCTATTACCTATAGGTATTGGCTTAAAATAATACGTAGCGAATTTTTATTTTATAACTTTAATCCATATAGGTACATATTATGAGAAGCTATTTTGACGGGATTATTTTAATTATAGTTTTAACAAACCCTTACGGTTCAGCTTAGAACTGGTAAAATCACTTATAAGGGTAAAAAAATGATTTTCGTTTAACTCTCAAATACTAGCACTAATCATTATTATCAATTTATAAAATTATACTACTATGTACATGTTTTATGAACTCCATTTTTATAGCAAGTGTAGATTTAAGTCGAGTTCACTGGTGCTAATTCGGTTGTATACAATCTTTTTTAATAAACTGACAATTCTAAAAAAACATAGTGCTAATTCTTTCCACAACATACTCTGTGTAAACAGAGAGCATTACATGTAGTCCAGCTGGGTAATTGTCTAAAGCTGATTGATACAATGAGCAAATCACCTAATGATTGGCTGAATGTATGACGTTCTTGATACATCAATGCATTTTAGCCAATAGCATGAAACTACCAGCCAATCAGAGCTGATTGCAATTGTCACACTGTAGATATTGAAATAGTTTATAGATTGTATACAACATAATAAGCAGCGATATCGATATCGATAGCAAATGACTGAACTAAAACCGATGGTTTTATTCTTATACTTCAGATACTAAAATAACCGATCGGTCAATTTCCGATTGATATATTAGGAGAATATTACCATTATCATCAATCAAAAACTTTGTAATAAACTTTAACATGTTTTTGGATTTGTCTGCCGTAATACCGCACCCACCTATGCGCGTGACTCATTTGGATCGTTTAAAAAAATATAATTATGCAAACAATTATACAACCCATCTAATTTGAACTGCTTCCAAAAACTGGGACTTAAAAAAATGCAAAATTGTGATTTGTGACTGTGATCATATAGAAACAATCAAATACAACTATATGGGTCACTCAAATTATATTATTACAAATAGATTTACAAATAATATAATCAATCTCTAAACATATCAGCTAATTATATTATAATTATTATAAACGTGAATATTTACAAAGTATGATCACACACAACGGGCGAAATGTCAACTCTCTTACACATTTGTAGTTACTATTTACAATGACTTTTTATAGTAATAATAATAATATATTTTAATTAATTTAAGAGCATTGCCTTTTATTGAACTTGATCAAAGTAATCCCTTGTTCAATCAAATACATACTAAAATATTATTTTTTGTTTAAAACACACATTTTCAGCTATAACATCATGATGATACTGTCTTTATAATATCATTCTATCCAACCAAATTCCAGTTCTTACACGTTTTCTATCCCTGATGAATGATGGATGCATCTAGAACTCATATTTGAAACAGAGATCACTGGCTACTTTTAGAAATCAGTCTTGGATCAAAGGAAACTTTTATTAATTTAATTCATCAGCAACGTTCAGTCTAGATTATGAGGAGTCGATCTCAAGCGCGCCCCTTACAAAACAAATTTTATTTTTATTTGAATATTAACGAAACAAACTAAACGAAAATAGAGACACACTTGAAAAACTAATCTCTGTTTAATTATGTGGTTTTCCAGATCTTTTTAAAAATATCTATAATTATAATTAATATATATAATTTTTGTCTGGTGGGAGGCAGGCCGTGGCTAGTTAAAACCCTACCGTCAAAGACGTACCGCCAAGCGATTTAGCGTTCCGGCACCATGGCGTGTAGAAACCGTTTAGGGGTATGAGTACACTGCCATGCTCCTTCCAAGTTAGCCCGCTACCATCTTAGACTGCATCGTCACTTTACCATCAGGTGAGATTGCAGTCAAGGATTGTTGATTCTTGTCATCGAATAAAATAAATAAATAAATATGTTGTTTTAAGGGCTCCTAAAAATTTGTATGTAAAGGAGATGATTGTGGTCCATACAAGCTTGGGCCCAACACTGAACAAGGTTGAAACATGCTTTATTTTGAAGATTTAGATGCTTGCTATTTACTCAAAAACTCGTACTTCTGCAGACCTTGGGAGTTTTGTTTTATTTATCGTTTTAGGTTTGTAAGTTATGTGAAAAAGACGTTCAATATTTAAAATTCTTTTAAGAAGAATTGTTTAAATACTTTAAATAAATGGAAAAAGTATTACGGGAAGATGTTTGGATGCATGTTTCTTTTATTTTTGTAGGTAATATTAAATAATATTATGAAATAATCCACGAAAACTGTTCAAACAGTAAAATAATATTTACAAAGCGCCAAGACACAGAGAATGACAAGACAAACCGTCTCTCAAGACGTCTTTTTTTCAGCACTGGGTTCTTGCTTTTTTGTGATAAAAAAAAAATATTCATGATGCACAATTTTTTTATTATAAATATTTAAAGAATTTTCCCTTGTAAATGAGTATATTATTTAATACAAAATGTTTTACAACTAGTTTGGGTCTATTTCTAGATTACTGATTTTATAAAGATAAACTATTTGGGTAGGTACCAAAAGGCCAGAGCCCACACCAGAACCCACAGTTGCATTAGTACTATATTAGTCTGTGGCTAATTAAACTGACATTCATGAAAACGTTCCGTTTCTACTAAAGAAAAAGCATTAGGTTTCGTACTTAGATAAAAAAAATTGTTTTGTATGATTTTCCTGAGCTGTACATAAATAAAAACCATTCAATTATGTAAGTAATTTATCGACTTATTTTCTTCATATTTTTATATAACTGTGCGAAACCCCGAGTTGGGCCCAATTTAACACATCTCCTTTTTGAGCCTGTGTAACACTGAAAGAACATAAGTGTTACGGAAATCTGTACTGCCCTCGTAATTGAAAACACAGTAACTTAAAGGTAACTTCTATGTAACTTACTGTGTTTTCAATTACGAGGGCAGTGTAGGACTAAATCTCTATTTTGAAAGAAAGAAAGAAAAATAATTTATTTAAGAAATTGTGCCACACATCACGATACACTTATATTTCAGGGCCTATCGAAAGTTGCTAAGAACTGTCAAATCCTCATTTTCTATTACCTACAAAATGGGCTTTTGGCTATCCAAGTTCCATTGTTGTGTATCTAGTGTGCCTACTAAAATTTCATTAAGTTTGATTGGTTAATATTCAATTATGAATATAACTTTGTATGGGGCACGTTCAGGAACACTCGAGGGTGAGTTCCTTAAAATTTAAAACTGCTGAGTCTGTAGAATAGCTTAGTGTTTGTATTTCTAGAATATTACGTACACTGATATGAAAGTGACAGACTATAGAATCAAAGGGAATTCCAAAATACAATTAGGTACATGTTTTTTTTGTTGCAATTACAAATACTGAGATTTTGCACTTGAATCATTCATTAGATTTTATTAATTATTGAATAATAGTAGTAAAATTTTGAAGCCTCAATAACCCAAAAGTTATTTTTTATATAAAATTCCTATTCCTATACATATTACCAAGAGACGGACCAGCCATTAAAAAAATGAATATCTTACAAGTTATTAGAATACATGATGTATTGTATTCTACACTCCTACACGTTAGCATCTGTCGCGTTTTACACGAGGTTTCGGGTATGGTTTCTCATCTATCGGGGGGATTTTTTTCTGGCATTCTGAGTGCTGTTAAAGACCTTTGGTTTTTTTTAACTGACTTTCGGAAATCTTTTTAATTCTTCACATACAATTAATAGAGAGAACATCCAACACAAAAAGAATTTTTCAATTCGAACCAGTAGTTCCTGAGATTAGCGCGTTCAAACAAACAAACTCTTCAGCTTTATAATTAGTATAGATTATACTACCATAACTCATAAGATAAAAATATCAGATTTATGTTCTACCACTGGTTGTACTGTGGAATTCCCTCAATTCTAATAACATAGTTATTAGAGCTATTATTGTTGAAGATAACCGTTCGAAAGTAAACACACTTTCAATTCAACAACTCGCATATTATACACATTAAGTATAAATAAAATTATTTGTACAATCGAACGATGCATCACACTTTTTATACATTTTTGTACTTGCAATAAGTTACCGATTTAGCAGATTCGATGAATATTACAACTGCGGCACCCGAGACGATCGAGCCGCACATTATATTACAATATTACACTGGTGCGATTTCAGCTGGCGTAGACGCTAGCGCCACGTCATGTACGCAGACGTGTACACAGCCATATGGCTGGGTGTTACCGCAAGCGTCCGACGGAAGATGAAAGCGCAGCAGTGTGTTAGACCTAACAGTCGTCAAATTGAAAGTGCAATGTAGTTACCGCGGCTCACGGAGCGGCGCGCGGGCGGCGCGGGCGGCGCGGCGGGCGGCGAGGCGCCGAGCCTCGCTACTTGTCCTGCGGCTCGGGCGGAGGTGCGCCGCCGAAGTCGAGTTGGTAGCCGCCTGCGCGCGTCATCTCTTCCATGCTCGGCTCCTTGCACTCGTGGCCCGCGTGGCCCGCGCCGCCGCAGTTCCAGCACGACAGCTTGGGCGGCGCGTACAGCACGGGCACGTAGGGCGGGTAGGGCGCGGGCGCGGGGTACGGCGGCGGCTCGCCGTTGGCGAAGGGCGGCGGCGGCGGGCGGTAGGCGGGCGGCGGCGTGGGGTAGGGGTAGGGGCGCGGGTACTGCAGGTAGGGCACGGGGGGCGCGTGCGGGCCGGGCGGCGCGGACGGCGTGTGGCGGCGCGGCGGCGCGGGCGTGCCGGGCGGCGAAGACGCGGCGCTGGAGCCGCTGTCGGACGACGAGCGCGGCGCGCAGTACGCGGTGCGCCGCCGCACGCCGTTCAGCTTCTCCAGCGAGCGATACTGCTGGTGCACGGCCGCGATCTCGCGCAGCCGCTCCTCGCCGATGTGCCGCATCTGAAACCGTCCCACGTCACTATCCCGCTGACAACTCAGTCTGCTAAATTAGTATTTCTTACACGCTGCAATAATGCGAATAAATTCTATATTATACTTAATAAATAATGCACATTTGGCAAAACGACCGATACGTGCCTGGCAAACATGTGCCATTACTGTCGAATCTGCAATTATTCTCGTAGAGTTAGTGTTAATTTCGTCAATAATTAGTTGGTGACCAATCAAAAAATTATCTATGTTATATTTTGATTAAAGAATTTCACTATGACTTTTATGGTAATAATCCACTGACCTCAGCAACTGCAAGATTATCGAAATTGGCAGCTAAATGTGGCATCGCTGGGTCGGGCGGAGGGAGGGGCGCCAGCGGCGGTGAGCGATCGCGCGACAGACGCCGGCGGGCGCGCGGCGACGCGGCGCGACTGTCGCCCGGCGATGACACAAGCGGCGACGTCGGAGCCGCTACTGGACCGGCTGGTTGGTAATTTAATACCTGAAAACAGAGATTTATCTTATTAACAGTGGTAACTAAACTGTGTATCTTTATTCTCTTTAATCTCTAAATTAAATTATTTTTAGTGTACGACAGCAGTCAGTGCTGGTAGCATGGGCGGGAGAAATTTTATCCCCGGGAAAAGGATAAAACGTTTATCCCTTCGTTTAGCTTTATCCACCCGTCGAGCATGGGCACAGCGGTGGAAATAGCACTCACTGGATATATACTTATAGAAATATACATCGCCTTCTCCTCTGTCGCCATGCTTTAGCATAGGGAAAACATAATTTTATCCCCTGTCAGTGGATAAAATCGGGGGATAAAACTTTTATCTCCTGCCCATAATAATTAGCTACAGTAATTTAAGAAATATAAAAGAGGTAAAAATATGTTTATAATGTTGATCCGTGCAGGCTGATTCTGTAAAAACGGTATCAATCATTGCTACAGGTTCCATTGTGGTAATCCACTCCTAGCTTGTGCCAGGAGCCACTTTTTTTTTATTAAAAAAAAAGTGGCAGGTATCGATAAAATGCAAAAAGCCAAGGATAGGATGTCAGCACTACCTAAAAGGATACGAACAGTGGATGTGTTTTGGTTGATCATAATGATGATGATGATGTTAAATGGTCCAAGCTGTCCTTGTAATTATTTATAGTAGGCACTTTTATTGAAGTCTGATGCTCGAGGTATGCTTTTCTATGGTCAACAGCTCAATGCATGGAAAACTTTTTATACACATGAGTTACCTAACTCTGCTCTGATCTTATTACACCATTGATAAGTAATCTTTAACCACTGAATTAAATTTGTTTTTTTTTTTTTGCAGATTTTGCACTTGTAAGCTGTCCAATTTACAAATGCAAAACCAGAAAAGTTTAATTTAAGAACACATGAACAAAGTGTCTCTAAAGACTATTATAAAAGACTAAGATGCGTTGTTCAAAATCAAAATTTATTTATTTCATGTAGGCCAACTTGTAGCTCTTATGACACATCATAAATTTACCACCGGTTCGGAATGCAAATTCTGCTGAGTAGAGCTGGCAATAAACTCAGCTCTTTTAAAAAATTTACAATAGGTAACAAAACTATGCTATGTATACAATGTTTCCGGAACGAAGTTTCAAAAATGCATACGTAGGTACATACAATCCAATGTTTAGACGGGCAGACAAAGCAGATCCATTCCTGTTGGTGGCACCAGTTCACGAGAAAGACGTATAATCCAGCCGTTGCTTTGCTCAACCATATTTGTTGGACTATTTCTTAGTATATAAGATAGTAATTTATAAGTTTAGGTTAAATTAAAATTAGTCAACTAAGTCAGGCTAGATTAATTTTTTCAAATCAGGGTGTCCCCTTTCATAAAAAGGGATTTTGTTATGCTATTTTATTGTTTACTAATTTTTAATTTTTATTGATTTTTTAAAGTTTAAATTTTACAATTTATTAATCAGAATAGCAGAATAGAAGACTGTTCCGGCTATTTCGATTAAGTCAGGCTAGATTGTAATTGTATGGAGCACCACTGTGATGCTCAGAATCAGGAGAAAAACACAATTTACTAGATAAAATTTACTTGGCAATGGTAAAGTAGGCTCATCCATCATTAATATTAATAATGAATGTGAAGTACAAACCTCCAGCGGCTGATTGAGTTGTGAGACAATAATGTTTGCAGGCCACGCATGTTGACCATGCAAGTATTCTCCCACATTATACTGTGGTATGGGGATCCCAGGGGGAGGATGGGGAACCTCGCTGAGGATGGGCACCATGCCCCCAGCAGTAGTGAGCACTGAAGGATTACTTAAATCTGGCACTGCATCTGAGCTCGGAGGCTGAAATAACAAAAAACTCACTCTTACTGAGCAATAGTTGTTAAATATCAAGAGTTATAAAAATGCAAAGTTATTATAATAATTACATACAACAATAACAAAAAAAACTTGGCTTTTTCATTACGAACATTGGTACAAATAAACATCTTTCAAGATAAAGAAATGGAAAATAGAAACATTTGTAAACTTTTTTATGTTCATAAATAAAATAATAAAAATAATATTATTAATCAAATTAAGTTAACACACATAATACAAACAAACACAAAGAAATATTGTCGCATAAAACCTGTAACAAAGAAATTGAACTGCAAGTGGGGTATTGATTAGTGTTCCTTAGACTTGTATTATAATGATATTCAAAGAATGATAGAAAAAAGAACAATTATCACTTAAAGTTGTATCATCGGAAAATATTCATTGTTCATAGTATGTTACCTTTTTTACTTATTGAATAGATTTAAATAAGCTACAATAAAATATAATTATACCTGACTGCAACACAACACAACAACAAAATAGATTTACAAAATACAACAACAATGAAAACAATATCGAAAATAAGGTTTGTATAATATAATGAATAAAATCATAAGCGTGTTAAGACAGAATATAAGCAAAACCTGATTATATTTTTGACATGTACCTAATATACTAAATGTGTGAATGAGAAGGTATGTCGAGTGTATTTTAAATCTCTGGTGAGAAACTGTAGCAGCAGAATTAAAAGGCTATATATGTACTCAGTCAAATATCTGCATCAGAACAGGAAGTTTCACTAGTGAAGTTCTCTAGCCACAGAATACTAGTCACTAGTCTAGTTCACTAATTTCACTGTTGACAGCAGTGAATATCTAGATATTATGTGCTGTCAAACAGAATAAACTACCAATTCTAATCAAGTCATTTTAATATGAATTATGCCTTTTTTCACTGCTATATAGTAGGCCTGGCACACTCATACCTCTTCTAAGAGCCTAAATTCAGAGAGTGTGTAGCGATAAGAGTTACGTGATAGAAAGAGAGAAAAGCCCAGGTGAATAAGACAGTAGGTAAGTAGCACTGTGTCAACCTGAATTGCACTTTATTGTGTGGTAAGAGTTGTTATTTATTTAAAATTTGCAGAGTAAATCTTCTGTACCC
The DNA here is from genome assembly GCA_038048805.1 of Hipparchia sbordonii. NCBI lineage: Eukaryota > Metazoa > Arthropoda > Insecta > Lepidoptera > Nymphalidae > Hipparchia > Hipparchia sbordonii. Next base: position 7,406,952 of record CM076097.1, on the reverse strand, counting down.
TTAGGTACTATTAGGTATTCTGTGGCTATAGTCAGACATGTGAAATAGCCTAGGCACAGGTTCTACACAAATACCCAGTCTTATATGCAACTGATTAGAATAGTAATGAACTGACCTGTACCACTGGAGCCTTTACAAACATTAAGCCAGGCGGCGGGCCCAATCCGGTCAGATTGGGTGGAGGGACTGACATATTGGGGGTGATGCTGGGCTGAGTGTGACAAGCGCTCACTGGGGCCACATTTATGTGCTCCTGTTGCTCCTGATACTGTATCCTCTGATCTTCCATTTTTAATTTTTCTAATATGTCACCAAAATGTGACTTCTGATCAAACGTGAAGGCTGGGTGATGTAGTGCCATTGTGTACAATAGAAGAATTTCTTCAAGTAGATCACCATATAAGCCTTTCAAAAGCCCGCTCTGTTCTAAGCTGACCATAGCATTATACAATGTGGTGGCACAAGCGAAATTACACGACCGTAACAATGACACATATAAAGCCATTTTCCGCCGCGTCCTCGAATCTGTATCTGCTCCTCCGATATCTGCTGCGAGATCTGTGGGGTTGTTGGCCCTAAGCTCGGCACCACGCAACTCCTGAAAGTCCCGCTTACCGAGCTCCTCCAGGTAGGTGCCTATAAAGCGTAGTTCAAATGGCAAGCACATATTTAACAGTGTACACATAGCATCTATGCGTTTATAGCTTTCCAATTCTTTAAACCATGATACCACGTCCTCTTTGCAAACCATTTCCAGAACACATTGAAATTTTATGTAAAGAATTAACCGGTCCCCTGTGGCCGTGGCGCCTCCGTGCCTTATAATTTTTGGCACACACTTTTTGTGTGGTGTGATGTTTGTAATCCAAAAATCTTCAAGTGTAACATTAGTAATGAAAACTGTTATAACTTAGAAGCTTTTTATCACTATTTCGCTAGTACAGTATATTGGTTAGGCAACTATACGAGCATTTTGTCTTGTCTATGGACAAAAGGAAGATAGCACAGCACAGACACAGAATCACAGTTTCATAGAGCAACGTAATAAACTGGAAATAGAGAGCTCTCTGGCAAGCATAAATGTCACCTGAACTTCAAAGCGAGCCTAACGCCATCTATTAGTGGTTCACCTAAAACTTTGCACTAGTATACCTACCACAAACATATATGTTTGTGATACCTACATATCTACCTATACAATACATATTAAATACAACGCATTGTATTGTAGGTAGGTACATACTATAATACCACAAGTATTATGTTACCATAATTATAAGTCGTAGCAGCGACATCTATCAGGCAAGCATTCAAATTATATTTGGAAAACGTGTAAAAGATGTCGCTAATAAAAATTACAATAGGTGACGTTAGGCGACTTTCCAGCCCCTGGGCCCTACTATAGATACTATAGAATAATTGAAACAGAATACAAAACACAGGTTGTTCCCATGAACATGTGGTTGTTCATGGGTTGTTCTTACATAGAGTAAATAATATAGAGAAGGTAGAACACAGAAAGTTCAAAAAGAATGGTACTTTCTTATTCCGTGATCATCTGACTCAAGCAGTCTACTTACCACAAGCAGCACCACTGTGAGCATCACAAGGTAGGTACCTCTAGGAGGTAAGAGGTATCTAAACTAACTTATTTTATTTTCTCAAAGAGCAGTCTACTTACCACAAGCAGCACCACTGTGAGCATCACAAGGTAGGTACCTCTAGGAGGTAAGAGGTACCTAAACTTACTCTTATATGTTTGTGCCTAAACCACACCTAAACTAACTTATTTTATTTTCTCAAAACATTTATTACTTGCTAAAAACCAGCGCTATGATTCACTTCATTCATGATTGACTTCATTCAATCATAATATATAATCTTTTTTCAAAATCATTTTATAGAGGTAGTTATTATTAAATCGATTAATTTTTCAAGATTTTTTGTTTGTGGATTTTTTCTTACAACGTTGACTACACAAACATATATATTATGTTTGTGGTTGACTACTTTTTTCTAAAGTTACCCACATTTACTTATTTCTCAGTTATTTTATAGACAGAAGCCAAAAGTCTGTGGTTTTTGTCAGAAAATGACACATTGACAATTGACAAGAATGAATAGTGAATTTTGTTGATTCATTTAATCGAATAAATGCAATTATTTTTATTTTAAAATTTTAAACTAAGAATCAAGTTTGAATGAATAATGGCACCCGTTGAACAAGATGTGGAAATGAAAAATGTGGACAGTCCGGCTGCTGCAAGCGACGTGGAAATGAGTGAAGTTAAAAAAGACGCCGACGTACTCGCTGTCCAGGATTTGAGAGAGCATGTTCGACAAATTGATAAAGCTGTTTCTTCGAAAGAGCCGAGGTTTGCAATGCGTGTACTAAGATCTATTCCGAGTACTAGAAAGAAGTTAAATGGTAATGTCCTCCGAGCAATTATTAACCAACTATTTCCGGTAAGCCCTGACAAAGAAGCTTTGATTGCCTTTGTGGAGATGCCCGCGCCAGATGCAGTCGAGATAGAAGCACCGCGATCTAGAAGCGCTCCGAAACCCCCTGTCCCTGAAGTAGACGCCTACATCCATCTTCTGGTATTGCTTCGTTTATTAGACACAAACAAGTTAGAAGAGGCTGTGGAATGTTCCCAACTGTTAATGAACAAGGTAACAGCGCAAAACCGCAGAACCTTGGATCTGATAGCTGCAAAGTGTTATTTCTATCACTCCAGAGTCTTTGAGCTAACTAATAAACTTGAACTCATTAGAGGACTTTTACATGCACGTTTACGGACATCCACTCTTAGGAATGACTATGAGGGACAAGCAGTATTGATTAACTGCCTTTTGCGTAACTATCTCCACTATGCTTTGTACGATCAAGCTGATAAATTGGTCAGTAAGTCGGTCTTTCCAGAAAATGCTAGCAACAATGAATGGGCAAGATTCCTTTACTACCTTGGCAGAATTAAGGCTGCAAGGTTAGAATACAGTGATGCACATAAACACCTTGTGCAAGCTTTGCGTAAGGCACCTCAGACTGCAGCTGTTGGATTTAGACAGACTGTACAGAAGCTAGCCATTGTTGTTGAGCTATTACTAGGTGATATACCTGAGCGTGCTATTTTCCGCACAGCACCACTCAGGAAGTCTCTGGCACCATACTTTCAACTCACTCAAGCAGTCAGACTTGGTAATTTGCAAAGATTTGGAGAAGTGTTGGAAAACTTTGGACCCCAGTTTCGGAATGATCATACCTTTACACTGATTTTGCGTCTCCGGCAAAATGTTATCAAGACTGCAATTCGTTCTATTGGAATGTCCTATTCGAGGATTTCCCCTAAAGATATAGCTAGAAAGTTGGGATTGGATTCGGCTGAAGATGCAGAATTTATTGTAGCTAAAGCTATCCGAGATGGAGTCATTGAGGCTACTCTGGACCCAGAAAAGGGATACATGAGTAACAAGGAAAGTTCAGACTTGTATTGCACAAGGGAACCCCAACTCGCTTTCCACCAACGTATATCTTTTTGTCTGGAGCTACATAACCAAAGTGTGAAGGCAATGAGATATCCTCCTAAGTCTTATGGCAAGGAACTGGAAAGTGCTGAAGAAAGACGAGAGAGAGAGCAGCAGGATCTAGAACTTGCCAAGGAAATGGCAGAAGAGGATGATGATGGCTTTCCTTAAATAATATCTTTTTATTATAACAACCATACTAATATTTGTCAGTAAAATGTAGCTTTCTGAAATAATTTCTGTTTCAAATAAAATTATTCAAATCATGTTTAACAATTTACCTTATCAATTATTTTATAGATATACTCATTACTTATTATTATTTTAGTGATTTTATTAGTAACAACAATAGCTAATAATTTTCAAACAAAATGTTTAATTATATTCTTTTATTTCATAGCAATCTGTTCCATGAATCTTTTATGCCTGTTTTCACTAACCATACCTAAATTATCCCCTGAGTAGGAATCTCTTTATGTAAGTTGCCCCCAAATACAATGCAGTACCCAATCTCATTTCTATCAAAGATTCGTGAAAACAAAATTACAATTAATCTATTTTAGGTAGGCCGGAATAAGTTATGCTGACCATACACGATCAAGTAAAATGGATGCCGCTTCAAGTCTGCAGCTGACTTGAAGTTGCAGTATACTTGACGGTTAACTTGATTGTGTTTGGCCAGCATTAGGGAACGCTGGTGAATATATAATCACTACATTTAGGTAGCTATGTATAGTTCCAATCAAGTTCCAATAAATATTCGTTGCTCCAAGAGAATGTAATCACTCCGTTTTTCGTTGCTAACATCAATATATTAGTAGCTGCTTTACTCATGGTCACCCACTTCCTGCATTTATGACATCATAGTATCCTAGCAACCTTTGATATAATTATTGTCAAATCATTCACGGAGTGATTACATTCTCTTGGAAATCATTTTCCATTATTATTTTGTTTCAACCTGTGACGAAGTGATTACATTCTCTTGGCCTGTAACAAGAATTTTGGATTTCATAGTGATTATATTCGCTTAGGTCATTAATAGATTAGCATAGGTTTATTTATAATAAACATTACCATAGGTTTGTCTAGCTCTAAATAATTACGTAAAGAATTAATCTTGATTGAAGAATTAAAGTTACTTCAAAATGGAGTTCACAACGTCACACATGGAAAAATTGGTAGATTTGCTCAGGCAACCTGAGCCTGAAGTTTTACAAGGAGATAATCTTCCCTCCTCTAGTGAGTTATTTTTATTGTTTTCGAATAGATAATCTGTACAAGTTATTTGAACTTTTGAAGTGTATTAAGTTGGTAGGTAGGGTAATGTCTGAGATTTCGATATACAATAATTAAGTATTTCATCGATATAACACAAATAACCAGGAAGCGCAGTGTTGGCAGACTCCACTAGGTGGACCGACGACATCAATCGAGTCGCAGGGAACCGCTGGATTCAGGCGGCGAAAGACCGAGGCCTGTGGAGGTCCATGCGAGAGACCTATGTCCAGCGGTGGATCTATCAGTTGATGAAGAAGAAGATAACACAAATAGACCTTTTTAAAATTTGTCTGGCAGTCTCTTTGTCGGGTCTAATTTTTATTCTCAGGCGGGAGGGGGAAGGGTACAATAGGTAAGTACCTACTTTATTTATCCCGGGAAGATAAAATTTTTAAAGTGCTCGTGTTGAAGGTAGGTAGGTACCTTCCTGTTGACAATGAGCAACGTTCTTTCGGACTTTTTTCTTATCCCTACTTACTGTGTTAGATTGTGTGTGCGTTTGAACAAACAAACATCTAAGTTATGCTATAAGCAATTATTGTATTACAGAATATGATATTACCACGACGAAGAAGAACAAAAATTGTTCCGACTTCCAAACAAATAAAACGCCTAAAACTATCGAGGAATATGAACAGCAAGAGGCTGAAGAAGCCGAACAAATGGGCATGGTTGGTTTCGGAGAAGGAGACAGAAAGACCCCTGAGTATACTATGAACTACCTACAGTCCGTTAGTGCGGAAGACGTCTTTCTACAGGTAGGAGTTCTGATAATCCAAAAGGTTAAATTGCAGCGGGGTCAGTTTGTTATTAAGTGATAATAGTAAAGAATTTATCTAATGATTCAGTAGAATAATTCATTAGACGGAGCTTGGCAAGGTAGGTAGGTATCTAATCCTCCTAATAATCATTTTGCTACGTGACTAACATTACGAACTACCTATTGAGTGAAGGTAGTAGGAGACACTGCATCGCGTCGGTATTTGAATAGGATCATATTTATTTTATACGATATTGTAGATAAATATCTACCAAGAAATACCAAGTAGCTTGGCTTAGTTTTTAGTTCATACAACCTGAAGCTATGCGACCCAAATTATTTAATACTAGAAGCCCGCGCCGACTTCGTCCGGGTTGAAAATTAAATATTTGTTCTTGTGAGCTTATAGGAGACGATTGTCAATAAGATCACCACAGGAACCACACGAATATCCCGCACCGATACCCGCCACCGTGCCCCGCCGCGCCAGCCGGCACCATTTTATTATTTTGTCGCGCGGACATATTAATTTTCCGATAACTCCTAAGATATTTATTTAAATTGTATAGTGTAAAGGGCAAATATGTTCTAAATTAAATACTTACGATAATAAACATATTTATTTAGATATAGATTGACATTACATCGGTTAAAGAAGCTTCGAAAATAATCTTCGAAAAAATTTCTATCTTTGTTTTTTGAAAAAAAAACAAAGATAGAAATGGTTACTGTAAGTTATCCTTAGAATATAGACATATGCTATCGTGGACTTTTTTTTAGAACTCTTTAAGAGGAACAATTCACCCATACATCATTTTCATCCAATAACAGTATATGACCCAGCGCACGTCTTGAAAACGTTTGAGAATCAAAAATTTTTCCGACTTCTTTAACAAATTTGCACATAATATCTAGCCATAATACATTTATGGGCATAATATATAGCCTATAACCATCTGGAATAATGTACCTTTGAAATGGTAAAAGAATTATTGTAATAGGTGCGGTGGTTCCAAAGTTTGCTCCGGACATACATACAAACTCACAAAATTCGCGTTCTCTCTTTATTATAATAGTATAGACTAGCGGACCCGACAGACGTTGTCCTGTCTTAAGTTTTTTTACATCCTCTTCGTTGATGGAGAATTGACTTGATCCGGCACTAAATTAAAAATAATAGTGTGAGTGAGACCCATAAATTATATCTGTAGGAAGAGTAGAAGAGATGAAATATAATATCTGTTGGCTCTTTCGCGTATGCGAATTTTTTGTTTGGACCCAGTTTATTGGGTCCCAACAAACATTAGCTGTCAAACATCGTTTAACAAGATTTCATAGAAAAACTGTGTTTTGTGACGCGTTATAATCTAATTGAGTGAATTTATGTGAATTTTTGAACTGAAATAATATTATAATATGGGGCGTTGTTGTGTATTAGGTTGTACGAATCGTCCAGAACGAAAAATTGAAAACATAACCTTTCATCGGTAAGTATGCTGGGTTTTACAATATTATCAAAATATTTACTATAAATGTAATAATTTGTTCTTAAACTACTGCGTGTATTTGCCGATTATTATACAAACAAGTGCATTTTTCGCAATTTCCTTTTTTATATTACCCGACCAGAGTGAATATTACTCTTATAACTCGTGATCGCCATTTTCAATGCTTCTTCTTAAATTGTTTGGGTTTTCATAGAGTTAGGGATACCAGTCTTTGCAAAATTTACCCATAAATCCTATTATAATTCTCACATATTTTGACTCTATTTTTCATTTCCAGCTTTCCAAAAAAACCGAAAATTCGAAATTTGTGGACTCTACTCACTGGAAGAGCACTGAAAAACTGGCAACCAACAGAGAATGCTCGAATATGCTCCAAACATTTTGAATCTAATTGTTTTCGCAAAACAAAACATTTAACTTACCTATGTCCAGATTCTATTCCATCACTTTTTATTCCTGTAAGTATACCAAAATACATGAACTAGTGGTTCGCCCCAAACTAGGACCTCGTGATAAAACTTTGTATTAGAAAATGTTAAAATAGCCCAGTCGACAAGTAGGAAAAAGGGGTTTGGTGGGAAAAGGTTGGAAGTTAATGAAACTTTAAAATATTGTTCAGGGATGATTAATTAATTTTTTTTTTGTATGTCAATTCGTTACCAAAATAGGGCGCTTCGAAAAAATATTTAAAAAAAAAATTGTTAAAAATCTTTTGTAAATTGAGCTTAAGTGGGGTGAGCGGGGGGAAGGGGGTGTCTAAAGTTTCACTAACTTCTGACCTTTTTCCATCTGAAACTACCTGTACAGCTACTGTGCTAAAACATTTAATAAAGGGGTTTTCTGAATCATCAAAATTAAAAAATATGTTAATAATTAAAAATTTTTCCCCATAAACAATAATTTAAAATGATTTATTTTTATTTTTAGCTTCCAGAAGAAGATAATTCTATCACAGTTGAGCAACCTAAACCAGTAGAAGTGGCTATGGAAGTTGAATCTTCATTGGTATGTTATTTTTTATAGTTGTTTTATTTCACGAAGGGTAAAATAAATATAAATCATTGCAAATTGCACTTTATGTTAATTTCATCTTACATTCTTGCTGACGGGTCGCGTGAAATCAAACTGTATTTAACTATATCAGTTTATTTCATTGTCTTGCATGTAATTTGAATATTAACTAATTTATTTTATATTATACGTTTTTCAGTGTCTTCGTGAAGTTATTTTGGACACTCCTTTCAACATCTTGTTTTGTTGTGCATAATATTATCTAGTATACTCATTTCCAGGTGAAAGATGATATTTCAATCACTGGACCTGCACCGCTGGAATTAGAAACGCCTAGGAAAAGAAAATTACGGAAACAATTAAGTAGAAAAACAATACTAGCTGAATGCAGAAAAAGAAAATTAGCTGTTCTAAGATCGAGAACCTGGCGGATGAAAAAGAAGACTGCAGAAATGTCGAAAATTATAGAGCAATTAAAATCTCGTCATATGATAAATGAAGAATCCGCTGCAATGTTGTATTCCATTGAACCAGCAAACAGAGATTTTTTCAAAAAATTTCTTTGTAAAGATACCACAGAGAGAAAATATTCTCCTGAGTTAAGGAAGTTTGCCTTAACTCTGAATTTTATTAGCCCTAGAGCTTATAATTATGTCAGAAATCAATTTAACACTTGTCTTCCTCACCCACGAACACTTTCGCGGTGGTACCAGTGCGTAGAGGGTGACCCAGGATTTAGTCAGGAATCGTTAGAAGCTGTCAAAGTTCTCAATAAAGCTAACAGTGAAAAGAACCCATCACATAAATTACTTTGTGCTTTAAGCTTTGATGAAATGGCTATAAGGAAGTTCGTAGATTTTGATGGTAAAGAGTGTTTTGGATTTGTCAATTATGGCAACAATGTGGAGAGTGACCAGTTAGCTAGAGAAGCCTTAGTTTTTATGATAACGTGTGTAAATGGCTCCTGGAAGATACCACTGGGTTACTTCTTGATCGATGGTATTACCGCTGAACAAAAAGCTGGCTTGGTAAAGACGTGCATTGAAATGATACATCGTGAATGTGGAGTTGAAATTATTTCTGTTACGTTTGATGGATGCCCAACGAATTTTGCTATGGCCAAGCTTCTTGGGTGCAATTTGAATATTGGTGAAATTGATCCCTCTTTCAGTATTGGAAATAAAAAGGTGGTAATATTTCCGGATCCTTCTCACATGTTAAAGTTGATTAGAAATACTTTAGCTCAAAAAGAAAAAATTACTGACGGACATGGTCGAACGATTTCTTGGGAGTATATAAAACGTCTTTTTGAGTTACAGGAGAATGAAGGGTTGCACTTGGGCAACAAGCTAAAAAAATCTCATGTCAATTTTACGAAACAAATAATGAAGGTAAAATTGGCAGCCCAAGTTTTTAGTGAGTCTGTTGCCGATGCGATAGAGTTTTGTTCTAATGAACTTAATATTGATAGTTTCCGAAATTCTGAAGCAACAATTGAGTTCATTCGGAAAATAAATAATTTATTTGATGTAATGAATTCGAGAAATATGAACGCGTATGCTTTTAAGAAACCGTTATTTGAGGGAAATTTTGTGAAACATAAGATTTTTCTAGAAAATATGTTTGTGTATTTGTCACGTCTTAAATTAAATGGAAGGAATATCCTAGACAGTAATAGGAAAACCGGATTTTGGGGATTTATAATTTGTATAAGAAGTGTTTTATCTCTGTATGAGAATCACGCTAGGAGTAACTCTCTTAGATTCCTCTGTACGTACAAATTCAGCCAAGATCATTTAGAATACTTTTTCAGTGCCATACGGGCCAAAGGCGGTTTTAATAATAACCCCACTGCAAGACAGTTCAAATCTGCTTTCAAAAGGTTGTTAGTTCATGGGGAACTTAAGCATATTACAACTGGCAATTGTATTCCTTTACAAGAAATAAATATATTAACTTATTCCAAACCTGAAGTGGCAATCAATAAAACAACTGATAGGAGTAGATTAATTGAAGATTCTATTGATGACTCTGGGAACAAAGTCTGTGGAGATATAGATTTGATGCGAACCATGGAAGATCATGATTACTTGACAGATCCAAGCAGATTAACAGAGTTTTCAAGACAAGTCATAATCTATATTGGTGGTTTTGTTGTCCACAAACTTCAAACAGAATTGAAATGCCAGGAATGTATATCTGCCTTAATATCAGAAAAATATACAAGTTTACAATTGAAAAAGGATAAAGGGGGATTGCAATATCCCAGCAAAGATGTTGTCTCTATTTGCGAAATAAGTGAAAAAATATTTCGCCAAAACAAAAACCTGAGTAAAAGAAATATTTTTCATGCTATTTTACAGGAATGTCTCAGGAAGTGCTTGAACGTCAAATTATTTTGTCAACTTGCGCATCATTTCCATAGTCAATTATTTCTAGACTGTCATTTTCCACTTTTAATTAAAGCAATCTGTTTAAAGTATATAAAAGTGAGAATACATTTCGCAACAAAAAAAATATCTGAAGAGGATAACAAGATTCGAAACTTTTATAATAAATTGATTTTATTTAATGGCCAGTGACGATTTTACTTTCGAAATAAAAAAATAATATTAATTGAATGAACTGTTTTTTTGTATTTTTAACCTATCAGACTCCACTTCCATCCGCTTTTTTCGGCTATTTTTCATTCATATTCCGTGCATAAGTAAATGGTAGAATTACCCATATCATTGGGTTTTTATTTGAAACTTTACCCATACTGATGGGTAATAAACCATCAATATGGGTAAAATTTTTAATCTAGCAATCTATAAATTACGTCATAGACTATCGCTATTTCATTCGGTATACGATAGTAGCAAATCTATTGTCCATTCTCCATCAACGATCCTCTTTGACGAAATTGGCAGCACGCATTCTGTCAATGTTATGTCAAACGCCATAAGGTTACATCAAAAAAGTTTGAATTGTAAAAGCGGTTACATTAGAAATAATTTAATATGGTGGTTTATATTTCTTAAATTTTCTAATTTTCCGCGCAATTTTCTTTATTTTTTCTTTCATAAGAACCTTCTCCTAACAATAACAAACACAATAAAAAAAGAATTAGCGAAATCGGTCCAGCCGTTCACGCGTGATGCGATGACCAAGGAAATAGGGATTCATTTTATATATATAGATAAATTTCATGTAGGGAAACTTGCAGCTCTTATGACTCTAGACTCAGTCTAGACTCTACACTTCAGAAAGCAGATTCCGCTGCGAAGAGCCGGCAAGAAACTCAGCAGTTGCTTTTATCAAAACAAAAGCGTTATGATAATATGTAGCTTAACTATTTATCTTGTGTACAGCTGAAGCAAAGCCGGTTGCTTCCAAGCTAATTTGTCATTAAGAAATACCTACTTATGTTAAGACAAAAAGTATGAAAAGACGCGGAGCTAAGCTAAGTTAGCTTAGGTAGTTCTTGGCGCGGCTAACATTTTTTTAAGCTATTGCATAGCTTCTATCGCGGGCCAGCGTGGAGACCGAATCCAGAAATTCCGTAACGAAGATAACCTGACACCGGACTCCTCTACGGTGAGCCGCTAGATGGCGCATTTTTTATCAACGCCATCTAGCTATGATGAGCCGCTAGATGGCGTTGATAAAAAATGCTATGCAATAGCTTTACCGCGGCAGTCCTCGAGTGCCACACGTCTTTATTTTTTAAACCTGCGACCTTACAGTTTTCAGTCCGCACCTTTGACCGTTGAGCTATTGAGGCTTTATCTTATATGCTGCATATTCGTAATATTCTATCCAAACAATAGGTAGGTACTTACCTACATTAGATTCAAGCTACTTAAGTTTGACTTTGTTTATCAGCAATTACCTTCTTAATTAAGCACCTACCTTTAGGTAACTACCTATACTTATCAAAAATTTTAAAATCATTGTTCTCCTGTACAAAGATTGGGCCAAAAACTCCATCATCCGCCAGTTGTGAGAACCTCGTCGTGAGAATAAAGATGCCTGGAGATAGAAAAGAGAATGTGGACTTGTCCGTCGATACCTCCAGCGTCACGATCAACTCTTCTCGATACCACCTGACACTTCCTCTGCCTCACGAAATCAACCCCGACACATCAAGAGCAACTTGGGACTGTGAGAAGGAAACATTAGTTCTTACACTAAAACTGGAAAGAGAATTTGATTTTGTTAATTTTTAAAGGCATTAGGCAATCTAATAAACTGAGTTGTGGGTAAATCCATCTTTTATTGCGTAGGGACCTATTACTTATCTTAATGGTTACGATATACTTATTTAAACGTGCCTGCAAACGTATGTTACATACCTACATAGGTCGGTATGTGTACCTAATTAAGTAAAATTATGTTGGCACAATCCCTGTTACTACCTATCCTTGATTACGCTGACGTCTGCTACCTAGATGCCACTGAAGAGCTACTTGACAAACTCGAACGACTTCAGAATTTGTGCATTCGCTTTATATACGGCCTGCGCAAATTCGATCACGTTTCCAATTTTCGTCATCAATTAAAGTGGCTCCCAATTCGTTTTCGCCGGAACTTGCACATTGTTACTGTCCTCTATAATATCCTTCATAACAGTTCTTCCCCTGATTACTTACGTGAGCGTTTTAAGGTATCGCTCCCGTCTGCAAGGCCTTTGCGGGCGTGCGTTACCAGAAAAGCTCTTGATTATGCCCCTTGTAACACTATTTTCTATAAATATTCTTTTTCGTCCGAAGCTACTCTGCTATGGAACTCACTTCCTGAACATATTAGAGACAGTCGGTCAATACACACATTCAAATTTAGAGTGAAGCAGCATTATCTCTCGTTATGTGTTAATTAGTTATGTATATTTACGTATGTATTATATTATTTATGTATTATATGTATTTATGTATCCATGTATGTATTTATGTACCTATTTATGTATCTTCGTGTCTATGTAGTTTATTTTATACTTATATTATATATATTATTTAAGTATATTATATAGTAGGTATTATAGTATATGTAGTGATGTACATTTTTGACCTATACCACTTTATAATTTCACCTTACTCACTTTCAAGGGAAGCTGGAAGAAATTTCTTTTTTTTAGAGATAAGCTTCACCTATGTCTACTTCTTCTAATATGTGTTGTCTTGAAAATTCTATATGTACATGAAAAATAAAAATAAAATAAATAAAATAAGTAGGTATCGTTGAGTTAATGCCAATTTCACCTTTCGCACGCGACAAAAGTACGAGCATCGTCGCGTCTCGGTGTGAACTGACCCTTAATCCGCGCGGATGAAGTCACGGGCATCAGCTAATTTTTAATAAGCACAAAAACTGTCAGAAGATCTTTATTCCTCGGATAAACGTTACTATAATAATATTACCTACTAGCTGTTGCGCGCGACTTCTGTTATTATGATCGCGATTAAGAAGTTTTTAAAAGAATATATTTTAAATATGGATAATTTTCCCCGTTTTTGCAACATTTTTCACTAATGCTTCGCTCCTATTGGTCGCAGCGTGATGTTATATAGCCTAAAGCCTTCCTCGATAAATGGACTATCCAACACAAAAAGAATTTTTCAATTCGAACCAGTAGTTCTTGAGATTAGCGCGTTCAAACAAAAAAAACTCTTCAGCTTTATATATTAGTATAGATTTACCTAAATTGGCCCTTAAAAATATTTTAGTGAGTACCTTCTTAGTACGTACCTAAGGTAAATATCTACCTAATTGTTAAGAATTGCGTCAACATGGGGTAAAGTATAAACAAAAAATATCTTATTTAAGTATCTAGGTATGTTAAGAAGATACGAGCTAAGAAATTCATTGTTCCACAATCCACATTTCCGAACGACTAATCGTCCAGCGTCCCAGTTACCTATTAAAAGTAATCACTGCCCAAGCGAGCGTCAAGGCGTCAATTTATAGTCACCAACCAAACACCGTATCACCATAACATTGCGTTAATTAAGTGCCGTGAGATGATCGACCTATTTTCTTTACAGTTTAGCTGGCTTTATATTATTTTCCCATTAAGATAAATGGTCGAAGGGGTTCCAAGGTGCTGGAGTGGCGACCCCGCACTGAGAAGCGCTGGCAGTGTTGGCAGAACCCCCACTAGGTGGACCGACGACATCAAACGAGTCGCAGGGAGCCACTGGATTCAGGTGGCGCAAGACCGAGATCTGTGGAGGTACATGTAAGAAACTTATGTCCAGCCGTGGACGTCTATAAGTTGAAAAAAAGAAGAAGAAGGTAGAGGGCTATTATTTCGTATTAGTACGTTAATTCGTTAATTTTATTTCTGGCGCAAAAAATAAGCAATTTAAATTTTATTTATTTAAATTATGCATTAGAACAAAATTTATTTAAAATTCTATAAATCTAACTGTCTAAGAAAACAAGTTCCAACATTTTAGCGATTAAACTGAGAGCAATACAATGCTCGAAACTCTCAATCGGCCGCAAATATCTATGCAGCGCAAACGTACCATTGTTGCCCCAATAGCCTTGCGGTTAAAGGCGCGAACTTAAAACTGAAAGATCAACGGTTCGATTCCCAAGCCTTAAACTATTTTCATACCCACTCCTATACAGTACCATACCCGTAGCTTATACTTGACGATGTGTTGCTCTATCGTAGGTAGGTAAGTACGAGTAATAGAATAGAATACTTTTTATTCAAATTAACTCTTGCAAAGTGCTTTCGAATCGTCAAGAGACTCTACCGTCGCCGTTCCGAGTATCCTAAGATCTAAAGATTTATGTACGTACTTATCCTTATCTACCTACAAAATATTTTAATTAGTATTTTAAGTAATTTTAAACAATACTTATTATTTGTACACCAATTAAAATACTTACCAGTTTGAAGTTGATACAGTACAGACAGGAAGGTAAAAAATACGATATTTCCTAATTAAGTAATGCATCTATGCATTATTATCCTCAGTGTGAAATATAGGTACTTAGTGCCGATATAACCAACGCAAAATAAATCTTTTGAGTTACATTTAACCGTGGAATTAATATTTTTGCAGATTTTCAATACAAAAACTGTTAGAACGCCCAATTTATTTCTCGGTTAAACGTCACTCGACGCTGGTGAAAAGTGGGAGGCCTCGGATTCGATTCTAAGAAAGGGCAATCTGGGAAAACAAATTAGTTGTAATATAGGTTTCACATCCCAAGTAGCACACGAAGGCTGCTTAGCAGCTGAATAACGAATTCCCGTCACGCTTAAAGCTGTATAAAAAAGCTGCATAAGGGCTGTATACGGCCGTATACAGCTCTTATACCTCTTAAATGGGCACAAATTATACAGCCTTAAGTTGAGTAAAAGATTACAAGTTACTCTTTATTCAGCAAATATGTCACGTGACGTAAAAGTGAAGTAGCAAACCATAGATAATACAAATCTAGCAAATTAATATACTTCGTGGAGTGAATTGAATTTGATTGAATACGTGTGGTTATATATTCAAAGTTAAGTGCATTGTTTTCATATTTATAAAAGAAAAATGATTGGGAATGTAATTTTACTGACATTATACATATATATTACCTAAGAAAATTTTAGTGCGCCACGAAAATATTCGGTTTTTAATTAGTTTCGTGATATAAATAAGCCGTGATGAAAACTTGAATAAACAATTTTTAGTGCTTTGAAAAGAATTATAAGATAAAAAGTTGTTATTATGATATCGAGAAGTAAAAACTAATGCAATCCATTCCTAATTCATACACAAAACATCATAAAAGTTGAAAAATGAATCAGTATATTTATATAGGTTATGAGGTTATACAATAAAATGGTGGATTCATGTTAAGCTGTAATGTGGGTCACATATCATCCATTATATAGCTATTAACTTCATAATAGTTCACACGTGCCCCCTTAATAAGTCAGTGTAATAAGAGTTCACAAATACCTCTTATACAGCATTTGGCGTAATTTTATCCACTAAACAGCCCTTATTCAGCCTAAGCTGTTTAAATATCACTGACAGCTATTATGCAGCTGTAGGATCACCAGTGTACTCTTAAAAGAGTCTTAATACGCATAGAGTTTCAAATAGGTCTAAAAGTGAGTATTTATACAGCTATCTGTGCTACTTGGGATGTGGTTAAAATCCTTAGACGTAAATATAGCTCAAGCCTTCTCAATTTGGTAAAGGTACGTGCGTGATTGTTTTTTATATCAATACAAATTAGACCTATTCAGGTAGCTCCTCATTCATTTAGTTTTTGCTCGTGCTAAAGTATGTTAACGATGATTTTCATTTATAAAGCACTTTGTAACAATCGGTTCGATACCTACTTCGGTCAGCCGGCGCGACTCAATTTTCATTTATTTCAATTCCTACGCTCGCAAGGCGTGGTGGCGAGCTCAGCTGTTTTTTTTTATTCTTCTTTATTACACAACAGTATAATAAAATATTTGCTGTTTACGAAACAAAAAATTAATTATACTTACCTAGTTATAGTGATTCGAGTAAAGAAATATTAAAATTAAGTTTCCAAATACGTACCTGAATTCTTAAGTAAATTAAGGGTAAGTTTGTATGTTAATAAAATTTTACTGTAAGTACATAATTAGTTTAATATTTTTAAACTTAATTTGCTACAATTTGAATTAACGTAAGTACGTAATTCGTATACGATACGATAGTGCTATTGTGATAGTGTATTGTCCTCTTTAACTCAGTTTCACGACATTTCCTTTAGTTACCACTGAAATATTGAAATTTGATCCAAACTTATACTATCTACGATCTATCTTTATCTACGATTATAGCTATTCATGGGGTTGCCAGGTCTTAAAACTGAAAAGCCGAACATTTAGGTAAAATAGCCGGACATCCTTAATTTTTTTAGTCAGTTAGAAAACAAGGTTTCTTTATCATTCACCGTAAAATCTTAAATTCTAATGAAACAACAATAACATTGAATGATTCAGTCTTCTTTATTATTAATCATTTAATCATTCAATATTCATCCTAACAATTTTGATTTCAATAATTGAAAAACACATGACAAATGTAAAAAAAATGATCAAAAAAAAGCTTAACAAAAGCCGAACAGGCCGGACACGGTTTAATTTGATCGTACACGCAAGCAAAAAGCTTGACTGTGTCCGACTTTATCCGGACGCAAATTTTTTTCTATAGGTATTCTCTAGAGTGTAAATTATATTGAAGGTTTTTTTCAGTATTTTCAGTTGAAATAAACCTTAAAAAATACAGTTGCTTTTTTAACAAACTAACCCATAGACTATGCTAGCAAAGACTAGCCCCTTTTTTGCAAAAGCTAGCATCTTTTTTGAGTCTATAGTGGTATTAATTTTTTTTTTCGTAAGTAAGTGCCAGTGGGATGGAGGGTGACCATTTTCTATTGAAATATGTAAGGTTCGGAATTTTTTACAGGAATGTCTAGCCGCGTGTGTTTTAATGTAGCTTACTTAATTATAGCGAATTGATTTATCAACGGTTGTTAGTATGTGTTGCCTTTAGTGCACTTTTTCAGTAATTTATGTTTTCAACTGTAACGAACATAATAATCTGCATAATAATTATGTAGATAAATAAGCGCATGTTTACCAATTTTTAGGGTTCCCTAGTAAATCATCAAAGAACCCTTATAGTTTCCGCAAATCCGTCCGTCAGTATGCGGTTTATCTCAGAGACTATTAAAGAGCTGTTATTTGCCATGGTTATACATTTTTTAGGTACAACAAAGAAGTAAAATTCGCGGGCCACCAAACGTCTAGATTAATGATACATTCAGCGCACAAAATTTTAAATCCTTAATAGGTACTTAACTTTATTTAGAGTTCGGTAGGGCAATAGCGGAATCGAATCGTGTACGCTAATGTACTAATTTGTACACATAGGTAGGTATGTGTAGAATCTGCTGATAGGTACGTAAAACTACACCATAAGAAGTATAATTTTAGGTACCTGCCTACGTTAGATAATTTTGCCAACTCTTAAAATATATGTTTACGTTTAGATAACGAGGTAACTACAGAATTAGATATCTATATTTTATTTATTAAGAACCGCTGCATAAAAGGTGAATTTTCGTTCGAAACTTAAGTTACTTAACTTAATTACCAGTTAGATTACCAGTTGAAAAAACTTACCTACCTCAATTCAAAAACAAAAACGTAACAAAACAAACTTATCTTTAGATCTCGCTTAACATCAGTCTAAGTCACTCGTCAATAAGAACTAAGAAGACCCTTGATAGTCTCAATAAAAAACACGCGATGTAGTTGTGAGTTGTACCTAGCCTAAGCACGAACATTTTAACTTTCGAATAGTAAAGGTGAAGTTAACGTCAGCATAGAAAATATGAACATTTTCATTTTCAGGAGCGCTCCTGTCACGTTAACTTCACCTTTACTATTCGAAAGAAAAATGTTCGTGCTTAGGCTACTGAACCCTGCTTATTCGAATCCCGTGGTTAGCAATGGACCGGCGATGACTTGAGATAATATCAATAATGTGTGGTTGGATCTTTACGGGTACCTAACTATCCACACTTTCGAGTTGAGTAAATATTTTTTTTTTTTGAAAAACTTCTGGATCAATGTCATCCTTAATGATTTTGAAATAAAATACGAGTTCTTGCTCAAGAGTGAACTAAAATTACTTTTGACTTTTCATGACCGAGAGTTACCTACCAATATACTCGTAACTAGATCGTTTCTTGTTTTCAAAATTTGTCTATATTGTATGTACCTAATATTTGTAAAGTAGCTGTAACAAACAGACAGACGAACAGATATCGAGACCAAGTTATTCCATTCGTGTTTTTTACTTTTTAATACGGATCACTAAAAATGGTGAGGTTTCACAAGATTCAAAGTAGGTTAGTAGGCCATTCTTTTTTCACAGAGGCTATATTTATTCTTAGAATTTTGGTCCAGCTGTTTATACATTATAATTATAGTCTAGGTAGGTACACTAATTTTTTCAATGGGAAAATGCGTTAGCGTATTTCTAAATTGTTTGTTCACCTTTATATTAATAGTTCGTTTTGTCCGTCTGTTTATCACAAACATTTTATTCAGAAAGCATTTTAGTTTTTGACGTGTGTGTGTGTGTACTCTATCTATCGATCAATAACAATATACAAGTTATTGATGTCTAAGGTCGTTTCCATTGATTTACCTACTCTGTATGGGAAGTATATTAAATAAAAGACCGTGATAAGTTTTCCTTCTTGATAAGTTTTGCTGGGAATAATAAACACTGTAAGCTTCCATGTAACTAATGTAGGTGTAATGAAGTGGTTGTAGGTCAAATGACATGTTTTCAAATGTCCCTTATTAGAAAAATCTAGTGTACCTAATTGGACCATTTTAAAAATGAAAAATAATAATAAATGTTTAGAAAAAAAAATGCCAAATTATGAAACTTTTTAAAAGTACTAAGCAAAAAATCTTACACGATATAACTATTACATATTAGGTACAGTTATAAAATTTAAGTTTTTTTACGATTTTCAGGTAGATTTTTAAAACTTACGTACCGAAAGATGATATCTGCCACCGCTTGTTGGCTCTATTTATTTTTTACCTTTAACGTTATACTACAACTTCAAAGTGTGACAACCTGGGGAGACAAACGTAAGTAATCTAATCTATTTCGTCCTAGCAAACAACCAATTTAGACCTTGTTATAGTTGCACCACGTCGAGAACTGCCATACCAGAGACTAGAGACATGTTCAAGAGTGAACTGTGACTGTCTATTTTAATTTTTTCGTTTATCAGAAAGAAGTGAGAAAAAGAAGAGAGAAAAGGCCAAGTTAGTTTAATCAAAGCAAGTCCATCTAGTTATTGGTTTGAGTCAGCGTTGCTTAACTTAAGTAACCTAGTAAACATGCTGCTGCTAGTTACTGCTGAAAAAAGATTATTTGGACTCTTGTGTTTTTGAGATCATTTGATATTTTACTGTAAGTAGCGTGAAATAACGTTACATTTTGATTTAAATCCATAAAAAATGAATTTCTCCATGCCACTTGCAACGCCGCGCCATAAAGTCGTGTGTCATCAGTCTTAAAAATTAATAAAGAAAATTGAAACTTTGGTATTTTATTAAATTTTTCAGAACTCTTTCCACCAAACAAGATTCCCGAGGATGATCTTAGCCCTAGAAGATCAGTAGTAAGGCGTAAAATTGTGCTCTATCACAATTTTTTTCGTACTAAAGTTCGACCTACCTCTTCAAATATGTTACTAATGGTAAGAAATTATACCTTACTTCCTACTTTATGCTTCGTATCACCCTTCTATTTCCCAACGAGTCATACCCAATCGTGTCACAGTGTGACTCGTATTAGTAATTAATGTATTGTTTGAAAACAAATTTTGTATAGGAAAACCACAATTTTTTGAGGTTCATTTTAAAGTTCAGACCTTATAACATGTGCCTATATTTATTAACTAGCTAATTCCCGTGAACTTCGTCCACGAGGAAAAAGTTTAGAGTGACTTGCTACTATCCGCGAGAAGTTATGTCCTCTGTCTCCGACAATATTTAGTAGATTTTTACCAAAATTGGACAAAATATTTTTAATAGTACACAATTTATAATAAAGAAAGAATTATATAATTCGGTTTAGATTTGACGAAGTTATGGAACAAAATCAACAAAAACTTTCATCCCCTATCCCGGATTAACCTTATTGTTTATCAGGATAAAAAGTATTCTAAGTATTCACCCGAAGTTTCAGCTACCACAATACCTTTTATTCAAATCCGTTCCGTAATTTTCGCGTGATACGCGAACAGACAGACGGACAAAAAATTCAAAAAAATTGTTTTGAGTACGTAATCGTATCGATAATTAATCCTCCGCTTAAAATTTTCAAAATACAAATAATGTACAGAATTCTTCCCATTACGGTTTTATTAATATATATATAGCTACTCGTGCTGATTCACTGACTGACTGACTGATTGATCACCTCTCCTGTAAAATTTTGTATGAAAAAAATTTTTTTCACTCATGGTTTCGTATAGAGACCAAAAATTCATTCGGAACAAAAATATGGAGCGAGCTGATGATTGAGGATTTCGGAGACGGGTGAAGAGCACCGGCCAGGGTATAGAAGATAGGTGGGGGGTGTTCAACCAAATGTCACTCGAAACCTCATCCAATTGGCAAAGAGCCGAAAAAAAATCCAAAATGGTGGATTCAAGATGGCGGCCATACAAATTTCGTCGTTGTCTATCACAGAGACTATAAGAGATGGAAGAGTGGTTTCTTGGAAAAAGATGATCAGGACCCGAAGGTCTACTTGATGAATAGAAAAAAAATTAAAGATGGCGGAATTAAATTTTTTCGATGCAAAATATATTTAAGACTTTATACTGTTCCTTTTCAAAATTTTTGATGGTTTCGTATAGAGGACAAAAATTCATTTGGAGGAAAATTATGGCGAGAGCTGATGGTTGAGGATTTCGGAGACGGGTGAGGAGCACGGTCAAGATATCGAAGATAAGTGGAGGGTATTCAAACAAAAGTCACTCGAAACCTCATCCAATTGGCAGAGAGCCAAAAAAATATCCAAAATGGTGGATTTAAGGGCCATACAAATTTCGTGGGTGTCTATCACGGAGACTATGAAAGATGGAAGAGTGGTTTCTTGGAAAAAGATAATCAAGATCCCACGGTCTACTTGATGAATAGAAAAAAATTCAATATGGCGGATTTTTTATTTTTTCATACAAAATATATGCAAGACTTTAATACGATTCTTTTTCAAAATTTCTGATGATTTCGTATAGAAGACAAAAATTCATTTGGAGAAAAAATATGGAGAGACCTGATGGTTGAGGATTTCAGAGACGGGTGAGGAGCACGGCCAGGGTATCGAAGATAAGTGGGGACTGTTCAAACAAAAGTCACTCGAAACCTCATCCAATTGGCAGGGAGCTGAAAAAAAATTCAAAATGGCGGATTTAAGGGCCATACAAATTTCGTGGGTGTCTATCACGGAGACTATGAAAGATGGAAGAGTGGTTTCTTGGAAAAAGAAAATCAGGGTTTGAAGGTCTACTTGATGAATAGAAAAAAAATTCAAAATGGCGAATTTTTTTTATACAAAAATAATGGGGAATTGGGAACTATGCAAGAATTTCATGTGGTTCCTTTGCAAAATTTCTGATGATTTGGAGGAAAAATGTGGAGAGAGCTGATGATTGAGGATTTCGGAAACGGGTGAGGATCACGGCCAAGGTATTGAAGATAGGTGGGGAGTGTTCAAAGAAAAATCACTCGAAACCTCATCCAATTACAAGGGAGCTGAAAAAAATTCCAAAATGGCAGATTCAAGATGGCGGCCATACAAATTTCTAAAAAGATGATCAAGACCCAAAGATCTACTTGGTGAACAGAAAAACCGCGGTTCGCTTTAGCGAGCCGCGCACCCACGCGCCCTACTAGTTAATATATATATAGCTACTGGGGCTGATTCACTGACACACTGATTGACTCACTGACTGACTCATTGATCACCTCTCCTGTAAAATTTTGTATGAAAAAATTTTTTTTCACTCATGGTTTCGTATAGAGGACAAAAATTCATTCGGAACAAAAATATGGAGAGAGCTGATGAGTGAGGATTTCGGAGACGGGTGAGGAGCACCGGCCAGGGTATCGAAGATAGGTGGGGGGTGTTCGGTCAAATGTCACTCGAAACCTCATCCAATTGGCAAAGAGCCGAAAAAAAACTCAAAAATGGCGAATTCAAGATGGCGGCCATACAAATTTTGTTTGTGTCTATCTCGGAGAGTATAAGAGATGGAAGAGTGGTTTCTTGAAAAAAGATGATCAGGACCCGAAGGTCTACTTGATGAATAGAAAAAAAATTCAAGATGGCGGAATTAAATTTTTTCCATACAAAATATATGCAAGACTTTATACTGTTCCTTTTCAAAATTTCTGATGGTTTCGAATAGAGGACAAAAATTCATTCGGAGGAAAAATATGGAGAGAGCTGATGGTTGAGGATTTCGGAGACGGGTGAGGAGCACGGCCAGGATATCGAAGATAAGTGGAGGGTATTCGAACAAAAGTCACTCGAAATCTCATCCAATTGGCAGAGAGTCAAAAAAAATCCAAAATGGTGGATTCAAGATGGCGGCCATACAAATTTCGTCGGTGTCTATCTCGGAGACTATGAAAGATGGAAGAGTGGTTTCTTGGGAAAAGATGATCAGGACCCGATGGCCTACGTGATGAATAGAAAAAAAAATCAAGATGGCGGATTTTTTTTTCATATAAAATGTATGCAAGACTTTGATACGTTCCTTTCCGCTGATGGTTTCGTATAGAGGACAAAAATTCATTTAGATGAAAGATATGGAGAGCTGATGATTGAGGATTTCGGAGACGGGTGAGGAGCACGGTCTGGGTATTGAAGATAGGTTGGGGGTGTTCAAACAAAAGTCACTTGAAACCTCATCCACTTGGCAGTGAGCTGAAAAAAAACCTCCAAAATGGCGGATTCAAGATGGCGGCCATACAAATTTCGTCGGTGTTTATTTAAGAGACTATAAAAGATGGAAGAGTGCTTCCTTGGAAAAAGATGATCAAGACCCGAAGGTCTACTTGGTGGACAGAAAAACCGCGGTTCGCTTTAGCGAGCCGCGCACCCACGCGCCCTACTAGTTACTATATATATAGCTACTCGTGCTGATTCACTGACTGATTGATCACCTCTCCTGTAAAATTTTGTATGGAAAAATTTTTTTTCACTCACGGTTTCGTATAGAGGACAAAAATTCATTCGGAACAAAAATATGGAGAGAGCTGATGATTGAGGATTTCGGAGACGGGTGAGGAGCACCGGTCAGGGTATTGAAGATAGGTGGGGGGTGTTCAACCAAATGTCACTCGAAACCTCATCCAATTGGCAGAGAGCCGAAAAAAACTCCAAAATGGCGGATTCAAGATGGCGGCCATACAAATTTCGTCGGCGTCTATCTCGGAGACTATAAATGGTGGAAGAGTGGTTTCTTGGAAAAAGATGATGAGGACTCGAAGGTCTACTTGATGAATCGAAAAAAAATTCAAGATGGCGGAATTTATTTTTTTCCATACAAAATATATTATGCAAGACTTTAATACGGTTCCTTTTCAAAATTTCTGATGGTTTCGTATGGAGGACAAAATTTCATTCAGAGGAAAATATGGAGAGAGCTGATAGTTGAGGATTTCGGAGACGGGTGAGGAGCACGGCCAGTGTATTGAAGATAGATAGAGGGTGTTCAAACAAAAGTCAATCGAAATGTTATCCAATTGGCAGTGAGCTGATAAAAAACCAAAAATGGCGGATTCAAGATGGCGGCCATACAAATTTACTTAGAGAGTGTACAAGATGGAAGAGTGGTTCCTTGGAAAAAGATGATCAAGACCCGAAGGTCTACTTGGTGGACAGAAAACCGCGGTTCGCTTTAGCGAGCCGCGCACCCACGCGCCCTACTAGTTACTATATATATAGCTACTCGTGCTGATTCACTGATTCACTCATTGATCACCTCTCCTGTAAAATTTTGTATGGAAAAATTTTTTTTCACTCACGGTTTCGTATAGAGGGCAAAAATTCATTCGGAGGAAAAATATGGAAAAAAATTCAAGATGGCGGAATTAATTTTTTTCCATACAAAATATATGCAAGACTTTAATACGGTTCCTTTTCAAAATTTCTGATGGTTTCGTAGAGAGGACCAAAATTCGTACGGAGCAAAAATATGGAGAGAGCTGATGGTTGAGGATTTCGGAGACGGGTGAGGAGCACGGCCAGGATATCGAAGATAGGTTGGAAGTGTTCAAACAAAAGTCATTCGAAACCTCATCCAATTGGCAGGGAGCTGAAAAAAAATCCAAAATGGCGGATTCAAGATGGCGGCCATTCAGATTTCGTCGGTATGCCTATCTCGGAGACTATAAGAGATGGAAGAGTGGTTTCTTGGAAAAAGATGATCAAGACTCGCAGGTCTACTTGATGAATAGAAAAAAAATCAAGATGGCGGAATTTATTTTTTTCATATAAAATGTATGCAAGACTTTGATAGGTTCCTTTCCGAAATTTCTGATGATTTCGTATAGAGAACAAAAATTCATTTGGATGAAAAATATGGAGGGAGCTGATGATTGAGGATTTCGGAGACGGGTGAGGAGCACGGTCAGGATATTGAAGATAGGTGGAGGGTGTTCAAACAAAAGTCACTCGAAACCTCATCCAATTGGCAGAGAGCTGAAAAAACCCTCCGAAATGGCGGATCCAAGGTGGCGGCCATACAAATTTTGTCGGTGTTTATTTAAGAGACTATAAAAGATGGAAGAGTGCTTCCTTGGAGAAAGATGATCAAGACCCGAAGGTCTACTTGGTGGACAGAAAAACCGCGGTTCGCTTTAGCGAGCCGCGCACCCACGCGCCCTACTAGTTATAGTATAGATGTATTGTAGGTACATATGTATGTCACAGCGTGGTTCGTATTAGTAATGTATTGTTTGAATGAAAATTTTCGTATAGGAAAACCACAATTTTTCGACATTCATTTTAAAGTTAAAGACCTTATAACATGTACCGACCTATATTTACTAATTATTTTAGTCATGGCATCCGCTCGCTGCTCAAAAGGCGCAAAAATATGCAGAAAAGTGCATTTTTCTCCAGCACAACGACCCCAACGAAAACGCAGTACCTTATCTTGGCAACTGCGGACAAAATCTCTTTGTGTCAACACACAAAACACCTTGGTAAGTGGCACAATAATTAAATGATTTTTTTTTCGTCTTAATATTTAAACAGTTATGACAGTAGGTATGACGTATTCGCTGTTATAACAACCGTTAGAAATTAACCTTTACGTAATTAATCGGAAAAAAATAAAAATAAATCCCGACTAGTACTCTTAAAAGATACCGGACGGACGAATTATATTCCTATAATTGTACTTATACCTATAATTATACTTATAATAAAACTGGCCAAGTGCGGGTCAAACTCACATGCGAAGGGTTCCTTACCATAGTACAAGATTTAACGCTATGTAAAACCTAAATTACGACTTTTTTTTCTAATTTCCGGTAACTAAGTATTCGTTTATAGTATTTCAGTCTTCCGGATTATATCAGTTACGGTTACATGATAAATAATAATAATTAATTAATAGCTATCCATACTTCCATAAAAAATTATAAATGCGAATGTAATTGTGTCCGTCTATTTATTTCTTTTTGAAGTCCAAAACACTGAACCGATTTTTACAAAATATTGCAAGCTTGTATCCTTAGGAAGGATGTAAAATATTTTTTCTCCCAGCATACCAAGGAATAGTGTACCAAGATAAATTGGTATTGGTATCAATTCACGGTCTATGTCCTATAGTACATAAACGTATATTTTAATTGAGTTGTAGACTGCGACGAAGCTGTCCAATTTTATAAAATCAGGAATTAACTTCTGCCCCTTTCGTCCCACCATTTAGTCCGTGATGGGGTCTACTAACTAGTGTCCTAATTTCCGTAGGTCTTCTTTCTTGCTTCGGTATATCTGCTAGAGTTGATCATGGTTCGCCAGCACAATTATAACGATTTCACAATTATGCATATTGCATTTAACACAATAAGTCAAGGCTATCTTAAATCTATGATCTCGTAAACGAGATGTAACTAACTGGAACTATATTTATAACGAGACGTACTTGTTCATGTTTTTTGTTGTAATTCGCATGTTTCCTCGTCCGTCAGTTACGTTCAGGTTCTCACGTCACGATTAAGAGCCATACTGCCGAGGATAATGAGGGATTCGTGAATAACTTATTAAAGATTTCACAGACTGACATGGTAATGATAATGATAATTATTTTGCCCTTTGTAATAGTTTAATTTAAATCGCCTACATACTTAGTATCTACCAGCTTTATGAAGTGACTTCCTACTTTGGCTCTATTATTTGTATGATCTGTCAGAATAATAACAATTATTCAATACAATATCTAATTGAATAATTACTTATGGTTCTTAATTTAATAATATAGTTAGGTGAGTTATTACAATTATTATATTATAACATGTAAGTATAGTATATTAGTATGGAAGTATAGATTAAATAAATTACTAGAATAAGGTACAACTGACGATGCAAAATGCATACAGCTATGTAAGATAATTTTTGTTTCATAGGCGGCACAGGTATGTCGTTTTTGGTTGATAGAATATAAATGAAGTTGGTTACAAAGTAACTAGGTATCTTCTTGTCATATGATTAATTCATGTTAGCAGAATAACTATTAAAAACATTGGAAAATTGTCGAAAAAGTAAAGTAAATTGAAAAACATTTTTCCTTGATTTTTCCATACAAAATGTTTATGGGTTTCGTAACTGTCAAATATTTAATAGGCTTTTTATCCCGAAAAATAACAGAGCTTCCGCGGGAATCAAAAAACCTCAAGCCACGCGAACGAAGTCGCGGTGATCAGCTAGTCCATACTAATATTATAAATGAAAATGGCTAGTAAAATATAAACACAACTTTTGTAAGCTATCTTATAAACAAAAATATCCTTTGTTATTGCGTGATGATTGATGTCTCCACTCAATGTTCAAAGCAATTACAGTTACCTATTTTTTAATTATCACACTTTTTTCAACGATTATTTATTGCAGAAATATTGATTAATAAGCTACACTTACACTACCTTCCTCAATTATTTTCATTACCCATGTAATCTGTATTGGCAACAATAATAAAATAATTATAGTAAAGTAAAGTATGTATTAACACATAATCAAAGACAAATAAAATAATTTTATTGATTCTTTTACGTCCGCATCTGTAACCGATAAGAGACTCCCATATTGAACTGTGTGTGTGTGTGGCGATAGTGTAAAATAGTTAAAAAAACAACCAGTCGGGATTGCCAAGAGATTTGGCTTCAATTCCCACGGTCCCGCAATATGTATTTAAAATTAAAAAAAAATAGTGGAAAATTTTGTTTTAATGATATTATAAATGCGAAAGTGTGTTTTGTTTGTTGGTTTGTCCTTCAATCACGCTGCAACAGAGCTACGGATCGACATGATTTTTCATGTTGTCGATGGGTATAGTTGAGGACCAGGAGAGGGCCATACCTACTGCACTTTTAATCCTGGAAAATCATAGAATACCCGGGATTTTCAAAACTAAATCCAAGGGGACAAAGTCGCGGGTGTCGGCTAGTGAAAATATCAAAGAGATGTTATATTTGTATTTTTCAGGTTCTTTGCTCTCAAGTCATGGTTCCTTGAATATCAGAACTTCACGTATGGATCGCCAGTTCGGAACCTGAAGGCGGTGGGCCATTACACGCAGATGGTTTGGGCCACGAGTCACAAGGTTGGCTGTGGCGTGGCCCATTGTGCTGGAGGGCCATGGGGACAATTTTATAACTACGTGTGTCATTATTGTCCTGGGTATGTAGATAGTAGAATAATATGGTATTATGATTTTTTTATAAACGCAATAGGGAATCAATAGGGAAAGAAAACAGCTATTTCTGCCGCCCTAGCCAAATTACAAACGTGTTGTATCTATCGTCTTTCTATGACCGTTAAAGTTATAGCGTTTCTAAATGTTAGCATAGCTGTGTACAATTGTACATAGGTCATAGGAGTAGGTAGTACGGGTAGGTAGGCAATTCATTGATCCTAGGGGTAAGCAGTCGTGGCTAACGTTTAAAAACGCTTACCATAGACTAAACATTTATTTTTTCTCTCCATGAGCGATCGAGACAGCTATGTTATGTCGATTTGGCTACCAATTATTCCTTTTCTAAGATCTCTAACGCGAAAGAAGGGAAGCGGGATAAAAAAAACCTCTGCTCTAAAGCGTTAACGATCATAGATCATATATAAGAAGAATATTTACCAAATTACATACCTATGATGTGTATGTAGGTAATTAGGGCTGCTGGAACGAATATCTAATTAAATGTTTTATATACAGAGTGGATACGGAAAAAATGTTGTTGATTCGATGTAATTTTTTACAATAATAACAAATTAAGCCGTTATCTGAACAGGATTAATAAAAACCAATATTATTTTAAAAGAAAATTATTATCCTCCCTCCTAAATTAGGGTGGTAATTAAAGTATAATTATAAAGTTAATTACGTCCGTATCGTGCTAATTATATAACGAAAAGTGTGTTTGTTTGTTGATTTGTCCTTCTATCATGCTGTAACAGCTGCTACGGATCTACTATTTTGAAACGAAATCTTTAGAATTACGTCATAAATAGCTGTGTTAATAAAATATTGTATTATAATATTATTCACGAGCAGTCCTTAAGCCTGACGAATTAGGGTGGTATTGAATTCAAGTGTTATGTTATAATTTTGTACCTACTGTTTACATCATGGAATCTTTTGTTATAGAAGAAAGAAAATACAGCATAACAGCTGAATTTTTAAATATATGAAATTTTAATGTATGTATCTACGTACATAATATTCTTAAAAATAATAAGCAACTTGAAAGAGAGAGATCTGTTTCAATTTTTTTCAGTTGATTGGACTGTTATAATAAATATGTATTACAAATCATTATGTTAGCTTCGTGTTTAAAATTGATTACAAAATATTGAAATAGTGAAGATATACAACTTTAATTTATTGAGGGTAGTTTGTTTAAATCGATATTTGACTTTGTTGGCGGTTGAAGGGCACGCTGTCTGGCGCGCTATTTTGAATTGTTGATATATTCAGTCTCTGCCAGAGACTCATTCGGCTATTGGATACTCCCGCGTCTAGGTCGTTGTGTTTGATTGAGGGATTGCGATAGCAATTGTCCCTTAGCTTAATTTTTGTACCTTCCTATACGTATTACCTACTACCGTATATTGTTTAATTAAACTAAGTATGCAAAAAAACAATACCTACTTAAATTAAACATTTTAAAGATGAAGTAGGTGTTGTAATTTATTAACACTTAGACATTCCGATGTTTGCTGAAATCACATTAAAATGTAACAGACGTACCTACTAAAGGTCATTTATTCTTAACATATTTGCTATTCTATATACCCACATAAATAGATACCTTAATAGATAAAATATATCTTCCGATACAAGCATACAAATTGTCCATATTAATATAACAAGGATATCAATACTACTATGTATTTTAAATGCGCAAAAAGCAGCTCTACCTATCTATTAACTTTTTGCGCCTGTGCCCTGTAGCGCATTTTAGATTTCGACATTTGGCAAGGAGTTAGCCTATATCTATAGTGTGAAATCAGACTCTGGATATGTTTACAATCTCGTTTAATAATTAGCTTGTCCAGTTATTAATTCACATCACTTAGAATTACAACGCAACATCAGTTACATATTTAGGTTAGGTTCACAATTTTGCATTAACCCACACGTGCCACAGAACATTACTTCGCACCGACCGTCGTCATGATAGTGTAGACCGGCTGGCGCCATAAGTCCGCTCCCCGCGCCGCGAGCCATCGCTCGTAGCGACATCTATTTCCTTCAGCGCGTAACAATAGTTTTGTTAGAAAAAGGATATGATTCAAAATCACTTTACAATAATTTATTCAAATATAGTTTATTCAAACTATTCTACTCTATTACTTCTGCAAGCGCCTCTTAGTCTGCGCTTGGTGAGCTATAGCTTTGCGTGGAAAGCAACTAAATAAAAATATGTATTTATACACGTTTTTTTTATTCGAAGACAAAATAGTCCTTGACTGCGATCTCACCTGATGGTAAGTGACCATGCAGTCTAAGATGGTAGCGGGCTATCTTGAAAGAGCAGCAGTGAACATTGCGATTCCAAGGTGCTGGAATGGTAACTCCGCGCCGTGAAGCGCAGTGTTGATAGACCCTCACTAGTTAGAGGAACGAATTGACGCGACTCGCTGGCAGTCGTTGGATGCAGGCGGCACAGGATCGTGTCCTGTGGTGATCATTTCAAATGACCTAGTAGGGAATATCTATCCGTTGAAATGATGATGAAACGTTTTTAAGCGTATTCATGTAAAGACTTTGACCACAGAATACCAAAAATAGTACCTAAATGTACCGAAGATTAACTCCACAAAATGATTTAAAGGGTGAGTCCACCAGGGTCCCCTTTAAATAAAAGTAAGTGAAGACAATATCACACTGGGTATTTTTATTAAAAAAAAATTTAACAATTTAGTAGCGACTCTTGTTACCACAAAATAAAGTGCAATTCAGGTTGGCTCAGCGCTACTTACGTACCGTTTTATTTACCTAGACCTTTCCCTCTTTCTATCAGGTAACTCTTATGCTCGGATACTCTAAAGGAGACGGTCCAAAATTGTATGGAGCCTGGGTCTGGTCTTTGTACTAGTAATACAATAAAATAAAATTAAATATTAAACCATTTTTGACTGATCAAATCCACGAACTCATCCTTATTTCAGTGCTAATATTATTTATTTTCTCAACGTGACGCAACATATCATGCATAATCATGGCGGGCGGATTCATCTTTCTGACGTTAGCTGTCAAAATATTATGAGGTCATTGATCCTCCAATCTTGAATTCCGTGAACAAAAGCCGAGTCAAACAAGTAGCAAAAGATCCAAAGTACAAATAAAAACGCCAAATCGCCAGAGAAAATCCACAAGAAACACAAGAAACGCGTTCACGAGTTCACAACATC
Source organism: Hipparchia sbordonii (assembly GCA_038048805.1). Lineage (NCBI taxonomy): Eukaryota > Metazoa > Arthropoda > Insecta > Lepidoptera > Nymphalidae > Hipparchia > Hipparchia sbordonii. Next base: position 7,375,138 of record CM076097.1, on the reverse strand, counting down.
ACGATAAAGCTCGGAAATCGGAATAACCAAAAAATATCACGTGACACGTCACTTGTCAGATAACTCAGAAATGACATTTGACGTAGAACCGCGTCTACTGCCTTCTCTATGGCTGTAAGGTAGCCATCTTGTAAGTGTTGCGAGCAGTACCGAAAAACTTGAAATTACATTTTTATTTTAGCAATTTATTTATTATGATTTTCTAATCGATTTTATTTTTATTGATCTCTTTGTATTTTTCGCTTTTCACGTCAATATGGTACAAAAGTAGACCCAAAATGGACCGTCTCATTTAGGCTCTTAGAAGAGATATGCCATGTACACTGCACTGCAGTTTACTGCGGAGTGCGCCAGACCTGCTTAGACTTGGAAAATTTTATGTTTTCAGAGGCAACTATGACACCATACTCCAGTACCCCTACAAAGTGGGTAAACAATGCGCCGACTGTCCCGATCATTGCATCTCGGACGCGCTTTGCACGAACTCCTGTCCCGTCAAAGACGTCTATTCGAACTGCGACTCCTTGGCCAAGTTGCCAGGATTCTGTATGCAAGGAACTTGTAACGCGACCTGTGCGTGCGGTGATGACAAATTACACAAGAATCATCCTTGGTAGTGTACAAACATGTAGGGTAAAATTTATATTAATACGTAATAAACTGTAAATAAACTTGTTATATAAACTTTATTGAATATACTTTTATTTGATTGAAACATGGATTGAAACTATAGGTATGTCCTTATCCTATAAACTAAAATATTATCTAGCCATTTCTGTAGTCATTTGTTTTTGATTTTTATAATATAAAAATTCTTATCAATAAACCGACTTCAAACGCCACTACAAAGTACAAAAATAATTTTAGTTTGTACACGTTTGTTGAAGTTGGGCGGCTTAAATAGAAACGATGAAATCAATACACGATGCTCTCAACACTTCAATAAACGTCTCTCATGTGTCACCAGAAGGTGAGAGTCGCGCATCGATTTCATCATTTCTAGTTAAGCCCTCCCGACTTCAACAAACGTGTACAAACTAAAATTATTTTTGTACTTTGTAGTGGCGTTTGAAGTCGCTTTTTTGAAAAAAAAAAAATATTTTAAGCATGTTAGCTAGTGTAGCTTGTTTCTGCTCTCTTTCTCCCCTCCCTCCAACGATATGGTACTAATGTAGTCTATATCAGTTAAAAAAGTTGCTGGGAGAAAATTTAAGAATCATGGAAAATTTTTAAAAGTTTTGGGATAAATATTACGTTGTATGATTGCATTTCTTTAAAGAGGGGCGAATGGTCTTGTACACAACAGGTGAGTCAGCAGGTGGGGTGTGTGACGGTGCGGAACCGAGCATTGCGCTTGACGCTCTTCTACTCTATTTTTACTATACTTACAGTAACATTTGACCCATTATAAAGGAAAACGGGATCATATCTAATATTCAAAATAAAACAAAAGTGAGTTTATTCCTATTTTAATAAAAGTTGCATATAAAAAGTTTAATTTACATGTGGATAGGATATGCTAATAAGATTTGCATGTCGTATTCCCGACTGACCGAACGACATGTTTCCCACCCCCACCACGGTCGACCCATTTGTAATGCAACGGCGTGCTCCGGCTGACGGACTCGGCCCGGGCATTGCGGCGTCGGCCTCCGCGCCTCGCGTCCATCCGCGCCATGGTGTGTGACGACGGCCTCCATGCCTCATCGCCTTCCGTTCCCCGCAAATCGCTTCGGAGACTCGCCTCCACACGAGGTTTCAAACCGCGCTCCGACTTCACCTGGATACGCGTTTTCGACGGCCTCGAGCCCTACGCCGTGGATGCGCCCAGCAAACTCGTCAAAGTATCCCCGAACACAACCGTCGAGGATGTGAACAAAAAACTTGGGTTCAATGAGGACTTGACGCTTTGGATGCAAATTGGTGGGGAAAATTCGCGGCGCTTGGATTTGAATGAGTTCCCTTTGCGAGTTCAGGACCAAATCTTGGTTAAGAACGGATGGACGTCAGAAGCCAGGCGGTTGAGACTCGCTGTAGACCCAGAATTGCGACATACTCTTCGCTGGTGTTCGGGTCCCGCGAGCCGGTCTGGTGGAGTGCTACGTTCAGGCACTGTGTACGTCCTTAAGGGTCACGTATTCCCGCAATGGAAACCAAGACTTGCCCATATTATAGGATCACAACTTCACACATATGGTGAGTATAAGTTCTGCACTTTAAACTAAGAATGTACCTCTATGTACGAAGATTGTGTAAGAAGATTGCACATTTAAAGTAACTGTGAGCAATTAGGATTATTTTATCCCTCCAAATTAGCCGTAAGCTTGTGTTAAGAGAGGGTACGATGATAGAGCAACGGGTGGGGATCGAATTGTCGACCTTTCTGTTGTCAGTCCGAACCTTTGACCGTTGGATTATTGTGGCTTAAATTTTTTTATGGCGGGAACTGAACTTTTTAATTTTTTCAAGAGGTTTTCAGTTGGAAGGACCTTTACTTTTTCTTGGAATTTCTGGTAATTTAAAAACTAGTGAATAATTTTATCATGCCATTGAAATATTCATCTAAAATTTGTAGTTTTTTGAATCCCAGATACTTACTTATTTTTCTACTTAACCAAAGTATGTTTTATTGTATTTCACAGGCATGGCTTGGGACATGTTAGAGCTCAGCGGTGGGACCATCGAGTTCTGCCCGCCAAAGGCCCAAAAACTGGTGCTCTGTGTAAAACCGCGTAATCAAGGAAATAGCTTGTTGGATGCTGGAGTTAACCATCTCTTCCTCGGATTCAACACTGTTTGGGAACGTAACATGTGGTCCTGCTGGTTGACAGAGGTAAATATACCAGCTATCATTTTTACCAAAGAAGGTACGTTTGGCGTTAGAAATTATATTTCAAAAAAGGGCACGTGAACCGTGTCTTTAATTTCTTGCTAGGCATGTTATTATGTTCCCATTGTCATCAGGTCAAGATCTGATGATCGTATCGTGGAGAAATCGAGGGAACTCTTCAAATTTTATAGGCATCAATTATGCTATCAATAATAATAATTATTATCAATTATATACTTTGTGGTGGCGTACGTTTAAATTATTTTACTTTTGAAAACAAAAGTAGGGAAAAGAGATGATTGCATTTAGTTCAAATAGCTCCCCAGATAGGAAAAGCGCTTGTCTATAAAATGCGATGATTTGAGCAGATTGGGCTTTGATTCCGGTACACTTCGCAGACTAACCATTCTTCAACAATCGCGACAAATTGCTAGAAATCTGCTCACTCAGTCGACGTTTTGACATTTCAATGAATAATTTTATTACTATATGGTTATGTAATCTTACCGCCATCTTATTATCTAATTACGTAACTGTATTAAGAGTTCAATTAGAAGTTATTTTATTAACTATTTGCATAAAGAGCGTCGTTGGCACTTTCTATTGTCATATGTTTATATAACTAAGCTTACGAGTACAATAGAAGCTATGCGACATTACATTATATGTATATTATAATTATTAAATAATATAAATTCAAAAATTCTTTTTACAAAAGCAACTTCAAACGCCACTACAAAGAATATCAACCGTGCCTATAAAATTTGAAGAGTTCGCTCGATTTCTCCAAGAATTCCATGATCAGATCCTGACCTGATGACAATGGGACCATCTGTGAAGTATTTTCCTTTCAAAAAAAAAAAAAAGAATTTTCCAAATCGGTCCAGGCGTCTTCGAGTAATCGGGGAACATACCTACATAAAAAAGATTCCGTTGAATTGAGAACCTCCTCCTTTTTTGGAAATTGGTTAAAAATGTTATCTTACCTAATAATTATTCATTGTTCTTCTTGGCGATAGACTTCCACTGGACATAGGGTATCATCATAATCATGATCATTATCAGAAAGTTCAGAAACCCATCAACAGCTTACTACTGAGCACAGTACTCCTTTCAGAGAAGGGTTATAGGCTTTTAGGATTTTAAATTTTTCAATGCATTTTTCTAAATCATAAAGTGCAGCACTATAAACGTAACTTTTTAGCGTATCGGTCTGTCTTTTTGTTGCCTTTAATTAAACTCGTGAACCGATCAATCTCGACAGGCACAAATATGGCTTGAATTCTCAAGGAATTTATCAAGAAGTTCTTGGAATTCTTCAATGTATTAGATTACTCGCAATTTTTAGAACTAGAATACAGTACGGTGTTTTAAAACAATTGTTACGGTCGACATCCGAAAAGTGTACGTTCTGAGCGAATCCAAGTTGTCAGTCAAAGCGGTACTATGCATAAACCCCGACGCGCTCTTTCGCAACACCAATAAGCCTCTTGACAAACCGAGATAATTCGATATCCTAAATCAATTTCTTATACAAAACCATAAAAATATTGTCAACTACATTTTAAAAAGGCTACTAAATTAAACAGTAACGATAATTAATGCAATACAAAGAGAATCACGCGCATACAAAGCAGAGATGTCCTCAAAATTCCAAGTTTAAGTTCGAACAAGCTTCGCAATGACCAAAGGAGGCGTGCGAGGACACTAAAATTATCGAGTTAATACGTGATAAGAGTATCAAGTGACTTTTAGAATGTATCATAGGCTTTGAGCATAACGTTAGTGGGGTTCGTCGGCCGCATTGTGGTTGAGAACAGAGCTTACATAGAAGACGCTTACAGGTTCAGCATTAATCTTATTTTCGTTTTCGGAATAACAATTTAATGTAAATTGAACTATGTTTCTCTAAGACAGCGAAAAATAATGGCGCGAGTACCTCATAATTTTATTATACTGTGAATTAATTTCTATGTGAAATTAAATTTAAAGTGTGTGTGACTTACTGAATTGTAATGGTGGAAAATAATAAAATGAAGTGCGAAGAGGAGGAGATTGACAGTTTGGATGTGTTTTCTCAGCAGAGTGCTATATTTATGGACAGTTTGGAACCCACGTTTAAAGAAAAGTGCGAAAACTTGGTATGTTTCTTGCATATTCTATCCATTAGTTTCTACCTATTTAGTCAGACATAATATCGTAGCTTAATAACTTAATCTAGTGACAGAATGGTTAACGTTTTTAATTGAACTTTCGTTGTTCTGTTTGACAAAGACAGTGGAAATTCGGGAAATCTTCGTACACTGTAAAATTAAAAAATCAAATAGGTACTCTACGAGTATATCTGCTTCACTATCACTACATATTATAAAACAAAGTCCCCTGCCAGACGGAACAGACGGAACTTCGCAGCTTTAAGCAGCAGAAAGTGTACGATCATAATATAGCTTTTGATTCGCGATGGGTTCTCGGGTGTCTTAAAGACATCCCATCTCTATTCAAACTAATGAAGATATATTTGTTTTGTTCCTTGCTAGGGCACACAAAGCACCCAGCCACCTAACGTGCTGGACCTAAGCGGAGGAGGTCGTTCCTGCCTCCCCGTAGCCCTCACGCAGCATGCTTCCGACGGGTTCGCGGTGCGGGTGCTCCGCATGCGGGGTAACTCCCTGCCCGCCGTTCCACCGCAAACGTGCTCGCTGCAAGCTTTAACACATCTCGATATCAGTGAGAACAGGATCACTGAACTGCCCAAGGAAATATGCCAACTCACACAGTAAGTACTTTCCTCCTTATGTGAAAAGCATCGTAGACGTTTACATTTTAGACTCGCCCATATCTACTACGAGAATTTTACGAGTAGGTAAGTAGGTAGGTATATTATGAGTACTCTAGGCCAGTATTCATAAACATTAACAACATCTCTTAGAGCGCTTTGGCCCACAACGGTATAGTTTGACGCACAGTTTTAAACAATACAAGAATCGTCTGTCGATGCTGTAATGTTTGTATACGGGAGTTAAAGGGATAATGAAAGTCTAAGATAATACGTTAAAGTAGAGCAGAATTTTTCAGTACTGAAAGTTAGTAATTAGCTGCACAGTAGGCTGCAATTTCTTCTGTCACTTTCCAAGTGATCAACTACACCCATGCAAAGCAATTACGTTGATCCGTTGCCGATTGAAGAACAAACATCATTGAGGCCTTGACGTCTGTAATAGTTGAATTAAACGTTGTTTAGAAGGCGTTTTCGTCTATGGCTATAGAAACCAATCCGCGAGTGGAAATTATATCCAAACGCGCTGCAGCAAAAGCTGATGACTACAGACGCCGTTGCGGCTTTCGCATTTATAATATTAGTTAGTATTGGTAAATTTTAATTTAATCACCAGATTATCCTTGTGATTAAGACCTTTTTATAATCCCACATACCCTAGCTTATGTCATTCAAGCTAATGCTAAGTCTATCAAAAGGCGAATTCGGTCCAATAGCTTAGGTGTGAAACGGTAACAGATAGACAGACTTAATGATTTAAATGTTCATGATTATCATCTCTTTGTTAGGCAAGATTTTTAAAATGTACGTACTATTCGAAGAGCATCTGGCGCACCATTCGAGTAGGTACATTAAATCGGTATACATTGCCATTACGGGTCTATTCCCACGCTTCGCTAGCGAAGCGTGGCGCTCCGCATCTTGGTATATCAACTATCAGCCTTCCTGACTTTGATACTTTTGTGCAATATGCTTTGGTACGTAAATTGTATGTTTTTATAGTTGAAAAGTCAAATTTAAAATTATTAATTAATTGTTTCATATACCAACCTGCAGTTCTTATGACAAGTCATGATTCATCGCCGGTTTGGAAAATTGATAAGAGCCGGCAAGAAACTCAGAAGTTGCTCTTATCATGATTACCGAGCCCCAGAAAGTGACAATCGGCCAGCTACAATTTCCTAGAGAATTGTCTATGTGACGTTTTGTCATAGGGACGACGTTCTATGAAACCGAAGCCAATTGCCTATCTCTTTACAAAGGTAGATGTATGTATTAAATTTTATTGCTCAACAGTAGTAGGTATATGGTTAGTTGTTTGGAGTCATTGCCCGGACACAGATGAAACGCGGAACTTGTAAAGCGTGCAAATTAATTAGAAAAATTCTTTATAAGACATATCAGAGATACGCTGACTATCTCAGTCATAAAAACCATGCCAACCATAATTCACTAATGTCTACCTAACACGCAATGTTTATAAATTAGTATACCTATAATTATCACCACAGAGTGTCTATATCGAATATCGATCTACTTACTTTTCTAAGACCCCATATTATTACAATAGAGCTCTTTAGAAACCGGAGATGCCACATTGCTTTTTACTATTTTTTGTTCTTAACCACCACACAGATGTGTGTCTGTTTTTCCCTCGTAACTCCCCAACGAATGGAACAATTTTGATGCGGTTTTTTTTTAAAGCTAACGTGATCGAGATGGATCTTAGCTATAATTTTAGAAGATCTGCTCGGGCGTTTAAAGATCATTGGCCCATTTCAGATATGTATTTAAAATTCGAATTGCATCTAGATCTGGCTTGAAATTATCGAGTACTTTTCTTCGGAAATATCAATACAGTAGGTAAAGTGTAACCCTTGTTATTGCAAATGTTAGTTTTCTAGAATTTGACGCTATATCGGAAGGGGCCACTTACAAAGGCTTGACGGGCCGCAGGTTGAATATCGCTGGAATAGCTCCTCTGGTTTAGCCCAAGCCCAATTAAGAGATACAGCCTCCATTGCTTCGTAAAACACTTCTCTCATCACGACTATGAAGGTAACAGCTGTTGTTATGTTAATTGGGTAGGTTTCCGTTGTGTGCCAATTTTTTGAACCGAGTGCACGTCGCACGGGCGTCGCTCTATCTACATCTGTGCGCCGAAGCGTGCCGGTTACGTTCACTTTACGCGCAACCCCCATTAACCGGCGGCCTTGTTTGTATCTCTATCACAATGAGTTTCAAGTCATAGAGAATCAGTGGTGATTCTCTAAAAATGATTGCTATAGTGTGACCATTGCAATTGAATTTGATTGGCCGATACTCGCCGTTGGCTAAAATGCATTGTTACAGAAAGAACACGATAAATTCTGCCAATCACAACAATTTGTAGCAATGATTGATGTAGCTTTTACAGAATCGATCAGAATAACTATTAGGTACACCAGACCTTAAAAAGCGCCCTAATTTTATAAAGAGAGTAGGTAAATAATCGATCTTTTTTAAAAAGAATTTTGAAATTAAATTTTGAAGCCAAGCAAAACTTAACAAACATTTACCTTCCAAATGAACAAAGTTTGTGTTTGGAGTGGACAAAATTCTAACGAGTGGGATTCGAACAATCAACCTTTCAGTTTTCAGTCCACACTATTAACCGAGGAGAAGTAAAAGCAATGGAGAAAAGCAGAAGGGTGACAAAGTTCAAGCTTAGCTGAACTCGCAGGGTAGAGCTAACCTACAGTTCAGTTAGCTCGCTTAGCTTAGTTTTGTAGTTCGCAATGTGAACTCAGATATAAAACTTGCGTAAACTAAGCTAAACTAGGCTGGTTTAGGATGGCGAGGTGACTTGCGTTCGAAGCTCTTTTGCTGAACATCGTTACCTCTAGTAAGAAGGCAACTCTCTGTTTTATCAAGTATTTTATTTACGTGTTGCGTGATCACTTCGTACTTTTTAATATATTATGTTTGTTGGTAACCACCTTGATGAATATATTGCTTTTATTTAATTGGGTGTTTGTCTAGTTTCAACTATTAGAATGTAGTGTTCATTAAGTCATTGCATTGGTTGTAAATAAGCTATTAATTAATTATATTATTATTTTTGATGAGCTACTTTACAAAAACTACAGAATTGTTAGTATTTTTGCTAAAAATTATCGTTGAATACAAAAGTATGAATAACATAAGAATCGATTTCAATGTAAAAAAGCAATCTCCTTTCATTTTGAATATTAGTAAAGTAATGTAGACATTCTTTTGAATACCTAGTAGGTAGGTACGTAATCTTTTGGTAGGAACGTAATTAGTAATTACATTCTTCTTCCAAACTAATGTTATCATAATATAAATGCGAAAGTAACTGTCTGTCTATCTGTCTATCCGTCTGATTGTTACGCTTTCACGCCTAAACCGCCCAAACCAATTTTGATGAATTTTGATAAGTGCAGAGATAGATTGAACCTTGGAGATGGACAGGCTTACCTTTTGTTACAAAAATTAAACTTGAAGGGAATCAAATACGGAATGATAGTTTTGGCGATTTAACTCTATAACTTTGGAAAGTGCATATTTATAAGTATTGTCCAATTTTGATGAAGATCTAATAAGTATTTTTATTTATTGTATTTAAAGAGGGGACGCCTGCCAACGCCAGGCGGGTGATCAGTCCTGTGTCAGGACTATTCCACCCAATTCCCCGTGTTTGGACACAGGTTACTGGTGCCCAGGCAGCCTACCCCCCTCAAACCTACCTGTACCTTTCGCAAACCTAACGATATCCTTTATAGAAAGATATTTTAGGTCTTCTACACTTATTCTATCCTTACCTTGCAGTTCCCATCTTACCAATGAGTACATGGGGCACTCAGCTATGAAGTGGAAGCTGGTCTCCTCCTCACCACACTCAGGACAGGATGGGTCTTCTTTGATTCTCATAATTGTGAGATGTCTATTTAGCAAACAGTGTCCAGTTGCCATACCTACTACCAATGCTATGTTATTTTTACTTTGTGACATGAGCTGTCTTGTCCTCTTCTTATCGAATGATTTCAGGAATAATTTCGATTGCCTGTATTGAATCGAGTTGTTCCATCTTGAATTCGATTCTCTTTCTACGATTCCCTCTAACACTCTTTTGGTAATCGTGTACGGAATGGGTAGGCAAGGCTCAGGTCCGTGAAATTGGATACCTGCTCCCATTCTGGCTAGTTCGTCTGCTTTCTCATTACCGATGTTCCCTTTCTGTCCAGGAACCCAAGCTATCGTTACTTTTGTTTTTTCAGCTAGTGAGTTTAGTGCATATTTGCATTCCTTCACTAGAGCCGAAGTTGTGTCTTTTCTTTCCAGAGCTTTTATTGCAGCCTGGCTGTCACTATATATAATAACTTCTTTTTTGACATTATCTACGGTATCCATCAAGCCGATAGCACACTCCATGATCGCATACGTTTCGGCCTGAAATACGCTTGTAAATTTACCCAGGCTGATTGCTTGGTTCTTATCCGGAATGGTACTGTAAAATACTCCAGCACCACTTAGCTTAGTGGATTCTCGCCTAGATCCGTCCGTGTAGCAGACTATGATATCTTCACTGGCGGATTCTATCTTCCATTCTTCTTTTGATCCTATGTGCACTCTATACTTCTTGTCGAAGATACGCTGTCTCCTAATGAGATCATTATTAGTGATTATCATAGACAGTTTATCTCCGTAGATCTTTTCTAACTCAGTATGACCTTTGTCCATGAAATTGCCTTTCCATTGTCTTGACAGTTTCATTCTATACCACTGTTCTAACGCTCTCCTTTTAGCTGTCAGATCCAGAGGATATAGACCTAGAAGAATCTCTAGTGCAGCAGATGGTGTTGTCCGTATGGCACCCGAGACCATCAATGTGGCCATCCATCTAATCTAATAAGTATTGAGGAGATAAAGAAGAAAAATCCTCCCGGATAGCAGAAAATCACTCGCATAAGATATAACGATATCTTTTAAGAATTTTTAAATTAAACCCCAATAAACGCGGACAAAGTCGCGAGCATCACCTAGTTTACTTTTAATTAATTTAATTAAGCGTTTATCCGTTGTCCCAGTGGGTCAACCCAGTAAAGGGTCTACGGGTAAATTATGTTAAAAAAGCGTTTTGGTAAACAGGCTTTACTTAATTACACCTATAAATACCTAACGATAATATTTCAGACCTATAGTAGTAACCCAAGTACCTACGTATGTATATTTATAATAGTTTATGTACATTGTACATGCATTGTGACTAAATTCTTAATTAACAACAATTATGTGATGCTATCGACCGCAACCATGACTTGCGGATGGTTTTTGAAGGAATTATTTTGTATCTGCCGCTTCCGCTCATTCTTTAGTTCCGCGAATAATTACCTACCTACATACTGATCAGATAAATCGCTTTGCTCATACCAATGTATTCATGTAACGTTCCTCTAGCCGAATTTCAACCATGGCAGCTATTCTCATTTGAGGTTAGACAACAACGCAGGAGATATAATAGTCACAAAAACAGGTACACTTTTAATTCCCTCACTCCCATAATCTAATGGACCAGCAATCACATAAGATAGGAAGCGGTACAGGATCGTTAGCTTTGTTGCAACTGACAGAGTTGTTTGAACCCAATTACTTTTTGGCTTAGGATTCGAACCCATGACTCTATATATAATCGCAGCCAAAAAACTACTGTGCCAATGAGCAGCATTCGTACCTTGTATGATTGATTGTTAATGCCTTAATTGGATTAAAGCATTCTTTTCGATAAAAGTAATTGACTTATAACTAGCACGATCATGAATCATAAAAGTTTCAAAAGAGTTACGTAGTTGTTAAATGTAACAGATTGAAAATTTAATAATTATTAATATACTTAAATATAAAACCGAACACCTAAGAAATATAGTTAAGTTTAGGAATACAGGAAACAATGACGAAAGGGGAAATCGAAAGTGAAAAACCGAACGATTGCATAGATCGTCCGTAGATAAGCGATACAATAATGCGTGTGTATTGTAACATCGCTCGAGTCCATTGCGTCTCGACGTTGTTGCCAAACTGTGGCTCCAGCAAACTTAAGACTAGACAATTTGAAAGGTTTTATGAAGATTTTACGTTTAAAATTAGAACTCATTCCTTGACATCTGTGATTTTTCTTCATACTTCAAAATGTAAGATAATAATAAAAACATAGCTTTAAATGTATCGTGTGATATTATTGTATATTTCCATCATTTGGTAGCAGACAGCTTGGTTACAATCCACGGAGCGGAAAGTCGCATGTAAGTTCTAAAAATAATTGAATATGACGACTTCTACAAATTATCGAATTGAACCGCTGAAAAAGGATAACTACGATACATGGTGTGTGCAAGCTCAAGCCATCCTTATTAAAAATGAATTGTGGAAATACGTAACAGGCGAAGTCGCCGATAAAAAACAAGACATGATGGCGAAGGCTGAGATATTACTTCTTATGTCACCTAACGAGCTAAAGCAAGTAAGTGGTTGCACATCTTCAAAAGAGGTGTGGGATAAATTAAAGTCTATCCACCAAAGCTCAGGGCCTGCACGAAAAGCTAGTCTGTTAAAACAATTAGTTGTGAAAAAGATGACAGCAAATGATGACGTTCGGGATCACCTTAATAATTTCATGGATATTGTAGACAAACTGCAAAACATGGAAGTAAGTATTCACCCAGAACTGCTGAGTATTATGATGCTTTATAGTTTACCAAGCTCCTATGAAAACTTTAGAATAGCGATAGAATCAAGGGACGTTTTACCAAATCCCGAAAATTTAAAAATAAAAATTATAGAGGAATGTGACTCTCGACAGAGCACAAGTAGCACAAGTGAAGGTGCATTTTATAATAAAAATAAAAAATATTTTAAAAGCAATTCTATCGAAATTATTTGTTTTAAATGTAAAAAGAGGGGTCATAAAGCATCTGAGTGCTTGTCGAAGGAAAAACATATAAAGAAAAATGGAAAACATTTTTCTGTTGAGCAGCAGAAAAGCTTAAGTATATTACCGACTTGTTTACATAGTACGGCTATAGAAAATAATATATGGTGCTTAGATAGTGGGTGCTCATCCCATATGACAGGAGTAAAAGAGAATTTTTCTAATATACAAGATGAAACAGGTTCTCTTAAACTAGCATCGGATTGTCACACTACAAATATAGCAGGTAAAGGAGGAGTTCCAATTAAAATAGGAAACACCCTGTATAACCTCCTTGATACATTGTATGTGCCTGAATTATCAGTAAATCTACTATCTGTGGGAAAAATTACTGATAAAGGAAACACAATTTTGTTTAATAAAAATAAGGCATTCGTAAAGGATGACGAAGGGAAGGTTTTATTTACGGCTGTCAGAAAAAATGGACTCTATTATCTGCAAGTAGATAATGTTATTGAAAATGCTAATTTAGTACCTGAAAAAGAAAATAATATTATGAGATGGCACCGGAAACTAGGTCATATAAATGAAAGTGACTTAAAACTACTATCAAAAAATGAACTGCTGCGAGGATTAAAATTAAATCCTGATGAAATGTTAGGTGAATGCGAAACTTGTATTAAGGGGAAAATGACTGTATTACCGTTCCCTATACATGAAGCTTTGAAATCTACAAGGTCTTTACAAATAATACACACTGATGTATGCGGGCCTATGCGTTGTGGGACTTTGGCTGAAAATAAATATTTCGTCACTTTTATTGATGATTTTACGAGATACTGTTACGTATATTTTATGAAAAAATAAAAGTGAAGTACTGAATAAGTTTAAACAGTACAAGACCGAAGTGGAAAACCAAATGAATGAAAAAATACAGTTTTTACAGTCGGATAATGGAACTGAATACTGTAATAATGATTTTGATGAATATTTAAAGGAACATGGTATTCAGAGAAGGCTGTCTGCACCTTATACACCCCAACAAAACGGCTTAAGTGAGAGAAAAAATAGATCACTACTTGACAAGGCAAGATGTTTATTAATTGAAGGTAATATCCCAGAATTTTTATGGGCTGAAGCTGTAAATACAGCGAATTATCTAATTAATAGAAGCCCGGCAAAAGCGTTGAAAGGTGAGACACCATATCAAAGATGGGCTGGTCGTATACCTTCAGGAAATCATCTACATGTTTTTGGTGCAAAAGCTTTTGTCCTTAATAAGAAAAGGAAAGGAAAATTTACACCTAAAGCAAAAGAAGGTGTTTTTATGGGATATGCATCAAATGCTAAAGCGTACAGAATATATTTGCTTGAAAAGAAAAATGTTATTGTCAGTAGGGATGTAAAAGTCTTAGAAGCATTTTATTATGATAAACAAAAGGAAGTAGTAGAATTGGAACAACAAGTACCTGAAACAAAAATAAATATTGATTTTAGAAATAATAAAGAAAACGATTTAATTGCTCAAAAGAGTGCTGAAAATAACTTACCTGTCATAGTAGAAAGAGAAACTAGAGAAAATGAAATAATGGATCAAAGTGTACAAGACTCACATTCTGAGCCCGAAATTTATGATTCATGTCCTGAAGAGGAACCAGATGAAATTATATCCGAAAGACCTAAAAGAGTCAGAAAGCAACCAGATTGGTTTCAAAGTTATTTTTTAGAAGACCATTTTGAAGAAGTTATTTATAGTTGTGACGTTGAAGAATCCTCAGAAATTGATGATGAATGGCATGAAGCTATTAAATCAGAAATGATGTCACATGTCAAAAATGGTACATGGATAATTAAAAGTAAAGATAGAAATAGGAATGTTATTGATTTTAAGATGATTCTGAAAGACAAAGGACAGAGAAAGAAAGCTCGTCTTGTAGCAAAACTCAGAGACCTGGAATAGATTATAATGAGACGTGGGCACCTGTTGCAAAACTGAGTTCACTAAGGTTACTACTAGCAGTAGCTGTAGAAGAAGATCTGTCGTTGAATCAAATGGATGTCACAACTGCATATTTAAATGGTGATTTGGATGAACAGATTTTAATGAAAATGCCAGAATTTTTGGAAAAATATTTGATAGAAATTATTAACGATGAAAAGAGCAATCAAAAGTCAAACTTATTAGTAAAAGCAAAGAAAATGTTAGAAGATTTAAAAAATATAAAAGGAGAAAAAGTCTGTGAATTGAAAAAAGCATTATACGGTTTAAAACAATCCGGAAGACAATGGTTCAAAAAGTTGGACACAGAACTAAAAACTTTTGGATTCGAACCATCACCAGCAGACCCTTGTATGTATTCTTTTAAAGAAGGAGGAGATAAAATATTGATTTGTCTCTATGTTGATGATTTAATGATTGCTTATACATCAGAAAAGCAGTTAAAAAAGGTAAAGAACTTTCTTACAAAGGTTTTTGATATGAAAGACCTAGGAATGCCATCTGAGTTTTTAGGTATACAAGTTAAAATCGAAAGAGGAAAAATTAAGCTATCGCAAGAAAATTATATTAAGAAAGTTCTTTGTAAATATAACATGGAGGAGTGTAAACCAGTTAATACTCCCATAGAAGCAAGATTAAAATTAGATAGAATGGAAAAGAAAGTTGAAAACTTACCATATCAGAATTTGATTGGAACATTGATGTATCTTGCTGTGGCTACCAGGCCAGATATAATGTTTGCCGTTAGTTATTTATCGCAATTTAATAATTACTACGGCGAAGAACATTTTAAATGTGCAAAAAGGGTTCTAAGGTATTTGAAAGGAACTTTACAACTCGGAATAAATTACGAGAAAACTGAATGCCCTATTTATGGATTTGCAGACGCAGATTGGGCATCATGTACACTGGACCGGCGATCCTACACAGGATATTGTTTTAAATTATCCAGCGGATGTATTAGCTGGGAATCTAGAAAACAGAGGACAGTAGCCCTGTCTACGGCAGAAGCAGAATATATGGCATTAACAGAAGCTGTAAAGGAGGCCATACATTTAAAAATGTTATTGAACAGCATTGCCAGTAAGCCACAAAATAGCATATTAATATATAGCGATAGCCAAGCGGCGATACAAATGTGCCAAAATGAAATTATAAGCAACAGAACAAAACATATTGACTTAAAGGCACACTTCATTCGACAACATGTAAAAGATAAAACAATTTACATTATATATGTAAATACTGAAAGAATGGAGGCTGATATTTTGACTAAAGGCCTACCAACCCAAAGGCTAGAGCAACTTATAAAGAGTCTAGGAATGCGTTAGGAGGAGTGAAAGGTTTTATGAAGATTTTACGTTTAAAATTAGAACTCATTCCTTGACATCTGTGATTTTTCTTCATACTTCAAAATGTAAGATAATAATAAAAACATAGCTTTAAATGTATCGTGTGATATTATTGTATATTTCCATCACAATTGCTGTACTTTTTAGAAGTTTACGATGATGCGCAATTTAGTATCACTTGCTTAAACGGTGAAGGAAAATATCGTGAGAAAGTCTGCTACATGTCTGAGAATTCTCCATCATGTTTACAAAGGTGATGGTGGCCCGTCTCATTCTGTCGGGTCGAACTTCGTCTGTACTGGATCGGAGATGGGTTAAGATCGATCGAAGATGAAGCGCATGGTAATACCGTAGCCCGACGTCTACGCGGCGCTACGGTTTCCCGAGATTAACCAAATATTTCTGCAGTTGATCATGAAGTGTAGTAGTAGACGATTTGAGATTTTTGAAAATATTGGCGCTAATTTCAATGTCCGAAACCCTCATCGAACATAAGTTGACTCCTCTGAAGCATTTATAAGGATAGATTACTATGCGCACCGACTGCTAGACCTTATTGTGTTAAATGTTGAACTAAGTAAAGTCTATGATTTCCCAATGTTTTTTCCTCCGTAATCACCGGAAAATTAATTATAAGTACTTAATTAACAGCTAATTAACGAAAATACAATATTTAATTGAATTCTTAACAAACTGTCTTGACTGATGTTTGCAGTGGCTCCAAGACAAAGGTGGGGCGTGAATCCACCGCGGTCAGTTAGAAAACATTCTTAGAGATGGTCATACATACATACCTAAATTTAAAATAGTTGCAAATTGTTACGTGCTTGTAAAGACAATTAAGAAGTGTGATTAGTGGCATTAGGTTTAACATGTCTTCAGAAATCTGGAAGTGATCTAAACAAGGTGAAAAATAAATTCGGTAAGCTATTCATATTCTACTTCTGTTAAGTATGCCTGAACAGCTTCCATTCACTAAACTGTAACACTGATCTTGAGCGACAGTCTTATCCGTTAAGGACATCCCCAAATTGGGGATGAAATCCCCAATTTTTCAAAATATTCTCGAAACCTGAATCATTTAGGTTGATAGTTGATACACTGTGTCAGTTAATCGAGTAAAAAAATGTTTTAAATATTATAATATATTGGATACGGAATTCTTCGGAATCAGTAACCAATCGATTGCAATAATTTTTAAGTCGTCCAACAATTTACTCCAAACATGTATTTTAATGTATCCCACGTTACTCTTCTAGCTACTGGGCCGGCGGCTATTATTACTATTATTACTCCCGCAAGTGTGCACACGGGTTTGCACACGGGTTAGTAGGTGTACTGTGGTCTGTAAGCATGACTTTTCACAGACAACAAAACAACCAAACTTTTCTCAATTTTATAGTTAAGAAAAATCACAGTATCAGCATTTCTATTGACAAAAATAACGTTGTATACCTAGGTACCCAATTATTTACATCCTTTTAAAGCGTAAAGGAAGAGTATAGTTATATACTGAAGCAAGCTTTTGTTCTTTGAAAATAATTTCTTTCGTTTTCCGCAATAACATAACTTGTTAGCGCGTTTGGATTAGGTCTCTTCTCTACTTGACTCTACTTCGTTTACATACATTCACACACACTATTGAAAACTAATAAGATATTATTATTTATTAAATAAATATTTTATTAGTATTAGTAAATACTTTGCTCAGAGCCATGATTTTCTTTAAGTACATTTTTTATTTATTTCATCAGTCACGGTTTATGGTCTTGTGGGTCAAAAATTAACATACGGCGAAACTTCGCTATAGAAACTATAAACATCGAACATATTTTGTTTTAACACTTACGCGTATTATTAAAACTAATGCTTGTACAAGGTTATTAATTGAACGAGCGAAGCGAAGTTCTCTGAGTCAACTAGGGCGCTTGCCTACTAGACAGAGAAGTGTGTTCGTCTAAATGTCTGTCAGAGCCCTATAACTTCTGAATTACTGAACGTAATTACTTCAAATTTAAATATAATATGTAAACTGATGGCCTTCAGCCGAACATTGTATAAAAAAATATAAAAAGCTTTATTTCAGGGGGGCTCTCATAGAAGCGTATTTGAAGTAAAATCTTGTTTGTTGCTCTACATAGACTTGCGATATATCTTTTTAAAGACGACTTTGAACAGAGTACAAAAATATATTTTTTTTAATTTTTCCCTAAAAATTGACCAAATGGGGGGGTTTCAAAGTGGAGATTTTAATTTGAGCCATATGTCAAGAATTACTGAATATTAGAACGTGAAACTTGGTTGAAAATTCAGTTATATCCTGTACTTGAACAACAAATACTAAAATTAGATAAATGTTATAAAGAAACGAAATTATTTAATTTTAATGCGCCATCTATTAGCATTATTGTGAAGCTAATAGCTTCACTATAATGCTTCACTATAATGCTTCACTATAGATGGCGCTGTGTCAGTAAAACAGTTTTATGTCAACTATTATTTTTTTTATTGCGTCTAATGTTAAAAGTTAATTATTACAATATATAATTAAAACTTTTGGGAATTATGGGATATCGCGAGGTCTCAGTTCGGGGCGAACCACTAGTTAGTATTATTATATTTTAAAAAGGAAAACAAATTAAGATTTACCAATCAAATCGAGGTTACTCGCACTGCAGTGAGAATTTGATTTTTCTTTTGGGTCGAACTTTTGGGCAGACACTATGATTTTTTTTTACAACATAACCTCCTCCTTTTTGGAAGTCAGTTAAAAATGAAGTCTGTGATGTGTAGTAGGTTGTGATATCCGTCGCCGATGTCAATGAATTTTCCCTATATTTTACTGAAAAAAAGTTTAAGTAAGGGGGCATCAGCTTAATTACCTTGTTTAATTACCTATGCCTAACATCTACATTATATTAGGTGTATTTCTTGATATTAGTTGAAATACGTGCTTAGTGCAACGTTATATCTACGATAAACCAACCTATAATAAACTTTTACATAATATAATGTTATATAGGTGGGTTCTTAATTGATTGCGCAATGCATGTTCGTAAAAACTTAATTGGTCTCAAATACTATGTATTTATAAATCGATTTTATCGATTTCACAATAATTTTACTTGTATCACGCATTGCTGGTTACTATGTGTGTATATTTTAGATATAATAATAATTTTTTATCATATTTTCTGTCAGAATGATGATATGCGCCTGTTCATTTAATTCTAAGTGTTGTGCTATAAGACTTCCTCGAATGGTTTCACTGGCATCGTTCATCATTCAATGGAAATGAACGATAAGTGAACTGAAGCGTGTAGGTAAAAAGCGAAAGCTCATTTTCGTTCACTATACCGTAGTAGAGCACACAACTGATGTGTGTGATGATAATAAAATAAATAGTCACCTATCTCTACGATAGAATAAAATTATAGAATTGAAATCTTTTGTTAATTCAAGCGAAAAATCTTGATTAATATGTCTTAAAATTCATATCCATAATCGTATCCAACAACGTCGAAGATATCTTTCTTCTTTTTAAGTAGGCAACTCTTTCATCAGATTATTAACAATTTTAAGTAAAGTCAAATTTCCAGGATATATTAAACGAAATTATTCAGGAATGGAAATTCATCGTTCATCGATGAACGATAGAAAATGTAAGCAATAATGACCACCCACATTTGACTATAGCTTCTATATAATTTTCAGAAGTTTTATACGAATGAATTCTGTTCCAGATTAGAAGAAATCAATGTCAGTGACAACGAGCTATACTCGCTTGAGTACATTTTACGACTACCCCGACTGAGGACCCTGGTAGCCGCGCGGAATCTGATAAAACAATTCGGTGTAAGTTTCTTTGAAGCTAATTTTGTTAATGTCGTCCCATGCGCGAATATTCAAGGTAGGTCTTTGCTTTTTTTTTAATAAGTGAATGTCAACCTGTCAAAATCAACAATTAATGTAAACCTGCCTTTACAACAAACATACATACGAGACTGGCTGCATCAGAAATCCTTCTTTGCCTGTGTGCTTTGCTTATCCTTACATCCTTAATAATATTATAAATGCGAAAGTTTTTGTTTGTTGGTTTGTCCTTCAATCACGCAGAAATGGAGCAACGGATTGACGTGATTTGCATGGGCACAATTGAAGACCTGGAGAGTAAAATAGGTAACCTTTTATCCCGGAAAAACAGAAGATTCCCGCGGGATTTTTAAAAAACCTGACTCCACGTGGACAAAATCACTAAACAAACAAAATTATTGAAGGAAAAACAAACAAATAAAGATATTTTCGTCTTTTATAATAAAATTAATAAGGATATCCTAGATTAGATGTCTTTATAAATTCTATCACATTTACACGTCGTAGCATGTAGCTGTAGTAATTTAAATTAGTATGAAGTTGATATTCATAACATTTGAGGTTAAGACTTCTCACAAATTTAAAAAGATAAAAGGATAGTTATAAATAGGAATTTTTTAAAACTACGTTATCAAATCGTTGGATAATTCCAACGATTTCATAACGTAGTTTTAAAAAATCGTTAATTCCAACGATTTGACTTAAATTACAATAAAGAAGCTCTATAAAGAAGCTCTGCAGACGTTCAGTAACGAAAAGTATTCCTTATGATTCATTAATTAATATTAATGTTATAATGTTCCAGTCAAACAACACAAATCAAATGGGTCCAGGAGAAGAGAATAGAAGCGAGCAACGCGCACCGCTAACGAACGTCGACCTCCGTCATAATAGATTGAAAGGAAGCATCATCCTTGGCAATTATGAGGTAAGCTTTGACCTCACCAGTTAAGAATTCGAATATTTTTTGAAACACTAAACGATATATTTCATTTCATAAAATATGTTATGCATATTATGTATGTTATAGCCATAAATCGAACAGAGCTTACCCTAGATAGAGCAGTAACGAGGTACCTTCGATGCAAAGTTTTGGTCACTACAGAATACCGAAAGTCACTTATACGATGTTAGCTTTTGACACAGACATGAGACAATTCCAACATGAGACAAGACGAATGTACTTCAACTATCTCTTCAATATATTAAGCTATGCCAAGACTTTTCATCGTACCTTATATTCCGAAAACTAAAGCGACCCCGTACTGTCTTGACTATCCTATTTTAAATTCTCCATTAAAGTTATTTGTAGGAGGTGACACATCGTAATGAATTTTTTTTTTCTTCCTTTTTAGCATTTAGTATCACTTGACGTTTCCTATAACGCAGTCGAGGTACTGGTTCTGTCTGCTTTGCGGGGTCTACGTGAGTTGTATGCTGCCCACAATGTGATTCAACACCTAGCCTTACACGGGGCTTCATTACGAATACTTCATGCTCCTTATAATCGTAAGTTATTTATTAATATTTCCAACAACTTCTCTGTTATTTTGAAAGCATCATTGTCAAAACTTATCACTTACAAAAACATAACTTTTTAATTTCAGAAATGGATAGCTTGACTACGATGGTGCCACCTATCAACTTAGTGGAGATCGATGTATCACATAACAAATTATCTTCCTTGCCACAATGGCTCAGCGGCTGTTCTGACCTAACAAAACTCTTCGCCAGTAACAATCAACTGACGTCACTTCCTGATCACTTATTCTGCAGTGAACTCTCAAGCCTTAGTCACTTACGATTAGCACACAATAAAATAACAAATTTTCCATCAATGCCACGATTAAGATCACCTTTAAAAGAACTGCTCCTCCACGACAACTGTATCCAAGCACTCCCAGAAAATTTCTTCTCAATTTGTGACAGATTAAATGTTTTAAACCTCTCGAACAACAGACTAAGCCGCTTACCTCGTGTTAGAGGAGCTTCACCACATTGCTTGGAGCGCCTCTATCTCACAGCAAATTGTTTAACAGACGAAGTAATAGATGTTATTATAACATTCCGTGGACTTAAAATACTCCATATCGCATACAACTGTTTGACAAGCCTACCAGAAAATTGCTTTAACTTTTGGCCAGAGATCGAAGAGCTGATAATTTCAGGCAATTCTTTGATTAAGCTACCAGATAACTTGCCACAGTTAAATAACATTAGAGTCGTACGTGCACATTCAAATAGATTACGAAGTGTTCCAATGTTTGCATGTAGCGCTTCAGTTAAAATCTTGGATTTTGCTCATAACGAATTAGATAGTATTGATCTGAGGCTACTAGCTCCAAAACAATTGAAATTTCTCGATATATCATGTAACAAAAAATTACAAATGGATCCATCACAATTTAATGCATATAAATCTCAACGCCCACTGAGTCTTGTTGATGTCACGGGACAAAATGCAATTTCATGGTCTCAAAAAAGTAATTATCATGAAGAATTAAATGGTGTTACCCCTTGGGTAGCGGGATTTTCTGAATGCCCAAATAAGATCTTACAATTATCTTGTGCTCAAATACGTCTTCCATCATTTTGTAATAAGGAAGGTATGTTCGCAATAATTGATGGTGAATCGGATATTGAGGTACCGAAAATTTTGCAATCAACTTTACCAGGACTCCTTCTTGAAGAGAAGTCTATTAAAGAAACTATCAATGAGTATATGAAATATGTGATTCTTTCAGCTCATAGAGAGTTAAAACAAAAAGGTCAACGAAAAGGTGCTTGCCTAATTATGTGCCACTTATCTCCTATAATTGGGCAGGAAAACGGTTTTAGCCAAACGACCCGAAAATATAACTTAAGGTTAGCTAATGTCGGTAACACAAAAGCTGTTTTAAGTCGCCGAACTGGACCTTTATGTTTAGGTATAGAAAACAGTAAACGTTTAGGATACTCTTCACGATATCCAAACACAGTACCTGATCCAGATATCATACAAACAGTTATAAAAGATGATGATGAATTTTTGATATTAGGCAACGGCAAATTCTGGAATGCTGTTACAGTAGATGCTGCTGTATCTGAGGTAAGAGCTGAGAGAAATCCAGTTTTAGCAGCAAAACGACTGCAAGACTTAGCTCAAAGCTATGGAGCAGAAGAATGTATATCTGTTATTATTGTTAGGTTTGATACGGTACGTCCTGATGTTGATTTACTGATGCGTGAGCTTCGAAATACAATTAACACTAATAAATCCGTATGCAGGCCAGATTGTTGTTGTTCTCGTTTGGAACCCTGTTGTCATTCTATCACACCACCTAAATCAACTAGTGATAGATCGTCGCCAAGTGGACAAAGCGATAGACCTCCAAGCGAAATAGTAAACCAACAGCATTACGCAAGTGTAAGGTCACACATTAGAGCATCTGAGAGGAGACCTCGTGGCGCTGTAGCAAGAGCAATAAGAGTACGAGTTGAAGAAGAAAAGGACGACGAGCTAATAAATGAGGAAATACCTTCTTCTGATGAACGATTTAAGTGCTGGGAGTACATGCTAGAACAAAATACGCAAATGCTCTTTGATAAGGAACTCGATAATCTTTCAAAAGGTATAAAGTCAAATGGTAGCCTTAAAAAAGGTTTATCTGGAAGCAGCCCTCAACTCCATTTGACAGGGCAAGCAGAGATTCAGAAACAAAACAAGTCTAAAGTTCCATTTTTATCAAAACATTTTGGGAGCGCCAGGAATTTTGGTAACAATTTGAAACCTGAGTTTCGATTTGGATCGGGTAGAATGCCAAACGGTGGACCAAACGCTGCATATTTTGGTTCACTACAGAGGCTTATGCCATATCATTTAGAATACGATTTTGCTGTTATACAAGAAAAAACAGCACCATCTCAAGACTCATTGGACCTCGAAGGCCGAATGCAGCAGTACTGGGGAGTGGCTACAACGGAATTGTAAAAAAATAATTATATAAAACTTGTAAATAAAACTTCAAACCGATTACTGCATTAAGTGTTATTATTATTATACCATTTATGTCTCGACTAGAATTTTTTTGCACAAAGTATGATATCACTATGACCTTATTTACCTATATACGTGAGCTATGCTAAGTAATAATTACATTCATTTTATGTACAGAAATATTATAATTACGATTACATGAACATATTATAATATACTTCAAATAATAAAGATATCTATAAAATAACGACTAATAATTTAAGATAATCATAATAATTTCAATTTTATTTAATCATTAAATTATAATCAGATATAAAGATATCTGATTATAACTTAATTTGATTGATACAAGCAAAGGCTTGTATCAATCGAACCATTCATCGATTGTGAAAATAATATTTTTTTAAACTAAATATTATATACATTAATTACACTGCATCCTGGATACATTTTTTGTGCAACCACAAAAAGTTTACGGCCTCCATTATTAAGTATTTATTTACAAAAAAGCTTGAATTATTATCACCAAAGTCTTCGTCTATTTTCGTCTTCACTATTTGAATGCGACTAGGTACACTGTCCCTTTAATAATACCTAAGTATAGCGGAATTGAAGCAAAACAGTCAGTCACTTCCTATTTGCAATGTTTCAATATGAAAATATGGATCAAAAGTGAATATTTGAAGGCGGAATCTGTAAAATTTTATTAAAATTTTACTTGGCTATGATAATTTGAAAATTATGAAGTGTTCATTGTAATTTGAATTTCTATGTTAAAAGTAAGGATTGTTATAATATTTTTATTATGGTTAGACTTAGAGCACACCGGTTGATTGACTTAACTTTAAATATAGAACACGTTTTTTTTAATTGATCAAAATAGATTAGTGTAGATGATCTAGGTTATATTTACATTGTATCTATATTACATGTTTTATCTGTCTGACACACTGTGTCTTCCGTAGTTTATGCTCATGTTTATTTATGCATATATCACAGCTCTCGTTTTACTACGAGTTCAAGTGGCTGTACAGCGAGAACGTGAGCGGGGCAGGGCGCGGGGAGCGGCGGGGGCGCGGGCTGCGCGTGCGCCGGTGGTGGCCGCCGCTAGGGATAGCCTCGCGGGGAGTAGTGGTGCGGTTCTCCCAACCAAGAATCTGGTGAGGGGGGAAAGTCCGGGTACCCTCCCGCCGCTGGTGAAGACGAGCTGCTCATGTCTGATGCGCCGCCCGCTCCTGCAAGTCCAGCGCCACTCATTGCTTGACCTATTACGAAAAATAATTATTGCTAGAAAAGTTATGCTATGTAGATGTAAACAAAGTATAAATTTTGCTTACAGTGTTTCGGTTCAAAATGATTTATTTCACGGTGGCCAACTTGCATCGAGCATCGGCTAAATAAAAATATTTCCACTAGATATAAGTCATATTTAAACATCATCATCTACCCGCGATACAGGCGGACTCTGACGAAAAAAGGTGGCATAACCATTTCTAGACTGCCGTGCAGATTCTAAAATAATGTCTGTGGAGATAGGCCATCGTGGCCGTATTCGGTCGGGAGTGTAGGAAGGTAGTAATGTATTTACCAATGTTGGTGTAGACGAGGTGGTCTGGCGGGTAGTGGTAGTGTGCGTGCGGCGGCGAGTGCGCGCGCAGGTACGGCGGCGTCGCACCGAAACGCGTCCCCGTCGCGCCCCCCGCGGGCGAGCCCTCCTCCCCTCCGAGGGCCGCCGTGCTGTAGCTATCGTTGCTTAGCTCTGTATATAAAAGAAATTAAGATGTAAAAACTAGATGTGTCTGTATCACTTTACCTTTACCGAACTTGCTGGCGCACTGAGTGCAATATAGCAATTTACCGTCTCAACCAATAGACGTCTACTGCTGGGGACATAGATCAGTTACATCTTATGCCACTTGTTTCCATTAGCTCGTAGCGATTGTCTGTCCACCTAGCTAGTCTTCCAATGCTGCGTTTTCCGGTATAGGGTTGCCATTCGAGCATCTTGGGCCCTCTTGCTATTCTGGTGGCAGGCTTCTACAGTGGCTAGTTATCATCTTACAGTAGAAGATATGCCCTGTGTATGGTTTCGTAGTAGCCGATTAATGGGTGTCGTCTATCGGTTGATAAACAAGAAGAATCAGTTCATAAAACGCATACTCACCGTGATGGCTGAAGGAATCTAAGTCGATTTTCAGCTCGTCTTTGTCGAGAAGTCGGTCGTGCCTGGGCGACCCGCTGCCTCCGCCTTTCATGGACCGAAAGTATTGCGACCAGCGTGTGCGTCCTGCGTCCTTCTTTAAGCGCTTCTCTTTTGCTCTCCTTTGAAACAGATATTGTTTGTCTTAAATTTTTACTGTCATTACCAAAAGTAGTTAAACTCATACTAACTGTTTACAATAACGATTGTAGTACTGTCGTGTGTAGATAAAATAGGACAAATTGTCGATATACACATTATTATATAAATATTTATGTATTGTCATAGAACAAATTCCAGATCGTTAACTTGCGCATGGATTTCTAAGGTCCAACATGTAGAGGCTTCATGAAAAAGTTGATCTAAATTGGGAAATTGGGCGATGAATACAACAACCATTTTCTCCTTCAATA
This sequence comes from Hipparchia sbordonii, assembly GCA_038048805.1. Classification (NCBI taxonomy): domain Eukaryota; kingdom Metazoa; phylum Arthropoda; class Insecta; order Lepidoptera; family Nymphalidae; genus Hipparchia; species Hipparchia sbordonii. The sequence continues at coordinate 7,348,791 of CM076097.1, read as the reverse complement.
CATCAATAAGTTGCACTGAACAATAACCCCAGGTGAGTGCAGCACTATTTTAAGGATTGGACACTAAACTATTTAATTGGGCTATTGGGTGGAGTTTTGTGGTCATAATATCTAGGCTGTGGCACCTGACGCCTCTACTTTTTCTTGTAAGAACCTATACATAAGAACCGCTAAGGTGTGGAACACTCTTCAGTCTTCCAGCATCTGTATTCCCTGCCGCCTATAATTTGAGTACCTTCAAGGCAAGAGTGAATCATCTAGGCAAGCGCGCTCCAACCTAGATCTCTTCAGTGCTATCCAGTACTGATTGTCGTCAAGCGCGAGCCTATTTCGGATTAAAAAAAAGTACCTACCTATACAATGTTTCGTAACTGGCATTGGAAAATGAACCATCTCTGACGGAAGGCAACTCCACAGGAATCGATTCAAAATACCTAAATACCCGGCTACAGACTGCACCCTATCGCGTATGTTTAGCGTGTGCTATTAGCAGAGCGGCAGGGAGCCATACAAAGAGCGCGCTTAATTAAGCCTCCGCCCAGTCCGCCGGGACCGCGTGCTGCGATATCGCCGCGATGGATTATTGGAACAATGTCCGGAATTACTTTTACCGCTGTTATTGTTATGGTGCTTTATTGATCTATGGATACATCGTAGCACTATACGACAAAGCTATTGTTTCAAATCAGCGATAATAAGTATAATATCATTTTTTTTATTCAATGACAAGATAGTCGATAGGTACTGCGATCTCATCTGATCGTAAGTCTAAGATGGTAGCGGGCTAACTTGGAAGGGGCAGTGTAGATTCAACCTAATAGCCCTAATCTGTTTCTACACGCCATCGTGCCGGAATGCTGAATCACTTGGCGGCACGTCTTTGACGGTAGGGTGGTAACTAGCCACGGCCAAAGCCTTCCACCAGACAAATCTTCACAGAATAGCAATGCGATACGAAAATGGCCATTGTGATACAAAGTCATTTTTTCTGCCGCACCATGTTAAATTTTTTTATGGAAAGACCAAAAACTTTTTCGTTTATCCCGGGACTCCCTCCTAAGACTTAACGATCTGTGGCCACTTGACCAAAGAGGTATGTCATCGCCGTCTTCAAGATGTCCACGGCTGGATATGGATGGCGCCCTGTACCTAATAGCAACTGGATTCCACAAAGGCTGTGGTGACCACATCAACACGCTGCGGCAGGTCTAATTAAATACAAATGCCCAAACAGGTAGGTACCTACGTAGTTTAATCATTATCTGCCTCAGAAATATGTAACTCTTTATATGTGGCGTGCACAATAGGCATTGCAAGTCAAGCATTGTGATAACGCACGCGTTTTACGAGGCGCGGCCAAAGCGCAGGGCGTGACGGCCGCCGTGACGACAGCCGCTCGCGCGAGACCAAACACTGTGATAACTAAACGACTGCGATTGTGTACCTATAGGTTTTTTATTGCTTGACGACACTTTGAAAGCACTTGATGAGGTCTAGGTTGGGGCGCGCTTGCCTAGGCTGGTTACGACGGCATTCCGAACCAGTTGTAGATTCATTTGACGATTCGAAAGCACTTTGTAAAAGTTTATTTGAATAAAAAATTATTCTATTTTATTCTATTCTATTCTAGATCACTTTTGCCTTTTCACTGCACCTTTACCTTAAAGGTTCTAAAGTTATACGTTGCATGTAATGTAACACGGATGCTGGAAGGGCGTTCCACACCTTAGCGGTTCTTTTCAAAAACTTACTAACTTGGTACTAGCCTTCTAGCTTTGCCTTGTTTCATCAAACTTCATTTGCTGTCAAAAACTCTTCCGTAGATTGACTTGAAGCAATGTGAATGTTGACCCAAAAAAGCCTAGTTATAGGTACATAACGCCCGTTCACAAAATGTGAACATGATATGTTTGACAACAAATAAAATTGTAATTGAACTAAAAAAAACCTTGATTTGGAACTATTAATAGGTACTACCTATAGGTATAACCTTCAACAAAATATGAGAAACTAAATAAATATATCATACTTTCGCTGATTTTCAGGAAAACTATTTCGTGAAATGATTGAATAAACGATCACATTTTATCAATTTAATATACCTATACCTAGGTCGTTTTCGGCACATAGCTACGAGTAAGCAAAGTTGAGTAAGAAACCTGCAGAGAATGACCTCCATATTCCGATAAAATTCAAATGGATTTTATTGATCCTGCTGATTTATTATAATTAAAAATATCACAGAAAATATGATAGAGTTTACCTATACATTAAAAATTATCATATGTATACATACCGATATAGTTCTAATACAGTTAATTGTGTCTAAAATAAAAATATATTCCTTCAAATAGAAGCCGAAAGGCCATACATGAATCTAGAATAGGCATATTCTGACAAAGGTCATTCTTTTGTGTCACAACTAAGGTCACTACTAGTTTTCTAAACGTATTGTGTTGAATGATCCTATTGAATTCCCTATGTGTTTAATCAGTTTTATGCAGAACATAAGTTGTAGTCGACTGAACTATTCTTTGATAATAATGGCAATTTTATTGAAACCCAACGACCAACCTCATAAATCAGACCATAAAATATTAATCTTTGCCTACTTCTCGTTAACAAACTGACCATTTTAAATCATTAGTGCTTAAACTCGCCTTCCCGCATTTAGCGTGTATGAAAAATCAATTATTGATATCCGAAATCGATTTATCAATTGACATGGTTGTGGAAACGGTCGACGCTTGATTAAACACTTTTAAACTTTCTGTAACTTACCTACTTTTGTTTATACAAAATGGGATAGCAGGTTTCATTCGGTTTTCTATCACTAGCGGTAGGTAATTGGCCAATTACCTACCTTACACCTACCTACTACGTAATTGGCCAATTGCTACATAATTTTTAGACATAAAGGATCCTAAATACCTTAATAACGCAATAATCCCATGGCGCAGAACGTAAACTTCTTATGAAAAAATCTAATGAGGGACCCTCTTTAGATCTTTCATAAAAAATTATGTATTTCTCAACATAATTATCTTCTAATTTCGAGATATTTATTACAAACTAGCGGACGCCCGCGACTTCGTCCGCGTTCTTAAATTGTTGAAATTTTTCCTGAATTTTCTTTGCTATAAACCTCACGGAGCCCGAGACCTTTCCAACGAATGCAAAACCGTGGAAATCGGGTCGTGCGTTCTGGAGTTATAGCGTCAGAAAGGAAAACCCGACTTATCTTTATATAGTAGACTAGACGATGCCCGCAACTTCGTGAATCAAGGTTTTTAATTCCCGCGGGAGCTTTTTAATTTTCTATCTCCATTCCAATTTTCAGCCAAATCCGTTCAATCGTTGTGGCGTAGAGGAGTAACAAACATACACACACATACCTACTAACTTTCGCCTTTATAAAATTAGTGTGATTGCTTACGTCATTTTTTACGAAAAAGACCCTGCTCAAATTCAGTAAAAAGACATAGAGTAGTGCATAGATTAAAGATGGTATTCGCTACGCCGCCGCTACGTGACTTCTAATAATTATATTAATCTATGGTAGAGTGATTTTTCTTTTGCGTAGCCAGCCAAAAATAGAAAATTATTAAGTAGGGTAGACTGGGTACGGTTGTAACAATTTCCCTTTGAAAACCCACAGCATTGCCAATATTGCTATAAAAAACTGTTATAGCACTTGATATGAAAGCCAGGTTATCTTTCTTTAAATTAATATCAAAAACACATGCACAGGTGAAATAATTTAGCAGATATGAATAATTTTGTCGAGTGCATGCGATTGTTACAATCGACCCCATACCAGGGGCGGTTGTAACAGTGATGGGGGACAGTTGTAACAAGCAGAAATAATACAGAGTTGAAGTATTTAAACCAGCTTTATTATTTAAAAACGCTTAAATGTACTTTAACTAGTATCACAATATCTTAAGCACATTTTTAACAGTTATTTAGGTAATTTTTTATAGTAAAAATAAATTAACAAAAAAAGATAATTTTTCCGCTATAACTACTTCGGTACTCAACCAAACGAACATAATCTCTAATTATTATATAAAACAAAACTAAATAATCAATAAAATCTAAGTTTAAAATGAAATCAACAATTCAATTTATTTTTCGTAGAACTTTATTTTTTATAGCTTGCCTCAAAGACACCCCCAAGTTTTATTTCATCATAGGCGTTCTTGTACAACATCGCTTTCAGCTCTCGAAGTCTTTCTTACGCGTTTCCTAGGCATCTGCAATGCAAAAATATAGTAAAACTAATGTTACAACCGTACCCATGAAAATCGTTACAACCGTACCCACCACCTATTTTGGCAATAAAATGGACACAGGCATGAGGCCTAATAACATATATAAAAACGAACCCGCTCATTATAATCTCTAAAATACAACAATTGCATATATCAAAACTCAAATATGAAAATTATATTAGTAGTCACGCTATATCGTGAAGAAATTCATCAAAAATACTTACTTTTGGTTGCCAAAACACAATAGGCCTTCTTCTAAACGTTATAAGTGTGCAGAGTGCGACGCAACACTTTGAATCATGTTGGCACTTGAAATCCGCGTGTCTCTCTCCTTGTATCCCTTCCTGTGTTGTTTATAGTTTCGGAAATATTTGAGTTGTTTCAACCGTACCCCGTTACAACCGTACCCAGTCTACCCTAGTATTTTCTCACCTATTCTGAAACCAGACTTGAACGACGCGCATGTCGAGGCCGGTGTCCTGGGCCAGCTGCTCCCTCACGTGCCGCGCCGGCTTCGGGCTGCTGCTGTACGCGCTCTTGAGGGTTTCCAGCTGCTTGGCAGTTATGGTGGTGCGCGGCCGCTTGCTCGCCGCGTCCCCGTCTAGCGAGCCCTCACCTGCCACAGAGAAATCACCTAGAAATGCATATTATAAACGACTTTAAAACAATTGGGCGTGTGGTTAAATATCATATGCATCAACGGTGGAGGCGTTTAGTAGTGAGCCGTTGATGGGTTGCTAATGTAGGCCCAATAAAATACTTTAAAATGGATTATAGCCTTTCGGCGGCATGCAATGCTTGGGATGCTTTCATGACCAATGATCATGAATTTATTGTACCTATTAATGTCAGTGAATGAGATACAGAGATAGAGAGAGAGAGACAATGTGGTGTGCATGTTTTAAGTAGGTACGGTTACCCATGTCATGATTCTGCCCACGCCATGTATGCCACATGGGATTAGGACATTTTAGGAATTGTAATCTAAGCCCAAAGAACACAACAAATTAGCTTTTGACTTTTCAAAAGTGTAGACATGAGTTAAACACCGAGGGATCCTTAGGTACTAAGGCAACTGAGTAGGAATGCACCAATGTTCAAATGGATTGGTTTACGTAAAAGTTAAATGCCGGAATTTAGTTTACCTTTCGCTCTCGCCGCTTCATAGTCTGGCTTACACACGAGCTTGCCGTCCTCCATGAGGTAGAACTCGTCGCCCGTGTTGAGCGTGCGCGCGCACGCGGCGCACGCGAAGCAGCGCAGGTGGTACACGTGCGCCTGCGCGCGCCGCACCACCTGCGTGGGCGGGATGCCCTGCCCGCAGCCCGCGCACTTGGTGCCGAAGCGCCTGGGACAACAGCCGCAACCAACAACATTATCAAAGTGACATTGTAATATTACTAGCCAGTAGCTGATGCCCATGACTTCTTCCGCGTGGATTTAGCATTTCGACTGCCAGTTTCAAACTTAATTATGTTATCCCACTAATCCTACTAATATTATAAATGTGAAAGTGTGGATGTTTGGATGTTTGTTACTCAATCACGTCGCAACGACAGAACCGATTTGGCTGAAAGGCACAGAGATAGATTATAGTCTGGAATAGCACATAGGCTTTTTATCCCGGAAAATTAAAGAGTTCCCGCGGGAAAAATAAAAAACCACGCGAACGAAGTCACGGGCATCGGCTAGTTAATCAATAATTTCTACTTAGCACATGACAGACATAATGGCTCGATACCTATTGGACTTACCGTACACGACTGTCATGAGGTAGTTTACAGTAACAAATACTAAACTAAATACCTAAACAAGTTAACGGTTATAATAAAAAGCTTACTAGGAGAGAAGTTTTCGGTACAGTAGAGCTGGTTGTCCTTCGCAAAGCACTTGCCAGACATAATGGCTCGATATTCGACTTACCGCATACGACTGCCATAAGGCAGTTTAGAGTAACAAATACTAAACTGGATACCTAAACAAGTAAACGGTTATAATAAGAGGCTTACTTGAAGAAGTCCTCGGTACAGTAGAGCTGGTTGTTCCTCACAAATCACTTGCCAGACAAAATGTCTCGATATTCGACTTACCGCATACGACTGCCATAAGGCAGTTTACAGTAACAAATACTAAACTGAATACCTAAACAAGTAGACGGTTATAATAAGAGGCTTACTTGAAGAAGTCCTCGGTACAGTAGAGCTGGTTGTTCCTCGCGAAGCACTTGCCAGAGAGCATGGCTCGACATTCGACGCACCGCAAGCAGCCGGCGTGCCACGTACGATCGGACACTTTCAGCACGTACCGGTCGACTATCATCTCGTGACATCCCCCGCACTTTGGTATACTGGCTGCACAAAAGAGAAAGTTGTTTTTCTTCCTGAACTTAAAAGTTATGAAACCTCAATATGTTTTTTTTTATATTTTTAGCGAGAAAACGAGCAGGGTCACCTGATGTTAAGTGAACCATGAACATTTGGCACCTGAGGCACCACCAATGCATTGCCGGCTTTTAGGAATTTGTTTAAGGTCAAATATAGAACTTATATTGACCTAAATAATAATTATATTGACCTAAAACTTATATTGACATAAATTGACCGCAGATAATATGTATCTGCCTACAAAATGTAAGCGACTTATAGCTTCATTACTAGCATACAATTTAATTCATGATACAGTTACAAGTGTTGTAACAAAGTCTTTTGACAATTATACAAACTGTACTTCTAGTACTAATATTCCTGTTTTTGACTCAAGTACTTTAAGTACTAATATTTCTGTTTTTGACTCCAGTACTTTAAGTACTAATATTTCTGTTGTTGACTCAAGTAATAGTAAGCCTATTGCTTGTTTAAACTAGATACTAAGACAACGGAGAGGCTCTGTAAACTGAACATTGTACATCAAAATATACGGAGCCTATCCGGCAGTTTTGTGAATTTGGACTCAAATAAAAACAATACTTGTGAAAATTTAAAAAAATTTAAACTAAGCAATAAGACAACAGATAAGCAATTTAAAATTAATCTTGTACACCAAAATATACAGGGCTTATCTGGCAAAGAACATGAGATTGAGCTTTTTATTAAAGAATTTGATATTGAAGTCTTATGCTTCACTGAGCATTGGCTCAATACTCATCAGTTAATTGTACACCTTGATAATTATTCCCTGTCAGGTGCGTTCTCAAGAAAGACTGCTATACGCGGGGGATCATTGATCATAACGCGAAATAACATTAATTATAAAGAGCGAAAAGACGTTGTTAGTCTTTCTATAGAACGCACTATTGAGCTGTCTTGTGTTGAGCTGGACCGATATATTGTAGTTTGCGTGTACCGCCCACCCTCGGGCGACTTTGTTGTTTTTGAGGAGGTAATGGAGGATGCCTTAAGGCGGCTATGTAAGTCATCAAAAAAAATAGTGGTCTGTGGAGACTTTAATATTGATATTTTGCTTCACACTCCTTTTACTGGTAGGCTACTTAACTTATTTAAAAGCTTTAATTTAGAGAATATTTTTGATGAACCTACAAGAGTAACTGCAAACTCAGCTACCTGTATTGACAACATTTTTTGTGATTGTAACATTATTGAAAAATCTATTATCACTTATCTCAGATCTGATCATTGCGGTCAAATGATATCTATTCCAAGCAGTGAACAGAATATAACAAAAGTAATAAAATACAGGCCAGTTACCACTAAAAAAGTAAAGCATTTCAAACAAAACATCTCAGCTATATTGCCGACGCTTGACCTTGCACAGGATGATCCGGATGAAATTTATACAGAGTTTTTTGATTTGTTAAGCTCACAATATAACTCTATCTTTAAGGTGATAGAGAAAAGACTGTCTAAAGATCTTAAGTTTAGTGACTGGGCAACTGCAGGCATCTATAAAAGTAGAAATAAGCTGTTTGACTTGTATGCAGAAAAACAATATAATTATTCCCCCGCGTTTATTGAATATGTAAGAAATTATTCTAAATTGTTTAGAAATGTATGCATACAAGCAAAGTCACTTCACATAAAACAAAAAATTGTCAATTCTGATAATAAAATTAAAACAGCATGGGACATCATTAGCGATGAAACGAGTAAACATAAGGTGCATAATAATAATAAATTGGAGCTTAAAATTGATAATCATGTAATTAACTCCGATATAGAAGTTGTAAATACATTTGAGAACTTTTTCAAAAATATTCCAATTACCACAACCAGTTCTCTAAATTCCTCGCCGGCAGAAGCCTATCGTCTTCTAAGAAGCAATGTCTCTGAGTGCAATAAGTTATTTAGGTTTGAGCACGTTACCCCATATGACATAGTCAAAACATTTAAATCTTTACAAAATAAGAAAACAGCAGATCTATGGGGGATATCAGTTAAAATAATTCATAATGTAATTGATATTATTGCGCCGTATCTTGCTTTAATTTTTAATAAATCAGTAGATTCTGGATCTTTTCCAGATCTTATGAAATGTAGTAAGCTAATACCGCTTTTTAAATCGGGCAGCAAAAGTGACCCGAATAACTACAGGCCAATTTCAATTTTGCCAACTCTCAGCAAGATATTCGAAAAAATAATGCTCAACCAACTGCTTTTACACTTTAATTTAAACAAACTCCTACATACTGAGCAGTATGGTTTTACAAAGGGTCGATCAACAACCGATGCAGCCGCAAGGCTATTACAACACATATTCGATGCGTGGGAGAACTCACAGAATGCCATTGGTATTTTCTGTGATTTGTCAAAGGCATTCGACTGCGTTGATCACGAGACTCTTTTGCTTAAACTGAGCCACTATGGCATTAAAGATTTTGCACTAAGTCTCATTGCGTCTTATCTCAGCAACCGAGTCCAAAGAGTATGTGTCAATGATGTAAAATCATCCGGATCAGCCTCAGTAATGGGTGTACCCCAGGGTTCTATTCTAGGTCCATTCATGTTTTTGGTCTACATAAATGATTTACCACATTTTGTCCAAAATACTTGCGATATTGTACTATTTGCTGATGATACGTCTTTAATTTTTAAAGTCGATAGGATGAAAGACAATTTTGACGATGTAAATAATGCATTATCTCAAGTTTCTGAATGGTTTACGGCAAATAATCTCCTTTTAAATGCTAAAAAAACAAAGTGTGTTGAGTTTTTATTACCTAACACGAGAACTGTCAGTAAAAATTTAAAGATAAATAATGAACCTTTGAAAACTGAGGACTCCACAGTGTTTTTGGGGTTAACCCTGGATTCAAAGCTACAATGGGGCACCCATATAGCAACGCTTGCTGGCAAACTTAGCTCTGCTGCTTACGCTGTTAGGAAGATTCGACAGTTGACTGACATAGAAACTGCAAAAATTGTTTACTTTGCATATTTCCATAGTATTATGTCATACGGAATCTTACTATGGGGTAAGGCAGCCGATATTGGAAAAATTTTTGTTTTGCAGAAAAGGGCAATCCGCGCAATCTATAATTTGAGGCCGCGGGATTCCCTTCGAGAAAGATTTAAAGAGATAGGCATTCTTACAGTAGCTTCACAATATATTTATAACAACATAATATTTGTCAGACAAAACATTTTGAGTTACAAAAAAAAGAGTGATTTGTCCGATAGACCAAGTAGAAATCCGAATAGGCTCATGTTTCCTGGGCTGCGCCTCAAGAGGGTCCAAAAGACATTTGTGAGAATGGGCGTGACGTTTTACAATAAAATTCCACAGTCAATCTTAGACTTGCCTCTACACAAGTTTAAGAAATCAATTAAATCTGCTCTCATGAAAAAAGCATATTATACAATTGAAGACTATGTAAATGATAAAAAAGCGTGGATATAATTCGCTCCAGTGATTCATAAGACAGTAATAACTATCCTGTGTAACATGATTTTATTGTATTCTGTTCCACGGTGTTTCCACTTTATTTGTCTCAGTCATGTCTTAAAATGAGTAGTTTAATATTAGTATTCAATTCGATGCCTTAACATGGGTAGCCTAAGTATGTCATGCTCTCTTTAAAGTTTCTGTGGTGGTGTCGTGTGGTGCGGGTTGTTACGTTCCCTCAAATATGGTTGAGCGAAGCAATGGCTGGATCATGCGTCATGCTCGTGAACGGGTGCCACCAACGGGAATGGGTCTGCTTTTGCCTGCCTGTGTTAACATGTATTGAATTGTATTTATTTGTATTTGTATTGTATTTATTTTTACTTGTATTGTACTCAGGAAAATTCATCGTGGAAGCACTGAATACATAGCATAGTTTCAATAACAATTGTAAAATTTTAATATTTTTTTGAAAAGAGCAACCGCCGAGTTTCTTACTGGCTCTTCTCGGCAGGAAAGGCATTCCGAACCAGTGGTAGATTCATTGACCATTCAAAAGTGCTTGTAAAAGTTTATTTGAATAAAAAATATTTCTATTTCTATTTCTATAGCTCAATAGGGTAGAGCAAGGGGATGAACTATTATCCGAAAGCTCGTGTATTAAAACTCCATCGTATTTGTCTATGGTCGTACTAGAGGTAGGTACGACACAGTAAAAGTATAGATAGTTATATGCATAAACAAAAAAATGCATAAATAATAATTAATTCTTGGATCGCCTTTCTACGCGTGATAGGTATCAAGTTAACTAGCCCTTAAACTTGGCTTAACTACTAGTAATTCGTATAATTAACGTTCTCTGTATTTACTTATTGGAAATTATTTGATAAACGTGCGAGTTGAACATGGAGGAATCAAATTTTTATACTTCAAGGAGTTGAAGGATCACATCAATAGACAGGTATCTGTCGCATGAAGTAATGTAATACTTATGCAGTTTCAAAATACTTTTAATATTATATGTCGGTAGGTACTTGGTAGCCATAATTTCGTTAATGAATCTATAGTTAGTCCATCTAATTTATTTTGTCTGGGGGGATGTCGGCCAAATGACCTCACCAATGTGAAAACCGTAAAATTGTCAGTATTAACTGATGATCTTAGGCAATGTGGAGCTACTTGCTTAAATTATAAGCATTTAAGTCATAGGTCAAAGTTCTGGATATATAGAAAATTCTTTTCTGTTAGGTACACAAACAAATTTTGATTCTTTTTAGCCTTTTAGGATGGAAATAGCAACGATTTCAAACTCTAAATTGACAACAGGTGTTTTAAAATTTAAAATACCTATAATGAGATTTGTAAGCTGCAGTAAATTCGTTCAGCAGCTAAACATTAGATACCTACCTGCTTTTGCTAGGATATTTCTTTTTCTTTTAGTTTAGGTGGACCTACTTAGTACATACATTTGTTGTAACATTTTGTTTATTTACATTATCAAATATCAAAAAAAAATTATATTTAACACGTCGAGAGAGAGAGTGAGTGGAATGAGAGGGGGAGGGTTAAAATATGTTAATAATACCTACTCCTTCCCACATTTAAATCAAGTTCACTGTAGCCTAGGGGCTGCATGGGAATGCGATGGGTTGAGATGTACTACCTATAGCAAAAAATAATAATAGGTTGGCTCGTAGATAGAAATAATCATATAATCATACATAAATTATGGTCCAACATGGTAAACAGAAAGCACGAAATCCCACATTCTCTCACACTCACAAATCACAGCGTAGCACACACATCACGTTACGGACTACGTACATAGAAGCACTTCTGGCAGATGCTCGAGTTGTATCGGTGGTACGCGCATGTCACCTACGAGGTCGTCCTCCACGCCGGGATACATCATGGTACCCAGCATGATCCGCGGCCGCCCTCAGCCGCTGCGCCCGGCGTACTGACGCCACCCCACGAACCTACCCCAAACCCTCTTATCAGCACCCTCACGCCATTGGCTACCTCCTCTGTGATGATAACAGCCAACACGCCTCTCGACCAATCCCTATATCGGGTCCACCCAGCGATCGATTGCAATGAAAATCCGCGTTTCAGTGCGTAATGCGTATGGTATTGAGCGTTTTACACTTGGTGTGCTTAGTGCACAAATGCGATCTCAACTTAAATATCACACTTCTGATCTTTTATTCGTCACAGGAATAGAGACCTCTACACTATAATATGTAAATTATAGTAAATTCTATAAACAAGAGTAGGTAATAGACATGACCCTTTACATCGATGCATGACCCCTACCTCTATTGGGGGATGGTTTGTGTATCTTATGGATGGATAAATGGTAATAAGTTTAAAATAAATATTTCTAGCAAGACTTCATAAAGACGCAGATTTACCTATCAATGAGGCAATGTTTATCTTTTCTTGTCGATTAGGTAACAGAGTATTTGCACGGTGAATACTCCACCAAGTGTAACCCACGCTACTGCCAGGGTCCGTGGAGGGACAAAGACAGGTTTTAGTGGATGCAAGCCCCACATAACCCCTCCGTCTCTCCTGACGGAGGGGTATGCGTTAGGAATTTCCTGTCTATAAAAAAAAAGGTAATAAAGTATTTACCGAAATGGAATGGTGTGTTTCCACCTACCTTAGTATACTTACTAAGTTAGGTGGAAAAGGCCATACATTTATTTGTAGATTTTTAAAAATAAGCACAGTAAAATAAATTCTGAAACTAGTTATTTTATTTTACTATTAACGAAATTGAGAACGCGACGCCTCGATTCGTAGACGTAGCACCCTAGCCTAGAGGATGCTACGAAGATAGGTTTGTAGGTACAAGAGGTCGCTACGAAATGAAATCGTTCAAGCCACCAAATTAATAACGAATACTACATTGAATTGCAATTGTCCTTTTTCGGACAAGACCATTAAAATTAAAAATATCTTATCTAGCTCCCTGTTTCTTAGTTCCCCATATATTTATTGTATCTATTGTTAATTTTGTCTACAAACTATATGGGAGTTGGTCTACGAAAATAATCATAAGGCTTTCCATAGAAATCCAACAATTGAGTAGGTACTTAATCATTTAATTTTGAATAAAACAAATAACGTGACCATCGAAAATGTATGTTTATCAGGACAAATAGGTAGCTACAAACAATAAATCCGTAACGCAATCCGGTCTAGGCCGTGGTCAAGCGTGTCCCGACGCAATGAATTATACAAGTGAGCGCGAGGGCACCGGCGTGTGCGACTTTACGAGCACATAAATCACTGTGCGCCGTCTCTCCCGTGCAAATCCCTTCGGGATCGATTTGCAGCGCTGGGTTTGTAACACCCATGTTTTATATTATCGAATACCATACCTAGGTAAGGCATAATTTATTATTCCACTAGTATTTGTTCGCGACTCGGTCGAGTGGGGTTAGGATTTTTAAAAATACTATGGAAGCCCATTAATTTCGGGATAAAGAGTAGCTTATGTCAGGACCTGGAGTCCTCAACTATGGCCATGCAAAAAATCACGTCGATTTCGTCGATTTACTTCCGTTGCTGCGTGAATGAAGGACAACTAACAAACAAACAGTTTGGCATATAATTTTAGTAAGGATTGTGAAGTAGGAATTGTTCAATTTCATTGGTCCGCTAGCCTTTATCCTCGACTTCATCTACGCGGAGTAGGGTTTTTTTAATTTTGCAGGAATCCAATGTTTTTCCGGGATAAAAAGTCGCCTATTTCATTTTTCACAATCATTTTTCAATGTATATTGAACAGAGCTACGTGTAACAGACCTCTGTTACACGTACCTAGGTAGGTGCCTACTTAGATTTTTCCATCATGCACATGACCCTGGGAAGACGGATTCTTAGTACGGACGTAAGTCTGGGGGCCTATCTCTCCCTCAGAGACGAACCCAGTGGGCGTCGCGCTTGAAAGGATCTGGTTATGTTCTTAAGAGATCTCGGAACCTTCCAATATGCGCTGAGGGTGGCCATGGAGGGATCCCACATAACCCGGGACTCTACCCCAAGATTTCGGGTATCGGCTTTTAAGATTTCCCCCTCGTTAGAAAAAAGGTGCCTACTTAGATAAATTATATATATAAAAAATAAGAATCATAGTAAAAGTATTCGTAGAGTGTTCATATTTAGTTTTATAATTGTTAAGGGTGGTCGCGTGCGTCCCCTGCGCCGCACGCGCCGCGCGCACAGGGACGCGCACTGCAGGAGCTTCTTGCCGCTAATCTGCACATCGGATGCGACAGACGCGCATTCAACCGGAATCTATTTAGACCTTAGGTACTTTTGCTAAGTAAGTTACTCTGGTATTTTAAATAATAAAGTCCTCTCAACCAAATTGGGTATTTGACTATTTTTTTTAATATATTTAATACTACGAAATAAATAAACCTAATATAAAAGTTTTTATAGTACATTGTTACCTTAGGGATGAAAGTAACTTATTTAGTCCCGAGACGGGGTTTGGCGCCCGAGCGTAGCGAGGGGGCCTATAGTTCGAGGGACTAAATAAGTCTTTATCCCGAGGTAAACACTGTGCTTTTCATTACGAATATAAGGAAAGTCAAAATAAAAATAGAAATTAGCTAAAGAAAATTGAGTGAACTTTATTTTACATAAATCAACAACTTTGGTGAGATATTTATTTAAAGTTTATGTTAAAATTATCTTCTCTCACAAAATCAGGCGTTAAATCCATATCTGAATCAGATGAACTCATTGTGTCAATAAAAATCACTGTTAAACAGAAGCCTAAACAAAACTCTACAACTCGAAAAACAAATGAAGATCGGATTGCCGCTTGCCACTTTCCCGCCTTTTTTTTTTCTTTGGCCTAGCCGGCGGGCTATGCATTTAGCTTTTTAATAGTCAAGTATTGTCTATGATTGTCTATGAATGTCTATGAATCAGTTGTCTTTACTTTATGAATAAAGTCTATCTTTCTTCTTGTCTATGGGTGCACTCGGGTATGTCGTGTTTCATTTGAATTCCAATAAAAATGTGACAACTAGTTATTTTTAATTATTTGACAGTTGAAAACGATTCTCCCTAGGGCTGAAAAGTATTACTTTCAACCCGCTTCTCAGGCAACTTCAGACCTACTTTCCGTGTATGAGTAATGAAAATATATTTTATAACACGATGTAATTTTTTTTTAACATCTTAATTTTTGACCGATTTATATGGATTTATATTCTGTTTTTACAAATGCTATTTTTACATATTACATTTTCGATTGTAGTTAATGAATATCCAAATTTTGACAATAGTTAAATACCCAACAATCGGGTTACAAATTCACTTTCCTTTAAGTAGGTACTATTTTAGGTAAGTGTTCCTGTGGTACTACCACAGAATAACTAATAGTACTAAGAACTCTCGGAACATCATCAATCATGTTAAATTTTTGCTCTAAGCAACTTATCTAAAGTTCCCAATGATCCAAGTGCCGCTAAAAATTTTACGCAGGGTTAAAAAAAATACCAAATTTCACCTTTACAGTTTTAACAGTTTTCTGAAACGCAATAGATACCTATCTATCTAAACAACAGGTGAATTCAGAAAAAATGTAAGTAACTTCATAGGTATAAGTTACACGAATAAAATTTGTCACACAATTTTTGGTTACAAAGACATAATTTCTATAAGCGCGTGGCACACCCTCGATTATGGTGTTAGGTTACTCTGGGAAAATAGTTATCGTATGAGACCATCGTGCACAAACCCCTCGATACATTTGCAATAGGTACCTACTCAATACGCGTACAAATAGAAAAGCATTGTTTGTTTATTCTTGTCAAAATTAGATACAATAAATACCTACCTACGTATTAAATTATAACGCAGGCATAGTCAGGTCGAAACGCTAGTCATGCCTGCTTAACTTGTTCCTAAATTCGCCGAGCCAACTTCACAAACTTAGCATAAATTATTATTATGTACTCCATTAAAAATGTTGAATTTTTTGCATTCCATTAAATTAATTGGGCAAAAAGACTCACTCAAGTTCTCGGCAGGAAAGGCATTCCGAACCAGTGGTAGATTCATTGACGATTCAAAAGTGCTTGTAAAAGTTTATTTGAATAAAAAATATTTCTATTCTATTCTATTCTATTCAAGGTTTATAGAAGGTCTACAGCTTTTATAAGTTTTCAATGCAATTTTTTTTAAATTTAGAAATAATCAAGAGACCGAGTACTCAAACTTAAAAGTTTTGACCGGAAGTTTTAGTCCCCTTTACAATAAAACAAAAAAAAAATTCCGATAAAGTTAAGGCCCGGATTATTTATAAACTAATCCAACTTTCAAGGTGAGAGCATCAGAAGATAATTACTGAAATAAACAGCTCTGACAGAAGGACGAAGTTGTTTCACAAAGGGTTCCTTATTACCGTTTTGGCATTGAACCCTAAAAAATTACCAAACAACATTAGAATGAATAATTACGAACGTATGACACGGCCGGGCACTCCCGCCCACTGCGGATGGGAATATAATTCGATAATGTTCCTGTTATCTGATTATGTTGGGACCGAAAAATTATATCGCCTAATTAGATTAAAATGCAATTCAGAGATGCGCGACAGGCGGCACGTGACGAAATGTGCCCGGAGAAGCTTTATGGCGTTTTAGCTGTAGGGGGGTAGCAGTTTTTAAGTGTCTAGATTCTATATCGACGCACCGCAGGCCGACTGCAAAACTGCGGTTCCACCTGATGGTATCCCAAGTAGCACAGATAGCTGCGTAAGTATTCACTTTTAGACCTATTTGAACCTCTAAGCGTATTAAGACTCTTTTAAGAGTACACTGGTGATCCTACAGCTGCATAATGGTGGGAGGCATCGTCACATATGTGACGATGCCTCCCACCAGACCAGACCAGAGACAATTCAGAAATTATAAATTCCGAAATTGCCCCCGCCGGGAATCGAAGCCGAGACCTCCCAGTTATAAGAACACAGCGCTCACCACTGTCGATATACGACGATAGTTAATGAGTGTATAAAAGTAGAGCCCAAAAGTTAAGGGAGAGTTTTCAGTTACTATATTTTTTCTCTCATGGAAAAATCATAAAATGATTGGATACAAACAATACCCGTAGGTAATGAAAAAATCATTTAATATTAGGTAACTATACTTAAAACATCGTTCAGAATTTTTAAAAATTGCTATTATTATAAAAACGTAACAGTAGATAGAGGAGAGCATGTTTACATAGAGTAAATCAAAAAATAACTAAATAACTATTTCTAATGAAAAATATATTTCTTTATTAAAAAGTTTGTTTTTATTGAGTTTAAGTTTAAAGTTATTGAGTTTTGTTCACAATTGTTACAAGAAAAATCATTTTGACTCTGCATTGCTATATTAAATTCGAAGGCGTAACTAATGTAAAGAATTTTTTTTTTTACGGTAAAACCGTTTAAAAAAATAACTAATAAAATCAGTTGCTAGTTTAATTAACTGCTGATTTTCAAGATTTTCTTGTGATCAGTTAACTAAAACTAACTAATATAAGTAATTATTAATATTCTTGCTAGCTCTCGATGTAATTTGCTTTTGGAACAGCTGGTGGTAGAGCCTTTTGCAATTATCGTGAGAATCAGTTTTCTGACATATCACTGGCTCACGAGTTTTTACATAAATAAAAAATTTCATAACAGCTTTTCTGAATAGTTTGCTTTTCTAATCTTTGGCAGAATTCTATAGGTATACTTAATTGTAATCCTTACTTTCATTCTAATAAGTATTAAATAAATTCGAAAATGTTTGTTAGTTTGTCCTTCATCGACGGAGCAACGGAGAGCGACATGGACTACCTTTTATCCCCGAAAAGCAGTGTTCCCGTGGAATTTTAAAAACCTGACTCCATGCGGACAAAGTCGCCGGCAAAAGCTAGTAAACTATAATATAACAAAGCACTACGTAAGTATATTATACGTAACACCAGACGTTAATTAATTATTGTGCGGTTGATGCAAAGCGCTTAATAATATCATGTTTTACTCTTTGTTATTTGAAATAATAATCTCTCACGCACTATCACGTAATACTGAAATGAGCAATCTAAAGACCAGCGTCTCTACCTCGACCAGCCAGGGTAGCCATATTACAAACGTGTCGTCCCTTTCTACGATCGCTAACGCTAAAGCAGGGGTTCCCAAAATTTTTTACCGCATGTCCTATCCTTTCAGAAGGCAAGCGTGATAAAAATCTTTGGGAACCCCTGCTCTACAGCGTTAGCGAACATGAAAATATGGGTAAGGCGGCAGGGACTTAAGGTCGTAGCCGATTTACATGACACCGCTCCCACCCAACCAAAGTATGAGCATTCAAATATGGACTTAATATCGTGCTCTGGAGGTGCACTTTACAATAACAACACCGCGGTACGGTAACGGTACCGCGCGCTGTTTTCTATTTAGTGTTGTTACTGTAAAGTGCACCTCCAGAGGACGATATTAAGTCCATATTTGAATGCTCATACTTTGGTTGGGTGGGAGCGGTGTCGTGTAAATCGGCTACGACCTTTATTCGGAGTATTAGGCTGTCTATCCATTGAAGCGGAGCGGAGGGGAGATAAGTTCGGTAGACCAATGATATTTATTTATTTTCTGTGTTTATTCTTACATTTTATATCCACATTTTGACAACAGTCAAATAACCAGTTATAGCACAGTATAAGGTCGACCTTCCTTATCCTGTGGTTATTGTTTTTATCTGCGAAAAAGACAACATTTTTCGAGCGGGGGACCGAATAAAGGCAGCAAAAACCATAAAATCAAAACTAATAAAACAAACACTGCGAGCTGTCATCGCTCCCTTCAAAACCAGTCCCCCCACTTATTAAAATTAATAAGTGGGCCCTCGTCTGTATTAATGATCGCACTGTGTCAATAGCGGAGTAATATATTTAGCAAACAACGTAAACCATGCTGTACTTAACATTAAACCAGAGCAAGCCCACAATTCACTTTTGCATCTCTAGCCTATCATAACAAGTGGGTTGCTACAATATCAATAAAATAACTTTATCGGCTAGCTTTTGGGTGCCGAGTCAATAAGTGAGCGACGTCTTTTAAAATGACTTTGAATACCGCCTCACAATATTCAAAGCATAGTAAGTGACATAAATACTAAGTTACTAACTACTACGCATCTCGCGTGTGCAAGATGCATTTAACTTCGCCCATATCAGTTTAACGGTTGAGCGGTGAAAAGTTGACAAACTTATCAACTTCTAATTTATCTGAATAATGACATTTGTTAAATATATTATTGCATAATATTCACGCACCTGGTAAAATCCTGGTAAAATGTATAAGGCTCAATTTACCCTATTACATCACATTGTACCTGCATTTTGGTGAATAAATAAATTAAAAAAAAAAAAAAACAGATAGACATACTTTCACATAATTATTATTTTGATGAAACGCTAAAGTTGTTGGAACATGTGGAACGGGACGCATTTATCTTTCAGAGCTAGAGCTGCGTAAAAAGATATGAAAATGGGCCCTTATGGTTCTCCTGACCTATTTTTCCACTGAAGATATATAAACTAAAAGACAATCTGGGAATAACTTTCCTAATTTACATAGGTTTAGGTATATAATGCAGAGCAACCGCAGACATACAATTTCAAGTTGGCCGACTATCGAACAACTAAATTGTGTATTTTCACAATTTAGTTGATCAACTGTTATACTTATTTTGTGCGTAATCGGAGGGAAATTTTAATTCTGATACGATCGGTGTCTAATTATTGTATAGTTAGACGATTTAGTTGGAAACAATTGCGGGCTACCATAAGTCACTATGCTTATTAGTGTACTTTGCGGTTTAGTTGCCCAACTTGAAATTGTATGTCCGCACGTATTCTTAGCAAGGTATTTTCAAAATAAACGTAGGTTTATCTTCATTTAACTTTTTTTTTGAAATTTAGGCAGGTACTTCAATTAAACTAAAAAGAAAATAATAATAAAGAAAACGGAAACTTCGTTATCTAAGCATATTTTTACAAATCCAGTTTTATACTCGCCTACGCTTTGATCTAGTTAGGCATATTTGCCGACCACTACAGGCCCGTGTTGAGGGTAACCGACGGAAGAGGGACGCTTGTTTGCTCGGCAAATGTTTTTAATAAGCGCACCACCATTATTTGTCTCATAATGAATTATTACGAGCGCTCATAACGAGAGAGCACGAAAGTTTTCTCATATAAGGTTATTGTAGAGATTTATTTCCTTCATATCGAATTTTAGCTGCAACCGTGAGAAATAAGAATCAGGTTACACGTCGGAACGCAGGCCTCATTGTTTTGGTGCGAACGAGTTTTCGGTTAATGAGGTACATTAAGAAGAAAGCGGCGGGCATGTCGCAACCGTGACGAGCTGCGTCGGGTTCCTTCGCTGAAATTGAATCTCGTACGCATGCCGAGAGCCCTATACTCCGCATTTAGTTACGCTTGCTCGCACCCGATTCCCTAATAAGACAAAATCCTTACTAATATTATAAATGCGAATGTGTGTTTGTTTGTCCTTTAATCACGCAGCAACGGAGCAACAGGTTAGTGATTTTTTTCATAGTTATAGTTGAGTACCTGGAGAGTGACATAGGCTTTTTTTTTTATTCGACGACATAAGTCCTTGACTGCGATCTCACCTGATGATAAGTGACGATGCAGTCTAAGATGGTAGCGGGATAACTTGGAAGTGGTATGGCAGTGTACATTAACCGCTAATCTGTTTCTACACGCCATCGTGCCGGAACGCTAAATCGCTTAGCGGCACGTCTTGGACGGTAGGGTGGTAACTAGCCACAACGAAAAACTCCCACCACACCAGACCAGAGACAATTCAGAAATTATAAATTCTCAGATTGCCCCCGCCGGGAATTGAACCCGAGACCTCCCAGTTATAAGACCACAATGCTCACAGAGAGGCTACCTTTTATCTTAGAAAATCAAAGAGTTCCAGCGGGATTTTTATAAACTAAGTTTATGTGGACAAAGTTGCGGGCAAGTCTACAATTAAAACCTGTTTAGTAGGTAGAAGTTGTTCATACAATCTGAGTACCCGGTACTTTTTGATAACAATGTCCACAAATACCTCGGAGGAAAAAAAATTTTGGGCTATATCTTGATGACAAATACTAACTTATTAACTTGTAGATACAAGGATATCAATTTGTATCTTATTATACGGTACAACGTTCGCTAAAATTGATTGCTAATGATACAGCAAAAATACGTGTAGAGTTCAGAGCCTTCAAAACATTGAAGTTCGTATCTTTTTTGTAAGATCTTACAAGAAATATTTTTCTTGTAGATTTTCGCGTAGTATTCTCTTTGACAGCAGCTCTCTATATTTCTGAGCGTCAATTTTAAAATCCCAGTTAGTCGACTGCGGAAAAGCTGCTGCATTGATACAATTTCAACTGTGCTGATTGGCTGATTTTTTTTTAATACTAAATAGGCTTGCGCTTGACAACGATTAGTACTGGAAAGCACTGATGATGTCTAGGTTGGAGCGCGTTTGCCTAGAAGATGCTTATTCGCTCTTGCCTTGAAGGTACTCAAATAATATAGGTGGCAGGAAAAACGGATACTGGGAGGGTGTTCCACATCTTAGCGATTTGATGCAGAAACGTTGAAATAAAGCGTTTCATGCCAGTAGATTGGATTTGTACCACGTAAAGATGCCATCGCTCACGACTTGTCGAAGTTCTGTTGTAAAACGGTGGCGGATAATACAATAAGTTGATACTTGGATTAGTAAAAACACTTATTACGAACAATTACCTTTTGCCCGCGACTTAGTAGAGTTAGGGTTTCTGTTTATCCGTGTTATAAGGTAGCCTATGACACTTTCAACGTCTTTAACTAACCCATGGCAAAAATAACGTCGATCCATTGCTACACGATTGAAAGAAAAACTAATAGGTAAACCAACAAACAAACACACTTTCGCAATTATAATAGGTTGTGAAACCTTATCAAGCCTAATATAAATTGGTCATACGTCAAAGTTCTGTGTACGGAACACATAAAAAACCAAAACAGAGAACATAGTTTCAAGGTAGAACAAACTGATTATAAACCATGCCTTCCTTTTCGCGTTCACAACAATTGAAAAAAGTTAGCGCAACTAACGGGACGGTTCTAAAAAAACTTTAGGTATGCCTGTTTTTATTCGCCGTTTTTGTTGACGGTTGTTGTGAGATAAATTCACTTTCAGTTGCTGTGCTAATAAAAATTTTCCGCAGACGTGGCTAATATTTTATCTTTAAAGGCAATTTAGCAAAGAATAGCATTGCAGCACCTGATATAGATTCTCATCTAGACAACTTTATGGCTAAGAAAAAAAAAATAAGAAGACAGCAGGATTCACATTATAATATTAGTATGAAAGATTTAGTACTTTTCCTTTCCTCAGACCAGCTGGTAACCATTTAAAACGGCCTTTATAAAAACTGATGACTATGAAAATGTTATTCTTTCTACTTACCAATTTTGAACACAGCTTATATTAATTACAAGCAATTTATTTTTCTTTGTTTACGTCCGGTTTCTAAACGATTTAAAAACAGATATAAATGATTATACCACTGAAGGTGCTAAGTAGTGGGCTGGCCATGGGATAAATAGATGAAAAATGAATTGCAAGTCACGACGGCACGTGGCTCATGATTGTGTGTGTCGTATCTGTATAATTGTGAGCGAGAGCTTGCTCGCGCCTGACCGCTCCCACCTTGGCTCCTGACAGTCACGCACACTTACGCAATATGCATGTACACGACGTAACCACAAGTATAGCGCCCGTAACTTCGTGAGATAAGCGTACTATAAAATGATGGTTACACAGTTCTATAACTTCGTCGCGCCCTTGTAACGTTTTCATCGTAGTAGAGACTAGCGTCGCGTGCGCATGCGCTCATTAACTTAAGTAGGATAATATACTGATGTTATTTTTGCATTTTAATATTACTTCTTACCAGGCATTGCACGATCTTTTAGAGAGACACGCCATCTCACAGTAGATTAAGGCAAAAATTATTACGAAGCCACTAAAGCACGCCTAAAACCTTTTGCTAATAGTCTGGTAGGTATACGGTTTAGGTACGCAGCTATAACTTTTGAGAAATTATTTTTATTTATTCGAGGATAATCCTTGATAATGATCTCTGTTGGTGGTAAGGTAAGCAAAGTAGGTAACAGATGATGTTGATACCTAGTAGCATGGATAAAAGCATTGGCGTACAGTACAAACGTGGAAAAGGTATGGAAGTTTTAATAAACTTAAGTCTCTGATAGTAGGGGAACGCGGGGGAATTGGGAAAATAAAATAATACGAGCATGCCGCTACCAACGACAATCCTTTTCTAACTATAAAGTACGCAACATAGTAAGTAGGTAGGACCGGTAGGAAATCATAAAAATATAGAGGTGCAAATCAGGATGGATCAGCTGTCATGGGGAGATCGGCGGGCGCGTGCCGAAGCCCTGCGGGGCTTCGTGACGTCAGCCGCATCTGCCCGACAGATGGCGCCGCGCCCGCCCGTCCGGACGCCGCAGATACCATCGCTCGCACGATAACACTCCCCGCCAATTTGACATAGTGTCCGTGACTGCATGAATACTTATAATGATCAAATGACCAATCTAAATAATATGAGACAGTAATTAGCGATTTAGAGTTATGATGAAGCCATGGATTCATCACACCATAGCTGCATACCTACTCTGGTTTTCTAGGATAGCACAAGGAGCAGTTTTGACATCATCGAACCTTAGTGTCAAAAAAGACTGTCTAGACAACCACGCCCTAAGTAAAAAAATAGAAAATATCTGACTCACAATTTCTTGTCTCACAGTTAAAATTATCTATTTAGAATTTAGAATGGTTTTCAGATTTCAGAGCTTCATAGTCATTTTATTCAGACGATAGACTCCCTTCTATAAGCGGCTTGCTTCCTTCTAACTTCTGACTCATAGATGATAGACAAACGAAACGTGACGCTGTTGCAGGCATAAAAACTATCTGCGTAACGCTATGGTGTAACCTAGTCAATGTTTACGTGGTTTATAACAAGTAGTTAGCTGTTAGCTACTTGGCACTGAATTTGCACGCGATTTTCTTCACCCCGTGGGAAATTCTAGATTTCCATTCCATTGACATCTAACCTTCACCTCTTCAGTGTGATGAAAAAATATAATAATACTATTGTATTATTATATCATTACTAGCGGACCCGACAGACGTTGTCCTGTCTTAACTATGAATATTGAAACTCCCCTTTTTACCCCCTTGGGGAGAGAATTTTCAAAAAATGTAAAATACGTAATTCTTTATTTTTGATCAAGAGCCAAAATATCAAGTTTCATAAACATAACTTGAAAAATAACTTGAAGAACGAAGGACTATCATACAAACATTCAACCCCTATTTAATCCCTTAGGGGGTAGAATTTTTAAAAACTGTGAAACACCTACTTTTTTGTTTTCAATTTAAAGCCTAAGTACCGAATTTTATGGGTATAGCTTGAAAAATAACGGAGTTTCATACAAACTTTAACCCCCCTTTTAAACCCCCTTGGGGGGAGAATTTTCGAAATATGTAAAATACGTAATTCTTTATTTTTGATCAAGAGCCAAAATATCAAGTTTCATAAACATAACTTGAAAAATAACTTGAAGAACGAAGGACTATCATACAAACATTCAACCCCTATTTAACCCCTTAGGGGGTAGAATTTTTTAAAAGTGTGAAACACTTACTTTTTTGTTTTCAATTTAAAGCCTAAACACCGAATTTTATGGGTATAGCTTGAAAAATGACGGAGTTTCATACAAACTTTAACCCCCCTTTTTACCCCCTTGGGGGGAGAATTTAAAAAAAATGTAAAATACGTAATTCTTTATTTTTAATCAAGAGCCAAAATATCAAGTTTCATAAACGTAACTTGAAAAATAACTTGAAGAACGAAGGACTATTATACAAACATTCAACCCCTATTTAACCCCTTAGGGGGTAGAATTTTTAAAAACTGTGAAACACGTACTTTTTTGTTTTCAATTTAAAGCCTAAATACCGAATTTCATGAGTATAACTCGAAAAATGACGGAGTTTCATACAAACTTTAACCCCCCTTTTTACCCCCTTGGGGGGTGAATTTCGAAAAAATCCTTTCTTAGTGCTCGCCTACGTCATAAAAGGAACCTACTGTCAAAATTTCAAGTTTCTAACTTCAGTGGTTTAGGCTGTGCGTTGATCGTCAGTCAGTCAGTCAGGACAAGCCTTTTTATATAATTATAGATTATGATAGGAAAACTAATATTAAATAGGATCATGTTTTATAGATTTTTAGAGGCCGCTATATTTTTTGGACTACAATAAACCAGGCAAACATGCTATAATCTAGACGTCAGCAGTGGCACTGATGACGTCTAGATTATAGCATGTTTGCAACTGATTCAGAGCTTTCCATTGACTATCGTCAAGCGTAAACCTATCTTGCAATGATTAAAAATACATCTTCCAGATAGCATCTGTTTGTGCTTTGTAGTGATCAATAGGGCGATCGCATGCACTCAGCGCGTGATACACCCTATTGTTTTTATTATGAGGTAACTGGTAATTACCGGTGCATCGGAATATACCTTAGTGATTTGCTATTTACGCCATATGGCAGTTTAATAACATTTTTAATACCTATGCTAGTGAAATAATATTGAACTGAACAATGTGCGTGACTTTTTTGTATTCAAGAATAACATAATAAGGAACATATTTATCTACATAAATATATTATGTTTGTATACCTACATATTATAATTATATATGTTTTAATAGTGTAGTTCCCAGTGAAAGGTTATAATTCACCTATTTTCTTATTTCAGTTTTCCCCCGCTGGAAAATTCCCAATGAAAAATCCCCAACTGATTTACGTAATTCGTAGGTCGAAAAATAAAATTACTTTATAATTAAATTTTTCTAAGGAATCTTGGCGAACGAAATTGATACCATGGAAATGTTAAATCCAAATAAAAATGTTTTTTTTTTTAATTTGAAAACTCAGTTTGAAATTTCTTCGACTCTATGGACTGAGTGCAAGAAATATTATTATACTTACATAAGTACCTAAATACCTACGTCCTATTTCGATAAAAACAAAATATTCCTACATTTTAGTTCAAAATATACCAAATTATGAAATAATAATATACATAAGAGTATTTTACCAACGTACCTTCCTTGATCCCTGAAAATAACAAGAACTAGGTACTCTACATTGTAAATTCTGAGGATGATTGTGTGTAGATGAATAGAATCATTACCATACCAATTACGTATAGTTCTTGCAATTCACGAGGGCTCGTGTCGTGGCTCATGGTTGTGTGTGTGTCGCATCTGTATAAGTGTGAGCTCCCACCTAGGCTCCTAACAGGCACGCACACTTACGCAATCTGCATCTGCACGACGCAACCACAAGTAAATCACAAGTGTCCTCGTGAATTACAAGAACTATATCAGCTATAATTTAGTATCTATACCTAGATAGTAGATACTAGACTTACCTACGTATTATTCATTATTCTCAAGTAATATAAAAGAATGAGAATGTAGGTACTAATGTTATTTATTGATTTAGTATGTCTTATATGTCTTTACTGAGAGTTCAAACAAAATCCACCTGTTCCTACATTTTATTGACACAAAGTCGCTACTAAGAAGTTGTGATTGGCAGTTCATATAATAAATACAAAATATAAGTCTCTCCAATAAGTGCCATGAAGGGTTTAAGAATTTGACAATATTTTTGTATGAAATGATAATATTTTGAATTCGACTTTTTTGTACGTTTTGCTGGTTATCGTATGACATGGTTATCAGAATAGAATATAATAGATTCATTGCTTGTTTGTAAGTAGGTATGTAGTATGCAGGATCGAGTACACGGTACGATGTTATGACAGGTAGATCGATTTACTAAGCCATCAAAAGCGTCCAAAAATTAGATTTTATTGTTATTACATATTTTATACAAAGAGACTTAACAAGGCCTTTTTCTTTACCTTACGCCTTGAATTTGCATGAATGGACGCACTAGTTCGCGTAGCATACAAGCCGATGAAATCCTGCTTCAAAAACATAATTTATATCAAACTAAACATAATAACAACAACTAACAATAACTAACAGCAATATAAAAGTGAAAAGGGCCAAAAAAGAAATATGTTAGTGGGGAAAACAATGAACTTTCACACGAGCAACCAGGTTGATTTAACGTGGTTTATCGTGGAATCACAGCCGAGGCGCTCTGCGGTGCTGTAATTGAATTTGGTAAACAATCCCTTACCCACGGATCGCCTGATGCTTCCAGTACCAACGCACCTGTGCGAATTATACAACTTATAAATATACCTAATTATTTCGTTATTTATCTGCGCTATCCCCGTTCTCTACATATTATGACGGATATCACACTAATATTTAGGCGAAAGTTTGTATGTATATGTGTGTGTGTGTGTTTGTGTATGTGTGAGTGTGCATGTGTGTATGTTTGTTACTCCTTTACGTCAGAACGAATAAACCGATTTTGCTGAAATGGAATCGAGATAGCTCACATCCAGGATTAACACATAGGCTACATTTTTCCCGGAGAATTAGAGAGTTCCCGCGTTACTTAAAAAACCTTAATTCATGCGGACAAAGTCGCGGGCATCTTCTAGTAAAATATAAAACTACACTCAAATAGGTTTTTCGGATTTTCGAAGTCAAATATTGACGAAACGATGTATAGGTACGCATGAGCCTGTATGAGTAAACGATCCCTCACATTCGCACGAATATTCTAGTCCACACGTGTATATTCGCTAATGAATATGCAAAGTTTTACGCAGTTTTGACAGCGCTTGCCTTATTCCGAACTGTGTCTGTATTTTTGACTCACAAAATCGCAAGTATAATTGAGAAATTCGTGGACAATGTGAGGAAGATTAAATGGGTTCACAAATTAGTATACAAATACCTAGACAAGACATTAGGATTTGGCTGAAACCTACTATTATTTAAGATACGGTTTCAGGAGTTACCTATAGGTATCGGATTCTGTAATACTTAGCCAAGATGTTATACTTTTTGTGCCCTAGAATTCTAGAACTCTAAGTAGGTATTATTCGGATTTTTGTGCACTTTCCAAAACGTATAATCTAAGTTCAAGTTTAAACATGGCCATAATAAATATCAGGAGTTAGTTCGAATCTCACCGTACTTACTTAGTATGTTTTGTTTGAAAATCAATACATGATCAGATTTACACAGCGAGTTTACCAAGAACACAAATTCACCCTTATCAAAACGTTGACGCGTGCTGGTAACTTTTTAGCCGCGAGAAAAAACAATGGAGCAATCTCTCACAAGTATCGTTTTCACCCGTCGGCAGATCAATGTAAGCCCCGCGCGATAATTGAATCGCGAGGGTCAGGACGCTTCGGGTCCATTATTAGTGATACATTTGATTCGTATGTGGCTACCCTAACCAGGGCTTAGAGGGGGTGCCTCTTTGCTAATGGAAAAAGTCAACGTTATTAGAAAATCGTTCAGCTGATACTGTTAAATTTTGAATTTAGCTAGGTAGGTGTACATATTGCTTACCTAAAAAGCTTTATTTATATTTTGTAGAAGATAGCTTGCATTCTACAGCAATATCGAGACCGGGACTGAAACCAGATCCACCAATGCAGCAATGTTCGAAGAGCTGATGGTCGATGGGGTCCCAAGGTGCTGGAGTGGCGACCCTGCACCGGGAAGCGCAGTGTTGGCAGACCTCCCACTAGGTGGACCGACGACATCAAACGAGTCGCAGGGAGCCGCTGGATTCAAGCAGCGCAAGACCGAGGCCTGTGGAGGTACATGCAAGAGACTTATGTCCAGCAGTGGACGTCTATTAGTTGATAAGGAAGGAAGGAAGGTAGAATCATGACGTTTCACGAGTTAGCCTGTATGAAATAAATAATTTTGAATTTTTGAATTTTAAGCTTGTATGGCATAATAAGAAATAATATGTCCTTATATAATTATTTCACAGGTTTCAGGATTGTCGTGTAATGAAGTCTTTTTCAAATAGGTACCCAAAAATTTTAAGAGGGACCTTTTAGTATAGGTACCTTTCTTCAATACTTTCTAAAATAGGATTACTAAAATAATATTTGTTGGCAACAAAGAACAATAGGTGCCTAGTGCCTACATACTTTACAGTTGCGTTTGTGTTTCACTTGTTGTCTAGTGGGGATCATTACTTAACTCTATTACACTTTTTGTGCCAAGTGTTTTGGCGGTATAACAAGGGTGGAAACGACCCTACAAAACGAATGACATGCTTTCAACAGCCTCCGCTTTTATTGTTTATTTTGAACATAAAGTTTTATACAATTTAACGACCTCCCTGGCGCAGTGGTGAGCGCTGTGGTCTTATAACTGGGAGGTCTCGGGTTCGATTCCCGGCGGGGGCAATTTAGTAATTTATTATTTCTAAATTCTCTCTGGTCTGGTCTGGTGGGAGGCTTTGGCTGTGGCTAGTTACCACCCTACCGTCAAAAACGTGCCGCCAAGCGATTTAGCGTTCCGGCACGATGGCGTGTAGAAACCGATTAGGGGTATGGGTTGAATTTACACTGCTATACCCCTTCCAAGTTAGCCCGCTACCATCTTAGACTACATCGTCACTTACCATCAGGTGAGATCACAGTCAAGGGCTATCTTGTCATAGAATAAAAAATAAAAAAATTTGCAAGCCCTACCTAGCAAAGTACTCAAATAACATCAATTCGTTAAATTCAGGCATCTACTAAAAAATATTATAACAATTCTACGTTTAGTTATACGTACCTACTTATTTTAAAATGCAATAGGTAGACTTTAACTTTAAACCCTTCCAATCCGAGAGGAGAGCTGTCGCCTGTGCATAGTGATAATAACTAACTTTCTGGCATGGCACACATCTTATAAAAGTAGGTGGAGTAGGTTCATAGGTGGGTATATTGGCTGTCCCATTTCAAAATCTAGTAAGTGTGATTGACAAAATTTTACAGGAGACCAAAATAAAATGTTTTGTAGTAGATGGCCTAGCGAAGGAATAAATATATCCAATAAAAGCTTTCAAAGTAGTTCATTTACGAAACATTAATTCTTCAACAGATACTGATGAAATGAAATGAAATAGAAAGTTCAGAAGAGCTACCGAAAATATGTTTTTTGGTCTCCTGTAAAATTTTGTCAATCACACTTGCTAGGTTTTGAAATGGGACAGCCGATATAACAGAATTGTTAGGTAGGAACTAGGAAGGTATCTATACAAAGGTTCCTAAGCTTATAAGTGATTCAAATTGGCATTCAATGTCCTGTTAACGACATCAGCCTTCGTGATTAAATCGAAAGAGGATCCAATGAGATGCTGTTGGAACATTGCAGTTACAAAATAAATAATATAAACGTAAAAATTATTTTTACAAAAGATTTCAAACGCCACTACAATGTATATCAATTGTGCCTATAAAATTTGAAGAGTTCCCTCAATTTCTACAGGATCCCATCATCAGATCCTGACCTGATGGCAATGAGACCACCTGGAAAGTATACCTACCCTTTCAAACAAAAAAAGAATTTTCCAAATCGGTCCAGGCGTCTACGAGTAATCGGGAAACATACATAAAAAAAAAGATTCCGACGAATTGAGAAACTCCTCCTTTTTTGGAAGTCGGTTAAAAATGTATCCATTCATTTTTCTCGAGTCAATGTGCAATAATATAATTGTATGTACAAGATAAAATCGCTATTTAAAGTTGTTGCAGTTTTCAGCAATTATCTTTTTCTTCCTAATAAAAAATTCTACTGGGATTCTACGTTGTATAATAGCTATGATAAAAATCCACCGACTTTGGACCGACCAACGACTTACACATAATATTATATGCACGTAGTATGTAAGTATAATAGGTGGTTTTTGAGGTGTAGCAAGTATTAACTAAAAAGTTATTGACCGCCTCGATTTCATGGCGAAACACTTTTGGCAATAAAATTTCAAAAGCCATTTGCTTAAGTAATCGCATAACATTTACATGCCCTAATACGCTTGAATGGGTAGCATTGTCATCAATCTTGAGGGGTATTGGGTACATGGTGAGTAGAACGGTAATGCGTGCGACATATGGCATCATGTGCGTCCAACTAGAGTATGGTATAGCTTATTCCATAGTAGCAATGGACTATGGTTGTACGAAGTGCGTTCCGCCTCGATTACACTGAATAGACCCATGGCTTAAGTGACCCGCACCGACCTTTGGATTCACGGCCGTTCGCGATACGAGATAGTATCGCGATACAAGTGGACACCTTGTATTGTGGACCCTTTGAAACGTTGAAAATATATTCAATTGTGACAAAAGTTGTAATTGTTTGAAGTACGCTCTTAGAGATCGGTTCGCAAATGACCCGCATTTTAATATAAATAAAACGTATTGCGTAGATTATACTTAGGTATGGCTTTTAAATTTTAAAGCAAAATTCATAGACATTTTTATTTTTAGAGAAAATGGAACGTAAACATCCAAGCTATTTTCGAATTACATATGTGTTATTATTTTCCATCATAATTGCAACCCTGTACGATTTACTCGTAGTTCCTGAATCCATTTTTCATGAGAAGAATGATGAATAAAAACTAGCTGCGTCTCTAAAACTGACTGACTGGTACCCTCACGCTATTGGTTAAAATGCATTGATGCAGCCAATTAGAAGCCACTGCGATCGTTACACTGACGCAATAAGTTTTAGAGAATCGACACGCCGCTGGTCAAATAGGTTTATATTATCTAAAAAAGTTAGACCCAAACTCAAAACACAAAACAATGAATATTTAAATCGCCCTGTATGACGAATGAGTTGACACGTATGGCTGCATAGCCGGGTTTCGTCCGCGCCGGGGATGGATGCCTGGAGTTCGGAGGAGGGTTGCGCGCTAAGTGCCGGGAGGCCACATGTCGCTCTCGTCGCGCTAATCTCCAGGATTTGCCATCCGATGTCCCCGGCAATCACCCATCTCGCTTCACATCACACCGGGCGATACATCCCTCTCGCTCGCCTCATTGAATATTATTGCTCTATGGGGATTTTGAAAATATGGAGCCGTTTAGCGAAAGCCGTACATTGTATCCATCCAGTGGAATTATTCATACGCGGCTCGCTGCATTTATCACTTAATGGTATTAGCTATTAGGCCGTTTAATCGCTCGATTTACGTCTCTATTCACTTCTGCAGTTGTTGTTGAAAAATTCGAACTTCGAAACTCTTAACACTTTACATGCACAAATCAAAACTTTCCTCTAGATGGCACCATGTGAAAGTATTTATTTCTTGGTTTGTCCTTCGCAGAAGCGCGGAGCATCGACGTGTTTTTGCATAGGCTAACTTTTTTCCCGGAAAAAAACAAAGTTCTCGCGGGATTTTTAAAAATCTATTTCCACTCGGATAACGTTGCGAATGAAAGCTAGTAAATAATAATAAGCACTGAAGTGGTTTAAATTATATTATTTTTCGATAACAAGATAAATCATCACATTAATTCATACGTCAGAGTTCGTTGCTGCTTTCTACTGCAGTTAGCTTTAAACGAGTAGTATAGATTGATCTAGATTGATCTAACTTATAACATAATAGTTTGAAACAATCGACAGGTAACTTTTCTATCCATCTTCAGTCTCACTATTAAAATAATAAATAGTTGTCCATTAACGCGATTGATTTCAGAACTGCAAGTATAAAATGATCGCACTGTCAACGCGACATGCGGTACAATACCTACCTAACACATGGCGTCGACTCTGTAAGCAATTTTACAGCGAACACTTCATAACTAACCACTAGGCTTCTATTCCATAGCATTATAACTTATTTTCATATGGCAAAGAGATCCTTTAATAGCAAGAATTATTGTTGTTCAGAGTGCATTGTCAGGACTCTGGCGTGTCATTGCTTCCCTTGCAACCCTAAAATCGTTCAATTCCATCTAGCCGGACGGGCGCACAGGTTAACTTTTGTTGTTTTACAAAAGCCGTGCATTACCGTCCGATTGTTGGCACAAATGTTGTGTATTACAAAGCATTTTATGTTGACTTACCAATAATTATCCTGAGGTTTAATTCATTAATGCTTTCCGCCTGTTCAATAAACTACCTACTGTTTATTTTAAAGTATTTGCAATACTAGTATGAGATTGGCTGAGGTAAAAAAAGGATCGTATCGTAGGTAGGTATATTCTTACTAATATTACGATAAATGTGAAATTGTGTTTGTTTGTTAGTTTGTAGGTTTGTACGATAGTCAACAACGATGCAAGAAGGGATCGACGTGATGCTTTGCAAGGATTTGCAAGGTAGGTACCTACCTATAGTTGAGGACTTGTACCTATAGAGAGTGAGTAGAGTGACATAGGCTACCTTTTATCCCGAATAAACTGGGGGGTTCCTGTGGGATTTTTAAAAACCTAACTCTAAAAGCTAGTTTCTTTATAATATATAGATTATATTAATTTAGATTGGAGAACAATGGTAAAACGTTTCCTTTTCTCAGCAACCTTATAGTGGGTACTTTCCTATTGAGTATTGACATTACATTTCTAAGCAAAAAAAATGTAAGAATTATTCTTTGGCAAACGAAAAGTCAATAGAGGTTTTGAGGCATTGCCCTCGAGGTGGTTTCGTGCGCGTTTCAGGCGGGGAGGCGCGGGGAGGCGGCGCCTGGGGACGGCTCTACTCTTCTTGATTACAGTTCCCCATGCCTACTCTCGCCCCCCATTCCACCCCCGCTGCATAAGCCTACGTTACCACCCAACTAACAAAATGGTCATAAGATTTTAAGCTTTTATGATTATTTCGTCACATAGGTGTCGTATATTAGTAAGTTTTAAAATGTGACGTTGTACAGGCATCATGTATATTGCATTTAAGTTTCAATGCAATTTGGTAATAAAAGTCGTTGTACAAACGTTTGTATGAAATAGCTATAAAGCAATTTAATCGTAGAAAATACACAGTCATACAAACGTTTTAGGCGGGACATTTTGGCTGGTATTACAACCTTAATAATGCTGCTATAAGACTATGCATGTGAACATGACATTTTAAATATATTCGCAGTAATGTAAACCAGCCAAGCCCAATAAACGCGACAGAGAGTGATGGTTCCGTACCTATTTTTTAACCGACTTCCAAAAAGGAGGAGGTTCGGCCTCGGCCTTCGGTATCAATTCGGCCGGTATCTTTTTTTTTCTGTTGAAAATCGATGTCTCTTATGTTACTCTTTAACACGAATGAACCGATTTGGCTGAAATTTGGAATGGAGATAGCTCATACCCAGGATTAGTACATAGGCTACATTTTATCCCTGATAATTAAAGAAACCTTAATCATGTCAATCAAGTCATTATGGCCATACCTCCCATGGTTAACGACACAACACAACGGCCCCTAGTCCCCGGATAAAGTTGGGAACCGACAATTATGTCATTTTTCGACGTTGACAAAATTGAAAATATGTTTTTTGCCGCATTCCCAAAAAACTTATGGTCTCTAAAATGTTCTGTTAATGTAAAAAACTATTTTTTGGAATGACAAATAACGGTTTACTAAAATGTTTTAGGGAACTCTGATAGGTTCGTAATGAAGGAACGCCATGTTGTTTAAGAGTTTATAACTCTTAACACAGCAGTATTCATCGTATACAAGTATTTTGTAACTTATAATGGCACGATGAAGTGGTATATAAGTATTTCGTAAGTCATAATGGCATTATGACATATAATAATTTATTTTTTATTTAAAAAATAATAATTAAATACACAATAAATGAAGGGGGCATTTAAAATTTATTAATAAACCTAAAAAGTTGGTCCCTAAAGTAATATTCGCATTAAGTTTTCCAAACTTAAACATAAACACATCCCATTTCAAACTTGTAAATAATTTGATTACACTTATAGTATAAAAGTATAAAAATATAGTCTGCACACATGCAGAATTTATTAATAGTTAAATTCTATTACTTATAATTGAAAGCGCTTCAATACTGCATCAAATAGATTCATTGGTCCGAAAAACGTCTGCGCTATGAATGCTATGGTAACTATACGACTAAATACTCATACCAATGATAATATTACAACACTACTATGTTCTCGCTTATGACTTTTGAATGACAGCTATACGACTTTATAGAAATAGTAACTGCGCCAAAATCGCGTTGTATAAGCGTTGGTATGTCTTATTTTCATGCCATTCAGTTTTTCGAAAACGTTTATACAATTCTTATATGATTTATATTAAGACCATTTTGTTAGTTGGGCAATTGCCTACAACCCAACTAACAAAATGGTCTTAATATAAGTCATATAAGAATTGTGTAAACGTTTTCCAAAAACTGAATGGCATGAAAATAAGGCTTACAAACGCTTATACAACGCGATTTTGGCGCAGTTACTATTTCTATAAAGTCGTATAGCTGTCATTCAAAAGTCATAAGCGAGAACATAGTAGTGTTGTAATATTATCATTGGTATGAGTATTTAGTCGTATAGTTATCATAGCATTCATAGCGCAGACGTTTATCGCACCAATGAATCTATTTGATGCAGTATGGAAGCGCTTTCAATTCTAAGTAATAGAATTTAACTATTAATAAATTCTGCATGTGTGCAGACTATATTTTTATACTTTTATACTATAAGTGTAATCAAATTATTTACAAGTTTGAAATGGGATGTGTTTATGTTTAAGTTTGGAAAACTTAATGCGAATATTACTTTAGGGACCAACTTTTTAGGTTTATTAATAAATTTTAAATGCCCCCTTCATTTATTGTGTATTTAATTATTATTTTTTAAATAAAAAATAAATTATTATATGTCATAATGCCATTATGACTTACGAAATACTTATATACCATGAATACTGCTGTGTTAAGAGTTAAAACTCCTTGTACACGATGAATACTGCTGTGTTAAGAGTTATAAACTCTTAAAGAACATGGCGTTCTTTCATTACGAACCTATCAGAGTTCCCTAAAACATTTTAGTAAACCGTTTTTTAGTAAAACTATTTTTTGTCATTCCAAAAAATAGTTTTTTACATTAACAGAACATTTTAGAGACCATAAGTTTTTTGAGAATGTGGCAAAAAACATATTTTGTCAACGTGGAAAAATGACATAATTGTCGGTTCCCAACTTTATCCGGGGACTAGGGGCCGTTGTGTTGTGTCGTTAACCATGGGAGGTATGGCCATAATGACTTGATTGACATGATTAAGGTTTCTTTAATTATCAGGGATAAAATGTAGCCTATGTGCTAATCCTGGGTATGAACTATCTCCATTCCAAATTTCAGCCAAATCGGTTCATTCGTGTTGACATCGATTTTCAACAGAAAAAAAAAGATACCGGCCGAATTGATAACCTCCTCCTTTTTGGAAGTCGGTTAAAAAATAGGTACGGAACCATCACTCTCTGTCGCGTTTATTGGGCTTGGCTGGTTTACATTACTGCGAATATATTTAAAATGTCATGTTCACATGCATAGTCTTATAGCAGCATTATTAAGGTTGTAATACCAGTCAAAATGTCCCGCCTAAAACGTTTGTATGACTGTGTATTTTCTACGATTAAATTGCTTTATAGCTATTTCATATAGACGTTTGTACAACGACTTTTATTACCTAATTGCATTGAAACTTAAATGCAATATAAATGATGCCTGTACAACGTCACATTTTAAAACTTGCATTAATACGACACCTATGTGACGAAATAATCATAAAAGCTTAAAATCTTATGACCATTTTGTTAGTTGGGAAGTTACAATGACGCAGTTATTTCACCAAAAATATCAATAAGTACCTACCTACCTGTTACCCGTGGGTATTTTGTATTAAGGTGCAGAATAGATATCTAATTAAAACCAGGCCAAAGTTGCTGAATAATTATTTATTTATTATTTACATCCCTACTTCTCTAATATCTAGCAAAAGTTGAGCATTTTGCTAGGTATTTGTGTGAATCTCCTTAGTTTAAGGCGGTGTCTTTCTTCGCCAAGTCTGTAAGGGTATGTTGTGTATATTTAAAGAAAATACAAAAATGCATGGAATTGTTTTACATTTTAAATATAAAGACATCTAGATAACACATTACAGTTACCTTTTAAAAGGTATCTACTGCACCTAATGTTGATCCAAGTCAATATGTAACTGGATCGGTGATCAACTTTCGATTTTTGAATGTGTCCGTTACCGTTCCTTCTTGCCTCGGAGAGCCATCAATCTCGGCTATCACAGGTGTACTTAACCATCGATGTTTAATTTGATATAGCTACAATTTCGAACTTACTTAGTTTAGTGGTAGATACTAGGTACCTTATGCGGAAGTATCTGGAAGTCCATCGTATTATTGTCCCAAGTAAACCCCTACCACTGTGTAATTAATGGAAGAGGTCCCAATCAGCAATGTGGAATACAATGCAGAAAGACACTAAAAAAGAAAGTTGGTGAAAAATCAAACGGTCTGCGCAGGTGGAAGGGCCGAGATTGCACGCATCAAACATGCACGAAGTTTCGCCCTTCGCTCGTAAAAATACATATTCTATCAGAAGGGCCCCGCTTTTAATATCAACCCGTAATGAGCAGCCGAGGTCGCTAGTCTCCTTAATTTTCTCTCTAACGTCCTATTTAGGTAAATTGTTCGCCTTAACAAGGTGAAGGCGAAAACGTTTTAAGATCCATAATTATAATTTAATACCCCGACACGGACTTTTATCGCTTTTTGTATGAATAATTTATCGACACAAACATCATTAACCGATGGAGTTTTATAAGAACGACGTTCAATTAATGATTGAAGTGTAGATACCTAGGTAACTACTAGAACAATAACAATCAGTTATAACTATCAGGGAAATACCTAGTACCTAATAACTAGTCGTAAAGTTAAATGATTATTTTATTTTTATGACATAAGTGTAACAATAATAAGTAATTATTATTACAAGTTTTATATCTTAATAAAAATTATTATCAAATCTAATAAAACTAATTACAATACACGTAATAATAATAATTACAATTATTATTATTACGTCTATTGACTATTGTGGCTAATTACATAATAATTTCCTAAGTGGTCGGATTTAAATCTCGTGTTATCCTTTTTTTAATGCTTTCTGTGGAAAAGGATATCAATAGATTTAGACCACCTTTATGGCATATATTTCGTACGCGTACGCTTATGATGACATAAGACTTTGCTTTTCTTGTCAGTCTGTTCATCTTTTAAGTTTTTAAGGGGTTTTTTACTTGGCATAACATATAAGTTACAATTACAGTAGAATGAATGCACTCCATTGAGCTAAAGCTTGGCACAGACTTCCTGAAGACGAACATAGTAGGTATAAGTATTATGACGTGATTTCGGAAAAAATGTTTCCCCGAGATCGAAATTGCGGGCTGCAGTTAGTAATATGAAATATCCTAACATACTTTCTATTGTTCTAGTACTACTAATTTATAATTTAACTTTAAATGCAAAAGTGTCCCTTTGTTAATTTCTTGGTTTGTGCAATCACACCACAACAGAGTTATACCTTTGGATCAACTTGATTTTTTGCATAGGCATAATTAAGGACTTAATTAAGAGTGTCGTAGACTTCATTTAACTAAGAAAAACAAAGTGATTTTGTTTTGTATTTTAAAAACCTACTAATTCAGTCGCGAACAAGTCTAATAGATACCTATTCCATAAACAAATGCTTCACTCTACTCAATTTGTGGTAATAGAAGTCAAAGAGCAGCCAGTCAGCTACCTATACTGTGTATTGCTATTGTGTAATAATAACTAGACACGCAATCGCTCCCCTTGCCATCTGCTTCGCGAGCCTCACCCACATTGTTTTGATATGAATTTATTAGGGAAAATAATGATTAAGATAAAATCTCTTGCTCCGCTTGATAAAGTTTACATGACCTATTTAAATGCTTATTTCTAAGGAACTCTCACTCTTTATTAAACTCAAAAAAAGACATTTCTTCTTTTCATCCTTTGAGTCAATCACTGAACAGACATTAATTTTATTTACTAAGTATCTACATCAGGTATTCTAGCCGCAATTCATAGGCAAAGATCCTATGTCAGTCAAATTAAACAGAGGAAAATGAAAGAGTAAAGAGAGACGAAGTCACGGCATCAACTAGTCTGCTGATAGATAATAACGTCTATTTATATCGGTAACTGACGTCTTGCAATAGAATAGAATAGAAATTTTTTTATTCAAATAAACTTTTACAAAGTGCTTTCGAATCGTCAAATGAATCTAGGTAACTGTTTCGATCCATAATTCCATACCAGAGATCAGTATCTATGTACTTCTTAGCCAATCTCTATTGAGACTTATAGATTGGAGTACATATTTCTATCTAGAGCCTTTTTTGTCCAGTTCTAAGTAGGTACCTAAAGCAATTTTTATTTTCTATTTATTCTATTTCATGTACTTACCTAGATAAAAGTCATGGATAAGTACTCTAATTGGTTTTTAAATAAAATATAATTAAAATGTTTAATTGGTTCACTTAACACATAACGAAAATGAAAACAAATCCCTATATTAGTTTAGGTAAGAAAACCACGAACTGATGACAACGATCCGAAAACTCTGCACGGCATCTCCCTGATTGATTAAAACTCTAACAAAGGGATAAAGCTGATCACGGGCTTTGAACAGAAGCCCTTTATGTTCGAGTAATCAAAGAATTCTCCCTACATAAAATCACTCTACTAAAATATGACTTCTGCGCCCGCCTTTGTGTGGTAGTAGTATATACCTACCTACGTATAAAATACTAATTATATTTTTCTTTTGGTCCCGAACAAAATCAAAATGTATAAAATAGTAGACCCATTACTAATCTGTGCATCCAGATAAGCTATTAGCTACTTTAATTTATAAATACCTTTGTGATTAGTTTTTGCCTGCGACTTGGCCTGCTTAGAGTTAGGTTTTTAATAATAATAGCAGCCTACATGTACTCTGAACAAAAGCGATTTGCTCTTATTCATTGAGGAGTTCCGACCTTCTCCGAAGATATTCATCAGTACTTCACCAAAAAACGAGACCAACCTGACGATAAATCCTTTTAAATTAAAAAATTTAAACCGGTCTAGATTTGACGGAGTTATGGAGTAACATAGCCAAAAAAATAAAAAATTATATTCGTCGAATTGAGAATCTCCTCCGTTTTTTAAGTCGGTTATAAATATCTATATATTATTATTTATAATAATAAAGAAATAACTTTGATCCGTTGATCCGGTGCGAGCGTGACTGAAGAACAAACCAACAAAGGAACACACCTTGACATTTATAATATCAGTAAGGATTATACCATATGAATAGCTAAAGAAAACGTTAAAAATTTCATTTTTTTAACAGGTACAGGTACAAGGTACCTAAGCTAAGGGCCGGGGGTAAGCAGATGGCACCCCCCGTCGAGCGGATGATGACTTTGCTTCAGTTATGATTCTAAGCCATAAAGTTACTGTAACCCCATATAAATTCCTTTTTGTAATTTAGGATCCCTTGCAGCCAGGGTCCATTGGTCGAGTTCTTTATCTAGAATAATTTTATCTTATACTAGACGATGCCCGCGACTTCGTACGCGTGGATAAAGGTTTTTTGATTCCTTCGGGAACTCTGTAATTTTCCGGGATAAAAAGTAGCCTATGTTTTAAACCTGGGTATGAGCTATCTCCATTTCAAATTTCAGCCAAATCGGTTCATTCGTTGTGGCGTGAAGGAGTAACAAACATACACACACACACACACACACACACACAAATGCAAACTTTCGGCTTTATAATATTAGTGTGATATAGATTTTTTTATAATTTCATTAATCACAGTTCACAGTAGGTACCTTAGACGAACAAATATGAGCATAATTTTAATTATGTATCTTATATTTTTACGTAGGTAAACGCTTATTCTGCGGCGCCGCTGCGGCACTCTACATAAAAAATTCGTTAGTGTCGCAGCCACACTGTGCGTTGCACCGCAAAGGTAATTTAGTATGGAACTGCAGACGCTGAAGCAACCATGTGCTTGAACAACACAAAACAATACAGAATCATGAGTTCCACACTCTAGAGGTAACAGTTACACAAACGCACTTCAACTCGAGCCAAAAATAATGTTTTAATTACGTTCGTCGTAACCCAAATGGTGTGAGAATGTAATATAACGGAAGTATTTTATTAAAGGCGGGAAAGTGGAGATGTCGCCTATTATGTTGTCGCATTAACACCGGATGTGGTCACGTGGCGACGCGTGCGCAACGAATCGACCCCTTCCGGTTTTTGCCTTCTTCACTTACCCCTACATTTTATGATAAGAACGTTAAATATCAATTTGATTTAACTAAATTATCTAAAGAAAAAAGATCTCTATCTGTTAAAATATCAATTTCAAAGTAATAATTATCTAATAACTAGGTATATTGGGCTTATATGGTAAATGATGTTTTATGGTTGTGAATGGTGGTCATAACATTATATACGTACTATATTAGGTATTGTAGGCGTGCCTAAAATACGATCAAGAAAAGAATTTGTATTAAAAGTATGTAATATAATTACATCAATTTTTCCATTTCTGTTTTACTCAAGCAAGTAAGACATTCGTGAGCAAGACAAAAATAGAAAATGGCGAGTGAAGATTCCCATTCTTATCTTGTTTAACACATTCACATACAACGTGAGGATAGTTGCGGGCAACAGTTAGTATTTCTATTGGATAACTTAACAAATAGGTATTAATATACTTACAAAGAACTTTCTAATTATTTGACAATAAAAAAAAATTCACACGATAGACTTGTTCTCATAGAAGAGTAGAAATTTGTGCGACCGCTAATACAATGCATATTATTAGAGACACAATGCAAGTTTACAAAAATAATAACGGTGTGCTGCAGGCGAATTAATGCTCCCTCACATCATAATCACAACTTACAACATGATTTATTAGGGAGTAAAACCCTATAATTACTGTTAAATGCGGGAGAATCGCTGATTTGAATTTAAGTAAAAAATGTAGGTTATCGCAATAGGTATAGCTGCAGTCCGTCGTTCACTATCAAGACCATGTTTCGAGCTATGATCCAAAAAGCGGCGATTTATAAAGGAATGACTCCATTTGATAACTAAAAAACGACGTTTAAACGACGCTACATCACAAACTACAGCATTAAGGAGAATACTGCTTCGATATATCGATATATCGATATAGAATTAACTAAGAGGT
This sequence comes from Hipparchia sbordonii, assembly GCA_038048805.1. NCBI lineage: Eukaryota > Metazoa > Arthropoda > Insecta > Lepidoptera > Nymphalidae > Hipparchia > Hipparchia sbordonii. The sequence continues at coordinate 7,306,243 of CM076097.1, read as the reverse complement.
AAGTGAACATAAAAAAATCGTAATTGGTCAATTGTTGGTTATAGCTTGCTGGGTTATTTATCCTCAAGTAACGAATTGAACGCTGCCCGATACGAATCAGAATTAGCCAGATTTCGTTCGTGTGGATCCACAGACCGCGGGAGCCCTTTATTTTTCGTTTTTTTTTTTAATTTTTTTACAAAGTAACCTCTTCTCACTCTGCTCCTCAACAATACCCATGCAAAAAGCTCACGTGAAGGTGCGAGATTGAAGGACAAACAACAAACAAAGAAACTTTCACATTTATAACATTAGTAAGGATAGTAAGGATTTTAAAAAGCGAGTAAACACAATCGATAGCCAGGTAGAACCGTATTAGATCAATTTCGCTAAGTGCGACGTTATCGGAATAATAGGTGCCGGTAGCGTTAAAATCAAAAAGAGCTCATCGACGCTCCCGTATAAGAGCACTTAACTTGATTACGTGCGTTTGGAGCCCTGCTGGTAAAAAGTATAAACAAAACGGTGGGTGAGTTGGAAATTGTAGAGAGCCGCGTGCCGCCGACGGCGTGCGCCCGTCGCCGCATCGCCACGTGACTTTACAGCCAGTAATTGTAGCCGTGGTAGTACACTATGAAAATGTCATAGTTTTTTAGGGTTCCGAAACCAACGGGACCCTATTACTAAGCCTCCGCTGTCTGTCCGTTCGTCCGTTTGTCTATTAGCGGGCTCTATCTCATAATTCGTAATAGAGTCGAAATTTTCAGAGAATGTGTATTTCTGTTGCCGCTATAACTAACAACAAATAATAAAAATTAAATAAAAGGTCCCCTCCTAGATAGAAACGTGTTTTTTTCGCCGTACCAAACGGCGTATGCGAGTCCAACTCTTATTTGATCGGTTATTTATAATTATTTTGAATAAACTTCTAAAATCCTTACTAATATTATAAATATGCGAAAGTGTTTTGTTTGTTGGTTTGTCCTTAAATCACGCAGCAACGGAGCAATGGATTTTACGACTTAGAGAGTGACATAGGTTACTTTTTAACCCGGAAAGTATTCGCGCGGGATTTTTAGAATTAATAATTAATTTGAAGTTTTTAGTCTATTTATTAGAAAACTGTACGAGGCAGATTTCTAAATACAACTATTATTTATCTATGTTATAACGCCACTATAACGCATTCAGATATGATTAAAAGTGTAGAACATATAGGCCCACCTATGCGAAGTGTGTGTAGGCCGCTAATTACCAAGTTTTCCCAAAGCATGATAATAATAATATGTAAAAATATTCTTCCGAACTTAAACGAAGCTGTATTTTAAGTTAGTAACTTAAAATACAGTTTTAAAAAATAAAATTTGGATAATTCTAATTTTTTTAGCGTGCTACCGTTATTCGATGTGCTAAATATAGATTTAACTGTCATAAGTTATTACTCGAAATCTTTGTTCGAAATTAATGATACCGGACTCCAAGATTTCTGACCATTAATAGAACACATTTTCCATTGAATCAAACTAGGTTTGTAGGTTGGTGCTATTGACTTATTAATTGCTATTTTCTTGATTCATACGATCCGACTTGGTTCGCGTCCGTTAGGTTTTAAAAATCCCACGGAAACTATCTGTTTTTCGAGAATAAAAGGTATCATATTTATCTCAACTTTACCTACCCATGCAAGAAATTACGACAATCCGTTGCTCATTTGCTGAGTGATTGAAGGACAAACCAATAAACAAACACTTTCGCATTTATAATATAACTAAGTAAATATAATCAACCTACCTTCAAGGGCTTTGTTTCTGGCCAATAACGCAAGTAGTACGTCAGGCGTAGGCGGATCAAGAGGATGCATAGCTTCGAGTGACGGGTCCATGGAGCCACGTCGCTCTCTTCCAACATCAACCTCACAGAAACCCAATTCCATGTATCCACTTTGTCCGATAACCACAAACCGATTCTATAAATCTACACCACAGCATCCCGTTGAGGTGCGCTTAACGTCGAATACGAGCGCCTTTTCATTTTTGTAGCGTGTCAGAAATGCAGCGGGCGTCGCGGCGCGGCGGTAGAAAGCCTGAGCCACGTGGCAGCGCCGCCCATGCGCCCGCCCGCCCTGCTCACTCTCGCCGCGCCCTCCCATTGAGAAGTCATTTTTACCCCCTGAATCTGATAAACCGGCGGAGTAGGGATAGCGCGGGGCTCCCCCGCCCCGAACTAATTTTCCCGAGTCGTACGACACACCCCCGGTGCTTACATCCATCTACAATATTACTCCAGCGCGTTATGCCGTTCACGGGACAATTCGTTCCTACTTATCTGGTACAGAAGTGAAGAAAGAAAATTTTGAAATTATTACAGACCTTTGTATTAAATAATTTGTCTACCGAGTTTGCTATTATTACATGATACATATAAGAATTTCTTGCTGTAATACAAACACCAACCAATCACCAATGTTTTCTGGTAGATGGATTGAATATATTCTCTTGGCCGGTAGATAAAATATACTCAAAGACCAAACGGCAAACCCTAGTTTAACTGTACAGTGATTACTGAGGAAGGGAGTAGTGAGCCTATGTTGGGTTTCTGGTGATGATGATGATGATGAAACTCAATGATAAATCCCTACGATTTTATACACTTATATTAGTTACGAGCGGACGCCCGTGACTTCGTCCGCGTTCTTAAATTGTTGAAATTTTTCCTGAATTTTCTTTGCTATAAACCTCACGAAGCCCGAGACCTTTCCAACGAATGCAAAACCGTGGAAATCGGTTCGTGCGTTCTGGAGTTATAGCGTCAGGATAACAAAACAAAAAAAAAGTTCAGTGTCAGCGTGTCAGCATGATGATTGCTCTGTGTTATTGGTCGATGCCAAGAGAATATAAACCATTCGATGATTGTAAATAGTCTATGTTTTTGAATATTTATTGACGTGTTATTGACACTTTAAATAATTTTATCAGAGTTGTATATTGTACTATCAAATTCATATGAATTATTTTTCTTAGTAAATATTTTGTATTATTTTGTTATGTCTGCTTGTTATTCTTATAATCTGGATAATGTTTTCAAAAGATTCAAAGTTGTAGAGTTTCCTATATCCTTTGTTGGACTTTCTACAACGCGCGAGTTGGATGTGGAAATCGATCTTAATATTTCTTCATATCTTAAAACAACCTGTGGAGGATGTTTGATGGTAATCGATTTGACGATTTAATGAGTGATATATTATGTGTGATTATTAGAAATAGGTCAACAACTTTTCACTATTAAATGTGAATATTTCATTTGCAGAAATTTAACGAGGCCTACGAAATATCTGCTTCACATCGAGCATTTTTTATTACTCCCAAAGATAGTCATACTGTTTACATAACATTCACGCCTAAAAATGAATGCATCTCTAAAGCAAGGCATTTAAAAAATTATGATAACAGATTTGTCTTTGATTTGAGATTAATAAAAGCAGACGGAAGTCACTGCTGTTATGACGAATTACATTCAGAAATTGGTAGATACTATATTAGTGGCCAATTTGAAGATTGCAAAGTTTTCCATACTCCTGTAACCGTAAATTTTGGAAATGTTCTTATTAATACAAAGATGACGAAATTCATAAGAATACGCAACGAATCTAGTATAATGAATGCTAAAATGCAATACGTTAGAGTTGCTGGCTTTGAAGTCATGCCTGAAAATTTTACAGTATTACCGAACACATCTAAAAAATTTTCTATAACAATAAAACCTACATGTTTAAAATTAAAAAATACCATTCAATTCAAAATTATTAATCCCCATGATACTTTTTCTCAAAACACCGGAGAAAATCATATTATGTATGCTGTTCACTTCAAGTTAAATGTTATTTGTCAAAAGTTATCTAAAGAAATAGCTGTTGAATCACTGCACATTTTAAACGAGCAGAATGCTCGTTACACTTATATAGGTAATGAACTTTTAGTAAAAAAAGATCGAAAGAAGACAGCGTTGAAATATCTAGAAATATCAAAAAAGTCGCATGCGAGAAAACCTACATTAGAAAAATTCAGCACTGATAATGAAAAATGTCATTTAAATTCATGTTTTGGAAACAATAAACTAAAAAAAAACTTTTGTGAAACAGTTGAAGAAAGTGCCTCTCTGTATGATCTTTTCCTTATAAGATTTGTTCCATTTGTTATTGATTTTGGAAGAGTTGGTTTATCTACGTTTGGCGAACAAAGTATATTGATACAAAATAAAACAAAATACAATGTCAGTATTGATCTTTTAAAAGATGATTACATTTTTTATACAGAAAACAAGACGCTCAAATATAAAATAAAACTCAAAGCATTTACAGAACTCAACGTAAAAATATTTTGCTACGGATATATAGAAGGAAATTTTGATGGTACATTTGAATACATTATAAATGATACGTATTATCGAAAACATCCATATATACTGCAAGTAGGAAATCCAACATTAATGGTTAATGAAAAGAGTTTAAAGTTCGGAATGGTAACAACCGAAAGTTTTGTTACCTCTGTACCATTAAGAATTTATAATAATTTTAACATTACAGTGGACTTTATGTGGGATGACTTACATCCAGACACTCCATTTGAAATTATTCCAAATACAGGAACAATTCCAGGACATTCTTGTAAAATATGTGATCTTCTTTATATCTGTAAACCTACGAAAACTAAAACCCATGAGGTCAATTTATTTTCCATGAGTACATACACAAGGACTATACCTCTCGAATTAAGCGTAGTAACGCGTAAACTATCAATAAAATTTTTACAACCAGCGGTAGTATTCAAAGACATTGCTTTAAATTTGGAAACGATTGAAAAGGTAAAACTTGAAAATTCATCCAGAGAAATTGCTCTGTTTCATGTTGTAGAGCCCCTAATTCCTGGTTTTCGTGTAGAACCAATGTTTGGTTCTATTCGACCTAAAATGGTAATGAATTTTGATGTCATTGTTAAAATTTCATGTATTTTAGAATTTGCTTTTGACATAAATGTGAAAATAAATAATAAAGAAAATGTTATATTACCTGTAAGTGGGAATGTGGTAGAACCAAAGATTATAATTCACCCAAGAAATATATATATGCCAAGAGTGCCTTGTTATATGATTAGCTTTGTCCCAGTTACGTTTCAAAATATCAGCACATTGAAAGCAGTGATAGATGTATTAGATACAGGAGATGAAAATATATTTAATGTATATGTAGCTCTCGGAAATGAAAAGAAAAGAGTATCAAGATTCATAATAGAAGGTAGCCAATCAAAAACCGTTTTTATAAAAATTTACGATATTTTTCGACGAGAGTATGAAATGTATATACCTTTTAAAATCAACGGCTTGTTAGGACCTCCAAATAATGATACAAACTCCACTGAATTGAAATATTACATCGAAGAATATGAGAAGTATAATTACAATTTTTTTATATGGCTTGATATCGTAGTTAGGTGGTAAAATAAAAAATAATAATTTTTCATTTTAGGTCGTACGAAAATAATATGAAAGTGAAAATAAAAACTCTTACAAAGGATATAAGTTTTTGTAAAATAACAGGAGTAATTACAGTGCCTTGGATAAATTTTTCAGTTGACAAGTTTGAATTTGATTTTGTCCCAAATGGAGATAATACCATAGACTTTACTATGACTAATGTTTCTAGATATTACTTATATGTGACTATTTTAACATCAAAGCTTGCTCCTAATTTTACTTTGGATATACATACTGAAGAACATCAGTCTATCGTAAACGAAAGCCAAATAAAATTTGAATTAGACCGTGAGTCCGAAGCAAGTTTTACTGTGATATTTCATCCAAAAGGTCATGGTAAATTTGTATCTGTCGCCTTATTATATTTGGATAAGCATATGACAACTCCTTATTACAATTTAACCTTTTTTGGCAAAAGGCAGGCTCCTGCTATGATTCCAGAAACATACAGGATAATTTTTGCACCATGTTACATAGGTCAACAAGATACTCGATTTCTCAGGATTAAAATGGAAGGCCAGTCTGGAATAGAATTATTTTCATGTAATTCCAAAGAAGAACCAAACCTAATAGTGGAATTTACAAATTCAGACATAATTCAAGAAGAAGATAGTTATTTTACCTTTGTGACTGTGAAAATTTCAGTTTCTTGTAAAGTGTGTTATGCTCGTAACATAATGCTAAACTTTCAGCATACCAACGGGTCAGGATGCGAAGTTGAAGTATGTTTTTGCTTCACCTATTGTGCGCTAACTTTACATTCACAACAATTTGTAGAACTCGAAAATAATCCTTACCCATATTATCCTCTAAGTACACAAACTGATCTGTTTAATTATATGGAAACATGCACCGCATTTCTTGAAAGATGGATGTTTCAACAAGGGTTTCGCCGAGATTTGTATCCAAAAATTCCAGACACATTCCATGCAATATCTTCGGCTATTTCATCGCAACAAGGTGCAGCGAAATCAAAAGGAATTAACGTATCATATTTAAATTTTATGAGGAGAATTGCTGGTCCACTAATGAAACACGTCCGTAAAATATCGTAAGTGATGCCTTTCTTAACCAATGTCGTTAAACCGGTAGTCGATATTTTAATGTGATTTATCATATTTTTTAGTGTTGTTGGAGTTGACGAATCATTTAAATGCGTTAAAGAAATACATGATACTTACCGAGAAATTATTAGCTTATTAAGGTCACGAGGGGCTAATTTATGGATCTTACAAGCAAAATTTTTACTAAGTTATGATCAATTTATTATTTTCTCTGAGAACGTTACCCCTAAATATAATGCTGATATTATTTTTACTCAAGAACTAAAAGAAAATGTAGCATTGTTTAACAGATTAAATATGCAAAGTTGGTTCGATTTTATCTTACAAAGTTACAAAGTTTTTGTGATGGACAGTTGTTTTTTTGAATGTATTTGCATGAGCTCCCAACCACGAGATATTGTTAAGATATTAATAGACTGGTATAATGAAAATATTGCATCACAACATCAAAAACTTCGAGGGAAAGATAAAACCATGAAAATTGTAACAAATATTACTACTGATTTAGCTGACGGCATAGCTTTGATATCTGTAATATTAAACTACTGTCCGTTTTTAGAAGAACACTTTCGGTTATACTGTGAAATAGCCGAAAAATGTCCTGAAGGTGATATGATAAATAACGCATGCCTTATAATAGAGGCAACAAATTTATTAAGACTTTATTTTCCACTAACTAGTCAAGATTTCTTGCACCCAAATTTTCTACTTATGCTATTTCTATCCATACATCTGTATATCACTTTACCGATGTTTAACCCTAAAGGTATAGTTAAATTTACTCCACCTTTATTAAGAAGTTCATCTAGACAAGTTGCGATCAGCCCTGCAAGTCAAGAATCATTGATATTTAACTACATCCTTTTAAACAATTCAAGAAATAATTTTTCTGTTGAGAAAGCGTCGTCCACAGAAAATGGCAAAAAAATGCAGATGTGCATAAAGTATACAGCAAACTTCGTGGATAAAGAATCAGCTATCCTCTTGGTTCATGGTTATAATAAGACAAGGATATTCGACACTTATATTGTGTTCTTGCTTCATGGACACATAGGGTCACTTAATCCAGTAAGGAAATGTAAAGTAACGGGACCTCTTTACAGACCCAACAAAGTAGACATTTTGGTGGCATCACCATTCTTATTCACAGCAGTATACAATCTATATTTAACAGATGAAGAACCCACCACACCAGTTACTTTTGAAGATAGCTCTAAACCAAGATTTTGTGTAAAACGCCTGTGTCTAATTGACAAGGAAATTATGCTTATTGGTATGCCTAAAGAGACTGGACAGGAAATACCAGATCATAAGCTCCATTTGCAAATTATGTGCCTTAGTACGCAAATAGGAAATTCCTGGATTTGGTTTAGAAGTGAGGTCGGCGAATTTTTTGTTAGAGTGACAACACAGCCTCGTTGGGACCTAGCTATAGATACTTTACAAACAAAAGTGCATACATGGCCAATGGATCCCTGCAGCTGCGGTGAAGCTTGTGAATGTTACAGAACAACTGTTTTAATGATTTCTCATAGAAACGACCTAATGTTGAAATCACTGCGATATGCTATTCTTGAAAATGCTTCAGAAGTAATGATACAAGTCTTCGACCAACTTATAGGTAAGAGATATTTTTTTATTATAAATCACTGAACATAAAATTTTTAATTTTACCTATGCTTTATTTCAGAATCAGCTACAGGAAAAATAATATTAAGTATGCTACTTGAAGAAGGTGGGACTAATATGTCTGAAGTACAACATATACTACGCAGTGAAACGACTTATCGAATATCGTCGAGAGCTATGCTTCCTCGACTTGAAAGAGTAACATTGGCTCAGCACACAAGCGCGTTTCTGGCTCTACCAGTTACAATACCAGCCCAAGATAAAGCTGAAAAATACTCTGTCACCTTTACGTCAGAATGTGGAATGGATATCCGCACTTACAGAGTTTTGTTTATTGAGTCCTATAGTGAATAGACTATATATTAAAATTAATAAAATATATTAAAATTGTAACGGGACGAATTCTTTACATTAAATATATTTTGAAAATTTTAATCGGAGGATGTTTTAGTATCGATACTGAGCCCAAAACAATTTTTTTGAATTTTTTCTCTGTCTGTCTGTCTGTGCGCGCATAACGCGAAAACTACTGAACGGATTTGAATGAAATTTGGTATAGTGGTAGTTGATACTCCGGGTAAATATATAGGATACTTTTTATCCTGATGAACAATAAGGTAGATCTTCACCAAAATTGAAGAAAATATTTCTAATAGTACACACTTTCTAATAAAGAAAGAATTATCAAAATTGGCTCAGATCCGACGAAGTTATGGAGTAAAATCAACAAAAACTTTCATCCCCTATTTCACCCCATCAAGTTTTATTTTGCAACAATAGTTAGCCTATGTTTATCCACAAAATTCAATCTATCCCTTTACCAAAAATCATAAAAAAATAGTTCAGCGGTTTAGGCGTGAAGACGTAATAGCCAGAAAGAGTTACTTTCGCATTTATAACATTAGTAGAAATTGATACATAGGTCATGTAGGTGTTTAGTTTTTATTTATATAAATACACAAAAGTGGCCTCGAAATAGTGCTTATAAATTATAGTTTTCGTAGATTAGACGAGTTGGAATTGGCTACAAAAAATACTTCCCGGTTGAACAATTGTAAATTGATACAATTACAGAATAACAAATTGTTCCTTATTTTTAAATTACATTTTAATGCATTATGTAATTCAATACCTAACGTATATTTATGACTGAAACGTGAGAACAAAATATTTATTAGCAACAAACAAAGCTAGGTAATAAGGAATAGGACATGCATATCATATAATTTTATAAGTCCTAACAAATTGAAACTGAATTGCGTTACGTTTTTCTTGGGTTCATAAATCACAATATATTTAGAGAAAAAGGGTAATTCTATTTTGAAGGTGATATAAAATCGCTGTGGTCACGACAATGGTGCCTAGTACCGGTTACCGGTACCTCCGCGCGTCACCCTAAGGACGTAGCTCACTTTTCAACCCGATACCCGACCAGCGTCTCCTCTTCGCTCGGCATCGGGTAACCATTGCGATGATGTCACGCAGCCGGCGAGTGAAAGCCCAGTGGACAACGGATGGATGCCGTCAATGAATTGGACTCACAAAATAGGTCGAGCGAACAACTCGGGAGCGGCACACGATCCCCTCGGTACCTGCGCGTAAGTGACGCACGGCAAGCGGGCGAACTGCTGGTGGTCACCGAGCTGTTCATTTGCCGTCCACGTATGGACATATTGTAAGCGAGGCGAGGCTATGAGGTTGATAGGTGAGGGCATATTATTATCTATGGAAGCCCATATTATAAGAAATCTAAGCCGCTGCAGGCGAGGCGTTGTTGGTCGGGTGCCGGGTTGACAACAATAAGTGAGCGACGATCTTTAGCTTCGCCTTGACCGAAACGCTCAGCCGAGCTTGCAAGTCAAGTCAGCTAATTTACTTCAATTTGAAAGACACAATTGTTTCCCCTACTGATCTTCATCCTAACATCAACAAGATGCTCAATTAAGTATCTGTAGGCAAGGTTGCAAAATCTATCTTGACTAGCTTGATCACGCATACGAGTAATACAATTATTTGTACGTATGTATTACCTTTTGTTTTACATAGCTTATTTATTGCTAAAATAAAGAACAGCAAAACTGAACGTACCATCGTACGTGGACAACGCCGAGAGAGGATGATGTCGAGTGTCGGGCTAATCGAAAAGGGATATGGCAGCGTAAATTCAATTCATTACATACCTACCTCTATCTAATCGGTTTTTAACTGGCGGTATCTTTTTTTACACGCCATCTTACTGGAACGCAAAATCTCTTGGCCGTACGTCTTTGGCGATACGATGGTTACTAGTGTAGACCAGACCAGACACAATTCAGAAATTTTGCTCCCACTTCATGAGAAAGTGCTTCATTTGCAAATTCAAATAAAATCTTCGATTTTCTTTTACAAAATTAGACAATTATGGGTTTACGTAAACATTACAAGAAAATAAACGATATTTATTTTAAATGAAGCGTTGAGGCGTTCAAAAAAAATTGCTATTTTTTTTTTAATTTTTACAATGCTTACCTACTATGTTTCGGTACGGACTCCTCTGTGTGCGGATTTGACTCGCACTTAGCTGGTTTTTTTATTTGGTTAGATAAACCAGGTCATATGTTAAAAAAATATCTTAGGAAAACTTATCTCTAGAGAAATCATTTGCCTACATCAAAGTGTGAACCGTTATTCCGTACTAAATAGGTAATTACTAACTATACAGGGTGTCCCACGGCTATGCCACATGGAGGGGAAGTACCTTAAATATTGTAGATGGAACATTTTACTGAAAGAAGACTTCATTTTAATTTAAAAAACAATTTAAACTGCATTCATAGATTTTCAAATAATTGCCTGGTTGAACAGGGACTCGAACCCGCTATACGAGAAAAAAAATTAACCTGTATCTTTATCATACCGATCGGAAGGCTTCATCATAAGGATTATTTTTTGTTAAATAACATAGCATGAGAAATAAAAGGAAGACCATGAATTTTAGCCTTTGATGTAAAATTTTGTTCAGAAAAATGAAAAGCTGACATTGGCGTATCGACATGTCCTTCAATCCCGCTGCTAACTGTTGCAGCGGGATTGAAGGACAAACCAATAAATCAACAAACAAACACACTTTCGCATTTATAGGTAACTAGCTGATACCCGCGACTTCGTCCGCGTAGATTTAGTTTTTTAAATCCTGCGGGAACTCTTTGATTTTTCGGGATAAAAAGTAGCCTATGTCACTCTCCGGCCCGTAAATTACCCCTATGCAAAAAATCACAGCAAGCCGTTGCTCTGTTGCTGCGTGATTGAAGGACAAACCAACAAACCAACAAACCAACAAACCAACAAACCAACAAACACACTTTCGCATTTATAATATTAGTAGGGATATAAGTAAGGATTAGTAAGGATAGTAATTAGTCATTAGTAATAGTTCATGTCAGTTGTATGTCGATACGATACGCCAATGTCAGCTTTTCATTTTTCTGAACAAAATTTTACATCAAAGGCTAAAATTCATGGTCTTCCTTTTATTTCTCATGCTATGTTATTTAACAAAAAATAATCCTTACGATGAAGCCTTCCGATCGGTATGATAAAGATACAGGTTAATTTTTTTCTCGTATAGCGGGTTCGAGTCCCGGTTCAACCAGGCAATTATTTAAAAATCTATGAATGCAGTTTAAATTGTTTTTTAAATTAAAATGAAGTCTTCTTTCAGTAAAATGTTCCATCTACAATATTTAAGATACTTCCCCTCCATGTGGCATAGCCGTGGGACGCCCTGTATATCTATTTTATTGATATTTATTATAAAATTTTATACGTAACTAGCTTTAACCCGCGGCTTCGCTCACGTTAGGTTCGATTTTTTAACCCCCTATTTAACCCTCTTGGGGGTTGAAATTTTCCAAAATCCTTTCTTAGCGGATGTCTACGTCCTAACAGCTACCTGTATACCAAATTTCAGCTCGATCGGTCCAGTGGTTAGAGCTGTGCGTTGATAGATCAGTCAGTCAGTCAGTCAGTCACCTTTGCCTTTTATATATTTAGATATACTATTTAACATTAATCTACAACAACGTACTAATAATAAACCGGAAATAGGACTTAGGATATTTCATATTTTGAAAAGAGCAACTGCTGAGTTTCTTGCCGGCTTTTTTCAGCAGAATCTGCATTCCGAACCGGTGGTAGATTTATGACGTGTCATAAGAGCTACAAGTTAGCCTACATGAAATAAATAAATTTTGAATTTTGAATCATATTAAGATATAACAGCCGCATCGGACTCAATTCTCAGGTGCAGCAGATGAATTCTTTGTAACCAATGAGTTAATAAAATATAACTTCTTTAGATAGCTTAGTTTCCATTTAACGTATAAGATTAACTAATTATTAGGTAAACTAACCATAGTAAGTAATAAAGTTTAAATTTAGGTTTCTATAAAAAGTTATGATTTACGCCACTTGTACAGAACATTTAGCTGAGATTAATTATTATAGATCTTCGTTTTTATTGGAATAATACTTCCGCAGGTTGCTGCATTGTAACCAAACGACTATAGAAAGCTGCGAAACGCTTATAAACCCGCAACGCAATAAGTCGTTTCACCATTGTCTCGCCAAACGTCTTTCCAGCTTCAAGTGTCGGATATCTTTTTTTTTAAATCACCACTGTATGTGGGTAACATTGACTGTTGTTGTTGGAATAATAAATAGTTCGTGATTGAAGTTCGACAAGTGAAGTGCGTCATGGATTCCCAGCAATTTCGGGAGTGCGGCCGGGCGGTTGTCGATATGTTGGCCGATTATTACGATAACATACGTAACAGGTCAGGATTAATCAGCTACATTTTCTCCATTATGTAAACATGCTTATTTTTATCAATAACAAACCGGCCAAGTGCGAGTTGGGCTCGCAAAAAAGAAGAGTTCCGTTCCATCGTAACAGTGGTTGTTAAGATCCAGCAAAAACGCCGAAAAAAATTGTCGTAGAGGGACCACCCTTTATTTTTTATTTTATTTTTATTATAGCAGCAATAGATACACATTTTGTGAAAACTTCAAATATCTACCTATTACGGTTATGCGGTATATATTACGGTTCACGAGATACAGCCCGCTGTCAAACAGACGGACGGACAGTGGAGACTTAGTAATAGGATCCCGTTGGCACCCTTTGGATACGGAACCCTAAAAAGGAAGTGTAAAAAACATAGTTTTTCGCTTCTAATCCTTACCAATATTATAAATGCTTTTTTTTTTTGTTTTTGTGGGCTTGTCCTTTAATCACGCAGTAATAGAGCAACGGCTTTTTTAACATAGATTGATATAGATGAGGACTTGCAGAGTGACATAGGGCCATAGGCTACCTTTTGTACCGGGAAAACAGAGTTCCCGCGGGATTTTTAATAACATAACATGCTTGTTTTTATAAAGAGTTAGTGCAAAAAAAAAAATTAGTTTTTTTTTTCGCTTACAATGTTTTTATATTCACATGATTCTTACTTGTCTATCTCATCATATTGAAAACTAAATCCCTAATATGCATAAAAGATTTATTTATGTACCTAATAGGTATTAGGTACTAGGATTATTAGTAACTACATAGTAGTAGTAGTAGATAGTATGTTTTTAAGTTTTAATAAATTCTATAGTCTTCATCATCGCTTTACTATCTTACCTACTACATACTTTTATCGAAAATCGAAATATATTTTTTTTGTAACTAGATTAATCTTCAACTATCTATCCAGTACCTATCCAGGTAGGATGTAATATTTAACCTATTGGGCAGATAAACGATCTTCGTGAAAACAAAAACAGTGCTTAATATAATTTTGAATTAAAAAAAAAATAACTAAGTACAAATTTTTGTCACGAAATCATAATTTTGGTAACAAAATAAAAATCTTACTAATATTTCACAACAGGATATTAATTTCTGTAGGTATTTACAGTGACTAATTATATTATGTACTATGTTTATGGTACCTAGGTAGGTACTTATTCCAATTTCTAAGCCTTCGCTTTTTCAATGGCAATGACACGTTGGTCTTCGTTTCCTGGGAATCTTCTCCGCAAGTAGGCGTCGATTCGCCCGTTTTGCGTATGGCAATGACACGTATTATATGTAAGTAATAAATAATCTAATGGCATAATTTATACAGGTATCTATAAAGTTAAATTCAAGAGCCTAAATCGGTCCCAAGTAATTAATTTTAGGTCTGATAAGTGGTAATTTTAGGTCTGGTAATGATGCAGCATCTCCGACTTTTCAGAGTTATGTGCGCTTAAGCAATTATACTCGTAACTATATCACATGCTTCAATAGTAAAGGAAAACACTGAGGAACACGCCTGAGAATTCAACCAAACCTTATAGGTACCTAACGATGTTTATTCATGACTATCTTGCCTTTAACTGCGATATCACCTGATGGTAAATGACGATACATCTAAAATGGTAGCGGGCTAACTTGGAAGGAGCTACGGCAGTTAAATAAACTTTTTACACGTCATCGTGCTGGAACGCTAAATCGCCTGACCGCACGGCTTCGATGATAGGATTGTGGCTAGCCAGGGTCAAACACCATCCTTCCTTACCCTATACCAAATCAGAGAGATTTCAGAATTTATATTATAAAGAAATTTTTTATTATTACAGAAATGTTTTACCATCTGTAGAACCAGGATACCTTATAAAATCTGCACCTGAAAACGCTCCAGAGCAGCCGGAAGAATGGGAAAGCGTTCTCAAAGAATTTTCTGAGACAGTAATGCCTGGTGTAAGTAAAATCATAGTACCTACTTATGCACCTAAAAGTGGTCCAGAAAATTCATGATTCACAACACTTAATGATTATATTTATTGGATAAGAAAAGAAAACTGTGTTGTATTCCTAAGTTGTAATATTGTTTTTTTTTTCTTGTTAATTTTAATGGAAATGTTTTGCAATATGTAAGTTATTTATCGTATTTGTAAATATCATACTATAATCATCAAACTATAAAAATTAATAAATCATCAGCAAATTTTTTTGGAAAAAATGACGGAGTATGAATGGCCTAAGCAATCAACCAGCCAGTTCATTAAATGTTGTACCTACAACTGAATATCGTCTACGCTAGCGTCATGCATTGATGCATCGGTTTCATCGTTCCTATTCAGGCCCATCCGACTTCAACATACGTGTATAAATTTAATAATCCTTTCACTGTCGTATTTCATTTTTCTTAGGTATAATAACTTATCTATTTTAAGAATGTAAATATGTTTTTTTTTCAGCTAACACATTGGCAATCTCCACAGTTCCATGCGTACTATCCCACAGGGGGTTCCTATGCTAGTACAATCGGTAGTCTCCTTTGTGACGGAATAGCAGTAATGGGATTTACCTGGGTACGTAAGATTATCTGTCTTGCTCATCTAGTTCTAATTATATATTAAGTTAATTACCTACTATCTGCTTAAGTTACTTTTTTTTACAGATAGCAAGCCCTGCGTGCACTGAATTAGAAGTTGTAACTATGAACTGGCTTGGTAAACTGCTAGGTTTACCGAAGGAGTTTTTAAATTGTTCTGCTGGACCTGGAGGTGGAATTATACAGGTCAGCAGTTATTCTATGAAAAATAATGTCATATAAGCATATTTATAAGTCCCTAAGTATCATCATATTATAATAAATAATTTTTATTCAGGGTTCCGCTAGTGAAGCAACGCTTGTGGGATTATTAGCTGCTAAGGATAAGATGGCTAGAAGACTTCTTGAAAACGATCCGGATATAGATGAAGAGTTAATAAAAACAAAATTCGTCGCATACACTTCTGATCAGTGCAACTCGTCCGTTGAAAAGGCCGGAGTACTCGGGTCGATGAAAATGAGGCTCTTAAAAGCCGATCAAAACTGCAAATTGCGAGGAGAAACATTAAAGAAAGCTTTTGAAGAAGATAAAGCTCGAGGGCTCATACCGTGTTACGTAATTGCCAATGTAGGTACCACAGGAACTTGCGCCTATGATCCGCTCTATGAATTAGGGCCCGTTTGTAAAGAAGAAAATGTTTGGTTGCATGTCGATGCTGCTTATGCGGGAGCCGCTTGTGTCTGTCCAGAATACAGACATATATTAAAAGGAGTTGAATATGCAGACTCTTTTGACGTCAATGTGCATAAATGGCTTCTTGTAAATTTTGACTGTTCGGCTATGTGGGTTAAAGACAGTTACGACTTGATTAATGCGTTTGATGTGCAGCGCATTTACTTGGATGATGTTAAATCAGAAGTAAGAGTGCCAGATTATCGTCATTGGCAAATGCCTCTAGGTCGTAGATTCAGAGCACTTAAATTGTGGACTGTTCTTAAAATGTACGGTGCAGAGGGTCTACGTAGCCACATCAGAAATCATATTACTCTGGCACAATACTTTGCTAAATTAGTACGAGCAGATGAAAGGTTCGTGGTAGAACCAGAACCGACTATGGGCTTAGTTTGCTTTAGACTTAAAAATGGTGATAAATTAACTAAACAGTTACTCGAAAATTTGACATCCAAAAAAGAAGTGTTCATGGTCGCATGCACTTATAAAAGTCGATATGTGATTCGATTTGTCATTTGTTCGCGATTTACCACAAAAGAAGATATTGAAGCAAGTTGGAATATCATTACAAAGGAAGCCAATCGCTTAGTTTGCTCTAATCAGGTAAATGGCAAATCTCAGTCTATTTCATCAATTGATTTTGAAACTGTAACTATCTGTGAAAAGTCAAAGTAAACAAAGCAGTCCTAGTTAATTAAATTAAGTATAATAATATTTTAATGTTAATTAAATTAAGTAAAATAATATTTTAATGTAATGACAACGAGTTAATTTCTAAGAGAAGAATTATAAAAGATATTCAGTGAAATAAAACCAGTGCTAGTATTTGATTATAATTTACTTAAAAAAATATGGATGATATTATAATAAGTTATTAATTAAACGAATAAATTTTACATATTAAAGTGTTTTTTTAATTAACAGTTTAAGTTCTATAAAATAACAAAAAATTGTTGCTGATAATAATAGACACACAGTTGCTGGCAGTAAAAATAAAATCATCAAAAGTTCGCATGCCAGAAGTTGATATTAGTGAAACCTTGATTATAAAATAAATATGACTTGATTGATTACAATTTATTATTCTCTCTCATAGCTTAAATCCATAGACTCAACCGACTGGGATTTAGCTAACAGGTAATAACTATGAAACAGTTTCATTCCATGAAACGTAAAATACATTGATTGAATACAGGTAAGGACCTAAGTATTCGTGTAAATCAATGTATTTTACTTTTAATATTTAATGAGGATTAAACTTCTGGGAAAGGGTTAGTTCTAAACTAGCTAAACACTATGCAAACTACCTAAATACTAAATACAACTGCAAGTACGACGGACGCATATACCGTAAGTATAACCTTTAGGTAGACAATGTTCTTGGCAGGCAGGGTCTTCAGTAGGTTCTTCATAGGGACATGTCACACGGCCTGGGATTCCTAGAATTAAAAACATTAACTATATGAATCATAAGTATTATGTACCTAAACACTTACAACAAATTCTGAGAAGTGTTGTGACTTCATAA
Organism: Hipparchia sbordonii; assembly: GCA_038048805.1. Taxonomy (NCBI): domain Eukaryota; kingdom Metazoa; phylum Arthropoda; class Insecta; order Lepidoptera; family Nymphalidae; genus Hipparchia; species Hipparchia sbordonii. The sequence continues at coordinate 7,288,435 of CM076097.1, read as the reverse complement.
AATGTAGAGTAGGTTTTCCAAGCGTAGTTATCTACCTATGTATATATAATTACTAGCTGTTGCCCGCGACTTCGTCTGCGTAGAATTGCTGATTTCCCGTGAGCCATAGTAATCTGTGCCCGTGAGATTGAGAAGGTTTCCCGTGCGGCTCTGACATACATATTTTTATTTTATGATTAACAACCTAATTGCCGATTTTTGTGTCTTTAAATTAAAAAACATAGGACTTTCAAACAACAAACTTCGAACCCTTTATTTTACCCCCTTAGGGGTAGATTTGGATAAAATTCTTCCTAACCTGATATCTGCGCCCTAAAAGAAACCTACTTTCTAAATTTCAAGCTTGTAGACTTAATGATAAAAAAATTCAGCAAAAACTATCATCCCCTATTTTACCCCCCTTAAAAGGTAATATTAAAAAAAATTTTGATTTACATGTTTTTTATTTATTATTATTAATTATTAACCTAAATGCGAATTTTTGTGCCTCTAACTCCAAAAACAAAAGACTTTCATACAAACTTTCAACCCCTATTTTACCCCCTTATGGGTGGAATTTCCTAATATCCTTTCTTAGCTGACATCTCCTAACTATAGACTACCTACTTGCTAAACTATAACTTTATACGTGCAATAGTTTTTGAGATCTCGTGTTTAATCAGTAAGTATGTAAGTAAGTACGTCAGTCGGTGACCTTTCGCTTTTATATATAGATTCCTAGTAGGTATTGAAGATACTGTACACATAGGTACAGTATAATGTGCTGTACACATTACACATGTACTGCATACATATCAATTAATATAGGTATGTATATTAACTATATTGTTGAAAAAATATATTATTTAGTATCTACGAAATAATAGTAAGTAAGTAGGTATATTTCAGTTAGTTGGATCAAAGTTTTCGAGTGTTGTGAAAGTATTGCAACACTTGTATTAACTACCTAAGTATTGCAAAAAAACTTTTTTTAAAAAGAAGCATGACTGTAAGTAAGTATATTGATTGAACTATTTATTATTTTTTCTTCATAAAATATTATTTAGCCGAAAAATATTGGCAACCTAAGCCTAAAGCATGAGTCAGCAGATAGCACGTTACGTGGTCCTGAGCAAGTCTTGAGTCTTGATTCGATGACTCATGCTCTCAATCTCGTAACAATAACTGTGATATCTACCTACCAAACTTCTTCCTTAAAATGAGACGTCGTCCTATATTACCACGGCTCCACGAGTAAAATAAAACTTCGTCTTATTTTACCCGTAGACATATTCGTAAGTAAAATATTTTTCAACACACTTGCTCATAAAGGGGCTCCCGGTTCACCGCAACTAGGCACACAATGACACCTCTAACTCAAACTGTGACTTTTGATTACTATTATTCACAATGTGAGTTAAAGAAATTTTTTTTTTAAATTTTATTGGGTGAGTTGCTGTGTTCTTAAAAAAGTTTCTATTACAAAAAAGATCTTGTTCAATAATTTATAAAAATATCGTGTTAAATTAATGTACCTGAGCAAGCAATCATTTCATACAACTCCGTATTTAAATAGATAATTTCAACATGTACGTGTTTAATAAATAAAACTGTCAGTAACTTTTGTTTTTTTTTTGTAATAAAGAAAACTCGAAATCCCCATTTTGTACGTGGTTATAAGAGAAATGCCAAAAACAAAAGAAACCTCATTCTTTAGTCTATGGCCATTAAAGGTTTCGGAAAACTGATTAAATCAAATAAACACCTGAATAGGCTGTATGGTCGTCGATCTTTGCCTGCCCTCAAGAGCATCTCAAGAGGGCGAACAAAAGAACAACATTAATTTTTCCCGCCATTGCGAAAAAATTTTCACAACTCGTTTTCACTGTTTTGTACCATAATGTACTATTTTAGTGTTATTTTCTTCACAAGTGTGTTGAAAAACGTCGTATGATACACGTGTATATTGATGATTACCGTCCTCGGCTACCTTAAGACCCTCACCTGACGGCTCGGGTCTCAATAGCGCCTCAGCGGTAATCACCAACTTTGACACTTGTACCATAATGTACTATTAAAGTATATTCTGAGGTCATAATAACTCAATTTAATTAATTATGCAGGAAGTGGGAAATCGTCTACATTTGAATATAGCAAATTAGTAGGTATGTATTTAGTTTAATTAAAGCCTCAATAGCCCAAAAAACTGAAAGGCCGCAGGTTCGAACCTCACCCGTTGCACTATTTTCGTACCCATCCCTAGCACAAGCTTTTCGCTTATTTGGAGGGGTGAGGAGAATGTACCTAAGTCAAGTTCAGCTTTGCTAATATTCTTTTTAAAAAATAAATACATAGATTTTCACCAAGTGATATTATATTATGTCCTAACAAATGGCTCTACATACCATAGGACTCTTGTTTTACCAAAGAGACTTTTGTGACATAAAAAATATGAGGTTAATAACCCGCCGCTAGATTATAAAATACAAACAATAAATTAAACCTACTATTCATATACTTACCTACCATATATAATAATATTATGTTAATAAAAACAAGTTCCAAATATGTAATAAGCTCGTTGATGTACTTACCAAATTGAGAGCTTGTTTCCGTTGGAATGACTTTCATTTCCGTTATAATATCTGGATTTTTCGACACCACATCGGATTTTACCACGCTGCTATCCCGCGGATGTGCATTCGTATGCACTAAGAAAAAAATAGCCAAAGTAAAACATACGTAGTAAATTCCTCTGAAATCCATTATTACGACTAATGAAAAGACGTTTAAACTTTAAAATGGTACGCTGTGAAAGTAACGTCTACACGAGAAGACAAAGCCGAAGCACTGTGGTTAATACGCGTATCGAGCACAAAATGAAATGCATTGAATCTGAGGTCAATATAAACGGCTTCCTTAAATTACGTACGCAAAGTTGCATAGTAATACAATATTAGTCATGTAGGTATAGTTAAAGTGTTAATTAATTACATGATTAAAAATAAGGTAGGTAAATTGTTAATGAGTCACAACAATAAGGATGAAAGTTTAAAAACTATAACGATTTTGTTCATATAAAATGTAGCCTGTATTTCCCAGACCATGATAACAATTAATACCGACTAGACCAACGCTTCACGAACGATAAACACCTCATTCATCAAAATCGGCTCAGTAGATTATTCGCTATGGTTTCTGCATTTTAAAAAGTCAACGCCATTTTGAAATTCTTTGTTGCTGTACCGATGACGTTCAAAATCGATATTATTAGGACTCCCTGGGATCAAATAAGAGATGATGCTGACTTTTTAAAATTTTGGCAACCATCTCAGAGCCTCGGAGAGCACATAAAGCTGTCGGTCCTGCGCCTGATCTCTCTCTGGGTCGTGTCGGATTTCCGTCCCATCGGACTATGAGAGTGAAGGAATAGAGAGTGCACCTGTGTTTGCGCACACCATTGTGCACTATAATATCTCCCGCGCAGATCGCCGAAGCTAAGAATAACAGATCTTCTAGATGCTAAAAATCGCGGAAGGCCGATGCTATAAAAAACGCTACTCGATCGCTGCGACTGGCGTTAGTTGCGTGCCCACCACGTTAGCGTTCGGGCGTAGAATAGTGCTTCCGGAAAGTGGCAAGACAAAAAGATAAAAACGCCGATCGCTGCTACTAAAAGTGACTATATAAGTACTTTTAGTGGAAAAAAAAACCGGCTACGGGAGAAGGCTGCTTTCTCCCTTAGCCGGTTTTTTTTAATCGATTAAAAAAATTTGCGAGGTGGTTCCATGAAAAGTATTGAATTCCAACTTCTCAATCCTGATGCTGCACTATCGATTATTTATTAATAGATATTGTAGGTATTAAGTAAAGACCTCATCGTTGTACTCCTGGACCAAAGTTCTGAACTCTGATGTTACAAGGGAAGTCTTAGTTTACGAACAGCTGCTGTCGATTGTGAATTGAACAGAGAACACTTGAAGACGTGGACGCAGTCGCGAGCACAGATTACTATGATACTGTCGCGAGCTTACTCTTATATGTTTGTGGTCGCGAGCAACCGCTTGATATAAAAAAAATATTCCGACGAATTGAGAATATCTCCTCCTTTCTTGGAAGTCGCTTAAAAAAAAATCTATTTCTATGAAAGATGGCAATTCTATCTGTGGATCTTTTCAAAAAAGCTAGAACTCAAAGCTATAAAACTAGGGTGGCAGACCCAATTATGGGCACTTTAAGAGTTTATCTAACTTCAAATATATTTTTTAAATAAAAATTTAACCAAATCCTATAAATCACTGTAGTCATAAGGTTACTTGTTTAATAAAATATATAATTAAAGAAGATATTGAAATATTTTTGTTTAAATCAACTAGAATTTTAAATAAGATTGAAAAATGACCCAGTCCCCAATTATTCGCACATTTGTTACCAGTTATGGGCACAGAATTATCCAATTATCAACACTCAGATTTTAATAGGGTTTAAGGGAAATAAAAGGCTAGGCTACCTACCTAAGTCTTTTAGAATATAGATTTTATTACGAAATAATATAAGGAAAGTATTATAGTAACTGTAGGTGACTTAATTTTTTTATATTTATTATATTTAAAACAAACACACTTACATATTTAATAAGAAAAAAAAAACATAGTCTTTATCAAATGATAGACGTCCACTGCTGGACAAAGGTCTCTTGCATGGACTTCCACAGGCCTCGCTCTTACGCCACCTGAATCCAGCGGCTCCCTGCGACTCGTTTGATGTCGTCGGTCCACCTAGCTTCCCGTGATATATAACTGCCCATAGAACTTCTCAATCTCTCTCCATACCTCAGGTGGAGAAGAAACGTGACAGCATTCGTCAGTTTTCAGCCGCGTCAGCTGGCTCTGTTCGATAGATAGATCTCTCACGGACACTTTGGAATGGAACTTCTGTTCCACTAGATGGTATCTTTAATACACTTGGTATTCAAGGCCAGCAGGTCACGAGTTCTTTTCTTAAAGATCTGCCTATTAACCTACCAGTAGGCATCCGCGTCTACTGATGACTGAAGTCTCATCTCTTGTCTGTCTTCCATCAGTTTGAGAGCAAGGTCAGAGAACTTCTTGGTCCTTTTCGTGTGATGGGTCTTAAAGAATTTAGACTCCAGAGTATGGACAGTTTACACACACTTGTTAAGATCGTCCACAGACTCCCAGTCTGCTAGGGAATCGAATCGCTTCGGAGTGTTAATAAACAGGAAAATCTCCAAATTTTGTAACCAGATACTGACACCCCTTGTTTTGCAATGAAATAACGGGAAAGTTTCATTTACTTTTTGAATTAGTAACTAATAAAACTTAGAAAATCAATTGAAAACAATTATATTATTAAAACTCAAATAAAACCACAGTTAAATCATTATTAAGTAAGTACTGACCCTTAACGTCGATCAGTCAAAATGGCCGAAAATCTTCGGGAACTCCAGAACGATATCTTTCAACTACGATACTGACGTCATTTTAAAACATTCCAGATTAAAAAAGTTGCGATTGTGAAAAATATGAATTCCCCTAAATATTTTTAATCTGAAAATTTAAAAACCACAATCAGAAACTTATATTTTAATGTTTTTTGCCAAGGTGCGAATAAACTGGTGCAGTGCTAGCAATTGGGTTGGTCACCCTATTTAAAAAAACTATAAACTGCCGTATGTTGGTATTTGGCATTATAACGTTGGTATTACAGAGTACATTGAATATACTCTGTGGTTGGATTTGACCGTAGAGAGAGAAGACATAGAGTCAGTGACGATTTCTTTCTCACTCACACTAAAAAGAGAGCAGAAATAAAGTTATTAATGTGATAAACAGAGACGCAGCTACCCAATTTTTTGTCCCTCATCGTGTAACCAGTTTTTTCAAGGTCGACACACTTTTGTGCGAAACAAACTGACAGTTAATAAGAAAATTTAGTATCTATGTGTGTTGCCAGCTTTAGGTACCTATACAATGTCCCGATTTTCCCTATCCTACTTATATTATAAATGTGAAAGTTTGAATGTATGTATGGCCATCCATACATACATCCAAATTTCAGCCATATCGGTTTAGTGTGGCGTGATTGAGTAACAAACATATGGATGTTTGTTACTCAATACGCCACACTAAACCGATATGGCTGAAATTTGGCACGGAGATAGGTTTTTTAGTAATGTCCTCTGACATACCGTAACGACGGGTTACTTTGGCTACTTTTTCAATTTTTTTTTTAATTTTTGTTGAAACAAAATAAAGTCGTGATGGAAGAAATGAATATTATGAGAAAAGAAAAGAAAGATGATGGATACTAGAATATAATATATGTCGGCGATGATTAAAGTGTATTCAGTTAGATAGTGTCGGTTTCTGTTCTGAATCATCCTGAAGTTTCGTTCGAATGTCCAACGACCAGTCGAGAACTGTTGGCGATCTTAAGAATTATTTTATTTACAAAGTTCTTAATTTTTAAAGCCATTTTTAAATAGCTAGAGGCAGACTTTTAATGTTTTTTTTAAATAATTATTAACTTAAACTATGAAGAGGCAGTCTTATACGACTGCCTGAAAAAAGGAATATACTGTTAATTTCATTAATGATGATTTTGATGACTAAATATACAATTTTTGTTGCTTTTAATTCAATAGCATTACTCGATCGAAGGAAAATTTTAACTGTTCATTAAAAATTATTTTGTGTAACATTCTTACTAGTAACGAAAAAAAATTTTCCTTTGTGTTACATACATCTTTTTTCAAAGTGACTCACATATGCTAAATTTCTATTCGGCATTTCAATATTTTTTTTAAGGAGCAAATAATTATCTAGTGAATTGGTCCTATGAAACTACATTAAAAAACTTTAGTATAAAAAAAATATTTTTAAAAAACCGACTTACGTGTACAAACTAAAATTATTTTATACTTTTAAGTGGTGGTTGAAGTTAATATTGTGTGCAATAAAGAATAATAAATTCTTTATTGCACACAATATTAAGATATATGTAAAAAATAGAAGCTTACCCTAATAGGTATGTCTCTCCCAGACAACCTTATATGTGTAGGTATGTTATTTAAAAAATAAAACAGTTCAGCATCTGTTTTGTCGTTTTATTTAAAAATCCTGGGAAGAATTTTCCATCTAATTTGGGGTACTAGGGGAGTGCAGTTATTGTGGCAACATTAAACTCGAACTTGTCATGTGACGTCATCGTTACGTCATGTTATCTCTATTTCAGTCGCGGTTACACAGTACCTTGGTCTATTGCCTTCTCTGTCTACGGATTTGACGGAGTGATTACCACGTGATTACCTAGGTAGGTACCTACCTATATCACAGGATTATATTCTCTTGGGTACCTATTTGACATCTGTCAAAAAAATAAACAACTGGTTGTGTGGTTGTAATTTTTGAAACACTTAAATCTGTGTTAAAAATTATAATTAAACCAAAGAAATGGTTTATCTCCATTTTCCATCAAATTTAACTGAAGAAGAATTAATGCTACAGGCAAAATATCAAAAGTTAAAGAAGAAAAAGAAAGCGCTCCAAGCCCTTAAAGCACCTAAACAAGAACCAGAAAAACCAATTTTACCAAAGCGTCCCACTGAAGCAAGAGATGCTCGTGAAATAGCTCGGAAACTTATTAAGAGTGGTGCCATCCAAGCTATAAAAAGTCCTCCTCCTCAACCACAAAATGCTACTTTTAAAAGACCGCGAGCTGGTAATTGTAACATATTTCTGTATAGCTTTGCGTTTCTATTTTCTTAGTATTAGCAATGGTTAAGAGGCAATGGCCTCTGAATTTTCTGGTGATAATTATAGTGAGTCGACACTTACTTCTAAAAAACTATCGGCTTAAGTAAAGGCCTGCTGCAAGCCTCAGACTTTTTGGGCAATATATAAGTTAGCCTGCAGCAATATAAATAGTGTGTCGAACTGCTATAGGTTACTGCATAATGCTTTGCTGCGTTGTTCTCTTCACAGATTTATGTTCACAAGACTGAAATCATACTTATGTGTTTTACTAGCTCTTGCTATCTTTACCTTTTGTTTGTGCATGAAAATTACAATTATGCTCATTATACAGGAAGGGAACGAAAACTTAGTGGTTCAACAGGAGCCACTGGAGGTGTAGCTTCATATCAGCCCTTTAGTGCCTCTCAGGAGCCTCCACCACCAGAAGATAAATCTGCACCACGAGTTAAATATTTGTATGATTCATTTGTCACTGCCAGAGAAAAGTGAGTTTCTAGCTTGAATATTGAATTATTTCTGGTGATATTAAATGTGGTCAATAAATAAGTCTGATCATTACGATTGCTCTCAGACATACATACAGTGCATAGTTACAGTTTACCAATTTCGAAATCAATTTTTCTCAATATTCTGATTTTTTATTTAAAAAGTTTGATTGCAGGGAGGAAAAGGGTGTACGCACTGGAAATGAAGTTGTGCATGCTAGTGGGAAAGGTACTTTCTTGCAAGTACTAGGAGCACAGATTACTGAAGAAATTATGAGACGACGTCTGGCATCATTTGAACCATTCACATTTACACAAGAACCAGAAGAAGATAAGTAAGTTATTATAATAAAATATTTTTTACTTGAGGTAGGTTTAGACTCAAAATAATAATTATGCTTTGTTGGATAATAATAAAATAATTAGTAATGTTTTGTTTATCGATTTATTGTCTATGTATTATTAAGCCTTACTGGAAAAAGGAAGAAAGCTTGTTTGTCCAATAGATGTTTACATGTTGAGTTAAAAGTAATTTAGAATTAAATTTGTCTATGGCCACTGACCCCCTGACTTCCATCAAATCAAATATGCTGAGCAGGCTGTGTGATATAATTGCTGTGCCAAATATTTCTGTACTGTTTCAATGTACTGGAAACAAAATTTGACATTTCCTAATACATATAATTTATATTAGTTCCATTATCTCACTATGTTAAGCAATCAGCACCAAAATAGGGGGTCCAGTGTATTGAATAACTGAAAGTCTGATCCTAGGCCTATTACTAATGCTCAATTTTCTCAATGATTTGTCAGGGTCTACTTGGCATTCGAGAGTGCAGATATGGCAACTCATGCACACGCGGCTCTTGATGGTTGTGAAGAAGGTTGGCGTGTTACATTTGTGAGACGACCTCCGCAAGCAGCAGGATCGTGGACACCGGCGGCAACACCGAGAAATGCTCCGCCTCCGAAGGATCCTAAACGAACTCTTGTTGCTTATGATGACATGTTTGAATAAAATGAAAATAAAGGTGCAATGCAATTTATTTTTAGAATTATATTCTACAATATTTATAGTGACAAGCCAGCTTAAAGGTTTTTTGTCCTTTAGACATTCCATAAGCTAGCCAAGCTGCATCCATTTTGTAGGTAGTGATGGGTAGGTAACATTTAAAATGCAAATTATTAAAATTTTGCATTTTATTGGAAACCACCTACATAACGATTGAATTTCTCTAGATACCTACCTATAGTCTAGCCCGATGTATACATATTCCGTGATCTGCGGTTTGAGTTAGTAACTGATCTCCATAATTAATCTATGAAGCATGATTAACACGGTTTGCCGTCCCTATATAACCGCTAGGTAGGTACCTACCTCATCATCATCATCATCAGCCCACATGCATCCACTGTTGGACATAGGCCTCTTTTAAGTAGCGCCAACGTTGCCTATCCTCGGCCTTTCGCATCCAATCGATGCCTGCCACTTTTCGGATATCATCGCTCCATCTAGCCGGGGGGCGCCCTACACTCCGTTTGCCAATACGCGGTCTCCACTCGAGGACCTTACGACCCCAGCGGCCATCAGTCCTCCGACAAATGTGTCCAGCCCACTGCCACTTCAACGTGCTAGCCCTGAGAGTTATGTCGGTCACCTTAGTTCTTTGGCGAATTACTTCGTTTCGGACTTTGTCCCTCAAAGAAATTCCGAGCATAGCTCTCTCCATAGCACGCTGAGCGACTTGAAGTTTGTGGGCTAGCCTCACTGTCAGTGTCCACGTTTCAGCACCGTAAGTCATCACTGGTAGGACGCACTGATTAAAGACTTTTGTCTTTAGGCATTGTGGTATTTGCGACGAAAAGACCCGGCGAAGTTTGCCAAATGCTGCCCAACCCAGTTGTATCCTCCTGTCGATCTCCTTTTCGAAGCTGTTTTTACCTAAATGCAAAATTTGCCCAAGATACGTATATTCTTGAACAGCTTCGAGAGTAGATCCTTCCACAGTAATCGGTCCCGGAGCGACCAGCTCACTAAACATTACCTTGGTCTTGTCTAGGTTCATCCGGAGACCGACACGCCGAGAGGCGACATGGAGGCTGTCCAGCATCTGCTGAAGCTCTTGCAGCGAACTTGAGATGATGACAATATCATCAGCAAAGCGAAGATGCGAAATGTATTCTCCGTTAATGTTGATGCCTTGCCCTTTCCAATCCAGCGTTTTGAAGACATCTTCCAACTCTGTGGTCTATATGGGGGCAACAGACCACAGACTTTTTGGTTGCCATTGCCCAGTGTTGCTATATGTACGGATTTCTCCGTAAACGTACGGAATTTCAGCACACCATATGGAAAAAAATATATTGTATTCACACTACTATATGATCATATACAATTACTATGTTAACCTTTTGCATTTTATTTATTATATTTTATTACGTACACGGAGAATTACGTGCTGCCTTCCTGGCGTTACGGCAGAGATAGCATGTAAATTATTACAGTTTGGTTTCCACTTTGCAGTATGAATAAAAGAGAAAAAGATAACAACCTTAGCTTTGCTTTTAATAATGGATGACAATACTTACTAGGTATATTGGATAGAATCAGGGGTTACTTTGTGGAAGTTCATGATTAGCAAAAAAAGGTTAGAGTTATTTTGCTATAATCCGCCAATAGAAAAAAACTGTATGGTCAAACATGCAGTTAAAAGCTAAGCACCGCTTACCTTCCCGACCAAGCAAAAAAGCCAAGTTCCTAAGCAAACAATATCACCACCAATCACATGCACCACCACCCAAGACTTTTATACTACTCTCGTCGCACGTTTCGCCCCGACACCGGAGCATCCTCAGGAGATATCGACTTTACAATGCTGTATTGTCTAGTCTATACAGATTTTTTCTGCTGGTGGATTATAGCAAAATAACTCTAACCTTTTCTTGCTACTTACTAGGTACTTAAAAATTGATCGTTTTCTTGCTTGCACAATTGATTAATTATTTCTAGCTTTGTGCCGTTTGTTTTTTTACAGCATGTGTAAATAATATTTTTGATGGCAAGTCCAGTACGGATTTTATACGGAATTATGGTTGTTTATCTGTGTACGGATTTTGTGGTTCAATTTACGGATTTTCATGCTGTACAATATGGCAGCACTGCCATTGCCATAAATCTGTCATCTGTGCCACAGATCATCAGAGATCACAGAGATTATCATTTAATCATTAATCTGTGATCATACGTAGTACCTACCTCTGTGATTACACGGATTACATTATCTTGGGTAGTTATGGGTACCTATAATCTATAATAATCTGTGGATCAGAAAAAAATTCATCCGGATCTCACAATTATAAAAAATAAAAATCATAAAAAAAATCTAAAAGTGAATTTTATTGTAAGAAAATATTAACTATGTTTCGAGTTTTTAAAAGTGTTTCACCCGTGATTTGTAAAAATTTACTGCAAAGGTCGACTCAACCAGAAAATGCGATTCTTATGTTTGTTCATGCGAAAAACCTCCACACAGATCCCGGTAAATCCATGAAGTCTATGTAATGTGATGCAATTACCTTGTTTACCCCGAAGGTTAATTAATTATGAAATTCATTGTTTTTCAGGTAACGAAAAGTTTTCTCTGAAACATGAAGAAGTCGGTCGCCCACTATACTTCGACGCACAAGCTACGACACCTGTTGTAAGTCCAAATAAAACAATTAAATAAAGCACAACAGCTATACAAACAGTAACTAACCAGTAAATAAGAGTTCTTATCTTATTGCAGTAAAGACTTAATCTATAAGTCTTATCTGCCTATTAATAGACACCCTAGATAAATGTTTAATGTTTTGAATTTTAGGATCCAAGGGTACTTGATGCTATGTTGCCATACTTAGTCAGTTATCATGGCAATCCACATTCTCGGACACATGCATACGGATGGGAAAGTGAAGCAGGTGTTGAAAAAGCAAGGGAGCAAGTAGCTAATCTCATTGGTGCAGACCCCAAGGAAATTATATTTACATCAGGAGCAACAGAATCAAATAATTTATCAGTTAAAGGAGTAGCACATTTCTATGCACCAAGGAAGAAACATATTGTGACAACTCAAATTGTAAGAGTTTAAGTATAATAGTCTCAATAGAATAGAATAATTTATTATTCAAATAAACTTTTACAAAGTGCTTTCAAATTAATCTACCACTCTGCCATGAATGCTGTTCATCAAGATTGTATTGAATAATGACCAGTTGTACATATTATGTATATTAAGAAAAGACATGCTCCCTAGTTCTCATGGTTTGAAAAATTACCAAAATAAATACTTAATGATGTACATATCCACTATTTGTTAAATGCTAGGTTAAACTCAACTAAGCCCTCAGGGTTCCTTATTTTAGTCCAAAACTCATAACGAAAATATTGAAGCCAGCCAAACCAAAGGTCTAAATTCACTCTGGATTCTGCATTACAATGAATTTGTCAAGTAACCATTTTACATAATTCTCAATGTGACCTCTATTCAGCTATTAGCCATTTTTTTTTTTTAATTTACAGGAACACAAATGTGTGTTAGATTCATGTCGAGCCTTAGAGGGAGAAGGATTCAAAATTACATATTTGCCTGTGGGAGCAAATGGCATTATAAGTTTACAAGACTTGGAGGAAGCACTCACACCTGAAACTAGCTTAGTTTCAATTATGACAATCAATAATGAAATTGGTATGCAAATATTATTTTAAATTCTGTGCCACATTTAAAGTTATTTAAATATAATATTGTCTCTAGTTACTATAGAGTTTGTGATATTTTTGTAGGATTGATAAACATACATATATAGCATAAAACGCAACTTAATCACTGGTTGTATGCATGTGAAACACCATTTATGATTGAAATAATCCTATATAATTGCTTCTTCTCCTTCAGACTAGCATAATGGTGTGTAAGGGTTTTTCTTATATGAATGACAAGTCTTATAGGTATAGATATAATCATAATATTATGAGCTTGGTAAAAGCAAGCTAGCTACTCCAAAATCGCAGACAGGTACTTCAATAAGTTTGATTCTTTGTATAAATTAGATGTTAACTAAAATTAATCTTTTTAGGAGTTCTACAACCAATTTCTGAAATTGGTGCCATATGCAAGAAAAAGAAGATATTTTTCCATACTGATGCTGCACAGGCTGTTGGGAAAATTCCTCTGGACGTAAATTCTATGAACATAGATCTTATGTCTATTTCTGGACATAAAATATATGGGCCAAAGGGTGTGGGTGCCCTTTTCATAAGACGACGGCCGAGAGTTCGGGTGGAGCCTATACAGAGTGGGGGAGGCCAAGAGCGAGGGATGAGAAGCGGAACAGTACCAACACCCTTGGTTGTTGGTTTAGGTAGGAATCCACTTCAATCATGCTTATACCTCAATAGCCTAACAGTTAAAAGTGTGGATTGTCAACTGATAGGTTGACGGTTCAGTAGCCACCTATTGCACTATTGTTGTAATTTCTCCTAATACAAGCTTACCCCTTATCTGGAGGGGAAAGTCAAGTTCAGCTTTGCTTATTTCCTTTAAAAAATACATTGAAAACCACAGTGCTTTTAAAATTATGATACTTAGTAACAAGTAGCGAGCAAAGGCTAGTTAAAAATAAAATAAAAATTATTCATTTCACATAGGCTTGTGGCTCTTATGGCAAGTCAAGACTATCACTAGTTTAGAAAGTAGATTTTGCTGAAAAGAGCTGATGAAGGAAGCTGATCTTTTCAGGTGCAGCTTGTGAGCTGGCCCAACGGGAAATGGCTTATGACCACGCATGGATGGAGAAACTTGCAAATCGATTTCTGGACAAGATCTACTCGAAACTGACACATGTTATTAGGAATGGAGATCCCAAACAAACATACCCTGGATGTGTTAATTTGTCATTTGCATATGTTGAAGGTAAGTTAATACCATTAACACTGACTTATTAATACAGTAGATTCACTTGACGAAAGCGCTTTTTAAAAATTTTATTTGAAATAGAAAATATCCTATTAATATTATAAATGCGAAAGTTTGGATGGAAGTAAGGATGTTTGTTCCAACGACTGAACCAATTTGGCTGAAATTTGGCAAGATTTGAGGGTAGTAATCGTTAGATATGTCTCGCTTATCTTAGAAATCTCACTTATTCAAGTTTAACTATACATTAATTCTCAGGTGAATCATTACTCATGGCTTTGAAAGATGTGGCCTTATCCAGTGGATCAGCGTGCACTTCAGCATCTCTAGAACCTTCTTATGTGTTAAGAGCTATTGGTACTGATGAAGATCTTGCTCATAGCTCAATCAGGTAACTTGAGTGTTTTGTGGACTACCTTGTATGTTTAGTAGTTAGTAACATTTATTGTCGTTGTGTGCAGATGATAAGGTGCTGGGTTATAATCCTGGCTGGGGCCAGGTATTTTTATCAAGAAATTTTGCAGTACTAGAGAGATAATGTCTATTGCATCAGCTAGACAGAATCAAAAATTTTTTTTAATATATAGACTAGCTCTTGGCTGCGATCACACCTGATGGTAAGTGCAGCCTAAGATGGAACACGCTTGCCTATAAGATGCCCTCTTGATTTGAAGGTACCCAAATTATAGTTAGAGGGAAAAACGGAAGTCGGAATTTTAGCTATGCGTATCAGGAACGAAGAAGCAAAGCGCTTAGTGCGCGTCCTTGGGATTTCAACTACGTAAGGGTGCAGTGCCAATGCAATCTTTTCTGTGCAGTGCAAATTCACTTAAATAACTAATATAAAATAATATACTGCACAAAAGTACTACCTGGAGTCTATCCTGCACTGGTAGCATGTAAAAGTTGTATCCCCCGATTTTATCCACTGACAGGGGATAAAATTATCTTTTCCCTATGCTAAAGCATGGCGACAGAGGAGAAGGCGATGTATATTTCTATAAGTATATCCACTGAGTGATATTGCCACCGCTGTACCCATGCTCGACGGGTGAATAAAGCTAAGCGAGGGAATAAACGTTTTATCCTTTTCCTGGGGATAAAATTTCTCCCACCCATGCTACCAGGGCAGGAGTTAGAAAGTTGGTGCATCAACTCTGTGCCACAGAGAGCACAGTGATAGTCGTGAGGTCTCCTAGATTTATGTCTCATCTGATTATTATAAGAGTCTGAGCCCGGGATCGAACTCGCGACCCCTAAATAGAAGACCGCAGTCCTAACAACTCTGCTATCACTGCTCCTATCCAATAGCTATATTAGTCAATATTTTAAACAAAATACAATGATGCATTACAGATTTGGATTGGGAAGATTCACAACAGTAGAGGAGGTGGATTACACAGCAGAAAAGACGATCAGACATGTAGAAAGACTTCGAGAAATGAGCCCTCTGTGGGAAATGGTTCAAGAGGGGGTAGATATTAAAACGATTCAATGGTCTCAACACTAAAGCTGAAACAAATGGAATGTTTAATGGAAACGTGACTGACGGCTTCTAGGAGTTGTAATACAAGGGATTGTGTAAAGGCATTGAGGGTGCCTGACTACTTGAACTACTACGATATATACGTATGTACATACTATTTGATTGTTCTGGACACATCTTGTAACATGCTTTGTATGTGTTTCAAATATGATGGTCATTGACATAATGGAAATGTAATATCAAACTTGTATGTGTTTTTTGCAATTTCTAATGTTGTTTTGCTAATTTTGTATGTTATTTTAGTAGTTTTTTTTAAATAGTAAAATGTAAACCAAGTGAAAAAAAATTTTGCTTTTGGGAAAAGATTCGAATATAAAATAATTTATAGCATACCAAGAAAAAAAGAACATTAAATAACTAAATTTAAATTCGAAATTATTTAAAATTTTTATGTAGGCCAAATTTTTGTGGCTCTTATAAAATTAACATAAAAAAAGAAAGTATTCAGCTAATGCGGCCTGTTGCAGCCAACCATTAAAACCTAACATTTGAAATACATGTGCATATTACATATCACAGTACCTTGTATTACAAATTGTACACTGTACTGTATTTTAAGGTGTGTGCCGTCATATGTAACTTTATTATTTATCAAAGGTGTTTGATACTATTCCTCATAAAAATTATGATCTGGTAAAAATTATTTAAGAATTGAAAGTGATAGAAACCATAAAATTACATTTATAGAGTGATTTAATAAATATTGCTGAGTGCTCCCTATACAAACAATCTTTGATTCTTGGAATATTCTCTCAACATACACATACAATTCTTTTGTTGTAAAGAATCTAGCATGCCACAGACAGGTATTACTTTCTAGAGCGTGTCCACAAAGATTCATGGACTTGATTTGGTTAATATACAAAAAAGAATCTAACTTTGTATGGGAAGCTCTCGAGAGTTACTGCTCTTAAGGTATTTTAGTATAGCTAGCACCACAGTTGTGATAATTAAATTGAGGTTATTGTAATTTGTTTTTTGGCCAATACTACATTATTATGGTGACTATTCCGTTATACACAATATCTGAACTAAATTGACAGTCTAGTGACCGTTTCACCTCCTAAGTAGGAGTCTCTTTACGTAGGTATAGCACCTAAATACAATCCCTTAACCAATGTTATTCTCACCTTGAGGTGTTCCCTAAAGGTTCCTGAAAACAAAATTGACAGAAAGCGTCACCTAACTTAGCTGAGGTAGCCCATAAAAGTTAACTATGACGAAAATGGGCATTAAAGTATTGCTTTCCTTTTCTGCAGTAAACTGTGAAAGGAATAACGCCCTTAGTAATATCTGTCAATTTAGTTTAGTCAAGAGATTGTGTTCAACCTAATTCAGCAATTTAGAAATGGTTTCGATCAGCAAAATGTAGGTACGTAATCCTAATTTGTCAAGTTTTGGTGTTAAAAATTGTTGAAAAGTATTTTCGTTGATATTGTTTTCTAAATTATTACTATATTTTAAATGACTTGTTAATATGTTATCAGTACGCTAGGTTATAATATACATAGCTTTCACAAAATCGCAATAATTCTTTTTTTTTCAACTTTGTAACTCCAGTGGTTTAGGCTGTGCGTTGATAGATCAGTCACTCAGTCAGGACAAGTCTTTGTATAAGTATATATAGATTATCGTAATGGTACCTACTTTTCCAGTACCTACCAATGGCGTCTTTATCTGTATTATTTAGTAAGATTATAAATACATTTAAATATTTCACATATTTGCCAGCTGCCAAGGTGTTTAAGTAGGTACATGTAATATAGCGGCAGTTTAATAATAAATGATTATTGTGACATCTATTTAAAATTATCATTTAATTTGTTAATCTTCTCTGAATGATTCAAACTATTATTGTAATCACGCACGATTAAAAACAATAACTATAATACGTATTTTAAGTTAATAAATTGTAATAAAGACGTTAGTTAATAAACTATTGAGATCTTACATTTCTTTTTTTTTCAACGTTTGCATTTTGATCTCTAAAAATCTCAACTAAATCAAACCTTACCCAGGTTCCATTCCATTTTCCAGATTACAAGGAAGGAAGAAGATTCAAAGGGATTCAACTCGAACTGACAGAGTTAAATTTCAATACTGAAAGGATTAGATGATAGGTATCTAGAAAAGTCTCATCACATTGACTTGACCTATTTCCACAACAGACCTATTGCATAATTTTCTACCGGCGCCGGCGGCGCTATAGTTAGCTGTAATAAAATCAACGCAACATTTTGATTACTTAATACGTTTATTTAATTATAAATAAGTATAAAACATAATATATACAATTTACAGTATGTTTATATCAAAGACATATTAAACATGAGCAATAAATAACATTACACAATAAAGCTGAAAGCGCGACTTTAGTTGCTTAATTCCACGTAAGTTAACATAAAAATGATAATTTGTTGATTAGTGATATTACTAAAAAAATATTTTTTCTATTAATATTATTTATTCATTGTAAATAAACACTTTATAATTATTAATGCATTATAATGTGTTAATTAATTGATTGACACATGGTTGCAAATAAACATAACATTTATACCACAAAAAATTGAAACGAGTTAAAGGTGTGTTTATTTATAAGGGAACCAAAATGTATCATCTTTAGATACTCTCTGTAAACCTATTTATTTATTTATTTATGTTAAAAACATAGGTAAGCATAAATTTTGCTAATGTCACACAAAAGAAATAAACAAAAAAAAAATACTTAAACTAAAAGTGCTCAGGTACATAATAAAACTTTTGTGTACGTACGAATCGAACATACTAACTGCCGTATCTGAGTCGCTTATCTTTGATTAAGGATCTACTTAGTATAGATTTAAAAAAGTCCACTTTCATGTCTCAGTCACACTGATATAAATGACAGTTCATCAAGAGATATAATGATAAAAAATTATTTAATCCCATCGATATGAGGCAATAAATTGAGAAAATTGGATGCATAAGATGAGGCAAAGTGGACAAAAGCGTTGGTGAAATTGGCACTAATATAATTTCATTAAAATCTTATGAGAGCAGTAGTATGTAACACTATTATTATTAGTATTAAGTAGGATAAGTTAATTGTTATTTAGGGTAAGTATCTTTTATACTTTTGGATGGGGTTGGCGTGCCTGCGGGTAAAAAACCCCCCAAAAAAAAAAATAGATTAAAAAAAAACACACTATTAAAGCTATGTCAATGGAGATTCAGTTTTTCCACATTGTAATATTACACATAATTATTAATTTTAAAAATAATTGAATTTATTTTATTAAAATAGTACCTAGGTATTGTCTTATGACAAAAAAAAATTGACAGATTTCCAATACAAAACCTGAAAAACTCGCCTTATTTTATATAAAACTGTGACCTAGGTACTAAAACAAATCCCAAAAATCCTTAAATTATATTTTTAATTAATTAAGTATGTAGAAATCATTACTGAGATGGAATGGATGGATTTATAACAATAGGTAACCTGAGACTGTACATAGAAATCAGGTTCTTAATAAAATATTATACTTGTAACCATACAATTTTTTTAGGTAAACAATACTTATATTAAGCAGTACAAATTGAAGCTTACATCTCTAATAGATTTTTTATTCCCTTGATTTTATCTTTAAGTATTATATTGTGAAATTCTGTAAAAATAGTAAAATAACTGACTCATATTAATTTTTAAGTAATAATTAATTACACATGCAATTAGTTATTTCACAATAAAATAATACTTTGTGCTATTGCTAAAAAATCTTGCCTTATAAATAATCATAAATTCTGTCAGCATTTAAAATTGTATGAATAACAATACTTCAGTATATTATCTTACTTAACAATACTATAGTTTAAATTTAAAGGGTCATACTAATTATATCATCTATTTTCTACATCAATATAATAATAAGTTAGTACCTATTTGAATATAACTATTAGCAAAGGCAATAAAAATAGCTTAACATAAATTTCACACAAAAATAATCTTGTTCACATGCAATTTAAAGAGAACTTCAAAAATCATTATATTATTAATTATCAATTTGTTAAATCTAATTTATATATTTAATATTATAATATTATTATGTAGACAACTTGTAAACAATTCAAAATAAGGGGCATCACAGGGTCAGTACTCTAAGACCTAAAGGTAATAAATAGGTCTGAGTGGCACATAGGAATGTTCCAGGTATTGACAGTTATACTTTGTATTAAATATATTAATTTCCAATGTATGCTAAAGTAAATCAGCAGTTTTATCATTCAAGATACTGCACTTCATGGCCACAGTCATAGCAGTAAGTTTTAAAACACAGTTTAAGATGCAATAAAGCAAGCAAGAGAACAGGATATTGTTGCATCCTATTATTCCATGAATATGTACACAAATCTATATTGCAGCACTAAATTTAAAGACAATAGTTTGACTAGTAATATAAATTAACAAACTGGCTGTTTTAGATGGCTAGTTTTTAGTGGTGAATACTAACCCTTATAGAATAGAAATAGTAAGACTGAAATCTATAGAGCAATGAGCATGGACTGATTTGGATAGAAATTACTACAGATACTATACAAGATTCAAATATAATATCATTACCAATGTTATAAATCCGAAAATGTGTTTGTTTGTTGCAATTTTTTGCATGGGTATAGTTGAGGACCTGGAGAGATATAGGCTACATTTATTATCACGGAAAAATAAAGGGTTTCAGTGGGTTTTTAAAACAGGCAAAAGCTAGTTCTGAGATAAAGTCTCGTTTTAACTGTCTTCAGTCTGAGTAGAATGAATTTGATCTATAGTTTTCAGCCTGTGACCAGTGTTGCCACCTCGAAAATTATCTTGTCACTAGATTCAATGTAAAATATCACCAGATTTTAAAAAAATTGGATGAAAAAAAAACACCAGAAGTCACTAATTATTTTATAAGTACTAAATAAGTATGAATAAAAAACTCACTGTCAAGATTTTAGAAACGTCATAATTACGTTGATCTGTAACCTCCTCAAGATCAACTCATAAATTACGTGACCATGGAAAAACTCTCAGATCAATTTACACCTTAAATTTTGATGATACTTGTACAATATATATGTGCATATAAATGTATAATTATAATTAAAAAATAAATATAATTATGAAGATAATTTTGCCGCAGTTGCTAACAAGTTGTCCTAAATTACGTTACGTAGTATGTATTACTTCTATGAGAAAGAATATAGAATAAAGAAAAGTTATTTAGAAAACGAGCAAACTTGACTATGACATTGACAGATTAATGTCATAATCAAGGTGGTTGGTTGGGTATTGCATTTCTGCGTCATTACCTACACACAACAAAGCATTTTTTTAAAACGCTTAATAAGGTTCTTCCCACTGAAATAAGTATTGCCAGATGCTGTATCAAAAATCGCCAAAAAACACTAAAAATAAATTGTCGCTAAATGATGAAAAATTATCGCTATAAGCTCTGAAAAATCACCAGATCTAGTGACAAAATCGCTAAGGTGGCAACACTGCCTGTGACTAAGTTTTATAAAAATAAGAGAGTCAAACAAACTTTAAAGAGAGTTAGAAATCCATTAGCAACTACAGGAGGGCTCATCTGGTGGCTCAGGTTGTGCTATTTTGAAACTGTTGTGATCTAATCTTTGCAACTCAATCCTGGATCTATTTGATTCAACTAATTGAAGAGCAATGTCTGAAAACATATCCTCTAACCCTTGACCAGTTTTGCAGGATGTTTTGTATGTGGTACTTATTAAGTTGTGACACTGTTCACTGGAAAAGAAAAATGTTTTATGAGCAACAAAATATGTGAATCTATTAATTCAACAGTAATTAGATAAATAGGTAAATCTTAATCATGAGAGTTTTACTTATAATTATTTTATTTTATGGTTCACATGCTTTTTATTAAATATTTAAAATTTAAAACAATTACCAGAAGTTTTCAATGTCAGCATCTGTAACTTGTGGGAATGACCCCTCCAAATCAGACTTATTTCCACATAGAAATATTTTAGCATTCTCTGCATATGTCACAATATCTAGTAGATGTTGGCTTAGCACATGAAATGATGAGGCATTATCCAATGAAAACACTAAAATTGCAGCTTCAGCATATTTATAATAGCTCGAAGTAACTGATGCTATTCTTTCCATACCACCAGTATCCCAGAGTTGTAACTGAAATTCGATGGAATGTGAAAATTCAATTAGCAAGAATATAATGTCTATTTATAAGTTAATCAAATAAGCAAATAACCTTGACTTCTTTGTCACCAACTTGGTATAACTTCTCGAAATGATCCAAACCTAACGTTGACCTTCTGTCCGAATTAGGAAGGAATGTATTGTTAATAAACCGGCGGAAAATAGAACTTTTGCCGACACCGTATTCACCACATAATATTACTTTTAAAACCGGAGTCTTAACAACAGCCATGGTTAAAATTCGTAGCGAGAAAGTATGGCTAGATCGCCAGTTTGTGATTAGTAGCCATATATCTGGTTGAGTTTCTATTCGAAACAAACTCTTACTGATATCAGAAGCATTAATTAACACAATTTTCACTTTAAAATTCCAGTTAACGTTTATATTAAAGTTTTTTTGGATAAAAAATTGTGAAGTCTTAATGTCGGTTTTGAGTTTGACAATCACAGTTGACAATTATTGACAATCATTGACAATTTATGATTGACAAAGACAATTGACAAATGAGCGTAGACAGAGAATCTGTCTACGACACGGAGTGATCTACCTACATTCTCTTGGGTTTTGTAAATAGGGTAGATAGGGTAGGTAGATGTAAAACGGAGTGATTCTGATTACATTCTCTTAGGCAGTGTTGCCACCTTAGCGATTTTGTCACTAGATCTGGTGATTTTTCAGAGCTTATAGCGATAATTTTTCATCATTTAGCGACAATTTATTTTTAGTGTTTTTTGGCGATTTTTGATACAGCATCTGGCAATACTTATTTCAGTGGGAAGAACCTTATTAAGCGTTTTAAAAAAATGCTTTGTTGTGTGTAGGTAATGACGCAGAAATGCAATACCCAACCAACCACCTTGATTATGACATTAATCTGTCAATGTCATAGTCAAGTTTGCTCGTTTTCTAAATAACTTTTCTTTATTCTATATTCTTTCTCATAGAAGTAATACATACTACGTAACGTAATTTAGGACAACTTGTTAGCAACTGCGGCAAAATTATCTTCATAATTATATTTATTTTTTAATTATAATTATACATTTATATGCACATATATATTGTACAAGTATCATCAAAATTTAAGGTGTAAATTGATCTGAGAGTTTTTCCATGGTCACGTAATTTATGAGTTGATCTTGAGGAGGTTACAGATCAACGTAATTATGACGTTTCTAAAATCTTGACAGTGAGTTTTTTATTCATACTTATTTAGTACTTATAAAATAATTAGTGACTTCTGGTGTTTTTTTTTCATCCAATTTTTTTAAAATCTGGTGATATTTTACATTGAATCTAGTGACAAGATAATTTTCGAGGTGGCAACACTGCTCTTAGGGTAGATGCTCTGTGGTGATGTTTTCCGGAGTGATTACATGATTACATTCTCTTTGGATGTTTTAATTTGTTTGTGATGTGCAAAAAAATTGCAAATACGAAATTAATAAAGTTTAGCGTGATGAGTTAAAGTAGCATCAAAGAAAGGAAAGTTATTTATCCCCAATAATAATGGAAATGCCAACATCACATCTAGCTGCTGCGCTCATGTCGGGTAACAGCACATTCAACATTCCACAAACAGAATCTCAAAACATTGTAGCAGACAATGCCGCTGATGAAAAGAAGGAGAAACCTGCGGAAGTCTCCAAAGGACCCCCTTATGAAGACAAAGAAGAACTTGCAAGTGGAGAAGACTTTTCAGATGAGGTAGTAAAGTTACTTGCATTTTGCTTTCTTTCTTTTTTTTTTTCAAAAAGGTCCTTTGCATAAAAATTATGTGGTGTTTAGTTACTTAGCAGTCAACATCACCTCAAACCATCGCCAGCCCACTGCTGGACATAGTTTTTCTCTAATGAGAGTGATTTGGGACTTAGTGAATCACGCTGGCCAAGTATGGATTGACATACTTAACATAACTCAGTTATTAATACCTTTTGCACCGCGACTTCGTCCACATACTATTAAGATTTGGGGTGAAATTTTCAAAAACTGCAACATACTTCTTTTTTTGTAATCAAAAGACAAAGTACCAATTTCATGTATACATATAGCTTGAAAGATGACAGACTTTCAAACAAACTTTCAGCCCCTATTTAATGCCCTTTGTGGTGGAATTTCAAAAAATCATTTACTTGCAGGTGCCTATGTCATAAAAGAACCCTCCTAAAATTTCAAGTTTCTAACTCCAGTGGTCTAGGCTGTAGGTTAATCAGTGAGTCAAGACAAGTCTTTTTATAAGTAAAATATTCAACTACTTCATTTGGAGCTTCAATAATGCAATGTTCAATGGAAAACCCAACAGCTAATGGTTCAAATCCTGCACTATTTTTATACCTTTTCCTAGCATAAGCCTTAAGCTTAGTATGAAGGTAAAAGGGAATATTAATAATGTTCAGTAAAAAGAAATTATAGAAGCACTTTGTTATTTAGGTTCTAATAGATTGTATTAAAAAAAGTCTTAATTTTTGTTTCTGATCCTCTAAAGTAGATTATTAACTTGAGTGGCAATTTATAGACCTGATAATATTATTGTTTTTGTTAAAGGAGTCTGAAGCTCAGCCTGGAAGTAAGTCTATGCCTGGGAGAGGTGTGACATTGCAAATGCTTTTGGAAGAGAAGATGTTGGAGCCTGGCATTGCAGCAATGACAATAGAATATTTGGTAATTTTAGATTTATTAAAAATATGATACTTTTTGAAGGATGATAGAAAATCAGTGCTAACTTGATTGTGTACAATCTCTTAACTAAAATAAATAAATAGGTCTTAAAATAGCTTAATAAATTATCCCTGTGTAAAAGGGTAACATTCATTTAAAACAGATTGTGTTCAAGCCAACAAACCAACTACTTAACAGTTACATACACATTTTTAGGGCCAGAAATTTGTGGGAGACTTACAGGCTGATGGTAAAATAAAATCTCATGAAACTGAAACAATTTTCTGTTCACCATCAGCTTGGGCTATTCATTGCAAGAGGATTATTAATCCAGACAAAAGATCTGGCTGTGGTTGGGCCTCGGTGAAATATAAAGGGAAGAAACTAGATACCATCAAAGCTACTTATCTCAGAAAGAAACAGCTGCAAAGGGAGAATATGCACACAGATGGTAATATATGAATTCTATTCTACAAGAACTGCCCATAAAAAAAGATATTTTGACTTGAAACTTTCTTTTAATATGAGCTGTGTCACTTCTTTTATTTGGTACTTTGCATTATACTTTCTCATTTAAAAGCTGAGTTGCATATGGTCTAAGCCTTTCTCATTCTGTGAAGAGACCCATGCCCAGTAGTAAGCTGGTGATGGGTTGAGTTGCTGATGATAATAATAGAAGTAGAAATTCTGTATTTGCATAATATGTGTTACAAAAGATAATAGTTCTTATTAAAAGTTTAATGATGAGAAAACTGAACTGAAAAAATTAATTTTGCGATGGCGCTTTTTTCCATTTATTTTTCAAAAATATAAAACTCAACTATTCTATACTAAATCAAATTCGCCATTGCTGCTCTTGTGTTTCTATTAGTGATTATATTCTCTTTGGTTTCTATAGGTATTTATTTTTCTTTTGCTGTCAAAATATGCAAAGTTTTACTGTTAACAGACCCTGTCAAGTCCATCCAAAAAGTTTTGTGCTAAGGCACATGTTCATTTGTCTGATGAGATATTTCACTTTGTAGAAGAAACAGAAATGGAGGTAGAAAGCCCCCCTGAACCTCCGCCGCAAAGAGTTGTGATGAAACATAACACTGTGCCAAACAGGATGATGCAGCAGTAAGTATACCTTTACCTTACATAAAATATAATATTTTGAGTTAAGAGTGCTCTTTTCAATATCAGTTAGTATATGACATTAACATTTTTTTTTTATTCGATGACAAGATAGCCCTTGACTGTGATCTCACTTGATGGTAAGTGACGATGCAGTCTAAGATGGTAACGATGGTAGCTAATTTGGAAGGGGTAAAGGGTAACTTGGAAGGGGGGGAAGGGGTAAGTGTAAATTCGACCCATTTAGAGTTTTAACCATTTATTTCTTTTCAATTTTCAGTGATGCAAATCTGCTCATAGAAGCTGTATCATTCTCATCGGCTGGCAAAGTGCAACCTTTTTTAGTGTCAGTGAGTTCTAATGCTCTACTTGTTCTCGATCTCCATTGTCATTTAAAAAAAGAAGAAGTATATGGCTATATTGCGGGAACTTGGGACCTCAATAATCATAGTAAGTTGTATAAATTCTTTTATTACAACATAAGATCTAAAAATAGACTTTTTTAACGAAATTTTGCACACCATGTAAATGGTAAAATGTGAGAAATTAACTATGTACCATTCCACCTGTGCACTGAACTCACATTTGGCAAATAAAGACATTTCATTGCATTTCATTTCAATAAATTCTTAATTTAGAACAAAGTATTAACAGATAACTAAATTATTATATATTATTATTATTATTTAATTATTTAATTTGAGTATTAACAGTTCTTGAATTTTAATCTCTTCAATCAAAAGGAAGGGTCATGATTTTAGCAGTCTATGTATGTATGTGACTATTTTCGAATGTTCCACAGTAGCGATAAAACTACTGAACCGATTTTGATGAATGAGGTATCTATCGGTTTGTTATGATAGTGACATAGGCTACATTTTATACAAACAACATCATTATGTTACATCCAATTTTCTATAGTCTGGTTAACCTTGTTTTGCAGATATAATGATAACTCACACATTCCCTTGTTTGATAAGTAAAAAAGACAAAAGACCCAGGGTTTTTGTTGAATTGGAAATCCAAATGGAGATCGAAAAGCTAGGTCTCGCACTGTTAGGATGGTACCACTCTCACCCAACTAATCCTGCAATGCCAAGTTTAAGAGACTGTGACAATCAGTTGGAGTACCAAATTAAAATGAGGGGCCCCTCTGAGATATCATACATTCCTTGTATAGGAGTGATTTGTTGTAAGTTTGTTTACTTATATTTTTTAATATTAAATCAGTTTTACACCTTAAGCGGCATCCAAAGCAAAGCAAAAGTTAATTTTGATAATAATTGTGAATATAACTGACAATTAGTGGTTCGAGGTAGTTTTCGCCAAATTCGACACACTTTTTTATACTATACGCACACACTTGACCACTATCACGCGGTATTATATTTTTTAAGTATAAAAAATGTTTTTACAGCTCCCTACAATCCAGAAAGCCCGGTTTTGGAGTCGTCTCTGACATTTTTCTGGGTAATGCCACCGCCAGAACAGCGCCCTACAGAATACCCGCGGCCTCTGTTGCTGCAATACAATATGGTCAACGACAGCCATTTATCAACGCATGCCATGGAAGAAATAAAGAAAAGCATAAAATACTATATAACATATGCAGATGATACATTTGTTAATTTTAAGGATAGTTACAAGCCGGATATAGCTTATTTAGATAAGTTAAAATGTACGCTTACACCCAAGTTTCCGCGCGAACAGAGTGATGGATTGTTATGGCATTTTATAAAAGATGAGCTAGGGTGTTCATCCGAACATGACGATAAAATGGACTTGGATGCTTTACTAGCAGTGCCGCAGCAGATTCCCCCCTCGAAACCAAATCCGACAACTATACCTAATTTCCCCTCAGTAAGTACCCTGCAACAAATGGTCAGCAGACCGGCAGGCGTGCCTCCAATCAATGTTTCTTCTGCAATGGGCTCAGGCTCGCCACACAAATTCGAAACACCTCCGTTAAATATACCTGTGCTACCCACTTCTTCTAAATCTTCAAAGTCCAGCACACCATCTCTTCCTCCTGCGTATCCTACCGGTTTAGACATGTTAACGAGTATGGCATTAGGATTAGGATCGGCAAATATGCCGCTGCCTATGGGCACCGCTGGGTTAGAGAGCTTAGCTGCCGCAAACAGTATGCTGACGGGCTTCAGCCCTGGAATGTCATCTAACTTAGCCGCCAGTTTGTCCAATAGCAAACTTCCCGATCTCCCTTCTTACGCCGCTTCGCTACAGAACCTGTCTAGCGGTGTAGGAAACTACGAAAAGACGTCTACCAGCACATCAACTAGTTGCACGACCTCCGCGTCGCCTATCCCGGCGAATATAGCCTCGAATCTTATGATGAGTTCTGCGGATATTGCGAATGCATTGTTCTCGGCCAGCAAATATTCGAGTGCCGGAATCCTAGGAATACCAGATCCGATGTCGAAGTCAACATTGGCTGCTAACAATATGTTTTTGTCACCATCGTTGCTCAAAATGCAGGAGTCCTTGTTAAAACCTTTATCGAGTAGTAGTCCGATTCCCTCGAAAGTTGGTCTCGACCAGAATATGTTGATGAAGAGTCCACACGATTTGATAAAAAGCAGTAAAGACTACCTTCCTCCAGATTTTAGCAGCATTACTAAAGGGAAAGACAGCTCTCTAGATTCTATTAAACATCCAGACGTCAGCGTATCAAAGGGGGAGTCGTCGAAGTCGATAATATCGGAATCTCAAGCAGTGGATTACCCACAGATAAGTGCTTCTCCACGTTTAGGAGGAGATCCATTTTTGAATCAAATGTTGGAATTGACTAAGAAAACGACTCTACCAGATTACGCATCAGATTACAGTCAATCTCGTAAGATCACAGACGAGGAAATGCAGAAAATTCCAACCACGTCACTTTCTTATTCGAGCGCGGCCAGCATTGCTGACACCATTGCACAAGTAGCGATGGGCAACTTTGGCAAGCTTGACGATGCTGTGGACTATAGCAAAAGTCAAGATTACACTACATCTAAAAACTTGAATAGTGAATGTGATAATTGAGTCTTTAGATGTTTTATGAAATACTCTTTCTGGAATATCTACTTAATTTTTTTGCTATTGATCTTTCTTGTTTCGTATACATATGTAAATTGTTTTAAGCAAGGAATATAGAATTTGAAAGATAAGATAGATTCTTCCAAAAAAATCACGGTCGTCGATGATCCGCAATTATCGATAAATGCTGATAATAGTTTAATCAGTGATAATAAAATTATTATGACGTATGAACGATACACCAATGCATGAATACATTACTTATTAGTTTACTGGCATTGTAGAGCGAGTTACAAGTTCATATTGATAACTGCATTGTGTTTAAAATAATAACCGTGTGACAAGTGTTTGGAAATATATATATCTGATGTGGCTTTTCTAGCATATGAAACTATATTTTCCCTTGAAGGTATGTCTCATGAATCAGACAGAAGCTAAAATATAATTGATAACATTTTATTTACGCACCTACTACATATTTTATGAGCAACAAAAGTTTTATAAACAGTTTTATTTAAACAACAAAACACGACTAACATCAAACTGACTTTGTTAGGTTTTTATTGTAATACCTACTGGCACTTTTTGACAAGTTCATTTCAGAGTTGATAAGAAAAGAATGGGCATATAAAATTTAACTGAAAATATTTAGAGTTTTGGTACAAGTGAACCAAACTATAATAAATTATAAAATAGATAAGAACCTTCTCTGCCCTTTTAAAGCCGTGAAATCCATTATTTTGAGCTTGTTATTTATTTATAATTATAATTTATACAAATTATATTCATGTACCTACCTAAGTAGGTAGGTAAGTATATTAAAGAATTTCAACGTAACAATGATTCGTATTCAGAGACGATTATAGCCAGTATTAGGTATGTACTTAAAAAAATTGTATCTATAAAATAGAAGTAAAAAAAATCCAATTTAAAAATTACTCGTAAATCGTAACTTATTTACAGCAGCTGTACTGCCCATCTAGATCCGTTCAATAGATCTAGTTATACTTTATAGTATTAGTTTTAATAACTTTAGATACTAATAACACAGGCCTGCGATGGTTTTCCCCTTTAAAAACTAATTAGCAATTTGGGTAGGTATTAGTTACTAAGCTACGAAAAAAATAATAAAAAAATTCCATCACGTAAGTTTTCTGAGAAAATGAATTTTCATTTTTCTTAGTATTACCGCGCATTACTAGCGTTAACTTCCAATTTCTTTAATAATAGTGCATGCTTGTAGAATTGATGACATTTAAATATTCACCTACCCTCATAAGCCATTGTTTGTCGTGATTGAAATCGCATTACAATACATATGTATCAACTACTAGATGATTCCCGCGACTTCGTTCGCGTGGATTAAGGTTTTTTATTCCCGCGGGAACTCTCTTATTTTCCAGAATAAAAAGTAGCCTATGTGTTATTCCAGACTATTATCTATCTCTGTGCCAAATTTCAGCCAAATCGATTCAGTCGTTACCACGTGATTGAGTAACAAACATACATAGGTAAATAGGATGATACGGTAGTTTTGTGATTTAATTCTGCTACCTCCACTTCATATTAACTTAGGTATTATAAAGCCATTTTTAAACGCACTAGCTAAAGATGATACCTGTGTTAGTTACCTTTCTGTTTTTAAGCATTTATCGGATTCCAAGATCAAAGAAGGCATTTTTTTTGGGTCTGAAATAGGGAAGGTCATGCAAGACGCTACTTTGAAAAAATCTTGAATAAAATCAAAGATAACGTTTGGAATTCACTTAAAGATGTACTAATTTTTTTTTGAAAACAGTAAAAGCCCAAATTATGACAATATAGTGAGTATTTTACTCAGCAACTTTCATAAAGTGGGTTGCAATATGAGTATAAAGTTACATTTTCTGCATTCTCAAATTGACCCCTTTCCTGAGAATCTTGGGGCTGTAAGTAAAGAAAAAGGTGAAAGCTTCTACAAAGATATTAAGATCATTCAGAGCAGATAACAAGGAAGGTGGAACCCAAACATGATGGCAGACTACTGCCAGATATTGAAGAGAAATAAACCTGATAGAAAGCATAAGAGAAAAAGATGAAATAGGAGTTTTGAAGGAAGTAGAAAAAGAAATAATAAGTCTTTTTGATTTATTTAGTCTCTTTAGCGTTATTTTTAAATAATACTATCGGTTTTTTAAATTTTAAATTCGTTAATTTTAGTTTTTTTCATGAAGTTTGTTAAAATAACCTAAAATATGCATGTCATCTGATGTCATCAATAAAAAAAAATCTCGACGTGCTAGAAAAAAATCAAAGATGTATTTTAGTTTACCATGCCTGGATATTTAAAAAAATAACATAATTATTGAAAGGGGAAAAAAAAAGTTAAATTTCGCAGGCCTGTGTAATTATTTACCTATAAGACTGCATTTTATAGCATTTCGTTTTGATTTCGTAGTGCTCCTTAGAGATTAATGTGAATTATTTAAAAATTAAGAATAAGAATAAAATAAACATTAGAAAAATATTAACTAATAGTATTATTTCAAAATGAATGGATGTCCACGGCATTCAAAGCGTAATTCTTAATCTCCTGTGACTAACTGGCCTAGGTTGGAAATTTTGAGGAAATATTCCCTGTGTAGATAGATTTATCTATAGCTGTGTAACCATAAACATGTTAAGTATATACTACCGTGTGTAACATTAATTAAGGACCTCTTTCTCGCTTAAGATAGTGTTTATGAAATTAAGTGAATCTACTCGTCGGTTAGTTTAAATTCAAATTCAAAATTTATTATTTTATTTTATGTAGGCTACCTTGTAGCTCTTATGACACATCATAAATCTACCACCGGTTCGGAATGAAGATTCTGCTGAGAAGAGCCGGCAAGAAACTCAGCAGTTGCTCTTTTCAAAAAATAAAATAATTTTACTTTATGATTTACTTTGATGATTATAAAATAAGCTTTTATCCACGTTAAAATTAACTTGGATACTTAGGAATAAAAGACCCTCAGTACTAACAATGTTTTTTATAGACAAATAGGTGATGGCTAAACCAACTCCTGGATTCAAGGGACTCACAGACGACAGCGACCAATCTGACGCAGAATTCCAACCCCTTTACGATGACACTGATGAACTAGAGTATGTAATGTTTTTTTTATTTAGCTACTATATAATTTTAAAGCTTTTTTAGTGGGCCTTTATTAGAGTACCCGCAGACTTACGATTTCAAGTTGAACAAGTATCGCCGAGTGTGTGTGACTAATGGGCATAATGACTTAGGTATATCATGGTAGCCAGCAGTCTTCATCTTACCCAACTAAATCATCCAATTTTATAATAATGGACACCGATCGCATCAGGATCAAAATTTCCTTCCGATTAACACAGTAAAAGTTGGCCAACTTAATTGTGAAAGTACACAATTTAGTTGTTTGATAATCTACTTGAAATTGTATGTCTACGGTCACTTTTATGCGAGTTCTGAATTTGAAGCTTGCTAGCGCCTAGCAGTATGTACCTACCTACCTACCTAAGTAGTAAAATCTTCGACTTTACTGTATATCTCGAGGTTTACAGTAAGATTGATTGGAATCTCAATACGTGGATTGGTTTATTGACACGCTTGACTTCATATTTGGATAACACTTTTGATTTTCAATTTGTTAATTTTGGATTAGATAGATTGGTTATATAAATCAGCCGTGGAGATTGGGTAACCCAGAATGTCGCGTAAACTTTTTGCGAAGCTTCGTAAGAACTGACCAGTAGAAGTACACAGGTACCTAGGTACTTAATTGAGAAATTGTACACAATATGACGAATGAATGCTTTGTCTCACGTACTTCATACCTTGGTACTTAAATGTAAATAGGTACACTTTACAAATTTTACCTATGCATCGGCTATGACCAATACCTACGGAGAGGCACTTGATTGTATGATAAGATATAGGTACCTACATACCTTAGCGATAATATCGGTTTCATAATATAAATGAAATCTGTAGAACTCAGCTATAAACTAATGTCCACTTCGCCATATACCTACACTGTCTGTGAAGAGAAGAGGGCACCTACTCATCATTTTTGGATATTCTAAGTACCTACTATCAAAATTTATGAAACTCATTACATGTACCTATGTAGTTATGTTTCTCTATCGAAAATAGATAATATCTAATTATTATCTTCGATATAAAAATTCTTTTAGCTAAATTAAATGGTAGACAGATCGCGGGATACTTCTCGGAACAATGCATTTTTGCTCTGCATTTTAGGGCCTGCCAGCAAGGAGCAGCACAAATCATCATCGACTTTGCTTGCATTGAAATAACTAGTAGGGCGCGTGGGTGCGCGGCTCGCTAAAGCGAACCGCGGTTTTTCTGGCCACCAAGTAGACCTTCGGGTCTTGATTAACTTTTTCTTAAAAACCACTCTTCCATCTTTTATGCTCTCTGAGATAGACGTCGAAATTTGTATGGCCGCCATCTTGAATCCGCCATTTTGAATTTTTTTCAGCTCCCTGCCAATTGGATGAGGTTTCGAGTGATTTTTGTTTGGGCACCCTCAACCTATCTTCAATACCCTGACCGTGCTCCTCAACCGTCTCCGAAATCCTCAATCATCAGCTCCTTCCATATTTTTCATCCAAATGAATTTTTGTTCTCTATACGAAACCATCAGCGGAAAGGAACGTATCACACATTTTATATGAAAAAAAAAATCCGCCATCTTGAATTTTTTTCTATTCATCACGAAGACCATCTTGTCCTGATTATCTTTCTCCGAGAAACCACTCTTCCATCATTCATAGTCTCCAAGATAGACACCGACGAAATTTGTATGGCCACCATCTTGAATCCACCATTTTGGATTTTTTTTTCAGCTCCCTGCCAATTGGATGAGGTTTCGAGTGACTTTTGTTTGAACAGTCCCCACTTATCTTCGATACCCTGGCCGTGCTCCTCATCCGTCTCCGAAATCCTCAATCATCAGCTCTCTTCATATTTTTCCTCCGAATGAATTTTTGTCTTCTATACGAAAACATCAGAAATTTCAAAAAGGAACCGTATTAAAGTCTTGCATATATTTTGTATGGAAAAAAATAAATTCCGCCATCTTGAATTTTTTTTCTATTCATCAAGTAGACCTTCGGATCTGGATCATCTTTTTCCAAGAAACCACTCTTCCATCTTTTATAGTCTCCGAGACTAGTAGGGCGCGTGGGTGCGCGGCTCGCTAAAGCGAACCGCGTGTTTTCTGTTTTATAAGTATATCATTGGGTCTTGATCATCTTTTTCCAAGGAACTACTCTTCCATCTTTACATCGACGAAATTTGTATGACCGCCACCTTGAATCCGCCATTTTGGTATTTTTTTTCAGCTCATTGCCAATTGGATGAGGTTTTGAGTGATTTTTGTTTGGGCACCCTCAACCTATCTTCAATACCCTGACCGTGCTCCTCACCCGTCTCCGAAATCCTCAATTATCAGCTCCCTCCATATTTTTCATCCAAATGAATTTTTGTCCTCTATACGAAACCATCAGCGGAAAGGAACGTATCAAAGTCTTGCATAAATTTTATATGAAAAAAAAAAAATACGCCATCTTGAATTTTTTTCTATTCATCACGTAGACCATCGGGTCCTGATCATCTTTTTCCAAGAAACTACTCTCCCATCTTTCATAGTCTCCGAGTTAGACACCGATGAAATTTGTATGGCAGCCATCTTGAATCCGCCATTTTGGAAATTTTTTTCGGTTCTCTGCCAATTGGATGAGGTTTCGAGTGACATTTGGTTGAACACATCCCACCTATCTTTGATACCCTGGCCGGTGCTCCTCACCCGTCTCCGAAATCCTCAATCATCAGCTCTCTCCATATTTTTCCTCCGAATGAATTTCTGTCCTCTATACGAAACCGTCAGAAATTTTGAAAAGGAACTCTTTCAAAGTCTTCATATATTTTGTATGGAAAAATGTAAAATCCGCCATTTTGAATTTTTTTCTATTCATCAAGTAGACCTTCGGGTCCTGATCATCCTTTTCCAAGAAACCACTCTTCCATCTTTTATAGTCTCCGAGATAGACACCGACGAAATTTGTATGGCCGCCATCTTGAATCCGCCATTTTGGAGTTTTTTTTCGGCTCTTTGCCAATTGGATGAGGTTTCGAGTGACATTTGTTTGAACATCCCCCACCTATCTTCGATACCCTGGCCGTGCTCCTCACCCGTCTTCGAAATCCTCAATCATCAGCTCTCTCCATATTTTTGCTCCGAATGAATTTTTGTCCTCCATACGAAACCGTGAGTGAAAAAAATTTTTTTCATACAAAATTTTACAGGAGAGGTGATCAATGAGTCAGTCAGTGAGTGAGTCAGTCAGTGAATCAGCACGAGTAGCTATATATATAGTAATATCGAAAATCAATAACACAACTTTTAGAAGAATACATCGATATTTCAACGGTAACACAGTCGATAATGATAAGGCAGTGTAACTGTAAACTTTTAACAAGTTTACAGTTACACTGCCTAAGTTTAGTTTTCATTTGTAGGTAGTTATCAATGTTTCATTGCTACTGCGCGGTAAGAAAAATAGGTATACGCCGTCCTTTAGCGCGTCACTTCCGTTTCTGAGAGCAACTCGAGCAGTATAACTAAACTTATCATTGTATTTTGTAGCCAAAGAACAGCTCAAGAGACAAAAGGATGGAATCTGTTCCGGGAGATCCCGGTGAAGAAGGAGAGTGGTTCCATGGTGTCGTACTCCTGGGTGGACACCGGGGTCAAATTTCTAAAATTTTTGGCATATATCATCACCTTCAGCGCCGTATTGGGATCAGCAGTCATTTCTAAGGGAACTTTGCTGTTTATCACTTCTCAGCTGAAGAAAGGGCGGCATATCACCCATTGTAATAAAGCATTAGGTATGCTGTACCTACCTGTTTGAAATCAATTATGTATATCATCAGCTGTGAGGTTTTCTAAAAGTGATTGCATTAGTGTGACAATGATTGGCTGGTACGCTTTCGCTATTGGTTAAAATGCATACATGCTGCAAGAAGATAAATTCAGCACTGATGCAGTCATTTTCAGACTATCCCACATTAGATCAAAAACTAAAATATTCTTTTTTCCGTTGACAGCGTTAGACCAGCAGTTTATAACAGTTCATACTTTGGAGGAGCGAATAACATGGCTCTGGGCAGCTTTTATAGTATTTTCAGTTCCAGAGGTGGGTTTGTTCTTGAGAAGTGTAAGGATATGCTTTTTCAAAACTGCCAGAAAACCCGAAATTGGACATTTTTTTGTGGTGAGTCCGATACCCATTTTATGCAATCAACATTTTGGAATGCTTTTGTGAAATTTTGTTAACAAAACACCAACTAAAACGCAACTAATTAATGTGGCGTAGATACCCGCATGTCGGTTTCGAAGTTTATTTGTAAGGCCATACAACTGCAATATCGTGTAACTATAGCTACAACAAAAAATATTTTTATACTGATTAGTTATTATTTATTAGTGTCGTTTGAAGGCGGTTTTTTCTCAACCCATCGCCTGCTCACGTAGATCTGCTCTGGAATGAGAATAATAATAATAAAACAGTAATGTAGGTTGGTACCTACTTAATTACTAACACTGCTTACATGAACTTTTAGGCCTTCGCAGTAGATACGTTGCAAACAATCGGATTGGCAATGCTCGTGCTCATAATACTACCCGAACTGGATGTAGTTAAAGGGGCTATGTTGATGAACGCCGTTTGCGTGGTTCCCGGTGTACTTAACGCGTTCACGAGGAACAGTTCTGAGCCTCGGTACCCGATAATGTTGATAGTGGATGTATTGGCAATCTCCGCTCAAGTGACTGCTTTCGTGGTTTGGCCGCTTCTTGACGGGACTCCGGCTTTGTGGTGCACGCCGTTCGCGTGTCTTTTGATTTCGCTTGGATGGTGGGAGAACTTTACAGGATCCATTAGTAGATATACTTCATGTAAGTAATAAGAAATACAAAGGGCCACCACCATTTTAATTACAGATATAATGAGCATTTGAACAGGAGCAAAAACTATGTTTTTATTTTTTGCTAGCTTAGTAATAAGAAATGCATGGGTTTGACCATCGTTTTTAGTTAGAGTTTAAACATTTGAACATTTTATTTTTCACTAGCTGATGTCCGTGACTTCGTATCTACTGGGTTTTTGGTTCTTGCAGGAACTCTTTAATTTTCCGGGATAAAATGTAACCTATGTGTTATCCTGTAGGTATATAAGGTATCCGCATTCTCAATTTCAGCCAAATTTGTTAATTTGTTGTGGTGTGAAGGAGTAACAAACATCCATCCATCACTACATTTATCCTCAAAAACTTTCGCATTTATAAGATTAGTAGGGATATCTTTAAAAATGTGGGAGATAATGAAGAAAAAGCAGTGACTTTAACTAGTAGGTATTGTAACAAAATCGCCATTTCATGCTTTATGAAAGCTGCATAAGTTAAAGTAACACAACAGATAATAACAATACATTTTTCAACATTAAACAACAGGATTTTTGAGGTAAAACAGAGTTTTAGCACATAAGCGATAGTAACAGTTTTTTGGCTCTTTGCTTTTTTTTTCAAAGAAATTGTATAATTTTTTTTTTTTTTTCAGTTTCTATGGTATATCTTTGTGAGCTACGAGACGGAATCAAGAGGTCCCGTTATTACACGCAAAGGTTGCTTGCGATATGGAAAATACTCGTTTTCATGATTTGCATTTTGATTTCAATGAAACTCCAAGATGATGACGCGTTAACTTTCTTTACTCGTGCAAATGAAGCTTTTGGGGACCGTTTATACACAGTGCATGAAGTAAGGGATTTAATAAAAAAACAACAAACACACACGCATTTTGAGACATTATGGTGAACATGAGCCACTGGTAGTGCTGGGACTTTTTTAAAAAAAGAACATCAGCCAAGCCAAGCTTGTCTAGTAGTCTCTTCTTCCCTCCAAATAAGCAGAAAGCTTGTGTTAGGAGTTTAGTACGACAAAAGTGCAACAGGTGGGGACTGAACCTGCGATCTTTCAGTTTTCAGTCTGCAACTTTACCTTTTACCGTTAGTTTGTAGTCCAAGTTTAGTTTTTTTACACGCTATTAAAGTATACCTATCAGCTCTGTGTCATATTAATATTATAAAGGCGAAAGTTTGTATGTTTCTATGTGTGTGTATATCTTGTGTATATATGTTTGTTACTCCTACACGCTACAACCAATGAACCGATTTAGCTGAAATTTGGAATGGAGGATTAACACATAGGTAGGTTTTTTTTTATCTCGGAAAGTTCAAGTTCCCGCGGGAATCAAAAAACCTTAATCCACGCGGAAGAAGTCGCGGGCATCATCTAGTAATGTATATGCTTTCAGATACAAGTGGTACTTCAAGATCTTTACCACGGAGCGTTAGACTACGCGCTGACGGGCGGTAGTTTTAAACTAGACGCGATTTGGCGTTCTGCGTTGTGGGTAGCGCTCATTCAAATCTGCACGGCCTTCGCGTGTTACCAGTGCGGGAAGTTCGCTTGCAAGATTCTTATACAAAAGTTCAGCTTCACGTTCGCATTGAGCCTCGTTGGACCCGTGACGGTAAACTTCCTCATCTACTTCTGTGGAAGGAGGAACGCGGACCCGTGCGCTTTTCGGAACACTATACCGGAATATTTGTTCTTTGACATACCACCAGGTCAGTCGCAGTTACTTTCTTCCTTTGGATAGCTGTTTTTTTTAAATATATAGATAGCGCTTGGCTGCGATCACACCTGATGGTGACCTGTTTTCAAAATCATGCAGACAAGAAACAAAATTAATTGAAAATAGTGCTAATGCAGTACAGAACCTCTTAGCTTAATTAAAAGAAGTTCTAAAATATGTAATACCCATGAAATAGGCGGTAGATCTCAAGTGAGTCGCTGGCAGCCGTTGAATACTAGCGGCACAAGACCGTGTGTCCTAGGGCGATTCTTTTTTCTTTTTTTTCCTCATTTACTTCTGTGGAAGGAGGAATGATTCGATGACCAGATAGTCCTTGACTGCAATTGCACCTGTTGCTAAGTGACAATGCAGTCTAAGATGGTAGCGGGCTAACTTGGAAGGGGTATGGCAGTGTACTCATACTCCTATCACGTCAATAGTATGCGATAAGAAGAGATGTTTTTGGATCTGGTAATTTTTGTGCACAACAGAATTAGTATTGATAACAAAGCTTTCTTTTTTTTAATTTTTTATTGAAGTGTTTACCTACACTTAAAGGAAATAACCTAATAGATCTATAAATACATATCAAAAATTCCGAGTAAAAAGTAGATACATATCACTTATTTCGTGACTGATGACGTGTGGTTCGGCCGTGGTGTAGCGGTTAACACACTCGGGCGCGATTCCCAGAGAGATGTGGGTTCGAATCCCGCTGGCTTCGGAATTTTTGATATGTATTTATAGATCTAAAAGCTTTCTTTGATTAAAGTACGTATATAAGAAACTAGTAGGGCGCGTGGGTGCGCGGCTCGCTAAAGCGAACCGCGATTTTTCTGGCCACCAAGTAGACCTTCGGGTCTTGATTAACTTTTTCTTAAAAACCACTCTTCCATCTTTTATACTCTCTGAGATAGACGTCGAAATTTGTATGGCCGCCATCTTGAATCCGCCATTTTGAATTTTTTTCAGCTCCCTGCCAATTGGATGAGGTTTCGAGTGATTTTTGTTTGGGCACCCTCAACCTATCTTCAATACCCTGACCGTGCTCCTCAACCGTCTCCGAAATCCTCAATCATCAGCTCCTTCCATATTTTTCATCCAAATGAATTTTTGTTCTCTATACGAAACCATCAGCGGAAAGGAACGTATCACACATTTTATATGAAAAAAAAAAATCCGCCATCTTGAATTTTTTTCTATTCATCACGAAGACCATCTTGTCCTGATTATCTTTCTCCGAGAAACCACTCTTCCATCATTCATAGTCTCCGAGATAGACACCGACGAAATTTGTATGGCCACCATCTTGAATCCACCATTTTGGATATTTTTTCAGCTCCCTGCCAATTGGATGAGGTTTCGAGTGACTTTTGTTTGAACAGTCCCCACTTATCTTCGATACCCTGGCCGTGCTCCTCATCCGTCTCCGAAATCCTCAATCATCAGCTCTCTCCATATTTTTCCTCCGAATGAATTTTTGTCTTCTATACGAAAACATCAGAAATTTCAAAAAGGAACCATATTAAAGTCTTGCATATATTTTGTATGGAAAAAAATAAATTCCGCCATCTTGAATTTTTTTTCTATTCATCAAGTAGACCTTCGGGTCTTGATCATCTTTTTCCAAGAAACCACTCTTCCATCTTTTATAGTCTCCGAGATAGACACCGACGAAATTTGTATGGCCGCCATCTTGAATCCGCCATTTTGGAAGTTTTTTTCGGCTCTTTGCCAATTGGATGAGGTTTCGAGTGACATTTGGTTGAACACCCCCCACCTATCTTCGATACCCTGGCCGGTGCTCGTCACCCGTCTCCGAAATCCTCAATCATCAGCTCTCTCCATATTTTTCCTCCGAATGAATTTTTGTCCTCTATACGAAACCGTGCGTGAAAAAATTTTTTTCCATACAAAATTTTACAGGAGTGGTGAT
The DNA here is from genome assembly GCA_038048805.1 of Hipparchia sbordonii. Taxonomy (NCBI): domain Eukaryota; kingdom Metazoa; phylum Arthropoda; class Insecta; order Lepidoptera; family Nymphalidae; genus Hipparchia; species Hipparchia sbordonii. The sequence continues at coordinate 7,247,992 of CM076097.1, read as the reverse complement.
CAATGAGTCAATGAGTGAGTGAGTGAATCAGTGAATCAGCACGAGTAGCTATATATATATTAAAGTTTTTCGTAAATAACTTGTTCCTTTTTTATTGCAGTTTATTTCCTTAGGGACTACATCGTGCGGGAAATGGTGTGGGTGTGGCTTCTTTGGCTAATATCTCAGGCGTGGATCACGATGCACGCGTGGCAGCCGCGATGCGAGCGCGTGGCCGCGACCGACAAACTGTTCGCCAAGCCCTGGTACTGCGGCCCGCTGGTCGACCAGAGCCTCCTGCTCTACAGGACCAAAGACGAAGAAAATGAGTTGCAAGTTGAGGTAACACTCATTCCTAAGATCCGACAAACTTTTTTACCAAGTTTTAGCATTGCGGCCCGTTTGTCGACCAGAGCATCTTGCTCTACAGGAAAAAAGACGATGAAAACGACTTGCGAGTCGAGGTAAGACTCATTCCTTAGACAGAAAAACTATTCGCCAAGCCTTGCTACTGCGGCCCGATGGTATACCAGAGCCTCTTGCTCTACAGGACCAAAGACGATAAAAACAAGTTGCAAGTCGAGGTAAGACTTATTCATAAAGCTCGTCAAACTATTTACCAAGCTTTACCATGCAAATTAATTTTGTGGTATTAAAATAGACCGATCAATTTAATTCAGCAACATTTTCTGCCTTTACAGGATTTCAAGGACTTTGAGGACGCGGATAAAATATCGAATGCAAGTTCTATTAAAATAGTGAAAGATATTAAACCTTCTGATTCTATTACCAGGTAATTAGTTAGTAGATACTTTAATTTTAATTTTAAGAGAAATGGTAAAAAGGTACTAATAGGATAGGCCAATGATATCACGATGAATGTACGGGCATCCCTTCCTAGATTAACTTAGTAATAAAATTTTAAAGTGGCTTTTCATATTTCTTTCTATTTTAGATATAGAGTGAGGTAAAATTTTGATAAATAATACAATAAAAAATTTAATCAACTTTCTTTAATACATTTTTTTTAACAATTTAGGATATACGTCTGTGCAACAATGTGGCACGAGACCAAAGAAGAAATAATGGAATTCTTAAAATCTATTTTCCGATTGGACGAAGACCAAAGCGCGCGACGAGTTGCCCAAAAATATTTGGGCATTATCGATCCTGATTATTACGAACTTGAAGGTTAGTCCTTTAGTAAAATAAATATGTTTCTATTTATGCAATAAAAGCCTATGACTTTGCCCCACGCATGGATTTAAGTTTTAATAAAATGTTCCTCTTACAAACTTGACCACCACTTTTCACGCCTTCTCGGATGGATACAAAAAATCCTTCCTTTCCTTAGTACCTTACCAACTCTAGGGACTACTACTACTCTAGATTTCTTTGAAATCACTGATTTATGCTTTACATTATCTGTCAGTCAATCATAGTTCTGTTTTATATAAAGATTTTGGGCTATCATTTATTGCATGCTATATGTTGTACATACTGTACAGATTTTAATAACGCATACTACATGTTGTCCTTGTGTATATTTCTTCCACAAAAAAATCCACTTTCAGCTCACATATTCATGGACGACGCTTACGAAGTATCGGATCATAGCTCGGAAGATTCCCAAGTGAATCGTTTCGTTAAATGTCTCGTGGAATCCGTGGACGAAGCGGCTTCCGAAGTTCATCTCACCAACGTAAGGCTTCGGCCGCCGAAGAAGTATCCCACACCTTACGGCGGGAAATTGGTCTGGATTCTACCGGGAAAGAACAAAATGATCTGCCATTTGAAGGACAAATCCAAAATCAGACACAGAAAACGGTGGTCGCAGGTGAGGTGAATCGATTATCGTGTAATATGAAAGGATTTCATGGTGCATTTTCGTGAAGTATTTTTTCTAAAACATTTCTGTGATTTCATCCGATGATAAGTAACGATGCAGTCTAAGATTGTAGCGGGCTAACTTAGAAGGGTGTATGGGAACTCAATTTTAAAGCCTCAATAGCCCAACGTTTAAAGGTGCGGACTGAAAACTAAGAGTTCGCAGGTTCAATCCCCATATGTTGCACTATTATCCTACCCACTCCTAACACAAGCTTTACGCTTATTTGGAGGGGAGAGTATCAGTTAAGTTCAGCTTGACTAATATTCTTAAAAAAAATTAAATCTATGCCTCTATTCGGTTTCTACACCCTAGTGCTGGAATGCTAAATCGCTTGACGGTACACTTGACTGTAAGGTGGTATTGGTAACTAGCTACGACCAAAGTCTCCCACCCGACCAAACCAGAGACAATAGGAAAAAATTTTCAAGAAATTTAAATAATTCATTTTTAATTTTTAAAATACCAAAGCTAATTGGTTGGAATTTCCTAATCTGCGCGATTAGATGAATCAATTTCCCGTTATTTTAATGTACCTTATCTGCATCGGTTCAAAGCATTATTACAATAAAATAAACATAGTGTGTTATTGTTTACTGATAAGCAATCAATCGCCCAGCTATCTATGCCACTTGATACAATGACATCATTTAAGCCAGCATGATCTTGGCCTAATATTTGCAATTTGTTAAATCTTAAGCCGTTGATGAATTGATCCCTATTTATTTAAAAAACAATGAATTTAATTCCTAATCAACTCCAAAACTTGTTACGATTTTTTTTGTTACAATATGCAACTACACGTACAAATACAACAATTTATGCAACCCTTTCATTTCCTGAACACCATAGAGAAACAGTTGTTGAGACCCATGTTCGACGGGTAACCTAAGCGAGGGGATAAACATTTTATCCTTTTCCCGAGGATACAATTTCTCCCGCCTATGCTAGCCCTGCATAGTAGTCTATAGATTTTGTGCAATCGAATAAGCGCCAATTAAATTCAAATTCAAAATTATTTATTTCATGTAGGCCAAATTGTGGCTCTTATGACAAGTCGAGAAACTACCACCGGTTCGGAATGCTGAATATCGGTATATGGTCATTTGTCAATCCAAAGACAATACAACTTTAATTCACGATCCACACTTGATTTCAGGTAATGTACATGTACTATTTCCTCGGCCATCGGCTGATGGACCTGCCCTTGTCGGTGGACCGCAAGGAGGTCATAGCAGAGAACACGTATCTGCTTGCTCTCGACGGCGACATTGATTTCAAGCCCTTAGCTGTCACGTTACTGATCGATCTTATGAAAAAGGACAAAAACTTGGGCGCTGCATGCGGGCGAATCCATCCAGTTGGTTCAGGTAATATTATTAATTTTTTTTTTTTTTTTTTAATAATATTAGCCAAGGTAAACTTCACTTATATTCTCCCCTCTTCTCCAAATAAGCGAAAAGCTTGTGCTAGGAATGGGTACGATAATAGTGCAACAAGTGAGGCTCGAACCTGCGAACGTTCAGTCGTCAGTCAGAGACTTATAATTATTAATTACACCTGATGTCCGCGCCTTGGTCCGGAAGAAATTGGCTTTCCGGGATAAAAAGCAGCCTTTATCACTCTTCTAATTCTGGATCTGCCTTTGGAAACCCAAGCAAAAGGGCAGGCAAAAATTTTAAAAAATTGCGTTAGGTTTTATTTTCACTTAAATAAATTGTCCTACTATCATTTATTTATATATTCTGAGTACGGTCCTTGCATACAAGGAAAATAGAATCAGCAAGTTGGTGCGTTTGCTGTTATCATCGTTATGTTATCTCTTTCTGCAAAGTATCTGGAAGCCTTGTGGATCGATTTCACAATGGGAAGGCATGTTCACACATTGTCTGTGAAAAATAAAACATTTAATTCCAGGGTTCATGTCGTGGTACCAAATGTTCGAGTACGCGATAGGTCACTGGCTGCAAAAGGCGACAGAACACATGATCGGTTGCGTCCTCTGTAGCCCCGGATGCTTCTCGCTGTTCAGAGGAAAAGCTCTGATGGACGACAACGTTATGAAGAAGTATACCTTAACTTCCAGTGAGGCGAGGCATTACGTGCAGTACGATCAAGGTACTAAAGTCACATTTTTACGTTCACTTTTCTGTTTATGCCCCTGCTCCACCTGCGCCGTAACGCGTAAATTAACACGATAATAAAGGCATTACGCAGATGTGGCTAATATTTTAATGCCTTTATTATCGTGTTAATTTACGCGTTACGACGCAGGTGGAGCAGTAGCATTACAAACATTGTAACCGTGTGATATTATTAAGAAGGTCCGATAAAGGTCAATACAGATGGTATGCACGAACTTTGACAATGCATTTTAGCCATAGAATATCGTAAGAATCAGAGGCCATTGCTATCATCACAGATATCTTTTATTTTTAGAGAGTCATATGTTCTAGACTAAGATCGAAGTGGAGTGTAATGTAGCCATCTGTCTAGACCTTAAGCTGCATTTTAGTTAACGCTTTTTAACCGACTTCAAAAAAGGAGGAAGTTCGTCGGAATCTTTTTTTTTTTAAATTTTTCATGTATGTTCCCCAATTTTTCGAAGACGCCTGGACCGATTAGGAAAATTCTTTTTTGTTTGAAAGGGGATACTTTCCAGGTAGTTCCATAGTTATAAGTCAGGATCTGATGATGGAATTGTGAAGAAACCGAGGAAATTCTTCAAATTTTATAGGCACACTTGATATAATTCGTAGTGGCGTTTGAAGTTTGTTTTTTAAAAATAATTTTTATTTAGATTATATTTTCTTTTTTTACGATTTTATAAGCATACAGCGATATGATGCGTTAATTCATTTAAATAAAAGGGGAAGACCGATGGCTCTGCACGCTGCTGTTACAACGAGGCTACAGAGTGGAGTACTCTGCGGCATCTGACGCGTACACCCACTGCCCGGAGAGGTTCGACGAGTTCTTCAACCAGCGGCGGCGCTGGGTGCCCTCCACCATGGCTAACATCTTCGATCTGTTGGCCGACTCCAAGCGCACGGTCCAAGTCAATGACAATATCTCCTCACTGTATATAGTGTATCAAGTAAGAGAAATCTTTTTATTCGTTACTAGATGGCGCTAGCTGTAGGTTAGTAAGGTTTAGGTTATTTAAACTTCTATTGCATACCTCGATTTTATTAAGAATTTGCTCGAATAAGGAAACCCAATAACTTTACAATTAGACATCATCGAATAATGCCACAATACGAAACCCAACATATATAACACTAGACGATGCCCGCGACTTCGTCCGCGTGGATCGAGGTTTTTCAATTCCCATGGGAACTCTGTAATTTTCCGGGATAAAATGTAGCCTATGTTTTAATCCTGGGTATGAGCTATCTCTATTTCAAATTTCAGCCAAATCGGTTCATTCGTTGTGGCTGAAAGGAGTAACAAACATACACACACACATACACATACAAACTTTCGGCTTTATAATATTAGTGTGATGTGATGTGATTAGTGTGATGTGATGTGATGTAAATAATCAGTTCTATTGTCCGGTTCCCCCAGAGAGTATAATACCAACCCGAATTTTTAAAAAATCGTTACAGGAAAAGAAATAAATTATTTTAGAACTACCCTCTAAGATATCAACTTTAATTTAGGGTTCGAGGTTCCATTATACCTACTGAGCTTCAGATTTCTTTCTTTCTCCAGATGATGTTAATGTTGGGTACGATACTGGGCCCGGGAACGATTTTCCTGATGATGATCGGCGCAATCAACGCCATCACCGGCATGAGCAACATCAACGCGTTGATGCTCAACTTGGCTCCCATCCTGTTCTTCCTCATCATCTGTATGACGTGCAAGTCTGCAGTGCAGGTAATTTCCTGAGCTTCATTTGTACCTACACTGATTTATCTATACATTATACAACTGCAATAAACGACCAATGTAGCGATAAAGTTTTAGTGGTTTTCACACATTTAACAGCTACATAATACATGCTTATAATATAGTAGGTAAATTATAAAAAATCTTTTCATAACTAGGCTTTATATACATGTAAGTACATACTTAATTTATAAAAGCAAAAGTACCTGTTACCTTTTTATGGTTCAAAAGGTGAAAAGAGATCCGGGATATATACAAATGTCTTCTGGCGTAGCACATTTAAAAAACTTCCTGCCCTACTTATACGTTATTATTTACTACTTTCTTATTCACTGAATCCCACAGAACAAGGATAATGACTGAGTTGTATGGAAATAATACGTGGTTTTTCTGTATTTTCCCTATCCACACTTTATGACAGTTTAACGCACAGTAGACTTTTCTTGAAATATTACACTAGAGCTGCTGCAGGCCTTATGTTATCACTGCATGCATGTGCAATATTTGCATATTGAAAAAGAGACCTTTGTCCAGCAGTGGACTTCTACCCACTTCTCTTATTTAGGTCTCTTTCTCCGTTGATAAAGAAGAGTATATACGAAGAGTATATATGTACTTATTTATATTTCAGCTCCAAGTGGCGAACATCATAACTTGCATATATGCCATGGTAATGTTAATGGTGATTGTGGGCGTGGCTTTGCAAATAGTTGAGGATGGTTGGATGGCGCCATCCAGCATATTCTTCGTGGCAACATTCAGCATATTCTTCGTCACCGCGGCCCTCCACCCCCAGGAGATCATTTGTTTGGCGTACATCGTTATATACTATATCACGATTCCGAGCATGTACATGTTGCTCATTATCTACTCGCTGTGCAATCTCAACAACGTGACGTGGGGGACTCGGGAGGTGGCGCAAAAGAAGACCCTAAAGGTATGTAGTTATTATATTCTTGTAGTATAATATTTTTGTGATGTGTTATCCTTACTATCGTTACTAATAATATAAATGCGAAAGTGTGTTTTGTTGGTTTATCCTTCAATCACGCCGCAACAAAGCAACTGATCGACGAGATTTTTTGCATGGGTATAGGTGAGGACCGGGAGAGTGACAAAGGTTACCTTTTATCCTGGAAAATCTAAAAGCTGAATATGTTATTTTAGAGCTCAAAAAAAATGTGTTACTATTGCAGAAAGAACTTTTTGTAAACTGTTAGGTTTTATGTGCCAAAGCAGTTTCAATATTTATTAAAATAATATCAATAATTAACCAGTGGTCATGTCTAATCTATATATATAAAATTCAAAGTCCTGACTGACTGACTGACTGACTGAGATATCAACGCACAGCCTAAACTACTGAAGTGAGAAACTTGAAATTTTTACAGTTGGTTCCTTTTATGACGTAGGCGCACACTAAGGAAGGATTTTTGAAAATTCAACCCCTAAGGGGGTAAAATAGGAGTTTGAAAAATCGAACTTAACGTGAGCAAAGCCGCGAGCAAAAGCTAGTAGCATTATAAAATTCTTTTTTTAGAGAAAAGCTTCACTTATATGTCTACTTCTTCCGATATATGTTTTTGTCTAGTAATATAAATAACAAAAATTTTAGGAAATGGAAATGGAAAAGAAGTCGGCAGAGGATGTCAAAAAGAAAATGGATAACCAGAGCATCATGAGATGGTTCGGCAAATCGGAAGAACAGAGCGGTTCGCTGGAGTTCTCAATATCTGGCCTGTTCAAGTGTTTGTGCTGCACCAACCCTAACGACCATAAGGAAGATCTACACTTGCTTCAGATCGCCAACTCCTTAGAAAAGCTTGAGAAGAGATTGGACAGTCTGTACGGCTAACCGACACATTTATTTTTATTTTTAATTTGGATCATTAAACTGGTTCACAATTTTATATGTGTACAAGTTACACAAAATGTATCCTATAATTGCAACCTTCTGGAGGAAATGACCACAGCATACAATACAGAAAAACTAACGCTAAGTACAAAATACATAAGCGAAAATGCCTACAATATTGACAAGTTGATAATAGTACTTGATTATCTTTACTAATGTTATAAATGAGCAAGTTTTATTTGTCCTTCCTTCAATCACGCAGCAACAGAGCAACGGAACAACGATTTTTGTATAAGTGGAGAACAATGGGATTCCATGTGATTTTTAAAAACCTGCCACGTGGATGAATTCGCGGGCAAAAGCTATATCTATATTTTGATCTGTGCTACTTTCCAATCTTATACTAAAGTTTGTATATTTGTCAAATGAGTTACTACTCATTTGCTTTAAATATGAATAATACAGTACCAACCATTGAATTCAGTCACACCTATATTGTATTATACGTTATCTGCCACTTTATTCACGCATTTTTGTTCTTTAATTAAAAATAAGAACGGGAAAAAGCATTCTCAATTCAAGAAATCGCCGATATAAATGGCCGCTTTAGGAGAAAGCTTGTAAAATCGTTGAAAGCTTTACAGGTCATAGACCAGTTTAAAACGGCAAAAGATCACTGAACCTAACAGTGCCAGTGACCATTTCAGAGGCGCACCACCAGAGGTCGAGAAAATGCAACGTCGGCGATCATCTATGGGGTTACGAGGTGACACCTTGTCTATGCTCCCAGAGTACGAAGACAGCGAACATTCGGCTGATATACCGAGGGTTTGTATTTCATTTAAAGATCGATTCGATCGATTTTGTTCTTCTCATCAGAATCTGCATTCCGAACCGGTGGTAGAATCATGACATGTCAAAAAAACTACATATACATGAAATAAATAATTTTGAATTCGAATTTGAATTTGTCCAAATTCAGCCTTAATATACCGGTTGAAATTTTAATGGTTGTGCTCCCTGAAAGAGGTGAATGTGCTCATGAAACTGAACAACTTTCCCCAGGGAACATAGGTCAAAATATGAAAAAAAAAAAAAATGGACCCTCCATACAAACTTGACGATCAGCTGATTGATTTACTATGGGAGGTCCAAATTTTTTTTTTCATATTTCGACCTATGTTCCTTGGGGAAAGTTGTTCAGTTTCATGAGCACATTCACCTCTTTCAGGGAGTACAACCAATGAAATTTCACCGTGTATATGTTTTGGAGAGGACTTTAAGGCCTCGATTCCGATTAAACTAAAAACATTGACATCTGATGAAATAATAATTATTAATTTTATTTTAATAGACAAAAAATCTTCGAAACAATAAAGATAAAAATATTATTTACTTTCAGGAAGAAAGGGACGATCTAATCAACCCGTACTGGATCGAAGACCCGAATCTGCAGAAAGGCGAAGTAGATTTTTTGACGACAGCAGAAACTGAATTCTGGAAAGATTTGATCGATACCTATCTACGTCCCATTGACGAGAATAAGGAGGAACAGGTAACAATAGAATAGAATAGAATAATTTTTTATTCAAATACACTTTTACATAGTACTTTCGACAATGCCCAAACATCGACATGACTTGAAGAAGATTTGAAGTTTTTATTTTAATAAAGATCTTAAGTACAATCAGTTAAGTTCAATCAATGCAGGTTCAATCATTGACGCCTGAAGAAATTTGAGCTCACTTTTTTTTATTACCTTTTCACCTGATGGTAAGTGACCATGGAGTCTAAGATGGTAGCGGGCTAACTTTGCCGGAGTATGGCAGTGTACATTCAACACATACCCCTAAACGGTTTCTACACGTCGTCGTGCTGGAACGCTAAATCGCTTGGCGGCACGTCTTTGGCGGTAGGGTGGTAACTAGCCACGGCCAAAGCCTCCCACCAGACCAGACCAGAAACAATTTAGAAATTATAAATTCCAAAATTGTCCCGTCGGGAATCGAACCCGAGACCTCCCAGTTATAAGACCACAGCGCTCACCACTGAGGTCAGGCCAGGGAGGTCGTCAAAACTTTTAATGTAAGTCAGTTAGTAAGTCTCTGTATTTACTGTAGGACCGAATAGCAACGGATTTGAAGAATTTGCGCGACACCATGGTGTTCGCGTTCGTGATGCTGAACTCTCTGTTCGTGCTGGCCATCTTCCTGCTGCAGCTGCGGCAGAACCAGCTACATCTCAAGTGGCCTTTCGGACAGAAGGTCCGGATCTCGTATGACAACGACATCAATGTTGTAAGTATTTTTAGAGACGCATACATACCGAAATGGTTAAAACAAGTGTAATTTTTTTATACAAGCTTTTATTACCTGAATTTTAACTTGCAAGATTTGATTACAGACTCGAAAACAGATGAATCTAAATAAAATTTATTTATTTTATTTATTTATTTAATACATACAAAAAAAACAGTGGCCGGAATCTTCTTTTAAGTATGAAATACCTGTGTTAGAAGACTCCGCTCTTCCAAAAGTCTATTAATAATAAATAATAATTATTTAATACTTAAACTTAATACAATAAATAGCGTCTGTGCCTGCATGTGGTGTGTGTGTGTGTACACACACTCTCACCCCCCCCCCTCAAATTTTGTAAAGAAACCTTAATTGTGTGCCTTCCGCCAGTCTGTAACACCTTCTTATTTCAGTAACAGCTTTTAATGTATTCATCTCAATGCATCTTCACTGGGCACATACACGTATCTCTCGTGTGAAAAAAGTTTAGGCGAGAGTCTATCATGCTGGCTCGACTTTCAAAAAAGGAGGAGGTTCTCAATTCGTCAGAATCTTTTTATTTTTTATGTATGTTCCCCGATTACTCGACGCCTGGATCTTTTTGAAAAAATATTTTTTTGTTTGAAAAGGTGGTGCGATTGTCATCAGGTCAGGATCTGATGATGGGATCCTGAAGAAATCGAGGGAACTCTTCAAATATAGGCACAATTGATATACTTTGTAGTGGCGTTTGGTGTCAGTTTTGTAATAAGAATTTTACGTTTATATTATATTCTTACAAAATAGGTGCAGATCGAGCGTGAATACTTGATGTTGGAGCCGATCGGATCAGTTCTGATCATATTCTTTGGTTCCGTGATGGCCATACAGTTCGTTGGCATGTTGTTCCATCGCTTCACGACCATGACTCATTTGCTGGCCACCGTCGAACTTAACTGGTACTTCACCAAGAGAGTAAGTGACCTAAACCTTTTTTTTACTATGACGCAAGATATGATATTTGTACACTTTCTTCTGATGTCGTTATTCCACTAGGGAATTTGCCAACTTGTGAGGTCACTACAACACACGAGACCCTAAAGGACTGTCGTTTCTGTGAACTTTTTATTATTTACGAAAACTTAAAACTAAAACTAAACTTTAAAAGACACGACAGTTGAAATGGCGTCCTATTATTATAACTTACATCTTTTCATTTGAAAAACTATCAATCTTGCTTTCGCGAACGTTTAGGGATTGATAACTTTTGTCACTAATGTCTGAAGTCGCTATGATTTTCAAAATATCCTGCGTCCAACAAAACGATGGGTACAATATTCTTGTTTGATTCATAACTATAGGCTGACGACTTAAATGACGACGCGCAATTCGAAAGGCATGCGGTGGAAATCGCGAAGGACCTGCAGAAATTAAACGTGGACGACCTAGAAAGGCGAGGAGTGGATGAGTCCAATGTGTCCCGTCGAAAGACCCTCCACAACTTGGAGCGAGCGCGGGACAACAAGCAGAGCGTTATCAATCTAGACGCGAACTTCAAGAGGCGACTCACTATACTTCATAATGCTGATCCTGGTAAGTAGGGTAGACTGGGGATGGTTGAAGATAGGGGTAAATAGGCTAAACTATCAAAAAAACATTTGTTGCGTCATAGGCATGACAAATCGTTGTATTCCCCTCGCTAAGTCGTTAAGCACCTAAACAAAAAATATAACAATTTGGATACGGGCCATGGACCGGCCCTATACCTATAGATTCGGAATTTTTCATTACATGTTGATTCTATAAATAAGGTTAAATTGTAACACTTTTTGAGTTGAAAAGAGCAACTCTTCCATTCAATTTGGTTAGGTTTTTGATGCGGTTTCATTATTTTCTTCTGGTGCCTTTGGAAGTTAACCATTACATTCGTCCTAACTTTCCCCAAGCTTCAAAGCTGTGCTACGTTGATTTAATATTTTTATATGCTACTTAAAATAGCTATCAATAAATTTTGGGCTCTAACAAAGCCCATACTACATATCGCCGTCCTTAATCCGATGTCAAAACCCTTAAAGTGCAGTCAAGGGACGCTAAAGATAAAATAATTTCTTCACAGAAATAGTATCGCGATTACCGTCGCTCGGAGGCAACACAGCGTCCCGTCGCGCGACTTTGCGCGCTTTGATGACCAGAAGAGATTCGGTGTTGGCGGAAAAGCGACGGTCGCAAGTCGCCAGAGACTCTGCCGCGGGATACATTTACGATGAACCAATCACTCCGGTAAGTCGATCTATTGACCACGTCTGTGTTGATTTGGTCTGCTGATAACATCTATGGAGTCTTTTACCTTCTTGTTTCTTTTACCGTTAGTCCATTCAGTCTTTTCCATTTTACAATGTTTATAGTATCCTCTCCTCGAAAACCGTGGCACGTGTTTCTGCTTGAACGATGTCAACCCATCGTTTTTGGGCGTTATGGTTCATTTCGACCGTTCCGTAGAACAAAGTCTCATCTGCTAAATTCAACTTGACATTTGAGCCTTGCAGATGTGAATTTTAAGGCTCAAATTTTAAGTTGTGAATTTAGCGAATGAGACTTTGTTCTACGGAACGATCGATTTTACTTTGACGCAATGTCATAGTATACGAATACGATCAATCAAATTGAATCTTATAGTGACGCCGCTGTTAATTTTTAGATGAACAACATGGCGTCCGGGTCTTCGATGGGCGCGTACGTGAACAAGGGCTACGAGCCGGCGCTCGACAGCGACGACGACATGACGCCGCTGCCGCGCCGCAGCAACGTGCGCTTCCGCGACACCTCGTACCAGCTGCCCGCCGCCGACAACCACATGCACTTCTAACCTTTTGTTCATTTTATTGCACAAAAATAAAGCATTTTCTTCCAATCTAGAACTTTGTTGTACTTTCAATATTTCGAGTATGATTTCTGTACTTGTATTAAAATTAATCTTTGCAATAAAACTTCTATTTATTTTCATATAATTTTATTTCTTTGTAAAGCCTTAGGTCCTCATAAATTAAAATTAAAATAGAAAGTGAAAAAACTATCAATTGGGTCATTGCAACACATTAGATACCATTATAATTAGACAAAATTACGACAAATATTAATTTCACGTTTTGAACTTAGGTATTTATAAAAGCATTTTGTAAGATACTTTTTATTACGACTTCTAATTATATAGGTATGTATAGTAAGGATTTAGATTTTAAAAACTGTTTCTTCATATCAACTTTACCAAACCTTTAACATCAATATTACTCTTTAGGGAATTAAAAAAATCCCTTCTTAATGCTCCCTAGGAAAACACAAAGTGTTTTCTCAAGCATCCAACCTCTCGTTAAAATTAGACGGTACAATATCGGTCAGTCAGTCCCAGTAATATTATAATAAATAGGTACTGAAGAGTCTCTTTCTCTACAGTTATAGCTGTAGATTTATAGATTACATATAAGGTAGATATATTTCGAAAAAAATTACTGGTTTTTATTACCGAATTTTGGCGACAAGTGACTACAAAGAAAAACCCATTGAATAAAAGCCTTTGCGTCTTATGAGTCAGTAGAAAAGGCTAACGAGTGAGTGGTAACGGCCCAGACTTGCAAGTTCTGCGCGCGCGCAGTGATCGCCTGGCGACCCGTCCGACCGCACTCACGCACCATGCGCGCGACCCGCGAGTGTGGACCCACCATTAAAATCTAGTGAAGTGACAATAAATACGGATTTAACACACGTCTGAAATAGAAAGTGAGTATTTTTAATCTACACATTTCTATGGAATAGTTTTTTTATAAAACTTTTGTGTGACCTTTTCTTGTTCGAGGTTACGCGATCAGCTGCGAAAGTATGCGAGACAATCCAATTGGTATCTATTAGCAAAATAGTATCTTATAAGAGTCGTAAACTAAGTAATTGGAATGAAGGTAAATGTTGTATCGTTATAGTAGAATTCAGACTAGTAGAACTTCCGAAGTGACAAAAAATATCGTAGTAAAGTTTCGCTTTCTAGTGTCTTCGAGACTTTTACTATCAATCTTAAAGTAGGTTAAATGTGTATATTTCGTAACTAATGTTCATTTTAATGTTTAAAATGCTTTAACTTCTTAATCTAGAGTAAGTATTAGGTATGAAATTTAGGTACTAGAAGTCTGCAATGCCAAACAAAAGTGAATGTAAGTGTAGATAAGCAAGAGTGAGAAACTTTTAGCACTGAGGGAATTCCTTATTATAATACTAATATGACATAAATATTCATAAAATTTCTCTATGTTAATTTAATGTTCCTTCAAGCTAATTGAATGATGATCATGAAAAGTTGATAAGAAATAATTTAAAAAAATCGATTATATTCATTAATTAAAGAAGGTATGGTGCCTACGAATGCTCTTATCTTCACTTGTGACCACAAGCAGTTAGATCCGTTCTCGTAAATAACTACTTTTATAAAACTGCAGTTAGATAAGAACAATATCAAGCACTTATATAAACATATCTTATAGAGTGACCCTCAATAGTGAGATTAACTTTCATTTTCCATTTTCCATATACTTAACTGTCAACACAAAAAATAATGAACACTTTTATTCAGGTAATACCTAACTGGCATAGATGACTATTAAAAGGCAATAAGAGTTAACAATGGATACCTAGTACGATCGTAAGGCTTCATCTGGATTCAAGGTTATATAATTATAGAAAGGATTCAGTAAAAAGCGGCATAGGTATGAAATATTAACAAATGTTAGAATGAAAAGTTAGCCCGCTACCATCTTAGATTGCATCGTCACTTACCATCAGGTGAGATCGCAGTCAAGGGCTATCTTGTCATCGAATAAAAAAAAAATGAAAACCTTTTAACAGTCAGGTAAAATTGACGATTTTAAAAACCACAGGTAGGCCAAAACATTTTTAAACTCACGCGGCCCACCTATAATTCGTTCACGGGCCACTTTATGGCTATTTTGGGCAGCCTTGCACTAGACCAAACATAGTAAGCACATAATAAAAAATAATGTCCTCCCAACCGAATCCGGCCACGGCGGCCAATCTCCACAGAGATTTGCCATCTGCGCGGGAGATATTATAGTGCAAAAGTATGTGCGCAAATACCGCTGCACTCTATTCCCTTACTCTCATAGTCCGATGGGACGGAAATCCGACACGACCGGAGAGAGATCAGGCGCAGGACCGACAGCTTTACGTGCTCTCCGAGGTACGGGGGTGACTCACCGCCAAATTCCTAACTCCGGGCTACCTACTGAGAATTTCTTGATAGAAAAACCCAATACATTTTGTAGTCTGATCCTGGAATCGAATCCGGGACCTCATCGTCTGCAGATGAACTTGCTAACCACTGGACCAACGAGGCAGTTAAAACATTAAGTAGGCACATGAACATTATGCTAGTATCATCCCACGTTATATGAGAAAGATACTTATAGCGTAGCGGCCCGCAGACCTCGCGTATATCCGGTTCCGTTAGAGGGTCGTTCTCACTGAAACAAAAAACATTTGCGATTTCCGCACAATAATTATTATGTAATTAATAAAAATTATGCATTGCGTAGTAGACCTGTTGTTCACTTACAAAACGAAATTACATTCAAAGCGCACGCTAATATTAATTGCTATTATAACATTCATTAGCAATGTCTGATGCTTTCGCAACCCTAAATGCTATTACAGGGTATTTCCAATTTTAACTTTGTACTGTCAACGACGACAATGCTATTATAGAGATTGCAGTAATGATTCTTGGATTTTATTTAATGTAACAGTTAAATAATACCCAAGTATGCAATCTAATTTCGTTGCTGTACTTAGTTTTTGTGACTTTTAGTATTGTTGGCATAAATGTTTGAAATATTAACTACAAATACTAAGTAAAATCAGTCAGGTTTTTTAAATTTAATATGGTATACTTCTTGCAATTTACGAGGGCGCGTGGCTCATGGTTGTGTGCGTGTCATATCTGTATAAGTGTGAGCGAGAGCTTGCTCGCGCCTGACGGCTCCCACCTAGGCTCCTGACAGGCACGCACACTTACGCAATGTACATGCACGCGACGTAACCACAAGTAAAGCTCATGCGTCCTCGTGAATTGCAAGAACTATGAAATAATCGATGGAGAATTTATTCTAGATCGATAAACATTATTTTCTATATTGTATTGACCTACAAATAGCGATACCATTTATATTATCAAGGTATCATTTAATCAAATATACATCGCACACAAATGATCAAGGTTACAATTTAATGTGAAGATCATCATAATGTTAATTTTGGTGACCTTTGTACCAGATACGTAATATTAATATGTAGCATTTAATTTAAAAATCAATATTTAAATGATTTTTTAAGTAATATTATCGTCATTTTAAAGGTTACATTTCCTCAAATAAGTAATTTAAATATCTAAAATAAAAAGAAACGAAACAAACTCATACGAAGAATATTAATAGAAATTGTCATAACTATGAGATACCTTATCTATAGAAAACACCTTTACGAGGCCTTAACCTTTTAAAACCAAACCCCTATTGAATCTGTAAAAAATGAGTGCACAGAGAAATCGAGACTAATTTGACCATTTATTTATGTGCAAATTGTTTGATACGCTCGTGACTTAATTTTGACTTGTGCTTTATAATTTTATTGCCAATAATAATAATTATATGCCATGCGTGTTGCCAAGCATAAATTTCTTAAATGTTCCGATTTAGACATTGTTACCAGCGAAATTGTTTTCCATTTAACAAAAATCAAATTTACAGTTGCCAAAATCAAAAGAATATAGCCTCAAAGTAATTCCGGAGCAAACCTTTAATTAATTAATAGGTATTAGATGCTGCCAAGGTACTACGAAGTTGTGATGCAACTATATAATTATTTTCGCTAAACAAAAGACTTCAACGCGCGTTACCTCGTATCTTTCGTATCGCGTCACAGCAAAATATAACATTGTAACTAAACGCTATTCTAATATTTTACGCTATTCTATTATTTTAAATACGGGATTCTAATAGTTTCTTTTTATTAATTGGTGCCGTTGGCCACGTAGGCAGGAACATTTGCCTGAAATTCCTATTAACGAGTTTAATTATTAAAAAAAATACAGTGTAGGTACAGCATGATGCTAATTATTTTATGTTATTTAGTTTTTTATCAATACTTCAATATATAAATAATTTAGTATACACATACGTAAATATATCAGTAAATATTGAGTACTGTTTAGGTCATATAGTTTGGGTACCTAACGCTCAAAGCACATTTGATTTATTGTTTCGTCTACCTATGGTTATGTTTAATCTTAACCCAGTTGCGATATACTTATTTTGAAATATAATACAGCAACTCGTTACCCCCTACCAGTGATCTGTAATATTATCATGTATGTAATACATACGTAATCGCTTGTGCTCTTATTTACTGGCGTCAGCGAATTTTAGATGTGCAGGTTCACTAATGATTAACAAAAAACGTTAAACAAATGATCATTTCACAAAAAACGTTTTAAAAGCTAATCAAATCACAAACGTCGTATTCCACAAACTAATCATTTTACAAAAGATCATTTTACAAATATTCTATTCGCAAATGTTTTATTTTGCAAATGTGTTGGATGTTAAAATATCATTTTAAAATTTATTATTTCTTCAAATTTGCAGTTTGGTGAAATAATAAATCCGCCGTATTACGGCTAGCTGTTATCAAAAACAGGGCCGTTTTGAAATGCAATGGGCTACGCCAGAAGACTCGCTCCGTCGCCCCTTCATTCAGCTTCGCCTACTCGACCTTCGTTTCGCTACGGAGGTCGCCGGCTCGCTTCATTCAGGACCTCCTTCGCGAGCTTCTGGCTTCGCGCTTCATAAAAACACTCTAGGGGTAGGGCAGACAAGACTACGTGGAGTCGGGGTTGGCCATTTCGGTTCTGGTGTAGCCCATTTAATTTATAGCGAAGCGCAGCTCCCGCCACAGCCTTGAACAGTTCATTTTATAAAAAAAAAAAATGCTACATGTTGTTTTACTAATTAACACAATTAAGAAATCAATTGTTTGTCAAATATTATTTTATGAAATCACAATTTGTCTAGTAATTTGTTTTGTCAAGCGAATTATTTGTGGAACCAGAAGTTTTATAATGATCAATAAATGATTCATTTATTTTGCTAAACGTTGTTTGTGGAATGACACTTTGTTATTTGTTTTTTGTGAATTGATCGGTCACCGTATCTGAATTCTATTTTTGAATGAATGAATACACTGCCTAATTTTTATTTAGCTCCTTTATTTTTCTGTAAGTAGAGTTCAGCGTTAATTGAAAGAAAATACTTAATAAAAAAAAATTAATAAATTAATAGTTTAACTTCTTTTACTTAATGTAAAGATTGTAAGTTTTTTAAATGCATTCAAGGTAGGTACAGTTATATTAAAATATAATAATAAAAACTGTTCAAGTGACCGTAATAAACACATCACTACCTCCTATGACTTGCACTAATACGATCCGGATTTTTGTCGTAAATAAGACACAGTTCTACTAAGTATATATCACTTACTTATAGCAATCACAGTATAAGTTATTAGATCCTAATTTGTAATTGGTAATGGATTCCATATTTTGGTTAGTTAAATACTCGAAGCAACTAATTAACATCATCAGTTACTACTAAGAACCAATGCTAAATTTGGATACATAAATAGTTAACTAGTTTTAAATTAATTTAAAGGAATGAGTCACATCAATCTTATAACGTGTAACTCCGAAACCTGTCGTAATCCTCACGTATATAGGTAGGTATGTGATATCAAGTTTATGTATGTGTGTTTTAAGTAAATAAATATCACTTGCTTTAATAGTGTAGGAAAACATCGTGAGTTACATAACCTGCCTAAGAGTTCTCTGTAATGTTCTCAAAGGGGCATTCGATCCTTACTTGGCCATTGTGGTACACTATGGTGTAAAACCTTTTTATTCTAAGAGGAAACCCATACCAAGTGCAATGGCGATGGGTTAATTATTATGAAAGTTTTCTGATTCTAATGCAATAAGTAAAAATCTAATACATGATCTCTTTAATAAATGCTTTGTTGTCCATTGTTTTCTCGAAAACAATGTAACATCATAAAACGTGGATGTGTTAACACGTAAAAAGAAAATCTAATAAGCAAGTCTGTAGATAGAACAACATATTATTATTAAATGTACGGAAGAAGTTTTGGTTAGTCGAAAAAAGTCATAGATGTTCATTAACGCCAATCACGGCTCTCGGTTCCTAGATACGAGTATAGGTAGGTATGTAATGATATCTTTCCATTTACCACTTAAAAATTTTTCATCTCGTTTAATAAAGTACATATATAATTATACTCTTATAAAGCTACTAACTTGTATATTACTTTTAAGGAGTGAATGTAGATAAGAAGTGGCCTTTATGTGTTAGTGCGAGGGTGGAAAAGTAGGTATTTAGTTTGATTATATCGCAATAATAATCTAATTCATACAGATTTTGGTTCTGCTGGACCTAGGTATCTTGAAACGATCACCACAGAACATAATCTTGTGCCGCGTGTGTCCAACAACTGTCAGCAACTTGTTTGAGATCGATTCTATTTATTTTCATGTTTTGGCATAACAAAACTTAAATTAGGAAATGGGAAGATGGTAAAATGAAAGTGGGAGGTAGAATGATAGACAAAAATGCAACATGCTGGAAATTATGTCCGGAGAACACGCTGACAGCTAAACGGATTCACCGTATTCTGATGCTAAATCATAATACCTACCTAAGTAAATATTGTGAGTTTGTCAGTAACAAAGGAAACCACAAGACATGCCCATCTCATGTAGTTTTTACACAGTTGAACGTCTGTAAGATGTTTCTTAGTTTCTTATTAGTAAGCCAATAACCTGCTCACAATTTTACACAAGCGCAATCGTGAATAAATACATCTCAGGCTGTATCGAGCAGCACCATAATTTTGGTCATCCTTGCAAGAAGTCTTTGTTAATAGTGGAAGTCTATCGCTTCAAACGATGACGATGAGCAAAAATTTTCACACGAAAAACGCTTCTGGGAGTCTCAGTAAACCAAAGGTAGATAAAAATCATGTCTTGCACTTTGTTACTGGTTGCTAAGAATGTAAGGCAGTGTTGCGTAGTACTAAAGTAGTTAAGGTAATGATAGGAGGGAGGAGGGCAGGGGGAACAGCTGGCGGCCGCCAATAGTGAAAGTGAGCTCAAGTCGAACGGCTCGACTTTACTTAGCGCTATATTATTAGTAGTAGGTACAGAATACAGACTCACTACAACAGACTTACAGACTTTACTTTTAATGTGTATGCCTGCAAAAAATCTTTTGTGAAGAGTATATAGGTAATATCACTATCTTTTGCCTGCGATTTCGTCCGCGTGGTGTTAGATTTTTTTTAATCCCGCGGGAAGCCTCAGTTTTTTGGGGATAAAAGGTAGCCTATGTTACTCTTCAAGTCCTCAACTATACCCATCCGAAATCGATCCGTGACAACATTACATCCTTATTAATATAAATATTAGTCATTTTCGCATTTATAACATTAGTACGGATGTTAGAGTTTTGACAACTTTTTAAATTAGTTTAAAGCAGTCATCTTTATACCTAAACGTGATGAAATGGCCACATAGCCTACAGGTCTTTATTTATAAAATCATCTTTCTTTCCTCAATATATCTTTATTCTTACAATACCAATGATCTAAAAAAAATTACAAATTATTAATTATGTTATGCGTTAGTTTTTTTATAAAACCTATTGAATGTTTCCTAGACATAATCCTAAGATTTAGGAGTGCAAACCATATTTTAATTCAGTGTGTCGATTCTCTGAAAATAATTGCATCAGTGTAACAATCGCAATGACCTCTGATTGGCTGATACCCTCCTGCTATTGGTTAAAATGCATTGATGCAGCAAGAACACTATAAATTCAGCCAATCAGAGGCCGTTGCGATCGTAACATTGATGCGATCATTTTTAGTGAATCGACACACTGATTTCTGCGTATTTTCGTACCTACCTAACAGTGTTTTAACTAGTTTTATTATTGTACTGCCTTTTAATCGTAGTTTTATAGCATTTGCCAATAGAGATAAGTAACTACAGATATCGGAAGGTTGACTATCTAAATCATTAGAGATTTGATTACACCTACATAATTTACCGTGCCTAGGGTAATTAAAGTTAATGTTGTAGAAAAATAAAAAATGACTTTCGCTTTTAAGAATTAATTTAGTATAAGAGTATTTAACATAACTCTACTCTCTACTTTTTAATTTTTACTTTTTTTACTCAGAGAATTGTAGAATACAAAACTATTTTATTTATGATTATTATGTACGTACAATGTATAAGTACAGGCCTTAACCTACCAATATAGGTATCCTTAGCTATTGACCTTGTAATAAATATTAATATCATTTAATTACGGTGCTTCATTTTAAAAGCGACAAAAACATAACAGCTGCTCACAAATTACGAGTATGTTCGTAGAACAGAAGTGCAGACTCCGGAAATGCCTAGTCTCATGACTAAATATATGCTTTATTTTATTAATATGTTCACCGCTTCTTGGTTGATTTTTTATACATTCTTTGGTTTAAATAGTTTCATACTTCGAACTGTAGTTCGAAGGAAAGAGTTTTTTTCAGCGTTCCTTGATGCTATGCTTCGAACTTACGACGCGTCGATTCATTTTTCAAACTTTAAAACCTTTGTCGGTTTGACCACGCCTCAAAAACCCAAAAGTTTATTTTATTAAAAAGCGTTTTCTCAAAACCAGCACACGAATTAAGCACATTTATTCTATACTAGAAGCCCGCGCCGACTTCGTCCGGGTTAAAAATTAAATATTTGTTCTTGTGAGCTTCTTATAGGAGACGATTGTCAATAAGATCACCACAGGAACCACACGAATATCCCGCACCGATACCCGCCATCGTGCCCCGCCGCGCCAGCCGGCACCATTTTATTATTTTGTCGCGCGGAAATACTATTAATTTTCCGATAACTCCTAAGATATTTATTTAAATTGTATAGTGTAAAGGGCAAATATGTTCCAAATTAAATACTTACGATAATAAACATATTTATTTAGATATAGATTGACATCACATCGGTTAAAGAAGCTTCGAAAATAATTCATTATTTTTAATCAAAATTTGAAAGATAGAAATGGTTACTGTAAGTTATACTTAGAATATGGACATATGCTATCGCGGACTTTCTATTAGAACTCTTTAAGAGGAACAATTCACCCATACATCATTTTCATCCAATAACAGTATATGACCCAGCGCACGCCTTGAAAACGTTTAAGAGTCAAAAAAATTTCAGACTTCTTTAACAAATTTGCACATAATATTTAGCCATAATACATTTGTTAACATAATTATAGCCTATAACCATCTGGAATAATGTACCTTTGAAATGGTAAAAGAATTATTGTAATAGGTGCGGTGGTTCCAAAGTTTGCTCCGGACATACATACAAACTCACAAAATTCGCGCTCTCTCTTTATTATAATATAGTATAGATTCCTGACACACCCATACAAATCCTACATGATGCGTTGATCTTTAATGGGTGTTACCGTGTGCCACGTGATACTGATCTCAATATTTAGGTATTCCGCTTATTGATTTGCTTATTTCAAAAAGGTACTAACAGGTGCGGTTTTGAGCCTCTTGCTACGAATATACTCACGATTTCATTACGAGGTTAGCGGGAGGTGTCAAGCCAGGCGTACACACTTGCATTTGAATATGGTAAATAAAATGTAAATAAACTAGTAGGTTGATAGTTAGAGATGGTAATTCTTTATCATGGCTTTATGTTAACTCTATAAATAGTGGCTCTCGAGATTACGAGGTTTCTTTGTTCTACAAGTAGGCATTTCGAATGCCGTAGATAGGTAAGGAGTTTATTCGGTATAGTAATAGAATATAGACGCTGTTTATTGTCCGGCAGGCGCGGAAGTCGCTGACCTTGCGGCCGTCGACGCGCCCTCCGCCTCCAAACTAAGCTAAAGAAACAAAAAAAACATTGCAATTTATATTAATACTACAGGCATATTAGGTAGGTTATATAGCTACGTTAATATGAATTAAGGAAATAATTTAATTACCTACTATTTTGCTACAATAGGATTTTTGCCTACGTTTGTGTTTGATCTTTATTTAATTTTTTACCAATGGTCAAATACTTTCCGTAAAAACAATTAATTATTTTGTATATCATAAATTGGGACCTATTTTCAATGAAGGCAAATGGCAGAATGGTAGAGTGGGAGCATCTGGCTACATCACCAGGCCAGGACTTAAAGAGCAATGACGTCACTGTTTATTCATAAATCCCTATTCAGTCCTTTTACATACCTATCCCTTCCACTAAAAGACTTCTTACTTATTAATTTTTAAACAAGTTCACATTACGTTATTTTATTTTAGATATAAAACTAATACAATAAATAATCGAGCTAAGTAGTTAAGTAAGACCGGTACTCAAGTAGGTATTTCACTATAAATAGGTTTATTGATTTAAATTTTTATTGATAAATTGAAAACTATTTGAACATTTCAAAAATTAAATAACTGCATTACAGTGAATTGAGAAAGGATGAATGACCGACATTGTAAAAGGATAACCGCAGTGGAATGTTCAGCTCGGTAGGACTTCGGTTCGAACATCGATGCCCTAAGAAATCTCTTTAGTTTTATTCTGTTTATAGAGGTTTTTGTGCGGCTCACTGTAAAATATATTGATAGATATAATACGATTTATGGAAAGGTAACTTACTTAGTATTATTCGTACTATTTTTGCAGATTTGGAGTTATGTAAGTTTTTAAAAATCTTGCGGGAATCCTCTGCTTTTCTCAGATAAAAGGTAGCCTTTGCCTATTATTTAGTCGTCAACTGTAACCATTATCGAGATTATTATTATTTACACTTGCATCAGGTGAAATCGAAGTCAAGGGCTATCTTGTCACTGAATAAAAAAAAAAAACAAGTCGAAGCTAGCCTAAAATATAGTTCTCCGCTGGTATTAGCTACTACGTACTTACCTACATCTTATTTATGAATAACTTAATAAATTGATAACAAAATTGTCAACTTAAAACGTTCGACAAACAGGTTTTATCGTTTTAAATGTTTTATAAGCAGATATTGCATCAGCAGTTTGGGAGAGTTGAAGGCAGTAGTCATATTTTTTAATAGTCTTGTCACATAGATTACACGTATTTAAGAATTATTTTGTTAATGTTAAACAAGCCCATACTAATGTTTAGGACCAATATTAACTGCAATCTCACTAAAATAAAATAGGAAGACATCCTGTATTAAGAACATTTTTTGCTTGTGTAAACTTCAATTTTACGTTGTGTCGGTTTTAACCGCTTTGCAAAAGACATCAACGCGTTCCTTATCAAAGTTATTATATTATTATATCATATCTATATAATATATAAAAATCAATTGCTGTTTTTTAGTTTGGCAGTATGGCGAGACTCAAAATCGGCTTGACCGATTTGAATAATTTTTTTTTCATTTTTTCCTCTAATACAAGCGTGGTTTAAAAACAAAAAAAAAAAAATTGGGAAAACTAAAAATTAAAAATTGGTGAATTTTTTAGATATTGTAAGTGTACCTAATAAATAAAATAAATTAAAAAAAAATAACATCCGTTTACTTGTTTCAGTAGTAAGCCATCATGGCGACTTCAGGGGGGAAGTCGCGGCGAGAGGAGGTGAGCGACAACTCCGACGACGAGCTACTGCCACTGGCAAACGACACTTATGGCGGCAGGTTAGTGTTTCATTTAATTTTATTTTTGACATTTAGTACAACGAAGTGCTCAGACACTCGTACTATGCATTACAAGGGTCGTGTCGTCTTACTTCGACCTATCATAAGCATAATTATATTACATTATAATTATTTTGTGTGTATGTGTGTGTGTGTGTGTGCGTGCGTGCCTGCTTGGTTGTGTGTGAGTTTGTTTGTTAGTCATTACGCGTGTAAGTAATGGTATTATAACGGCAGGTTAGTGTTATGATTGTTTATGCGTGAACTATGAACTTATTAGATATATGAGAACTACTAGCCCGATGACGTCACTACACATCGCGCGAAAAATATATACTACCTACTCGTATCTACTAAATACGGTCGTTTTGCTCGTTATACAAAACTTGAAGAGTTATCAAGTGTGGGAAGCGGGTGGGGAGTTTAGTAGGGCTAACGCGCGCTCAAGAAAATTTTGTCTTCTCCTGAATCTTTAAGAAATTAACCCAACTTAACCCATTAAACCTTTCTTCTCACTACCCAAATGTATAAAGTGAACAAATATCTTAGATTTAAAATCCCAACATTCTTCCTCGTTTACGTTTTTTTGTATTGACTCTACCTAAAGAGCAATTATTGCGTGATATCATCGTGTTCACATTTGTAGTAAACGCGTCACGCTGACATACCGTCTTTATAAGGTCAACAATTAATCATGAACATGGATATTTTCACTTTCTTTACAGGAGGGAAAATTTATATTTGCATTAGTTTTGACCGCGCCTTAAAAATGAATTAGGTGCGATCGCAGTCAAGGGCTATCTTGTCATCGAAAAAAAGGGTTTTAAAAATCCCTTGGGAATCTTTTTTTCCGGGATGAAAAGTAGCCTATGTCACTCTGCAGGTTCTGAACCATATCCATATATGCAAAAAATCGGTTGCCGCGATGTTGCATGATTGAAAGACTAATCAACAAACAAACTCACTTCCATATTTAAAATATTGGATGCATGTATGGATTAACTTTTACTTTTTTAAGCCTTGTTCATGTTTAGACGAATTGCCATTAAAAAACTGTTAACGGGTCAAATAATGGTGAAATAGGCCGAAGTTAAAAGATTTTCATTCCTTTCATTTTATCTATTTAATTCTTATAGAAATGAATAATAATTTGTTTTCAAACTTTAAGAACAACAGTTGCCTTTGCACATTTCCATTCAAATAGCACACCGCAGTGAATTGAACATCTTAGACACCGCACATCTGAGTGTACGTGTAAGCATAATGTCATTGCCGTTGGCATATAATAAAATATACATTATATTATGACTCAATAGTCTTAAGAATCATCGTAACGTGAAATGTGGTAGGAGATTCACGCGATCATTTCGATAGGCATTATATTCCCATTGAGGCTCATTGACTGCAAGATGTAGTCACTAACAATATTGCAACAGTAGGATGTTGACTTCACTGCTATGGCATTCTAGAGTAGGTAACTTTGGGCAAAAAAAAAATCTTTACTCGGAATTTATTTTTTTAGTGCAAAAATATGGATGTTAAGGAAATAAAGTACTGATAGACGTCCATTGCTAGGATCGCCACAGAACACGATCTTGTGCCGCTTGTATCCAGCAGCTCCCAGCTGCTCGCAAAGATTGTTCCAATTAATATTATTATCTATAGATTCTTCAAAACAGGGTAAGCTTGGCTTGGAAAACCTAAAAGCAGGCAACTTTAAAATCAAATCAAATAACTTATGAAACAGGTTTTCAAATAGCCTATGCTTTTATATGAAGCTGTTTTAGACATTTTAAAACGTTCTTGGCAAAATTGCGTTGTTAAGATTGAAATTTATGGATTTCTAGACACAAACAGGTAGGTACATAATGGTGCTAAATCGGTTGTACACAAATGTTAAACTACAATAACTAATAAGAAAAATACCTGTTTTTGTAGGAGAACTTAGGACCTGAGCAGAAGATCTACTATAGTCTGTGGAGAACAGTACTCCATGGTTCTACTCAACTTATCATCATCATTATCGTAGGTATCATATACCTACTTGCCGTCCACTTACCTACCTCCTTTACCTACTAACTAGTTCAGCATGTGCGTTTTTCGATGCAGTTTTAAGCGATTTATTCCAAAGGACTACAAAAGTACTCTGATCCTACCTATTTCTTATTGCTTTATAGGTTCTTATGGCAGGTATCCTGCTAATATTATAAATGCGAAAGCTGAAAGGATGAATGGATGTTTGTTACTCAATCCCGCCGCAAATACTGAACCGATTTGGCTGACATTTGGCACATAGATAGATTATCGTCTGGAATAACGCACAGGCTACTTTATACACTGGAAAATTGAGTTCCCGCGGGAACAAATCTCAATCCACGCGAACGAAGTCGCGGGCATCATCTAGTGTGTTATAAATAAATAAAAGAAAATTCTCAGATAGTCTTGCTAACGAAGCGCTTATTGACTTAGGTTTTTTGCCCTCCCGTCCTTTGTTTAGATTTAAAAAGAACAATAAAGTATCACTCATAGGATTTATAAGCGGCTAGAGGTCGGCCGCCCGAGCGGTCACCGCGCTGCCCGGAACCCGCTCAAATGCCAAGGCTGTCAACTCTGACGACACAACTTTCGATCGAGTGCGCCACATTTTTGCGCCCCACTTCTCCCGCCCATAGTGCACTGTAATCGCTTAGTTATCTATTTCTTATTTGCTCCCATTCAAATAATGTTAGATAATCTCAATTGAGCTTTTTCCTCGTCTACTAAGCAGCTTTAAAACTGATTTCAGATTCAGATTTTGATGTACCTAATATAATAATATGTATTATTATACGAAATCTAAATATATAAAAGGCAAAGGTGACTGACTGACTGACTGACTGACTGACTGATCTATCAACGCACAGCTCTAACCACTGGACCGATCGAGCTGAAATTTGGTATACTGGTAGCTGTTAGGACGTAGACATCCGCTAAGAAAGGATTTTGGAAAATTTCAACCCCAAGAGGGTTAAATAGGGGGTTAAAAAATCGAACCTAACGTGAGCGAAGCCGCGGGTTAAAGCTAGTATAATATAAATCTTAAATACCAGCGAGCGTATCAGTATCAGTTTGATAAAGACAGCACCCAAAGCAGCAGCAAGGTCCATTTCTACCAAACGATCTTCACGTTTAATTTAAATGCAAATAAGTCGTATAATGGCTTGGTAAGTTTTAATTCACAAGTAGACTGTACATACTGGGTAGAGGTTGAGCGTGCAAGGAATATTAGATCACAACGGTTTCGGCCTAGCTGTTGTACCTAAAACGATTTATTTTTGTTCGCAAACAACACCGAGATAATAATATGTATCTGGTATAGAAACGACTGGGTGTTATTTTGAGGCGAAAGTAAACAATAATTATACCTTACAAGAGGAATTTCATTTGGAAACATGGCGATTTATTGGGCGCCCATTTTATAGAAAATAAACAATAGGTGTTTAAAGATTTTCTAAAAATTCAAACACAGCTCCAGAATTCAAGTCGGAATTTTCTTTAAAAAACGTAATTGCCTTTAATATACATTTTATATAGAAACGTGGACGGATCAGACCAAATTCGCTATCCTTAATATTTTTTTAATATTCTGACTCACCTCGCTGACCGCTCTCAATATAACATCCTGTATGAATATCTATTCACATAAAAAGTTCTTAATTAACATTAAGGAATCTATCTATCGAAAATTGATTTTAAACTTCAATTTCCTATAGGTATGTGACGTGATCAAGCGAACTAAGAAATATTATGGTAATAGGTTTCTGCAATATCTTTTATGATGGTGTCTACAAGAAATCTATATACCGAATACATACCTATTATGTCACAGTGATGTGCAAGCTGTGAGTAAGTCGGTAAAAGCGAGTACATGAGTCGCTTTTTGACATGGTCATTGACCGCTGAACTTCGGACGTGATTTTAAGAGGATGTTTCGCATACTAATAACAGCTTTTCCAATTCAAACTTTTACTTTAAACATTTAACAGAGGTTGCTATGTTGGTGTATTTTTAGTACAAAATTATCTTGGAAACAATTACTACCTAACTTTCAGTCCTTCTTCGAAGAGATTACCTACGCTTTATAGCACAGAATATAAAGAACCTTTTTTAAAAAGTAGGTAGGATAGCTTATCAAAAGCATAGAAAGCTAAAAGGCCAATATAAATGTAGTAAAACCTGAGTTATAAAACTCATTCATACAAAGAATGGATATGTCTGGCTATTAAATTTTTTTTATTTAATATGGTTATGTTATGATGGTTAGTAAGCTTACCTATACAAAACACACCTAACCTTTTTCTTATTAGTCGATCTTTTCAATAACAGCTGAATAATCTAGTAAAATCAGTCTGAAAATAGAGTAGGTAGAGTAGGTAGCATTTACGTAATCCTAGGCATAAGAACTCTACTCAGGCACACCTTTCGCAAGTTGTCGTGAGCAGTGGAGGCATTGAGCGATCTATTGTTTGTGTGGCGTTATAAGCCTCTATGTGCAGCTGAGCTTTATGCTACCTAGCATACAGATTATAATAGAACAGCAATATGTGATGACGACATACAAGCTATTAGATTGCTGCTGCACCATTCGGACGGTCAGGATCGTGATTTTGGGAAGGTCACGACCTTTTTTGTTGAGTTTTGTTGTTGTTTTAATTCTACACCATACCTACGTGGGATTGACACGGTTTACAACTTTTGTGTCGTTGGTGTCTCGGCTGATGTACCTAAGTCACGGTGTTTTGAAGAGATTTTTGAGCTCTGTAAAATTGTAAGAGGTCGTCTAATGGGTGTCTACCAACTGGGGCTTTTAATGCAGGGTTGTCATTCCTTGGGAGTCTTGGAACCCCAGCTTCCATCGATGATGTGTGCCATTGCCACTTCAGATTCGCGACCCGTTGAGTCTTTACTCTTGATTCTTCTATGGATCTCGTAATTTATGATTTAGCTAAGTAGATATGTATGACCTACATTTGATCTGATAGGTAAGTATACCTAATTATGAGAAAAGATGAGAAAAGATAGGTTTTTACTTTGTAAATTCAGATTTAAAAAAAGAAAAGTTCATTTCTCTCGGTTCCACAACTAAGTGAGGTAGGTTTACTATAATAATTAGCGAAGCGATATAATTTCACGTGCCCACTGCCGCAGAACGAAGAACTCTCTGCACAGTGGTTTATAATTGAAAACAATGGACAAAATAGTAAAAAGCTACTGGAATATTTTCTACAAAAATATTTCTATTTTCAATTTTCCTAAGGACCAAGGACCTATTTACCAAACCAACAATCAAAGGGTTTTTTACCATTTTTTTACAAAATCATAATGACCTTCATTTGTTATAAAACTTTCTATAACTGTATGGTACTTAAGTACCAATCAGACACGAAGCCGTGCGGTGTCGCTGCGTTGCTTCTGCGTCATCTTATACAGAGACATTCGAGATGTCAGCAACGCGGTGTGCTGCGGCTCCTCAACACTTATTTGTTTGGGCGGGTGCATCAGCCACGTGACATACTTCCAACAAAAAATCTCTACGTAGCATTGCGGTGAAATACACTAAGTGACATTTAATTACGCTTTTATCAAAGTTCCTGTATTCCGATAGCTGTAAAAATTTGCCGCTTATAATATACGCTCATAAGGCTATGGCAAACACAATATGTTTTATTCATAACTTTTTCAATTGCGAAAATCAAAAATTAATATTCCCATTTTGTCCAGCGACGCGATACACCGATTCCTTTAGCACACGCGTGCCGCCACCAGCAGTGTCTATTGCGATCGCACCGTTGTCTGTCCTCGATTGATTGAAACAATGAGTTATTGAATAATATTCCGACGGGGAGCACTGTTCCTTGTTATTTCTTGCAATATCGTTTTATTTACGTTTTATTCGTGATATAACCAGTGATGTGCAATAACAGTGTTCAGTTCTTTATGGGTCAGTGATGTGCCAGAATGAGTGACCAGGATCGCAAGAGTTACTATGAGAGGCAGGATGTGGACGGGGAAGCCATTTACGCTGCCAACAATAATAACTCGATTTACAGTAACTACTGTAGTATATACAGGTAGCTTGAAACTTTTTAGCGATGGTTGCATGGTACAGAAAATATTAATGCTTATGCACTTTCCAAATCTACTCTCTACTGTAGGGAAGTGTGTAGTTTTCTCTGAGCTAAGCGGAGAAACTTGTGGATGGTATCTCCCGGCCTGTTCAAGAATGTTTGAAGAATTCACTTACTCTCATTATAAGTTATAAGAACGTCCACTGAGAGAAGTACTTAATTAAGTTACTGGTGTTATGCCTCGGCATATTTCTCGGCGAAACTGCTTTTACGTAACGTCAATGCACCTATTCTGTGAGCATAGCCTAGACCCAGTGCTGTTCATCAATTTCGAAGACAAATAGGACAGGAATTAGTTACTATTGCATGACATATTGTTAGTGTGTACTTATGTATGCACATAACTCTTACACTGTACACACTTTCTAATTTTATAAATATAGTCATCGTCACGCTGCACCACCACCTACCAATTTATTGTACCAGTAACTATATTGTATTGTATAGCAACTTTGAAGTAGATTTAGATACTAAAACTATAGTACCTATATCAAAAGAAACTTTTACAGATAACTATTCAAACGTATCTATGTTACAACTTAAGACCATCCCAAACATTGAGTGACTTTTTGAAATACAGTGTCCAAATTCAAACACTTAAAATTAAACGTCTTTGAAGCAATAATATAGATATTTTCAATTATGTTAAGTAAGTATGTAGAACTCGATGTAGGATGATCACTTTACGTTTAGGTCCCGTTAAGTATGTTTTTAAATACGTCTTAAGAAGTCGTAGTATTAGTACCTACATATATCAAAGATTAAGGTAGGAATGTAGTAAATGTTCGTAGTAAAGGTACTTACTGTACGCAATACTAAAATTATATAGCACCTCTACCTTACGTAAATCCTTTGACACAACGCCACTGACTTATCGAGAACGCGGTGTTGAAAACACTCGACCATTGTAACAGCTTTCTATACAGTTTTTTAAGGACAGACCCTGACTTTGCTTGCACAAAAAGTAGATCTTGTTTTACTTTTCAAATAAGAGAGGTTGATTAATAAACATTGATTTAACTTCTTGAATTCAACCTACCTACCTACCTACTTAGTGATAAATAATACCTACAGGCGACAAAAGATGTTATGTGACGAACATGCTAGTGGACTTCCATTGGTTAGGACAATGACAAAAAAAATTAACAAGATTAACTGATGAAGTTTTTGTCTAGTTTTGCAAATCTTTTAAAAGGTAGAATTACGGTTTAAGCCTCAATAGCCCGACTGTTAAAGGTGCGGACTGAAAATTTCAATTCAATTCAATTCCCAATCAGTGGCTTTCAGGCGTGCCAACTGGGGACTGAAAACTTAAAGGTCACAGGTTCGAAACCCACCCGTTGTACTATTGTCGTACCCACTCCTAGTACGAGCTTTCCGCTTATTTGGAGGGGATAGGAAGATATCAGTCAACAAGTTCTTTTTTTTAAATATATTAATAAATGATTTTAAATTTAACGTAATTTTTTTTAAAGTCATTAATTAGACTTTGAAGTAGGTACTCGACCGTACTTCATACCCTCATAAATTATATCTCTGCTTTATGTCACCAAATAGCGGAAATGTCCTAAAGGAAGGAAGTGCAGACTACAAAATATACGAGATATTCTCTTGTCACGGTCGCGTGTGAAAGTTGTTTTCTTGATTTTATATTGACGATAACTAGTCACGTGACGTGCACTAAGCGTGTTCGGAAAATGCTAAACAATACAGAGACAAAATAATAATAGCTGACTAGATATAACTAGTTTAGTTGTGATTTAGGAATATTGAGTATTGCTTCGGCTTCATGAATTTAAATATTCCCAGAAATTTTGTTAGTTATATGATGAGATGCCCGGTTATATTAGTTTTAGATCTTTTGAATAGATATTTTTAAACAAGAAATTAAATTAAGTAAGAGGTAAGGTACTGCCAATTCTTTTTATCCATCAAGGCTGCATAGCATCACTTTTAAAATTGTGAATATTATGGATATGGTTATTAACTATCTAGGTTAGATAGCTATTATCAGATGTTACACATTAATAATTATATTAAATACCTAGTTGGAAACCTGTCTAGCTTACTTATGTTGAATGTGGCGAGTGACATAAGGATTTATTTTTTACAATCGAATCGATATATATGCCATATGATATGGCTACCTCCTATCTCCATCATCAGACAGTGCTATAGCTCAATGTTACCATTATTATCTGTCATCTAAACCTCACTTGTCTGGAATTCTCAACTCGACCAGACAATAATTGGACGTAACCTAAAAGTCAACGACTCGTTACAAAGCTTTTAAGAAACAATTTTCTTATTCCAGCCAAAGAACAGTACAAGAAACAAAAGGATGGGACGTGTTCAGAGAATTTCCACCGAAGCAGGACAGCGGGTCGATGGAGACTCAGGCCTGCCTGGACTTCACAGTGCGGGTGCTCAAAGTGTTCGCATACACGATTACCTTCATAGTGGTGCTGGCTTCTGGTGTGGTAGCCAAGGGCACAGTACTTTTTATGACGTCTCAACTCAAGAAAGACAAACGACTCGCGTATTGTAATAGAAATTTAGGTGAGTTTTTATTTAATGTAATCTTTTAGCTAAACTTTCCGCGGCTTTGAAAGGTCTAGGTATATGGCATGCATGGCAATATATATTTACTTTGGTTAGGTATCATACAGAGCTTATCCAATCATCTATCATTTTACATAATACCGAAAAAAAAATAAAAAGTTTAGATAACTTCGTCTTCATCCTGGGATGTTTCTATATCCTCATTTTTGTCAGAGTTAATTTTCGGATGACCTGAATCGATTTTGCTCGGCAAAGCAAGTAAAAGATCGAGACAACTTTATGTTCCGAAAAATGAAATTAATTAAGAAAAAAAAAAAACATTTTATCTAATTTAATTTTTAAAATCCCGCGGGCTCTCTTAAATATTCCGGGATAAAAAGTAGCCTATGACACTCTTCAGTATCTTCATGTTAGCTCTACAAGTCCTCAGATTACCCATGCAAAAATCATGTCGATCCGATGCTCCGTTGTTCTGTTCCTGTATTGCGTGATTGAAGGACAAACCAATAAACAAACATACTTTCGCATTTATAGCAGTAAGATGCTTTTATTTTAATTCTTGTTCACTTCAATTTCAGGTAGAGATAAGCAATTCATAGTCAGTCTGCCGGACGAGGAGCGTGTAGCGTGGATGTGGGCGCTGCTGGCGGCCTTCGCGATCCCAGAGATCGGGACCCTGATACGTGCAGTCAGGATTTGTTTCTTCAAAACTTCCAAAACTCCTACCAGTATACAGTTTACAGTGGTGAGTGTTTTAATCTAACATTGTATGCATACATAGTTTGATTTCGTGTTTATTCACACGCCTCTGGTCAATTGGTCTGGTGACTAGTTTTTGCGACTGCTGATTATGAGATGCCAAGTACCCGATAATTACCCGGGTCAAGGCAGAAGAAAAAGTAATTGGATTTTTCTGTCAAGTCTGATCTCTGTTCAGTCGTTTCTCAGTCTTATCGGAGTTTGAGAGTGACGATATGAAGACGCCAGTGTTTGCTCACGTATTTACTTAAGCGCTATAATATACGTAGCTTCTATGTAGTTGGCTAGTCAGGCTGGAAATTATTGTTATATACCTATATTGCTAAAGGCAATGCAACTCAGGACCCACAGGATATCACAGCGTCAAGTATGTCGTCAAAAATCATCTGAGCCATAAAATTGTATTCTAATTTTGACAATTTCAGATTTTCATTACGGAGACGTTACACACAATAGGAATGGGATTGTTATTCTTCAAAATACTGCCAGAATTGGATGTGGTCAAAGGAGCTATGATAACGAACTGCCTCTGCATTGTACCAGCGATTCTTGGTTTACTCTCCCGAAGCTCGCGAGATTCAAAACGATTCATGAAAGTGATCGTCGACATGGCCGCCATAGTTGCACAAGTCACCGGTTTCATTGTTTGGCCGCTGATAGAAAACAAACCAGTTATTTGGCTTATTCCAATTTCCGCCCTGTGCATATCCTTAGGATGGTGGGAGAACTATGTTTCAAGACAGAGTCCAATCGGTAAGAAATATACTTACATCAAAAAGTAACCATCAAACTGAATAAAATTTTGTAGACACTCCAAAAACTTAATCTGTGTCTGTCGAGCTCGAAAGATTTGAATGCAACTTACCTTGTGTAACTTAGAAATAATTACGAGTACGTATTTTTATGGAAACCTGACAAATTACAGGCACAGATATTATTAATCTATAGCAAGTGTGTACAAACACTGAGTTTAAATAGACTAGGTATTCAATCACACTCCATTTGTATCAGGCGCGCTAGTGAGCTCGAGGGGGCTTTCTTTTAAAAAAAAAAAAAAATATTCCACAGGTATAATAAAGAGCTTGGCCAGAATAAAAGATGAAATGGTTCATACACGCTACTTCACTTACCGTTTCATATCGGTCTGGAAGATTATTTTGTTCCTAATGTGCATTCTGATGTGTATCTGGATGGATGGCGATGATCCTGCTATGTTCTTCCAGCTATTCAATCCCGGTTTTGGACCTCATAACATCGTAGTTGAGGAGGTGAGTAATAATATCGTTTATTTAAAAAAAAAAATTCACTCAGGTCCGTTTCCATCAACTGCTAAACAAAATATTTGTCTAAAATCATAATTTTTCAGGTACAAATACAACTCGGTGGGACATTAATTCCCGACCTTGCTAACGCGACTCTCACTGGTGACTCAGTCGAGGTAGCAGCTGTACACAAATCGGCCTTCTATGTGTTGCTCATCCAAATTTTCGCAGCCTACTTCTGCTATATATTCGGGAAGTTTGCTTGTAAAATTCTCATTCAAGGATTCAGTTATGCCTTCCCAATAAATCTGGTGATTCCGTTGGTAGTGAACTTTTTGATCGCCGCATGTGGTCTCAGGAACGGTGACACTTGCATATTCCACGGTACAATTCCCGACTATCTCTTTTTTGAGAGTCCTCCAGGTAAATAGAATTCCTATAATTATTTCCTATTGAAAAATTATTTAAAAATGTAAACACATATTTTGCTTTTCAGTATTTTCACTCGGTGACTTTATTACAAGACAAATGGCATGGATATGGTTGCTGTGGCTTCTTTCACAGACGTGGATTACGATTCATATTTGGACTCCGAAAGCTGAACGTTTGGCATCTACTGAAAAACTGTTTGTTCTTCCAATGTACAATGGATTGCTGATCGACCAGAGTATGGCCCTTAATAGAAAAAGAGATGATCAAAAGGACGTTAAAACTGAGGTATTATACAACTTTACTTATAAACATTAAGTACTAATAATTAGATTAGTAATAATAATTAGATTCGTCTAAAATTGATTGATGCAACAGTTCATTAGGTAACATAATATGCAAATGCATGCAACTTGTTACGCATAAATACCGTTGGTAATGTCTGTTACAGGATCTGGCAGAAATAGAAAAAGAGAAAGGCGATGAATATTACGAAACAATTTCGGTGCATACAGACAATACTGGATCTTCTCCCAAGGCAATCAAGTCGTCAGACCAAATTACCAGGATATATGCATGCGCTACTATGTGGCATGAAACAAAAGACGAGATGATGGAGTTTTTAAAGTCTATTCTGCGATTGGATGAAGACCAGTGTGCTCGGCGGGTCGCTCAGAAATATTTGCGTGTTGTTGACCCTGACTACTACGAATTTGAAAGTAAAACATTCATTTAACCACTATGAACAATTAAATAGATAAGATATAGATAACAATTTCAACAAATAACCTAATGATCAACATATTTCAGCTCATATATTTTTGGACGACGCATTTGAAATATCTGATCACAGCGATGACGATTCGCAAGTGAATCGATTCGTTAAACTTCTCGTGGACACCATTGACGATGCCGCTTCCGAAGTACATCAAACTATTATTCGTATTCGACCTCCCAAGAAGTATCCTGCACCGTATGGTGGACGACTTACTTGGGTACTGCCAGGGAAAACTAAAATGATTTGTCACTTGAAAGATAAGGCAAAAATTCGTCACAGAAAACGATGGTCTCAGGTGATATTTAAACTACCATATTGATCTTCTACATGTAAATTAATCCGATTTTCTCAATTAGTTAATTAATAATAATATATTCCAGGTTATGTACATGTACTACCTACTCGGATTCCGACTAATGGAACTGCCTATATCGGTAGATCGGAAAGAAGTGATGGCTGAAAATACTTTTCTGTTAACTCTTGATGGAGATATTGATTTCCAACCACATGCTGTACGGCTACTTATTGATTTGATGAAGAAAAATAAGAATTTAGGGGCGGCTTGTGGACGTATTCACCCCGTTGGTTCTGGTAAGGAAATCTCATACTTTAATAGACTTGGCTAACTTAATACTATGATTTATTAAATATCTGTAAAACAATTTTTAAGGTCCCATGGTATGGTACCAATTGTTCGAGTACGCTATTGGACATTGGCTGCAAAAGTCGACCGAGCACATGATTGGCTGCGTGCTTTGTAGTCCTGGATGCTTCTCTCTGTTCAGAGGAAAGGCTCTTATGGACGACAATGTCATGAAGAAGTATACCCTAAGATCAGACGAAGCTCGTCATTACGTACAATACGATCAGGGTAAGCAAAGATTATTATTTACTTACCAGCTATTCTGAGCTGGGAAATCTACAACAGAATAAAACTTTCTTCACATTAACCTATGTAATGCTACATTTCAGGAGAGGATCGTTGGCTCTGCACACTTTTGTTACAAAGAGGTTATCGAGTAGAATATTCAGCTGCTTCCGATGCGTACACTCACTGCCCCGAAGGTTTCAACGAGTTCTATAACCAACGTCGTCGCTGGGTACCCTCTACCATTGCCAACATTATGGACTTACTTGCTGATTATAAACACACAATTAAAATCAATGATAACATATCAACGCCCTATATCGCATATCAGGTAAACATTTTGATTTTTATATAGAATTATATAATTATATAATAATTAACGTATCTGATAGGAATTTATTAAATGCCAATTTGATTATGTTTACAGATGATGTTGATAGGAGGTACGATTTTGGGCCCCGGTACTATATTCCTTATGTTGGTGGGTGCTTTTGTGGCAGCTTTTAGAATCGACAACTGGACATCTTTCGAGTATAACCTATACCCCATTGCAATTTTCATGTTCGTATGCTTCACGATGAAATCAGAATATCAGGTAAACTTTGCTCAATTTTGAGGTATATTTTTCGTTATTTCCAAGTTTTCACTAATAGCGAATTATTCTTTGCAGTTATTGGTCGCCCAAATCTTATCGACAGCATATGCTATGATAATGATGGCTGTAATCGTGGGTACGGCGCTTCAATTAGGAGAGGACGGTATCGGATCGCCATCAGCCATCTTCTTGATATCACTTTCAAGTTCTTTCTTCATAGCTGCTTGTTTGCATCCGCAAGAGTTCTGGTGTATAGTTCCTGGTATCATTTACTTGCTGTCGATTCCTTCTATGTACTTGCTTTTGATTTTGTATTCAATCATTAACTTGAACGTAGTCTCCTGGGGTACGAGAGAAGTACAGACGAAAAAGACTAAAAAGGTAAAAAGAACTTATTTCTATTTAAGTTCTATTTACATAAATTACAGTTATTTCTACAGTCTATGAGATCGGATATAAAATTATAGGAAATTATTTTTAGGAAATCGAACAAGAAAAGAAGGACGCCGAGGAGGTTAAGAAATCAGCTAAACATAGAAATTTACTTGGATTCCTTCAAGGTGTGAACAGTAACGAAGAGGAAGGTTCCATCGAGTTTTCTTTTGCGGGGCTGTTTAAGTGTTTGCTCTGTACGCAACCTAAAGGCAACGAAGAAAAACTTCAACTTATGCACATTGCCTCCACTCTTGATAAATTGGAAAAGAAATTGGAAACCGTAGAAAGGTATAAAGAAATATATTAACTAAAATTAGTAGTTATATTATTAGTTAATACGTGAGTGGGACTTGATGTTCAATGCAGTAGAAAAAAGTAGATAGATAGATAGATAGCTAGATAGATAGATAGATAGATAGATAGATAGATAGATAAAAACTTTATTGCACACAAGAAAGAAACAAAAATAAATAAAACTTAAAACTACGCATGCAAAGGCGGCCTTATTGCTACAAAGCAATCTCTACCAGGCAACCATTGGTGATAGGAGGTGATAGGTGAATGTATTTACTTTCGCATTATTTTCAGGATTATAGACCCACACGGGCAAGTAAGAAGCCGTAAATTGTCATTAGGACTCCGAGGCAGTACTAATGGAGACCCATTGGTAACCGTGGCCGAAGGCGAGGAAGAAGACCGGGGTTCGGATTCTGAAACCGAAACGATGTCTTCAATGCCAAGGGTAATTTCTCTAATATAAACTCTTTTTATCAGTTTGCTTCGTTCGTATGTTGTTTTTACATCGAAATGGGTAACTGATTTTTCAAACAATTTAAAAATTCCGATCGATCTGAAAACTTACGTCTGGTATTGATGATAATCAATGACCTTTTATGTTAATACATGATTCTAGTATCAAAGAGCTGGGTACTGAAACTTTTTGGTGATGTACCTATAGGTACATACATTTGAGTTTATTTATTAATTTCATTTTATACACCCATTTCTTTTGTTTTCATAAGTACGTTAAAATACGTCATAATATGTATAATGATTAGAGCGTGGTGGAGATAGAATTGGAACATTGGAGTTCCCTATTGAAAAGTGGTAGAGCCATAAAGGAGATATTTATTGCCTGGAGTTCTATTTATTATTGAGTAAGTAAAGGCAAAGGTGACTGACTAGACTGACTGACTAACTGATTGATCTATCACCACACAGTTCAAACCACTTTACATACAGCTTTGCATACATATAGCTATGATGACGTAGTCATCCGCTAAGAAAGGATTTTTCAAAATTCAACCTCGAAGGAGGTAAAATAGGGGTTTAAAAAATCGAACCTAACGTGAGCGAAGCCGCGGGTAGGTAAAAGCTTTAAAATTTATTCCATTCAATTTCATTGTTTTAGGAAAAAAGGGACGACCTCATTAATCCTTATTGGATTGAAGACACTGAATTGAAAAAGGGAGAAGTTGATTTTATGAATCAATCTGAGTTATCATTTTGGAAAGACCTGATAGATAAATACTTATACCCTATTGATGCAAATAAGGAGGCCGAGGTAAACGATTTTAATACATATAGAGACAAAAAAGATTTTTTTTTTATTTTGGATAAATTACTTTTATTTTATTAATCTAGTCATCCAATTAAATTTTATTTATCTGCCAAACTGCTTTTGGCCAGAAAGGCTTAGAATTCTCATTCTGGAAAGAGACTCGTGCGTAGCGAGCCGGCCATACCATGGCTTGACAAATTCTGAGCTTTTATTTAATGCATAACAACGTAGAGGACTATTAATCCAGCCACTGTAGTTCGAACCTACAATGATGCAATTTTACAGTGTTATTTTTTAAGTTTTCAAAACTTTATACTAACTTTCTGAAGAAAATTCAATAAATAAACTATAAAGGTTTTCATAATTGTGTGTATATGTTTAACAAATATATTATTTGCAGGGAAATTGTTTCGTACTTTGTTTATTAATGTTTTTTGTATTACCTAATTTTTTTAACCTCCCCTAAATTTTAGGCACGTATATCCAGGGACCTCAAAGAATTGAGAGACTCGTCAGTATTTTCGTTCTTTATGATTAATGCTCTTTTTGTGCTCATTGTTTTCTTGCTGCAACTGAACAAGGACAACATTCACATTAAATGGCCGTTCGGAGTTAGAACTAATATTACGTATGATGAGGTTTCGCAAGAGGTAACTTAATTACAAATCGTGACCAACGGTGATCGGCCTTCAATGATGACTCAGAAGCACAAGAGCCTCAAGCAAATGGCCTGCATTCTTACAAGACATTCGTCAACGCTGGACTCCGTTTCGCAGTCACCATTGAAAGTTGATGCGATTAATGCTTTTTTATGTTATATTACAGGCTCGAATTGCACGTGATTTACTTGAGCTTCGCAATAAGTCAGTCTTTGCGTTTGTCATGTTCAATGCTTTATTTATATTGATAGTATTTTTATTACAACTCAACAAAGATCAACTCCACGTGATTTGGCCTTTGGGTGTTAAGACCAACATTACGTACGTCGAGGATACAGGCGAGGTACAGCCAAATATTACAAGTTTATGTGTGTCACTTCACAAGTCTAACGGTCTTCCTCTAACCGATCTGTCTTGGTATGGCACACCAGCATGAAGATTCTAAATCTTCCACAAGGAGACTAAACATCTTGGGCGTCAGTCGACGGTTTCACACATCCTTTATTAAAACCTTATAGCCCTTTAAATAGACTTGAAACATCACCATGTTTCTGTGTTGAAGCAGTTTTTGTTTAAAACCTGTATTAATTGCACTATCCAAAACCCTGACAATCTTTGTCTATCTTTCTTTTAAGGTGGCGGAATTTCTTCCATTAAATTTCTTTTGAGTCAGTTAACAGTCAAGGGGTTCCCCATGTACATATTCGGTTCCTTGATGATGCGGTGATTTGTTTAACATTATTAAGTATAGTTAAATTTTCAGAGAGCATCAATTTAAATCTTCGATTGCAATATTTGATTTTCAAACTATTTACACGCACATAATTTTCAGTAATGTTAAAGCAAGCACCTTTTCACAGTTCAGCGTATCAAAAACTACAATTTAAATACATTGTCGTGTATAACCATAAGTGTGACATATCATTTGTGTAAATAAATAGGGTTTCGCATGTATTATTTTATCTCTTAATTCACTACATTATAAGTAAATAGATGCATTCCATCCTATAGAATCAAAAAATTCATTTACATTGCTTTTGCTGTTAACTTTTTTGTTGATAATACATAAATCAAACATTATTTTGCCTCAATTCATTCAAAAATTTCAGGTACTTATAAGCAAGGAATACTTGCAATTGGAACCTATTGGTTTAGTGTTCGTGTTTTTCTTCGCCTTGATTCTGGTAATCCAGTTCACTGCTATGTTGTTCCATAGATTTGGTACAATTTCACATATCTTAGCATCAACTGAACTGAACTGGTTCTGTACGAAGAAGGTGAGCTATATGACTTAAGATTTTTGTACATACTTACTATTAAAAAAATTACTCAATATTAAAAAGAATGTAGTTTCATATTTTTGGTCATTGAGTCTAACGGGCATCCAAGACCTGACTACCTTAGACTAACTACCTTGACCAAAGAATTAGTTAAGCAACCCAAAGAGACAATGCTGCCGGCATTTTGAGTACTATGCCATGCTGCGTTGGTATCGATGAGGTTCTAGTTTCAATTTATAATTAATATAGTTTTAATTAAA
The DNA here is from genome assembly GCA_038048805.1 of Hipparchia sbordonii. Classification (NCBI taxonomy): domain Eukaryota; kingdom Metazoa; phylum Arthropoda; class Insecta; order Lepidoptera; family Nymphalidae; genus Hipparchia; species Hipparchia sbordonii. The sequence continues at coordinate 7,205,609 of CM076097.1, read as the reverse complement.
AAGGCGAGTTTGTTTATGCTTAAATTTCTTATTTACAGTCAGAAGATCTTTCTCAAGATGCCCTTCTAGATAAAAACGCAATAGCAATAGTGAAAGACTTACAAAAACTGAACGGGTTGGACGACGATTACGAAAATGACTCCGGCTCGGGACCGCAAAATGTGGGTAGGAGGAAAACAATTCACAACTTGGAGAAGGCAAGACAAAAGAAGAGGAACATAGGCACGCTGGATGTCGCTTTCAAGAAGAGATTCTTTAACATGAATGCCAACGATGGTCCAGGTAATGTTTTTCTAGATTTTTTTTTATCAGAACTAAATTATGGTTCCTTTATTAATTTGTTATTGCCTTATATTGTAGGGACTCCCGTTTTAAATCGTAAGATGACACTGCGCAGAGAAACACTCAAAGCTTTAGAGACGAGGCGAAACTCTGTGATGGCTGAACGAAGGAAGTCTCAAATGCAAACACTTGGTGCCAACAATGAATATGGAGTAACTGGAAAGGTAATGAATAATGTTTTTTTAATACTAGTGGATGCCCACGGCTTCGTTCACGCAAATTTAGTTTTAAAAATCCGGGATTTTCCGGGATAAAAAGTAGCCTGTCACTCTCCCGGTCCTCAACTATACCCGTGCAAAAAGTCACGGATCGGTTGGTTTGTCCTTCAATAAGGACAAACCAACTTACCAACAAACTAACACACTTTCGCATTTATAATATTGGTAAGGATAGTTTAAGTGTAGATTTTCCACTACAGAGACAATTAAAATATAAAGGACACTTAAGGAGGACATTTAAAACATAGCGCAAAAAATACACAATCTGTAAAACAGTCTAAACTGGTAATAATTAAGATCGCCCAGGGAATTGTAGTGGGCAAGAAGTGGCATACCTAAAGAGAATTCGTTTTCAAGGTCAATAAATGTTTTGCACTTTTATAAAATTGCAGTTAAACAACAATCACGGGGTGCCACCTCGTCACCGAACATCGACCGCAAATATATCAGTGAAAGATGTATTTGCTGAACCGAACGGTGGAATGGTCAACAGAGGATACGAGACCTCATTGGGCGATGATGACGACAGCAACTCAATGAGACTCCAACCGAGGCCAAACCAAGTTTCCTTCCAAGGACGATTCTAGTGAAACCAGATCTTTGTCGCAAATTAGTTGCCAACATAACGAATTAAATTATTAGTATTAAGAATTGTAGATACTCATTTACCTAGTAGCATAGTAATATTATTATTGAACTCAATTTGTGAATTTATATGCATCACAATGTCTTGTGATATTTTTATTTTTGTGTCAAACGACCAGAATGGACTGATGTGAAAACATTGTGTTCCCTTTTTTTGTATATTTAGTTTATGTATAAAAAATTAATTGTTACAGTTAAAATAGAAATAACACTGCCACTCTACTTTTGTATTTTTCTATAAGACGTACATATCCAGATAAATTAAATGTTTCAAATGTTTGTTTTTTATCTTACCAAAAATTCCAGTATTATATTCTACAGAGATTTTTATTTATTTATTCAGTACTACAGTTGCTATAATCAGGTTCAGGTTTATCATTAATAGAAAACCGTATATACTAACTTCAGTTAGCTATAAATAATAAAAACCGAAAAAAATTAAATTACCTTTATTAGAAGATCCTTCAATTATTGAAGACTGGTGACAGAATTTTCAAAATATTCTTAAATATACTGACTTAGTTTTCTAAAAATGATACAAACTCTGTTAGTTTGAATAGTTGGTCTTCACTAGATGTATGTAAAGGTGCTGGCTGAGTGGGTGGAGTGGGGTTTATAGTAATTCCGTCTGTTTGGAGTTCCCATTTGCGCTCTCTGCATATCTGCAGGACTGCCTCTCTGCTCAGGCCTGTCATCAACACCACAGTGTCCAATGATATAGAGCTATAAGAACGGCCAATTAAATTGAAGGCCCTTTCACGAACTTTTTCTGTAATACAAAATAAAAATAGGAATCAAGAAGATTGTAAACAAGTGAAATTCAATATATAGCTGGGTTCATCCTAAAATTTTCCAATCCAAAAGGTAGGATAATGAGAAATTTAAATATAACAACCCTTAATAGTGCTATAGCATAGTGAAGACTAGTGGCTGCCACAAGTTATAGAAGAGATTTTTCAATCATTTTAAATAGTACTGATGCAAACTGAGCATTTGAATGGCCACATTCGAGCCACAAGCTGAGGGTGTAGTCAACAAGAGCTACTTGTGGCTGAGTCTAGTTATCCATCGCCCATGCACACTCAACCAAACTCATCGGTTTGCTAACCCCAGCCGGCCACGACCTACTTCCTTGTTTAGCCAAATAATAAAGTAAGTTACCAGTGGCTAATACTGTGTGGATGCTTCTAGCCACTTTTGGCTGCAACTGGTAACTGCTTGAATCAGCTTTGTCATAACTGGCGTACATTAGTTGTCGCCACAAGTGTTCCAGTGTGCAGAGGCTCTTATCAAGCAACCATGATCCATAGAATACTTTACCCGTGATTTCAAACAACACAATAAAATTACCTTCAAGAGCTCTGATAATATTAGCAACAGGCTCTGTCCAAGTGTATGCAGAAAGAGCAAGGTATGTAGCACCTAGATTCTTCTTCCAGAGTTTCTGACCCACTGCCCAAATTGCAGCTAATTCTGGATTACTACTGGTGATGGTTTGTGGTATTCTTTTCCATAAGAATTTAGCATTGCATCTAGAAAAAAAATTGAGTTTCAATAATTGATGTAACTTCACTAAGTAAATGAAAATATATGCAACACTTATTTTGGTTACTAATAACTGGGTACAGGTTAGAGGGGTTAGGAATCAACCAGTTTGGTTTGCAGCAGGGCTTTAACTTCTCCCCCAACTCTAAAATAAGTACGAAGACTTTATTTTTTTTACTATTTAGACATAATAATAAATATATTTAGTTGAAGTATCATCATCATCATGATGAGATGAAATACTTAATAGCTTATTCTGAAACTGATTCCTTATTCAGCAAAGAAATAATTTAGAGTTTAACTCTTTTTATTTAGTTACATTTGAGATGAGTAATGGCCGCGTACTTACAGGTCATTTTGATATAAATAAATTGCTAATAACTGTGCATATGTGGATGGCGAAGCAACTCCGTTTGGTGCCTGAAAGAAAGAAATAAAAGTACTTAAGCTTGTTTAAATTTTTGCAACAAAACCGAAGGCATATTATACACCCAACTAACAAAATGGTCATAAGATTTTAAGCTTTTATGATTATTTCGTCACATAGGTGTCGTATATTAGCAAGTTTTAAAATGTGACGTTGTACAGGCATAATGTATATTGCATTTAAGTTTCAATGTAATTAGGTAATAAAAGTCGTTGTACAAACGTCTGTATGAAATAGCTATAAAGCAATTTAATCGTAGAAAATACACAGTCATACAAACGTTTTAGGCGGGACATTTTGGCTGGTATTACAACCTTAATAACGCTGCTGTAAGACTATGCATGTGAACATGACATTTTAAATATATTCGCAGTAATGTAAACCAGCCAAGCCCAATAAACGCGACAGAGAGTGATGGTTCCGTACCTATTTTTTAACCGACTTCCAAAAAGGAGGAGGTTATCAATTCGGCCGGTATCTTTTTTTTTCTGTTGAAAATCGATGTCAACACGAATGAACCGATTTGGCTGAAATTTGGAATGGAGATAGCTCATACCCAGGATTAGCACATAGGCTACATTTTATCCCTGATAATTAAAGAAACCTTAATCATGTCAATCAAGTCATTATGGCCATACCTCCCATGGTTAACGACACAACACAACGGCCCCTAGTCCCCGGATAAAGTTGGGAACCGACAATTATGTCATTTTTCGACGTTGACAAAATATGTTTTTTGTCGCATTCCCAAAAAACTTATGGTCTCTAAAATGTTCTGTTAATGTAAAAAACTATTTTTTGGAATGACAAATAACGGTTTACTAAAATGTTTTAGGGAACTCTGATAGGTTCGTAATGAAAGAACGCCATGTTGTTTAAGAGTTTATAACTCTTAACACAGCAGTATTCATCGTATACAAGTATTTTGTAACTTATAATGGCACGATGAAGGGAGTTTTAACTCTTAACACAGCAGTATTCATGGTATATAAGTGTTTCGTAAGTCATAATGGCATTATGACATATAATAATTTATTTTTTATTTAAAAAATAATAATTAAATACACAATAAATGAAGGGGGCATTTAAAATTTATTAATAAACCTAAAAAGTTGGTCCCTAAAGTAATATTCGCATTAAGTTTTCCAAACTTAAACATAAACACATCCCATTTCAAACTTGTAAATAATTTGATTACACTTATAGTATAAAAGTATAAAAATATAGTCTGCACATGCAGAATTTATTAATAGTTAAATTCTATTACTTATAATTGAAAGCGCTTCAATACTGCATCAAATAGATTCATTGGTCCGAAAAACGTCTGCGCTATGAATGCTATGGTAACTATACGACTAAATACTCATACCAATGATAATATTACAACACTACTACGTTCTCGCTTATGACTTTTGAATGACAGCTGTACGACTTTATAGAAATAGTAACTGCGCCAAAATCGCGTTGTATAAGCGTTTGTAAGCCTTATTTTCATGCCATTCAGTTTTTCGAAAACGTTTACACAATTCTTATATGACTTATATTAAGACCATTTTGTTAGTTGGGCAATTACTACGATATGTATACTTAATTAAAACTTACCTCCAGCTCTTGCTTTTCTAAATCTGCGCATAATTTATCAAAGTTTGTGATCATATTGATCGGCTTATTAACTATTACTTACAGTAAAACAATAATTAAAATAAACACAATCGAAACCACAATGAAACACAAAGCAACCATCACCCGTGAGTCGTGACAGTGACACTGACAAGTGACGGCTGGTTTATGGTTACCAGTGGCAACTGACAAGTGACACGCGTGGGGCTGATTCTGTAACTCAGTGCCTACCGATGATAGACATTTTTTATCCATTAAAAGTTTGAAGAGAAATGTCATTTACCCTTTCATAGTAAACCTTCAATGGAAAAAAAATATATGTCAGTGGCTGTTACAGGGGGCTGATTCTGTAACTCAGTGCCTATCACTGACGATAGTACCATCTTGTAGATAGGTACTAGGTAATCATTAATCTGTGCACACATCTATGAGTGTTTTCGACTGGTCTTGTTGAAATCCAAGAGATTGTGTAGTATCATAGTAATCTGTGGATTTAGTATAGTAAGTTAGTAACTGTGAGACAGCTGACGCACATCTATCGCTTGACGAAAGTAGGGATGGCGATTCTTTCCGAAAAAGATCGATTTTTAAATCGATTCGAATCGTAGCTTGAATAATCGATTCATAAAAAGATCGAGGTCTAAAAGATCGATTTCCAAAAAATCGATCTTTTTAGGGTTCCGTAGCCAAATGGCAAAAAACGGAACCCTTATAGATTCATCATGTCTGTCTGTCTGTCCGTCCGTATGTCACAGCCACTTTTTTCCGAAACTATAAGAACTATATTGTTGAAACTTGGTAAGTAGATGTATTCTGTGAACCGCATTAAGATTTTAATACAAGAATAGAAAAAAAATAATAAATTTTGGGGTTCCCCATACTTAGAACTGAAACTCAAAAATTTTTTTTTCATCAAACCCTTTCGTGTGGGGTATCTATGGATAGGTCTTTAAAAATGATATTGAGGTTTCTAATATCATTTTTTTCTAAACTGAATAGTTTGCGCGAGAGACACTTCCAAAGTGGTAAAATGTGTGTCCCCCCTCCTGTAACTTCTAAAATAAGAGAATGATAAAACTAAAAAAATATATGATGTACATTACTATGCAAACTTCCACCGAAAATTGGTTTGAACGAGATTTAGTGAGTAGTTTTTTTTTAATACTTCAAATCGTAAACCGCAATTGCTGCTACGGAACCCTTCATGGGCGAGTCCGACTCGCACTTGGCTGCTTTTTTTCAAGTTGCATTTACAATGTAAATATAAATCTATGTTATGAAAAACAAGAATACCATAATAAACGATCACTTAGTAGTAAAATCAGGGATTTTTTAGCTCAGGGAATTTGATAATCACAATTATTTTTTCAACACACTTGCTCATAAAGTGGCTACGTGCCTAATTGCGGTGAACTTATAACCAAACTGTGACTTTTTCATTACTATTAAACTAGGCACAGCCATCTCGTGAATAGAAAAAATCGAATTTCGATTCTCTAGGGTGAAATATCGATTCACTGAATCGATTCAGTGTTGCATATCGATTTAAAAAATCGATTTATTTGGCCTGAAAAATCGATTCTTCGATTAATCGATCTCGAATCGCCATCCCTAGACGAAAGGTTGACGACCTCGACGACGAGGTGCCTACTAACTGTTTTGTTTGGACCAACCTAGCTTACGAGTTACCATCCTCTTTGATTGAATGTACCTACGCGGTAGGGACTTGGTGCACAGACAGCAAATGGCCTGCGGCCAGTCGGCGACGCAACTTAGTTGCAGAAGCTCCGATCAAGCTGCAGCCACGACAATGATTGGTCGTAAAGCGTTTTGATTTGTTCTGAGCTCGTGCAGTAAGATCTTGGCATAGCGAAACGAACCGTATGGACGGTGTTAAAACCAGTATTTGGGCGCTATAAGTAGTTTGGCTGCGACGGCCAGTCGTGCCGGCCCGGACTGGTTATTGCGACCAAGAGCCCGAAGTTCATATTATTATGGTTTCTTTAGTTAATCAAGTTAGTCGTTATAGCCTCTCGCAGTTCTTGGGGCCGGACTTCTTTCTGCCGAGCGTTGAGAGTGCCATGATCAGCAGCAAGAGGTGTTGGGACGGGGTGGTGGCTTCTTCTTTCTGTGAAAGCAAGCTCTCACAGAAAGCTGTGAGAGCGTGGTTTCACAGAAAAGAAAGCGGAGAGGGGCAGAAAGCGGACCCGAATGCTCACCCACTCCGCAAACGACGAAGCCAGAGAAGAAGGCGCCAATCCTTCCTTCTCCCGGAGCTCAATAGGATGATTAGGATGGCGAGATGATCGATCGGAAACGCTGGATTGCCACAGCAGAATGCGAGCAGCGATCTTGTGGTTTCCCAAATAAGCGGGGACGGGCCCGTTGGGTTTTAGTGGGTATTTTGGCAGTGCCAACGAGTCCCACATACCCGCTCGTTTTCACAAATGGGCGGGATGCGTAAAGGCATTTCCCAACGTAAAAATAAAGTCGTTGTAGCCACTGGCCGCAGAGGTCGTAGTCTAATGCACGAAGTGCCTTATAAAAATGTTAATCAAATAAGATATTGCACAGTGGTTTACCTAAGTAGGTAACTAACTAGTTACTTAGATCGTCGTCGTTTACGTCGATGACTGCACAAAATTCCTTTTTGTGTAGTGAATAATAACGTGTCTATTATCATTGCACGTACTGTGGCCTGATTTTTATTATAATTGAATTTCACGGCTATTGATCGAGGGCTTGGGCGGGCTAGCTGCAGTCAACTTGTCGGCTTACTTGCATCACAATGTAACCGGAGTTGATGGACAGACCGACATGCTGACTCATTCTTCAATATTGTCGCTCAATGCTAATTTTCTCGTTATGCGTGTACCGATTTGCATCTTAATGCTCTTAGTAGTACCGTAATAGTATTTTCAACACACTTGCTCATAAAGGGGCTCCCGGTTCACCGCAACTAGGCACACAATGACACCTCTAACTCAAACTGTGACTTTTGATTACTATTATTCACAATGTGAGTTAAAGAAATTTTTTTTTTAAATTTTATTGGGTGAGTTGCTGTGTTCTTAAAAAAGTTTCTATTACAAAAAAGATCTTGTTCAATAATTTATAAAAATATCGTGTTAAATTAATGTACCTGAGCAAGCAATCATTTCATACAACTCCGTATTTAAATAGATAATTTCAACATGTACGTGTTTAATAAATAAAACTGTCAGTAACTTTTGTTTTTTTTTTTTGTAATAAAGAAAACTCGAAATCCCCATTTTGTACGTGGTTAGGGGAGACCGGGGATGGTAGGCTATAGGGGTAGGTAGACTAACTGCCAATAACTCGTCGACAGTGTACGAATTGAATCATCCGAATACAGCCGAGTATTACACTCTGCGTCCCGCTCAGGTGTCTGGAGCACCGCAACGCAGTCGTGCGCCGTTTTCGAGCAGTGATAGGTTTTTAATTTTTTAACCACGTAAGTAATATTTTGATTTATTACACTTTTTGATCTGGTGCCTACAAGTTTTATGTGAACCATTTTTATATTAGTCCCAACGTTTGATGGGTGCATATTTATCATATTTCGTATCTTATTTTTCAAGTCACTGTTAGTGTTTAGGCTAGCCATGCGATCAAACTAAAAAATAGCAGTTGGGGCTGGTAGACTAATTTTTTCCGGGGCTGGTTGACTAATCAGTCAACCAATCAAAACTGGTTGTTTTGGTGGTTTTAGTTAACCTTTTATTGGATTTTTAAATATTTATAGCAATTTTGTTGTTGCAGAACAATAGAACCTATAAAAAAACTGCTGAACGACATAGATAAATTATATGTATAACTGAACGAGCGATAGATGTTATAGAAAGAGCTTGTCATACTGTAATTTTTGACGAAAAAAGCATTAATGCCACATTAAAACAGTGCAACACTCCTGATAAATAAAAATATAACATCGTTACGTGATCAAATCAAAAGAAAAATCAAAACGTCACCAAAATTAACCCTGGACACAGTTGCATATATTATGAAATAGGCAAATTTTTACTAATATAGGAAGAGGAAACCTAGAAGAGGAAGCTTTAGCCAATTATATAAAGAAGGCAGCTGATATTTATTAGGGATTGACGCCATTTGATACTCGAAAATTAGCATATGAGTTCGCAAAAAAAAACAAAGCTATGCCTGATTCTTGGAGGACAATTTTTAGTTGGTGAAGATTGGTTGGACTCCTTTTTGAAACGTCATCCTTCTCTATCAATCCGACCTCAACAACGAGCCTGTTGAGAGCTACGTTACAAACTACGTTAGTTTATATTTGATAGAACAAGTAGAACTACATTGTTATTAAGTTCCGACAAAAACCTGTAATTTTTTGTTATAGAAATTATGTCTGACTAGGATTTACAATAGGTATTAAACGAAGAGTTAAAGTAAAAAATGTTTAATTATTGGCTCCTTCCCATGATTCGACTCTTATTGATACATAAGTCAACCTACCCCTGGTGTATGGTCTACCTACCCCAGACCAGGGGTAGGTTGACTAAGATTTCGTGTTTCGGAAAATGCATTAAATTGTCACTATTTTACTAAATTAGGAACTAGATATTACGTATTTTTATTAGGTTAATAGATTTCCTATCAATTAACATGGTTTTCTTTTCTATAAATATTAAAACAAAAAATATATGTACCATTTAGTAAAAACCTAGTCAACCATCCCCGGTCTCCCCTATAAGAGAAATGCCAAAAAAAAAAAGAAACCTCATTCTTTAGTCTATGGCCATTAAAGGTTTCGGAAAACTGATTAAATCAAATAAACACCTGAATAGGCTGTATGGTCGTCGATCTTTGCCTGCCCTCAAGAGCATCTCAAGAGGGCGAACAAAAGAACAACATTAATTTTTCCCGCCATTGCGAAAAAATTTTCACAACTCGTTTTCACTGTTTTGTACCATAATGTACTATTTTAGTGTTATTTTCTTCACAAGTGTGTTGAAAAACGTCGTATGATACACGTGTATATTGATGATTACCGTCCTCGGCTACCTTAAGACCCTCACCTGACGGCTCGGGTCTCAATAGCGCCTCAGCGGTAATCACCAACTTTGACACTTGTACCATAATGTACTATTGTTTATTATGCATTGATGCATTAGTTTTCAATGTTGCACTTTTAGGTAAGTACTTGTTTACTTATGAGGACTTTACTTACATATTATTCAGGAATAATACCATTTTTGACCTTGACAACTATAAAATACTAACTTTCATGTTAATTGGATATAAATGATAATTGGATATTTTTTTTTAATTCTTAAGAGATAGAAAAGAAATTGGAAACAATTTTCTTGATGAAAAAATAAAAACTGCTCGAAATCGATACATTCGAAGAACTGTGTGTGGATTTGACGTCTTCAGCTGGGCATTGGCCGTTGGTAGGGATTTTCCCACGCAGCGGTCTTGCGCAGTTTGTAGCCATCGGCTCTTTCCGATTCATTTGATCTCGTCTGTTCACCTAGTGCGGGATATCCCAATACTGGGCTTTCCACTTATCGGTTCTTCATACTAGGTATGAGTCTTGTCCCTTGCTACTTCTTCGTAACTCATTAATGTATGTTGATTATTTGTTGTTGGTATATAGAATACCTACTTAGTACTTCAACGGACATAAACGACATAATTTCATTGATATTTCAGTGAACAGGTGGACATTTTAAATACTACAGAACTTGAGTACAGGTTACGGTTAGGTAGGTTTATATTTTATTTATACCTATGTATAAAATCAACAAATCGATCCACTGAAGCATAAATTGCCCAATGTAAAGTTTGTACCTACAAATTACCTTATTACGTTCTTAAGTTGAAACGTACAAACAAGACTAACAAAAACAATAGAATAACTTTTACGAAATTGGTTTGTGCAAGACCCATCTACCTAATAATAAGTAATTATTTTGCGCAAGGTGTTATGGTGATGTCGTCACTTTCACTAGTAGTATGAATGTCCAATGAGTGTTGTCACGCTCTGGCGGTAACCAATGGGCATGCCTAGTGCCTACTGCCCCGCCTTGAGGACAGGCGTGCTTCGGCCCCAGCCCAAATGGCCACGACAATGACTGTACCACGGCTTAGGACTATAAGTATAGTACGTTTATTTCACGAAGTAACGGGCGTTTTACTTGTGGTTACGTCGTGCCTACATGCACATTGCGTATGTGTGCATGCATTGTTAGGAGCCTAGGTGGGAGCGGTCAGGCGCTAACAAGCTCTCGCTCACACTTATACAGATACGACACACATACAACCATGAGCCACGAGCCCTCGTGAAATGAATGAACTATACAAAAAACAACGAATAAAATGAAATACATAAACAACTTTTTCAAGTTTCATTTTTCTTACGTATCAATTTATAACTTCGGTCCTCAAGGTCTACGTGGACTAATTTCTACATTAAAACCAAAGAATGACTACTGCAGTACAGCGTCAGAAACCTCTTCTTTAACAACCGATAGACTAACTGCTGGACAAAGGTCCCATGCGTGGACTTCCACAGAACTTGGTTTAGGTAGGTACGCCTCTTGTATGCAGCCTCAATGGGGTTCAATTGATAATGTAAATGGGATGTAATAATGTAAGGGGCGCTCTCTTTACACCCCATTTGCATTATCAATTGAACCAAGGTCTGTGGATGTTCTCATCTTTACTAGAATTAATTCTGTTCGTATTCAACTTCTTTGCGTTCTGTGACTAGATCTCATATTTCCGGACACGGTAGACGCTCCTATCCCTCCGAAAATAAATAAATTCCTTAACATACTAATTTAGAAGAATTTTTTTTCAAAAATTTGTAATATGATTTTTCTAAAGAAGTCCAAACTCCAATTTCCAAGCCATTTCCTTATTAGGTAGATACTAATGTCTAGACATTGGTACCATGTCAACTCGTAAGTAGGTAGGTAAGGCAGGGACGAATGTTGTTTGGACACCAAATTAATGTTGTAAACTTGTTTAGGTCTCTTGTAAGCAGCGAGAGTCCCATCCGACTGGTGTCAAAGGGTCGCTCGTCCATCGCGCAGCCGCCGGTGCGCCGACAGCGGTGTGCAAAATCGCTAATTGCATTCAATAGCAGCTTTGCTTCACGCCGTAATGCTAACTTGCCACATCGCAAACACGTGCTAGTACATATGTTGGACATTTCACTTAAACTGCACATATTGTGGCAGGTACAAAATGTTTCTCTCGTTGTATTGAGATACAAGAATCTCAAAGGAATATTACCTACAGGTACCAATTTACATACTTGCTTATACCCAAATATTGAGGCCAATAAGTGAAGCCAACATCCTATGTGTCACTTTAAAGTAGGACTAAGTAAATAAGTAGTAGGTAGGTACACTCCGTGAAAACTATTAGGTACTTAAACCTTTGTTTTTCCCCGATAAAAAGTACCTACCCATTTTATGTTCGTCTGTAGGTTTAAGCTTTAGGTATGCAAAAGCTTTCAGAGTCTCTATATAGTAAATTGCTAGTAAGTAGAATAAGTAGTAAACAATACACGGCAAAATGAAAGAGCTTGAATAGCATATTTCTAAATAAGATTATTCTAGGCAACTTTGCGACTTATTTCGAAAAATTTTAAAAGGATAGAGTTTCTTTTTACAAACTTCAAGGGGCTATCCCACGAAGTTTGTAAAAAGAAAATCCAAATTTGGAGTTGGTAGAGGTTTTTGAGGTCGAATAATTTAAGCAAATTATAGTTTCCTTCCAAGGACGGAACCCTCGGTGCATTTGTCTGATTCATACTTTACGTAAGTTGCCTTTTTAGTCACCTTTCCGCGCTGCACTGCACATTCAAGTAGTGTAGTTGCAATAACGCCTTCTCGAATGTGCCCGTAGTCGCTGTTGCCGGCGGTGTTCAGTTTAAATGGCGTTGTTAAGCATTTTTGAAATACAGCAAGATAAGCACTAAAGTTTCGTCGCATCAAAACTTAATGGGCATTAATTAATACAATTAGCCCTCGGCAAATTGCACATACGACTTAAATAATGAGCGTAAATTAAGGCAACTTTACACTACTGATTTATTGTCCTGCACTTGCACGATTTCGTCGAAAGAGAAAACGGACCAGTTCGGACGGATATTACGAGCGGTATATAAAATTGATAATGAATATTTATAAAAACTTAATCACAGTTCACCGTATTTTCCTGCGGGTCAGTGGAGACCATTAATCAGAATATTTTCACTTAATCATTTTAATAATTTCATTTTTTAAGGTGGACTTGTCGGCCACAAGATTTACATGACTTGATTTAATTTTAGTTTTATTTTATTATTATGACCGGCGTCTATAGCAATGTACGACAAGGAACAGTTTTATATCCTTAAGAGGCCTACAGCTTATGTAACGCACATTCTTATTATTATATTATAGTAACAATATTAATCAATCAAATCTAATTTCTCAAACAATTGAAATAGGAAACTACAAAAAAGCCAATGTTACCTATCATCAAACTTTGCACTGAACAGTGAAACAAAATTGTGATTTATGATTACCTAAGTAAGTACTCAGAACTTGTAAATATACTACATGCTATTTTTATATATGGGCTAGGCTAGAAGACTCCGTCATCCGACCTCCGTTTCGTTACGGTTGTCGCTGGCTCGCTTCGCTCGTCATAAACACCGTCACCCTTAGCAGAGAGTAGAGACATTTTCTCTATGCCCTTAGCATCATTAGCGCTTATTCAGAACCACTTTTGCAAGCTTCTGGATAGATTAAGGCATTAATTTTTTTCATATGCAACTAATTATTTCCTAAATAATATTATTAATAAAAAATTATGAATTCTTTGTTATTTACGAACGAAATACCTAAATTGTTAAGTAATGTAGGTAAATCGAGATTTAGTCCCCATGATATTTCAATGGTGGCTAGTTAGCACAGATTTATCGCCATCGTTAATCATCTTCCTATTTTAAGTTACTTCTGGTGTTACGCCTCGGCTATCTAATACACCTACTAATACATGGCATAATTATCTACCTTTGTATACAGTGGGTAGAAACATCTCATTCAGTTGAGCAGAAGAAGCTCGATCACTAGATACGCCTGCGCAAAGTATTATGATACCGACCGTAGCAATTAACATAGTCGTATGTGAAAAATCACTACTTTAGGGTACGGCCGTTCAAAGTTTCAAATAAATGTGAAAAGTGAAGAATAGTCAATATACCTAATTTTTGCTTGCAAAAACCAAAGATGGTTGGTTGATTTTAAAAGTTTCATAATTGGTGGGGGCATTGCTATTTTTATTCTAAGACCTTTAATGCAATAAAATGAAAATCGTTAAAATGTAGATCCGACACTGTTAATTGCTACGGTCGATACTTTTGAATGTACTCTCTACCTGTGGAAAATTTTCACAAAAATGCAACGGGTGGGAATCGAACCGTCGACCTTTCAGTTTTCAGTCCACACCTAAAGCCGTTGGGTTATTGATGCTAAACATGTTTAATGTATAAATATAGTTTTTATTTTAGCCTTAAAATACATATATTTGATTTACATTCCAATACGTCCTTACATTCCAATAAACTGGATTTTGCTTCATCTGATTGGTTTTTAAAAATTCATCTGGAAAGAAAAGTCCATGATAAAAAGTACCTAGGTCCTCCAGATCTATAAAATCACGTTTGTTCTTCCATTGTAGCCTGATTAAAGGACAAAGCAACAAACAAACATACTTGGATTTTTTTATATTAAGATAGGGTATTCTCATGATTTTAGAAAATCAAAGCAAATTGCAATATTAATATTATTAATAAATTAAATTCCCCTTAAGGATTATAATTATTATTATGCTGACAACTACTAACATAAATAAGATACTTATTTATGGTATTAAGTATTATTTTATGTTTAGGAATCGATATAAAATTCAAATATGTGCATCTACGGGCAGAGGACGTCGGTGATAATGTCTGTTTTGCAAAAGCTCGTCTTTTCAAGGCCTGCAACATCTCATTTGTACCGAAAGTAGAAGCTTACATAGTAAAATACCCGTTTGGATGTTTAGGTCGATTTTGTAACGAATGCAAATATAATTACTTGCATCTGAATTAAACTTTGTTGCATGGATATATGCTTGAATTCTAGTTCGATAAAATATTGTTTGTAAGTAGCTTTTGTAACTATTAATAAAGAATTCATAATTACTTTTTCACAAAAAATTTAACCAACGATAGAAGTGCCTAAAAAGGGAAAATAAAATAAACTTTTTTATTTTAGTCTTAATTACCAAGCTAATGTAAGAGCCTAATTAGGTATTAAGACTAAAAAGGTATACCTATTTTGTATTTCCTTTTTAGTTGCTCCTATCATTGGTTAAAAATTTTAGTAAAAACTTTGAGGCATAATATTATTTAATAAGAGTTTCAGTGTAATAGAATCGGGGAAAACTGTGTGTGACTACCCTTAGAGGTGGATTTATTTTTGAAAGGGGACCAACTTTTACGTAGATCCTGTACATTCATAAAAGAATTGTCAAAATTGGAAACTCTGCGTGGTCATACATAAAAAAAATACGAATTCAGAACCTCCTCCATTTTCTTTTGTCGGTTGAAAATAGACGGACTGCACTAATTCCAAGTATTGCTTTTCAATTAAACTCTGGGTAATAAGCAGCGAATGCTTATTTTCAATCGCTGGTATAATAAGGGTATAAGTAGGTCAGGCTACTAGTATGGCATATTTTTAAATTGAAGATATGTCGTGAAATGTCGCCACGGCGTCTGATATAAAGCGTTTAGTTCCACTTCTTATCAGCAAACATTTAATAATACAAGCGGCACAAGATGGAGTATCTTGACTCTTGACCAACATGGTTAGGCCCAACGCGCATTATGTTTTTTTGCGGTTGTTTAAAAATAAGTAAAATTAATAAAAGTAATTTGAAATCAAATTATTCATAGTCATAAATTGTTTGCTTTTATACCATCGAATATTCATTCGCTGTTTTATACGTTTTTAATATTTGTTAAAGAATGCATCATTTCCGTAGTAACCGGAGTACCTAAACTAAATATGACTTGGTATAAAATCTGGAAAAAAGTATTTGCCAAAGAAATAAAGTGATTGACATAGCACTCCAGGATAGCAAGTAGCAGTGGATTGTGCCAAAATATGTCGGAGGGCCAATTCGCGTTGCAAGAGCCTTGAGCAGAGACCGCGTATTAGTAAACAAAGTATAGGGAGCTCCCGAGCTAGCAGTGACGATATCCTGAAGTTAGCTGGAAGCAAACAGTCGAGGAAAGAAAATGTTGGCACGTTGGCACTACCTGCAAGGCTAATATCCAATCGTAGTTGCATATTGACTGAGGACAATGTTAACAGACAGCTTAAACTATGTTAATTACCAAGACACGTAAGTTTGTATTGATGTCTGTAAAGTTGTTATTACTGAAGCCTGAAGAGCTTTCAGCTATTCGATAAAGGGTTGACGTAGTGTGCGTATGATCTAAGAACCATTCATTACTAGTTGACAGTTTGTGAATGATCGCTTGGGCGTGGACGGCTTCCTACATGATCGCCAACACCAAACAATGGCCACCCAGACTATCTTTAATCGGCACAAAACGGCGTCTAATTGGATCCGCAAAACATTGTAAGCATTTTTAAGTGGCTCGTCGGCTCCAAGATAAAGTAATCATTCAATCCAAGGCTGAGATAAGTGGGATTGTGAAAGTTTTAATTGCTATGCATATTTCTCGATCACTACCTACATATATATTTTATTTCCTACGTAGTCCATCAAATTTAATTGAAATTTGTAATAATGGAATTGTACTGGACGAAAAAGTAGGACAGACTAAAGACAACTAAAACGTTCAGTATTTTAGATTCTTGTCTAAAAGATAAAATTAGCATATCTACCTACTCATTTTTTTGGCCAATAAATTCTACTTAAGCAATTGACTTTAACGACCTATCCTAACTAAGAATGCATTTAAAAATTGGATTTCGTTCTTTTTTATCAAATTTTTAAGCGGTATGTAGGCACCTATCTATTCACATAAAGCCAAGGGAATTACATGCTTAAAATTAGATAAGATCGCATAACTTCTCGTGTCGTAGGGTTAGTAATTATGTACCTATCTAATTAACATAATGATTCGAACCAAGAGGAGGTTGATAGTCATACAATTGCCAGCTTGATATTAAATCCCAAATCCTTTGCGGCAGGTGAATAGAAGAGAAATGTCATTGCATGTGTTATCTATTTGTAAGTAATAAATAATGATCGTATTGCATGTGAGTTGCCTAAAGCAAAAGATTAACAAGATTATACCTAAACATTAATAACATTAACCACTTGCATATTATGCTAATTAGATACAATATATCATTTTAAGTCCGCAACAAATTATGTTTTGTTAATAGGTACTTGTTCGTTACAATCTAATTTTAAAATAAACAGGCAGATGCCTGTGACCTCCGTCCGTCTACAAGGTTTTAAAACATAACAATCCTTCCTTATGGTTGTTTACTCATATTACTGCCTTTCAGCAAATTTTACGACTACAGAATTTTTATCTAGATGTAGCAGCCTAACGTAACATAATCGTACCTATTTATAGTCAACCAGTAAAATTTTTCAGATTGCTTTTCAGATTTCAGATTGCTGGTAAATGTGTAAGGTTTTAGCTGTAAAATACGAATTTGACACACAATATTATAATATGCATAGGTGTTGAATACTTTTCACTTCTATGTACTTATATCATTTTCTCATAAAGCGATACGAGACGTAGACATCTACGACTGGACATAGGTAGTAGGAAGACTTTGGTAGCATCTTCCACATCCGATAATGCGGTTAAGAGCCAGTTTTCCTTTTTCACCCCTCTCTCTCGCACGTTCTAATATTTTTAATTATTGTAAAAGTCTCATTATATTTTTGACCAAAGTGGTTCATTACTATAGTACTTGACAATAAAACTACGGATATTTTATACATATTTCTAATGTCTTATGCCTAGCTCAGATTTAAAAAAATTACGAAAGCAACTAATAATTTTATCGCCATTTTTCAGTATCAAAACCTAGGTAAGTATATGATAAAAAAAAATATGTCTTAAATATCCGCAATTTTATTGTCAAGTATAGAAATGAACCACTTAGGTCAAAAGTATACTGAGATTTTTACAATAATTGAAAATATTAGAATGTGCGAGAGAGAGGGTATGATAACCGTAAACTGGCACTAGTATCCAACTAAATCGCTTAATGATTTAAAAACTAAGTAGATATACAAACCTACGCGACCCTACAATCAACATTTAAATGATTTGAAACAACGTACTCCTCGATAATACAAATGCGATAGCACTGTTTATTTATGTGCGCAGT
Source organism: Hipparchia sbordonii (assembly GCA_038048805.1). Classification (NCBI taxonomy): domain Eukaryota; kingdom Metazoa; phylum Arthropoda; class Insecta; order Lepidoptera; family Nymphalidae; genus Hipparchia; species Hipparchia sbordonii. The sequence continues at coordinate 7,187,391 of CM076097.1, read as the reverse complement.
GAATCGTGTACAAAATCATAATGGCGATTAATCTGACACAAACAATATTTTGTTACTCGACTAAAACTGTTGCGAGATCCAAACGTGGCGTGAAATGGCCAGTTAGTGAGTAATATCATGTTATTTGGAGGCGACGAGGGCGCAGGCGGTCGTGATGCTGCGGCGACGGGCGCGCGCTCGGTCACGAAGCGCTCTGCTGACCCTACCCACCTACCGACTCTGCCTTTCCTTCGCATCTCACAATAAATTCTTGTTTATGACAAACATTCTACGACATTACGACTACATGATACTTCTCATTTTAAGTTATCTTCATAGGTAACTTTACTGTTACAGTTTTTATGACTAACGTGTTCTGAAACTTTTACATAGACGGTAGGTAGGTACTTGCTACATAGTTTTGTAGAAAATTATATATAATTTTCTATAAAACCACGACCTTAGGTAGCTATGCCTAAGGGTCAAACGGCATTTAAATTACTTCTAAAATTAAAACTCAATAAATCTATTACCTCATCGATGTCACTACAGTGCGACATAGTACCCGAAATGCTGGCAGCATTACCCCTTTGGAAGGCCAAACTAATTCATTATCTAAGGCAGCTGCCAGCTCTTAGATCCCCGTTTGACTCGATGACCTTTTTTGAAAGCTTTTCAAAAAGAGCTCGAGCCCCGGGACCTCCAAGTTCCAAGGTCTCCACCCCAAAAGGCACAAATATGAAGCTACCATCAAAGTTTTCATACTTGCGCCTTTTGGCCTGTTCGGTGCTTTATATAAATTCTACCAAAAGACAGAACTAAAATAAACTTCAACTAGCTGATGAGTACGCTCAGTAGTAAGTGCAAGTAAGTTCTGTAGAAAAAACCTTACATTAAATAATAACCTTACCTTACACTACGAGTATACTATAATACAATATGAAAGCGTATCTGACGTTTGTTACTTACACGGCTCTACCGTTTATGCGATCCTATGCGATCTTACTACCGCACCGATGCTACCGCATACTTTTTATTCCGTAAAACTAAAGAGGTTTAGAGTAAGGATTTAAAAATCCTAATTTACGCGGACGAAGATGCAGGCATCAGATAGTGCATTTATATGAAATGAATTTGGGTTGTAACGTTATGGCGTTACAAACAAGTATCTAAAATGATCATGTATATTTCGATGTCTTAATATCTAATATTAATGTGCGATTAAGTAAATGAAACATAAATATAATGGACGAAACTCCACATTGCAGACTCAAGTGGCCACATTATATAGTAGGGTTCCCACCCAGCTGGTTTTCCTTGCGTAAGTCCTATTTATTATATTATCAAGATGGTTCCTTTATAAAATGACTAGCTTTTGCCCACGGCTTCGCTCACGCTAAGTTTGATTTTTCAAACCCCTATTTTACCCCCTCAGGGGTTGAAAATTCTTTCTTAACGAATACCTGCGTCATAAAAGCTTACGTTGGTGAAATCGGGCCTTAGAAATTGGAAGCAAATACATATACCTACATAAAAATAATAAATAAAATGTAAATACATATACATAGTTATATTAAGTATAAATTAGCCAAAGAGATTAGCACATGACGACCCTACTTTAAAGTAATGCCTGTTGCATACAGCGGCAATTTTATTAACATTTTAGTAAACGTTACCATGGGAAACTATACAATCGGTGAGTACAAATCTGTAATCAACTAGTACCTACATAATTTAGGTGTGTTCATACTTAGCTCATATACATTTCAACAACGTCTACTGGGCGTTAATAAGGTATTAGGTTCTACGGGTATTTTTTTTTTTAATTTCTTACCCAGGCGTTTAGAAAAGTATCTATTGAAAATGTAAGGGGTAAGTTAACTGTAGGTATATAGCATGTAACTTCCACGGCTTCGGATCGGTATAGATATCTATGTATCATCTACCTACAGACGAAAATAAATATATTATATACCTGTACCTAATTATAAAATTTCTCTAAAAATTATCGAAATGGTGAAGAAATTGCGATTAATCTACTAGTGTTTTAGTAGTAGTTTACGATTTATTCACGAGATTGCTTTATACTATTTATTAGGAATAGAGATGATTACTTTTGTATATAATAGGCATACCTAGTAGTTTTCTTGTTGGTACCTATACAATTAATACAGTAAAATACCTAGGAGTAGGTACATATGTATTAAGTAAGTACTTATTAAATGAGTGCTTTACTTAGTTTTTTGAGTAACTAATATCAACTTATATAATTATAATATACTGACATAATATATTAAATTCAAGTAGCTCATTAACATTTCAGGAAAGAGTCGTGGACGAATGATCATTATTACCGGCAGCTAATTTAAACATGCTACAGGAATGTTGTGCTAATTAAGTACAGAAGTAAGGAGATTTCCATTTGAATTAGTACATTAACTTCTGGGCTTGCAAATACGGGAAGTAACTTAAGTAGCGCCCGACTATTAAGTAGATAAATAAAATTTTAATTTTAAGTTATTAGTAACATAATTAGTAGTTATATAAGAACCTTACCTGAAATTCAATTGTTTCAAATGAACGTGGAATAAATTGCCAACTTTATTTGTTTGGAAAAGCAATGATACACCAGAAATGGCGGGGATACAGCAGTTCCTACTGGATCACCACGTTACTACTACCAACTGATAAAAATTACAAACATTACTTATTCATATTTATATGTATAAAAAATAATAGAATATCATCATTAACTTTATTTGAAGGCCAAAAACTTTTTGGACTCCAAATAAAGTCATTTTTTCCTCATTCATTTGGAAAAAGATAGATTTTGCTAAATGGACCAGTAAGCGCATTTTAATAGACGCAATTATATGGGACAGGCATATCCATATACAACAATGATCTGTAAGCTTTAAGTATGACGACGTGACCTCTCTTTAACCGCGCATTTTTGGAGTGCCCTGAATCGCATTTTAATTACTGCTGAAAGGGAGATTCTTGTATGTTGGCAAGTTATGATAGAACAAAAATAATGTTTAAAACAAATAATATTTTAAGTAAGTATACCCTACTAGTCGAATCTAGATATAATATTATTATGTTTAAGGAATATTCCGTCAAAACGAGATTATGATTGTTCTTAACTTACCCGTAGCTACAATTATGCTGCTTTGCATATTACTTTATTGCACAACAAAGTGTGTTGTACCTCGGGATCGTTAAATGTTCAAATTATAGGGAATTTTGTAAACATTTTATTGCTGCTATAAATAGGAGAGTTTTATTGTTGTTTAGCGTCTTTTGAGTCTTTTGTTATTAGAAAGCGAGTTGCTACCTACTTGCTGATCAATTGACGCAACACATACAACATAATACATAATATATTATGTATTACTATAGAAACACGTTATTTCCGAAAAAGAAAAACATTTAAAACCTTTTGAGTTTTTATTTTTTGGTAATAACGTGTTTCTATAGTAATAAATATTAGATTATGTTGTATGTGTTGCGTCAATCGAACAAATTCTAAAACAAAACTTCTAAGGTTTTAAATGTTTTTTTTTTCTATTATGAACATAGGCTATCTATTTTATGATTCATTCAAGTAGAGTTGTAATACACAACTGAGGTATTACCTACAATCCAAGATTTATATCTTAAAACCTTACTTGGTTAAAAATATTTTGATTCAAGAAATAAAAGACGATAGCGTTAATATTTAGGTAGATATTTATCAAGAGGAAAATAACTCTTTACGTAGCTATATGTATAGGTAACAAAGTAGATATAAATTAGTTGACCGCGAGTAAAACGATTTACTGCCATAATATTTCGTTCTGAATTAACTGTATGTTATTTTAATGGGTGTTTGTCACAAAACAAGAAATCATTAAGTTCATGCCTCAGAGTGTGCGAGTAAATTAAACACATTCTACACCCATAAAATAGCCGTGAGAGAATATTGCGGCTGCGCCCTGTCGCCATGTTTCGCTTACATTTGACTGCATTATTTATTTTATACTGGGTAGGTAGGTTTATTTTTACACGACTGCCCAAGAAAAGGAGTGTAATGTTTTCAGTTATCACGAAACATGTGAATCTATCTATTCCGCCATAATCCGATTTACCGAAAACATTATTTTGTTTTCAGTTAAATTGTTTAAAATACAAAATAATAACAAGATATCTAACATAACCTAAGATACCTAATATCAGGCAAAAAAGAAAATTAAATTAAATTATTTTTAATATTCTGCCACTTGTTTTTCCTCTCTGAAAATCAAACAGGTACCTACTTAATAATAGGGTTACTATATTTTACGGTTTGTTTTGAAACGTACCTACTAAAACTAGAAAGATTTCCAATACAAAAATCAACGCTCTTCATAGTCATTTAAACTCGTTTACTTTTTTTGTATGAGTTTTCTTATTTTATTTTATCTTTATGATAAAACTTGACATTGATTTTTAAAATTCAATATCATGTACACGTGCATTACCGTTAAAGGAAAGCAGATGGGCACGATATTGTAGTGGACTAAGAGTGAACGGAGCGCTGTTTTCCGCGGACCGGTTGAGCGCACGCCGCCTACGGTTTATTCTATGATTTTATCAATAAATTATCACTAAGATCCTGTTTTAGTGTTGCAGTTTTCTGCCGGCATCTTGGGGGCATGGGAACTTAAACGCAAACAATGTTGTATGGCTTCCATTTTAATTGCAGCCTCGCCTATTTTATGTCATTGTATAGTCCAGTAGTCTCTTCGACACGTGGAAACTGGAAGGGAGAATGGTAATGACCGGATTAAAATTTGGTGCCATGTGTCGGTCCGTGTGTCGGTCGGTACCTATTGTTGGGATCGCACCTAAATGAATCTAAATATTCTTTTCGTAAATCTTTAGTTAAGGACAGGTATCTATCCAAAAAATTAGAACCTATTGAGTAGGTAGGTAGGTATAATATTATAATCAGAACATTTTTGAAATGGAACGGTTCGTGCATTTTAAATTTAGACCCGAGGTCATCTCCTTTCCTAAACGACTGCATTCGTAGGTAGGTAGTATGATATGCTAATGACTAAAAGAAGCGCAATAAATAAGACATCGCTGTACCTATAATTTCCAAAATAAAATTGCATGTCATTCGAGGGCGTGGCGAAGTCGAAATTGTAATTTCATGATTTATATCACGACGTAATCAACCTCAGTTTTTGCGTTTTCCAAGTCAAAAAGCGGTGCAAGTTGTGTAACGGCCGTGGATTTAATCTGAATCATGCGGTTCATAGCTGTCAAAAGGCAGGTTCAACAGAGGTGATTTCGGAAATGGAAATGTTCTTAATTGCATCGGGTGCAGTCTGGTGGGTGGCTTCGGCCGTGATTAGTTACCACCCGGGTCGCCACCACCAAAGACATACCACAAAGTGATTAACTGAACGATGCCGCGTAGAAACCGTAGTAGGTATCTATATGTTTAATATAACTAACATACCTTTTCCAGGATAGCCCGCTTCCATGTTAGGCTGCATCATCCATGCCCATTGAGATGATTTTTTTGGAGAGTGAGATTCATCACTTATCTCGAGGTGATACATTCAGGGTCGAAGAAAAAATAAGGTAGAGAGGGAGAGTGACCCGTACGTGTTATTGAAGGCTCGATAAAGCATTATTACAAATGGCGCAAGAACTAGGGACCTATGTGTTTAATAAAAAACTAACATACCCTTTCCAGGATAGCCCGCTTCTATCTTGTGCTCTTTCATTCATGCCCATTGTGAAGACTTTTTCGTACGATGAGAATCATCACTTATCACGAGATGATACGAGGTGATATGAAGGTCTAAATTATCATCGAAGAAATATAAGGTGGAGGGCGAGGGCGACCCGTGCCCGTGCGTGTTATTTGAAGGCTCAATAATGCATTTTTGCAAACGGAGCGAGCGCGCGGGAGTTACGCAAGGATGCCCGCAACTGGTTCGACCGGCTCCAGATCTGGGCCAGCGCCATCTCTCCGCTAAGATATTACCGCTAATAGATATTGAGCATCCAGCCGCTAGCTGTTTTGCCACTGAGCTCACATTCGACCCCTTCAATTTCCTTATGGATTACTGCCGACGTGACGCCGCCTCAGTGTTTATGCGAAAGCGTGTTTGTTTATTAGATTACTGCAGGACTACATCAATCACGCCGCAACAGAGCAACCGATAGACTTCATTTTTGTAAGGATATAGTGAAAGACCTAGAGAGTAACGTAGATTCCTTTGAATTCATAAAGAGCGGGATTTTTTAAACGTTAACTCCACGCGGATGAAATCGCGAGCAAAAGTTTGTATACCTACTGTTTGTATACTTTCTAGTCCTATTAATATTATAAATGTGAAAGTTTGGATGGATGGATAGAAGTTTGTTACTCAATCACGCCACAACACCTGAACCGATTTGGTGGCACAGAGATAGATTATATTCTTGGAACAACACGTAGACTTTGTATCCTGGAAAATAAGGAAGTTTGCGGGGGAATTAAAAACCTCTATCCACCAAAACGAAGTCGCGGGCATCAGCCAGTATTTTCATAATTTCAAAGGAATGTAGGTATAGTACGTTTATCTCACGAAGTTACGGGCGCTTTACTTGTGGTTACGTCGTGTACATGCACATTGCGTAAGTTTGCGTGCTTGTCAGGAGCCTAGGTGGGAGCGGTTAGGCGCGAGCAAGCTCTCACTCACACTTATACAGATACGACATACACAAAACCATTAGCCACAAGCCCTCGTGAAATGAAAGAACTATACCACTTCAATGACACATAAATCCAAGCAGGGAAGTCGCAAGTACCTAGAAGCTATAGTTTTCATTTTTCAATAAATTGCTATCTAGGAAGCTCTGTTCGCGTTGCACAATTCAAATTTCACTAAGTGCCGACATTTCATTAGAATGATATTGGAATCGTGAAACAGGCCGCATCCGATTGATTGAAGCCGGTGATCGGCTGCGCGTGCGGACGCGGCCCAGCCGGTATCGGCTCTTGCGAAACCGATATCATTATTTATTATTAAGGTGTGACCACATGATAAATAAGTTATTGTATTACAATGGCCAATTCGTTCGAGGGTCCTTCAAAAATTTGTACCTAGAGGTTCAGTAATAATCAGCTGTATTTCGGTTAAGGTCACAAAACGATAATTATATTTATTTCGATTCAAAAAAAAATAGAGTATTGGAGAGGTAACCTTTTAACAAGATATTTAATTGTGATACCTTTTGTTTATTTTCTCTTCGTCATCATCAGCAACTAATCAACGGCTCACAAGATTTTTACATAACTTACACAATCAATCTAAAATTGCTGTTGAAGGCAGCAGGCATCTAAAACGTTTTTAAATTAAAGACATAAGAAAGCTTCGGTAAATTTATGATCGCACTTCTCAGTACGTAACCATAAGTTATAGGTATTAATCACAGGTCAATCGTAATAATTAACCGAACGTCACATATTTCATGGTATATGAGCTAGTGATTATTTTATGACATACTTCCATCATAAGTTTGAGTACGGTTACCTTCATTCCCGATAAATGTAATTTATTGGGAGCTCGTGCAATCATGCGCATGTACCCAGTAAATACAGAGTTTATCTCGGTAAATAACTAGACAGGGGAAGATTCATTAGGCTTCGATCCGTGTCGGGCGGCGCTGTAATCGAAGCAATTGTTCTCTGGAAATTCAATTATTAGCTCAGAGACGCCGCGCGAAAATAGAAATAGAAAATACATAGGTGATGAGGCAACGTGGCGTTGTAAGGAGTTGGGAATAATTGTTCGTAATTTATTTCTCTTCTTGATTATAATTAAACGCTTAGTAATTGAAGGAGTATTTGTTGTCTAAGGTGCCCTAAAGGTGCGTTACGATGGTGCATCTTCCTGACAGACGACAATGGGTCGGGTTGAGTTGGATGTGTCTAAAAGCAGTGTCAAAAGGACTGACTTTTTAGTATAAGTTGGTTTGTCAAGTTATTTAGTCAAGTTGGTTTATGATTTTAGCTTTAAATTAAAAAATGGAATTCCTGACATACCTTGATTGTTTAATGAAAACCTAGAGTTTACCCCAGCAGTTTTTTTTTTATTTTTTTAATGAATATTTTTATTTATTTTATCTAATTTAAATACCTTTCTATGGAATGAAGACTTTCATTTACCGTATCAAGTACATGTAAGTTCCATGAAAATTTGTTGGTGGAAACTGTAAGTAGTAAAGAAAAAAAAAACATTTCTTTGAGGAGATTTCCTTCTAATTTCGATTTCAATCAACTCTATAGACAGTCAAATATTTCAACTCAAAACTGAATTCAGTTTTTCAATTATCGAGATTTTCTTCAAGATGCCGGACAATGAGAACTATGGAGGACCCTGGTCGTGCTATCAACACATGCGATACCGTGGTCTGGTTTGTCATACTCACAAGGTTTCAGCAACGTTGCAGGAAAACAAACCTTAAGCGACCCGTCGAGCGTCGACCGCTTGTCTCGGCAGTTGTAGAGCTTATGCAATAAATTGTTAGCATCACCCTTCGTCCTGCGGTGCGATATTGCCGCGTCGCGTCGTGCTTTGTGCTTGTTGTAATTTCGATACAAAGGGTCCGAGGTAGTTTGCTCTCACGCTTCCAATGAACTGAATAATCGGTTTTTACGTTTCGTAGTATTGAATGACTTGGCATATAAAGATAAGTATTACAATTTAGACTTTAGAGCCACTTGCATTTTTCAATAAGTAACTTTTTTCTCACTGAACACTATCTACCCGTAGATAGTGAAATATTTAACATAGCTAAGCTAAGTTAGGTGAACCTTCTGTCAATTTCGTTTTCACTTTTCACGAACCTTCAGGGAACATCTAAAGGTGGAAATGACATTGGGTAAGGGATTGTGATTTTGAGGGGCTACCTACGTGAAGACACTCCTACATAGTACCATATTTAGGTATGGTTGTTGAAAATGGGTAGGTATTAGAGCATTTAAGCAACGTAGTACTTACCGGGGCTGTTTCGTTTTACGCCTAAACCCTTGAACCAATTTCGACCAGTTTGGCAAGAACATAGCCTAGTTATCCTGAAGGAGGGCATTGGACTTTATATCCTTCAACACCTTAATTTGCAAACACGGGATTTTCGCAAATCTTAATCCGGACGTAATTTATAAGTTTCATTAAGCTCGATGTATTTTTTAAGTCTTTTAACGGAATCGGAATGCTCGAACTATAAGTACCTTAGGTATTCACATTTTAGGTTCAAATACGTATCTGTTCTAATAAATAAATTAGAATTATGAATTTATTGCTTCGATATAAATCGATTAAGGTGTAGTGCCGAGAAAATTTATTCAACAGCATAAAATTGAATTATATGAGAGCAGCCGCTTAGCGGTCCATAATAGTGCACAATTATGCTATTCCAGACCAACCTCGAAACTCCTCCATAACATTCCCCACGTGGAATACACAAGTGCTCGACAAGACCAAGTCTCATTGAAAGTCGTTGGGAATATGGAAAACATGATCCTAACTGTGAATTTATTTGTTACGTATTGTGCTAAATGGTGTGCCTTATAAATTTTGCAATTGTCTAGTGTCATTAAATATTCCATAGTATAAATCAAAGCGTTATCAGAAGTCTTCGCGGTGTAACATCGCGGAGGCTTAGGGAAATAATTTAGAGATATCGATAGTCCGGATTACGAACATCGACAAACAGAAACGACATCTTCGCCTAAGAAATATTTATCTTCCCATAGGAAAGCTATAAATGGCTTTAAATTGTATCTGTATCTAAAGGAGAGCAGCTGTCGCCGGAGGACCTTAGCACGAATTAATTTGCATTAGTATTATGGACTATGGAGGGCATGGCTTTGTTGTTCTTGCTATCACACGAACTGAATGCTTTGTTATATGAATTATTATTAGTATTATAAAATCTTATAAAATAGATCAAATTACTAATGTTTAGGTCCAAATCAGTTCAGGCGTCTTCGAGTAATCAGGGAACATGAATGTAAAAAAAAAAATCCGACGAATCCTTTCTTGAAAGTCGGTTAAAAATATGTAACTCGCTGTTTTTATGTTTAGGTATTACAGTTATTTCGTTGTAGCGTGGTGACAGGCCAATAGAACGTAACTTATTTTATATCACATTATTACAATCATAACGTTCAAATAACGAACACAGATTTTCTGAAAAAGAATAGTCTCAACAGATTATAATGGTGTGAATCACCCGCAAAATAAGAAATAGGTACTTTATGTGTAGGTACATACCTAATTCTTTTAAATATCAACGTAGCTGGTATTCTTACCATCTGGAAGTTTAAAAATAAAATAATAAATAAACATTTTACCGCATCTCGAGCATACAACACGGTATGAAATGAAGTATCGTTGCAAGGGAGGTGTAAGGCTATGTTCAGATGGCTGAATTGCGACGCGCGTTTTCAAATCGCGCGCTTAGACATCCTAATATATACCTAGCAACCGTTCACATGCGCGCGCGTTAACGCGCGTCAGCGAGCGTCAACGCGGCGCTCAGAGAAAAAGTTTCTAGATGCAGACAATCGCGCGTTGACTCGCGCTTTGATATTAATGTAATGTCCGTTTGCTGTTCAGTTGAGCGCGCGCTTTCATCGCGATCGCATGTAATTTTGTTAATTTTCGTAATTATATTTTGAGTTGAAGCAAATTGTCGAATGACATTCTAAAGTAATTAAAGAATTTAGATTCATGGTCTCTTAGATTCGGATATAGTATCGCAAACAAACTGGGTCTATTTTTCAAAATTGGATGAACCCAATGTGTACGTTTTCTTTTTTTATATTTTTCTTTATAATATAACCACAAAATAATAGCTTTTTCCACGTCCATTTTCTACGTTCTACCGAACTAGACTGACGAGTACTCTCGCAACGCGCATTAGCGCTCATCATCTGAACTCTTTTCAAATTTGATCGCGCGTTGACGCGCGTTAACGCGCGTTACATGTGAACATAGCCTAAGGCGTATGAAATGAGTGAGTTAGTGAACAGCGAAATGATGTATCTTAATTGAGTATCTGATCAAGATAATCCAAGAGCATACGTCAAATTAATTTATTAGATATGCATTACGCGCAGTCCCGTTCATAATTTTAAACTCACCTACCTACACATAAATTATAGGTGTAATTAAGAGATTGATTAATACAGATACCTTAGTGTTGTTTAGCGCATAGCTATTAAGGACTTAAATATAGAGTAGCCACTGATTAGGGTGGAAAATTGCTTCATTGTAGATAATATATAAAGCGTTGAAATTTGTCACGTGCTATAAAATAGTAGATTTGACTTGTGGGAAGTTTTATAGCTATAGGCCATAAAAGAGGCTTGCAATCGTGTTTTTAATGTTTTTGGTGCACGTATAATCGTTTTCCTAAAACGCTACTGGGTCTAATAATGTGGTTTTTGAGTTATAAAAGGTATCACCTCAAGGCATGTCCTTATAGAGGTGTGGCTTAAGTAAGGTACCTAATTTTTACCTATAACTTCTTCTTTATCAACCGATAGACGTCCATTGTTGGATAAAAGTCTCCTACATGAACTTCCAAACGTCTCGGTCTTGCGCCGCCTGTATCCAGCGGCTCTCTGCGTCTAGTGTGATGTCGTTGGTACATTTAGTGGAGGGGGTCTGCGAACACTGCGCTTTCCCGTGCAGTGTCATCACTCCAGCACCTTGGCACCCCGACTATCATTAGTTCTTGGAGCTATTTGCTCCTTCCATTTCCACTTTAGCTTCACGACTCCTGTACCTAGTGCCACATATTTGTATTATTTCCAAAAATACACAGAGAGACTACAGAGACTACCGTTATGAAATATCCCTATAGGGTTTTTCCAATCAAAAATTAGATGATTAAAGCTATACTTTAGTTGAGAAACTGAGAGTAACAATTTTATTGTAACAGCATATTATACTCCTTCATGTTTCCTAATAATTTCGTTATAGTTAATACTCATTACTTACTTAGCTTGTAACCGCTGTGCTGTCATTAGTGTTTAACGATATAGGTAATGGCACGGTTGAACAATTTTCAATTTTCTTTAGAAACCATAATAAGTAATCAATAATCCGTAATTTGCACACGAAGAGATTAGTTAGGCAAGAAATAATGATCTGATGAGAACCATTTTTATGGTGTAACTTTTGATTAAATTACCTACTAAGCAAAATTGCAAGTTAATCTATTTAAAATATTATAAAATAAAAATGTAGAGTTGCGATTTACCTATATTATTTACCTATACTGAATTTTCAGTATTGTTTACTTGATAATAAATGGCAAGCAGCAGCATCTTGTGATATTCTATTCCGTATCCGTTATTGCATCTTCGGCGCTTCTCCATATCTTAATGTGACACGAACCTCTTTGAATGTATATGAAGGATATATGAAGTTCTGTTGCCAACGGATCTCTATTAGCATATACCTAAGCCGTGAGATTTTGTTTAAGATTTGGGTGCCATTTTACTTGATAATAATTACGATGTGCGAATATTGCGGTTCTTTAGATTATGCTTTGACAAATCACGACTTTGCAATTCCAATGCAGCAGATTTAATGTATGGGCGGCAGTTTGCATTCTAGCCGCGACCCCGGGCCACCTCTTTCCTAATGCACGCTTATTTGAGCTTTTTAACCTTTCATCTGTTGCTGAGTTTGGAGCATTAAACAATAAACATAAAACCGATAGTTATTGTGCCGATCGCGTCTAATTACAACCAATCCGGTGCCTCTGTAATTATGGTAAGCGGGTTTGGAGTAGAATTTATACTGATTTATTGAGAGGTAGGTTATTTATTGTATGTTCGCTTGAAATATAGTGTTTACATTCCAGTTATGAATTTTTTATGCCATTTTTACAACCAACTTTTAGCTTTATGTTTTCTGTTTCGGTATGATGCAGCATAGAAACCGATTAGGGGATAGAGGTTTAATAAAACTGCTATACCTACCTCCCGCTACTAGGCTACCCCTTCAACTGCTACCTTTTCTAGACCGCTTCGACACTTACCATCTGGCGAAATCGCTGGCAAGAGGCAAAAGATAACTTGCCATCGAATATAAATAAATTAAAATAATACAAAACTTATTTCAAATCAGTTCTCACGTAAAATGACCAAAGGAAATGACTGATTTGTTATCCATTTGTTATTATAGGTAGGTACCTACTTATTAACTAACTTTGAAGTCAATTCAAAGTCACTATATGATAATAATTCAATTTTATTCCACGTCATTACGACACGGATTTTATAAAGGACCTACGAATAAGAACGGCACGACACCACTATCGAAACCTAATTAAAAGATCTCTCATGGTAAGTTCAAAGTAGTAGAAATAATTTATAGAGTAATCGTGAAGTTTTAACTGCTCATTTGCTAATCCACGATTGCATTAGCACACCCAGGGTAGTGCACAGATCGAGTTAGCGGTACCTTCTACCTACCTACCTGTTACCTATATTCGTATGCTGAAATGTTTTGTAAGAGCAGATTGCTTGAATGGGGCCTCGGGCGCGTTTCTATTCTGGGGAACAGCGAGGGTTACGCAAGTTTGGCTGAGTTGGAAGGTGGCTAAGGGTGGAGGGAGGGGGCGGGGCGGTGAAAGGGCTGGGCGGGGCGGCGTGCGCAGTCCCGCCCACCACATTTCACCACCGCAGCCTCGCGACGCTTCTCGTGCGTCCTACTTCCATCGACAGGTCCGCTCTTGGTGTTCTATTGTGTGCCAACATCCACGAACAATGGTCTTGTGAAACAAATAGATAAGATGTACGTTCTGTTTATACATCGAGGGTAATAATAGCTCAAATTGAAACCGATATTAACGGTGGTTGCCCGTAAGTTATCTATTTTATATCTATTACAGTATGCACTTATTGTAAGACATTTTTATGTAGGTACGTATAAGTATGGCATACTTAGATCTTTACTTAGGTGGTTAGTCTATTTACAATTGAAAAATGTACCAAAATTAAATTAATTAATTATTAAATCGAATTCATTTTCAATAACCATGCCACAGAGGTCCTAGATAGCTGGAAGGCCAGACATTCCAATTTCGACATCCCGAAGGACCACCACCACACAAAAACATTGGAATGTGCCATTGGTGCAACTGATACATAGGAATTTGGTTCAAAATTTAACAAGTGACAGAGATCGAACTACTTTTTTAGCCTTATCTGAAAAAGAATCTGGGTTTTGGCTTCATGCCTTGCCATTCAAAAATCTCTCAACGCACTCTTTCCGATAATAAAAGTTTTCTTTCGTTAAAGAATTTTCGTAAAAGACCTACTTTGCGAAAAGAACTAATGCATCATTTAATCCAGTAGTGGTTTTCCATTGATTGAGTTTGACTGTTGAACCCAATCCCCCGAGGTGACTACGCAGAAAGGCATCAATTTGAGGCAGGTTTGCCTCTAAATAAGACGTCGCCGCTTGGCGAGGCAAAGAGGTCGTATGACTCTTATTGAGGCTTAGGGGCTGACATTATCCTATCGCCAGAGGCCACCTCGTGCCGACCGGAGCGCAGGGACTCTAACACCATGAGATTTCGTACATATTTATGCACAAACTAGCTTTTGCTCGCGGCTTCGCTTACGTTAAATTTGATTTTTTAAACCCCTATTTTTTCCCCCTTAGGGGTTGAATTTTCAAAAATCCTTTCTTAGCGGATGCCTACGTCATAATAGCTGTCTGGATGCCAAATTTCAGCCCGATCCGTCCAGTGATTAGGGCTGTGCGTTGATAGATCAGTCAGTCAGTCAGTCAATTAGTCACCTTTGCCTTTTATATACCTATTTAGATAATATTTTGTAAGCCTTTTGGTGCCAACATTTTTTCTAACTCCATATAGTTAGTAGTAGGTTCACTACTTTTGTACAAGCTCAGGTAGATTTTTTTAAATTCCACGACAAGATAGCTATTGACTGCGATCTCATCTGATAGTAAGAGATGATGCAGTCTAAGCTCAGGTAGATATATGAAAAAAAAGAATATGGTCGAAATGCTAAAAGGTTTGTCATTCATAAACCTGCCTTTTCACTGCTTTACTAAGGCTTTACTCAATAATGTGTTTAAGACCTTGAATATTGAATTTTGCAAAGGTTTTCTCTAAGCATTAAAACAATAAACTTTTAGTGAACAAAACAACATATATAAAAAAAACGCAATCCCGAGATTTTTTAAATCGAAGACATTTGGTTCACCAGCCGATGCAGTTTCAGTATCAGTAACAAGTTGTTGAATCACTTGCGTACACTTAGGATGTTTTTCACCTGTGTAGGACCAAATTTTCACAGTATTATCAATATGGTAGATTGCTGGTAAGGGGTGTTGTCGATGACGTTGTTGCTTACGGTAAACATTAATCCGTGACTCATAAAGAACGTCATTTCAATTACTCAACAACCAATAACTGTCCTATACTTAGAATCTAATTTCAAATTCAACACAATGCCTAATTGAATGGGGCGTATCTTAGCACGAGCGGCGCGGTATTCATCCCGTCATCGTGTATTGTCGAACGATAATATTTTGTAACTAAAAATTATACACTTAATTAAATACTTATCAAAAATTAAAAACTAAATAAAGTAAAACATATATAATTAATGTAAATAATAGGTACACTGTAACGAGAAAATGTGCCCAGAAAGCTGGCTGCGATACCCAGCTGAATAGCTAAACTTACTTATATTATGTTTTTTTTAAACTTCCAGCCTGAGGTCACCAATGGAATCTATTAAACTAATTATCATTATCAAGGAAAATGCCTTGCCATGTCGTTCTGGAGGAGCTAAAGATATCCAGACTTTTGAACGTATATTTGAACGTATTTGGTTAGATAGGTCTCCTTTTTGGCGTTTTTTGGTACGGAACCCTTCGTATATTCGTCCGACTCGCATATGAACGGTTATTTAACTTTTGTTTTTAAGCGTTGATTACAATCTCACCTAATAGTAAGTGACAAAGAGTGTAAGATGGTAGCGGGCTACTTGAAAGGGAAATTTGTTTTAATTATATTAACTTATAATAGGGAGTTGTGTGCAAAATCATCGTCGATTATATCGCACTTGGTCATTTAAACTTGTGACAACAATTTTCCAAAACATCGGGAAAATCAGTGATCCAATCGATCTAGATAAAACTAATCTTGTAGATATAATAGAATTTCAGAATATTTCTAAATCTGAAGGCCGACTGTGTTCTTTATTGGTGTGCAATGGTTTTAATTTCGTTGGTGTTTCCTGACCTAAGTAAGATAAAATAGATAGGCACGAGTATGTCGGGGCGGCGATGATCACCGCCCCAATCCCTTAGTTCAATGGTCCCGGAGGACCTCAGGGTCGCGAGTGGCTGGAGGGGAGGTCCAGGCGTTCATTTTTCCATCTCCATAATGACCCTGGGAAGATGGTAGCTTGATGTGGCACAAGCAGCCTTAAATTCCATACGTGCAGGTAGTTTGGGGCTATTCCCTCTGAGATAAGCCCAATGGTGTCGTGCAAGGAAGACACCGGTACGTGTTCTTAGGAGATCTTGGAGCCCTCCAATATGCGCTGAGGGTGGCCATCGGAGGGGTTTTAGTAGGTAAAAATCCTACATACTTCCGACTTCTCTTCTTAAGAAGATTTCCCCCCCATTAACAAAAAAAAAGGAACGAGTATATAGTGTAGAAGCAGCCTAAGTGCACAAGGTCCTATCTAAACTATGCTGTGCCCATATTTTCGCGGCGTTGTCACAGATCCCGAAAGGTCGGTGAACCGAAACCCCATTGTTTTGTGTTGCGTCAACGTATCGTCTGCCTCGAGCTACAATGAATTGAATTTGTATCTTACTATTGTTATAGTGATTGCGTGACTAATTTATTTTATTTATTATTTTACATTACCGTATCTTAACTTTGATGCAGGTGAAGAAGCTGTCTCGAAATTGTAGGTACGGAGGAATGCCTCTTTTGCAAGCTAATATTATAGATAATTTATATACTACGGATTGTAAGTACACTGGTCTACGCTATTTCTGGCAAGAGATGAACAGTTGTATAGACCAATACGGACGTCTACGTCATTTAGCAGTACGATTATGTCACTGCCTGGGCTTCATACACAAATACTCCAAAATGTACGAGAATTAGTGTACCTGTCTACTAAAGTGGAGATGTATTCGATGGATGGATTCTATAACTGTATAACAGCTTGAACTTTGCTTGACACGCTACCGCCTGTCTTGATATAGAGGTGACTTGATGTTATAATTATTACGTCATCTCTCAATAATAAATAATCCGATTTGTCTTCTAAGCACGCTCCACTTCAGTGGATAGGAAACTTCAGATTTGATTATTATGTGGAAAATTCTTAAATAGTAAATTGCGTTGTGCTCATACATAGGTATGCTGTAGAGCAGTAAAAATTACTACAAATTGCATAGGTACACTGAATTAAGCTGCACAAGATCATATTATTGTGCATAGTGTGTGTAAGTGTACGATACTTAAGGCCAATATAGAATATTTGATTTTCAAACACCTAATGTCACTTTCAATGAAGATTAATGTTTATCTTTTCCTGCATTGTTTCCGCAGAACATAAAGAGAAAATGACTACCTTAAAAGTATTTATTGAAGGCTATTTCACTCTTACGGTGGTTCCAGACAATGGTTCTAGTATCGTAATTATCTATCAATAGCTGTTGCCTGAAGCTTCGATCGTTAAAGCTTAGCCGTTAGCTTGCTTAGGCAAGTCAACTGACAAACTTTTTAAGCTTTATTGACCGCGTGATGTGCGGTGCCTGAGCGTACTTAGCTTTTGCACTTGTCCATCTGTCTATATGTCTTTCTGTTTATCATAGCCTTATAGAAATAATGAATATAATGGCCCAAAGATGCAAATAACACAAAAAACAATAAAAAATCTAACTTCAAGCGGACGAAGTTGTAGATAAAAGCTAGTAGGTATGTGTAATAATATAAATACGAAAATGTGTTTGCTTGTAGGTTTGTCCTTCAATAACGCAGCAATGGAGTAATGTATCAATCCGATTTTTTACATAGATATACTTTAGAACCAAGAGGAAGTCACAGGTTACCTACAGGTTTTATCTCGATAAAACAAAGGAGTTTTCACGTGAACGAAGTCACGTGAAAAAGCTAGGTAAGGTGATAAAATGAATTCTATCACTAGGTAATGGTACAGGTGTATCGTGACCCAAAAAAACGAAATGTTCACAACGCACAAATGGGCTCGATTTAACAATAAGATCAAAGTTCAGCGTCGTTCGGGACCCTGCAAGAATGCCGGTCGCAGCCGCGAGGGAAACATGCTAGTGTCGATACCGAGCTGTACTAATACCAAAACACGATTAGGATATTTTCTGTTGGCTTCTCATTATTATACGTAAAAAACTACATAAGTAGATGACAGCGTTTTCGCTCAGGGGGGAGACTTTTTTCCGGGATGAAAAGGTAACCAAACCAAACAGGATATGAGCTATTTCTTAGCCAATTTTCAGCTCAATCTTGTTGTATTAATTGGACAAACAGTAATTATTTTCATAAATGTAGATACCTATAGAATGTTGGAAAGAAGAGTGAAAATAATTTATTGATCTAATAGAAAGTATAAATATTTTATAATATTCTGCAATCATATCTTATTAAGTGACTTCGTGAGACTCGAATCAAAAATTAAATTATCATCATTAAGCATTCATTAGATAGGTTGTTGCTCTTATGTGAGAGATCGTTATTACAATCCCAAAATATATTTTAAAAAACTTTGTTAAATTGTGATATCGATGTTTGTGAACCGACCTAGATATTTATATCGTTGGCTATTGTTAGGCTTGATTGATGGTTATAGTTTCTAATTTACAATAGCTCACTAGCCCCAGGCCCGTACGTGTATTGGCGAAAGTGGTGGAATGCGAGATACTCTGTTCTCACGTGACCCGCGGGTCAACCGTACACATTCTGACACATGTCAATTAAGGCACTCACCGCCGCCGGCCGCCGATTGAGTGCTTGGACATGTTTGTGGAAACCCTACGTCTTCCAGATTGATTCATTACCTTTCGAAAGCGCAAGACGAATTGCTGATCCTCTAGTATTTATTCAATTTGATCTTTATCTAATTCAGAATATATTGCTTGGATTAGTTTCCTAAATATCATTTACAGGCTGGTTCACTATTAATACGCCTATAAATGGCAGTGGTGAGTTGCAGATGCGAAAGCACAAAATGGTGTGTGCATTCAAAGTGACAATTATAGTGTTTGTTTACAAGTACACGTTCCAATGATATACAACTTCTTTGTTGGGTTCCAAGTACGTCTTGCAATTTACAGTCTCAGAGATCGATCAGCCCCTATTATCGGAAGAGGTCGGACGTGTACAAACATCGATTTCGTGTCGTTAATCCGGCGCCCCGTCTCCGAGGTGAGACCCGGCTCTGCGGGCCGCGGCTCACCTCACGTATCGTGGAGATAACGACTTATAACAATCATAATGATACACTTAGCCGATAAACAGCCTGTTTTAGTTGCAATTTCGTATGTTTCATTCACATCTAATGTTGATGTACCTACGAATTTTATTGGAGCTAGACTATGATTTTCTGGTGCTATTTCAGAGTCAATTTTAGTAATTTCATTAAGTGCAGGTTAAGTGTGCCTAATAGTAGTGTGGAAATGAGGAATTTACCAGGTCACCCTATGTGTGTTATTTTACGTTTAAGAAATTCCATACAATAATGAAGTTCCTAAAGGTACCTACTTCCTTTTGAACGCTGAAAATTGTTTTAGTGCTTAAGAGCGCCCTAAAAGGCAATTAACCTACTATTCCTTGACATTTTATTTATAAAATAAATGATAAAAAATAGCAACGGAAAAGATTACGTTAAAATAATCATAGCGGAAAACGTATCTACTAAAATGCTCTACCATACTTATTTACAATATTCCATCAAGTGAATTAAGTAGATATTATAATTATATTATTAATATTATGTAGCGTGGAATTAATATCTAAAAATATTCAGTTAAAAATCCAATTATACAACACCTTTAATATCCCAATGTCTTTTTACAAATTGGTTAAATCATTAATCTCAAATACCTAATTTGTGTTCAATATTATTCCCAGCTATTAGAGCGTCAATTCATTTGCATATTTATGTTTTAATCGGAGCCTTTCCACGCTACCGAGCGGTGTGACTTAATCTTTAATTGTGGCTTTCAATCCAAACACAAGGTCATGATAATACATTACGTCAACGACAAGACGAAACACGTTATATTTTAGTGTTTCATTAGAATTTTATATCTCAAAAATTTTTTATCTTTCAGGGTATCCGCCCACCAAACTTGCAGGCGAAAATCGCTACCTCGCTAACTATAACGTAGGTACCTACTCGTACATAACCTTTGGTACTTTTAGCTTCTATGTAAAAGTACAAAATTACATGTCATATAGGTACATGTGTAAATTATAATTAAGCAAGTACAGGAATGTATTAATTGCCTTTTACATTCATAAAAGGTAAAAATTAAATAAGATTGCAATTTTGCATCATTGCAGATAATTATCAAAAGCGATATGAATCTCTTTTAACGTTTTCATTATGTAAATGATGTTAATCATCGTCTGATTTCAATCAGTACCTCCTTAATTTATCACGAAAACCAGCTCTAGACTGTAGACATTTTATGTAAAACTAACGCAGATTTTTTTAATTCTGACTGCAATGTCACCTGATGGTAAGTGACGATGCAGCCTAAGATGGTAGCGAGCTAACTTGAAAGGTGTATGGCAGTGTACTCATACCCCTAATCGGTTTCTACACGCCATCGAGCCGGAGCGCTAAATCGCTTGGCGGCACGTCTTTGACGGTAGGGTGGTAACTAGTCACAGCTAAAGCCTCCCACCAGACCAGACCAGAGACAATTTAGAAATTATATATTTCCAAGTTACCCCCACCGAGAATCGAACCCGAGACTTCCCAGTTATAAGACTACAGCGCTCACCACTGCGCCAGGGAGGTCTTCAAAGATTAATTCAAGAGATGCTATATTTCCAGATAAACAAAGCAAATAAAGATTTGTATTTCAAAACGATCCTAGTCTAGCTTTCGTTCATTTCATACCACATTCCACGTTGTGCATTACAGTATTTATGCTGATCTGTTAGATTTCCTTTAAACGATAAGCAATATACGTTTGCGCAATGGTTATGTTGTCAGCTTTGTTTAACTTGACCTACGCCCCAAAGAATCTGTGATTGATTGTTGCTCATTTATCATTAGTTATTTCAATTGCTAAGTTAGGTACATTATGAAAAATTCTGTTTCTATAATAAATTATAGTAGCCTTAAAAAAATTAATAGATAATAATCGCTGGTCTTTCAATTTTATTTTAATTTAAAATTATTATCATAATTAGTGGTCCGTAGCTACTGATTTTGAATGAGTATTAGAACATGAATGGCAAAATGAATCCTTGACAAATCTCGATTATTGATAGGTAGATAATAATATATTCAATACAAGATAATATAAATTCAGAATATTAGTGGACTTATTTTATTGTTTTACTTTTTCACAGAAAAAAAAATATTTTTAATTTTTATTTTTATTTAAGCTTCTTTTTCTTGGTCGCACACTTCATTGCTGAAGGTCGTGTTCACATGAAAGTGCCTTCGTGGCGTTGGTAACTATAGCCTTCCACTCTGTCCGGTCCTCGGCTTTTCTAATTGCGGTTATAAATGGAAGGCCAATGAGTGATTTAACCTGGTCTGACTAGCGGCTAGGTGATCGGCCACGTGGTCTTTTCCCCTCCACCTTGCCTACAACTATAAGTTTTTCTAGTTTACCAGGCAGGCATCGGGCAATATGATCAAAATAGCCAAGAATTTTTGGAAACATGGCGGATAGTCTGACATCAACACGAAGCTATTGAAATGGAAATTCAAAATTGTACAGCTATTACTTAGTATTAAGTAATTCAGAAACAGCAAGAATACATTTTAAATGCTATGCCTTATTCATGGACTGTACAGTGCGGAGATAATCTAAATATAAAATTAATAACGTTTAGTTTAACCTGAAATTATAATATTAAGCAAACACCGTGTAGACGCCCTTACAAGTAGGTAATTGTTGACTAATCTATTTGAGATAATTCTGTCCATAAGATATATTGCCAACATGCAGTGGGCTGTGATTAAATTACATTCAGTCATGTTCTGCAGGGACTCTGCTTGTGATTCAAAGCAAACGGAATGGGTCATAGGTATCATTATGTCCAAGTCCACTGTCAATCGATTGTCCATACGATAAACTCATGATAAACTTTATGTAAATTTTAATTCAAATGTGTACCATATTCTATTTCAAATAGCTCTACCTAAAGAGAGATTTCGATTGGACGATCTGTGATTGATTTATCGTCATCATCATCAGTTATCGTGCACTACTGGAAGACATATTATGCATCTCAATATGCGTCGTCTTCGTTGTCAAGAAATTGGCATCCACTATAGGCATACCTAGTAGTGTAAGGACATCCACACGCCGCGATATTGCATCGCTTGTATCCGCGACTCCCTGCGATTTTTTTGATAACTTAAGTTTCAATGTTCGCCTATAATGTGGTGAATGAAGACGTATGAAACTTAGTTTTTTGGTTTGTCCTTCAATCACCTTTTCTTTGTTAATGAGGGGAAATCGCCGAAGATACCCGACATCCTGGGGGAGAAGTTGGATTATGTAGGATTTCTACCTACTAAAACTTCCTTAGGGAACACCCTCAGGGCATATTTATATTTCCTAGGAACACGTACCGATGTCTTCCTTGCACCGTTCTTCAAGCAATAGAGCAAAGAATCGATGCGATATTTTGCATGAGTTTAATTCAGGACCTGGAAATTGAGATAGGCTACGCGGACAAAGTCGTGGGCAAAAGTTGGTCATCCAAAAATGAAGAACTAAAACGTTGGTACCTATTTTGCATTAGTTTTTGACTGCGCCTTCATCCGCGTGGGCTTCAAAGTATACAACATCCTGTAAAAACTCTTTGTTTTTCCGTGTTAAAAAGAATCCCTTCATGATGCACACTTAGGACCTAGCCTAGCTTAAGGCCATGAAACATGATCAGACAAACAAATCGGCTCGCGTTTATTATATTAGTCTGGATATTGATTTCATTTATTTTACTTGCATGCAGCATGCAAGAGGTTCTGAGTCTTAGATTCGATTATGTAATCAAATACGCTAGCTGCACAGATTTCTGAAGCAAGATTAGTCCAGATTCTATCTTCAAACAAATAACAGTAATAGGTATATTTATTGGGTATCAAATCGCGCATCTTCGTCTAACGAACACCGGCGCTGAAAGGCCTAGGGAGCTTCCGCCGGGGCGCTAGTAAATCGCATCGCCGGTACCGCCCCAGCACGTTCTTATACCAGTTATACCGCGTGATTGCGGCCAATTATTTTCTGTTTGTCTCTAATTACGCATGCGCCGCAGACGTCGCCGCTTATCAGTTATCTGCCCTTCGGCCCAAGATTCAATCGCTTTCGCTAATCAGCTCAATCCGTTTGTAACTATGGGCCATCTCCGCACTCGCTGTGCCTCCAGCTTGAACGGGAATTTATTATGAACGGCTATCTTTGTCAATGCGTAGGTATGGCTTAGTTATATCCATTGTGAATTATGAAAGCCTCAGCAGTTAATTTCAAAGTTATTTGGTCATCATAACCACGCTAATAGAGTGCTTACATATTAAATGTAATAAGTACACTGACATAAGGCGAGGGACAAATTTAACGGCAAAACGAGAGCGATATTCTACGAAGTTCTCTTCGAAAAGTTCTCTTCGAAACGTTTTCTTGGTAACCATTTTTTTAATAAATGTATTAAATTAATTCTAATGAAACATTTCATTACTACCTATCTTGTTACATTGCAGACATAAGCCATTTGCAGTGGAATTCCGCTAGAGCTTTTTCTATTAGGCGTATCCTTGGCTCAAGATTAGAAAAAAATTTTATTCAAAAAATTTTTACAATGATTTCATGAATATTTTTTTTTTTTAATATATAGACTAGCGCTTGGCTGCGCCCTGACCACCTGATGGTAAGTGAAGATGCGGCCTAAGATGGAACGCGCTTGCCTAGAAGATGCCTATTCACTCTTGATTTGAAGGTACCCAAATTATAATTAGAGGGAAAAACGGAAGCCGGAAGGGCATTCCAAATCCTAGCGGTGCGTATCAGGAATGAAGAAGCAAAGCGCTTAGTGCGTATACTTTTAATACCTACTAAACCAGAATGACGGCATACAACCAATCTTTCAGGATTATGAAGCTCTACCAATACCTACTTTAATTTAACGGACTTTTTAAGGACGATGCCGCCATTACGTGATCGCTCGCAAAACATAAATAAACGATTGAGTAAACCGATGTAAGTAGTTATACGTTATATTATTGGGTCGATCTTACATTGTAAGTGCATGAAAAATTGCCTTCACGTGCGTCGTGTGCTGTCACGCCGTCAGCGGGATGACTTGAGTCGTGCGTGTCTCACTCTCGGGAGCGCTTGGACAGTATTAATTTATGGGGAAGTCGTGCAAATAGTGACAAGCTGGGTTTTTGGCTGGCGCACAGTGGATTAACTCGCTCATACACGAGTTCTAAAACAAACAAAGCAAAAAGGACACGGTTAAAATATACCGCCCTATTTTACCATAGTCAGTAATGACTCCTAAAGAAAAAAAATGAAAATAGATATTTAACCCTTTCCCTGTCCCATGAATCACATGTGAGCGTGGTTATTGTTTAACTATTGTGTCTGTTGTCTGGACAGGGAACCTGTTAAAATGATCTGACTTTCTTCCCATCTTTTCTTATCAAAATCTGAGCACGTACCTAGAATACATACGTAATTGTAAATTTTTGTAGAAAAGTTTATGAATTTTGATAAAAGTTAAAAAGTTAAGACTAGCTCGATCTGGTGACCCATAGCTCTGCAGACCTCTCTCAAACAGCTATGATATAAGCATCAATAAATTACGCTATCTCATTTTTTATTTATTTAAATAAAATTCTAGGTTTAAACGACCATTAACTATGTTAATAACTTGTTCATATTTCACGGTTCGTAGTCTCTATTTTATGTTCGAAACTGTATCATCAATTTTACATTTTAACCAGTTAATTATATCTATAAGTATATTCGTAATTAAGATGTTGGATAAAATGTACATGTGTATGTACACTTGGCGAGTGTTATATGGTGAATTAATTATGTTTATTTCTATTGTTATCTAAATGAATTCATAATATGCCTCTTAGCATTTGACTGGGATCTCAGCTAATAGTAATTGACGATGCAGCTTTAGTTGTAAAACTTAATGGGGTTACTCAGTTTTTCTTTGGATTATAGGATTTATTTAGGCAAGGGCTATTATAGTACCTAGTAGTATAATAGTAGTATGTATTAGATACTTAATTATATTATATATTAGATATGCATATCTTTGTATTTTAATATATGTATTGTGTAATCGTAGTCATTTATTAATTTTTATAGTTATATCTTTAGTACCTACCTCTGCCTATTCTCACATTCGAGGGCTTCTGGAAGAAATCTCTTCCTCAGAGATAAGCTGACCTTATGCACGTCCTTTATATGTTTCTTTTTATATTACTGGTACTAAATAAATATTTTTTCCAACTTAAGAATAACTCACACCACTGTGCGTGTTGCAGCGTGCGTTTTATATCGAGTGCGGTGAAATTAGGGTGCATTAAGGGAACAAGGTCAGCGCTCGGTCAGAGTGCGGTTGATACGCTTTTTACAAAGCACTTGCGGTTGTGCGTTTCCGTGTGAATAAATTAACAATAATAGCTTCTTACAATATACTAGTAGCTAGGAAATCAGTGTATGGTATTTAAAAAAAATAATTAGGAAGAGAATATCATACGTACGTCCAAATACAGTAAAATAAATGCTACCATTGAAGTCTGCCTGTTGTACCTAGTTGTGCTAAAAAAATATAGAAATTACAAAAAAAAGACGTGTGGCACTCGGGGACTGCCGCGGTAAAGCTATTGCATAGCATTTTTTATCAATGCCATCTAGCGGCTCATCGTAGAGGAGTCCCGTGTCAGGTTATTTTCGTTACGGAATTTCTGGATTCGGTCTCCACGCTGGCCCGCGATAGAAGCTATGCAATAGCTTAAAAATATAACAAAAAATAATTTCGTAAAATACAGCAATATTCATTTCCCTTTAGCTATACAGAAATGAAAAACTATTGTATGTTCACGATTTGTACCTAAATTTAAGCCCACTCACACTACCTTTGGCGTCTAAATTAATTCTATCATGAGTAAATAAAACATACTGGTTCGGTATAAAAGTTTTACCTTGTTAAGATCTTTGTGAATTAATCATCACATTTTATATAGCCTCTCTAGCGCACCGTTTCGAAATTTAGCCTTGCACGTAAGAGATTTTGTTATGATTATTGAGAAAAAATAAACGCAATAATATTTTTCCTTATTGATTTATTCTAACTGCATGAAAATCATATCCGATACAGTTATTATTTACTTTCTTTTATCATATCGCATCTATTTATCCAGGTATATAATATCGTGATTTGCGAATGATAGCGTCTCCATACGTTGTAACCCATGCGTACTATTCATACCTACTTACCAAGTTACCTTAAAGTGTTTATGTTTTATCCTACGCATTACAAATTCAGATTTGTTAAATAGATCTTTTATTTGAAGCATTATCAGGAAAAAGGTTGATAAAAAGTTTATCGATAGAGATTAGAGATTTACTTTTGATAATTAAAAAAACTGTGATGCACGTATATACCTAGTATTTATTAGTAGTCTACCTTTTCTATGTTAAATGAAGTACCTACCTATCTTTATTTATCATCATAATATTATATTCGTAAGTATAGAAAAAGTCATAATAAAAAATCACTTAATGAAAATTAAATCACAGTTAGAAAGCAAAAGATTACTTAGTCATCGCCCGCCGACTTATCTAGATACATTTATCTGTTAGTGTGAGAAAACCTAAGCCGCCTGATGTCTGGCGACGGCATAGACCTGCTAGGGTTGCTACGTTGTTGTTACATATAAAAATAATATACAAGTTTGTGAAATGAATAGATAAAATAAAATAAAAAAAGATAGGTACCACCACGAAATTAAGCATAAGTAATTAGTATTTTGTAATAACAATGCATAAAATTATTTCGAAACCGAAGTGGAATTGGGTGGGGCACATATGTAGTTCGAGTAACTAATAGTCGTTGGGTTCCCAGGGTGCTGGAGTGACGACCCTGTACCGGAAAGCTTAGTGTTGGCAGACTCCTGAATAGGTTGACCGTAGACATCAGACGAGGCGCAGGGAACCACGGAATATAGAAGGCGCAAGACCGAAGTCATGCAAGACACCTTTATTCAGCGGTAAACAACTATTGGTTTACAAAGAAGAAAAGAAGATCTCATCATAAAGTATTTAAGTAATAACATTTATATAGTATCTTTTTAAAGGAATATTACCCAAGCTGGAGGCGGTGCGACCCAAAATAAAGGAAGCTGACACGATTAACAATTAATTATTATTAATGTCATATGATCTCAGCGGCCACGACCATTTCTGACGAAAGTGACCGGTTGGGAAGAAGACCATGCTGGACATGACTTAAAATTCCCCTTTCCTCTCCAACTAAGTGCAGATCCTGGCATAGGAGTAGATACCTATATACCTTGAACTGTTGTGCTATGAAGGCTTACAACGTATTACTATTAATTTCATATATTATGTAAAACCACCTATAAAATATTTAAAGAAGCTCTTTTGAAGTACGCGTGTCAGCCCTAGAAGTAATCCTTGAATAATAAGCTTAGTAATAAATTCAGTGCTGAGTTTATGAAAGTGATTAAACTCTTGTTTAACTAGATATCCGTTTTGATGGGAATCGAATAAAATCCTGTCCTGCTCTTAATATTTATGTTGTCCTGGTGTTAGAATAATATTGTTAGATTTATTCTATTTTATAGTTTTATACCTATCCGGTCCCAGAAAACTATTCAGAACAAGTTAGATGCATCTGTCATTTATCCTTGATCTTACTAATGTTAGTGAAATATTGAAATAGCAACTTTAATGTATTAAAGGTAGTTTGATAAAATCAATATTTGACTTTTTTGACAACATAGGCACCCGTCTGGCGCACCCGACTGACGCTGACTTGAACGGTATAAATACGGCGGGTTTGATGCTACGAATTCAGTCTCTTCCAGAAACTCATTCGGCTATTAGATGCCCCCGCGTCTAGGTCGTTGTATTTGATTGAGGGATTGCGATAGCAATCGCACCCTATTCGAATAAATATTGCCCGGTGATTTAGATGAGTGTAATTGATTAAATAATTCTTGGATATGTTTGATAGTTACCCTCACGTTCAGATGGTAGTTTATCTGACGTGTTGTGGTTAAATTTAGTAGATGTGAGGTCAGGGGCCGTTATAAGGGGATGGTGGAGACGGCTTTAAGTAGGGTTTCAGCGTTTGAGTTGTCACTAATACATTTTTTTTAAATGAAAAGCATCGAGCCCAATATTTTGATCGACTTCGTCATTATGTTCATAAAAGGTTGAATTTAAATGTAAAAAAATAATTATAAAATTATCTTCAGTTGGTATAAACGTAGGCAGGTATTTATTCGAATCCAAGTAGCATCAATAATAAATATATTTTTATAAGAATGTATGTCAAGAATAAATGTTACAATTTTGATATAGCGATCTCGAAACTATTTTGCATAAGAATAGGCCCATTATTAAGCAATACGTTTTAAAAATAAATGTACCTAATTTCCATATTATAAAACTCCTTTGTTTGTAATATATTGAGTATAACGGATTTTATGAATGAAATCAAAATTTCCACATTTATTAGAAAGAATCTAAGAAGAACTTGGTTGGCAGACAATATAGTAGATACATATAGGTATTCAGCAGCGCAAGACCAACGCCTGTGGAAGTCCATGCAAGAAACCTTTGTCCAGCTGTGGACGTCTATCGGTTGATAAAGAAGAAGAAGATAGTGGGTAAAGCTCGTAGCTATGGAAAACTTTTAGAGGATAGATGTTTTTAACCTTTCTACCACCGAACCGCAAGGCATTGTACGAATCTGTGCCGATACGTGGTCGAAATTCCACGCTCTCGCACTAAACGCTTTGCTTTCTCGTTCCTAATACGCACCGCAAAAATTTGGAATGCCCTTCCGTTTTTCCAACTAACTATAGACTCGGGTGTCTTTAAATCAAGAGTGAATAGGCATCTTCTAGGCTGCATCTTCACTTACCATCAGGTGAAATCGCAGTCAAGCGCTAGTCTATATAAATAAAAAAATTATGAAGTCTCAGATACTCCCCATATGCACTCCATAGTTTTAGAGCTTTTCTGAGTTATAAACAATCAATCGGAGGCGTCCAGAGATTAGATTAGACGGATAAATTATGCGGTTCTCACGAGGCCGTTGCTTCATTCGCTACTGTTTCTCTGTTACTAACTATTGAAACATTGAAGGATCTAATGCAAAACTTCCCAAAAGCCTTGATGGCACTCATCAGTTATTAAGTAGGTACTTAATCGAGTTAAGTAGGTAATTAATATTTTTAATGTCACAATTAGTTGTGATAATAAAAAAAATAGCATTTACACGAAACAATTTAAACAAAACATTAACACAGTTAATTTGATATAAATTGCTTATTTTGCCGCCAACTTTTTTTTTCGTAGGTGGGGAAATCCTCTTGGACATCCGGACGACGGATAGTTCCGGATTCCTACCGAGTAAAATCCCTCCTACCTCCAAACATTATGTCCCTAACGCCGCCAACTTGAATAAGTACCATCTCTTTCTCGGTTCATCCGTCCCAAAATTTAAGATTTAGACCACCGTTTCGAGACCGCTAGTTAACAACCGGAAGGTATTGATGCATGCGTCATCCCACTTACCAGACAATATTAATGTTATTCTGCCAATCTCCTAGCCATATAAGATACCTAATATACTGAAGTGACCGCAACGCATTGATTTAAACGGCTATACTCGTCACGAGTATCGGCTCCCACGATATGCAGATAAGATTGTGGTTGACTGATGCATAGGACAATGTAGTAATAGATAACGCCTAAAGTGAAACTACTTGGTTCGAATAATAGCTCATTTATTGAGATAAGTGTCTATTGAGCTACCTTTTCGGAGAAATGAATCGAGTAGAGAAATATGGCATGCACTACGCCGTGAGTAAAAATTTTACTAATGCTATACAAAATACATAATAATAGGTTACAATAAGCTGTTTTTTATATGTAGGTTTTGTCTCGTAAGAGCCTCTGGTGTGGAATCGAACCCGAGATCTTCTACTTTAAGGCTACAGCGCTCGCCACTACCCCATCGAAGTCGTGCAAATAAAGAAAAGCCAAAAAAGTCTAGTCAAATTGTGAAAAGTGATGATGAGTAGAAGGATTTATGAAGAAAATTCCCATAATATACTGCTTCTTTCTGAATACATAGCACATTACCATTACAAGAGGACGTGCTTGTTAATTTTGTTTTGTCTATGTTGTTTGAGCTCACGAAATCTCTCGAGTCCTACAGACCATCATGATGGGAAAAATTGAGGACAAGGGAGCGTTGATAGAAGAAGAATGTCATGGCTTAGGAACATCCGTGATTGGACTGGTATAGTCAACGTTGCGCAGCTTTTTCGTTTGGCGAAAAAGAGGCACTTATATTAATGAGATGACGGCCAACCTTCAACAGTGGAGGGCACGATAAAAAGATGAAGAATCTAATAATTGCAAATTCTAATTCAATAATAAAATTATTTGTTAAAAAAAAAACAGTTCATTAAATTATAATAGGACCATTAAATTTAATAAGCTTCGATTTGACATTTGAATACCTACCGGCTTTGAAGAAATTTCATTTCAACAATGATGAATTGCAGTCATTTAGATTTAAAGCGCATCGCATGCTGATGTTGCATTTGATATAATAGGATCTCAAGTGGTATCATCATTAAAGTGGTGCTTCAACTACAAGGAGGTAACTGGGCATCGCCTTTTAGTATGTCAGTTACGAGTGGTCCTATTTCTAAGTAAAATAATTATAGGATTAAATTTTATTTATTAGGGAGGATCTAACGACTACGTTTTTACGAAAAACATGGGTGTGTTAAAACAGTTAAAAGTTAAAACTAGCATAATCAAACAGTTTCAAAAAATGAAATACATATTACATAGTTGTACATAGAAGAAATCAACTGTACGGAACTATTTGACTCTACATCGACGTTCAACGCTGGACTGTAAGAGGTGGAGGAGAGGAGGTAAAGATTTAATGATAACAATGTAACGGCTACCAGCGACTTGCTTGAGATGGATGGACGAACGCCCACTCCAGGTCTGTGCTTCCAGCTGCGGGATCATCATTCGAGCATGTTAGAGACACATAATATAATCTATGGCATTTTGTTATCTGTGACAGTCAATTTGTATTAAATGTCATTTTATTGAGTTTGACAACTGTCACTGTCTACTTCTCTTGATTTAAAACTTTAAAATGTAAAAGATGTCCCCTCGGTGCAAATAAATAAATAATCATGTAATTCAGTAATCTTTGTTTAATTTTAACATCATAATAATATCAACTTCAACATTTGGTGCCGAAAATATAGAAATTCAGTTTAATTAGTGCAAAATTAGTATTTTGATAAACTTTCGATTCTTAATAGCACGTGCCGCCATTATTGCGCAACATTAAATTTTGTTCACAAGCGCCGAGGGGACCCACAACATACAAAATATAACCTGCACCGGAGGACATCTTACAGCCGGGGGGCCAATATTAAAGGATTTACTAATAATTCACGCAAAGGAGGTACTTAAAGGCGTAGTTGTACGCTGGCAGCCACGCGGTTATAGCCAAGCAGTTCTTCGTCACAACTTCCATATTTCGTTCGCCGCAGACGCGAACAGGTCTCTACGATGCCTTTAGAAGATATTAAGCGTCTCCGAAGTGCAAGAGGGCAGTGTAAAGGAGCAATCACACGTTTAGAAGCCTATTTCAACCAAGATAAGGACTTTGACCTCAGCGATATTGAGGTGCGCGAGTCAAGCCTCACTAGTAATTACCAGAAATTTCAGCAAATTCAACTTGACATACTCTGCCAAGGCGGGGGAGAAGAGGATGACGAGACATGCATCATCGAAGAGCGATACCTCGCACTCTGCTCCAAGCTCAGGAAGCTCAAGCGTGCAGCGGAGCAGGAAGGACAGAGTGGTAATTCATGTGTCAAACAGCGAGTTCATCTTCCTCCTATTAATATTAAGCCATATGACGGAAAGGACATAAGTGGATACAAGCAGTTCATGGACTTGTTCAGTGCAGTGATTGACAAAGACAGTAAATTATCAAGTGTTGAAAAGTTTTATTACCTAAAGAGTTTATTAGTTGCTGAACCACTTCAACTCATCGAAGGTTTGCCGGTGTGTAATGATTCTTATAAATCTGCAATTAACCTACTTAATAAAAGGTATGACAACCTTTCATTGTTAATAAATAGTCACATAAACACTTTGTTGGATCTGCCTATTGTTCAAAAGGGTACAGCTTCAAATTTGCGCGATATTGTGAGCCGTATAAGGCAGCATACATCAGCTTTAGAGAACTTGAAGCAACCCGTTGAGCAATGGGGACCTCTTCTAGTATGCATTCTTATAAGGAAACTTGATCCGTTAACAATTAGATTGTTTCATGCTGAGCGAGACACCTCAACAATAGCAACTTTAGATACTTTATTAGATTTTGTTTCAAAGAGGGCAGCTGCAATGGAAGCTACCTCCTCGCATAATGTTGATAAAACTAAATCAAAATCGGTCAACCTTGCAGGTGTTCATCAGTCAGTCAATCAAAACAAAACATGCCAGCTATGTGGCAGAGGTCAAGTCCACAAATTATTTAAATGTCCTAAGTTTAATTTACTGTCAGTTGATAATAGAGTAGAGTATGTCAATAAAAATAATTATTGTAAAATTTGTTTATCTAATCATAAACAGAAATGTCGTTTCTATATGCGCTTTCGTTGCAGTGAGTGCAAGGATTATTTGCATAATTCCCTACTGTGTCAAAAGGGATTAAAGGTCAGGGTTCCAGAGTCAGACAATTCAGATTGTAGTCCGGAGGTAAACTTACATTCACATAAGTCATTGGGTACCAAGGTTCTACTGCCAACTGTTAAGGTGCTGATTAGCAATTCCACCGGAGACAGGATTATTGCCCGGGGGATACTTGACTCAGGGAGTCAGAGTTCATTCTGCACGTCTAGTCTTGCTTACAAGTTAGGATTAAGGCAGTTCAATCTTCAAAATAATGTTGCCACTATAGGTAATAATATAAATACAACCCATAAGGCAATCAATCTTACCATCCATTCTATGACTCAAAATTATAAATGTAATATAACTTGCTCCATCATTGATAAAATATCTCGACCACTGCCCCAAAGAAAATTCGACTTAAATAATATTTTAATACCAAAGTCAGTGCCTTTAGCTGATCCTGAGTTTAACATTCCAGGTCAAATAGATCTACTGCTTGGAGCTGACATCTTCTTTCAAGTTATACAAAATGGGAAAATTGAAGGAGGACCTTCTGACCCCATACTGCTCAACACAAGGTTTGGATACGTCATCTCAGGTGATTCTTTTCCTTCTTCTCCTTGTTGCAATTTTAATGTCTCCTTGCATACAGCTGTAGATACTGATCTGGATTCCGTAGTGAAAAGGTTCTGGGATACAGAAAAGGTACCTGAGGTATACTCTGAAGCTTTGCCAGAGAATGAGCAAAGTGAGATTATATTCAAAGAATCAGTTCAATTACAAGATAATACATTTTCTGTTAAATATCCCCTTAAGGTGAATTTAACAGATATAAATACAAATGATTCATTTGCAATCGCATTGCAGCGATTTTATAATTTAGAGAAGCGTTTCTCAAAGGATCCTACATTTTATAATTTATACAAGGATTTTATAAATGAATACATTAGGTTAGGTCATGCCAAGATAATACCAATTAATATAAATAATGATGTAGACCAACCACTTTATTATCTTTCCCACCATGCGTTAACGCCACCACCATTAGTACGCATGGATAAAAAGACAAACCCATTGCGCGCCGTATTCGATGGCAGTGCTAGGTGTCATAATAAACATAACAGTAGTCCTAGTTTAAATGACATGTTATGTAATGGACCAGTTGTCCAAAAACAATTATTTGACATATTGTTGCAGTTTCGCACATTTAAGTTTGTACTAATGTGTGATATACGCCATATGTACAGATGTATATTAATTCATCCAGAGCACAGAGTATTGCAAAATATCCTCTGGAGAGAAAGTACAGATTTACCTCTACAATGTTTACAATTACAGACCATAACATATGGTTTAAAAAGTTCAGCTTATTTAGCCACAAGATGTCTAGTAGAACTAGCTTTAAAATTTGGCAATACATTTCCACTAGCCAGCAAGGCAATATTACAAAATTCATACATTGATGACATTTTATGTGGAGCTCCTACTATGCAGGAAGCTCAAATATTAAAAACTCAACTTATTGAACTCTTAAAACTTGGCAATTTTCAGTTGCACAAATGGTGCTCCAATAGTTCAGATTTAATTTCAGATATACCTAAAGAAAAGCTCGGCTTCTCACAGCGGGATCTAGATCAGGAATTGCAGGTAGTAAAAACACTAGGTTTGTCTTTTGACACAAGGGATGACGTGTTCAAAGTTAGTGGCAGCCAGGTTGATTCTCCCAAAGTACCTACTAAAAGAAGTGTGTTAAGCTCCATAAGTAGATTCTTTGATCCTTTAGGTTTTGCAGGTCCAATTGTTGTTAAAGCCAAATTAATATTGCAACAGATTTGGCAGCGTAACCTGGACTGGGATGCCTGTTTACCCAATGATTTAGCTGAAATTTGGCATTCATTTCAAAATGAAATCTGTAATATGGAAGAATTGTTGATTCCACGCAATGTGCAATTGTCTGATTGTGATGAATCTGAACTGATAGGATTTTGTGATGCAAGTAACGAAGCTTATGGTTGCTGCATTTATATTAAAGTTAAAGTAGGTGATCAATATCTAATTAATTTACTCTGTTCAAAGTCCAGAATAGCACCGTTGAATTCGAAGTTAACAGTCCCAAAACTTGAGTTAAATGGAGCTCTATTACTCAGTAACCTAATGGTCAAAGTTTCTTCGGTATTTCCAGATATTAAAAACATAAGCTTATTTACAGACTCCAACATTGTCTTGGGATGGTTAAATTCAGTTCCAATAAAGCTCCCAGCCTATATTGGTAATAGAGTAAAAGAGATAGTTAAATTGACATCTGATATGACATGGTTTCATACACCAGGTTTATTAAATCCAGCTGATATTTTGTCAAGAGGTTCAAATGCAAACACCATTCACACCAATCAATTGTGGTGGCATGGCCCAGATTATTTACAAAACCAAAGTCCATATAATTTATATTTGTCTATAATTGAAATTCCATTACAACAAAATTATGAAAGTGTGGATTCAAATGTGTGTTCCAGTAATGTTGAGAGTATTGATGTTTTACCTCTCTATACAAATTATTCAAATTTATATAAATTACAACGTATTGTGTGTTACATGTTGAGATTTGTAAACAAATGTAAGGGAAATTCCTTTAACACAGATTTCATCTCTGCAATGGAAATGAAGAATTCATTACATATGATTATAAAAGGACTGCAGCATATTTATTTTAGTGATGAAATAAGATGCTTGCAGAAAAATCAAAATGTAACTTCTCACTTAAAGTCTTTACATCCTTTTTTAGATAAAATTGGTTTGTTGAGAGTGGGTGGGAGGTTGCAAAATTCTTCACTTTCATTTGAAAAAAAGTTCCCTATAATATT
Source organism: Hipparchia sbordonii (assembly GCA_038048805.1). NCBI lineage: Eukaryota > Metazoa > Arthropoda > Insecta > Lepidoptera > Nymphalidae > Hipparchia > Hipparchia sbordonii. Next base: position 7,151,270 of record CM076097.1, on the reverse strand, counting down.
ACCCAGTAAGGCTCATGTAACAAGGCTTATAATTAGAAATGAACATTTGACTTTACTCCATGCTGGTTTAAAGTTAGTCTCTAGTAGTTTATCACAGAGATATCATTTAATTAATTCAACAAGAGAAATTAAAAGTGTAATTAATAAATGTGTAATTTGTCAAAGATTTAAGGCAGAGAGTGCCAAACAGTTGATGGGTTCCCTACCCAAAGATAGAGTCACTCCTGGCAGAGTATTTCAAAATGTTGGTTTAGATTATTGCGGACCATTTAGCATTAAAGTTTCAACTTTAAGAAGGGCTACTTCGACAAAAGGATATGTTGTCGTATTCGTTTGTATGGCCACTAAGGCTGTACACATGGAAGTGGTTTCAGATATGTCTACTGATAGTTTTTTGTCCGCATTTAAGCGCTATATTTCACGAAAATCAGTTCCATCAATTATTTATAGCGATAACGCCTCAACTCTAAAAGGAGCTAACAACCAACTAAAGTCTTTATATAATTTACAGAATTCTAATGATTTTCAAGATAAATTTCAAAATATGTTGTCTTCCAAAGGCATAACATTTAAATTCATTCCAAGATACAGCCCCAACCATGGGGGACTTTGGGAACGGGCTATCCGTTCAGCCAAGCACCACTTAAAGAGAGTAACAGGCTCTACCAAGTATACTTTTGAACAGTTTAATACAATAATCTGTCAGATTGAGGCTATATTAAATTCAAGACCTTTGATGCCTCTATCTCAAGACACTAATGATTACTCATATTTAACACCAGGGCATTTTCTAGTAGGGTGTCCATTAAATTCATATCCTGAGGAAAATCTTGAAAATATTCCTACCCATAGGCTCCGGCTATGGAGGTCATGCGAACAAGTACGACAGCATTTCTGGCGGGCCTGGTCAAATGAATATTTATCAACACTAAATAGTAGAACCAAATGGATGAAAGAATATCCCAATTTAAAAGTAGGAATGATTGTGTTATTAAGAGATCAAAACAGTTCACCATTATATTGGCCCCTAGGTGTTATATCTAAAGTATATGTTGGCTCTGATTCTAAGGTCAGAGTGGTCCAAGTTAGAACCTGTAATGGCAAGCTCCATGAAAGAGCTATATCCAAGGTGGTAGTGCTTCCAGTTGATGATGATCCTACCTTATATAATGTGGCTAGCTTCTCGTAGGACTTCTTCTGAAGTGTAGGTCCAGCTTCACTGGTCTACGATGCCAAGAGAGTTATACCATTTGTTACATTCTTATCCTAAGATTTGGGTTAGATTTATATAATAAAGTTAGTATAAATACATGTAATATTATTGAGCATAATATGTAATTAGGTTACTTATTGTTAATTTTCTAAGAACATTTAACATTTTTAGTGCTACATTAAATTTAACTAATTTCTACAACTTAAGTACATGTTTGTTTGAGGTTTATTTAATAAGTTATTTACTCATTAGTTATTTTTAGTCATTTAACTTTGATGTGTCATCAAATAAAAGGGCATAACATTGTAATTGTAACTTCCATAATATTTCAAAGTACTTAAATTAATTTGTAAAATTTTAGATATGTTAAATTGTGATATTATAGCAGTAGCTTCAAGTTTGTTCATCAGCGCATTCTGCCCGGCGCAATTTATGTTAGAGACACATAATATAATCTATGGCATTTTGTTATCTGTGACAGTCAATTTGTATTAAATGTCATTTTATTGAGTTTGACAACTGTCACTGTCTACTTCTCTTGATTTAAAACTTTAAAATGTAAAAGATGTCCCCTCGGTGCAAATAAATAAATAATCATGTAATTCAGTAATCTTTGTTTAATTTTAACATCATAATAATATCAACTTCAACAGAGCATCTTTGAACACCACAGTTCTCCGAGCAATGTCAAGCCCCATTACTCCTTCAATTTTGCGACTCGACGAGCTGATCAATAACTTTGGCACTTTATAATTCTGATTTTATCCTTCAGGGATATTCCGAGCATAGCTCTCTTCATGAGTTGACTTAAATATCAGTCGACTGATATAAAAGTGATATATCATCTTGAAAGTGATAACAAATAATCTGGTTTGTGACCGTTTATTTTATGTAAAAGACGCTACAGAATTTCAAAGTTCTACTTAGTAAGATACCTATTATAAAAACGATTTTATTTATCAAACTTAATCTTTAATGCAGATAAACTTACTTATGTACTTAAGTATAAGCTCGGACCAGCCGGGCAAGTTGTACTAGCAACATATTATAATCATAGAGTGGGTGCAATGAACACTTAACCTCGTTGCAGTGATGATGCAAATTTGGCCGAGAAATCGTCGTGTATCGCACACTTTCATAACAATCCGGTGATTGATTACATAAATTTGAATACTGACGCCGTTAAAATAAAATTAAATTTATCCGCGGCATCGGCCAAAGGACGCAGTGGCTGATAAATTGCCGGAATAATGAATAAACGACTGTTGCGTATACGCGACTGTAATGCGATGTTACACACACGCTCGCTATTATACATTATGGCTATTTAATTGAATTAAGATTAACTAGTAATGAGTCGAGAGTGGATAAAGATTTATCTCTGCCGGGTATGCGAAAGAGAGAGTTAATAAGTAAAAAAATAACAAAAAGATGTTTTTTTCCCGTCAGCCATAGATAAATGTGGTACTGTTTATTTTTTAATGAAACCTGTTTCAAAATTTTATTTGGTAGTAATTTTATAAGATGTTGCCGAAATTAATACAAAATCACTGTTTTAAATTGGTTGACGCTACGAATGCAGTATGTATGTACTCGATAGCTGTTGCGAGATAATTATTATACAGTAAGAAACAAATAAATGACCCTTGTCTTCATCGTTATTTGGTCGTAGTTTAGCTCACATGGCGATTGCATAACCCAAAAGCAAGTTCTTCTTAATTCTTGCCTTCTATCTTTTATTTGTCTGAGTATAAAGATAACTTTGATCGAACCGATTTTGACAGGACTTTCGCGGGTAGAGAATGATGATTATATAAAGGGATCTAGGGTATACTTTTTATCTCAGAAAATTTAATTTTACATCGACTGACCCATGACCCCAGTGCAAGAAAAACAATAAAATTATGCGACTTGCGACTAAACTATGCGAATAACAGCTAATGATACTCTGTTTCTGTTTCTATTAAATTAAAATACTAAAAATTTCCTCTATTGATATTTCTTGAACAAATATTATATTTAATTGACTAATAAATTATTCGACAAAATCAAGGAGTTCCCACAAAATTTATTTATTATGAAGTGTTACATTCTTGCGGGTAAAGTCACGGCCATCAGCTAGTGTTAAATAAAACTCTTGCCGTTAGGGGTAGTTCACAGGACATCACAAATTAGTAGAAAGCATTGGAGCGCGGAACCACTAACTTCCACATAATGATTGTAATTCACTTCATATAAAACCGCGTAATTATATTAATGCTTATTAAACACGTGCGTTGGACTGTTGCGTTCCGAGTTACCAAGTGGATGCAATTATCACCATTATTGATTCTGAGGTTAGAGTCAGGAAAGCAGGTGTACCGTTTAATGTTAATTTAGTTCCCATGATTCATTCTAATGCAAGCGGTGGTGAAAATAAATTGGTGTATAAAAGCGATAGTATATAATAGAAAACACTATCATATACAGACAAAAGATAAAATAAGAAGAAAAGATGATACTAGACATAAATCCTCACTACCGACCAACTTTTGACGCCCTAAGTGGCGAGCGCTGTGGTCTTATAACTGGGAGGTCTCGGGTTCGATTCCCGGTGGGGGCAATTTAGGAATTTATAATTTCTGAATTGTCTCTGGTCTGGTCTGGTGGGAGGCTTTGGCCTTGGCCAGTTACCACCCTACCGTCAAAGACGTGCCGCCAAGTGATTTAGCGTTCCGGCACAATAACATGTAGAAACCAATTAGGGGTGTGGGTTGAATGTACAATGCCATACCCCTTCCAAGTTAGTCCGCTACCAACTTAGACTGCATCGTCACTTACCATTAGGTAGATATCGCAGTCAAGGGCTATCTTGTCATCGAATAAAAAGAAACATCACTGGCAACACGCACTAGCACTAACGTTTAACTTATGTTTAACTTTAATAGACTAACTAATGTTTAACTAATGTTTAACTTTAATAGACTTAGCTAGACGTGCAACTGCTACGTATAATAAATAAGTTACAAGTTAACATATTAAAATACCGATTTCATAATGTTGGACGGATGTTTCTTAGTGCAGATAAAAAATAAAAAAATAAAAAAATAGATGACAGATATACGTGTTTTTAATCACTTAAAATGGGGTCAATACCAGCCACACAGGTGAGATATATAGCAGCTGTATTTATAACCACACTTGGCATATTTTCGAAGATAAGCTTTTATAAAAACAATCTTTGTGCTTTCATAATCATTATTGTCTGACAATGAATACCTCGTAAAAATTTTCTCGCTTATTACGTTACGCCGCCGCCTTGGTCGAATTATCTTAATAAAATCCGGGTCATTCGGTTTGAAAGAAATTCTTTTCATTTTGCTTAACATTAACATTTTTTAAGCATTATCGTGCGTATGATTAATGAGAAGTATTTTACCTCTTTTAAAGTGATGTAACGTTTAATGCTTATCTATTAGCCATTAAGTGGGGGTATAAAGTGAAATCACCGGTTTTAAATTTGATTTATACTACTGTGCTTCAAGTTTTAACTACCTCAATAAAATAGTATAAATAATAATACATTAACTTCATAATTTCAAGGGTCTAGATTGGGTAAAAACATAAAAGAGTAAAATTTTCTCGTTAAAAAAAAATCACGTCCTATTTTCAGGAATTGTTATTATTAATTTATTTTCAATATGTTGTATATTACAGAGCTACAATTTTAATATATAATTCCAATTATTACCAAGTGACTTAACTAGTGATTTCAGAAAAAAAAAAGCAATATTTTACAAGTTATTAAACCAAAATGTGTTTGGCGCTTACTACGTTTCTTTTTCACGCAACAATGCTATTTTCTGTCGCACCTCACACAAGTTTTCGGGTGTGTTTTTCTTCGTCGAGACTAAACACTACAAACCAATACCAATCTATTTAATATATTTATGTGCAAGGATTAATACAAGCGTTCTTTAAATTAATAAACGCCACTACAAATAAATAATATTGAAATCTGTTCTGATTTGAATCTGTGATTTTTCTTCTTATTAGAAATTACTTCCTTTAAAGGTGATGGAAAACATCGTGAGGAAACTTGTACGTCTGAGAGTTCCCTATAACAAGCCTTTAACGTGCTCGAGATATGTGAAGTCTGCCAATCCGCATTTAGCCAGCATGGTGAACCAGGGACTAAACCCTTTCCATTCGGGACAAAAACTTTGGCGAAGGGTTGAGATGAAAAACAAATGAAGATCAGTTAGATATTAAACTGAAAAGAACTTCAGTCCCACTGAACGAACGGAATTGAGTAACACAATTTAAGCTTTTGTTCAAAGATTACGACATCATGGCGTTTACTGCACGGCCGCGGCGCGGTGTAGCGAATTACTGCGTTCTGCAACACATTGCTTGACTAAAGAATTAGCTTCTTAGAATATCTTTGGGTCATTAGTAGCTGTATTACCGCAGAAAACGGGTACTGGTCGCACTGTCGTGTAAAAGTTACTACGCACCTACATAAAGTAAAATTGTTCATCGAAAAATGTATGCCCGAAAATGTGTTACATAGCCATTAGGTGATGTGAGTTCAAGCCTCAATAGCAGAACGATTAAAGGTGCAGACTGGTGGTGCAAGTCACAGGTTCGAACCCCACCCGTTGTACTATTGTCGTACCCACTCCTAGTACAAGCTTTTCGCTTATTTTGAGGGGCTAGGAGAATATTAGTTAACTTCAGCTTGGCTAATATTCTTTTTTTGTTTAAAAAAAAATTTGTTGTAGAGTTACATTTGTTTTTGCTTAAAAATGATATCTAATTGGATTGACTAATTTTTTTTTATATACTTAAAATAAAGGTTTTTAATGCTTTAACACAATGCTAGATTTCTTTTTTAAAATCTTAACAGCTAGTCTCGAAAATGTAGAGCTTTTAATGTTCATGATAGAAAAAGGGAGTGCTGTTGGAAAATGAAGTCACGATTTAGAAGCTCCATACACTCTCCATACAAAATTTCGTTTTAGAAAAAGAAGACGGATGATCGTAAGCGATATTTTTACCAAAATTGCCTTTTTTTACAAACAATATTTAAAACTGTAAAGGCACCAGGGCACGTCGAAATTTTTCGGAAATATAAAATATTTACTTCAAATGTATGTTATTTTTCTAGAGAATGTTGACATGAAAATATCGTTTGTAATAAAAAACTCAATTTAGGTAAAAATGTCGCTTATAATAAGTCGGCGGTCATGGCTCAATTTAATGCATTGCAGAAGCGGGAAACAATTTACTTGTAGGTATATAGGTACTTGTTTTCCTTACCGTTTCTGTAAAATTGATCGAATTTCACCTTAAATAATAATTAAAGAGACATTTACTCTGAGTATCATTGTTTCACTTCCTCGCAATCGAAGTGAAAAGCCAACTGTATAACTCAATCATAAAATCCATTTTATCCTCATTAACCGACTTTTACAAAGGAGGAGGTTATCAATTCGGCCGGTATCTTTTTTTTTAAATATCTCGTCATCTCGAATAAAATGCCTTTATTTTGTTACTTGTAAGTGTAATTTACACTTATGTGTTGTCTATTGAAATACTCGATTGAAATAAAGATAAAATTAATAGGTCGTCCACTACTGGGCATAGGTCTCTTGCATGGACTTTCACATGGTTGGGTCTTGCGTCGCTTGTATCCAACAGCTGCCACTGGTCTGATGTCGTTAGTCCATCGCTTCTGCCGTCTTATGAGGCCCATGGTTAGCGACCAGATCCATAAGACATCATTTTGACGACCTCTCTGGCGTAAAGATGAGCGCTGTGGTCGTAAAACTGGGAGGTCCGGTGGGAGCAATTTGAGGTTTATAATTTCTGAATTGTGTCTGGTCTGGTCTGGTGAGACGCTATAACCGTGGCTAGTTATCACCCTACCGTCAAAGACGTGCCGCCAAGCGATGGCGTGTAGAAACAGATTAGGGGTATGGGTTGAATTTACAACGCAACACTCCTCTCAAATTAGCTCGCTACTATCTTAGACTGCATCGTCACTTACCATTAGGTGATATCGCAGTCAATTGTTATCTTGTTCATCGAATAAAAATAAACAGCACTGGCAGCACCACGCACTATTCGAAGACGTTGGGCTTCAATAATTTAATTTACTATGATGCAATTTTAATTTTTTTGTTTTGCAGTAAAACGGAAATCCTTTCACAAACGCGCAAGGTTAAATGTCATCCGATTAATTAGCAGCGCATTGAACAAAGCTCATCATTAGAGTCGCAATCGTGTATCTCATTTGTGTCGATAGCGCCATTCGTGTCAATGCTAATGAACACGCCAATCTCGAATCTCGTAAAACTGTAAGAAGATTCATGCGGCATACCTCGCAGAGACGTTATTGTTTAATAAATAATAATAGATACTCTGGGAATTGTATTAGCGCACGGTTGGATTTTATTACCCGATTACGGCCAGCCAAAAAGAAGGTTTATGATTTTAGCAGTCTATGTTTGTATTTACGTATGTTACGTATATTTTGACAACCTAAGCACTGTAAGCACTATGGTCTTCTACCTGGGAGGTCTCGGGTTCGATTCCCGGCGGGGGCAATTTGGGAATTTATAATTTCTGAATTGTTTCTGGTTTGGTCTGGTGGGAGGCTTTGACCGTGGCTAGTTACCACCCTACCGTCAAAGACATGCCGACAAGCGATTTAACGTTCCGGCACGATGGCGTATACAGGGTGTCCCACGGCTATGCCACATGGAGGGGAAGTACCTTAAATATTGTAGATGGAACATTTTACTGAAAGAAGACTTCATTTTAATTTTAAAAACAATTTAAACTGCATTCATAGATTTTTAAATAATTGCCTGGTTGAATCGGGACTCGAACCCGCTATACGAGAAAAAAAAATTAACCTGTAACTTTATCCTTACTAATCCTTACTTACATTACCTATAAATGCGAAAGTGTGTTTGTTTGTTGATTTATTGGTTTGTCCTTCAGTCCCGCTGCAACAGAGCTACGAATGTCAGCTTTTCATTTTTCTGAACAAAATTTTACATCAAAGGCTAAAATTCATGGTCTTCCTTTTATTTCTCATGCTATGTTATTTAACAAAAAATAATCCTTACGATGAAGCCTTCCGATCGGTATGATAAAGATACAGGTTAATTTTTTTTCTCGTATAGCGGGTTCGAGTCCCGGTTCAACCAGGCAATTATTTAAAAATCTATGAATGCAGTTTAAATTGTTTTTAAAATTAAAATGAAGTCTTCTTTCAGTAAAATGTTCCATCTACAATATTTAAGGTACTTCCCCTCCATGTGGCATAGCCGTGGGACGCCCTGTAGAAACCGATTAGGGGTGTGGGTTGAATGTACACTGCCATACTCCTCCCAAGTTAGCCCGCTACCACCGTAGACTGCATCTTCACTTACCATCAGGTGAGATCGCAGTCAAGGGCTATCTTGTCATCGAATAAAAAAATTACAAAAATATCCTTCCCAATTGTTAAAGATTAAAGGTGTGTCTGGTATCTCAATGTTTTCGAAAGCGAAATTATATTTTGGTAGAGCTAAAAGCCATTTCAAAGTTGCACAGGTGTTTTATTGTTATTTTCGATACTTGTAACAATTAAGATCGCCAATAACTTTTATAACTTGAAATTGGGTAATGCAAATCGATGGCGAATCTCAGGCTGCGCTCAGACACGTCTGACGAAAACGAGTTCTACCGATTCGTTCTTGTAATATCAGAGTAATTTATTTAATGTTAGAAATAGACCTCGCTCAACGCCGCAAAGAATATTGGCTTTCACAACGTAACCCCGCAAATTTATGTGCAGCGAGATTTTGCCAATACTGAGAACAAAGCAGCACTGCATTCTGGTGTTATTTTATGAGTCTGCGCCGAGATACCTACTAATGATTCTTGCAATATAGGTTCTATATTCAGAACTGTAGGAATCATGAGGTCTTGTTCTACGTGAGGTGTCAGGCCTAGTTTATAACAAAAGCGTTGCATGTTTTGTCTTAGATTTTGTGCTTATTAGCAATTATTTGTACTGCGAGTTCGAATATCTGTTATGGGTATAGCTTCGTGAGTAAATAAACCAACTAAGGTACAAGTCTATAAGCTACCAGAACGCAGGTACTTCACCTTGGCTAGAATAATAAGTTTAACCATTCAAAGGAACAACGCTGGGCGGCACCGCGATAGTTCGGTACAGAATGAAGATGTCACACAGCGCGCCGCATTCTTCATAGAAAAATCCCTGGTATACCGCACTGTGCGCTGCGGCGCGCGCGATATTTTGCGGCCGTCGCTACTTAATTTCTCTAGCAATAAATCCTTGCAACACCGAAACAGGTCTATAGAGCTATATAATCCGATATAATCACAATTAAACTATTCTACTTGAATTGAAAGAATTATCCTTACTTCCTTTCTTACTAATGTTATAAATGCGATCGTGTGTTTGTTTTTTGGTTTGTCCTTTAATCATGCTTCAACAGAGCTACAGATCGACGTAATTTTTTGTATGGGTATAGTTGACGACATGGAGAGTGACATAGGCTACTTTTTATCCCGGAAAATCAAAGGGAATCAGAGCCTGATTAGAAAACCTAAATCCACTCAGACGAAGTCGCGAGCATCAGCTAGTTATTAGATAAGTTATTTTAAGTATGTGAATTATTATCAGTAGGTCTAGGTACAATTTTATCAATACACTATTATAAAGAACCGCATATACCCACTCGTAGGTATAACACTCGTTGCACATTGCTCCACAAAAAACACAGGTCGTTATAAAATAGGACGCATGCTTCCATCATCACAAACTAGATACGCTTACACAATAAACAATTGCCGTTAAAATGGTCAGGTGAAGTAGCTTAGAATTATACAAGAGATCGATTATAGTGAACCAGTAATTTTGCAGCCTACAAGCACGCTTCCCTAGTACAAGTACAGCCTTAAGCCAAGCCCGTTACTAGGAATTATGAGTAGCTGTCGCACTTTACACCTGCTCTTGAAACCGTTGTAATTACACTAATTGTTCCATAATACGGATGCATTTACTAGTATAGTAGGTATTCGCAGTATGTACTCCAATCAACAATAATTAGGTTTATCATTATTCCTCAGGAAACAACTAAAAAATTGCATTTAAAATAGAAAGCTATTCTTATTTTTACGACGGTATCAGTTCATGTTTTGAGACATCGAGTCCACTCGTTTACACGAGTGGACTTACCTATAATTTAGGTTTCGAGGTTATGGCGAGTACTTCACAGACAAACGTGGATGTCGAATTTGCTAAAGGCATGGGTATATAAATTCCGTAAAGTGTAATAAAGTGTTTGGTAAACTTGCTAATGTAAACACATTCTACGTTTATACTAAGCGCAAATGTTTATACAAATTCGTAGCAAAAACTATAATTACCTTAAAGCTTTTGCTTGTAACTTCGTCTGCGTGGAGTAAGGTTTAAAAAAACTTGGGCAAATTGTTTGTTTATTTGAAATAAAAAAAATAGGTAGCCTGCCCGTTTTCACCAACCATATTAAATCATCCCCTAAGTAGGAGTCTCTATACGTAGGTACGTAATCCCTTACCCAACGTCATTTCCATTTTTGGGTATTCCCTAAGGGTTCGTGAAAACGAAATTGACAGAAAGCGTCTCCTAACTTAGCTTAGGTGGCCCGTAAATGTTAGGGAACGTTGGTGAAAACGGACATTAGATAGGTCAGTAGTCACTCAACTATCCAAACAATCATATCGATCGAAAGGCAAACCAACCAACATACATAGGTATTACATATACATTATATGCATTATATATTTGTAATAAATTAACATTAGTGATATTGCTTGTCTAATGGATAATATTAATAAAGCGTAAGCTTATAAACATTTTCCGAATTTTATTACAATTAACGTCAAATTTGAAGCTGTCCAAACATAAATTGCATAAAAATGTAACTTTATTAACCTTTAAAATCTATCAGAAAATAGCATCGCCACGGTGCATGACCAGTCCAACAGGTTTCTTAATATTGTCTTCGTGAGATAGGTTAGTAATTGACGACAGACGAGGCGTTACATATATTATATTGCATTACTGTTATTGAGGCGTTATATTGCAGCAATTAGTGGCGTAAGAAAACCGACCAAGAAGGCCTACTAAGGTAGATTTTCTAGGTTTCCGTGAGAATTCTTGGTTTTCGCTTGTTAAAAATATTATATGCAAAAATATACCCTATATATATATGCATAAATATGCTTGCTCCGTTGCTGCATGATTGTATAAGTAAGCAAATACCTACACATTCGCTATCGCATGATATTATAAAGGCGAAAGTTTGTATGTGTGTGTGTATGCTTTTTGCTCTTTCACGCAAAAAATACGCGATGGATTTAGTTGAAATTTGGAATGGAGACAGATTAACACATAGGCTGCTTTTTATCCTGGAAAATTAAGATTTCAATTTTCAGTCCGCACCTTTAACTCTTGGTCTGTAGCAATAAGGCCGCCTTTGCATGCGTAGTTTTAAGTTGTATTTGTTTCTTTCTTGTGTGCAATAAGGTTTTTATCTATCTGTCTATCTTTAACCGTTGAACTATTAGGCAATTTTTAACGGCTTTTAGTTTATTGAGACTTTTTGACGGCTACGATGGCTAACTAGCCATGACCAAAGTCTCCTACACAAAAATAAAAACAGATACAGAGTGTGCTGTGACATTCTCACAAGTAGTCACAAGTCTCTTATTTCTAAAATGTTTTCAGTAGAGACCTGCTCTGTAGGACACCCTATGCCCGCTATTAATTAATCATCATCCTTCCACTCCTGGACATATATATATATCTCAAAATAATCGCCACCGAGCTCGAGCCCACGCTGCGCCGTCTGCATACAGCAACTGCCAGTGACTCGCGTCCGATCGTCAGTCCATCTAGTGGCCATTTAATAAAAATTTAATAAAATACGTTTATTTTTAACAAGACGCAGTTTATTATGACAATAATTTTTCTATGAAGATGTTATTGACACGACGCGGTGTGTGTTCTGCGGAAGGCGCGCGCATCGGCCTGGCTCGTGCTATCGTAGCACCAGTTATTATTAGGGTATCCATAGGGTAGGTACAGATACTTTAACAAAGTTGCTTTGCAGTTTCTACTGCATATTACGTGTGCCTAACCCTTTATCTTCCCATAAACAAAATATTATCTCACAATAAACTATTTGGTGGAACTTCCTTATTTCAGATAAGAAAATTTATTGCAAAGGTTGTCTAGACGTAAAAAAAATGTTATTTATAGATATGTTGATATAAATGATGAATATTTTTTTCTGCTTTGTTCTACCAAGAATTAAAAACATTTAAATAGGAAACTACGGTTAATATGGGGAACCTATTCGCGTGCAAAATTGTAACGGCCCAGCAGCTGAACCTAGTTATTCTCCCTTAATTGAAGCCTATAATGCGATCCACTATTTCACATACCTTCGACGATAAACCTATTAAATATTTTACGTAACTCAATGAAAGTAAAATTACAATTATAAATTGAACTACAGGCAATTAAAATTTTATCTATTATAGGTATTTATAGGTATTTGATAGTATCAATATCAATTTTATTGCTGCATGGATCCTGTATGCATTTATTCTGAATTGAAGCCGGATGTAATAATTTAAATACAAGGCATTCAACATTGAAAATGTTAATTTTGCACATCATCATTGCACAGGTGTTAGGAAAATTTTGTATTCACGTACTAATGATGTTGGGATTGTGTAAGAGTCACTCGAAATGATGGCGCGGCCATGGGTACATCGCTGCAGAAACCGGGCGACAACGCTTCGCGGAAAGCTTTGATCATTATGTATCTGATATGCTTTCAGTCAACAAAAAGCATAAAAATAGGTTCTCACCTAAGACTGCGAAATTATTTTCTGTAAAAAATGCAACTCCTCTATATTATTTTAAAAATAGTTAAATTACCAAAGTAAATTACTAACAAAAGTAGGTACCTAAGGTTTACAGAAGTTTGAGTGAAAATATTTGCCTTATTTCATCGCTCCTAATACGCACCGGCTTCCGTTTTTCTAACTAACCGTAATTTGGATACTTTTTTTTTTAACAATCGCACATGACAGTGCGATTTCCAAAAATAAAGAACTACTAACAGACTTTTAAATTTAGAGTGAATAGGATTCATCTAGGCAAGCCCACGCCATCTTACGCTACAACTTCACTTAACATCATGTGTGATTGTGATCAAGCGCCAGTCTATATCTATATTTGAATTAAAATAAAATAAGGATTTAGGTGTCACAGTTATTTTTCAATTACATTTTATACTTGGTTGTATATCTGTGTGGACATTATTGACCGAGTACGGAAAGCGATGCACTGTCTAATTAAGCGCGGCCCCAACTAATTTGACGCGAGGCAGTTGGCCGCCGGCTAATGAATGGTATCACACACGTTCATCGCGCCACGTCGCAGGCCGCCTCGTGCTCAGATACGACCGCCCCTTGCCGACATCTAGACTTGGCCGCCGATAAAAGAATGGTTTCCGCTAATAGCATTACCGATTCAATGGACCGAACGCTGTTACGTGTATGAGGAAGTGCCAGCAGGTAGTACGCGCTTAAATTGGCTCAGCCATTCTCTGGGTCCAGAAAAGCGCACCTAATGCTTATTCAGAATGTTTGCATCAGCCGGTAATGTTGATTATAGTCATCGTTACGAGCGGTGTAAATGCAGTCAATGTTGATGTATTCATGTACGCAAAATATTACCGGCAGAAATTAACGGCTTGTGTAATATTGTGATTTAATTTATTATTGTGGCTGTATTTGAGCAATTTTGTATGATGGATAACAATTTTATGTTAACACGTTCCCCTTCTTCTTAATTTACTTTAGGACTTATCCATTAACGACCTAAGTAGCTACCTCGTCTTGGTCTCAACCGATATACATTCACTGGCGGATATAGATAGGTCTTTTGCAAGGACTGTCACAGTGAAAAGTTTTTTATGACGAGTAGAACAAACGAAAGAGAGAGTAAAATGAGTTGCTGCTGCCCTTCCAGCGGCTATAGCAACTCGCTTGGGATCATCCGTACTTAGTCGGGATATCTTTCCCGGTTCGAGGTCCCTTCTCCACTGCTTTGCGTCCCTAACGGCTGTCAGCTCTTCATGTTATGCGCCCCACCCATTGCCATTTCAGTCACATGAGTAAAGAGAGTTTCAGTTACACGGCTCGATAACTTATATTAATATGTCGATAATCTGGTTCTCCTCCGCATTTCCTCCGCATATAATTGTCCCGTAGAAATTCATTGAGAATTCATCGACGGCTGAGTGATCCTGTCTTTTGATGGGGCCCATTATTAGTTATCGAGTTTGATGTAGAGCATCATCATCAGCAAGTGACAACGCAAATTTTCAAAACTTTCATCTTCGGACAATTTCGTCATCAACATAACTAGATAGCTACTTGAGCGAAAACTTTACGTAATATGTTTGATGGACTAGTTTGTTAGAAACCATATGATACTAAAGAAAAGAATGGTTCTGTTCGAGATTAATCACGTCAACAATAACTTCTTAACTCTATTTTCATATTTATCTATCTTCCAAACTCATCTTTGAAAGAAATGACAAAAATAATTATCATCTTACGAATAATAATAATACATAAAATAATACTTATTTCTTTTGTTATCTAGGTGTACTTTTACAAAATTAATAAAAATATCAGTTACAACTTCGTATTACAACTCTACCTCACACCCATACTTACTTATTATGTACTTACAAATCAGGGACAGCTGGTAATTAAAATAATAAGCCGAGCCTTGGGCATTATTAAAATTTGTTTGCGAGTTATTATTACCATAATTGCGACGAGAACAACTCATTTGGAAAAGCTCATTATTTTTTTAATGGTTGCTGAAAACAAGCAATGATGAAATAAGGCAGGTATAGATTTGAATGGTTTATTGATTAATGGGTACGTCTCAACTCGAATTATGTCATAGTCCACTGTCCTACTACTACGCTGGCTCAGTGTGGATTGGCAGTCTTCACACATATTTGATAATGTTATGGAGAACCTCAGACAGGTTTCCTAACTATATTTTCAAATAAGCCTCTATAGCCCAACGGTTAAAGATGCGGACTGAAAACTGAAAGGTCGCAGGTTCGAACCTCACCCGTTGCACTATTTGCGTCCTCAATCTTAGCACAAGCTTTTCGCTTTTTTGGAGGGGGGAGGAGAATATAAGTTAAGTTCAGCTTGGTTCATACTCTTTGATAAAAAAAAGATAGAAAAGTCGAAGATGCGAGCCTGGGATCGAACTTGGGACCCCCGAAAAAGAGATTGAAGTTTTAACCACTGCATTAAAACCGTTTTACTCACTTATCCTTATTTAAAATTTTGTTTTATAAACTACATTTCGCGTAATACTTCTTGGAACTATTGCTGACAGCAAAAATAAATTCGTGGCTTCGATTTACAATATACTTATCGCGTAATTTGTCACTACATCCAAAAGCTTTTCGGGTAATTACGATTAAAGAGCAAAGCTGTTTATAAAATGAATGGCAAGGACTTACATTTTAACAACTTTGATTATGCAAACACTACATTTTGATTATCCTAAAAATCATTCATTTCTGCAATGGTAAGTAATATGCGCATTTAGAAATAAATCCTACTAATAATATAAATGCGAAAGTTTGTGAGGATGGATGTATGGATGGACGTTTGTTACTTCTTTACGTCTCAACGAATAAACGGATTAGGCTGTTTAGAATGGAGATAGCTCGTATCGAGGATTAACACATCATCTAATTTTATCCCGGAAAAATTATAGAGTTCCCACGAGAATCTTAAATCCTTAACGCGAAGTCATAGGCAACAGCTATCAGAATATTAACTAATTAATTCCTTATAGCTCCAATAACTCTGCCACTACTAACACAAGCTTTAAGGGTTTTGGAGGGTATAGGCAATGTTAAAAGAAACATATTAAGTGTATGCAATGTGAAAAATAGTAAAGTTACGTATTTTTATCAATGATATAATTTACTTCATAATAGTTAATGTAAGATAGGATTAGAATCTTGATTTTCATGATACAACGCGGAAGTGTATGTTGAAATGTTAAAATGGATAAATTGATTGATTAATCCAATACTCAATTTCCATTCGGCATTTATACAGATTAATCTGATAAGTTGGTAGGTACACATTTTGTTTATTACAAATAGGTAACTAGCTCTAAATGGATTAATCGAATAAAAATAAAAAATAACAACAAATAGGTAGGTACAACCACTTATAAATCATTTTAATATTATGTACAGCTGAATGAATTGGCTTTTAATTACTAAAATTATAAACATTAAATTGTAACAAAAAATATATTTAAAAATCTTTTGCAGATTTTAATATCTGCTATCGGTATATACATAAAGAACATTTAAAAAATGATTATTTGGAAGACTAGCTGACGTCCGCGACTTCATCCGCGTGGATTTAGTATTTGAAATCCTGCGAGAACTCTTTGATTTTCTGGGATAAAAAATATCCTATATCACTCTACAAGTCCTCATGTAGTCAAGTCAAGTCAAGTCAAAAAATCATGTCGATTCATAGCTTTGTTGCAGCGTGATTGAAGGACAAATTAACAAACCAACAACCCAATAAATCAATAAACTAACAAACCAACCATCAAACACACTTTACATTTATATTGTTAGTAAGAAGTTGGATAACCATTGATTGAGCTAGACATAACTTATCCAAGTTAGTGTATTTCTCTTTTTGTTACATGTTTTCCCTGTTTTTGAATCAAATATCGCGTTGAAGCAGTCATTAGGTACACACAAACAACGATGCGGTTAATTACTCCCGCGACGGCTCACGACTTAAGTCCGCTAAAAGGCTTTAAGCTGTGTCATTTGTTTAAAAACCATAATGGACTGATAACCAATAGTGCCTTTTTTGATGCTCGTGATTCTTCGTTGGATTCAAACATGATTTTTCGAATAAATTTAAAGCTGGATGCACATCGACTATTATCACGATCTATCTACGAGATGAGTGGCTCGTGAGCTCCAATTAAAGCCCAAAACGAAACGCCAAAGAAACCCAAATCTACTAAAAATCAGCTGCTAAAGAGTCCTCAAGTTATAGAGGATGCGTTATACGTAGTCTAAACGGTAAGTATTATATTTACGTAGGAAATGTAAGCTGTATTATAATATGCATGATTTATGCCGCATGAATCCATAAATATATTTTCATTATCGCGTACACGTTCGTAACTTCCAGCTAGAAATATTCATCATAATATTCGACAGCCTCTAAATCATAAAATTATTTACTTGTGTTAATCAAAACTCCATTTAACTTTTAATACATTTTTAATAGTATTTTATTTAATACTAGCTGATACCCGCGACTTCGTCCGCGTGGATTAAGGTTTTTTATTCCCGCGGGAACACTCTTATTTCCCGTTATAAAAGGTAGCCTATGTCCTATTCCAGACCATAATCTATCTCTGTGCCAAATTTAAGCCAAATTGGTTCAGTCGTTGCGACGTGACTGAGTAACAAACATACAAAGGACATGACCAGTGATTGCCCTCGGGATGGGGAAAATGTGCAGGATTACAGCTTTTACAGAAAGATTAAAAAATTGAGGCCTAATTTACTATGGATTTATTATTCCGATAAAGGCATGATTTAAAATATCAAAAAAAACCAGAATGTTTATTGCTTCCGCTTTCTCTTTAATGCACTACTTCATACTTAAACTTCCGCCCACTTGTATTAATGCCCGTGATACACATGCTAGTGGATGATATGCTAGATGCTGGTAAGCTAGCATGCCAGGTACTGACAGAGTATCAGCGCGTGACATACATGCTTGCGAATGACCTTGCCAGTGACATGCGAGTTGAAGTTCACAAAATGAAGAAATAAATAGTGTTACAATACAACTCGCAATTATATTAGGCAAAAAACAAGCACAAATATTAATAAGATCTTGGCAGATAGTTGAGAGTTGCGATTTACAAGCAAATACGTTACGACCTGCCTTCGATTCTGTAACTCAGTTCCTATCAAAAAATGAAAGCCACTGACATATATTTTTTATCCATTGAAGGTTTACTATGAAAAAGTAAATCATATTTCTCTTCAAACCTTCAATGGATAAAAAATGCCTATCGTCGTTGATAGGCACTGAGTTACAGAATCAGCCCCTTGTTTCGCGTATTTGTAGCTGGCAATACGAATCTTCCGTCCCACTTCCCTTCAAGGGGAAAAAATCAAACGGCTTGCGAGCCATTCGTATGCTTTGCTCTGGCACGTGAGTTACTGGCAGAATCTCGATACACATGCGAGTAGCTCATTATTGCTTGTAACTGGCATGCTTTTGTGCGAGTAACAAGCATGTGTATCACGCACTTAAATAGTAAAGAGAAATTCCGCTTCGCGACACTAAATAGCGCTTGTCTATTGAAAAATTAAATTATTCGTGCAAATAAAGTTGTAAATTATTCCGTGTCCTAGGATCTGTACAAAAATATTAAGCAATTTTTTTCTAAGCAACTTTGCGCATAGATGGCATGTTTAATAACAGAAAATTATTCTTACGACTCGATAAACATATCTTAACGCCATCTTGTATCGAAAGGGAGAGGTATTTTTTGAAAAGTTTTCTTATTTTTTCTCAGTTTTCAAGGCTTCAGACTCCTAAAACTTTCATCTCTGAAAACTATAGAATATAACAATTACAAAAATAAAACTATTATTATTGCACGTTGATTTTAACATTTTAGACTTGATAACCACAATAACTAGCTCCCTCTAGTATCGAAAGGCAGAGTTATTCCGTAAAACTTTTCTATTTTTTTTCTCATTTTTCCGAGCCTTAGACCCCTGAAAGTTTTTTATCTGAAAACTATAGAATATAAGAATTCCAAAAATAAAACAATCTTTGCTGCACGTTGATTTTTGACACCTAGGCGAGAGCCCTTTGCTCCACTGGTCATGCCCTTTTCGCGTTTATAATATTATTATTAACAAATTATTCGTGTGCAGCAATTATTTATGCTTTTCCCACGGAAAAAATTTGAGAGATCGGGATTAAAATTAGTAGTAGTAGTAGCAGCTTCTGTCCGCGACTTTGTCTGCGTGGACTTCAGAATTGGGTCTAAAGCTTCGTTCGTTAACAATTTTTAATCTTACCACGGGAACTATTTGAGATTGGTATAGAAAGCACATGTCCTTTTCCATAGCATAGGTGACATGCATACCAAATTTCAAAACTGTCTGCCCGTGGCTTAGCTCTTAAACAATTTTCAATTTTCCCTCGGGAACTACTTAAGGAATCGGGATAAAACGTAGCCTATGTTCTTTTCCATGTCAAAGGCTACATGCATACCAAATTTCAAAGCAGTCTGCCTGCGGCTTAGCACGTAAACAATTTTCAATTTTCCCTCGGGAACTACTTAAGGAATCGGGATAAAAGGTAGCCTATGTTCTTTTCCATGTCAAAGGCTACATGCATGCCAAATTTCATCCAAATCCGTTCAGCCGTTTTTGCGTGATTGAGTAACAAACATCCAAACATCCACACTTTCACATTTATAATATTAGTAGGATTTAATGATAGATAGATATTTTTTTAAATATTTAATGATATCCTACAACGTGTTCTGTAAGACCAAAAATTGTATCTGACTAGCTGCCGCCCGCGACTTCGTTTGCGTGGATTGAAGTTTTGTAAATGCCGCGGGAACTCTCTTATTTTCTAGCATTAGCTTTAGTCTTGGTCTTCAAATCCGAACTTATTACAATACTTATTATAATTAAGCCTCAATAGCCCGACGGTTAAAATGCGAACAGAAAACTGAAAAGTCCATGATTCGACCCCTATGACTATTGTCATGCCCACTCTTAACTCAAGCTATTCACTTATTTGGTGGGGAAGGGAGAAGTTCAGCTTGTTAGTCAAGCTACTCTTACAGAAAAAAAAAAAACACTTTCCATTCCAAGACATTCATATGTGGTTTAGGTTTTCTATTTACTTACGTGTCTCCATTTGACTCATAAATCTATTTATTACCTATTGATGATTTTTTTTTACAATATTTTAATAATACGGACACAGAAGTTTTAGTAATAAGTTTGGTTTAAAAGTTGATGCAAATTTTTAATTAACGTTCCTGAAAATATTTTTAAGTGGCTATTTAAATGAAGCGGCTGGTTGCTGCGCTAAACATGAAAAAAACGAAACATTTAACGAGAGTACGTTATGTTTGGACATCCATTTAAAATGCTAAGAAAATTATAATAATTTCACTTAATTACACCATTTATTCCGTGGCGAGGTTACGCGAGCGCCCCGTTTCGTGTTCGCACTTTATCGCATTACAGACATACTTTCCCGACAAAAGTAATCCAATCATACAAAACTTTGTCGAATTTACAACAGCCTTATCCCTTTAGTGTATCCCTTTTCGTAAAAAACTAAATAAAATGAAACATATCAGTTGATGGCCAGACCAATTGCTTAAAATTATTATCGTCACATAATAGTCCTCTCATAAAAAATATATTAAGTTTAACTTGAATAAAGAACATTGCGTGTTGAGTAAAGAGGCTGAAAGACCGAATTATACGATTGTTTTATTAGACAAGTAGTCGTAAAACGTAAGGTTTAGTAGCGAACTGAGCTCCCCCCCTCGGGCGGTAATCGTCATAAGAACTGATTTTTGTATCGGCTCACTTGTCGATTAATAAAATATCGATTTTATTGCAGTTTATTTGGTCGAGGGGAAAGTTGGGTCGATAAAGAACACCTTAAAAATGAAATATCGAAACAATTCTATTCAAGTTGTAAAATTATAATAACCATTTATGACTGCACATTAAATTTATACTTTGAAGGCATGAAAATTGTTTTCAAATTATTTGAAGCTTGAATGTTGTTTTTAAGAAAATAATTGGTTTTAGTTTTAAGTATATAAATTTACTTTTCCGTTTTATTTGTAAATTTAGAGCCATGAATATTCTATCAACAGAAAGGCAATTAATAAAACAAGCAGAAAAAAGTACAGTTGATTGGTAGCAGATATGTCGCATAGATAGTGTACACTACATAGCGAGTTTAATAACGCAGATGATCATTCACCTTTTTACAGTTCACTTATAAATATTTATCATGAAAAGTTAAAAAGAGTACCTACCGTTTGAAAATTTATACCGCACAAAAATATCATTTTTTTAAATCAACTACGGTTTTAGTTTGGTATTAACACGTTTTTTCAGACAATTTATTTGTTGAAAAAATCATAGGTTATTCATTTTACAGTATTATCTATTCAAAAAAAAGTTGCCATGGATCTCTTTAAGACTACAGAATTGTATCTGTATTAAACAAAGTGCATAATTTGTCTACACGCCCTGTAATAATATTAATAGATTGACACGTAAAACCATGCTATTACAACCATAATCATAAAATTCTCATAAACATTACATAAGGCAGTAGGTAGTTCAAATGTGTACCTTAATATATTATTAAGAAGCGGTTGATGAATTTGCTCGAATCTACCCCACTTCCCCTTAAATTCGATCACCGATGCAGATAATCATTTACTACAAGTAATATGACCTTATTTACGAAGGTTCCTTAATTTACTATAAAATACAACAAATTGTTTATGTTGTAAAGATAGGGACAGATTGATTTTATTTTGTTGTGAAAATATTATTACGTCGTAAATATGATACGAGCAAACAAAAGATTTCAACGCGCGCTCTGGTGATGCTGTTTTTTTGTTGTTCGCATATTGTGTTTACCTTAATATTTAATTTTTATTGTATTTGTAATTAATAAAACAAATATGAAGAACCTGTAATTAATCATAGTGATGTATTTTAATAAACTTTAGACTAAAATAACGAAATACACATTTTCGTTAACATGCATTTAGACTCCTGAAAGAATTTATCCAAATTCAGTTATACATAGATTTCAAACATTGACAATAAACCCAACATATTTCATCCGATTTCGGGATAGTTTGCACTTAAAAGCTTGTTCGTTAATGATTATAACAACGAACTTTGTTATGGACTGAATTCTGTAGCATCTCAATGAGAGTAATCGAATGAAAATGTGATTGCTTGTTAGGTTGAATGTTAAAAAATAAGGAATGTGTATGTAGTACAAACATATAACTCTTATATGTTTGTGGTATGTAGGTATGTATTATGTATGAATGTATGTGTGTATATATGTATGTATGTGTTATGTATGTATGCATTTATATATGTATGTATGTGTGCATGTATAATGTACATGTATAAAATTTGATAATTTAAGTAGATGCCAAAAATCTAATGAAGTAAACCATAAGGAAGAAATAAAAATGGCATATTTTAATTTGATTAATTACAACATTAAAATATATAGAGTGCTAGAACTTATAGTGTTTCCTTGTCTTCGAGGTAGTTTTTACCTAATCTATTGGACCTTGAAATATAATTATGTATGTATAATGAAAACGTCAACTTTTAGAAATTCAGAAAACTAGACAGTACCATATAATATATAGTAGTAGTAGTATATTATAAATGTGACAGTTTGTATGTTTATTATTCCTTCACTCCACAACGAATGAACTTCAGAACTTGATTTGGCTGAACTTTAAGAATGGAGGTAGTTCATATCCAGGATTAATGCAAAGGCTATATTTCATCACGAAAAATTAGACTCCCCGCAGGATTTAAAAACTAAATCCACGGAAACTAATAACAATATTTTGTTAATATTTAACATATATATTATATATTATATATATATATATTATAAAATACTAAAGCATGGGTTTCATATTTGTGGCATTTATAGTTGAAATCCTGGAGTCATAGGCCTGTTTGTTTCTGTCATTCCTCTCATGAAGTGGACTTCAAGTGGGTTTTGGATGAAGTGGATTTTGGGTCAACAGTGGACTGTTGACCCAAAGTTATCTTGGCCAACAAATAAGTTTGACCATTTAGGTAGGGAAAGGAGGTGATATTTTTTGTATTTAAATTTCTTAATTTTTAATAATAAATAATTTACTGCTTTGTATTTATTTTTATGCTCTTTGGTGCATATAAAAGTATATTTTTTGTTTGGTAATATCAAATGTTATTGTTCATTAGTAGAACCTTCTCAAGAAAAACATATACTATTATAGCAATTTTATTTACTATCAACGTGTAAGAAGATTTCACTAACTAGATATCTTTAAGTGTTCTTCGCATCATAAGAGAAACTTCACAAAAAGATGATATCGGCTAATATTGATGTTATTATAAAATCATTTTTCATGCTGATAGCCATCGGCGTAATCCGGAGCCGGTGAGTAACGGTTCCCACGTTACGGATGTAACATTACCCATTTCTTCAATCTCAGATAAGATTCGATACAAAATTAACTGTAACTGCCTAAAATGGGATGATGCAGCGTTTAATTCGGACTAGTACCTATTGAATTGTGAATTTATTACTACTTATTTATTATTGAAAAATGGAAAATCTAAGGCGAACTTAATTTTTTTTAAATCCACGACAAGATAGACCTTGACTGCGATCTCACCCGATGGTAAGTGACAATACAGTCTAAGATGGTAGTGGTCTGACTTGGAAGGGGTATGGCAGTGTACGTTCACCACATACTCCTAGTCGGTTTCTACACGCCATCGTGTCGGAACGCTAAATCGCTTGGCGGCACGTTTTTGACGGCAGAGAAGTAACTAGCCACGGCCAAAGCCTCCCACCAGACAAATATAAACAATACAATAGATATTAGGAAATCAATAAAATCAAAGAAAATACTTGAATTAGATCACCGTCTTACACGGTTTCTACCAATACATAAAAAAAATATCAAGTGTCATAAAAAAGCGATATCGCCAAAAAGTGAATTAATAGCTTTAGCAAATATATGTATGTTGATTGGATCAAACGTTTGAGGAAATCCATGCAATTAAAAATAATATAAAGAGGCGTGCATTAAATATGCATCGCTAATGTGACTACATTCACTTTTGATATATCGCAAAATTATATTAATATTACAAAATGAAGCTAAAAAACATAAAGAATATTTTTATTGAAATACAGAAAGACACATAACACTACATAAATTAAGGAAATAATCTAAGGCATGATTTAGGTGTGGTTGGTGAAAACCGGCATTAGAGATAAAAGACTTTAAAAAATCATAAGGGCCATTGCACACCGATAGTAAGCATCGGTGATTTAATCGATTCGCATCTGCGAATGTGTATGTTTTCACTGTATTATTGCTGAATTGTTATATTATTTTTGAGAAACACGGTTTCATTTTAATATATATTGCAAAACATAAAAAGCTTATAAAAAAATTACATCACTTTTTAATAGACTAGACTTTAATAAAATTAAGGAATGGAATTTTTCAACATTGAAGCTTTTAAATTTCATATAATGTTATATACTCACTTAATTTAAAATGTCGGTGTTGTATTTACACACGCATATTTTAAGTTATATTTTAATTAAATTCTTATCTGTTTTTGTACTCTCGAATATTGTATTATGTACAAAGCAATAAATGAAGTATGATATTGACTGCAATTGACTCACAATAATTGCTACAGTTTTAATTGGGGTGATTGACTGAACTGATGACTTTTTGCTGCTGCAATGCGTTTTAACCAGAAGCAGCAGAGAATCGGCCAGTCAGAGCTGGTAGAGCTTCTTCTAAATGGAAATAAAAATATGTAAAGTCGAAGACGTTCAAAGTCCAAAAAGATGATATTGAATAAAAAGATTTTTATAGGTAGGTACTCTCCGTTCCTTTCCGTAGACCGGTTCCATATTAAGTATACCTAATATGTATATTATATTTTATAAAAAACAAACAAATATAACAAACGAATTGGACGTCTAGACTATATAATATGCAAAAACTAGCTAACGTTCATCAAGCAACTTGATTTTTAAATCGAAAGACATTATTCCACATTCCGACTTAAATATGACAAAATTACTTATATATACACTTCAAATAAATTATATTCTTAATACCGTCATAAAAAACGTCGCTACACCAAATTAGTAAAATGTCGCAATGTAAGCATAATAAATGATCTAGTTTTAGACAGCTCATAAAATACGAGTAATTTCAATTAATTCAACAATTAACGTTAAAAGGACACCGTTTCACCCGACTCGACGTTGACACCCGAAAAGGCCATTCAAAAGAATTTTCGAACCTCCATTTTACCCCCCTAGAGGTTGAATATTCAAAAATATATATAATAATTATATAATATATAATATATAGAATAATCTATCTGTATGTAGCTATCTGTATGCTATATTTTAGTGATTTCAGCTGTGCGTTGAGAGATCCATTAGTCAATCAATCAACTTACATATTATTTAGATAAAGACTATATACTATGTTTGTAAAGATGAGGTTGTAATTCAACCCTACCTGGTTATTTAGTTTATTTTAATTAAACAAGTTTTAAGTTTAACGTTAAAATGTTCAATGGAAACTTCCAGTTTCACTATTTATACCGAATCTCGGGTACGAGTAATATTATGTGAATCACGACAATTGTCGACAACTCGTATAAATGGTCACTTAATACGACATTCTTCCGCAATCATATATTCTTAAAGGAACGTGGAGGCGATATTTGTATGGATGTTGTTTAACCACGGAAGTAATTATTTTTGACCGCTTTAACATTGGATCTAAAAAAAGAGATTTTTTTCGTCTCAGCAGGTTAGACTTTTTTTTGGTATTGCATAAATTCCTTATCAATAACATCCATAGACCAACAAAAAACTATATTTAAATTAGCAGGTAACATGAGCCGGCGTGCTAATTGCTAGGAATATTAACTAACTTTTGCCCGTGACTTCATATGCGTGGAGATTGGTTTTAAAAATTTCGCGGGAGCTCTCTGTTTTTCCGGGACTTGGAACGTGAAATCGGCCACCTTTTATTCCGGGTAGCCTATGTCACTTTTCCAGTCCTCAACTATACCCATTACCCATGCAAAAAATCACATCGATCCAATGCTGCGTGATTGAAGGACAAACCAACAAAAAAACACACTTTCGCAATTTTGTAATATGTATTAGTAACGTATATTAATTGCATGGTTCTTATGCATGAACCGTGAATAATACTAGGATATGGCTATGTGTGGCGCCACAAGGCCAGGTCGCTCGCCATCGTCGTAGCGAGTGCGGATCCGCAATCACCTCCGAATCCTTGACCCATCCAGAAGAGGCTACTCAAATAGAATGCAACGGTCCTGTCGCCGTACATAGATAACTAGGCATTTAAAATACCGCTCTCCGTGGGAACTGTGACGGGCGCCTGGACTAGTGTTGCTAGCTGGTCTACTCTAGACGGAACGTCCCGAATTTTGAAGTTTTAGTTGATAGAATATGACTAATTCTATTCTGAAAGAAATTGCAACTCTTGTTTAACGTCATGTATATGTTTAATGTTTATCATCATCATCGGCAACCTATCAACGGCTCACTAACGGAAAAGAAAAGAAAAAGCAATCAAATATACTATATATATGCTTCAACGGTGAAGGAAAATACTGTGTGAAGTCTGCCAATTAGCATTGGCTATCCATGTTACTTTTTTTAAACAGCATTTAAACTTGCTTTTATTGAAATTTTAAAGAAACCCAGTATTTGCTCTTCTCATAACAAAATATTACAATATACATTGTAATATTATAATGTACATTGTAATATTAGCTACATAATATTATAATGATTATTATTATATCGCGTCCCGCATTTTCCTTACAACACTAGTAGAACGGCCAGCGGCAACCCTGTGGCAGCGCGGCGTCGCTCGCGACCGCAAAGCGAATCAAACAATGAACTTTGTAATCGAAAACGATTTGGTTGCTTAATTTCGTAACTACGTCTATCTATCTTTTTTATCTATGCTTTTATTTTCAATAAATACACAAAACGCTTGAAGTTAAACTCTATTACCTATAACGTAAGAGTGATTTTAAATAGAAGATGCGGGAGACATTGTAAAATTAACTCTACTGAGAGGGCAGAAAGGTTGCTAAACGGGTAACGCTTAGAACGGAGCACGAGTTTAGAAGTAAGGTTGCATGCTGCGAGATGTCATCTCGATCTCCCGCTGTGACCTGCGAACAATATTGTCTCTGCTATAATGCATTGTGAATTTTAAAATCAATTCATATTCACTCCAACAAGCGGTAACATTACAAAATAAAGAGGTACGTAGGTACGAGGATAAGAGTAGTATACAATTTTGCGCACGACATACATATTCAGGGCTCGAGTCATGTATTAACACATAAATTTTATTTATTAATGATATTGAAGAACTAAAAGATAAATAGCAACAGCAAATTATAAGTTGTAAGATTGTCAATAAATAAAATTATAGGGTAATGACAAAAGCTCCATACGTAGTAGAATAAATACCTATAAAGTAAAGACGTAAAACACCTCATAATCTCTTTTATATTTTTTTGTTTTCGTTACTCATCATGTAAATAATTTTTTGTTTCAAACCATTAATTAAATATTGTAGACTATATTAAAAACACTAGACGATGCCCGCGACTTCGTCCGCGTGGATCAAGGATTTTCAATTCCCATGGGAACTCTGTAATTTTCCGGGATAAAATGTAGCCTATGTTTTAATCCTGGGTATGAGCTATCTCCATTTCAAATTTCAGCCAAATCGGTTCATTCGTTGTGGCGTGAAGGAGTAACAAACATACACACACACATACAAACTTTCGCCTTTATAATATTAGTGTGAGAATAAATACCTATAAAGTAAAGACGTAAAACACCTCATAATCTCTTTTATATTTTTTGTTTTCGTTACTCATCATGTAAATAATTTTTTGTTTCAAACCATTAATTAAATATTGTAGACTATATTAAAAACACTAGACGATGCCCGCGACTTCGTCCGCGTGGATCAAGGATTTTCAATTCCCATGGGAACTCTGTAATTTTCCGGGATAAAATGTAGCCTATGTTTTAATCCTGGGTATGAGCTATCTCCATTTCAAATTTCAGCCAAATCGGTTCATTCGTTGTGGCGTGAAGGAGTAACAAACATACACATACACATACAAACTTTCGCCTTTATAATATTAGTGTGATTATTTTATCTAAGTCGAGTGTTTTAGTAAACTATTTTAGTACTGTCAATTCAGAATTGTAAGTCGAAAACTTTCAACGACTATAACCATTCATAATTTAAAAAAAGTTTCAATTAACAATCGCACACACAAAACTATTCATTATTTATTAGGGTCGACTCTACCATGGGGACGTGACGCGATCGTATTAAGATATGACACCATAGAAAGCTCAATATCATAAACGTTTCGACACGTTCTCCGATTGGTATCTTCATAATCGACGCTTTTTATTGCATCGCGAATGGGTTTTTGAAAGTAACATCTGTAATATATTTTAGCACATTATCAATCATTTACGACGATGAAAAATAATAGGTTTTGATAATGACCAAAAACAACATATTTTATGCGAACATTGAGTTGTTATTGAGAAATGATTGAACAGTATAGGCGGTTATGTACGAGACAGTTAAACTAAGTAACACATCAAAATAGCCGCTCACCTGCGCAATCCCACGATCTGTTGTCTTTATTTATAGATAGATATCGCAGAATCGAGAGGCGCTTCGTATTTTGCATAACGCTTGTAAGTTGTGTAGCACAATGCCCTGCAACCCATTAGGTATACACATACCGCTAGAGATATAAATAAAAAAATTCCACATTTGATTGTTATTATGACAGGAAAAAAGACCATACAAACTTTATTTTGTAAGTTTGAAATCTTCGCGGTAGTACTTATCCAATATCGTGTGGTGAAAGCTTAAACTTAGGGCCTCTTTCACAAGGACCTAATACTGTTTAACCGATGAATAAGGTTTTATCATTTCTTGTATTGACAATCTGTCAGAATTATTTTATTTGTCAGTTAAAGATTTCTTGACAAAGGTTAGGTAAATAACCCCTTATTCGGTTATTTCTGAAGTGCAAGCACCATTATTTATATAGAAGCTAAATAAATCAGTTCAATATTAAAATTACGGAGAAAGCAAAAAAGCTCAACTTTCCAAAAGCTCCGCCAAAAGAAAAACAATTTGTTCAATAAAAATGTACATTAATAATAACAACTTCATGATGAAAAAAAAATCATCCAATTTAATGATTCTTACGCTTACTTTTAAAACCACGAGAAAATCATAAATCTTTTGTTGTCGAAATGTATCAACTTCCTGTATGAACCAGTCCGTGAGCAGGCGCGATCGGCGCGCCGAGCACTTCCAAAACGGAGTTCTGATATTCTTTTTCTTCACGAATAAAAATAGAGCAAAAACAAGACGCCGTTTTTTGTACCCGACGACCTTGCGGCTGAGTGGATTCAGATTGTGATACACGGTAAAAACCGGAGAGTGTGATGAATCGCAGCCATTAAAACGGACCAGCGATTAACGATTGGGCAAATAATAATTAATTTTACAGAGTAAGCACTTCCTAGATACGCCACTTGTTTATTTTGTATGACTTGTTATCGATTCACTATACAACGATAGTTTTGGTTAATAGAAAAGCCGAAAGCGTTCAAAAGAACTCGAATGATTCTTTTTTTAATGAAATACTACATCTGACAAAGTAACATGGCTTTGTTAGCTCGACTTCCACGCAAAATAGCGCAGACACTATATAAATACAATTTTAACTATATACTGTTTTTTCTTTTAGATAAAATGTAAGGTGATGTTGTTTAAAAATTTTATTGTAAGTAATTGATTGCATTACTGAGCAAACTATTTTTAGGTAGAATACAAAATAACGTTGTTTGTTTGCACATAAATATTTCCGTAAACATGATTGTTATTAATCGAACATGGGAACCATCGTGCGACAGCATCTGGAGAAACCAGTCCTCGGTGGCAAAGGGTTTATCAAGACGTGACGTGCGTGCTTAGGCCATTAGGCTCTATGAATTCACTTTTACTTTTATTCAATAACACCTAAGCATAAATATTTATAAGAACAGCATCAGTCGCCGGATGTTAAACGAGCGTCTCATTTTTTTATAGCTTATATTCATCAATAACCTTCAAGTTTTAAATTGGCGGGATATAGATAATATCGACTTTATTTTATCTTTCAATTGGTATGTTAGTTTGATACACAGAGTACTTTTGTATTAACTGGTTTGATACTTTTGGTAGAATCATACGTACTTTATTGATTCTGTAAAGAAGGTAATTTTTTGTATATTTAGTAGGTATCTATTGCAGTATTGCTAACATTTTTGTTAATGGTCTAAGGATACAGTCAGTTAAGGAGAGTAATATCATTAACTAAAAACACAATAAAAAAGGTTTTAAATATATGTAATAAACACACCTAACTACATACTTAATTATAAGTTGAGCATAATTTTCGGGTACAATATGTCACTATTCAGCCAAGGGGATTTAGTTATGCATAATGTTGTAACTACTTATGCAAATAAAGCTTATAAAAACTTAAAACGATAAGGAAAAACAATATCTGGTATAGACTTAGACAAAAGAACACCTACGATTTTGATATATGTAGAATAAATTTAAATCGATAAAGCATGTATAATTTGTTTTAAATATTAAGTACAAGAAATAGCAATTTCAGATTATTCCCGTATATTTTCCAAAAATTTTCTGTCATACAGACCTCGTCCTGATCACTACAAATACAACAAAAAAAAAATTAGTCAATTCAGTCGAACCGTTCTCAAATGATTGTCTTTCATACATGCGGCAATATATTTAAAAATTCATGATTTTCTTTGTCAAGTTTATTCTAATACTTTTAGTGTTGGACTTGGTGCGAAGTTTAAAAAAAAACCAAAAACTCAACTCAACTCGACTACGACTATTGATTTTTTATTTATATAAGAAAATAACTTTTAAAATAATTGATATAATTATGTACCTACGTACCTATTCATATCGGTTTAAAACGAAGTTTAGCGCCTCATATTACAATGACTGTCAGCTCTTTAATCTATCTCAAAAGAAAGTGCTTATCAATTCAATTGTTCGGGTCCGCCCGCGTTGCGCCACACGGTCTTAGCTTTGGCGCTGCCCAACCCATTGTTGAAGTAATTATGAACGCCTATCGTATAAATTGGAAAATCTGTTATCTATTACCGATAGAAACCGCAACAGAGTAGGCTTACCCACCTTTCAGTTTTCTCAACACAGGACGGTACCTGAAGTTTAAATAACATGGGACCAAAATTCGAAGCTTCAATAGCGGAACGGGTCGGCGGCGTGGCGGACTGAAACGAAAGGTTGACAGTTCAAACCCCAGCAGTTCCACTACTGTCGTACCTACTCGTAGTACAAGCTTAACGCTTAGTTGAACGGGAACCAGAGATGTAAGCCATATTCAGCATGGCTAATATATAATTTTTAAAATAAAAAAGTAGAGTGTTCCGCTTGGTTTAGACTGTGCTAACTTTAGCAGAGCGTATGTATTGCGCTGTATACTATATCAGATCAGTATAGACATGATAGAGTGTAGACTTTTTCACAAAATTCCATGCGGAACAGGATAGCATTACTTTTAGAGCTGTTAGTTTAGTTTTTAGATATTGTGCGACTGAATTAGCACTAATTACTCGAATAGACAGAAAAACCAAACAAAGTAATATTTTATTCAACCTAGTTCGAGGATAAAATTGTAAAATTGTATCCTCGAACTACGTTACGTATGTACGTAGCCTTAAAATTACCTTATGTATTTCGCGCGTACCATATAAATTATGATAAAAGTATTTTATTTCCGTTAACTTGATAAAAAATTGCAAGGGAAGTAAATTCTAACAATTCAAAGAAAAATTGTCAAGAAATAAACTGTACATTCGTAGACAGGTGTCTAGCTAAGTAGATTCCTTTTAAGAGATAGGGAAAGGAAATATTGCAGAATGTTTATTCGTTGTTTACACAACATGAAAAAGTCAAGACTTCACAATATTAATTACGTTTACTTACGGCTAATATCAGTAGGTACGTTGAAGGCTGTTTTTATTCAAAATTAAGTACAAAACCGCATAATTACATCAATACTAATAACTTATAAATTCGAAAATGAGTTTGTTTGAACAATGGAGTAATGTAGCAACGTGAAAGTCCAACCCCACGGGGGCAAAGTCTATGAGAAGATGTTCTAATTGATCTACCCTGGGATTGGTTACTCCAGGGACTTTAGTCACGGAGAGTGAAAATCCGGTGAATTAAAATTATGCTAGAATTACAATACAAACACTTCAACGTATCTAACTAAACCATCCTAATCTCCGAGTGGTTTTTGACAATTATTGGTGTATGTATAAAATGTCAAAAATATGATACTTAATATTTATTAGGGCTAAACAGTTTTCTGTATTTGGAATCGGTATATATTATGTACTTAGACTTATATAACGTGATCTACACCAGCTAGTGACCAAAGTACAGGTTAAAGATATGAGGAAACAAAAAGGTCGTCATACATTTATTTCTATCATAAAACATTTTGTTAGAAAACTCGTGATCACTGCGAACTGGCACATCCTGGTGCTGATTTTGTAGTTCACAATCGGTTAACATAAATTGATAGCGCAGACTATTCTATTCCGCAGGAAATACTGTGAAAAAGAAAAGAACTATTTTGTGACTTGTCACAACCTAAAAAGTTTTATTTACAGATTGCGTAGGCATACCTATACCTTGTCAGGTTTCGATACTTCAAGGTCCTTTGAACTATGGTTGTTTATTTGACAAGGTTATTGCAACGAGCTCGGAATAAAACATCAATATTTTTATGATTGTAAACATTTATTGCAACAAGTTCTTGATTGCTTAACAATGATTGGTGAGTTTGTTAAGCTGTAAAACATTACCGCTTCTATCAAAAGGATTCAAAAATAAATAGTTTAATCCAACTTATCGTGGTAATAAGTATTTTGAATATGAATTCTGTATTTATCTAACTTATTTAGACTGAAAGTATTATTCCTAGCCTTATACTTATAATATCAACCTTTGTTTTTTTTTTTTATATATTAATTTGCAAATATGGCTCAATGTGTCGTTGAAGTCTTTTGTATGGCAGAAAAATAAGAGATGTTTAATCGAGTGCAGCTGGTAGAAACACTTCCGTTTATTAATTTTAAAGCCAAAATGGGCTCTACTTTATGAAAAAATAACCCAATTAATTGCAAGCATCTAGCTGGCGCCGCGCCGTTTCAAACGAATGCGAATTAATGAGCGTATTAAAATTGGCCATGCCGCACACCCAAGTAGATATCGGAACCTGTCCGCGGACAGCCCGTTGTATAAAGTGACCGTTCTTTGTCCGGATCGTCCTAGACAGCCGCCGCTGCCGCCGCCGCATTCATGCATAGTAAATAATTACAGTGATCAGCGGCAGGTGGACGCGCACGCGTTGCGACGCGCGCATAGAAATAGAAAGGCACATTGCAATAATTATTTAGTACAGTTATCCCTAATGGGCTATTTTGCGAAAGCTGTTGGGTAAATAAGCGGCAAGTTGTCCCCAGGTTCCTGCCGGGTGCACAGTGTACACGCGTGACTCCGCCCCCCGTTCCGCCGCGGCCGAACACGCCCGTGTATCAGCATTGAGCATACCTACATAACTACCTACATACCTAGAGAACTTTTGTTTTTGTTTATTAACTTTTGTCAGTGATGCTTAATCAACATAACTATGGAACGATAACTACAATTATTTAATTAACACATTGGACGTTACACAAAAAAATATTGTAGAAGTTAAAGGGACATACCACAATAGAGAATTCGAAAACTCTTTATAAAGATATTAACTTATATATTTAAATATAAAATTATGCCTTTGGTATATTTAAGTTAAATGTGCCATAAAACAGAAAAATTACTGGTAGCAGTTTTCTCAAAAGAAACATTTTCCATTAAGGTTTCCTAAATCTTGAAGTTTTGTTTAAATCGGAATCTGTAATTAATTTTAATCTAATTTTTTCAAATTTAAGTAATTAAGTGTCCAAAAATGACATGGTTTTTGTTCATTAAGTATTTGGTATTCATTGTTACATTATTTTTTAAACCTTGCATACATACATCTACTCTTTCTCGGCACACGAAATGACAAAACGATATACTTACCTACATAAGTATAGAAAGTCTACACTTCTATATTTTTGCGCTTAAAATGAAATTTGAATAATTTTTCTATTCGTAATGTACCAATATGTACGTAATATTATGAATATAATTTTAATGGTAGCAGACTATTAACTATTCAAAATGCGTCGCGAAGCAGTAAATTATCAGTCACTCTTAATTACATCAACGACCTTCAAATCTATGACAAGTACTAGATGAACGGGTTATAAAGAACCCCAATTAAGGCATATTTGCATACCTATTAATCCTATATTTAAATATTTCAGTTTTTATATAAAACATATGATGAATATTATAACTACCTACTACTATACGAGTTACATTGTCTGTTTCCCGTTGTTCGATCTAGTATATTCCCGATTTTTAGGAGATGAAGTGCATTTGATTTGAAATAACCATTTTTTTGTAATATTATTATAATATGCTTGATTGTAGGTAAGTATGACAGTAGTGATAGCCTAGTGGGTAGGACTTAGTAGCTAGGACTGCGGTCTTCTATTCGGGAGGTTGTGGGTTCGATCCCGGGCGCGCACCTCTGACTTTTTACGTAGTACGAGCCATAAGCTGCCATAGTTTAATGAGCAAACAATAGGATGTTATATATAAACTCTTGACTCCATGTTTTTCTAACTGTATTCTCCATCTGAATAAAGACGTTATAATCCTTGCTGTTAGTACAAAAGAACTGTTTCGACAAACAGAGAGTCTCGCCCGCAGCGCGGCGAGCGTGCGGCTCGCGGCAGCGGGTCAGAGGCTAAGCGATACTTTATTTTGAATAATTTATATGTCTTAGCGCGATAGACGGCGTGCCCTCCGCCTTGTACTGTTTATGGTAATGCGGGATATCGCGCATTGCAAATTCGCTGAATGCAGCCCCGGCTGCGCCCGCGCCTGCGCCGCCACCAGAACGGCTCGCGAACGATAAGGGCTCACAGGAATGCACTGGACTTTACAAATACCTGTGTTTCTGTGCAAGGCATTTCACATTTCCCTCTCTACATATTCATCACTTTATTCGTTTACTAACTTTTGCTCGCGAGTTCATCCGCGTGGAGTTAGGTTTTCAAAAATCCCGCGGAAACCCTCTGCTTTTTCAGGATAAAAAATAACTTATGTCACTCTCCAGATCCTATTGCTCCGTTGCGGCGTATTTGTAGGACAAACCATCAAACAACTTTCGTATTTACAATATTAGTAAGAAAAAGGGTTTGCCTTAGAGGTTTTCATAAGTAGAAACTTATGTTGTAGTGGTCGGTACATACGTGCTAAAAATTAAAAGCATTTTCAATTTTGTGGGATAATAATTTTCGCAGAATCGATACACCTAAATATACGTATGTATAGTAAAAATAAAATTAATGTATCCCTGTCAACTTGTAATCATAAAAACACGCACAGAATGTCGAAATTTAAACGAGAACAATCGCTTAAAAAACAAAATAATTAAAATGTAAAAGGTTCACTGCCATCCAGGGCAAGATATGTCGACGAATCAGGCATACCCGATGGTTAAGTTAAAAATCACTTGTGAGAAATTGTCATTAATCAAAATTAATGGAGTTATTATCGCACTGGAACTTTCAAAAAATATTTATTGCACACATAAATCAGTCTTAAGGGCCGTAACGAAGTGCAGCGAGGTTTCTAGGACGTGGCTGATCGCAATTACAGGCCGCCCCTCGCCAGCTCTACGTGAACAGAAGATTCTCATACGTAAAAGGCATAATTGGATTATTTTTTAGTACCTAAGCCAAGAAAGTATCGTAACCTAATACAAAATTTGTAAGTATGTACCAAAATATAATATGAAACCGTTGACAAACAACAGCAAGTCTCTCTTGTTATTTGCAAAAAATTCTATTCGCGAAAAAGAATTAAGAAAAAATATTATAGAAAGATTTCTAATACTGTATAATAAATACAGTGCGTGGTATAGGAATTTTATACATAACTGCTATCAGGTTTGTATTTCTCAACAAAGTAGTCAAATGACACTAAGTAAATGCAAAAAAATGCGTTACAACAATGCCTACCCAATGAAAACATTTATCATCGAGATCTCTCTCATTTTACATATTTAGGTTAAGAGAGGCAGAGTTTCGTAATTTTTAAAGTAGTGATTTATAGTTTATAGCGATGAAGCACCGATAGCGAGTTGTACAGAAAGCGAACAATATGACGTGATATTTTTATTAGATAATGATGTTGATGGAGCGCCCCGCCGGCTCGCACCGTGGGAACAATATTACGACCCGAACATTTCGCAATCGCCAACTATTTCAGATGACAACCTCGGAGTATTTAATATCCTGTAAGATAATTATAGCTAGCTGTATTAGATAAGATATTTATTATAGCGCATCATCGCCGCTTAATGGTTATTCATAATGTCTTTTTCAAATTAGTTTTATGCAGATTTACTAAGCTTACTGTCACGGTTCAGGATAATTCCTAGAAAGTTAGAGTGTTTAACTATATTAACAATATTCATGTAGATTATCATAGTGAATTTTTTAATTGGCTTTTATTGATCGTTCTAAAACTGAATTACTTGGATATGAAGCATTTACAATCAAAAACAATAACTTCCAGTCTAGCACATTTTGAAACTTAGGTTAATGTAATGATTACAGTCATATTTTGTATTAATTCCCTGATTGAATGTGGAATTTTTGTAATGTTTTTTTGTAACCAATAAAGTATATTGTCAAAGTTTTTAGCGTTACGAGAACATTTAAAATGAAAACGTAACCGTTGACAGGTTGCATGCGAAAACAAAAGTGGCAAAAGAAATGCAATCCATGTATGGATTAAGAAATTGACATCTGACTGTGGCGACCACGGTTTGATTATAATTGGCAGTATATTAACAAACAAAGTGGTACCAGGGGCGACCTGTCGACATATTTATGTGTACTGAGATAAGGGTTGCC
Organism: Hipparchia sbordonii; assembly: GCA_038048805.1. NCBI lineage: Eukaryota > Metazoa > Arthropoda > Insecta > Lepidoptera > Nymphalidae > Hipparchia > Hipparchia sbordonii. The sequence continues at coordinate 7,113,760 of CM076097.1, read as the reverse complement.
AGTACAGTGCCAGGTCAGGACAAGTTTCTCGAGTCAAAACCAACCAATTACTTAAATTACTAAAGTAATTTCACATTTACATCGAGGAATTAAAAAATGTTATTCTAATCAAAGATAACAACAATAAACGTAAATATACGATTTTCTATATTTTCGAAATTAAATGAAACAAAAGATATTACATATTACAACAATTTTATAAAATTGTATTAATTTTTATTAATCAAATTTAATGATACTTATAATAATCTATATGCCACTCTCTAGGTCTTAACTATCTTCAAAAAAAAAAAGTCTATTTATTGCTCAATGATTTTAATATGTATACATATTTTTTGAAGTCAATGTGTTAATTAATTTTTTTAAATATAACTACCTAAATAAAATTGGAGTAAGCAATTAGGTACTTGTAAGTAGTAAATAATAGATTTGTGTTAGGACACTATTGTAGACACCTACCATATATAACGCATTAACATTATTAAAATAAAATTCTTTCATAATAATATTTAGTGAGAAAAATAAAAAGCAATTTTATTTTTAATATTCTTATAGACTATATCCAATCAAAGTCGATCGCTTGGCAACCCTAAAGATAACAGCGTAGTGACCTGCGTGTCACCGACTTAACGAAAGCTCGCGGAGGTCGAGACACTTTCTACGACCTACGAACCAACATTTTTATCATCGATCACGCTCATAATTTATCTGACATTTTTGTTCCATTCAATGGCTCCGAGGCTGGACTTAATTTACTTTTTACAGAAAACAGTGAAACTTTTAAGAAGAAAAAATATGCACTTGTTATTATTTTTATTCGACAACAGAACAACTCGTAAGTAAAGTGACAAAAATCCATGCTTCCGTACCTACATCTGTTTGTCTGTAACCTTTTACGATTCAAAAGCGGATCTGATCTTGACAAAATTTAGCCCAGAGATAACTTGCTTGCTCCTGAATATTGACTTTAGTATTATAATACTTTTGGTACCGGATAATAAATAATCAGTTTTACAACATAAGTTTTAAAAACCTAAAACCACGCGGACGAAGTCGTTGGCATAAGCTAGTACAATAAGGAGAGTTTTATAAGTTATGCCTGCCATAACCTGATATCATGTTCGAAGACTTTGATCTTCAGGCACTGAAGTATTTTAGACGAACAACATCAAGAAGCCTCCCGAAGGCTTCCTAACTGAATTGAATTTAGCAGTTCATCTTTTTTGAAATATAAGCTGATTAGGTGCTACAAAAATATTAGAGGAAGCGAAATCATCTTACAACATATAAAAATGATTACAAAGACTCAAGAAGTGAAGAAAGTTGACTTTAGAATTACACTCGTTGACGAAAAACATTGCAGGTAGTAATTTACAGGCACTGCAGAAATTAAAGTTTATTATTGCACCGTAAAAATTTATTAAGCCACCAAGAACACATAATAAGTAACGAAATTTTAACTGACGATAAAACGAAAGCACTGGTAGGTATTTGCGGTAAAGCTATCAATAAAGTCCGTATACCAGTGCGAAATGAATGGATTTCGGAAATATTTTCTTGGTCAATGTCAAAGACACTTTTTTCGGTTTGAATATTTGAACGTTTTTAAAAAATGAACGAACACGGGTTTAATGACAGATTTAACGATTGTAATAAAAAAGATTACAATAATATGTTAAGGATCGATCGCTTCTCAATAAAATGTTGCGGTGAAACCAAATTTAAAAGCTATCTTAGGAGTCAATTTGAAAATTCACAACCATAATTATTCATTATAACAATTACGGACATCGAGAATGCCGATAGGAAAGTTGGCAAAATACGTATAAATCATCGGTTAAGGCACATGTTAGAGATAAGCGCGCGCATGAAATATGAGTGTTGTCGGTGTCGTTTAGCGAACGAGACGACAGCACGTGGCATATCGCGCGGTGTACCTGAGTACCACCGGTGTACCTTGCGGCACCACCTGCAGGATTCGACATCCCACTAACATCTTACATGTGTAAGCGAGGCCGATTTCATTAACTTGCGTTAACGGTTAAACTTTTAACCTTTATTTTGGTAGGATTTCAAAACTGCCTCGTTTGTCTAGTGGTGAGCTAGTTCCACTACGAATGACGAGGTCTCGGGTTTGATTTCAGTCCGGGGCGGGCCAATAAATGTATTGAGTTTTTCAATAAATTCTTGGTAGTACTAGCCCGGAGTTAGGAATTTGGCGGTGAGTCATCCCTATGCCTCGGAGAACATGTAAAATTGTCGGTTTTGCGCCAGATCTCTCCCCAGTCGTGTCGGATTTTCCGTCCCATCGAAGTATGAGAGTGAGAGAATAGTAAGTCACTGAATATAAGTTACCCTTTATGCGTTGATGCTGTATTATTATAGCTTACGTTCTTAATCCTCCCTCTGGTTTTCCGGCATCAATGGTAGTCTATATCGCTCTCTAAGTCTTCAAATATATACCCATACGAGAGATTGTCGATCCATTGATCCCTTGCTGCGTGTTTCAAAGACAAACCAACGAACAAACACACTTTCGCATTCATAATACATACTCATAAGGATTTTGCCAAGAATGTATTTATAACCAACACTATCGTCTTTAGTACAAGGAGAATATCATATGGTATATCCGGGCTTACATCCCGTTCGTACTCCTACACACCATAGATATAAATTATTTTTTTATTATTAAATAAACAATTCTTTGGTGTGTTGGTACCAAAGGTTGGTAGGTACAATGTATGCTATTTGCGTGGGTGCACTTGTAGTTTTTCTTACAAAGAAAATTAGGCATACTGGATAGGTATGACTCATATATATACCTTTTTTTCCGCCAATTGATGTTTCTGTTAAGAGTATACACAACACTTGTACGATAATATTGAATAGATATTATACGTATAAGTATACGCCTTTTTTATTGGTTTAAAAAATGTTTTACCGCGTGACATCGTACTCTAGGCTATCCCGATGAATATTGCAGTGCCACCTGCAGGAATCGACATCATGCACAACATCTGTAGCTAGCTGATGTCGTTTACCTGGAATATTAACGGTATACCTATATCTATACACCTTGGAAATTATCTTAAAGTTGATCGCACATCAGTTTCAGCAAGCGTTATATGAAGCCGGGTTGTTTGATGACATAAATTACTCTTTGAGAGCCAATTTCGAAAAGTTTAATCGAGGAATAAATTGAAAGTTCTAAAAGATTTTTGTGTTGAAAATCTGCCAAAACTTCAAAATAAAGATAGCTTATTATTAGAATAGTTCGCTTGGATTAAGATTTTTTAATTCCCGCAGCAACTCTCTTATTTTCCGGGATAAAAAGCCTATCTGTTATTCCAAACTATAATTTATCTGTGCCTTTCAGCTAAATCGGTTCAGTCGTTGCGGCGTGATTGAGTAACAAACATCCAGCCAGCCATAATTTTATCCAAACTTTTGCATTTATATTATTATAATAGGATCAAAGGATACGTATACACTCTTGTTTTTTGGAATATTAGTAGCCATAAAAAGCAATTTTTTTTGTTATACATAATATATTATTGCTGCTAAATAGAATAAATTAATCATCTCTCAATCACAGGTAACTACAAGAATTATTTTATTTATCAGATAAGAAAAAAAGTAATGACATAATTATTATTATACGACTATCAACATTTATTATTTGAATAACAGAGCCGGGGGCTTTTTGAAGTAACGGTTGGGTCATGGTGTTATAACGTAAGAATGCCAATTTCTTCAAATCCAAGTAGGTCAATATGGACAAAGAGGCTATTGAAAACCGAAATCAATATCAATAATAATCACTGTGTAAGACATACGCGGCAGCATATCTCAGAGGCTATAGTTGCCACTCCGCCCGCGCTCTTGTAAAGAAATGGCCAATAAATATAAGCAGTCAATAAAGATATCGATCAAAATTACAGGGTTCCGTTGATTTTACAAATATAAAGAGATCGCCCCTGTCGATCGCGCGGGGTGGCCAGGTGGCTCTTCCGTGAAATTGTAATATTATGCCGTTTAACAATAATTTAGCGCGGCCATGAAACTTGAACTAATTTCTACAATTACTACTCGAATTGAGTTGTTCAGAATGGCTTAATTGAAGGCATGAATTTCTTTATTTGCATGCACAATTTATGACTACGTTTTCACGCGTAAACGCACCTACAGCGAGGAGCTTGCGAACACGATCAGGGTTAATGATACACGTTGAGTAAGAAAAATCTCGGTCAAATCATAAATACAATAATGAATTTTTGCAACACAATGAGCTGAATCGATATCTTTTGGTGAACCCAAGATTTATCTTTGGGTGTTACAGCTGAAACGGTTAAATTACTTTGTAAATCAACTTACCTTTGAATCCATTTGAGCTGCATTTTTGAAATAAACGCTCGGTTCAGACTGAGACTCCTTCGAGCGCAACAAAAAGCAGACAAAATATTATGACTTGGCCCAAATATTTGCCTCATGGTCCAGTATGTTACATGATGAGCTACTAATGCTAATCTAAGTACTGCCTCAAGTGGATACGATGATAAATCACGTAAGTTTCCTAAATACACGAATCTAGACGAACAAGGCATATAACGATGATGACAATGAATGTAAAATTCTTCGTCACAGATACGAAACAAATCCGCAACCAATAAGAAATAGCTCTGGCTCTTGATGTAAGTTGACAAAAGTCTTATTATCGTTTTCGTAAGCTCGAAAGCGGCCCTTCGGCCAATTGCATCGGTTGCCAGAGTCAAGCGACGCAAATTACTTTGGCACCGTTTGACGGCGGGAAATTTCATTACCACGAGCACATATCATTATTATCTCGTTGGCAATCTACATATTTTACTTCGTACAGTCAGCGTTGAAAAGACAAACCATCACCTAGATATTATTTTGAAATCGTTCATAAGGTAATGTTAAGAAGGTGGTATCTTTATTTACATTCATAATGTAATTATAATAGTATGCTTTATGCGAAAGTATATCTAGTATTCTGCTTGTCTTTTACCTTTTCATAGTTTACATCCTATTAGAATTAGATACGTTTTTCCTGGAAACACAAAGAGTTTCCACGGGGTTTTTGTAAACCTATCCATACGATATAAATTGCGGGCATTGGCTTCTTTTATATTAATTTCTAACTTGATACGTCACCAATTAAACCAGTGTGATCTCATAAAATCAATTTAATCAGATAAAAATAAATTATATACTGATGAAGGTAATATCTGATGCTGACTGTATATACCTAAATGCGCGGGTAGTTTCACTTTTTGACACTGGTTTTCGAAAATGACCCGACTTTATAAATTTTCGGCGCGGTCGGCGGTTCTTGCGAAGGGCGTGTTACAGTTTTAAGTGAATTTCTTTTTGACCTCTCGTTCCAAGGTGCCGTACGTAATTATATGAGACCCGCATGACACGCAATTTCGCGTAAATAACATCAATTGACATTTATAAAGTTTGAGAAGGAACGACACCAGGGCTGTCGGCACAAATATAACCTCTTACAAATCTCCGAAATCCAAATTTTGATCTCAAAATGTCTAATACTTTACCCATCGTTAATCTTGTATAGTTTTGAAACATAATTTGATAACAGCATACTTGTGATTCTATTTAGCAAATCCATAATAAACAAAAATATTAATCTATTCAGCATTTTCTAGTTTAATTTTTCCCTTATCCTTTTAAATTATAAATGTGGAAGTGTGTTTGTTTGTTGGTTTGTCCTTCAATCACGCCACAACAAACCATCGGATCGACGAGATTTTTTGCATGGGTATAGCTGAGGACTTGGAGAGCGACATAGTACATAGCTACTTTTTATCCCGTAAAATCAAAGAGATCCCGCGGGATTTTTAAAACTAAATCCACGCGAGCGAAGCCGTAAGCATCAACTAGAATTATATAAAGGGCTTCTGGAAGAGATAAATCCACTGTATCAAAATTGAATGTTTTTGGTAACTAAAAATAATAGGTAGGTACATAGATAGTAACTTTTGTTAACTTATCTAGTAAAAGCTAGTAAAAGATATTACACCAGTAACAACAAAACTCTCAGTGAAAAATGACTGTTACAAAAATATTAATCGCTACCGAGTACTTAGTTTTCTGTCAGGCTCTGTCATCTACAAATTACAGTGCATTGCTCATGCAAAAAGCAAAGGCTAAAAGTAATTTTATGATTAAGCTATTTATTATATTGGCTGAGACTTTGTAATTAATATTCTTCAACTTATATAGATACTCCCGGTATTTAACCTAATCAATACACCTAATTAGTTTTACTTTGATTTGACATACCATCATTTTTTATACCTTTTAAGAGATTGGCTATTTCCGTAGCATATCAAGGGTGAGATCTCTAATACGATCATTATAAATGCAAACTCTGTCTGTCTGGTTCTCTGTATCGTTTATTTATGAAACCACTGAAACAATCATTTAAAAATTTGAAGTTAGCCCTTTTTAAGTCAGATTAGGATTTCCAAGGGAGTTTTAAAAACCTAAAACCACTCGGATGACATTATGGATATTTTGCTATTGCTAGTAAGCTTTCAAAGAAGACTGAGGCTGATTTTATTTTAGTTCAAGGAATGTTACGAACATTCCGCGTAGATTTAGTTTTTGCTAGTAAGCTGTCAGAGAAGACTGAGGCTGATTTTATTTTAGTTCAAGGAATGTTCCAAACCAAGCGGAATGGTTTTTAAAATGCCTTGGGGACCCTTTGTTTTTATGCTATGCCAATGAAAGTAGGATGGATTGGTGTATATTTTTGCAATATTTAACGATAACCTAATTGATTGTTAATATTTGACACATTTTTTTTTATTTTACGGTACAGTTATGTGAATTTTGGGTAACGGCTCTTAAATGGTCCCAAAGTGGATCTGGAGCTCGTTAGCTGGCAACCGGGGTCCCGACAAGGTAATGACAGACAGCCGCCTCCGTAATCAGCCGTGAATTCACTCCGACATCACACCTTGAAATCATTTTACAATTTTTTCGAACTCTATCGAAGTCCTTGCACGTCCGAGTACCGCGTCAACTAAACATATCATTAAATTGCTCGTACTCTATAATTATTCTTTTCCGTTGAAGCCTTAAGCTTTCCACAGAACTCGTACTGGCAAGATTAAAAGCTCGCTGAAATAAAAGCACTTTGAGATTGATAAAATATTTAACAGTTTTTATGTTTAACGTGTAAGTACCTAAGAGTACATGTATTTTGAGGAAGTCAACCCGTGATTTATGAGTGAATTACATATCAAAATATACAATCGAGAAGGATTTTCAACATACTTTTTGGTAGCTAATAAAGCTGAGAAAAAAAATTGCTGAAATGAATGTCCGGTTGGTATAACAGTCTGAATCTCAAAACAACTAAAAATTTTATATAACACTCTCGATTGACCTAAAGTTATATCTAAAACGTTATAAAATAAGGAATAAGTTTATCTGCTATTTGGTAAATTGTGTTTGTGTAAATTTCCACATAATTAATTACAACTTTTTGCGATAAAACATTATATATTCTGATATTATTTGATGATCGAGTTATTAATTAAAGTAAGGTATTGAGTCATTAATTAGTCCAGGGTAATGATAAAAACCAGCTCTTCAAAATTAACCTTTTAACGGTAGCGAACCCTAATATGGGACGCTGCGTTCGTTGGCATTGGACAACAGTAATCTGTTTTTCAAAAATTCTTTTCAAAATACCGTTTCAAACGCCACTACAACGTATAAAACTTGCTGAAGGGACCACAAACCAAAACGTCATCTGCGTATACAGGGTGATTTTTTTGGTTGTGCACAATTTTTTTTTAATGTTGTATATAAACGAAATTTTCAACACACTTGCCCATAAAGTGGCTCCCGGTTCACCGCAGTTAGGCACACAATGACACCTTTAACTCAAACTGTGACTTTTTATTACTATTATTCACAATGTGAGTTATAGAATTTTTTTTTTAAATTTTATTGGTTGAGTTGCTTTGTTCTTTAAAAAGTTTCTATTACAAAAAAGATCCTACCTATTGCCAAGATACCTATTGCTTGCTCATTTCGTACAACTTCGTATTTAAATAGATAATTTCAACTTGTACGTGTTTAATAAACTCAAATTCCCCATTTTGTACGTGGCTATAAGAGAAAAGCCAAAAAAAGATACCTCATTCTTTTAGTCTATGGCCATTAAATTTTTCGCATTCCGGAAAACTGATTAAATCAAATAAATACCTCAATAGGCTGTATGGTCGTCGATCTTTGCCTGCCCTCAAGAGCATCTCAAGAGGGCGAACAAAAGAACAACATTAATTTTTCCCGCCATTGCGAAAAAATTTTCACAACTCGTTTTCACTGTTTTGTACCATAATGTACTATTTTAGTATTATTTTCTTCACAAGTGTGTTGAAAAACGTCGTATGATACACGTGTATATTGATGATTACCGTCCTCGGCTACCTTAAGACCCTCACCTCACCTCACCTCACCAAAAAAAATTTCTGCACTACCTAAAAAAATCAAATTGTTGAAAAAATTCAAAAATGTTGATTTTTCAAAAGCGCTGAATCCATTTCGATAAAATTTATATGGGACCACCTCTGAAGTATAACTTATCAAACAAAAAAGAACCATTAAAATCAATTCATAATTGGCGGAATAATTGCGTAACAAAAAAAACATAGAGTCGAAACGAAAAACTTAAAAAAGATACGATAGAAAATGGAATCGTATCTGGAATGTATTTGAAACATATTGTGTTGGAAACATGATATTATCCATACTAAATGCGAGAGTAAGTCTGTCTATCTGTAACCTTTACACTCTATACCGCTAAACCTATTACGACAAGCTAAAAGTTAGCTTCCATCCTGCGGAAGTAGTAGTAGCTGTTAGTATACGTAAGATACATTTCATCAATAGTTATCAAGAAATTTTCACGGAATTTTAAGCTTACAATTTAGTTTTTTTTTATTCTTTCGTAATCTCACAATTCTGAAATGTCTGAGTTACAGATTATGGTCAAATTAATTTATAAATTTTTGATTCCGGAACATCAGATAGGCTGCTCTCAACAATCTCAGCTGTCATCGCCGTCTTGCCGGGTGAACAGTTTCGAATCGTCAGTAATTATTAAACGCTGCCGAAAAATTAAAGCAGTGATACGATAAATCCCGGGTTTATGTGATACAACCGCTGCTGTAAGGGCCTACCCACATCTTTCCCGGTGTGTGCGAAGTGAACGCCAAAAATACTTATATTAAAATTTAAAATAATTCGGGAATGACGCATCTCAGGCTGCTCTTGTTCGTAGGTGGCTCCGATCCGCTCAGCTCGTCGCCCAACTCGCCACTCCGCTTACCGCAGCGCTTAAAGTCATAGAGCGCGGTTTCCACTGCTAAAGGATAGTGAGCGCGAAATAGTTAAGCAAAACCATAAAGATAGTAAAGATAGATAGCATAGTAGGTAGACGGATATAGTTCATTTAAAATTGACCCCAAAATTGGTCTGCGCATGTCCCAATTTGCACGTACGGTAGTAAGACGTCATAGCAGTAAGAAATCTTTATGCGCAAAACTGACTGTAAACAAAATAGGTTAAAAATCTGCAATCATCAAAGGCTCTTCCTTAACGCCATTTCCAATGTTCATCAAATGACTCTTTTTGACCCATTTGCTCGCTCAGTCTTTTTCCACTAGACTCTTAGTTGATGAAAGTGCTTGTATGTACTTTTCCTCTGCGAATTAAATGGAGTCCATACGGAGTCCGCCCCGCTCGAGGTGACAACCCTGCTCAAGGGGGTAGAATGTGCTGTCACCGGCGAAGTTGACACTGTTACTGAAGGCAGAGGAATGACGGCTCAGGTCTTGTGCAAACCTGTATCTTAAATCGATTAAGCTTTATTTTCTGTTCTCACGATTGCGTGACAAGGTTTAATTACTAGAAGGTGTCGATTCGAAAATCCGTACAACGCGTCCACTTAACGTTTTTGCAAATCATAGTTATTAAATCAATACTAAATGGTATTAACTTTTCCCTTTTTTTTCTTTAAATAAGCAACACCTTTACGTGCCACGTCAATAAGTATAATGAAACTTGTTTTAGTAGGTACTTCATGTAAGCACAAGAAGCTTTTGGATGACTGCGACAGTTCGCCTTAATAACTTTTTAGCCTAGTATTTAATAAGACTCCGTACTCCTTTTCAGAGCGATTCAGGGTTCGAATTCCAGTAAGTTCTATGAAGCTACGTGGGTTAAAAAAATTAAATAAGTATGTATCACTTTTCTTAAGAGGAAGGAAAATATTGGAAAGAAACCTTTAAGTTTTCCACAATGTTCTCTAAGTTGTGTCCAGTTTGCTGGTCTGCATTTGGCCAGCGTGCTGGATAAGACGTGGTTTAAGCCTTTCTCGTTCTGAGAGAAGCCCGTGCCCAGAGATGACGAATAAAATACATATTTTTAAAAAGATTGAAAATTCTCCTAAAAATGTCTGCTAAAATTTTGAAATTTTCTGCTACCGCCCGAAATCCTGAAATTCTCTGATACCATCGCCGCCATGATGATATAAAGTCGATTTGTAGAAAATTGCATCTTTCTGTAATGGTTCATGCTACGTAAGATCTATGAAATATGAATCCGTTTCTTAGAGGAGAGCATATCGGTACACTACAATATGAAGTGCAGTATACCGGCAACATAGTATCCAATGGCTAAGGTAGGTACTGCACAAACACGACCGTTACATTCACCATAACAAATAGACATTAATTTAAATTCATAGAGACAGAATAGACAAAAGAGGCAAGTTTCGTCAGGAATGGCGCGGCGCGCGGCGCGGGGCGGCGCGACGGAGCGTCGACGGTATCGGCCGTTCTATCTCACGCCCTGTTACCACGTTTCTCACCTCCAGACGCCACCTCCGAGCGCCCGCTCCGATGCTTTATCTCTTGCAATCACACCACTCATCTATTACCAAAGCCTCGCCCAATAAACCAAATGTTGTTGACCTACTCAACCTTATAATTAGTACAAACAATCCCACATAACCTTATGAAGAATGTTTGAACAGAGAAATTACCTATTATTTAAAGTTTGCAACAGGTGATTAGGTAATTAAGTACAATAATTTCTTCTTTATCCTCAACTAATCATGTATGACTAAGTAAGACATCAATATGAGTAGGTATACTAAGTATATATCCTTCAAATGTTATTAGTAATTTCCTAGTAGATACCTAATGAAATATTTTAAGATAATATTTCTCATGTGCTGAATTTATTTTCCAAAACCACAAAGGCACTTACGAAGCTGCCAATAATAGGATTAGATAAGGTTAAGTTCTATATGGGTGTATAACTGAACTTAGCTACTGGGAATCTGGCATTTAATTTGCAATATCTAGGCTGATCAGTCAAGCGCTAACATCTAGATTGCTAAGCCGTTTTATTAGTCTAATCCTAATTCAGTTTTTATACGTCTAGGTCTAGACTAGCCTCGCTTGACGAGCTGAAACCGCAACCAAAAATTACTTTCACCCACTAATTGTTTATAATGGTAGCGTCATACCGTGAGATAAGTAAATGTCAACATGTCTACCCACATTTCAGCCTCAGATCGTTATTCATCTGTTACACTTTTAATAAATGCACCAAGGTGAATGTTTGCATTTAGCTGTCATGTTGTTTATTATCTAGCACTTAAAATTCATCATTGAGACAGTTTGAGCCGCGAAAATCTTGATGGCGGCAGTGCCTTCCTACTTACGTAATGACATCTAATAAATTAATCGATTGGCCTTTACGCTTCTCTTGTGTCTGTATCCTGGCGATACTTCCGTCTGCATACATACCTTCATTTACATCTATGAGGTTGGCCTAAAGGTCTAACTGTAATATAAAGTAGCAATATGACGTATAATATACCTAAGTGATAAGTTTAAGTTTAGCCTGCCAGAGCACAGAGCTTTCGTGTTTTGTTATTCGTTTGGAAGAAACGTATAGTCAGAACAACCAAAAAAGAAATCACAGCAGCCTGTCCAGTGCTAATCATAGATTAAAGATACCGGTCAGTAATTTTAACCAATAGCGAAAGAGTGCCAGCGAAGCAGAGGTGATTGCAATCGTCACATTGTAGCAATCATTTTTAGACAATCGCCCAGCAGAAGTTTTAATGCGTAGATTTGATCGGCCTATCTGACGACCCACGTAATTTCAGCTCTGTACCTGAGTATATATGTTTCAACGAATTCATCAACAAACAGTTTCGATTCAACAAGTCACGCAGTGTTTCAGCAGCTTCGCTGTATTCATTTTACGACGTATGTAGGTCCACCAAGACTCGGAAGCCGTATTCGCCGTGAATTCATACGGTCTGAATACAGCGACCATCACAATTCACAATGCATCAACCATCAGCGCTACAATAAAGTGAAGGGCACGCGGAATTCTCGGATTATTTTAACTTGTCTTTTTCAATGTCAGCGTTTAAAATAATTGCATCACAATAATTTTAATATGCGGGTCTTTTGTTTTTAAAGGAGCGTAATAAGATTATTTCCTGGATGTCTTGAGTTATTGTGTCAATAACGTACAAAATAGCTATCCATCATCGCCATACTATATTTAAGACGTCTGTCCGTCGCGTCAGTCAGTCAGCTTGTAAATACAAGATTTCCTGGTTACTTGAAATGTTTTTTATTAGTTATATTTTTTTATGTTATTATTGCAAAGTTTACATAAAGATGATTGACACTTGACTATTTTTCTTTAATTTTTCCTTCTAAGTAGGATATAACACCGCTAAAGTATTTTTTACATTGATTATGAGTGTTAAGAAAATAATTATGTTATGATACGTTTACCTCACGAAGTTACGGGCGCTTTACTTGTGGTTACGTCGTGTACATGCACTACATGCACATTGCGTAAATTTACGTACCTGTCAGGAGTCTAGGTGGGAACGGTCAGGCGCGAGCAAACTCTCGCTCACACTTATACAGATACGGCACAACCATGAGCCGCATACCCTCGTGAATTGAAAGAATCGATTGACATTATAATTAAAATCGGCTTAGTAGTTTTGGCGCCACAGTAGACTATTCGAAAATAGTCATGTCATATATATGTATGTGTGTGTATGTGTATGTGTGACACATATATACCTACATACATGAATTATTTACATACGTACGTACATACATACATAGACTGGCTTTGCCATAGTCGGGTAAAAATAGTTACGGAGACATAATCGTAGGTTCTATTAGTAATTTAGCGAATTAGTAAATGCAGGAGTAGATTATTAAGTCTTATGTTTATGTCTTACACAAGCTTTAGAATAACGGCAGAGACTGGGGTAGTGTCGATTTTATCCGAGGACGAGATGGTCGGACGGTCGCGTGACCGGCCGCGGCCGTGCGACCGCCTTTTCAGCAGGTCGATATTATAGATACCCATTTATTGAAGTTATGGTCTAAGAAAACTAATGCCATGTTCTTAGTAGGCCAATACAAAGCGTGACGACATATCAGATATAATTCCTGTTTTTTTTTTGAGCATAATAAATTACAGTTTTATTTCATTAAGTAAATTATTTAAGTTACTTCTAAAAAGCTCTAATACCTCATCGATAGTAGTTGCAAATTACCTATTATTATGTATTTAATTTTTAAAGTACAGTATTTAGGTATGTTATTTAGTTCGAATCGAAAGCCCGATAAAAGTTTGTTAGCCGGGTCCTAAGGTTTTGAAATGACAAAATACCTGACTTTAGGTACACTTTAAAAAGCTCAAACAAAAGCCTTTGTAGGTATTAACCTTCATGTTAGTGTTACTTTTTTAATGAAGATAAATGCCTTCTCAGGATTTACCCAAGCTAGACCACAAAAGATCATAAAATCCCTCTGAATTAGTATACACAATAAGGAACAAGTTACCGGATCCGTTATCGTTACGTAAGGTTTTTTTCTTCAATTAGTGAGTAAGCGTGGGCCGTATGCCATTGTACTTCGATCAGAGCATCGGTACTTTAATTCCGGCGACATTGAATGCTTCTCAGAATTAGATTCGGATTAGATAGGCCGGATGTTGCGGGAATACCGTTATGAAATTACTTAAGATGCAAATCGAATGTTATGAAATTTCGTATTACCCGTAATTTGTATAATAGACCCATCTTGTCTAAATATACCAGTTGTTGCTCTCAAACCAGAATGCTGCAGAATTTTGGGTGCAGCGCACGAGGAAAGCGTTATTAATAAATGTACGGCACTTTATAATATGATTTTCTAAAATAATTACAAACATTTTAACTTGTTAAGTTAAAAAAAAAGACGTGTGGCATTCGGGGACTGCCGCGGTAAAGCTATTGCATAGCATTTTTTATCTAAGCCATCTATTGGTGAGAGGAGTCCCGTGTCAGGTTATTTTCGTTACGGATTTTCTGGATTCGGTTTTCACGCTTAAGGCCCGCGATAGAAGCTATGCAATAGCTTAAAAAAAAATTAATTAATTGTTTAATTGTTTTTTGCTTCATGAATCTTTGGCTGCAAATTCACTTACCATTTTAAGATGACCTGTATATATCTTGTATCTGGAAGGAACTATCCTCTGCAACACAGGTTTTCCTAGCGCAGAAGGTAGGGACCAATAGAAATATGTAAATTTTATACGTCAATAAATAAATTCTTATTCTTATTATGTAATCGGAGTCAATGTATTAAAAAAAAATACCGGTAGAATAGATAATAATGGTATATAGTCATACACAACTTTAGCTTGCCTGTTTTTTCAGTTAACCAACAGTACCAACAGATAATAAATAATAATTAATGAAAAAAAATTTCGTTTTGAAGTGTATGCTCACATCTTGCTTAAAAACTCATAGATAAGGCAGAATATTGGAACAGCTGGAGTGAGGTAAAGCTATTAAGTTCTATAGACAGGTCATGATCGAAAGACGATTTCTTACAAAGAGGCAGATTCCTTTAACTTAGAGCTTTTCCTGATAGCTTTTAGGTCTTTGTCATAAGCTCATCGATAAATGCTAATCCAAACCTACTTATGCATTGACGTACGAAGATCTAAATTTATTTTTATTTATTTTAATCGAATTCCTCGTTGGTCTAGATTTTTAGAAGGAACCTTGATCGGCGGCATGGCAATGAAGTTCTGGGTTCAGTTAGGAACTGTGTCAATAAAATATTATTGAGTTTCTCTATCACGAAATTCTCAGTCACAGATGTCAAGGTGGGAAATCAGCGGCGTCTCTCCAAATGTATCCGATTGCCGTCTCATCGGACTATGAAAGAGCACAAATTTTTATACAATAACATCTCCAGCGTAGTTGGCTAATCTCTATCGAGGTTTGTCGTTGTGGCCGGAACTCGGTCAAAAGGCTACTAATAACAATTGGAGAGCATCATATTATTTCTAAATTATGTACTACTAAAATTAAAACTTGAAATAACTTTGACATCATGTTTTACACACATTGCACATCGCATTTTGTAATATTAATAGGCATTTGTTGTGAGCCGAACCCAGAGAGCGTATTATTGTTTTTGACTGTTTCTTGCATGTTGTGTTGTTAAAATTTGTACTTACATATGTAGTTAATTTGAAGCGTCAGTTTGCGGTGAGCGGAGCGGAGTGTAGATTTCGGTTGAGAACCGCCCGAGGCTCGCATGGCACGTTCACTTGTAAAAATAACAATAGAAAATCACTTCACGGGTTACGGCCCAACGCACTCATGACTAGCCGTAAAGCCGGCGTTCCACTACGATATGAATACAGTATTTTATGTCGGTTTTACGATTGCACTTTTGTTTTGCTTACCTCCTTCATTTAGGCTTAATTTGGAGGGAAAAGGGGAATGGGTCATTTTAAAAAAGGCAAGTATTTAAAAAAAAAACATGGGCACGCATGAGGACTGCCAACAGAAGTAAAAAGACGTGTTACTCATAGCGACAGATATATAATGTTAACATTAGCATGTCGATGAGTTGACGCGAACCCATAAGATGTCCTACCAAGAACCGCTCAACGCGCCTAAAGAAGTGTTCTCTTCAAAAATACATGGCGCTGTCCAACGTTGCTGCGTTGCTTCAGCGCCACCGACCGTGCTTTTACAGCTAAGACAAATACACTGTATCTTCAGATACAGTGTTTTATCGTAACAGAGATGAATGAGTTCCTCGCACACGTTTACCTATAGTGGTATTTAAATATTTCAACTAAGTCTTAAAAATACTGAGAAAAAATGGAAATACACTGTATCTCGTAAAACATAATGGTAAAAATAAATACAGAAAATCGCGATTTCTGAAAAATGCTTGTTTATATTAGATACAGTATATTGTCTTGGAACGGCAGCGGAGCGTTCTCCATAGAAAAATCTGTTATACGCTATACAAACAGCGCGAAAAGCCTCATTAACCCAACGGTTAAAGGTGCGGACTGAAAACTGAATGGTCGCAGGTTCGAACCCCATCCATTGCACTATTGTCATACCCACCCCTAGTACAAACTTTCCGCTTATTTGGAGGGAATAGTCAACTTCAAGCTGGCTAATATTCTCTTTAAAAAAAACGAAACGCCCTGTCGCCGTATACGGTATGTCATTTTGAATATTCCGTGGTGTGTCGGTGCAGAAACGGTGCGCTACGGCGCCCCAGCAACCATTTGCTTGTACGAAAGCGCACGATAACGATTTAAGCTTTGTGATGATGCATAATCCAACAAAATCACCGTTGTTACGCCGTAATAAACCATTTGGCATCGCTATAAAATCCCCAATTACGAAGCCAGACTAAAAAAATAAGACCTGTTGCTAAAAACTAAAAGGAGGTTGACGTTATATATTTAAATATACTATTTTATAATTTATTGCTCTATGTTACACAATTTTACAATTTTTAAGTACAAGCTTTTGCCCGCGACTTCGTCTGCGTGAGAACTTTAAAAATCGCGGAAATACTTGGATTCTCAACAAAAAAAGTCTATGTCACTCTCTAGATCCTCAAGTATTCTCACGTTACTCCGTTACTGCGTTACAAGCCAACGAACAGACACACTTTCGCATGATTATAATATTATTAAGGATCGCCTCTACACCGGATAACTGGTTTCTTAATATAAAATAACTATATTAGTAGTATATTTTCTGATTAGTATAATAATTTAATAAATTTTATTACTTTATAATATGATGAAACTGTTCCACATAAATATTACGAAATTATATATTACATATTTTATTTTGACATAATATTTAGTTTCATGTATGCGTACCTCATTTATTGCATACGTTGGAGGTAGAGCTTTAAAACATGTGAAGTTGAAATGTGCTTTAAAATAGCACCGCTGTTTAGAAATTGTTATTTGATGAAGCTTAATACGAAGAGAGTTGTTCTGTTATAGTTTGTAGACACGTAACGTAGCCATTAAATTGTCACGATCTATTGATATTTCTTTTTTTTTTTATTAATATATACTAGCTTAAAATAATAGGTTTTTTATTAATGTTTTCTGCAACTATTGTAAAGTCAAGTGTATACAGGGGCCCAAGTCTGCTATTGCAATTGTAATTCAATTGTCTATCAATGACATCCCAATTGCTACTTTTAGCAATTTTGGTAGTCTACTAATTCAATGGCGTCACAATTGTTTTACAATGGTTTGCCACTGACACATCTAGTTTTGAATCTAGCTTAAATAAACGTTTTTAATATGTAGTTTTTTTTAAACTCATTTCGGCAAACGCTTTTTAAGTTAATGGCAATACCGAGGTATCATTGAATTACAATCCAATTATGAGAAATCGAACGACCATTGTAATTTAGTAGACTACGAAATTTTGGACCAATGATAATTGAATTGTAATTGTATTGCGGTTCAATGACAATGACATGTAAAATAGCAGACTTGGGGCCCAGGTGATCACCCACCGAAACGCAAATCCGACCGAGTGCACGAGTCAGTAACGTCGGACACAACAAGCAGTATAATGCAAAACTAAGCTTACGCCTTGCGGATTGTGTGCTTGTACATATTAATGTTGTTCTAAGTATAAAAAAGAATTGCAGAGGTCTACCCATGTTTGGGATTTCATGAAGCAATCGACTTTGTGAAACTGTGATTA
The DNA here is from genome assembly GCA_038048805.1 of Hipparchia sbordonii. Classification (NCBI taxonomy): domain Eukaryota; kingdom Metazoa; phylum Arthropoda; class Insecta; order Lepidoptera; family Nymphalidae; genus Hipparchia; species Hipparchia sbordonii. Next base: position 7,095,588 of record CM076097.1, on the reverse strand, counting down.
ATTGGTACCTATTGTTAGATTTTGAGTACTGATATAATAGGCCTGAACTGTCTTAATCCACCTTGCGTTTTGCAAGTTTGATATTTCCACAGAAGATAAGGATCGAAGTCGCGGCTCTTGAACTAACAGACAGAAACCCTGACCGCTGACCCTCAAGTCAAATCATCGGAAATTTTAGCTAAATTTGGCTAGGTACCACCTACGAAGATTTATTTATTGATTCTGATATTCAATTTTTGTAAGAGGAATTTTGTACGAAACACGGAATGTTATGTTTGTAAGAAATCTAGGAAAGAAAAGAAAACATTGTTTTTATTGTTATATCTTCAAAAATAAATACCAAGATTTTTAAAAATCTAGCTCAAGGGCAGAAGCTAATTAGATATAATATATTTTTTATGTATTTGTAACACTTGGTGTTCTTCGTAATTTATTGGCCGGGGAGTTAACTCTGTTTCCAATATGATATGTAGTGATATGATTATTAATTTTAAAAGTGTGTACCTAATGTTGTGGACTATTACTGGTGTTAGACCTACATAAAACATCGAAGTATTTTCTTTCAGCGAAGTATAGTAGTAATAAAGTAATAAGAATTTTTTGTTTCTTTCGATGCACTCAACGATTCTAAATACGTACCAATGTACAAAATATGTGTGTATTTTAAAATCGGCCAACTTCTACGCCAACTAGCTCCAGTGTCACGGAGTTACGACAAACTACAATGACAGCAAAATAAACTACAAAAAAAAAATACAAGCTCAGTCTTTAATGATTGCAATAACGTAAGTTGACCCATGGCGGAACTGTAAACACTTAGACTGGAAAATCCGTTTCCGGATATAATTGGTCCGCACGATTCTTAGTTCACGGATAAAAACCGCTAATGGTATTGTCCATTTGCTATGCCAAACATTCACTCCTAAAGAGGAATTCATTATCTTGACGAATCTTAAAACGCTTTCTGTCAAGATTCGTAAAATTCTAAAAGGTACTAGTGTTCTTATGATATGCATAATTTATTTAATCTTATTTTTTTAAATAATATTAGGCATATTATTTATCTGAGGTCATCCACTATTTTATAAAACTATGTATATGATTGATTGATTATGTACTATTATAAATCAGATTTCCTGGCAAAATTGAGTACAGCTGCAGTGGTATCAAGGCCAACAACGGATACATTTTAAGGCAAGAAATCAATGGTTTCTCATAGGTTTTAAAAACCTAAATCCAAGCGAACAAGGTTGCAAAAACTATCTGGTTTTTTTCAATTTCAACTTTATTACTCAATATTTATGAGCCACCACATTGCATAAAATGGAAAAACAAAAATAATATCTTTTCACATTACAATATAGATACTTTTCATTAATATTTCGTATGGCTTTGATTACATAATTAAGGCAGGTATTAACTTGATTATAACTAATCTAAGCTGTATAATGGATAACTTAATGTATCTACTTATCTTAATAGACGTTTAACCTACGAACTACGAGTATACATAGTGTGACTCTATCAATATTTTATGTAACATAAAAGACGATAAAATCGTCGTTAATAAGGCCTATGTAAATAAAAGCCATGTCGCAAATTAAATTTACCTTACACGATAATTTTGACAGGCGAGATGTTTAACTAGTCGCTTGTTCCTTTTCCTCGTACATGAGCGAAATAGGCTTATCTTAATAAGCCTGCAGAACAAAGAGCCATGTTTGAGACTGTATTCGAGTACCAGTCAAGTACCGACTTGGGTCATGACCGAAAACCATTATTTCTATGCTAATTGCAAAGAAATGCTCCGATATTGTGCTTTTCATAAATTACATAGGTACATAATAAACTGTAGGGCGTATTTTCAGCAATTTCAACCGACTTTCAAAAAAAGAAGGTTTACAATTCAACGGTACTTTTTTGTGTGTGTGTGTTACTGTGTGTGATTTTAATGATTATTTTTTGTTTAAATACGAAATTTTTAAAAAACTAAAGAGCGCCGCAGATGACACCTAAGTAGTGCCTAAGCAAGAAAACTCCAGAGTTATCGCTTAATATTTTAACGTCTCATGCACAACTGTACCATTTTTTATAGACAGTCACATATTCTACATATATTTATTATCTTGCTAAGTTAATCATCCTTCATCTGCTAACGAGGTCAAATGGCAACCGCTCTGTGTAAAACAGGTAGCCTTTCAAATCAGGTTTACGATAATAAGCAAATCATGGCAACTATAATTTGAAGAAATACGATAATTTTTGCCAGTCTTTGTAAGGTAATTTCAACTATCTTCAATGAAACTTTCTTGTCTTTAAAGGAACATTAATCGGTCAGACAGTGTCATAGGTCTAGACCTCGCAATATTAGCATAAAGTACTTTACACAAACAAGATAATTAATACACGTCCCGAGCTACCGTCAATTAAAGATTACACTTTATAATGCGCAACCGTAAGAGGCTTTCACACACCGAGCTACTGTTAAATATAATAATTAAACTGGTCAAAATACATGACGAATCAACCGTGAAAGTACCGATGATAGAGTCACTCAATAATGTTTCCTTGATTGTGAATCTCTTAAGATGGAAAATTTACTTAGATACGTTACTTTCACGTTTTAACAATTAACAGAAAATAGGTTTTTGTTAAATACCTATCCAATTCAGTTCATCAGCCTACATGTGGCTAGTAGATAGCAAAGACTTTTTTAAAGGTGCAGAACCAAACACGGATTTTAAATATCTAGTGAGTTAGCTAATAAGCTAAAAAGCTAGTGTTTCGAAAAGCTCTTTTTTATTCAATGGTAAGATCTTCTTGAGTGCGATCCCACCTGCTGGTAAGTACTAAGAAACGATACACTTCAAGATGGCAGTGGACTAACTTGGAAGGCGTATGGCAGAATTAATTAAATCCATAACGCCAATCGGTTTATACAAGCCATTATCAAAACGCCAAATCGCTTGGTGGCGGTAACTAGGGTGGTAAGTAGCTACAGCCAAAGCCTCCCATAAGACATTAATGCCTGTTTTCACCAACCATACCTAAATCATCCCCTAAGTAGGAGTCTATTTTCGTAGGTAGCCCCTTATCCAATGTCATTTCCACCTTGAGAACACGAAACTGATAAAAAGCGTCACCTAACTGAGCTTAGGTAGCCCGTAAAAATTAAGAAACGTTGGTGAAAATCAAAATGTGGGTATCACCTTTAGGTCTTTATTAATGGAAATTATAAAATACTAGTTGATGTCCGCGACTTCGCTCGCGTGGATTTAGTTATTAAAAATCTCGCAGAAACTCTTGATCTTCTGGGATAAAAAGTAGCCAATGCCACTTTCCCAATCCTCAACTGTACCAAAGCAATAAATAATTACGTCGATTCGTTGCTCTGTTACGGCGTGATTGAAGAACAAACCATCAAACAAACACACTTTCGCATTTATAATATTAGTAACGATATTATTAAGGATAATATTTACTGGTTATAGTAACGAAACTTAAGTGACAAATATTGTGTCTTTCCTATCCTTGCTCGAGCTTTAAGCTGAGGCAATTATCGCGGTCGACAAAGCGGAAAATGTGATTATTATTCCTCGGTTAATCAGCTTATTGGCCCTCCTGTGAGTAATGCTCATACGACAGTAGTCGTTATTTCGCAACCTTTTTTATGTCAGCTTAATAGGTATAATTTTAATGTTGCCCACCTTTGCGCTGTTTTGTCGGTAATTTATTTTTAATCGTTTTCATCTTATAATTGCGCTGTGTAATGCAGAACAATGACGTATATAACATACTTACCTACATTACAAAAAAAATTGTGGCATTTCTGTAATATGATTTATGTATTATCGTCGCTGAAGTTTTTCTTTAAATTCATTTAAGCAAGGAAACTATTTTTTTAAGCTATTGCATAGCTTCTATCGCGGGCCAGCGTGGAGACCGAATCCAGAAATTCCGTAACGAAAATAACCTGACACGGGACTCCTCTACGGTGAGCCGCTAGATGGCGCATTTTTTTCAAAAATGCTATGCAATAGCTTTACCGCGACAGTCCCCAAGAGCCACACGTCTTTTTTTTATTTTGGTGCCCACATCGTTTGACAAAACTTATAAAGCTGTTAATGAAAGTTATTTATCTACTTTAGCTTATTCTATATTCTCCATCTATATTGTAAAACGCCGATAAATCGACGTTACGTGTATTAGGTATAACTGCATAGGTATAGTCTGCGAAAGTTACACAGGTCATTAAAGAATTAAGTATCGTAAGCAACTTAGACGATGGAAAATTACCAAAAATACTAGTTTCACAGTGACTTCGTTCGATAGGGGCTTCTTTATTCCCTTGTGTAATGGTCATTGTCTTATCTGACTTATCAATTTTACCTGCTTATGATCTTAACAAGTGATACTCCTATGATATTAGTTATTTCTAAATAATTTTTTTTAGCTGTCCTAAGAGGTACATAAATTGGAACAGCCTTTTTGGAGAATCGCGTAACGCGAGCGTTTACGACGTATTTTTTCACTCGTAGTACAATTTCATAGTAAGTACGTTAAGAACGTCCTATACGCTGTACTTAGCGCGTCGCTTACAACTTTCTGCGGAAAACATCTTATTTATTTAAGGGAGCAGAGAAAAAGTAGATTTATATACCTACTCGGCATGTTACCTGGTACTGTACGGACCATTAACTTAGTATTACCATTGGTATCTGTATAGTAGGTATACAGAGCTACTAATCATAATAAACTTTTTCGTGTTGGTCATCAATCTTCATTTCCGTGTGGAACCGGCGCCTTGCGATTTATTTTACCTACATGTGGATAAGTGAAAGTTATATCATTACAGAACAACGCATGGTGTGATGTTTTTTAGCGTTGGAGAACAACACTTATCTTGAATACTCTGCTTGTAGATGACCCGCTTCTTCGTCAGCATACAGAATTCTTGAATAAACTTGTGAGACGTGTAGCGTGTACTGTAGCCTGGTAGACAGGTACATATTATTCCTCTTCGTAATAGGATCATAATACAAATAATAAATTGTAATTTATTACCTGTAGTTAGATTGTTAGTTTAGAATAGTTTTGTAGTACAGATTAATCACACGTGAACATGATCATTGTTCAACTATCATGTCTGCTATCTGGACTGGGAACCTGTTAAGTTATAAGTGGCACATCAAATCAAAAAAGTTTCTCTTTCTTTTAAAAAATAATCAGAAGATTTGCAACATAATACAAGATTGTGTGTTCCCATACTGTTCTGATTACTATTAAAACTTGATTCGCAATTGCAAACGGCGCGACGCTGTGTCGTCGGCCCGTGCCCGTGCGCGAGCGCCTTTCACCGCGGGTCGTAGGTCAGGGCGCGCTCAGGTGCTCCGCCCTCCGCGCCGCCGCCCCGCGCCCCCGCGCCCCGCACCCGCCGGGGCCCTCCGCGCTGCGCTAACGGCCCGCCACCATTGCTCTATTCAGCTGTCGCCGAGAGAGCAACATCGCCGCCGCTGGGAACCACGCTTATGAATTATTCCACCGCTCCATTGCCCGCGCCGTTTTGAAACAATTACAAAACAATACGAATCCATATCATAAATTTCAAAGCCCTTTGTAAGCTTTCAGCGTAACAGAACTCTAGCTGCTGCCGTTCGGAGTAGCTATAGAGATGTACAGCGCGCATGTAACCACAATTTATGTTATTACGACTGAGAGATACAGACATCGTTAATAGGGTATTGCGCATTTCGTGTATTGGCTCCTTATCGCACAAATTGTGACGTTAATTTGATAAATGTTTTTAGGGTTCCGTACCCAAAGGGTGCTAACGTGACCTTATTACTAAACCTCCGCTGTCCGCCCATCTGTGCGTCCCGCAATAGATAGATACCTACTTGAAATTTTCACAGAATGTGTAAGTAAGTAGTATATCTATTGCCGCTATAACAAATAAAGGGGGGTCCCCATACAAAAAACGTGATTTTTTCAGCGTTTTCTGCTCGACCTTAGCAATTGCTGTTGCGATGGAACGGAACCTTTCATGTGTGAGTCCAACTCACACTTGGCCGGTTTTGTGGAATGGCTGACGAGATGGAACTCAAACAGCGAATTAAAAGGAAAGTGAGGAAGATAATTTCCTGTAGCTAAATATAATGAGCGACATAATCGTGTTGTGTACGGTAAGAGTGGTACGCGATGCTTCGTTAGATCGATTCGGCGTAGCGGCGGAAGCTGGGCATAGCTTTCGGCGGTTCCCACGGCTCCCCTCCGCCGAGCGGTTACACAATGAGAGGTGAACACGGATCTAAGCAATCGCTTAACCTCGCCCACTGAGCCTCCATACTCTATACCAGTGCACCTTCGATGCGCCTTCCATTTGTTCCAATGAAATAAACGAATTCATTGATTATATTTGTCCCAAAACTTTACTAATTTACATCTAGTCGATACAACTTTCAATTTCAAGTTACTTCAAAACTACTATAGATAGACTTTTTGAGTGTCAACAATTTTAGAATTTTGTAAAAAAGTAAATTTAATATTAGGTACTTATCACCCATAAGAAAAATATATTTAACTAAAACTAACTTCTATAAGCTCTTGAAATCAATAATTTAAGCAGTTTTTTCACCCTCCTATAAAATTAGTCAAAATGGTTTGAACGGCGTTGTTTGATAAATAATTTACGTTTATTTTTTTTCTTTTTTATATAGGTATGTAATTATATTAGATATCTTATCTAAAATAGTAGTTGACAATATTTGCGCGATTGATTTCCGGTCTGCTCTGCTGGTCAGTCTCTACAGGGATTAGACACCTGCGCCAGAGACATTATAATGCACAAGTATGTATGCAAAAAAACGATGCGCTTTCTATTCCACTTTCATAGTCCTTCAGGCCGGCAATCCGACCTGACCGGACAGAAATTATTTGCAGAACCGATCGACCTTACATGGTATCCGAGGCACGGGGATGATACTACGCCAACTTCCTAACTCTGGGCTTTTATTTTTGGTTCGACCTGAGAATCGAACCCGGATCTCGTGATGTACAGTTAGTTGAACAGGTTGACGAGGCAAGTCTGTAACTTCTAGGAACCTTAGAACTCATATCTTGGCATACACAGTGTCTAACTTTTAAAAGCTTTTTTCCGAAATCATACTTATTAATAAATCAATTTATTCATGAATGTATAGATAAAATCTTAGGTAGACATTAAAAAAAACCAAAATATTTAAGAAGAATATATTTATGCAGCTAAATTAATTAATGACATAATAGTATGTCGGCAACACTGGCCAACTGATTAATATTAAGTATAATTTGTAGGAGAGTAGGATTAGAGTGTTAGCAAATTATGAAATAGATGAGTCGAAATATATTCACATACGATTTTAAGGTTCAGAATTCAGTATTGGATTATAGATAGCAGTTGGTTTAGAACATCGGAAGGATGTAACTTTATTATTTTAAGAGTATTCGAAATTCATTGGTCATGATACCATTCTGCAATAGCAGTTTATTGTGTATGATTATTTCATACTTAATTTGTCGTAGATATTGGGTTAAATAAATGTACGGGTTATTTATAAGATTATACCTTTTGTATTAGTGATCTATAACGCCAAACAAATGTTATTGGATCTTATTGGTGGGTCACGTGGTACCCCCACTAATCTTGTTTACAATTACCGACATTATAAAACTGCCTTACACTATTGGAGAGGGATCATTATTGTATTAGCATTCGTCATTCTGTGTCGAGTCAATCGTCTGAAGTTAGTTGTCGCTCGTCATCTCTAATCAGTAGAGAGTTAGATTAGCGGTTGGTTAGAATTGTCGCGGTTAATATGTGTTAGCGAAATATTGAAATAGTAAAGATATATAACTTTAATGTATTGAAATATTACCTATAGATTTTGATGAGTGTAATTAATTGTTGATTAAATAATACTTTGATATTTTGATAGTTACCCTCACGTTCAGATGGTGGTTTGTCGGACGTGTTGCGGTTAAATAGATTAGATGTGAGGACAGGGGCCGTTATAGGGGCGGTTGGAGACGGCTTTAGGTAGGGTTTCAGCGTTTTAAGAGACCAGATCTCTTAAGGCGTGATTAGTTTAGAGTTCTAAATCCCCATTTCTGGATTGTGTCTTACAGTTCAGAAGTGGGATAGACCTATGCTCACTACTAGCCTTGATAACCTCACACACAGCCGTTAGTTTTTGTCTTCACGTTCGAGCGAATAACTTTTACTGTTCGATTCCCATCTGTGGTTTTGGGAGATTTGGAAAAAGGAAAACACTTCCCTTTTGATGTTCGGTTTTGACATTGAGCAGGAATACAGTGTTCTTGTTGAAACGAGTCGTTGACTCGTTTAGGTAAACGAGCGTGTGCCAATTTGTGCTATAGTTTGCAGGTAGTTGCATAAAGGTACTTTGTGCAAACGCGGTGCCAAGCAGCAGCGGCTTCAGTAATGTGTGCTGCGTTGCTGTCTGCCACGGTGCCTGGTTTCGCGTCGGCGCGCTGGCGAGCGTGTTGGTGCGCGTCGCTGCGCTGCTGAGGCCGCTTCTGCGTACCTCACCTGTCTGCGCGCTGGCGGGCGCGTCGGAACGTGTTGCTGCGCTCATGGGGGCGCTGCTGCGCGCCTCACCTGTCTGCGCGCTGGCGAGCGCGTCGGAACGTGTCGCTGCGCCGATGACGCGCTTGTGCGCGCCTCACCTGTCTGCGCGCTGCCGAGCGCGCTGTAGCGGGTCGCAGCGGTGAACGCGGCTTCTCTGCGCGTCACCGGTTGGCGCCTGCCGAGCACATCGTTGCTTGTTGCGACGCCTGCCACGGCGTGACAGTTGCACATGAGATGTGCTTTGCTAAGTACAAGCCTACGTGTCGGTAAGAAGTTTCCAATATATTTTTGACCATTTGAGTAAAATCATGGCAAATTCATGCCCGCTATAGTTACGTTAGCTAGAAACCTTTTTCTAACCTCTTTTATGCGAAGGTTAACAAAGAATCAGTGTTGACTTTACGAGTTAAGTTAAATGGAAAAATGAGATTCCTGTTTGGTCGAATAGCTTAAAATATTGTGGTTTCGTGAAAACTAGTTAATGTGCGATCTCGTATGTAGATGCGCTTAAAAGAATTCAGAAAGTACAGCCATTGCGAGATTTGTGATATTATTCAACAGTTGATGAATTTCGGTGTAGTGATTCTTTATAATGTTCCTTGTTTATCATTCTTTGTCCAATTATCTTTGGAAGAGATAATTAAATTGAGTTATCCTTGTTTACATTGGTGCATTTCGTAATATGTGACGCATTGTGATTTAAATTTATCGTACAATGAGCAATTATCAAACCGGGTATTCTCATGAAATATAGTGTGGGTAATCGAAGTATAGATTGCAGAGTTTGTTTATTAAAGATCGTGTTGTAAAAATTATATTTTCGTAACGAAGGTAGAAAATTAAATTCGAGACGTGTGTAGTTACTGTCGTTCAGTTACTTCTTCAGTAAAACAAATTTGATAATGTGGCTTGTGGTTATCTTATTGATCTCTAATAATGTTTCGTATAGTTTGCTGACGTTTCCAATATGTTTTTGACAATAATTGTTTATTTTTAATCGTAAATTGAACGGTTATGAAAACTGATAGCCAGATGAAGTAGAGTGACTTCATTCCGAGTATAGGTAGCAGAGTCCTATTTATCAAAGGTTGTTTTGCAAATCATAATAACTTTGCGTGATATTAATATTACGTTGTGCAAATGAAAGTGAAATTAAATTCGTGAAATAGTTAAACATGAATCAAAACAAAATTGGTTAAGTGGCTCGTGTTTATCTCGTACATATATGGTTGTTAGTGTTTCGATCAATTTTACTGATGATTTCAAAGTTGTTGAATAGAACTAGTTTTGACAAGTGCTCACGCAGTAACAAATATCAAACAACTTTTGGTTCCATTTCTAATTTCTACAAAAGTGAGTAGTAATTTTGGGTAGTACCTTCGATGGTATTCAGTTATTTAGATTTTTGATAAAACTTAAACGGGTACTTTGTTTAATTTGCTGGTGTCACTTATTTGTTAAATAGAAAATTTGCCACATAAATATGTACCGGTGATAGTTTATTCGTCTCAGTTAAATTATTAATTGGTGAATAAAGATAACCTACGCGTATAATTAAGGGATGCTGTTGCTATCAATGAAATTAGTGATAATTCCGCACATGCGCATATAACGAGATGTACTTGCACTGACTTACATAATTGAAAAGAATCTTATTTAAATATTAGTTGTCGACTTTAAAGAAATTTACTTTTCTTATTTAAATCATTGAATCATTAGTTAAAGTCAGGTTAGACCAAGCTATCATACTTTGATCGATGTTTTGACTAAGCAAATTTGATTTGACTGACTGACGTTAAACAGTTTGTTAATTTTTGGGATTTTGGTATACAGCCACGATTACGTGGCAAGCGATGTAAAGTACATCGTAGACAGATATCACTTGTTTATTTTTACTTGACTCTTCTAGTTTCTTGACCTTATGGTTAAATTGAGTCGTCTATAGAATTGAACTACTGATCCGACTGATTCGTATCACACTGAACTGAAGAGTAGAATGTATGGCCACTATAAGGTATGGCTTACTTTAGTAACAGTGTTAAAAATAGTCGTAAGCTTGCTATTGAATCTTTTGGTTTTGATATTTTGCTAAAACTATTACATGCTCATAGAGCAGCTAAAGATCATAGAGCTCGCTACTTTTGAGCGAGGAAAATGTTTTGGAGTTGAATGGTGTCCTGAGAGTTGTGTTGCTTTCTTTGAAAGCAGCACATGGGACGTTTTTAATGTTTTTATTGCTTACAGTTGCTCAGAGTTGTATGCGCGTGCTTTTACACGCGAGAAGATGAGCAGCTGAGCTGATGAAATATAAAGGACAACCCTGGTCCTGTTAACATACTGGACAACCCTGGTCCACTAATTTCGGGACAACCCTGGTCCTGTTAGGTACTGGACAACCATGGTCCAGTATTCATTTTTGGACAACCCTGGTCCTTAAATGAAAGATTTCAGGACAACCCTGGTCCTGTTAGGTTCTGGACAACCCTGGTCCTTAAATAATAATAATAATAATGTTTTATTTTCAGGTTACAAGATTAATATTATAATAGAATTTGTATTATACGAGAACTAAGAATTTATAATACAATGTTTTTAAGCTGCCGTACCTTGTTGTCAGTCGCCCGAGGTCGAACGACTCGATTTGGATGGCCGACTGTCGGCAACACTGGCCAACTGATTAATATTAAGTATAATTTGTAGGAGAGTAGGATTAGAGCGTTAGCAAATTATGAAATAGATGAGTCGAAATATATTCACATACGATTTTAAGGTTCAGAATTCAGTATTGGATTATAGATAGCAGTTGGTTTAGAACATCGGAAGGATGTAACTTTATTATTTTAAGAGTATTCGAAATTCATTGGTCATGATACCATTCTGCAATAGCAGTTTATTGTGTATGATTATTTCATACTTAATTTGTCGTAGATATTGGGTTAAATAAATGTACGGGTTATTTATAAGATTATACCTTTTGTATTAGTGATCTATAACGCCAAACAAATGTTATTGGATCTTATTGGTGGGTCACGTGGTACCCCCACTAATCTTGTTTACAATTACCGACATTATAAAACTGCCTTACACTATTGGAGAGGGATCATTATTGTATTAGCATTCGTCATTCTGTGTCGAGTCAATCGTCTGAAGTTAGTTGTCGCTCGTCATCTCTAATCAGTAGAGAGTTAGATTAGCGGTTGGTTAGAATTGTCGCGGTTAATATGTGTTAGCGAAATATTGAAATAGTAAAGATATATAACTTTAATGTATTGAAATATTACCTATAGATTTTGATGAGTGTAATTAATTGTTGATTAAATAATACTTTGATATTTTGATAGTTACCCTCACGTTCAGATGGTGGTTTGTCGGACGTGTTGCGGTTAAATAGATTAGATGTGAGGACAGGGGCCGTTATAGGGGCGGTTGGAGACGGCTTTAGGTAGGGTTTCAGCGTTTTAAGAGACCAGATCTCTTAAGGCGTGATTAGTTTAGAGTTCTAAATCCCCATTTCTGGATTGTGTCTTACAAGTACATACAGACATTAAGTTATTGAGATAAAAATAATGGACAAATATTAATAGTTAGATAATATATTACTGGAATAATAAAATAAGAACATGATAAATGCTATATTCACATTGGAGACACTTCCTTTTCCTTGAATTAATAACGTTTTTCCTTTAGCAACATAGTTGTATCTTATTTTATTACAATTAAACGCACAAGATGATTATTGATCGTTGCGAAGTGGCTAACTCTACGTCATCACCTGCCTACTTATATCAAAAAAAATATCAAAATTTATTTATTTCATGTAGGCCAACTTGTAGCTCTTATGACACGTCATAAATCTACCACCGGTTCGGAATGTAGATTCTGCTGAGAAGAGCCGGCAAGAAACTCAACAGTTGCTATTTTCAAAAAAAAATTTTTTTACAATAAGTAACAAAACTATGCTATACGTATATACAGTGTTTCCGCAATGAAGTTTCAAAAATGCAAACGTAGGTACATACAATTCAATATAGAAATGTTCACACTGTATTCCCGCGATGAAAGTTACCCACAAGCTCCCCATACACACACAGTTTGCTCGAATGAATTAAGGTTTTTAAATTCTTAGCTTTACGGATGGAATTAAAGAAAATCATTTTTAGTGTACCTACGTGTTTTCGATGAAAGCTCCCAGGCGACTTTTTCCGACATTTTCAACAATTATCGTCATATTTCAACACAAAACTTTAACAAATTATACATTTGAACTTTATTAGAGTCTAACTATTCGGCAGGCTGAATCACCCTAGCTGTTGGTGAAAACCACATGAAAATCCGTTCAGTCGTTTTTGAGTTTATCGCAAACAGACAGACAAACGCAGCGGGAGACTTTGTTTATAATATGTAACTATGTAGTAATGGTGATAACAATTAAATAAGTATATACATAATTCATATACCTACTCAACAACATAGTGTAAAACATAGTTTTAAAAAAGATGCAGACTGAAAACTGAAAAGTCGATGATTCAATAAGCTTTACGCATCTAACTCTTAAGCGCCTACGCTTACGAATGAGTAATCACGCTCATATTGTAAAAGCTATAGTGTGTGTGTGTGTGTGTGTGTGTGTGTGCGTGTCGAGTCGCGGGCATCATCTAGTGTGAGTACATAGCAATAGACCTCCGTACAATTAGAAATATGAAGTGTCACATAACTCAAAGCTGGATTACGACGGTCGCCTGCGGCGGTCGGGCGGTGATGAGCACTTTCGATACATCCGGCAGGTCGGCAGGTCACGAGCGCTCTTTTTGTGCAGCGCCTACTCCTCGCACATGCGACGTGATTATGTCCGATGCGCATAATTATGCTGTCACATCGTCACTTGACGGTAATAGTGAAAGCGGACTATACTCGCCGTAATGATAGAGGAAAATATACTACATTGTTATAAAAGCAAGCGTAGAAAAATACAAATCCATACGCATAACGCACGCTTACATAAACTTAATAAGTATGTAACTTAAGTTGGAAGATACAAAAGATACAAAAGTAACACTTTTTGTATAACTAACAGTACAGTACCAGCAGCATCGGATTATATTATTAAATTTTTTATTGAATGATCATTATAGTCTTATGTAGTATTTATGTAATACTAGTTTTACTCCAGAAACTTAATAATATAATTAATATATTTGGATTTTAAGAGTTATAAAGCTTAAAAGCACACTTCAGCAACGTACTCGTACGTTATAACTTATACATTGTTTCTCTCTCTCTGAAAATTGGTTCTCAATCATATCATGTAAGTATTCAAGAGATATTTTTTGACGACGACAGATATTAAGTCTGTCTGGTAGATACATATTGATGGTTGGAATAATTATTTATGAGTAAGGTGGTCCAAAATCTAGTATGTACTTATCAGTTAAATAAAAATCAAAAATCATTTATTAGAGAAGCTGTACTTCATATGCAGTATGCACAAGTTGTAAATGAAAGTACAAGTTTAATTTCATTGTTGTAGGTATAAAATACATAATGCCCATTTTAACATTACGATTTTATCGACCGGCGCGAAATCTCTGACAGGGCTTTGCAAAATACAAATGTACATATCCTTAAAACTCTTTAATACGAGAGCAATTATTGAATGAAATAAAATAAATAGTACACTTAACTGCGCTATAAACGTCGTGTTAATTTTCTTCATTTATTTATATTAAGTAGGTACAAACAAAACAGCTTAACTTAAAACTTGGTAATGGAACTGTGTCATTATTTTAATGTAAAATTTAATAATAATTAGTTTTAGACTTCGACATTTATGTCGAAATTATCTTGTAGCCTTAACAAATAAGGTAATCTACACATTTATGTACCCACCTAATATAATAAAATAAATGGAAATGTTATAGTATAGTTTTTATGACGGCACACTAAATATATTTAAGTACATACGTTAATAATGTCAATTAGAGTTAGGATTTAGGGTACCTACGTAAATCTTAACGCAATGTAAAAAAGTATTTTTAAATGTAAAAGAAAACGGTTACAAACATTATATTGTAATATTTAACAATCACTTATTTCACGTAATTTATGTTTGAGATTTCCGTCTCTACGCTTCTCTGAACATTGCTGATAGTCCTTTTATGGTGACGTCACCCACAGACAGCTATAATTTTTTATTATAATGTGGCCAATAAATTTAGTTTTAACTAAATTGATCAATTTCGGAAAGGAAATCAATTTAAATAATAGCGAATTTTATACTCACATAATATCACATTTTTCCCCCTTAAAAGCAGAACTAAATAGTCGTATTAATCGCGAGACCATAATTAAGCCCAAATCCTTACTATTATAAATGCTAATGAGTGTATGTTTGTTCGTTTGTCCTCCGCAACAGAGCAATGGATTAACAGATTTTTCTGAGGTGTTAGTTGAGAACCTGGAGAAGTGACATAATATACATATATATGTAAAATACTTTTTATCCTGAAAAAACTAAGTATCCCGCCAGATTTTTAAAAACCTGACTTCATGTTGAAGAAGTCGTTTTCTTCCGGCTACTGAAAAAGAAAAAAAGCCTTAAACAGCTTATTATAACATACATCGTATACAACATTCGCACATGCATGCATGCATACATACATACATATATGCATGAATACATACATGCATGCATACATATATGCGTGCATGCATACATACATAAATACATACATCCCGAAGCAGTGGTAGATTCATTTGACAATTGGGTATTTAATTTTTTTTTAATTTAATTGTTGTCAAATTATAAATCAAATTGATATTCATAAAAAAAGAAGAAAATTACATTGTGTTATAATATTAATAACCCTTATTTTATGTATATGCATACATAAAAATCATCAAGAACAACAAAATTCATACATGTAAGAATAAAGCGATGAAGTAAAAGATTGTAAGTTGAGCGCGTCGGATTCAGTGGCGTCGCGCGTCGCTCGTCGCTCAAGGCGGACCGGCCCATTCTTGAGCCGGAACCGCGCGCTGCCCGCAAATGGATATCGCTATACACGTATGTGTATCGCTCACCGTCGCTATGCAACCCAAAAACTTAATTTATTTCACGCCTCAGGTGACCAAAGAGCTGGCGCTTATTTAGCCCAACGCCTAAGCCTCGCTATCCAACGAGGGAATAGCGCCAGTGTTTTGGACACCATGCCCATAAACGACCACTTTGACGACGTGTATTTTTTGTAAATATAAGTAGTGTAGTGGTATGTAGTTTTAATTTATTTAAGTTATTTATTTAAGTTTTATTTTGTTGTATGTTCTGTATTTATACATCTATATTTATTTCAACATTTCCTCAATAGCCCAACGGTTAAAGATACGAACTGAAAACTGAAAGGTCGCAGGTTCGAACCCCACCCGTTGCGCTATTGTCGTACCCACTCCTAGCACAAGCTTTACTCTTATTTGGAGGGGATAGGAGCATATTAGTTAACTTCAGCTTGGCTAATATTCTTTAAAAAAAAAACGGTGGAAATCCAGCCTTGGATCAACGGTGGAAACCAAATCTTGGAAACGTTGGAATTACGTGGTTCAAATTCAACCTACTCGTACAAAACGCTTCAGTTCAACGTTTCTGAAACCAACGGCTAAGCTATGGAACGCACCTCTACCTTCTGTGTTTCCGGCCACGTATAATCTGAGTACCTTAAAGACAAGAGTGAATAGGCATTTTCTAAGCAGGCGCGCTCCACCCTAGATCTCATGCTCATCATCAATGTTTTCCATCATTGATTGTCGTCAAGCGTAAACCTATCTCTTAATAAAATAAAATAAAATAAAATCTCTATTTATTGGATAGAAGCAGGCGGTGCCTTGCGGAAGTCCACGATTAGCAAGAAAAGGTTAGAATTATTATTTTGCTATAATCCGCCAACAGAAAAAATCTGTATGGTCAAACATGCAGTTACAAGCCAAGCATCGCTTACCTCCCCAACCAAGCAAGAGAGCCAAGTTCCCAAACAAGCAATGCCACTATCACTTTTATACTACTCTCGTCGCACGTTTCGCCCCGACACCGGAGCATCCTCAGGAGATGTCGACTTTACAATGCTGTATTGTCTAGCTATTTACTTTTTTATTTGTTTAGACATTTTTAACCGACTTCAAAAAAGGAAGAGGTTCTCAATTCGTCGGATTCATTTTTTTATTACGTGTATATAAGTACTTATATGTAGTTCTTTCAATTCACGCGGGTACACGGCTCATGGTTGTGTGTGTGTCGTATCCTTTGGTCGTATCTTTATAAGTGGAAGCGAGAGCTTGCTCGCCGCTGACCTCTCCCACGTAGGCTCCTGACAGGCACGCAACTTACGCAATGTGTACCTACCCAACGTAACCACAAGTAAAGTGCCCGTAACTTCGTGAGATAAACGCACTATACGATCAAAGATTAATTTATTATAAAACCTAGGTAAGTATATTATTATGATATGCACTAAATTAAAATTATTATTGAAAGTAAAATTCATGTGTATACCTACACGTGAATTAAAAATAAATAAATATGATGTAACAACACAGGGAAATTACTTCATTCCGTCGAAAAACGAAAGCCCATTTTTACAAAAAAAATATGTTTCAATAAGCAAAAGGTATGCAACTCATTTGATAAACAAGAAAATAAACTAAACACTCAATACGAAATTAAACTAAAAACTCAACGCGACCAATAGTATATCACATACGTCATATTAATTTTGTTCTTATAAAATACCATAGTAATGAATCTATTGAAATTTCATTTATCAAAAACGGCTCAGTATTTTACTTGCTACCGCGGGACATACGTCAAAACTCAACGCACATACATCAAAACATACATACAGAGACTGCTAAAATCATAACCTTTCATTTTTTAATCGGGTTAAAACTACATCAGCAAAATTAATGTTCAACTATTCGCATAAGTAGGTAACTTTATCATGCGCAAAAACAACACAGGATATGTGTGAAATGATTTGTCATGAGAATACCTCATTGATAAAGGCACCTGTTTTATAATCACTGCATACACGTTTAAGGAAATATAATTACCTTATTGTAGTTATAAGTTTTTATTAAGCTAATTCAATAAGCCTTTTTTGTTTCCATGGCCTTTTTATTGAAAGGCTTAGTCCGATCACACATTGACGTATGCCCATTTTGTACTGAATTAAAAAAAAAGATTTTAGCTAGCACTAGCTTTTCATTTCGAGGAGAGAGGAGAATATAAGTCAAGTTCAGGTTGGCTAATATTCTTTAAAAAATAAAACTTGTACTAGGTGTTGCGAATGGGTACGACAACAATGAAACTGGTATAACCGTCGACTTTTCGGTTTTTCAGTCCACTCCCTGACCATATGGGCTATTGTTGAATGTGTTAAATGCAAACAAGGAAAAAAATTGTTAAAATTTTTAGTCTTCACTTTGTAGTCGCCCTTTAAAGCAAACAGCTACATTACTTATCAGACGATCAGTATGAATCGTTATGCACGTCTATGACCTTATTGGCCCAGATAAATATTGTCAATAAAGTGTTATCTGCACACATATATAAAGATTATATGACTTATTGAGGGCAAAAAAGGAAATATATTGTTAGCAATCATCTTTTACCCGAAGCCAAAAGGAATGGTTATGGTTTTAGTAGTCTGTCTATATGTGTATACATGTATGTGACTCTGTACAAATGTTCAAACGTAGGGAATAAGCTACTGAGCCGATTTTGATGGATGAGGTGTTAATTGAATTTTATGATAACTCGGGTCACATAGACTGCATTTAATAAAAAGTAAATCAATAAATGTACTTAATTGATTTTACATAAATAAAAATTCAGTGATTCCAGTTTTTAAACTTTTATTTATTACAGGAGAGTAATCTGATAGATATTAGATACAACTAACGTACAAGTAGATTTTCATAATGTATTCAATAAGTGTCTATTGAATTTTTAAACAGGTACTTTAATATACTAAATTGTTAGTGTTACAGTTTTTCTATCAAGTCGACCAAATATGTGGAACCAATACTACAGTTGCAGAGGTTGCACACCATATACGAGTATGTTTGATTATTATAATTCTTGCTAAAAAAATTGTGGTAAGACGCAGGCAGGACTAGAATGATTTCGAATGATTTTCTTGTATGATTTTTTTAAATTCCACCCTAAGCTGGCTAGATAAGCAACAAAAATTTGTATAAAAGTTCGTAGCTATTTTTTTTTTCAAGTTGACTTTAATTTAAAAATGAAAAAAATACTTGTTTCAAGATTTGTTCAAATAAATAGGGATGAATATTTGTAGGAAAATAAGTCATTTTTTGAGTTACGTTCATTCGGTAAGTATTTAAGTAATACTTTCGATTAAAATAAAAAAATTGATATTACTCCTAAAGGGTTGAATAAAGGGTGAATAAGATGGCAAAGTTTTATAAAGAAACTATTTTTTTTAGTAAGGATGATACCATTTTGTAAATACTCATAAAAAAATTCGTGTTTTCCTATTTCTTTACGTTCTCCTATGCTCCTTAAAAGGCTGCTTAGGATGTGAACGGGGTGGTAAAATCATTGAAATGGCCATCGATCTTTTATGGCGAATATTTCACAGACAGGTAAAGAATTAAACAAGGAATAATGAAGGCTTTATTCTAGAAAATCAAAAAGTTCCCAATGTATTATGAAGAGGTATTTTCACGCAAAGTCGCGGGCATCAGCTATTAGGAAATGTTTAATGTAAATTATGCTTCAAATTATGCAATAAATCAATATGACAGCCGATATTGATAGAACAAAAAATGTTTAGGAATATTTTAGTCGTAGACTTCGAGCTTCGGTTAGCGAGGACACTATTAATATCGCACGAATGTCAAATTAAAGTGTAATAAATTACAATCAAGCTTAGCTTCTCATAGAACCAAGCAATCTAGCGCTGCAACATGAATTGATATAATAAAGCTTATTATTTAAACAGCGCTGTCAAACGGTTGAAATCTGTTAAGATGTATTAAGATTAGCGCCAGAGGAGTGGCAAACGTCGGTCAAGTTCTCAGACTATTGTCACACCTTTCAAATTAAAATACCTATAATAGTACCTACATGAGCGGTCCCGGACTTTTAATACTATAAACAACTCTACATTTTAAGACAAGGGGGCTAAAAGCCCTTCTTCACACTTTAACATGCTTTATGTATGAACTAGTTGACTACGCTCGCGTTGATTAAGTTTTTAAAAATCCTTTCGGGATCTCTTTGATTTTCCGGGACAGCCTCAACTATACCCTTGCAAAAAACACGTCGATTCGTAGCTTTGTTGCGGCGTGATTGAAGGACAAACCAACCAACAAATAAACCATCAAATAAACACACTTTCGCATTTATAGTATCAGTAGGGATTACAGATAGATAGATAGATAGATATATTATATTACAATTCATACATAAAGCATTCATGCATATCTTCGTTATATTTGGACTACCATAGAAATAAATGTATATTTATGTATCATTACCATCAGTCTTATTTTACACTACTTCGTCTAAAAGTTTATTTTAGGATACTAGTAGTACTAAGCAAAAACCTGCCCTGTCGGTAAAATTAATAAATTATATAATTATTAAATATATAGGTACTACACTACAAAGGGTCTACAACCCCATAAACTAGAATATTATGAATCGTTGCAAATACACAGTAAACAGGTAGGTACATACTCGTAAAATATTACCTATCGTAATGAGGATATTTCAAATGAAATTTGATCATAAATAATTGTAATAATGTCGCAGCGATACGATAAAAACATTCAGTGGATAAAATTACTAATACAGTTGTACAAATTAACGGAAAGTTTTGAAAATAGACATCTCAATAATAATGATCATTTCCATGAACTACCTCATCTAGTAAGTAGGTAGTAAGTAACTTGATAAAGTCCCAAGTGACTTAACCCACGGGTTTTAAAGCAAACACTGCAATGACATTTGCTTAGGTAACATACCAAATGGATGAAATTGAAAAGTTCCATGGTGTTTTCAACAATATCAGAGCATTTTTTTTTTGAAAATTGCCAAAATATACTCGTAAATAACGGACATAATTATAAACAATGAAAGTTAAAAATTAAGTGCGGAATATGGGGCAATGATGAGCACGGACTAAGGTATGTGACGTCACTTGCCTCTTTTCCTTCTGGGTACGGACTACGGGTATTTTTTTTCTGTGATCGAAGACTACGGGGCATGTAGGCCTCACTTTTCTTCAAGTATAATTTAATATTCCTTTCACGTCTGTTATAATAAAACTAGCTGTTGCGCGCGACTTTGTCCGCGTCAATTTCTGTTATTATGACCACGATTAAGAAGTTTTTAAAATAATATATTTTAAATATGGATAATTTTCTCCGTTTTTGCAACATTTTTCACTGATGCTTCGCTCCTATTGGTCGCAGCGTGATGTTATATAGCCTAAATAAAGCCTTCCTCGATAAATGGACTATCCAACACAAAAAGAATTTTCGAACCAGTAGTTCCTGAGATTAGCGCGTTCAAACAAACAAACTCTTTAGCTTTATAATATAAGTATAGATATTTTATGAATGAATAATTTAATTGATAAAAAAAGTAGTTAACATCTGCCTGTATTCTTGTGTTTTTAGAGAATATATTATATTATTATTAATTTTACTGTTGTTTTTATTCTACATTCATTTTTATTTAAGACTACAAAAAAATTAACATCTTAATTGAATAAAGAATAAGTACTTAACTTAATCTCAAATGCACATCTTAGGGATTTGGTAGAATTCCTGCTTTTATCACATCCCTGCGACATATACGATCCGTTGATAATAATGGTTTAATAAATAGTGTCCTCCATTACAAATAATAGCGTATGAATGGACGATTTATGTTATTGTGCAACACTGAATGAAGTCACAAGGCATAACGGCGTTCGATCATAGCATATGAAATCTGGTGCGTCAGATATGTTTAATGATATGTAAGCTCACGGTAACTTGTAAATGTAAAGAGCTAGTGCCTGTCAGATATCAGTCATTTGAACGACTCCTACCTGAGTGAACTGAGTTGTTATTTGTACAACAGTAATAATTACACATACAACAACAGGAGTTGTTATATGTGTTATGTATGTACGTAAAGTCCTTTCGTAGTTATTACTTTAACGATAAAATGCGTAGATCCATTTTAATATTCTCACAACAATAGAATGATACTAAAATATATAATGTACTTAACCTACTAATCTAAAAAGAAGTTTATTTTGAATGCCTATGCCTAGTATTAATTTTAATAATCCTACTTCTTACTATCCTATCAATCCTACTTTCCTACTACTTATAAGCTAGTCCTATTATAATATATGCGAAAGTTTGTATGTATGGATGGATGTTTGTCACTCATTCACGCCGCATCGACTGGAAAGTCAAAGAGTTCCCGCGGAAATCAAAAAACCTTAAAATCCATGCAGGCGCGGGCATCATCTAATCTATACTAATAAACATAAACGAAATTGTTAATATGCAGTCCGCCGACATAAAAAATATTAGGTACAACTTTTATATTATTTATACATAAAATACAAATATGTACAAAACTAAGCTTGCCCAGACGAAAGAAAGCAAGTCGTAGTCTATCTCTTAGTCTATGTGTATTATTTAAAAAAGGAATTCATAAATCAACCGACAACCGATCAAATTAAGTTCAGCACGCGACAACGTGGGTTGATTATAATGGTGATACTCATTTGAATACCTATATTATGCCTATACACAGCTAAGAATGCTATTGTCCATGTCAAGAAAGTTTTTATCAAGTAGTTTAAATTATTTATAACACTGGTCTATCTGGATTTATTCTTTATGCAGATGCCAAAGTGTGACTTATCTTATGAATATAATTCGTAGAGCAAAAACTGTAAAGTTTTGAGGGATTTTCTTTTGTACATAATTGCTTAATCTACAACAAACTGAACCATTCGACACTAACGAAAATCTTAAAACGGTAAGAATTTTTTTGTTTTAGATTTCAAACAAAAATCTTAGCCCCAGTCGATGACGACTTAAAATATTTAATTCTTAATAGTGTAAATAGGTATTTGATATGGTATGTAATAATTTTCTGAACTGAAAATTATTACAACAATAGGCAGGCAAGACAATCGGATTTCAGTATCAGTAACCTTTTACATAATCCAAGGATATTTACATAATTCAAGCATACATATACAATCTAAATATGTAAAAGAAAAGGTGACTGACTGATTGACGGACTGACTAACTGATGGACTGACTAATCTATTAACCCGCAGCTCAAATCATTGGACGGATCGCGCTGAAAGGCATACAGATAGCTTTCAAGACGTAGGTATCTACTGAGAAGGATTATTGAATATACCTAAAACCCCTAAAGGCGTAAAATGGGGATTTGAAAAATCTAACTTAACGTGAGCGAAGACGCGGGAAAAAGCTAGTAATTATAAATTATAAACATAGTTTCAGTGCGCTGTTCTGCTCGTTACGTCACAGCCTGAGCACGATTTAATAGCGCGATGCAAATTAATTATTCAAACTGCCAATCGCCTAATCGTAAATCATCTATTTAACCAAAGAAGTAAGTACCTGCCTTATTAAATTAATATGCCTTTAAAGGAAATTTCATATAAAGCATAAATTAAACTATCCTACTATGTCATTGACATTTTCTTCTCTAGCCAAGGATTGCCTAGAAAATATTGCTTACGACAAAATTGTCTTTATGTTTCCTATTTTATTTACCTACTTTGTTTTGCCAACTTTGTTTATGTTATTTCTTTTTTGGTACCTACTTAATAAAATATTTTCATTTCTTTCATAAGCATTGAACCGAATTTCAAAAGTCATGCTTGCTGGGTACAAACATCGATTACCTACCACATTGATCACTTTGATCGACCCACATGTTAAGCTTGTAATAAAAAGAAGTCACGTGAAGATGACTAACAAAATTACGGAGCATGGCAAATTTTGCTTTTTCATTGGAAAATTAATTATAAACATCGATTGGAGACCAAAAGTGAATGCGTAACGACCCAGGGATCTAGACAAAAATCAATCGACGAAAACATTGATGTGTATGCTTTGTATATGAAGTATTTATTGTAGAAATAATAAATTCACCATGTCACAGACTCCTCTGTGTATTTTATCTAGGCCAACTCCTATTTTTCTTCTTTATACATCAACGACTTTCGAAATTCGCCTCTTTCGAAGTGCGCATCTTGGAGGTGGACAAAGTACACTAATTTTGTCCAAAAAAATAAAAGAGATCCCACAAGATTTAAAAAACCATAAATTCACGTGGATGAAGTCGCGGACAGAAGCTAGTAGGTGTGTGTGGGGAGATTACGCACTGCAATACGCGTTGTAGACAAGGGCGCGAGTCGCGACCAAGGAATATACTAGTCTCTACCGAGAGAGCGCGACTATAACTAGTTGCAAGACAAGCCCTAACTAGTAATTGTGACCAAATGTGTTCCTTATTATGAGCATCCGCTGTGGATTGTAGGTATGGGTTTCTGCGACCATGAGTTTGCGACCGCGACGACGCAACGACCAATCTTGGTCATGGCCGTATTATCCAGGTAAAGTATCGTAACCCAATAAGCATCTCGCACTTGGCCACAAACACCAAAATAAATCCGCATAACGTGAAACGACAGGCGTTCTAAACAAACTTTGCTATGAGCGTCTGCTTGAGCGTAATAAGCTTCTGTGACCAAGGTTGCGAGTTGCGACTTGCGACCACGAAAACGACCAGTCTTGGTAGCGTAGTGCGCGAAGTCCCTTAATGTTCATTTGTAGATGACCAGTGTAGACCATTATTTGTCATTGGAAGTAATTCCCATACAGTAACTGAATGAGTCATATGAACATATGAATTTATAACTATCAGATATAGATGTTTGTATCCGTATCATACACATGGAACGTCACATTTCATCATGTGAGAAATATGTGTAATAAATACTATTATAGTAAGATAGTTCTTATGTTCGTCAGGAAGGAAATTATTGATCTACGATTGTGGGTAAGTACCTAAGAATTTATCACTATAAAAAATTATAAGTTCTTTATGCCGTTTACAGTATAAGTAATTCGTCATACTACATCGATCGTACGCGCGGGAGATATAGG
Organism: Hipparchia sbordonii; assembly: GCA_038048805.1. Lineage (NCBI taxonomy): Eukaryota > Metazoa > Arthropoda > Insecta > Lepidoptera > Nymphalidae > Hipparchia > Hipparchia sbordonii. Next base: position 7,070,729 of record CM076097.1, on the reverse strand, counting down.
ACACAAGTGTGTGCTCTAACACAGGTGCAGTCTCTATTCCCTCACTCGCATGGTACGGTGGGACGAAAATCCGACACGACCGGAGAGAGTTCAGACGCAGGACCAGACGCTTTACGTGCTCTTCGAGGCATGGAGGTGACTCACCGCCAACTTCCTAACTCCGGACTAGTAAACTGAAAATTTCTTTGAGAGAAAAAGCCAATACATTTTTTTTTTGAGCCGACTCGGGCATCGAACCCCACACCTCGTCATCCGTAGTCGAACATGCTAACCACTTGACTAACGAAGCAGTTACAATAAATGTATATCCAACAAGAGGTTATTTTTTTTAAAACCTAATATATCTAGGCATCAAAAATGGGAAAAGTTCCACAGCCTCTACTTCAATAGACGATGAGTACCGCACGGTACCTAAGTATTATATCATCGGAGACGTTTCACTCGTTGTTAAACAAAATTACATTACGTAAATGGGCATACACATATTCTCTACATACACATTTTTTTACTTCCTCAATACTCTATCAAATTTTTTTAACAGCTAAGTGCCGAATGCACACCGGCCAAATCGAGTTCCTTAATTTATATAGTGGTGGAGCCGGTGACACTGATTCTGAGATCTATAGAGCATGCTCTGTCTTAGCTCGGACTTAAGATACAGTTAAAACACATATATGCAAATATACTCTGAGATAAATGTCTCCTTTTAACTCTGTCTTGAGTGTAAGCAGTCAGCAGAGTGAGAGTGCGGTCTATAGATTTCAGTCTGAAAGTCCCTTCATAGTGTATGTGAACATACAAACCAAAATTGACTAAATTTTTTTATGTGAATTGATGTTTAAAAATTATACGAATAAAATAAACTTACTATAAAAAGCCGAAAAAAACAAAAACGTTAAAAAAATATATTATAAAACTAGCTGATGCCCGCGACTTCGTCCGCATACATTAAGGTTTTTTTAAATTTCCGCAAGAACTATATAATTTTCCGGGACAAAAAGTAGCCTGTGTTAAACCACGATATTAACTACCTCCATTCCAAATTTCACCCAAATCCGTTCGGTAGTTTCTGCGTGAAAGAGTAATAAACATAAACACACACACACACATACAAACTTTCACCTTTATAATAAGTATGATTAAGTGTGATAGTGAAGTAAGATTTTCAACGTGGATATTGTGCGTATGATGATAAAAAATTAGGTAAGTACTCTTTCAGATTTTTTTTAATTTTTTCAGCTTTTTAAATTATTTTATTCGTTTAATTTTTAACTAAATTTAATTTGAAATTTTCAATTCCGCATGGCGGTGCGTTCAGTTTCACCGGGTCTTGGACCAATACACACGAGGAGCGAAAGTGTGTGAATATTTTAGATAAACAGCAACAAGACAACACGTAATTGATTAATTCAACGTGCTAGTCAAAGGAAGCTTTAATTATTATGTATTCTGAAGTTTTAATTATGAGAAAAAGATAAGACCTCTAAGCAATTAAGTACCTATATTCACATATATATGTATATTTCTTATATCCAATTGTCATAACCTAAATGAAATACCGATGATAATATAAATGTGAATCTTTAGATTTTAGTCCTTACTATCCCTACTAATATCATAAATGCGAAACTGCGTTTGTTTGTTATTCTTATCCTTCAATCGTCAGTTTTATCAAAATCGCAGAAAAATTGTTACCTGAAAGAAACTACCTCGTTTAAAAGCCTAATCATCACAGCTTATAAAATAACCATTTTTGAGCACAGATTACACTGCATGCCGCGAGCTAATTACCTAGTTTAACTAATATTTACATGATATTTCACTTTCACTCAGTACTTCATAGGTCTGATGGCTAGCTTGGTTGGTGGTGATCTGAAGTCCTAGATTCGACACCGGGGTCGGGACAAAAAAATTTGGATTGTTCCATCAAGAAATTTTCAGTAGTAGCCTGGAGCTGGGAAATTAGAATAAGAATAAGAATAAGAATTTATTTATTGATATAAAAATTTACATATTTCTATTGGTCCCTACCCTCTGCGCTAGGAAAACCTGTGTTGCAGAGGATAGTTCCTTCCAGATACAAGATATATACAGGTAATCTTAAAATAGGTATAACATATAATATTATTAACACTGGGTGCATGAGTGTGTATGTGTGTGTGTGTGTGTGTGTGTGTGTGTGTGTGTGTATTTTTCTAGGAGAAATTCCTATGTTTTAACTTAGTACGTAATTGTCATTTTATAGCACATTATAAGAACGTTAGTCCTACGCCTAATAACTAACAAGTCGTGTCTGATTGCTGTATCATCGGAATTTGTAAGTGAGGGAATAGAAAGTGCATCTGTGTTTGCGCTGGCACTTATGCACTACTTAATAATGTCCTGACGTAGCTGACTCGTCTCCATTGAAATTGGCTGCAATTGGGTCTGCGTATGACTTTACAATGTGCAGTATTATCTATAAGGTTTGTTAGATAGCTATTGTATAATGTGTAGAAGGGAAACCTATCAAAATAAGCAATAACAGATCCAGCTATCAATTTACTACGCAAGGCGCTAGATTACAGCGCAACATATAATTACATTAATACAAGTAACGTCTTATCGCATCTTCCATCGAATTAACGCGTCGGTCACTGTCTATTCGCCAGGTCTGGCTAGATGCACGTATAACGACCGTGTCAAGAGGTCGTCGACTGGCTCCCAATCGCTATGACATCAGCTTCACTGCTTGTGATTACAAAATGCTTACTCGCTCGCGTAACTCGACAACTGAGTTAGGTTTTACCGTAATACTTGTAGTTTGGACATTATAATTAATAGCGTGGATGGCATCGATGTGGGGAGCCGTACCGAGATACGTAACGCAGAATGTCTCGCGTAAATTAATTTTAATACATTTTATTTACACTCTTAAATACATTTTGTATGTGTACAACTTTAGTAAGAGGAAATAGTGAAGTTTGTGGGCATCCTACTAATCCTACAATTCCTACTTTCCTACTTAATATTATAAATGTGAAAGTGTGGATGTTTGGATGTTTGTTAGCCAATCACGCCGCAACAACTGAACCGATTAGGCTGAAATTTGGCACAGAGATAGATTACGGTCTGGAATAACACATAGGCTATATATCCCGGAAAATAAGAGAGTTCCCGTGGGAATTACAAAACCTCAATGCACGCGTACAAAGTCGCGGGCATCAACTAGTATAATAATAATTCTTTATTTACAACTATACCCATGCAAAAAATCACGTTGATCCGTAGCTCTGTTGCAACGTTATTTATTGAAGGAGGACAAACAAACAAACCAACAAACAGACACACTTTCGCATATATTAATATGAACATACTCAATGTGACAGATATTACAATATTAGTCGGCTTACAGTTTTTAAACTTTTTCTTGTTAATGTAGTAACTGTTTTATTGAAAATTGTAAATTGTGTTCACGAAATTAACATACAAAGTTACAGACCACAGCAGACGTTACATTGTTGCCAGTCGCAATTTTAATAAACAGTTGCATGACTGTGTACGTACGCATAAGTAGGTGTTATATCAACTATAATAGACAAGCCTTCCTTAATAATCTTTTATTATGGTAACACCTATTACTTATATCGGTTACCAGCGCCTGCCAGTCTCTTCTGAAAGTGCACCTGCCCTTGGACAAGCACGTAAGACCAGTTTATGCGCGTTTATTTGTATTTATGATATTACTTGTCAAAGGGATGAGTCAATAGTTGACCGTGTGATCGGCATTTTTTAAGAATATTAGCCATGTGGCATGTTCCACATGACATGACATATTCCTCTTTCCCCTTCAAATGTATATTTATCCTCAAAGTTCAGTCCGCACCCTAACCGTTGCGCTATTGACGCTTCAAAGCATTTTTAAAACATATATTGCTTGTCAGTAGGTACATACATATTACTTGGGGGAAAAACAGACTTGGAGGCAAGAGCACTCGATATAAAAACTAAGTTCTAGTATAGTTCTTGCAATTCACGAGGGCGCGTGAGCTTTACTTGTGGTTACGTCTTATACCTACATTGCGTAAGTGTGCGTTCCTGTCAGGAGCCTAGGTGGTAGCGGTCAGATACGACTTATACAGATACGACACCCACACAACCATAAGGCATGGACCCTCGTGAGTTTCAAGAACTATAAACTTCAGTTATTTGTTAAAGGAAGTTTTCATGCAAAAAAGAAAAAGCAAATAGGTAGTAAGTAGTAGGTACCTAGTTTGTTTCAAAGCGCCAGCCCAGCCTTTGTCTCACCTCTACATTTTTATCTTCTACTATATCTACATTCTATATCCACCTATAAAAAACAGTAGGTACCCTGATTGACTGACAAGGAATCTTAGGAATAGTCTATTGCAGTGGCTACAGATTTCGGAAGAAAATAGTTCTTCAGTGACCAAGAGGCGCAGTGAGGAAAGATATTTTGAAATTTCATCTCCAAAAGGATGAAAATGGATTGTAAAGTTTGAGTGAAGAAACTATTTCTTTAAAGCTAAATCCACCCGGTCGAAGTCTTGGACATTACTTGTGGCGCGAAATAAATGTGACGTCTAAAAATTAACAGCGGCCATTAAGGCTTGCTGGTCCCGGAACTTTAGGTATTTAGCGGGCTATGTCGCCGCGCGCCGCGCCGCTCCGAAATCCTCGTGTACGTATTAAATACGCGCTGGGCAGACATGGAGCGAAAGCGCAGTGAACCCGTACGGGCGCTCCTGGTCACAATATATGAAACTACAGTAGGTACTTAGTTCAACTTGACAGATATTGTTTAAAATTTTAATAGACCAAATTATACGTATGTAGTATGTACCTACTTACTACTCGGCAAATTTAATTTTTCAAGGCATTGAAATTTTACACTTGTAAATTACTGACGTTGTTCTTGTAAAAATTATATAGTGTAAGCATCTGAAATTCTAACTTTGAGGGCTTTAGAAAGGAAGGAGTAGGAAGGTTTTATTATCAGGTGTGTCCTGGATTTCCAAATAAGCCCTGTTTAGAGATGGGTAAATCAGTAATCACCCAGATTAAGCCCACGAATGGGTTTTAACCCGGGTGAATACCCGTCTTGAACGTCATGAAACGGACTTTATAAGGTATGTTTCTTTTTTTAAAAAAGAATATTAGCCAAGCTGATGTGGACTAATATCCTCCTGTCCTCTCCAAATAAGCGGAAAGCTTGTTCTAGGTGTGGGTACAACAATGGCGCAACGGGTGGGGTTTGCACCTGCAACCTTTCAGTTTTCAGTCCGCACCTTTAACCGTTGGGCTATTGAGGCTTATATTTATAGTGTATTCTATTATGAATGAAAATGAATCTTGTAAATTTGGATTTTTACAATAATTAATATACATAGAGCTACTCGTGCTGACTCACTGACTGACTCACTGACTGACTGACTCACTGACTGACTGAATCATTGAGCACCTCTCATCAAAATTTCTCTCAAAATTTTTTTTCAGTCATGGTTTCGTATAGAGGACAAAAATTCATTCGGAGCAAAAACATGAAGAGAGCTGATGATTGAGGATTTTGGAGATGGGTGAGGAGCACGGCCAGGACATTGAAGATAGGTAGGGGTTGTTCAAACAAAAGTCACTCAAAACCTCATCCAACTGGCAGAGAGCTGAAAAAAAACTCCAAAATGGCAGATTCAAGATGGCGGCCATACAAATTTCGTCAGTCTCTATCTTGCGGACTTTTAAAGATGGAAGAGTGGTTTCGTGGAAAAAGATGATCAGGACCCGAAGGTCTACTTGATAAATAGAAAAAAAATTCAAGATGGCGGGTTTTTTTTATTTCATACAAAATATGTGCAAGACTTTCATACGGTTCCTTTTCCAAATTTATGATGGTTTCATATAGAGGATATAAATTCATTTGGAGGAAAAATATGGAGAAAGCTGACAATTGAGGATTTCGGAGATGGGTGCGGAGCACCAGGGTATCGAAGATAGGTGGGGGGTTTTCAAACAAAAGTCACACAAAACCTAATCCAACTGGCAGCGAGCTGAAAAAAACTCCAAGATGGCGGCCATACAAATTTCGTTGGTGTCTATCTCAGAGAGTATAAAACATGGAACAGTGGTTTTCTGGCAAAAGATGATCAGGATTGAAGACCCGAAGGTCTACTTGATGAATAGAAAAAAAATTCAGGATGGTAGAATTGATTTTTCCATACAAAATATATGCAAAACTTTGATACGGTTCCTTTTTATTTCTGATGGTTTCTATAGAGCACATAAATTCATTCGTATGAAAAATATGTAGAGACCTGAGGATTGAGGATTTTGGAGACATGTGAGTAGCATGGCCAGGGTATTGAAAAGAAGTGGAGGGTGTTTAAACAAAGGCCACTCGAAACCTCATCCAATTTGCAGCGAGCTGAAAAAAACTCCAAGATGGCGGATTTAAGATGGTGGCCATACTTTCGTCGGTGTCTATCTCAGAGAGTATAAAAGATGGAAGAGTGGTTTTTTGGCAAAAGATGATTAGGAGTTAGGACCCGAAGGTCTACTTGATGAACTGAAAAAAAAAAGCAAGATGGCGGAATTTATTTTTCCATACAAAATATATGGCGAATAGGGAACTATGAAAGACTTTGTTTCCTTTTCAAAATTTCTGATGGTTTGGGGAAAATATATGAAAAGAGCTGATGATTGAGGCCAGGGAAGATAGGTCCCCGGGGTGTTCAAACAAAAGCCACTCGAAACCTCATCCAATTTGCAGCAAGCTGACAAAAAAAAAATTTCTGGCAAAAGATGATCACGACCCGAAGGTTTACCTGGTGAGCAGAAAAACCCCGGTTCACTTTAGCGGGCAATGCGGCGTGTACCCACGCACCGTACTAGTTTTCTATATAGGTAATATTAAAAAGAGAGAAAATACACTAACTATTGATTCTTGATAGCAGGCTGTAAATATTTTTTATTAAAATAAGTATCGATAGCGTCACATCTCTATTCTCTATAAATGACCGCGGTACATTTCGCAAACCAATCATAGCACTCGAGTACTCGAGTACTCCCCGCCGGTCCCAATTTTTTTCAGAATGCGTTTTCATAGAAAATAAAGCGGGTGCGAGGTCTAGAGTTAGTTGGTCTGAGTTCTAGGCAAACGTTACTCTTTACGGCGTATCACCACTTTCCATCAGGTGTGCTAGTGATCAAGCCTATAATGCCCCCCCTCCCCCTCCCAGCTATCTTCGGTATCCCCGTGCTCTAGGTATTGCCGTGCTCCTCACTCATCTCCGAAATCTTAAACCATCAGCTGTCTCCATATTTTTCCGCCGAATGAATTTTTGCCCTGTATACGAAATCATCAGAAATTTAAAAAAGGAACCCTATCAAAGTTTTGCATATATTTTGTATGAGGTTTCGAGTGGCTTTTGTTTGAACACCCCCCACCTATCTTCAATACCCTGGCCGTGCTCCTCACCTGTCTCCGAAATTCTCAATCATCGGCTCTCTACATATTTTTCCTACGAATGAATTTATGTGCTCTATAGAAACCATCAGATATAAAAAGGAACAGTATCAAAGTTTTGCATATATTTTGTATGGAATAATAAATTCTGCCATTTTCAATTTCTTTTCTATTCATCAAGTAGACTTTCGGGTCTTCAATCCTGATCATCTTTTGACAGAAAACCGCTCTCATCTTTTATACTCTCTGAGATAGACACCGTCAGAATTTGTATGGCCGCCATCTTAAATCCGCCATCTTCGAGTTTTTTTCAGCTCACTGCAAATTGGATGAGATTTCGAGTGGCTTTTGTTTGAACATCGCCCACTTATCTTCAATACCCTGGCCGTGCTCCTCACCTGTCTCCGAAATCCTCAATCATCAGCTCTCTACATATTTTTCCTACGAATGAATTTATGTGCTCTATAGAAACCATCAGAAATAAAAAGGAACCGTATCAAAGTTTTGCATATATTTTGTATGGAACAATCAATTCCGCCATCTTGAATTTTTTTTCTATTCATCAAGTAGACGTTCGGGTCCTCAATCCTGATCATCTTTTGCCAGAAAACCACACTTCCGTCTTTTATACTCTCTGAGATAGACACCGACGAAATTTGTATGGCCGCCATCTTGAATCTTGGAGTTTTTTTTAGCTCGCTGCCGGTTGGATGAGGTTGCAAGTGGCTTTTGTTTGAACATCGCCCACCTATCTTCAATACCCTGGCCGTGCTCCTCACCTGTCTCCGAAATCCTCAATCATCAGCTCTTTACATATTTTTCCTACGAATGAATTTATGTGCTCTATAGAAACCATCAGAAATAAAAAGGAACCGTATCAAAGTTTTGCATATATTTTGTATGGAAAAATCAATTCCGCCATCTTGAATTTTTTTTCTATTCATCAAGTAGACGTTCGGGTCCTCAATCCTGATAATCTTTTGCCAGAAAACCACACTTCCATTTTTTATACTCTCTAAGATAGACACCGACGAAATTTGTATGGCCGCCATCTTGAATCCGCCATCTTGGAGTTTTTTTTAGCTCGCTGCCAGTTGGATGAGGTTTCAAGTGACCTTTATTTGAACACTCCCAACCTATCGCCTCACTGTATGTATTTACACTGTGTTCACATTGATACCTACATCTGGAATAATTATTCTTCTTCAACAAAATTTATTCACGCCTTTTGTAAAAATTCTAATCCTAGGTAAGTAACAACACAGTAATATTGTAAAGGCGAAAGTTTGTATATGTGTGTGTGTGTGTATCTTTATTCCTCTTTCCCGTAAAAAGGAAGGTTTTGGTTGAAAATTGGAGTGGAGATAGATTGCCTGGAACGTATACTTTTTATCCCGGAAAATGATAGAGTTCCCACGGGATTTTTCCAAAACCACACGGACGAAGTCGCGGGCATCATCTTATCTATACTTAATATTATAAAGCTGAAGAGTTTGTTTGTTTGAACGCGCTAATCTCAGGAATTACTGGTTCGAATTGAAAAATTATTTTTGTGTTCGATAGTCCATTTATCGAGGAAGGCTTTAGGCTATATAACATCACGGTGCGACTAATAGGAGCGAAGCATCAGTGAAAAATGTTGCAAAAACGGGGAAAATTATCCATATTTGAGGGCTTCCGTTGCGTGCGCTGCGTAAACGGTTCAAGTTACTCAAAAAATAACTAAATATTTTCGGAGATAAAGGACATAACTTCTCGTGGATAGTAGCAAGTCACTCTAAACCACGCGGACGAAGTCGCGGAATCAGCTAGTATTTGGATAAAGTGAAAGAAACACTTACCATACTTGTTTTCTAATATTCCTTCGCTTCAAAGCTGATATTTTCTTTATTAAATTTCTTTTATCATCCATTATTATTCATAAAAACAAACACTATATTTAATTATTTACTATAACTGTTTACAAGATAAGATAGTAATCTAAGATACTAACTAAAAACTATATAAAAACTAAGTACTAAGTAGGTACTGTGCTAACTAAGATCTAATAAAAAGTTTTAGTGATTTTACAAAATAATATTTTTACAACAAAATTAATGAAATTGAGAATTTAAGCACGTGGCCTGCGAAAACTGACGTGCGTCCAACCTCGATAGAGTCCGGTGGGACACTGAAACACCCCCGTTAGAGGATGCGCGTGCCCATTTACGTCTAGAAATAAGCTAGAACTAAGCTTAAATTTTTATTTAAAAAACGGTCAATTGAAAAAAATCATAAATGTAATAAGCTTTATTTTCATATATATTTTTTTAAATTTAGTTAAAAATTTTAGACACAAAATTGAAATAATAGTGAAAATCGCGATTTCTTCATAATTTTTTATGATCGAGCAAAATATAGCTTAACGCGTTTCTGTCAATTAAACTATAATGATAAAATATGTATCTACAACATATATTTTTTTCGATGCAAAAAAAATAGTTCTTCATGAATTAAAACTTGTTTGAAAAGACGCGAAATTGCTAGAAACAGGGAAAAGACCCCGTTAATAAAAATAAGAGACGAACACTGTTTGAAAGCCTCAAGGCATTTTAGTAACAAGCATCATAATCATAGAACTTAAAAAGTAATCAATCCATTCTCTTTGGCAACGTTTACAAATTGTGTTTTCAATGACTTGTAAAATCTCTAGGCTCTCGCCCGACACAAAATAATTGTGAAACGATTTTTATCGATGTCCGAGTAACTTTAATATGCGTTTACTGTAAACAATAATTCTGCTGTGTGATTCTATACTCAGTTTAAGTAAATTATTTCTATAATGCCATGCGAAAGCAGTTTGTAAACTTTATTTGAATAAAATTTATCCTATTTCTATTTCTATTAATTTTTCTCATTACTAAATTACTAAAATTTACTATGTTATCAACTTATCAGAAATATGTAAGGACACATATTTATTTTGCAACATCATAGTTTCTAGTCTTATCATATGCTTATATCTTATTCTTTATCAACACACTAGCGACCTTGGTTCAGTGGTCTAATTATGCAAAAATATATATTTTTTTTTGAGCAAAGTATCTAAGTATATAATTACTTGTAAACAAAGTATGGACCTAAGTATGAAAAACAATGCACACATATCGAAAACGAAACTACCTATCTGCATCGTATAGTATTATTTTTAACGTTACTTTTAACCTTCCTATTCCGTCAGGTTCTACGTTCAGCATATCAGTGACGCTTATTATTTGCTTTTTTATTTATCGCAAAGATTAAACGGATTAAACTTTGTGAGTTATTTTTTATTTTAACACTGCGTTACATACTACAATGTTAAGACAAATTGTTAATCGCAGATTTATTCAATAAATTTATTGTACTGTCACGATTTTTAATTTTGTGTTTTAAGCACTTTCGTAAAATATTCAGACTCAAATGGCCACTCTTTAATATTATATACTCTATGAGAAAAAAAACTCTAAAAGAGAAAAAAAAAGAAAAAAAAAGAAAAAAAATACAGTCGGAACGCAACCTTATTTACACATTATTTCAAAGATGAGTTATCCAAATACAACGGATTACGCACCTACACACCACGAATCTACTCATACTAACTATATACGTACGGACTTGCACGATAATAATACCTATAATCAATTCATTCAGTATATAAAATAAAATAAAAATCAAAATTTAATTAACTACTCAACGATAAATAAAAGGACAGACGAGTTTTTTAACTAATGCATGGTTACCTACGCAGTCATCTATTTATACTCATATATGCAAATTATTCTACCTGAGCTATTAATTATTTATATTTAAATTCCAAGTTTAAACGAAATTTTAAGATTATTTTTAATGATGCCCGAGTAACCATATTGTGCATTTACTGTAAACAACAATACTGTTTTAGGGCGCCTTCAATTTATGCGTTTCTTGACGGCCTGCTGCGGTGCCGAAGCGGTGCGTTAGTTGTACTGCGCACGGACGTTCGTTTTTTTCATACAAAGCGCTCGGTGCCGTTGCCGTCCTGTTGTCGAGCGATCGCGGTACCGGCGCCGCGCTATAGTCGCACCGCGCGCTTTGTATGAAAAAAACGAACGTCCGTGCGCAGTACAACTAACGCACCGCTTCGGCACCGCAGCAGGCCGTCAAGAAACGCATAAATTGAAGGCGCCCAATGTGTTTCTTTACTTAATTTAGTTTCATTAAATAATTTTGTAAAATTATTTATGCTAAAATGAATCCCGCGCAGACGGCCAATCTCCATATAGAGTAACCATCTGCGCGGGAGATATTATAGTGCACAAGTGTGTGCGCAAAAACAGGTGAACTCTCTAATCCTTCACTCTCATAGTCCGACGGGACGGAAAATCCGACACGACCGGAAAGAGATCAGGCGCAGGACGGCTTTACGTGCTCTCCGAGGTACGGAATGGCATATCTACTTACTTACTAGGTAATAGACAAAGTTATGCATCGTTACAAAGTCAGAAGCTGTAGCTGTGCTAAAAATAATCCCGCTCATATCATTACGGTATAACATGCCACATATTAAAAACTACTTTCGTTTGACCTTGATTTTTATGGGACGACTTATTTTACTATTTAACTTGAGCTATATATTTTATTAAAAACAGTTTTATTTAAATTATCTCATTTAATGATGCCGTATCATGACTAGACGATGCCCGCAGCTATTAACATTAGCACAAACATTAAAAAATATTACATTTATAGGTACTTCATATTATAACAACTTATAGAGTATCGCAGACGGGGATATGTTAATCCGCTTGTTTATCGAATAGTAATTTTTATCTGTATTTAATAACTATACTAATTAAAAATTACTATAAAATATAAATATACTAGTTGAACAAGCATAAAGTAGTGATGCACTGAAAATTTATATGTAAGTACCTATATAATCTATCTACATATAAAAAAAGACATGTGGCACTCGCCGCGGTAAAGCTATATTGCATAGCATTTTTTATCAACGCCATCTAGCGGTGAGAGGAGTCCCGTGTCAGGTTATTTTCGTTACGGAATTTCTGGATTCGGTCTCCACGCTCAAGGCCCGCGATAGAAGCTATGCAATAGCTCAAAAATCAATTGCTGTTCATTAGTCTGGCTAAAACTCAAAAACGGCTCGTATGATTTGATTTTTTTTGTTTGTTCCCTCTGCTGTATAACTCATATTATTTTCTACTTATTTCTCACGTAAGATATATAGATGGTATGCTATTTTGGCCCTTGAGTCATTAATATATATATAGCTACTCGTGCTGATTCACTCACTCACTGACTCATTGATCACCTCTCCTGTAAAATTTTGTATGGAAAAAAATTTTTTCACGCATGGTTTCGTATAGAGGACAAAAATTCATTCGGAAGAAAAATATGGAGAGAGCTGATGATTGAGGATTTCGGAGACGGGTGAGGGGCACCGGCCAGGGTATCGAAGATAGGTAGGGGGTGTTCGACCAAATGTCACTCGAAACCTCATCCAATTGGCAAAGAGCCGAAAAAAATCTCCAAAATGGCGAATTCAAGATGGCGGCCATACAAATTTTGACTGTGTCTATCTCGGAGAGTATAAGAGATGGAAGAGTGGTTTCTTGGAAAAAGATGATTAGGATCCGAAGGTCCACTTGATGAACAGAAAAAAAATTCAAGATGGCAGAATTAAATTTTTTCCATACAATATAATAGAAAATCAAACGAACTTACCTGTAAGTGACGTTCGATGACTATTAAACGATGCGATTCGCCCGAGAGATTACACTTATTTACTTGTAGTAGCACGAACATGTGCTGCCATCTTACACAATTTTAGAGCAACAATTTAAAAAAATTATTTGCTCTAAGGTGGGTATTTCATACACGTTTGCTCCTATGGCCATCGTGAGTTATTATTTCGTGCAAAGCTGGGGAAGATCTAGAAATCTCTGGGTTAGGGTGGGAGTGTAATCTCTCGGGCGAATCGCATCGTTTAATAGTCATCGAACGTCACTTACAGGTAAGTTCGTTTGATTTTCTATTAAACTTCACGATTCGCCCTTCGAGATTACACTTATTTACTTGTAGATGTTTAGAGTCGCACGAAATAGCAATAGGAAACTGTTATATAGGGAGAAAACAGAGACTCAGTAGAACAATAATAAAAATATTATAATTAAATCATATGAAAACAATATTTAATATACATAACTTTATGAGTCGTTGATCGAGACTAACCCGAAAACAGAGCGAGCAAATACGTCTGAGTTGTCGACAGCTACTTCTCTATTATAAAACTTTGCGAAAGTTTTTGATCTGCCAGTCCAACCCGCAGTTCTTTTAATGACATCTATGCTAACACCGAGCCTGCTAGCAGCAGACGTAACTGCGTGTCTAGTGCTATGAGCGCTGAAGACAGATGTGTTTATACCACTTTCAGTTAGGGTAGTCTTAATCCAACGACTCAATGATTGGGAACTTACAGCATTAAATGGCTTTCTAAAACTGATTAATAAAGAATCACAATTAGCTTTTCTTTTATCCGCTGAGACAAGTAAATATTGTTCTAAAGCTCTAGCAGGACAAATGGAAGGTCTTTCATTGAAATAAGGAAGAATCAGGACCGGTGGCGTACGGTTCACGGCAGTGGTTTTGATTATATCTGTGATATTAATAATGAACTTTTCGTTATTATATTTTTTAATGTTGGACACTTTAATCAACGAAAGTGTCTGTACTCGATGAGCAGTAACTAAAGCCAAAAGCGTTGTTAATTTTCGAGACAACTTATCAAAAGAAAGACTTTCATTAGGGTACCAATCATCTAAATAATCTAGAACAATAGACGGGCTCCAAGTAAAATTATATTTTGGGAGTGGGGTTCGCAACTTGTAAACTCCTTTCATAAATCTCATAACCCTTGGGTCATTCATAATCGCAGAATCTAAAAGAAGCGATAATGCTGCTTTTGTACAATTAATTGAGCCATACTTTTGGCCCTGGTTAAAGAGACTAACTAAAAAATCTAGCACATTATTTACTGAGGCTTGAAGTAAGTCTAATTTTTTATCCTGGCAGAACGTAAACCATCTTTTAATACTAATGTTATATTGTTTTAAAGTGCTACCAGCTAGGGATGCTAACATAACGTCTGCAGCCTCCGAAGGAGAACCTTGTTTCAAGAAGGCTTGCCTGATAATACTCCGGCAACCAGGGTAAGACTCTCTTGAAGTTTGTGATTGGCACTGTAAGGAGAAGATAGTAAATTGCTATTAGGTACAAATTCAATTGGCTTAGTAATTAATAACTTTTTAAAAAGTGGATACCAAGGTTGTGTTGGCCAGAGAGGGACCACAACGATACCTTTGGCCTTATCTGAGATAATTTATTGTAAAACTTTTAAAATTAAACAAAATGGGGGAAAAGCATAAAAAAAATATGTGGACCAGTCCAAGGTAAAAGCATCAACCCTATATGCTTCCGGGTCTCTATGCCATGAAACGAACTTGTCACATTTTTTATTTAATCGACTGGCAAATAAATCAATTTGAGGTCGATTGAACTTTTTGCATATAAGCTGAAAAGCACTGTCAGCTAGCTCCCACTCAACATCAGCATGAATGCGGCGAGATTCCGCGTCCGCGATATAGTTGTCCTTAGAACTTATGTAAGACGCAAAGATGAACAAATGCCGCTCTTCGCACCACTGCCAAATACTACGACTTATATTATTAAGATGGGGAAATCGAATCCCGCCCATCCTATTAATATAAGAAATTGCAGTAGAATTATCAATTCGTAAGAGAATTTCGCAATTACGATGATTATGGGCAAAAATTTTCAATCCAAAAAATGCCGCAGTCAGCTCTAAGTAATTAATGTGTTCGGTTCGTTCCTTGCTAGACCATTGTCCACTAGACGTTTGTCCTGAACAGCTGATACCCCAACCAGTTAGGGACGCGTCAGAGCAAATCTCCAACTTGTAATCGCCGAATCGAATAGGGCTGGCGCAAGTGTCAATATTATCAAGCCACCAGATGAAATCTTCTCGTAAAAACTCCGGTAAACTAATATATTGATCGTAATCATCTTTTTCTTTTAAACTAAGGTATTTAGTTCTCTCGAAATTTTTTGTGTATAGCCAACCGTACTGCGTTGCTGGGCAAACAGATATCAACAACCCTATCAGATGAGCAAAATTACGTAACTTACATCTTTTTAATCTTGAAAAGTGTAAAAGTTCTACCTTGATTCTAAGTTTCTTTTCTATCGGAATGCTAATAGAAAGATTATCAGAATTAAAAACGAAACCCAAAAAGGTTGCAGTTCGGCTTGGTATGCTTATGCTTTTTTGTTGGTTTATTGTAAAACCTAACGACTGAAGTAAATTTGAAGTAATTTTATAATTTCGTTCACAATCAATGTAAGTATTACCAAATAATAAAAGATCATCCAAATAGATAACAGACAATAAGCCTTGATTACGCAGAGATTGCATTACTGGACGCATGATTTTCGTAAACATATATGGAGCTATATTAAGACCAAATGGTAAAACTTGAAATTCATATATCTTCCCTGCCCAACAAAACCGCAGAAACTTTCTTGAACCGCTGTGAATATTAATAGAAAAATAGGCGTCTTTAAGATCAATGGAGCACATATAGCAATCTTTTGATATGAGTCTCATAGCAGTTCTGTAATCTTCTAGTTTAAAATGTGGCGCGATCATGAATTTATTCAATGATTTTAAATTTAGTATAAATCTATTTTTTCCGTTACTTTTTTTAATAAGGAAAATATTCGAAAAAAAAATTGACCCTCACATGGTTCACACTCACTTACAGCGCCAATACTAATAAGATGATTTATCTCTCTATTCATGTCAAGTTTATCAGTATCAGACTTAAGGTTATTCGAAGAACAAAACTGACTCTGACAAATATCTTTCAAAATAGGGAGTTGCAAACCGTTAACCCAAGATAACACTACGGGATCATTTGTGATTTGCGACCAAATATGATAAAAAAATTTTAGTCTACCAGCCTGCGTGGAAGTCTCCTTCGCATCGACTAACGACGTGTATGGCGGTGTTGCTGCCGCTGGGGACGGCGATCTGTCCCGCGACGCGTCGGTTGCAGCTTGCGCCCACCAGCCGCCGAGGTCTGTCTCGCTGGTGCCCGGCGAGGCTGCATCTGCGGCGGTGGCGGGCCCCTCCAGTTTAAAGCCCTCGACGTTGTTTCTTTCGGCTGTATGTTTTTCAGTGGTGCTTTTGGCTTGGCAGGGGTAGGCTTTAATTCAGTGCCTGTCTTTATAATAGCCTTCATTGATTTTATACTATCTTGTAAAACACTACCAAAAAGTAGGTTATCACGTTTAAGGTCCTTCACGTTATCTTTAATCTCCTTATTAAGGCAAGATAGCAAAAAATTTCGTCGGGTTTGCGTCTCATTATAATGTATGTGACATAAGAGCCTACCTGCATCGCTAAGTGATTTTAACGTATTACATTTAAAAATGTCATCGTCAAGGCTAGTATTCAAAACAGACGTGACCGTGTTGGCTACACAGGATATGACAGTAGACAGAATCTTCTGATTATCAACCAAAATGTTATCTCTCTTCAAGGCATTTTCATTAACAGCTGCCTTGATTTCAGGATTAAGAGCTGGAGCTTGAGATAATTTAAAATTTTCAGGTATATTGTAACTCCTCAATAAATCAGTTTTCGTCTCATCCTTCAAACCATTAACCAAAATATCGGACCATCTGCTAGCAATGTCCTTATGGATATTTTCACCAAACTTCTCTTCCCGCACAGGCTCATCACCCAGTAAGGACAAGATATCAGGCTCTAGCTCTTGAATACTTTCTGCAGGTGCATGTTTTACAGGCGGTTCAGCCGCAGGAGTAGCTGCAGGTATAACAACGCTAGCCAATTCCGTCGCGGGGCCTAAGGGAGCTGCTGGTGTGGTCATAGGTATAGCAGTTGCCATTGAAATGGAATCGGTGATAACTACCTCTGGGGACCCTGTAACAATAGGTATTTAACCTATTTTTAACTAATTCGTGATACAAACTCACGGTTTGTACTCTAGAATTAAATAACAGCGACCCACAAAATAATGTAATAAAAGTATATAAATTCATGACATAGCCTCCCGGACTATGCTCTAGAACTTGTACTATCACCATCATAAATTCATGATACAAACTCACGGTTTGCACTCTAGAATCTAGGAACAGTGGCAAACACTACAAAGTAATAAACAACACATAAATTCATGACATAGCCTCCCGGACTATGTTCTAGAATATTTGGTGCCATCCAAAATACAGCGACTAACCTCACGGGTTAACCTGAAGTATGATTATGGTCGGTATTAGCCTTACAGACTAAACTCATATGCACCAGGCGTCACAAAATAATAAAAATCTTCTAAGTAGGTAGGTCACGCCGGCTAAGCCGGGCGACAACGGCGCGGCGGCGCCAGCGCTTTAGCGCCTTTGCATTACCTTCTCGAAAAACGAGTAGAATTCGAAATCTAAACTACAAAGAAAAAATGTTACACACCTTCATTTTGCGGCGCCTCTTGCCAGGACGCTGGATAACTATTATCACTATCAGAATAATCACGTTCCAAACTTGAACTGTCACTACGAGCACGGTATCGACGTTTACGGCGAACTCGAGACATCTTTCTCTCCAATTTCCTTATTTTTCGAGCTAAATACTCCTCCTCGTCGAGGTGTTTCCTTTTTCCCATAATGAACACTGAGAAAAACCCACTAAAACTCAAAAATACTAATTAAGATTAGAAAAATAAGTGCGCGATGGCAGCCACACAAAACGTGTATGAAATACCCACCTTAGAGCAAATAATTTTTTTAAATTGTTGCTCTAAAATTGTGTAAGATGGCAGCACATGTTCGTGCTACTACAAGTAAATAAGTGTAATCTCGAAGGGCGAATCGTGAAGTTTAATATATTATGTGCACATATTATGTGCACGACTTTATACGGCTCCTTTTCAAAATTTCTAATGGTTTCGTATAGAGGACAAAAATGCATTTGGAGGAAAAATATGGAGAGAGCTGATGGTTGAGGATTTCGGAGACGGGTGAGGAGCACGGCCAGGATATTAGAGATAGGTGGGGGGTGTTCAAACAAAAGTCACTCAAAACCTCATCCAATTGGCAGAGACCTAAAAAAAAATTCAAAATGGCGGATTTAAGATGGCGGCCATACAAATTTCGTCGATGTCTATCTCGGAGACTATGAAAGATGGAAGAGTGGTTTCTTGGAAAAAGATGTTCAAGACCCGATGGTCTACGTGATGAACAGAAAAAAATTCAAGATGGCGGATTTTTTTTTCATAAAAAACCGCTGATGGTTTCGTATAGAGGACAAAAGTTCATTTGGATAAAAAATATAGAGGGAGCTGATGATTGAGGATTTCGAAGACGGGTGAAGAGCACGGCCAGGATATTAAAGATAGGGGGGGGCTACTCAAACAAAAGTCACTCAAAACCTCATCCAATTAGCAGTGAGCTGAAAAAAAACACCAAAATGGCGGATTCAAGATGGCGGCCGTACAAATTTCGTCGGAGACTTTTAAAGATGGAAGATCGGTTTCTTGGAAAAAGATGATCAAGACCCGAAGGTCTACTTGGTGGACAGAAAAACCGCGGTTCGCTTTAGCGAGCCGCGCACCCACGCGCCGTACTAGTTTTATATAAGCACTAAGCAGTAGTGGGTATACCTAGACCAACCGCTCCTTACCATTAAAGGCAGTCTAGATTTTAAAACGAAACATAGACAAACTTTTTTTTTATTTAGGTACTACAGTTTTTATGCTCTGTACTAACCCTTAGTATAACATTTAATTCGATTTATCGTATTCGCATTCGATGACATCAGCGTTAAAGTAAATTGAACCATACTTTGATTGAATTAGAGCTCAATTTTGTGAATGCATTCTTTTTCGTTTACGTATACGGATACGCTCCAAATTAAAATCGATTGTACTGAATTTGACACTTTAAGCCTGTACAATTAAAGTTCATTTTGCTTTGTTGCTAATGTCATGTAATACGAATACGAATTAAACCTTATACTAACCCGACTGGCCGCCAAACGTCAACACGCGGGGCAGTGTTTGGGCAGCGCTGATGTGTAGGCAGATTTGTCTCACAATCGCATGCAAGCTTCCATATTTATTTAACCAGTGTCAAGAATTACCGGTTTCACACGAGTGGGCCGCTACTGGCTCGTATTATTATGTTAAATGGTTAATTTGAATATAATCTATTGCCCTCACGTTACTCTTGAGTCGCCTAATTTTTTTCTTACATGAATACAAACAATGGTTTTTGTTCATGCAAGTATGTGCTACTCGTACAGGTTTACCTAGTACGAATGCTAAAGCATTCATTCGGCTTATTATACTGTGCAATTTTAGGGTTCCGTACTTAAAGGGTGCCAACAGGAACCTGTTCGTTAGTGTTTGTTTGTTGGTTTGTCCTTCAATCACGCCGCAACAAAGCAACGGATTGACGTGATTTTTAGAATGAAGTATGAGAAAATGAAATTTCTTCATAATTTTTGTTTTCGTGAATTTTTCCGATATTTTAATTTTTATTCTGCTATTCGGGACGGAGACAAATACAACAAATCAAAAACCATGAAAATCGGTCCAGCCGTTCTAGAGTTATATTTATAAGTGTTCGAACAAACCCGACTCTGTTTTAAGAGTATAAATATGTATTAAGAATTCTTGAGTTCTGCTGTCATATAACCGTAAATTATAGTAGATTGAAAATATTATAATTATGGGTACGCGATATTATGTTTTCCACTAGGCAGAAAAAGATAAGAATAAATCCTCTTTCAAAGTAAGACACGGAGCAACCTTGAGACGAACTGGCTAGTTCCGGGTGTGCGCCTGTGCACTGCACCGCCCCGCGACCGGTCTCAGCCGCGTCCTACAGACTCCGCGCTGCACTCAGCTGCTCTCATAAAATTTGGTAGGTACGTGGGTTAATATCCAATAAGGCCCTAAACAGACGACAGACAATCCGTAACGCACTTTTAAGACGTGGCACACAGATTTTTTATTTATTTATTAAAGAAGAGTTGACAAGCACTGCGCTCAGCTGCTCTCATAGATACGTGGGTTAATAAAACCAAAAAGGCCTACACAGACGACAGACGATCCGTGACGCACTTCTTAAGACGTGGCATACAGATTTTTTTTTTATTAAAGAAGAGTTGACTATATTTATCTACTTAATACTACCGTCAAACTGCAGGACAGTTTGTTGACGGAGGTTGACGGTCTGTAATAGGCAGCAGCCCTTTTACATGGAGACTTTTAGACGTAGTTGCAGGGGACTATACTTACAAAAAGTGTAACGTCTCTATAAGACCTGGAAAATCAAATACCGTGCCAGTGAAAGTAATATTGTATATTCACACTATAATGGCGAAAATTTGTATGTGTGTTTGTTACTCCTTCACGCCCAAGAGCTACTTTTCATCTCGGAAAATCAGAGTTGTCGCGGGAATTAACCTTGTGTTCGATCTTGTCCCTCCTTCACCTTTTTACCACCGCACTGCAAGGCGTCGTAAGAGCTTCCATCCCTACGTCGTTGATATTCCATCTAGTCTTCATTTCTGATCTGCACGGCTAGGATCTGGAACGCTCTTCCAAGATCTGTTTCCTAACACGTACAATTTCGGTATCTTTAAAACAAAAGTGAATAGGCATCTTTTAGGCAAAGCGTTACACCTTAGACCACATCATCACTTTCCATCAGGTGTGAAGTGATAGTGGTCAAGTAAAAAAAGCCCTTAATCCACGCGGACGAAGTCGCGGGCATCGTCTAGTAAACTAGTAATTATAAGTGACACAAAGCGACTACTTTACTCATATGATGAGAACGGCGATCGTAAGATCACGACAATATTGTACAGCGCCGCTAGCTACAATAGAAAATTACCTCTTTTAAAGACGACCATATTCCACAGACCGTTTAAAACAATTTTAAATTCAAATAAGTTTGTAGGTATACCTACTATATCTCAAATAGTTATTACACGTTTCAACTTCAAGTTCCCTTATTACGAACTAAGTGACGGCAACGGCTTCGCTCGCGTGGATATTTTTTAAATCCCGCGAGAACTTTTTGATTTTCTAGAGTAAAAAGTAGCCTATGTCACTCTCCTAGACCTCAACTATACCCATGCAAAAATCACGTCGATCCATTGCTTTGTTGCGGCGTGATTGAAGAACAAACCAACAAACTATTAGTAAGAGTTACAGGTTATTTTCCAGGGTTACTATTGCCCGAGGACGAGGATGATGGCTATTATGGTATAACGATAAGATACGATTGCGAAATTGTTATATGTTTTCTCAATAAAATATGTGCGTTTGCTTGCGATTTTTTCCTCTTAGAGTAGGTGAGTGGAAAATCTATTAATAAGTGGGTATACCTACTATATGACTTAAAAAAAATCTCACAATATTTCGAACTTCAAGCTATGGATTTACATATTATTATGTGAATGTGACGTAATTATGTTCATCAATTCAGGAGTCATAAAGCTCTGACAGACACTCAGACAAACAAATAGACAAGTATAAATTCATCCAAGTAGGTACCTACACAAGTAGACTCTGAGAGCTCGCTTCGCTAGGTCAATAAATCGAATGTTTTATCATTTCCATCCACGAGAAGCCGATGCAGGCCGTTAATATAATCGTAGTCACGTTATAAAACAATAAAAAGTGTCTATACCTACGATATATTCTTATAGTCTCACAAGTCATGAGTGTCCTTGCAAACATTTTAACAGGTTTGTAGGACCGCCTTGCCCGCTGGCGTTATGCCGCCATCCAGTTCCGAAACAACCAGCAAATCTTGTCTTTAAAAATACAATCATCCATACATAATTATACGAAACTAGCTAAAGTAGGTACCTATAGCTCCCCGAGATTTTGCCACGACATAGTAATCTACTATGTCATCTTTTTTCACATAATGCTTTCGCTATAATAAATATAATGATAATTATTTATTTATTAATCCTATTAATATTATAAATGCGAAAGTTTTGAAGTATGGATGGATGGATGTCTATTAATCAATCACGCCGCAACCACTGAACTGATTTGGCTGAAACTTGGCATAGAGATAGATTATAGTCTGGAATAACACATAGGCTACGTTTTATCCCTAAAAATAAGAGTTCCCGCGGGAATTAAAAAATCTTAATTCACGCGAACGAACGTGGGCATCAACAAATAAAACAGTCTTCTACTTGAAGATAAATCCCATTTTCTGGACAAGGTAAAGAAGCAAGCAAGAAGATGGAGTCTGCCGATCCTCTGAATGGACAGTAATGACATCACCCACACCAAACTTCAAGGTTTACTTTCAAATGCACCGCCAGGCAAGCAAAGGGTCACGACCCAGTCATTTCACTCATTAGGCAATGAACAAAGAAAACTTATAGTCCGGCCTTATACAAAAAATACTAGTACATAAATTATCATGCAGAACCGATTTTGATAATTCGCATAGAACCTTTAGAATTAAAGTGACCTTACTCAAAAATCAACGTTTTTCAATAAAACACTAACTTGTCGTTGAAAAAAAAAGTTCTCTATATTGTTCACAAACGTGTATGATGTCGATCATTTCGCACTTGGTCAGCATGGTGAATTACGGTCTACACCTTTCCCATTCATTCTGAGAGGAGACCCGTGCCCAGAGTGAACCGGGAACAAAATATTCCTTATTCATATAGCATTAAGAACAAGTATGGTAAGTGGTAGGTACAGATGAAATCGTGTTAGTAATCAATCACTAAATGGATTATTGCTTAATCGACCATCATGGTCACATTTGAATTTACATTGCTCCTATTTTATTTTTATATCATACTAATCTCTTTCGGCATCTTTCGGCACGTTATATCTAAAGCGGCAAAGAGTACCTACGAGTACTTATTTATATTATAAAATGTTACCTTCCTATAGTCCTTGCATTTCACAAGGGTGCGTGAGCTTTACTTGTGGTTGCGTCGTGTACATGCGCATTGTGGGAGTCTGCGTGCCTGTCAGGAGCGTAGGTGGGAGCGGTCAGGCGCGAGCAAGCTCTCGCTCCCACTAGCCAAGCCAGACGAGATCTGAGCTAATTGAGAAATTAGAAACTGTCAATTTAGCAAAGCGGGAATCGAACTCGGAATCTCCTTCTTACCATGCCACGGCGCCAGGCAGGTAAGTAAGTAAGTACATATTTATATTATGCTATAAGTCAAAATAAAGAGTGATTCATTTATCATTAACAGCCATCTATTTAATAGCTTTCTTATCAGATCAAAGACAAATAAGAACTATATTGTTTTACTAAAAATATCACTATCACCAGCTATCACCTTTGTTATCTCTAAAAATGTTAAGCCTATGAAATACGAAGGATGCAATAATTCAAGACCAGAATTTTCATTATATTTATGACATATTCTACTTTTGTTTTTTGCTGTTTTATGAAACGTAAAACATTATGTACCTATTTATGCACTAAATAATAAGTCACTTGTCAAAAATTAACCAGTCAAAGACGCCAATTTCCAAAAATTCTTTAAAAACCACGAGTTGTACCTACTAGGTACCTACTATAATATTAGGTATTGAGATTTTAACACTGATTCCCAAAAACATTGATTTTAATATGTTAGAACATTTTGTAATGGGTCGGAATGCAGAATAATAAAAAAAATCACGCGCAATCTTTTTTGTGCAAATTGTTAGCTACAAAAAAGACCAGCTTAGCAAGGTCGTATATTTTCCGTTCTTCGTTGATTGAACCTATTTGTAAGTATGAGTGGGCATTAAAATAGTTAAAACAATTATTATCTATTTCCTGTGAATTCGACCGCGCAGTTTACCTTACCCAGTTACCTACCTACGATAAGACGGCGAATCTGATTATTCTGACGTTTACATGATTTAAATAGACATTAAGTATATAGTTAGAGTATATTATTAAATCGGTACATTTATAACGACGGTACGGACGATCATATTTATACATGCGAAAGTTTGTCTGTATATCAATCTGTCAATCTGTTTGTTGCTTTTTCACGGCAAATCTGCTGAATCAATTTTGATAAAAACTAATAAACAAAGATATCTTACATTCTGGAGACGTCCTTAATACTTTTTACATAATATGGAGGTGACACAATTTTTTAATAGAAATATTTCAAAAGCTAAATTTTTAGGTTTGAACCTACTGCTATTTATAGATACTTTATAAAATATAAGTATATTAAACAATGTAATTTCAACAAAAAACACAATTCACTGTTATTGAAAATAAACAACACTGCTAAAATATTTTATTGAGTTTCAGCAATATATTATTTAGGATTAAATAATAAATAAGGCATTCACGTGGTGTTGACACTACTTTTTAACAATTTAGTTAAATAAGTTAAGTAACAATATCATATTAGAAAGCAGAAGCATACTTGGAATACACTAGTGTTATCTATTATATATCTTTGGAATTATTATGGAATAACCTAAAGTTATTACATTTTTTAAACTAAGCTTCATTGAGATTGTGGTTCTTCCTCTGATGTTACGACTATTTCAACAACATTTGACTCAGATTTCGGACTATCTTTTTCTACTTCAGTCTCCAAATTATTCGTAATTGTCTCTTTATCGTTATTTTCCATACAACTATTTGATTCACATGTCGCTTCGTTAACCTCAGGTACACTTTGTGCTTGGATATTAGGTACTGTAATCGTAATCACCTCATTTTCACACTCTTTTAAAGATTCAGGAACTTTATTTACTTCCAAGGGGCGAAATATTTCTTGTAGTGACGAAACCTTCTTTTCTGTAGGAATTATTCTGTTAAGGTAAACTAAAATATCTGACAATGAAACGATTCCTATAAGCTTATCGTCCTTATTAACTAATAATAGTCGATGACTTTCAGTTCTAACTATTATTTCTAAGGCCTCGTATAATGTAATACTAGAAAGACATTTTTGTAGTTTCTCGTCCCAATCTTTTTTTTTATTTCTTACATCACCTATTGTTAAAGACAAATTTAAATATAATTTTTCAGCGACTAAATTTAATACTTCATATTTAGCATAAACATCGATGAGAATTCCATTTTCATCTAAAATAGGCAAGGCTGAAATATCTTTTTCTAATAATAGCTGAAAAGCTTCTTGAACAGTCGTATTATCAGTGGCAGAAAAAATTTCATCATATGTTCCTATATTTAAATCCATCATATTCTTGTGAAAAAATGTTAATTCGGGAAATTCATTTAAATATACAAACAAGAATCGTAATATTCTTTTATGAGACAAAATATATAATACATCTCCCGTTAATGGATCCATCATGAGTAGACGATGAACTCTATTTTTACTAAGCAGATTAATAGCATCATGCAGAGACTGGTCAGGGCTAACACTGCATAAAGGTTTCCTTGTTGGTCGTAAAATTTTGCGCCAATTATGAAGCGTATGTTTTTCGAAGTCATCCATAGACAAATTTTCTTTTTCGTGAAGTAACAGAATTCGAATGAAATCAGTGACTGTAATCATTCCAACAAGCAACTTTTTATTAGCATCCCATAGTGGAGCGGATCGAATACCATGTGAAACGAGTGTAGGAAAAGTTTTTCTTACCGGAAATTGAGTGTCAAATATGATAACTTTCGCTGACTTCGGCAGTATCTCATAACACTTATGATATTTAAAAAAATTTAAAAGAAGCCTCGTCTTATCTCTTCCACCCAACGATATTTGGACAATAGATAAGTAGGGATCGTATTTCGGTAACCCACGAACTTCTCTAAACAACTGTTTGGCCTGTACTGGATCTAAAGAAGCGTATGAATTTTTATGGTAAGTAGGAGAAGTAGTTCCTATGGAGGAACGACGAATTTGTTTTGTATTCTTCTTTTTTGCTGTTTCAGTCGCGTTTTGATCAGATGGCGAGTGTGGCTTACTTCTAAAAATATCCATAACCCTTGTAATTGGGCTAGACTTTCGGGATGAAGCTCCCGTTACTGTATAATAATACTTTTTATGAGACTCTTTAGGGTCCAAAGAGGTTTGATCAACTTTAGAATTTTCAGGAGACTCCTTTGATGTACCAGCTAAAGCACCTTTCACATTCTGTATTAGAGACTGATGTTTTTTAGAATCACTCTTTCTTCTTATCCTAAATATATCAAAAATAGAGCTTCTTGGACTCGAGGACGTTCCATGAAATGTTTCATATTCTTTCTTACTTGATGTCTCTCTTTCTGCACTTGATGCTCTGGACGTTTCAGGTGGCTTATCTTTAAAAATTGATCTAACATGAGGCCTTTGCGATTCAACACCGCGTGTACCAAAGTGTATGGTATGCACGTTACTTTGTGGTAAGCGTTCAGACGGAACATTTCGGTCATCTGAGGCGGACAATGTAGTAACAACAAATTTTTTCTTATCACCAACAACCGTTTGACTCTCACTTTGCGCTTCAGGTTGGCTCTTTTTCTTTTTGCGTCTTGACTTTCCATATTTGCTGCATGAAGAGTCCGACAGCGCTGCTTCATTTTCTAATATAGGATCCATAATAAGAGTATTTTATATTTATTTGTTTATTATTACTTATTCGAACCATAATCCAGAGAAGATAAAAGCAGTACCTGCGAACAAAAAATAAGTAGCTAAAGTATTATAAATAAATATGTATTTCTTAAATAGTTACGTTTATGTTAATGAATGCCGCTTTGAAATAAAATGAACTTAAAATTAGAACAAACGTTCAAGGTTAGTTCGTTGCTAAGCAACGTGAAGTTTAATGCGTCAATTTAATGCACCAATATCCATACTACATAGTTCCGCATTTTAAATTACTCTACAAGCATCGTCACGAAGTACCTATAGCATTTCCTTCAGGTTAAAATTCACAAGAGACCCAACTGTCAAAGAAATTAACACAATCCAGTGGAACAGTGCGAGACTTTTACACTAATCAATACTTTTATGAGGGTCGGTGAGCCAAACTAAATACTATTACGTAAACACTGTGACATTTAATCCACTTTATATATTACCTTAATTAAACCACAACAATGGATAGGCCTTTCAATTAAAACTAATAATTTTGTATGTATAGAAATAATATTATTTCACGAACATAGCGTGTAATTCACGGCAACTCTGAATGAAGCGCCATGTTGTTATTTGGTGCAAGGAACAGCACGCCATCTGGTGTCGGTCTTTAAAAATTCTGGAAAGTCTGTTCAGGACAGGAAAAACGTTTGCCCTACTGTGCTAATCCAAAGATGAATCCAGAGATGTCATGAGATGTTTTTATTTGCAATGAAAAATACTGCATATTACATAATAATATTTTAAGAAATTAATTTCCTTCCTACTCGTAGATATCCGAAAACAAAATGTTATCAATAAGTGTAAAAAAGGGACAAAGTAATGAATCAAAGTTATAATTTAATTATTATTTTAAACATAATATCCATATGAACAGAGCAAATCAGATATATCTAATATTTGCGAATTTATAGTATTTCATATTCCTGGAATAAAAAAAAATATATATAACACTAGCTTTTGTCCGCGGCTTCGCTCACATTAAATTCGATTTTTCAACCCCCTATCTTATCGAATGCCTACGTAATAGCATTTATGCTGTCAAAGCTATTGTATGCCTTTCAGCCCGATCCATCCAGTGGTTTGAGTTGTACGCTGATAAATCAGTCAGTCAGTCATCTTTGCCTTTTATATAATTAGAAGATAGAAGATTTGAGCATTGTAATAGATTCAAAAAAAAACAACTACATTTTCTCTCACAGGAGTTTGATAATAATTATTGATCATTATTAATGTATATTACTATAATCTAAAAATCAAAAAATAATATGTATCCAGTTATAATATCCATGATAAAGTAAAACGTAAACGTAATGTTAACATAACATATTATAATTCAAGTTCTCAAAAATAGTGTCTCAGAAAAATTCTTTCTAAAAGAACTATTTCCGTAGGTGCACAAATCTGGTTACATTTTGTAAACTTCAGAACGAAATCCGTACGAAACCAGGTCAGTCAACTAGTCTATTCTGATACAAATACATCACGCCAACTGTATCCACGCATGCGTGAAAACCATGACGTGGAATGTCGTCATCAATCAGTGACGTCATCAATGCGCGGCAAACGATGACGTGGCAGACGGGGTGGGAGAGGGCCCAGATCAATACTCTCCCGCTGTTAATTTTATATTCTGTATAGTGACGCTCGATTAAGGGCTGCTTGGAAGTAGAATTGGCCTTTCAGTCCCTCACGGGTCGGTGGATCACGTGTTAGGCCCAGTTGCAATGTGCTATTACACAGGTCAGCCGCTCGTCAAAGAGTTAATAAGTTGTGACATTCATATCTTCAAGTGTAACAAATTACTTATTGACCCGTGGCGGATCAATGAATTTTATTTTCTTGCTCCCACGCTCTTTGTTTTACGATCTTCCGATTGTTTTACTTACTATACCAGCTGACTCAGCTCGTTTTCGCACGCGCCGCCTTACCTTGTACTTAGTCAATACAGTCGCGGACAGAAAATGTTTACCACCTTAAGATTCATAATTGCATGCACACATCTGTGTCAGAAGGTCGACATGTGATTTGATTAGCCATAGATCATAGACTTTTTAACATGTAGCGGTGCTTAGACAGTCCTTTAGCGGTCTCTTTAGTAGGTGACTGCTAAATAGGTTAGATGTAGAAAACCTTTTTTGGAACAAAAATATCCTTACTAATGTTATAAAATAATGTAAGTGTTTGTTTGTTCGTTGTTGGTTTGTCCTTCCATCACACAGCTACGGAGCAATAGATCCACATGATTTTTTGCATGGATATAGTTGAGGATTTAGATAGCGACATTTATCCCGGAAAAATAAAGGGTTCCCATGGAAATTTTAGAATCCTAACTTCACGCGGACGAAGTCACGGGCAAAAGCTAGTAATTTTAATAAATAGACATCATCTCATGTAGACACGAGCACAGGACACGAGTTACCAAAATGAGAAAACGGAAGTAATAATCTAATGAAATTTTAAAGAATCTTTATTTCTTAATTTTATTATTGAGAAACTAAACAATATTAGTATAAATAAATAATTAGCTTAATTAGCTTCCATTCGCTGCTATGACAACATGTAGACTCTCTCGCATAGATGCGACAAGGCGATAAGTCAGTTCATATCATCCCATACCCCAGTGCAATGTGATCTAAGACTGAGGATTTCTTTGATTCTGACAGTCCCAGCTTTGAATCACTAAGCTCCATAAATTTTCAGTTTCAAATCAGCAGATCAAGCGGGCTATTGAACGAGATGACTGCCACGGTGCAGATTGAACCATGGAATAGTAGCTCAGCGCATTATCTTGAACTTAGGTTGTCGGAATTTTGCTGCTGAACATCAATGTAAAATGCTGTAGAAACACCACGCATCACCGTAGCTCATCCACCTCCTTTTGACTGTTTTTGACTGTGGATGCTATCAGCATCATTATGATTAAATGCACAATATGAACTTCACCATTAGAATTAAGATTAAGCTTCCATTTTGTATTTATTTTGTATATTTAAATTTCAAATAACAAATCTAATATTTTTGATAATTAATTGTCACTTTTACAAGTGCAATGATCTAATGTGTCAAACTTGAATTTAGGAAATGAGTTTTATTACTAATAGGTATTTGTATAGAAAAGACATTAATACTTTTTTTGATAAAACGATGCATGAAATTTTTATAACGTAACAAATGCCTTGATATAGCATTATAGACCTTACTGAACGCAGGGTTACGAAGAATCTAATTTGAAAAGTGGTAAACATATTTAGTCCCCGACCGTACATTGACTTAAATCTAAATATGCTATTTATATACGAATTATGTAATCATGCACAGGAAATTTTATTCATGCTGGTGTAATAGTTGATAAAGAAAAAGAAGAAGAAGGAATCACCTTTTACTTAAGAGATACGGAACCTGATTATATTAAGGGCCGATTTTAACAACGTAAAATAAGTTTTTACAATTTTTCAATACAAATACCTGTAAAAATTTCAAAGGAGATCATTCACGGCCCATACAAAAAATACCAAAATTGGAAAAGTGCCGCAAAGCTGTAAGATCGCTAACAGAAAAGATATTGTAGTTTGAAAATTAATATTTTTGGTAGGTAGGTTTTGAATGATCTCCTCTACGCTCATCAATGACATTTTCTTTAAACAAGCCGCGGATTTAACTGTTATAGATAACATCGTCTGGATCTCCAAACTAATGTCCACAAGCAGTCATTAAATCGCAGCTTAATAACTACTTAATCCTGACACAGTGATAAATTGCTGTTCTTAGTTAGCTTACTTATCTACACCAAGGTGCTACGATAAATCTCATTTTTATGCCTTTGAATTATACACTTACGTACTTACATGATAAAGTTCAAAGACTAAAGCCGGCTGACTTCTACAATTAAAATGACCACCAAGGACGATCGGTTCACATTTTGATAGCTTAATCCTTATCTACTATAATATTATAATTGCGAAATTGTGTTTGTTTGTTGGTTTTTCATTGAATCAAGCAGCATCAGTGATTTTTTTGCATGGTTTCTTTTATTATTATGAGATAGGCTTGCGCTTGAGGACAATCAATGATTGAAAGCATTGATGAGGTCTAGGTTGGAGCGCGTTTGCCTTGAGAATGCCTATTCACTCTTGTCTAGAAGTTATTAATGATAATAATTAGTTCATTACCCATCTATACGATAAAATCACCTTAACCTCATGTCTTGGTGTTGGCATTAATAATTCCTGGTTAATAATTTCCAGTCAATCACACTAAAGCCCTATTTCACCATCGCTAACCAAGGAATTTTGACATTTCGCATTCTGACAATTTTTTAATTAAAATTTGTCGAAACGTCAATTCGTCGGTTAAAGTTTTCTTGGCGATATGCTGAAATAGGCCCTAACACTGACGAGCGGCTTGATCCATAAAAACGACCGTGCGCTATGCAGAAGTCTATATTAGTTGACCCTAAAGGATAAGATTCGGAGTGAGGAGATCTGTAGGACTCGGAAGAATCAAGGTGACTTACGCAGCCTTAACTATTAGCAATCAGAAGTGACATTGGGCAGACATGCTTGTTGTAGCTAAAGCCCAAAACTCCTAGAGTGGAGGCCGCGTCCAAGAAAGCGTATAAACAGGGTGGTGGGAAACAGTTGAGGCCCGGGTATTCCTTGAAATACTTAAGAAACTTCCTATAAGATAATAATTATACCACACATAGCGAATGCCCAAAATGGAGACTATAATATTGTATTATAGCTTCTGCTTCTGGCAAGATCTGCTTATAAATCCTGTGAAAAGAATGCCGATCTATAATAACCGATCTACGTTGTATGTATGTATGTAGGTGACTGAAATCAATAATTTATTGAAGAATAGTCGAGAATCGAAAAAGTTTTGTCTTGAATAGGAGCTGCATTTTTTCGTGGGTTTTAAATTTTTCTTAATTTTATGTATAGTTCATTTTTATCTTCTTTTTATCACTATCAGCTTATAGCTGATGTTGATTAATATAGTTTTTACTTATCTCTTTCTATATTTATTCTATAGCAAGATTCTCGTTTTTATCTAATCCATGATAGGTAGGTTAATTATCATGATCATTTTGAACAAAGATATCGACTATTTTATCACCTGTGTGCAATAAATGTGGTGAAAATTACCAACACAGTAGGCAAAATAATCTTCCAACGAAATGCTAGAAATAATTCTCCTAATTTATTTTTTGTTTTGTTTGTTATTCTAACATAAGTATTGGTCCACTAATGCCTATGTTAGACAATCCTATACTTATTAAATAATTGTCTGAATTATCGAAAACTTATAATTATGTACTGTAAATAGTTTTAGTAAACCTAGTAACATATCAGGTAGATATGTAAGATTTATTAATTACTATTATAACTACTAATTACCTACTTACTTGTAGCTGTAAATAATTTCAGGTTTTTTAATTTTGATCCTTGAGGTCCTGATGGAATTAACTTCTATGAAGATAAATCTGCTTCACGTATATGTTACAATTTACAATATTATATGACTCATTCTTGATTTATTCAATAATTAAGTATTATATTCCCAGAATATATAAATCTAATGATTGTGATGTACCTACCTACCTAATTCTTATAACCTATGGCTATAAGGCCTATAACCGTTTTTATAAAATAGTTGCAAATCATTTAATTAACTTTATTATGCAAGGCAATGTCAGCCTCGACGTAATAAAACTCCCAAACAAATTCTAATTACACAACGCACAACGTTTACAAAGTTATTTTCATGACATCACTGTCAAACATAACCTCAAAATTATAACAAACTTTACAAAGTTCATGATACTTACAATAGAGATCATTCCGAGCCCCTTTCACACTATTCGTGATCACTTCTCAGTTTTACACACACTGACAAAGTGCATAATGCACCCGTCCTGGCAATAGACTCACTTTCGACTGTAATAATTTGAAGCACAGATTCCTTCAGCACTGGCAGAATGCGCACTCGTTGTATAACATTG
Source organism: Hipparchia sbordonii (assembly GCA_038048805.1). Lineage (NCBI taxonomy): Eukaryota > Metazoa > Arthropoda > Insecta > Lepidoptera > Nymphalidae > Hipparchia > Hipparchia sbordonii. Next base: position 7,037,537 of record CM076097.1, on the reverse strand, counting down.
CCACTGGGGTAGTAATTGATGAAAGCACTGTTTTGTTGGTAAAGACCGCCATACCCAATTAGTACAATTTACAATCACGTTCAATGTTCAATATGCGCTGACGGCATCGGAACAAGCTAAGTAGCGTTCACGTAATAATTCTCTCGCGGTCCGCTGATGCCGCTGAGCGCTGCGTTCGCGCTCAAATAATTGAGTCGCACACACACAAGCGCGCGTATGTTTGTACACACTAACACGCTACATTGCCGGGCGATCAAATAAATATAGATGACGCAGCTCGTGGTTCATTTTTCATGATAAATCCCTTATCTTATCACGTAATGCAATGTTTTTATCCATATTATAAAATTTTTCGGTCATTCAGGGTTTATTTGAACGTTAGCTTTAATTTTTTACTTAACAAAGGTGACTATAATAAATCAATTTCAATAAAATTGCAAGAATATAAGGGACTACAACTTGACTACGGCGTCCCTGATTTTTTGCAAAAATGTGAGTAGGACATTCATTCATCGAGAAAAAGTTGCAAATTGGCCATGAAAAGAGCAAAAATCTTTTCAAAAATCAAATTGTCAAAATGTTATATTTTTCTTATTTTAATATCTTAACTAATCTCGAATTTTATATTAACTTATTAATAACTAGACGTTTTCCGCGACTTCGTTCGCGTGGATTAAGGTTTTATTCCCGCGGGAACTCTTATTTTCCGGGATAAAAAGTAGCTTATGTGCTTTTCCAGACTATAATCTATCTCTGTGCCCAGCCAAATTGGTTCAGTCGATGCGACATGATTGAGTAACAAACATACAAACTTTCGCATTTATATAATAGGATAATAGGATTAATAAATAAAATATTTAAATGAAATACCGTTAAAACATTACTTTGGAAAAAAAAAACAAGAAAATTATTAAGTAGGTAAGTAAGTAGATATAATTAATATTATTCTAAAATACCAAATAAATGTCCGAATTTAAATTGCAGACCCAAAAAGTGTTGTAGCAAAGTATGAAAATCATTTTCCTTATAGTTTTCATGTTATGGCTTATCAAAAATAAATAACAAATTTTCACTCATTTATACGTGTTATGTAATTGTATATGCTACAAAAGGAATTCTAGAAATCTACCTATTTTATTTTATAAATTAAATGTTATTATAATATTATGCTATAGCATCTACGTCACACTATAGTGTGATAATTAAAATAATATATTTTTTTTAATTTTATAAAATTAGAAATTTTTATCCCGAAAAAAATTCCCGCGAGATTTTTCAAAAATCTTATTCCACCCGTACGAAGTCGCAGGTAAAAGCTAGCAAGTAGGTACATAATACAAGCCTTTGCGTATACCTAGGTAGATTTAAGTTGTTTAGATTTTATAATTTATTTTGTAAATTTTTTTGTTGTTATTTAGATTTCCATTGTATTCTATCGATCGATTGATATCGATTAGTTTTTTAATTAAATTAAAAATATTGTTAGCAGTGAAAATAACTTTCAGGTTTTTATTTAAGTCGAATTCAAATTACAAATTACAGCCTCAGCTTATTTTAAAATTGTGTTAAGTAGGTAAACAACGACATAAAGCACACCGATAAGTGAGCACTTACAGATACTTAGGTAGACCTCATCTGTTATCACAATACAAGTGGCTGGGTAATCAGTATTTCTGTCTCGTGCTAGTCTAGGCACCACTTTACCTTCATGCATTAAAGAAATCTTTATAATACACCTCATTTGCTGCAACACTGTTTTATCTTAAAAATCCCAATTTTTACAAAAAATGTGTCTATAACTATTATAGATAAAGACGTGAATTTGCTATTTTTTCACTGATAAAATAGGTATAGGTATAGGCTTAGAGGTTTGTCTGCATTGGAGTTATGTGACGGTGTCATTATAGCTACCTTTTTGGAAGAATGTTTAGGTTACCTACCTACCTAAGCAGCTACGTCCCTACGTCTTAGTTCTTATATATGTTACTGTAAAAGCTCTAACTCTAGTAAATCCTAAGATCTTCCTGTAAAACCTAAAATTTACCAACTCATTATGGTAACAGCCCGAAATGTTTCGCGAGCGTCATAGATATCGAATATTTACCGCCGTTGACTCGGCATAACTTAGGTTGTACCTCAGAGACATGGCAAATGTTGTAGCAGTTTATTATAATGTTATTTTTATGTAATTTGTGAGCGACCCAAGATTGTTAAGTGTTTTTAGTGAGCTACGCCAGAAGGCTCGCTTCGTCGCCCCTTCATTCAGCTTTAGGTACCTACTCGACCTTCGTTTCGCTGCAGAGATCGCCGGCTCGCTTCGCTCACCCCCTCCCCACTTCGCTCCACTAGGCGTCATAAGCTCGTTTCATTCAGGACATCCTCCACGAGATTCTGGCTTCGCACTTTACAAAATCTTTCTAGAGATAGACAAGATTACGTGGGGTCGGTGTGCTCAGATGTCGTTCTGGACCTTTAATCTTATGCATTATTTATGAACTTGATGATGATTTATTCCAATGACCAACCTTACACTGGTGTTTGGTAATTATTTTGTCAAATGAATAATTTATTTATAGAAACAATCATTTTAAAAGATGAAAATATGATTCATAATTTTGCCAAACGTTATTTGTTTATTGTCTGATGATAGGATACCATAAATAGGACTTCTTAAGCTGACTGATTATAATAATTACAATGAAGTACTCATAGTTTTATTTTAAACCAACATTTAATAACCGTCTTTAGTAAAACATAGTTTGAACCAAATTCTGATGGTAAAAGTCCGGAAAATTATTTCACACACAAATTCTTACTACTTAAATCTTTACCAACTCATGCTGGTAAATCCTAAGACCTACCAGTAAAATCTAGGATTTAACAATATACGGGCTTTTTATTTTAGAATATTTACATAAGATTCTGAGCATTACACTGGGCTCAAAGATTATTGGTAGGTACTTGTAGACTAAATTATCATGTCTAATAACTTTATTTATCTACTATTTATAATAGGTACTCTACACATTAACTTGCAATGTTACTGTAATAAATATTAAACATATTAAATAATTAGCTGTACATAATGTGTAGGAATGTCTTACATTGTAAGTGGTAGAGTTGTTAGCCTTATAATAAAATTATGTGTTCCAATTTAAATTCATAAATGTGTATTTTATACACCTAACTAACTAACTCGGAAAAGATAAGGTACTACTAAATCTTCGGTTGATGAAAATTTATAAAAGACTAGCTGATGCCCGCAAATTCGTCCTTGTGAATTTAGTTTTTAAAATCCCACAGGAACTGTTTGATTTTCCGGGATTCAAAGTAGCTATGTCACTCTCCAGGTCCTCAACTATACCTACCCATGCAAAAAAATCACGTCGATCCGTAGCTCTGTTGCAGCGTTATTGAAGGCCAATCCAACAAACAAACACACTAGAAATAGAAATAGAAATATTTTTTATTCAAATAAACTTTTACAAGCACTTTTGAATCGTCAATGAATCTACCACTGGTTCGGAATGCCTTTCCTGCCGAGAAGAGCCAGCAAGAAACTCGGCGGTTGCTCTTTTCAAAAAAATAAAAATTTACAATTGTTATTGAAACTATGCTATGTATTTTTCACTTTTACATTTATAATAATTATAGTAAGGATTAAGTGTCAAAATATTTTTTGCTGAGGGACGCTTATAAGGACGGACATAAATATACTGGAAAGAAGCAGGCAGATCTTTTTATAAGTACCGTATTTACTTACACATGCCTTTAGTAAATAGCTTTTATTTTTATATTACAAACAAACACTTCAATTTTATTTATTTGTATAAATATTACACCAAAACCAAACCAGAAATTCTTTATGGTATATAGATAACGTGTAGAAAAATAAGTAGATACTGCCCGCCCTCCCGCCGTTAAGCATAAGACATACCGCGATCTAAGCTAACTTAAATTAGCTTTAGTTTATTCAACCTGCTATAGGTCCTAGGTGAAGCTATGCGAATCAAGTATGAGCCAAGCAAAGCTAAGTTAGCTTAGTTAGCTTAGTTCTCGGTATGGCTTGTGCCTGAGAAATGCAGAAAACCTCCCATTTGCCGCATACGACTCAGAGGAGCTTAGGCGATTTCACTTCTGATTACATTACACAAATGCAAGTTTAACATCTACATAAGTATTGTTACTACGCGTCGTTAATTTTGCTGTGTTCATAGTTATAGTTTATAGCCTCAATAGCTCAACGGTTAAAGATGCGGACTGAAAAACTGAAAGTTCGCAGGTTGGAATCTCACTCGTTGCACTATTGTCGCACACTCTCCTCAAGCTTTCTGCTTATTTGGAGGGGGGAGGAGAATATTAGTTAACTACAGCTTGTCTGATATTCTTTTCTTTTTAAGTTGTCAGAACAAAGTTTATATGATACAAAATTTTTGGAAAATCAGAAAAGTCAGATGGTAATTTTGTATGAAAATCTTAATAAGCATTTTCCATTTTCTTCATTCGTTAATTGCACCCGTGTGAAACCGGGACGGGTCACTAGTACCTACTAAATAAAAATTGAAACAGGTTTGATTTATTAAAATTCGATGATGTCTACCTGAAGTCTATACCTATTGCCAATTTCCACCTAGCCGTGATGAGTCTTTTGTCGTGAGCCGGCGCTGCGACGGCATCGATTATAAGTAAAATTAGAATAACTGGACGGTTGCCCGCTGAGCGAGCAGCAAATAGTACTAGGGCATGCGACCAATCCTCAGCCGTAAATATATGCAACATGCTGAGTGCGGGCACACCGCGGAAGATAACACACGACCACATACATACACGACACAATAATGTCTCAAATGAGTGGCTAAAACTAAATAAGTGGCTAAAACTTAAAAATCACACATATATAATATAATAAAGCCGAATATATATATTATAATATTACAAAGGCAAAAGTTTGTATGTGTGACTGTGTGTGTGTGGAACAAACACAACAACATCCCTCGGAAACGATTAATCAGATTGTGATCATTCTTTTTCATTTTCTTACATTTACTTAACTTAGGGAACAGTAAGATTTCATAAAAATCGCTTCAGTAGTATCAAGTTATGGAAATTTTTCTATTTTTCGTTATTCTAATTTCGGTATATTGAAGTCAATTTAATTTGCTTACGTGTTAATTTCGCATATATCTCACGGCCTAGAGGGACCTATTGCTATAGGAAAAACTTATACATAAGCAGTCTAAGTTTCAGTTCCATCTTAGTTTCAGGTGTATAACATTTATTTACAAGTGAGCCTTCAGGTTATGCGCTCCATCTGAAAAATTTAACTTTCCATTAAAATATAATTGTCAGGCTTTGCAAACCTTGAAATCAAGCTTGAAGCGATAACAATAACCTCAAGACTGGAAAATCTTTACGAACGAATCCAGAAGTAAAGATTGCACTTGACCGACTTGCGCAAACCTACATAACAACAAACTACCACCATCCCTTAAACAAACAAAACTCACAAAATATTTAAATACTAGCTAATGTCCGATATTGCCATTTAGGCGAAATTATTTTCTTAAAATCTTGGGTAAGCCTTATAATTTGCCACTATGAAAATATCTTGTATATCTCTACTTAGCATTTTTTTTTTTTTCAAAATTCTTTCAGTGGTTCAACCGTGGAAAGGTAAAGAAAACAGATTGTAGTTACTTTCGTAAATATGTACGAGTATGTAATTAATTTTATGTATGTGATCATATCAGTACTCTACGCAACTGCAAGTTTGGTAGGCGAAAAAAATTGGAGAATGATGAATAGCTCTATTTTATTTATAATTTATATTTCATTATTCTCCCAGATTATCATTCTTGCTACATATAAGAACAAAGTAGCAATCCGCAATTGTCTGTGTGTGCTCTTATAACTTAGAAATTTCTACTCAGTTTTTCACATTAGTCTATAAAAAAAAGCCCACCCGTGCGAACAGGAAAAGTCCGCTAGTTGTAAACGAAACGAAACATATTTTAAGTGGGCATACACTTGAATGGCTGGTTTTCGAGTGCCTACTTGAATGATTGCAGCAGATTTACTCGTATCTACACATCTTAAAATGTAATTTTCCAACTATATAATGAGTCACATAAAAATATTGACACAAACATGAGTACTATTGAGATTTCAAAGCCTTAACAATTTCGACTCAGCTATTTCCGGCATTCAATGGACCATGGATTGCCCTCTGACCCTTAAAATATGAGTTGGTTCCTACATGTTTATTATCAAGCTGATTGCCGTGACTTCGTCTACAATCTACAAGGACAAAGTTTTTTTTACATATTTCAATGTCGTGTGAACTCTTCCATTTTCCAGAAAAAAGATTTTCCAAATACTAATTTCAGAAGCCGATAAAAAGTATAATTTCTTTTAGGGTTCCGTACCCAAAAGGTGCCAACGGAACACAAACATGAGTAAAACAAATTATTACAAAGCCACTGTCCGTCCATCCGTCTGTCTGTCTGTCAGCGGGCTGTATCTCATGAATAGTAATAATAGGCATACTTAAAATTTTCACAAAATGTGTGTTTCTATTGCCGCTATAACAACAAATAATAAATATAAATAACCGGTCAAATACGAGTCGTACTCGTAAGGATTCCGTAGATTTTTGCTTGATTTTAACAATCGCTGTTAGGTACGATGATACGGAACTTTCGTGTGCGAAGCCGCCTCGCACTAGGGCGGTTTCTCTTTATGTATGTACCTACTGGTAAGATGAATTCAGTTTTTTTTTTCTTTTTTTAAGCTTTTTAGAATCAGCAGTTGTTGAGAGTGGGGCCTGAAGCTGTTGAAGTCTATACCGACTTAGTCCTAAAATATATCAATTCAAATTACAATGCGAATTATTAATAAAAAAATTATTATGCGAATTTTAAAATAATAATAATATTTAAGGGTCAGTTTCATATCTGATTGTTAAATTAATGTTACTCTACTGTTTAGATTGAGCAAATACATAAGCATCAAGAGCTTTGTACAAATGCTTGTTCCTATCTCCTTTATTAAAGGTTCATATTTTTACAAAAAGAAGTAATAAGCCCTGTGCAACCCAAACTTAGAGACCTACCTAGTTGTTATTAAATCTCTTATGGCCGATTTCAGCAACGTAAAATAAGCCTTATTTCAGCGTAAAGATATTTTGGCAGATTTTCAATACAAAAGCTGTCAGGACACCCAATTTATTCAACGGTTAAACGTCACTCGACGTTAGTGAAATCGGCACTTAATGACTTGTCATTTGTATGTATCAAAGAAGTGTTTACATACAAATGACAAACTCTGAGAATAGAATTTTTTTAATCTATACCAAGAAGATCTTGAAGATATTAGCAATTTATTGAGAGGTTATATAATTTTGTAGCGATAAGATGTCCTTGTACACGTCCTTTCTATTTTAAGTTCATGATGTACAGAATAAATAAATCAAATAAATAATTCATGCTAAATGATGCCCGCGACTTCGTCCGCATAGCTCACTTTTTTTTTTATTAACGCGGGAACTCTTTCATTTTCCGGGATAAAATGTAGCCTATGTATTAATTTTGAATTATTTCCATTCCAATTTCAGCCAAATCAGTAGTACATTCGTTGTGGCATGAAAGACTAACAAACACACACATACAAACTTTAGCTTTTATAATATTAGTGTGAAGTGTGATTAATAGCTTGTTCGTGGTCAAATTTAACGTTAACGATAACTTTGCTTTAACCAACTGTCGGGCAACTGGCCCTAGACTAATTTGATCAAGACGAACTGGGGCATTCGACTAGCGAGTGGAGTCTGAAATAGCATACTAGTAGTGCATTCGATCTGGGCTGTACGCTAGCGTCGCTAGCCCTATAGATATCCTGAGGGCCTAGACAAAGTTACATTCCATTAGCGATATCGCTAGTAGAAATGTCGAAAAATGTATGGGATTGACATTAGCTATCCAAATGTCACGTGGTCTAATAAAAACGAATCGACAAGTGCTAGACAAGTGGCATTTTTCACAAGCGTTATCGATAGTTGTCGATTTTATTGATGGAAACCGTAGCGAACGCCAAGACCCTGTAGAAAACGAAAGAAATAGCATTGTTTTGTTAATTTTAGTTGTTTTTTGAATTATTCAGAGATTGTTATTGGCTTCTTGCATTATTATTGAACAATAATAATGATAATTGAATTGATAAATATTGGTAAGAAATGAAATCATTTAATTTTTAATGCTAATAGCTTCACAATAATGCTTATAGATGGCGCTGTATCAATAAAAGTTTTGCGTCAACTATTATTATTTTTTATTGCGTCTAATGTTAAAAGTTAATTATTACAATATATAATTAAAACTATCTTTAGGGAATTATGGGATACTGCTAGGTCTCAGTTTGGGGCGAATCACTAGTATTTAATATAAACACAAATTAGCTTGGACTACGCCGAAATAGTCACAAAGGTCCTACATACAACGATTAATATAAACAATCTTTGGCTATGCGCGACATGAACAAAGGCCCGTTGATAGTACCTATTAACTACTCAAGGTATCAATAACAAACATCCAGAGTATTAATGAGGCTCAGCAATAAGCACTACGAAAGAATTCTCTAACATTTTATTTGTCTAGCTGAAATCATAGGTACCTACTTACATATTTGTTTTTTAGTACACACAAAAGCACTTTGTTATTTACCAAGAAATATAATTAGTCTAAATATTACGAATCTAAGAAATTAAGTAAATTAAACTCTACTTTCACACTTAAGAAAAACCACTCAAACCAACATTCAAAATTAGATGCACGAATTTGACGTTTCATTACGAAAGATCATAGACAAAAGTTACTATTTATCGAAAAGACGAATGGAATAGGCGATCGCTAATCACATGTAACTTTGTCTAGCAGTCGAACTTCGCTTTCGTTAAAGCGATTGCGAATTAGGAAATCGAATCGCTTCGAATCGAATGCCACTTGTCTAGCCCCTCTGGTGTGACGACGAGTCGCATCAATGCGGAAACGGTCTACACGAATGGGAGCGGGATGCGACGGATGCCGTTTCGGCATCACCCGCGTCACCGATGCATTTGTCTCACAGTCGAAACTAGTACATGTATGTAGCTCGGAACTGTGCACGAGTTATTACATTTGATTTTTACGAATCGTTATTATTCCTCCTATTCGGGTGGAACTGCGAGAAGTCATGAGCGTTGGCATCCTTATGTGGTAGAAATCCAACCTACTCGAACGAAACGCTTCTGATAAGAAACGCTAAGGCGTGGCACACTCTTCCAGCAACCGTTTTTCTTGACACTTATAATTTGAGTACCTTCAAGGCAAGAAAGAATAGGCATCTTTTAGGCAAGCGAGTTCCAACCTAGTTCTCATCAGTGCTTTCCAGTATTGATTGTCTTCAAGCGCAAGCCTATTTCAGATAAAAAAGGTCGCAGGTTCGATTGAGGGTACGCACCTCTGACTTTTCGCGTATGTGCGTTTAAGCAATTGTGCATTTGACTGTTGTCAAAATGTGAATATTCATTAATTACAATCGAAAATGTAACATCATGTTAGAATAACACTTGTAAAAACAGAAAATAAATCGATCAAAAAACATAAGTTATAAGCTGTTTAACTGCGACTGTATCCGTCTCTTGCTAAAACGAAATTTTTGTATAGAGAATATATAGAGCTACTGAAAGGTGACGTCATGATACAATAGCGCTCTCTTTTTCTAATAGAAAACTTAAACTCTATATTTTCAAGACTACTTAAGATATTAAAAAAAGAAAATATTAAAAACCTTCATTTTAAGTATAAAAAAAAAATTGTCAAATATTCATCATATAAATTCATATCTACGATCACAGAAGAAATATTTTTTTTCTGTGATTGAAGATTCATATGCTTCAGCGGTAAGAGAAACATAGTGAGGAAACCTGCACGCCTGAGAGTTTTTTTTTTAAGAATATCAGCCAAGCTAAGGTTGAGTAATATCCTCCTATCACCTTCAAATAAGCGGAAAGCTTGTGCTAGGAGTGGGTACGACAATAGTGCAACGTCTGGGGTTCGAACCTGCGACCTTTCAGTTTTCAGTCCGCACCTAATAATTACGAAACATCCGAGATATTACATAATATACAAAGCCTCCCTTCTTATGTAGACGTAAGCTTGGAACCAATTTACATTATTAATCGATACAAATAAATATACTCGTAATTGAACGATCTGTCTGTAATCTCGGACATATGTACCTCTTGTCAAGCTTACATTATAATTATTTCAATACTAGCTGATGCCCGCAACTTCGTCCGCGTCAATTTAGTTTTTAAAATCCTGCGAGAACCCTTTAATTTTCCGGGATAAAAAGTAGCCTATGTCATTCTCCAGGTCCCCAACAGTACGATTTGGAAAATTATTATTTTGTTTGAAAGGGTAAACTTCCTAGGTAGTCCATTGCCATCAAGTCAGGACCTGATGATGGGATCCTGGAGAAATCGAGGGAACTCTTCAAATTTTATTGGCACAATTACTTTTTAGTGGCGTTTAAAGTCGGTTTTGTAAAAATAATTTTTATGTTATAAACATTTTAATTTTCAATTTACACTTGTTGGTGTCTAGAGTTAGATAGAGTTAGAGACTCCAAACGATTGTAAGTATCGAGCTTAGCGGAAAATCTCAAAATGATGGTTATTCCAGCTCTTCCATACTTTTCCATGATTGATGCTGATAGGTATTATAAAACTAAGTGTCTTTTGCTTTAGGTAGGTTTCTTGATTCATAATGAGTATGTAGGTACTTTATATCCTGAGTTTTTTTAATCTGTTTTTCTTTCTAATTTTATTTCCATTTGAACTTTACAAAACTTAAAACGACGCGAACGAAATCGCAGGCAAAAGCTAGGTACTATCGAAAATAAAGCCCTACACGCAGATGAAGGTAAAATACTTATTACATTGGCAGTAAATACCTATTTCTAGTATTCAGAAAAAAAGGCTAATTTTATTATGAAAAATCCTTTCTGATTACTAGGTAGGTACTTGATAAAAAGCTAACAAGCCAAGTTGTAAGCTTTATAAATGTGAGACTTACCGTCTAAGTAGTTATTAATAAAACATGATATATTAATAAAAAGCTTTTGCAAAAATCTACTCTTCATTGTAAAAATACCTATGCATGTAAAATATCAAAATTCATAATAATCTACAACTTAAATTATGATTGTAGTCTGATCATAGCAGTAAATAATTTAAGATAAAAAAAATTCATTAACATTGGACGACGTTGTTTTGGAAACTTGAAAATACCTACTACTGGGATAATTTTGATAACCGTAACAAACCCCATAGAAATGAGCACGAGGCACGTGTTTGACCGTGAAAACGTGATAGATGGCAGCCATGGAACGTAGCGGGCGGCGCGGCGGCCGCTGTGGCAGCGTTGCGGCGCGGGCGTACGAAAGCTCCCTACTAGCGATGCCGTTAGCGCAGGTTCGGGCGGGCGGCGAGGCACGAGGCGGCGGGCGGACTGTGGGAGGTACCGTTAGTGACGTCACGGCCATGACGTCGCAGTTGTGACGTCAGGCTCGGCGATATAGCCACCAGCCTCGGCGGCGGCGGCCTCAGTATCGCACCGACCGTCCGCCAGCGCGTACTTCCGCGCGCCCCTTCGCGATCACCTCTTACCGACTGACTGTGAGTGAGTGCGCGTGCAGTGAGTGCAATGTGCTCGGCCGCATGAGGATCCTGCTTAGCGAACTGGGACTCTCAGGCGCGTGCCTCGGTCTGACCCTGGAGTCGCGCGCCGACTCTCTGGACCCTGACAAGCCAGCGCCAGGTCAGCGCCCGCTCCACCATCCGCGTCCTTCCATTTCTGTGTTTATTTTCGCTTTCGTTGTGTAGAACCTCTGGGTGCGTAGACTTTGTGTGGAACTGTCGTGAAAATGGCCATAGGCTAGAATGCGAGGTGCGTTGCTGACGCCCTCCAGCCAACACTGTGGCCTAAGACAATTCCTTAGTACACGTACGTAATTTTTGTTTTGTTTGTTATTTTTTACTTATATTATTTACTAAAATTTAGTTTTAATTGAAAACTTTCTATTTATTTATATATATTTTACATTTATCGGTTTAATTGCATGCTGTCTTAATTTTATGTTTGACGAACATTTCAATTCAGTTTTCCTTATTTTTGGAAATTTTCTTCCTAGCGACCAATGATTAACTTATTTCTGCCATTCAGTAACTAATTTAAAATAACGCATAAATAAAAGTCGGTTGGTATAGAGTTTTATAAACATATCTACGAATATATAGGTACAAGACAGGTTTTATAGATGAGCTCACAGTTACCTAGTGACCCATAAAAATGTGGGTAGATGTAACCTATTGTCCACGCTAATAAGAATACGTTATCTGATAGAACTAATCGATGTTCCCTTCGAGACATTCCAAACTTAAACTTCAATCGTATGTAATTAAAAATTTAATAAATATTTATTACTTATTAACTTCTATAACTTCAAATGAAGTGAGTGAATTTTCATTGAATAAATCAATTTCCGTTGACTTTTTTATCAGAAACTCAACATAAGTTTCAATCTTTTTTGATAAAAATTTTAAAAGTGCAAGTATAAAACTAAAAAAGAAAGCATTAGTTATACTCCCATTTTCAGAAGTTATTTCAATTTCCAAACGCATTTAAGTGTAGGTTAACACTTCAATAAAAAATTAAAAATTGCATTTCATTTTACTCTGAATTGGTACGTATATTAATTTGATTGGTAGGTAACTCTGTAGCAATAGGAAAGTTCCTGAATTATGTAAAAGATTTTCCTTCAAATTATGTAATAAGTACCTACTTTCCTAAAAGCGTCAAAAAGGGAAGATACTTTATTATTGTTACAGAGTATTTTAATGAAATCATTTCAAAACCCCGTATGCTCAAGGGAAAATAATAGAAGTAGATAGTAATAATAAAAATAACTATGACTCTACATTACAAAGAAGTACCAAACTCTTGAGAATGTCTATAAAACTTTTTTTGTTAAATACTTCATCTACTGACCAACTTCCGCATTAGCACAGACATTCGTTGACTCTTTATGCGTACCAATCATCATAAGCAAAAATAGCCTTAAGGCTCAATATTTGTTTATGCAAAAACCTAGTGTCTATGTAGGCTTAAGAGGTTCAAGTATGACGAAATAATATTTCAACACCGCGCCCGCGTATGTCCGAGAAGGCATATATAAAGTTATATGCCGCTTTGTTTTATTGGTATAGGTACAATCAACGCGTGGAAATCAAGTACCTATCACAGTAACATGAATTTAATAATGGTGACTTAAATTAAACACTTCTGCTGAGATCTACAGAGCTTGCTTTGACTCAGCTCAGACTTACGAGACACAAATATGTTCTGACATAAATCTGTCTCGTTTTAATTATGTCTTGAGTATGAGCTGAGTGAGAGTGCAGTCTATAGATTTTAGCCTTAAACACTTTGCCAATAACTTAAATTTGAAAACTCTACATTACCTCAACATAAATAGAGTTAACATAGTAGACAAATAAGAAAATGTATTGATAGATATATTAAATGATTAACTGTGAGTGTGAAGTGTTTAATTAGCAGCAAAAAGACGATAAAAACGATCATCTTAAACACCTTCACTTTACCTATTTTATTAACTGTCTTTATCGCGTTATATTTTCTTGATTTTGTTTAAATCAAACTCATTATTTTATAAATTTCAAAACTCAAATATTCTGTTCGTCTGTTTGCTTCGCAGTGATAAGTACTTTTTAGTGTCAGACTTTTTAAATCAATAACAAAACAAATTTTCAATTTGGTATAACACATCAAAATAATTCTTATTGTCCAAAGACATTAAACGATTATACAAGATAGAGCCCTCCAATCCTTATTTTTCTTTTATAATATATAAATCGTATATTCTTACAAAACGTTATTAAACCTTACAATCAAAAACACGGGCTGAAAGAGATGGCAATTTGCAAGCAATATTTGCAAATTGCAAGAACCAAGTTAATTAAACTTTGACTGATTAGTGCGGCGAAATTAATATTGTTTTTGTCACGATTGCAAGTTAGGTAACGCTAGTATAATATGGGATGCTTATGTCGCGATCGCCTCAGGAGCCGATGGCCTCATCCGAGTCGCCTTCCACTTGCCCAATAGGTTGCCCAACCGGCAGACGTTGCACCTGCCACTCTGAGATGTGCCTCCGCAAATTGCCAATGATCGCATAACGCCATATTCGTATCACAATCCCAATGCGAGTGTTTTCGGATCGATTAGCCCAGTTTTAATAGATAAATTATAAATAGCGAATTTGATCGGATCTGAAGGTTTACTAGAATTGTGGTTAACACTTTGGTCCGTCAGAATATACATCGTCACATAATATGTAATTTTACTGATTATAATATTATTATACAGCTGGAAGCCATTAGCCATTGTAACGCATAGAACGAACTAGCTTTAAAAAATTGTAGAGGCTAGAAGGTATTCGCGAAAAATCCGTGGTATCCCAAATACGTCATAAAATGTACATCACGATAAATCCGATGTCATAAAATGTACATCACGATAATATAATATAACAGGATACCCAAATGATTAAATCGTACAGAATTTCGCCGATTGTAGAGCCATAAAACTTTTACCATTCACTATTTCACGTCCTCCTAAGTGATAAACAATTATTATGAACACTAAACAAACACCGGTTTCTGAGAGAATCCGCGCAGAAAACATCGCTTTCACTTTTGTTATCACCTGATAACTGGTAGACATGGAATGACACAAATATCAACAATTCGAATGTGTGACTTAAGACTCTATGAAATAAGAAATATTTAAATATTCACTTAAGATTTAACAACTTTTTTATTGCTGTCTAATGCATATTACCTGTATTATATTCGTCTGGTACAAGTAAGTATGTTAATTAAGCGAATATCTACTAGCTTATTAATCCCTCACTGTTTTGTGTTGTCTTCAAAGCCCATAACGTTCTATTAGCCCAAGTATACGTATCCTGTATCAGGGACTATTTTATATCTGGCGGTTATAACTGCTGAATATGCCTGTTTTATAATAAATGTTCGGTATTTATTCCAAAACGATATCAATAAACATTTTTTTATAAACATGGTGTTCTAACTCGTGGTATTATGATTATTATTAATTTTCGTCACGAAAAAGCTTTTGAAAGCGATGGAACATCATTTAAATAAAATTTTTACGGATATAGGATCGCAGCGATAAGGCATTTCACCGCCAATAGTAGGTCGTGACGTCAGAATGAAATAAAATCGCACTCCCGTTTTACGTCACACCAAACCACCCCGGGGAAACTATTTATGGATTATTGTAAGCATATAGAGTGTTATAGAACACTAACTGATGCCCACGATATAATCTGCGTAAAGATAGTTTAGGATAATCCCTTAGGAACTTTGATTTTCCAGAATGAAAAGTTCTTGTTCGGTTCTCGTCGGCTGACCGCCCTCGGCCACCAACCACCACATCGCATTGCCTGCCCGCGCTATTCTTTGGTTTTCGCTTAGTTAGTTAGCTTAGTTTTTAATAAATGCTTTTCTTTTTTTTTCTTAGCATTTTTTCTTACTTTCTTTTCGCTCGGCTTCTGAGGGTCGTACCGGGATGTTGAAAAGCCTTCTTAAAGATTGGGCTATAAAATGAAAAAAGATTTTTTCAAATCTGACTGATAGTTCCAGAAATTAGCGCGTTCAAACAAACAAAGCCCTTCCGCTTTATTATATTAATAGGTATACCGTATAGATTGTTCTAGATCTGTCAGATGAGGTCTATCTGTCTATTCCCATGCATAATCACGTCTAATCCGAAGCTCTCTTGCAACGTCATTGATAATATTAGTATAGATTTTGTAACAACAGTTATTGTTAGGTGCTAAACTTAGTAGTTTAAATATACGTAGTATATTCCAACGTATATTCAGTAGTTGTAGAAAAATCATTATGAAACGCTTACTTAAATTTGGTAACAATTCGTATGTCGCATGTATTATTGAATCATGATTATGTAAGGCTCTGGGATTGCGACTCTCGCCTCTTCACTTAAAGTGGATTAACAATAAAATTAATAGTCTCACTATAATATTATAATATCTCAAAATGATCAAACAAATGACACAAACAAAATCCACAGTAGCCCATCAAAAAGTAATAGTTGGTACATAAAATTGTTTTCTTTTCTCTACTTTTCTCTGGATGATATGCAACTCACTTCGTTTTTATTATCTATGATATAGTATATGTATTATTTAAATTATCTATTAGCAATTAATTCAATACGACTCATTTGTTTACTACGACTTTTAAATAATAATAAGAGTTTTTATTAAATGTGTCAAATTGCAATATAATTATTTTTTTTTCATCAATTTGATGATATTATGTTTTTTATCCTTCAATACAAATGGTTAGAATAATTTCATCAATGGTGCAACGGTGGAAGGGTGGTCTGAAAACCAAAAGTTCTGCGATTCAACCCTCACTCTTAAAACTATTTTCATGTTCACTCCAAGTTTACGGTATAAGATCAATTTTATCCGAAAGGCATCCAACAAACGAAAAATTCGAATTTGAACAGCTGATGGTTAAAATAAAGTCTAAAAAATACCTATAGAACACCGCAGCAGCCTATTGCATATTTTTAGCTTTACTTTTCATACCGCTCTAGCGTTTTCTGTAGCGGAATTACGTCACCGAGAAAATACCCGGGTGGCGTGGAAAAGCGGCAGTAAAGGGGGTGTCGTGGAAGGCGCGCGAGCTCGCGGCCTCGGCCTCCGATCGAGCGACGCCCGTGACGTCATGCGCCGCGTTACGTCACGCATCGACCCGCGCCCCGTTTCAAGGACGCCCTTGCTTGCCGGCTACCGACTTCCTTAAACTAGTTACTTCATATTATTACACTTAGTCGAGCCTTCGAACTCGCAAATAACAGCCGCAAAAACACCTACACTGAAAACGTGTTAGAAACTCGTGGATACTTTGTTCTTTCAAATAACCTTTGTAAACACAGAAAATAGGATTCCTTACTGCCTGTGAAAGCTTAGACGTCAGAAATAAAAAGCAGTTTACCATGAGTGTGTAGTCGTATACCAGCAGCCTACCAGTATGACACCAAGAGTAAGTGAGTTCTCTTATTATGAAGAAGAGCTTTCCACGCAATCCGTATTTTATCACGCACCCTGCATAAAGGTTTGCCGTAAGCCTCTTTGGCTTCAAATGCATAAGATTTATTTATTTCATAATTCACTATTAGATACTTATGGCACTTAAGTGAGGTATTGAGGGAGCACTACTACCTATAAAACAGTCTGCCTCAAGAGATTGTTACTGAAAAGTATTTTCTAAATACCTGTGTCTAGAAATTAGCCTTTTTATTATTAGGAGACGTTAAGACGATGACGAAGCTACATACCTATATTCAACGAAAAGCTTTGCCATAGAACGAAACTTTTGCCTCTCATATAAAAAGGGAGGTATTGATCAGTTGTATCCAATCAAACTATCACACTTCACACTATCATACTAATCACACTTGACAACACTATCACACTAATAAATATAACTATCACACTAATAATATTATAAAGGTGAAAGTTTGTATGTGTAGTTTGTTACACCTTCACACCACAACGAATTTGGAATGGAGATAGCTTATACCCAGGATTAACACAGAGGCTACATTTTATCCCGAAAGATTAAAGAGTTCCCGCAGGAATTCAAAATCCTTTATACATGCGGATGAAGTCTCGTCATCATCTATTTAATAATATTATACACTTGTTGTTATTTATATATAAATAGGTGAAAAGTCGGTTTTTTTGTGATTTTTAGCTTTGCTTTTATTTTATAAACTGTGTAACGCCCGTCCCTGAACAGCATAAAACAACTTGCAACTTAGTATTTTTGCTCATTAATAAAATAAATGTTTACATAAGTAAATTGTATTAAAAGTACATGTAATTTAACAAAATTATTATTTTGTTGTTTACTAGTTAATTACGCTTTTATTATTCTCAGTTTATTGGTTAGCAATGAAAACAACAACATTTTCCAGATATTTATATATTGTATATACAAGTAGGTACTTAACTCAAACATTCAGGATGCCTACATAAAAAATATTTTACAAAATTACAACATAGGCTGTACTTATTCGGATAAAAAAGTAGACTAGTAAATCAGGACGGTACGGATTTGATTTCAAATACGGTCTTGGTAATAATTCACACGTTTAAAACTATTAATCCAACGTAAAGATTGTAAATAATGTAATAAATACGTTAATCTTTTTGATTATGTCACTTTGTCCTGAATAAAAGGACGAGCTTTTAAAAACGTATTAGTGCCAAGGTATTATTACGTACAAATGCAAAAACTAGACTGACTAGGCTTATAATAGGTAGGTATAACATGTATAATTTTATAATATTGCTATAATATTATAAAATTATACATGTACTAATATACGTTTTTCAAATTCATTGATTTGGTCAGCTTTGCATATTTGCCGAGAGACTATATGTAGGTAACTACCTAGGTCTAAAATGGTTTGACTACTCTGATAGTATCTAGTGATAATGATTTCTTAATGGCACTTGACTACGGTAAAGCTAAAGGATATACATATAAAAATGAAATATATGTTTGCAGATATACATAATTACATATAGATAAATTGTTAAACAATTGAACTTTTTTATCACAGATAGCTTGCATTTTGAAGACGGAAAAACGCTATTTTACTTTTATTTCGGGAAATCATCATAAAGGGCGTCTGCAGGATGTTAAGTAATACATATATGTATTTCAATGTAATAAACTACGAAACCTAACTTATAGATATGACATACATAATACATTGTCCACATTTTTAAAGATTTACATCCACAACATTATAATTTGGTCATTAGACTGGACAAATCAATAATAATTCTTTACAATATGTATGTTATTTGCTTAACATCTTACATCTTATAACCCACCTTTTATGTAATCGGTCGGATTACATAGACGCGTTTAGTATTAATTTTAAACTAAAATCAAGAAATTTTATCAAACAAGTTTCCGCTTATCAAGTTTTAGATGATTAGAAACATGTATTAATTCAAATTTATTCTTCCACAGTTTTATAATATTCTCAAATACCCACACAAGACTAGAGGCGGCAAGACAGACATCAAGGTCGCTATCAATAAAGCTTTATAAATTACATTTAAACGTTTTATTAAATATTTGAGCATTATTTTTATGGTATCCAATATTTTGTAATTGATTTGATAGATTTTGAGGTGACCTTAGTAATTTAATTTTAAACGGATTGTACTCTCCCAATAAATTACAAAGATATTAATTATTACTACAAGAGCTTTGTAAAAAATATTTGTTGGTCATTTAACTGTTACTTTAAAGTTTAAACAATATAAATGTTTGAGAAAATATCCAGGTACCTAACAAAGTATTAGTTGGCGCCTCCTTTGAGAAATAACGATCAATTCGACCGGTTTCATATAAAGTTATGCATGTTATAGGTCAATAATTTTAATAAACTGTAAACCAATCAGTAAACGCATTCAACTCATAGGTTTAACTCATAGGTTTAGGATTATAAGAGATCTCTATTACATTCCAAGTACACCTATAACGTTTTTATAAATTTTCATACATTAGAGTATTTTTGTCTCGTATTTTATTCATATTGTTTGATAAATCTTAAAGAAAATGCTGTCGATGCGAGATGTATAACTTTCTTTCTCTTTTAATCTTTTTTGCTGATTCATACTTGCTTAAAGGATTTATATTAGGTATAGGTTCCCTAGCCCAATGAAAAGTTACGTAGTACTTTAATGTAATAGAGATCTACTACATTCCAAGTACACCTATAATGTTTTTATTTTTCATGCATTAGTGAGTCTTTGTCTAGTAACTTATTTATGCTGTTTGATAAATCTTAAAGAAAATGAACGGTCTAAGGTTAACCTACGATGTTACGTACTTATAGGAGACGTTTTTAGTAACATCGCTTCAGACTTCTTTTTTCCGTTCGAATGTCCATCGCAATACAATTTGGAATACCCTTCCGGCTTCCGTTTTTCCAACTAACTATAACTTGGGAATCTTTTAATCAAGAGTGAATAGGCATCTTTTAGGCAATCGTTAAAAAGCTTTATAAATCTAGTTCAGCTTGTATTATTTGCCAGACATATTCTCCTCTCCCCTCCAAATAAGCGGAAAGCTTGTGCTAGGAGTGGGTACGACAATAGTGCAACAGGTGTGGTTCGAACCTGCGACTTTTCATTTTTTTTCTTTGAGGCTTCAAATGGATCTTAGGCTGCAACATCTCTTACCATCAAGAGATCGCAGTGTCTCTACGATCTCTTGATTATAGTCTATATATTTAAAAAAAACATCGCATTTTAAGACTCTTCTGTAAAAAGTAACAGAAACTAGCAAGATACTGTCCTGCATTCTGAACTGATCGTAAGTACGTTCATTGCCCTTGAACTATGCTCGTATATTTCCAACTACAATGAAGATTTTATTTGGAGCTTACAAAAAAGGTTTTTTGTGTAAAGCATTGTTTTACAATTATGTGTACATTGGGACCCCAATGATAGATTATTTGTCCACCTACACAAAAATGACACAAAAGTCTTCATTGTTTTCACTCCGTAAACTCTACGCAAATCATAGTTGATATGAATGGCTGCTCTGATACAATACGAGACTTCGATCATTCTTAAGACCAGGATATCCTTATGAAATACATAATATATTAAATCTATATCTATGGTCCACATACTTATGTATGTAGGCAGTAGGTATAATGTATATGTGTGCAGGTATATCAATTACTAATGGATATGCTAACTTCACCACCAGCTCTTCAGACTCTGTTCTTGACACAATCACACCGCAACGACTGAACCGATTTGGTTGAAATTTAGCACAGGGATAGATTATAGTCTGGAATAACACATAGGCTACTTTTTATCCCGGAAAATAAGAGGCTTCCCGCGGGAATTAAGAAATCTTAATACACGCTAACGAAGTCACGAAGTACGTAGTTCGAAATATGTTGTCCAATTTTGATGAAGATCTACTAAATATTATCGGAGATAGAGGACATAACTTCCCGCGTATAGTAGCAAGTCACTCTAAACTTTTCCCACGCGGACGAAGTCACGGGAATCAGCTAGTGTGTTTATAATTCTAAAACAATACCACAAAAATAGTGATTTGCAGAAATTGTGCTAAAAATTATACAGAGAACAATGAAGTCGCCTTTGCGCGCACGACATATGAATAAGGAATATTATCTTTAGAGGTCCCCCACCGCCCACACGCGCGATTTACTACGACGTAAAAAAAACCGTGCAAACTTCAATAATTTTATGATGAATGTGCCTTAAACATGGTAATGCCTCAAGCAACGGAAGTATCTGGAATATTTCCGTTGCCACTTATAGCCTTTTTAATAGAATTATTTTTTGTCTATGAACAAAACCTAGCATGAATACGTAGGAAGGTATCTACTGAATGCTCTTTTTAAACTCTACTAATGCTATTTAAATGAGAAAGGGTAGTTTTACATTGGTTTGTTCTTCAATCACGCCGCAATAGAGCTACGTATCGACGTGATTTTTGCAGTTGAGGACATGGAGAGTGGCATAGGCTACTTTTTATTCTCGAAACTCAAAGTGTTCCCGTGGGATTTTACAAATCAAGTCCACGCGAAGTCGCGGGCATCAGCTAGTAACTAATAATGCAATAGATGTCTAGATGTGACGTATGTGAACGCTTATACAGTATCATTGGCTGTAATGAGGCGCTGCGTCCTTATCCGCGTCACATGAATCTTGACGTCACAACGCCGTTCCGCCCCCGCCCACCCCCCGCCCGCCCCGGCTCCCGCTTCACAGCTGACCACCCAAAAACCACCCTGTATACAAACGTAAAGATATTACTATAGTGCGGTTTAAAAATATAAGGTCCTTATCGATAAATTGGGGTAAATTGATGACCAGACATAATATTACAAGCTCTTTTGTCGGGAACCATAAAAATAACTACTTAAACCTAGGTTGTAACTTAACGCATTTAGCTATATATATTTTTTTCGAAGTAGTATAAACTACAACATATATTTCATACGTGTGATGAATAAATAAATATTTAAAAAACTATTAAAATAATTTACAGTCAATAATCTCGTATTTATTGTAAGTTTTCAATTTTTATAAGTGGTTGAGTGGAATATTAAAATTACAACGTTTACAAATGCTAAATTATTAGTCCATAGGACTGGGGTTTTAAACTGATAAAATAGCACTTTTTCCTGTATTATATAAAGTTAAGGTCGGTACCTACTTATGTATTTGCAAAATCTAAACGTATTTACTATTGCAAACAAAACCCAGTTGTATGTGTGTCTCCACTACAAAGTTTGTCTGAATTGGATCACATTATAATTTAAGTTAATATTTATACTAACTTGTTAACCTTGAGAAGTTCTCCATTAAATAACATTTTTAACACAAATTGATTTATTCATTATGGGAGTGTTAACTCATTTGGTTTATTCGTGAATACTCATTATAAATATCCTATCCTTCGATCATTAAATTATGATATATGAATATTATATTATAATCTTATGATATCCGATATCAGATTTACTGTATTTTATTTACCTATAAAAAATGTGTGAATGCGAAAATATCCTAAGTACTCGGCTTTTCATACATATTCTATACTAGCTGATACCCGCGACTTCATCCACGTGGATTAAGGTTTTTTATTCCCGCGGGAACACTCTTATTTCCCGGGCTAAAAAGTAGCCTTTGTCCTATTCCAGACCATAATCTATCTCTGTGCTAAATTTAAGCCAAATCGGTTCAGTCGTTGCGACGTGACTGAGTAACAAACATATAAATTTTCGCATTTATATTATTACTAGTTGATGCCCGCGACTTCGTTCGCGTGAATTTAGATTTCTTGATTCCCGCGGGAATTCTCTTATTTCCCGAGATAAAAAGTAGCCTATGTGCTATTCGTGACTATAATCTATCTCTGTGCCAAGTTTCAGCCAAATCGGTTCAGTCGTTCCGACGTGATTGAGTAACAAACATCCAAACATCTAAACATCCAAACATCCAAACATCCACACTTTCACATTTTATAATATTAGTAGGATCATATGAGACACCTAGTAAAGTAATCATAATTATGAGCATTAGAAGTTATTGCGAGGCGGACGCTACTAATACACTTTTCTTTCAGGCAGAGCCATCTATCGGAAATTTATTATATCAGTATCAGGAAGGTTTTCCACATAACGGACAACCTACCGCACCCTTAAATGTTTTCCTCGTATGAGGATTGTGAGTGTTGTTCATAGATGACGTTACTAGTGATCCAGATCAAAAATAAGAGGTTGCATAATAGGTTACATAAATAAAATTATAATCTTTAATTTTTAACAAATTGACGATCACGCGTTTTCTTCTTGATTTCTTTTTTTGGCTACAATTACCTATCCCAAAAATAGTCATGGTTCCTTTATAAAAAAAAATCTTGATATTAGTGACAATATTATGGTCTACTGAATCGATCTTGGCGAAAGTTGACACAGAGATAACTTGGATTCCGGAGACGGACGTATCCTATGATACTTTTTATCCTGGGAAATAAAAAAGTTCCCACGAGTTTTTTGTGTTCCCATACTACGTTTGCGTTTTCCCCATTATTTTGCATTTTTTAAAATTAACTAAAAATGTTTAACTTTTTCTGGCTTGTCTTTTCTGTTTTATATAGTTTGTTGCTACACAGCGTGATATAAAAAAGATAAGGAAACCAAAGGAAACAAATAAAAAATCAATATTGATAATAACAAATAAATAGTAGGTAGATAATATATAAACTCCCAAATAAGCACATACAGGAAATAAAAATCACGTGGTGTTATCTGTTTAAAAAGATAAATATAAGACAGCTTAACGAGTAATTTATTGGATTGTGTACAAAAAATAAATGGTCCAGTGAATACCTATCAGAAAACGCATAAGGTAGGGTTCCGTAGTTATGCTAAAAACTACCTATCATGAGCTCTCAAATAAATGGCCAATTGCGTGTCAGGCCACGTGCAGTGTAGGGTTCCGTGGTTTCCTGTTACAATATTATGAGTACTTAGAAGGGTGTAAGTACATATTATGTAATTTTTAATTAACAAGAGAGCTTCAGATCGCCAAAGACGCAAGTGATTAAATTACTAAGTTAGTAGTAAGGTTGTGGACAGGGCTTAGTTACTCAAAATTATAAGGTACGACTTTAAATAGAGAAGCGTGATGACTGCCAAATTCCGATTCGAGGAAGACACACGATGATGTAAATGCACAAATGTGTGTAGCGTTAAGTTTTTGAATAAAATGGTCGTGGCACACAGACGGACCAAATCATAAGGTTCATTGATTTACTACGTACTCGTCATAATCTTTAAGCTTTACTGCAGCAGGGCTAGCATAGGCGGGAGAAATTTTATCCCCGGGAAAATGATAAAATGTTTATCCCCTCGCTTAAGTTTATCCACCCGTCGAACATGGGCACAGCGGTGGAAATAACACTCAGTGGATATACTTATAGGAATATACTTCGCCTTCTCTGTCGCCATGCTTTAGCATAGGCAGAAGATAATTTTATCCCCGGTCAGTGAATAAAATTGGGGGATAAAATCTTTATCTCCTGCCCATGCTTGCTATGCAGGTCAGAATAAGAGAATATTTGATGTTGGGTACTAAATCTTGACTTTAATTGTATAATCATCATCAGCAACCCATCAATGGCTCACTACTGAGCGCAGGTCTCCCCTCAGAGAAGGGTTATAGTTAGTCCCCACTAGGGTTGCCAGGTCGCCAAACCTAATAGCCGGACAGACCAGCCAGTTTGGCCGGACATTTGGGTAAAAAAGCCGGACACCCTATATTATTGAGGATTTTGTCTTAGTATTAATAGGTACGACAAAAAAATTGTATGTAAAATCAAGTTTTTTTGATTATTATCATAAATCTTGTTAATTTCTAGTGAAATAATAAATAAAATAACTTAGAGTACACATTCAAAAAAATTATGTTTAATGTTTTATTGTTAGCAGTCACCATTTTTTGTTTTTTATTAATGTTTTGTAATTCTATATAAATTTTAGTTTTAAGTTCTCTATAAGTGAGCAAAATGTTCTTTGGAGAATAAATTTCTTTAAACCTAAACCTAAAATCGAATGCCAAATCAGTCTTAGATAGGTACTTTATTATTAATCAGTCAAATAGTCATCAGTCAAAATTAAATTCTAGATACTTAAACATTAAATTACATTACATCAACATATTTGAATTTTTCTTAAATACTAATGAAAGGCACAAATGAGACTTTTTTAACTAAAAAAAAAAAATAATCAAAAACTTCTTCTCTTTAAGTTAAATAATGAAACAAAAAAAACTTTTTCTCTTTGAGTTATACACAAATTGTGTAACACAATAAAAATAATTATTCATATTTTTGGTTTGCCGAAACCTGCTTTAAGAGCTCAGTTTCTTTCAAAATGTAGTTGAAAAAATCCTTACATGTCAAATGTTTTAAATTAAATTCTACAACCAACATTTTGGCAACAGTATCAACCTGTAATCTGTTGCGTTCTTTCGTCCATTGCTGACCTATCAAGGAAAAAGCTCTTTCAACGTTTGCGTTATGTCCTGGGATAGCAAAAAAAGCCTAACAAAAGCCGGACAAGACGGACACCGTTTATTTTGGCCGGACACGCAATCAAAAAGCCTAACTATGTCCGGCTTTATCCGGACGCCTGGCAACGCTAGTCCCCACTCTATAGCCAAATGCCAATTGGTACATTTCACACAACCTGGGGATCATTATTAAGAACTCTCAGGCGTGCAGGTTTCATCACCATGTTTACCTTCACCATTGAAGCACGTGATATTTAAAAACGTACATAACTCAGACAAAAGAGAGATGCGTGCCCGGGACCCCCCGAATAACAACATAAAAATTATTTTTACAATACCGACTTGAAACGCTACTACAAAGTATATCAATTGTGCCTATATTTGAAGAGTTCCTTCAATTTCACCAGGATCTCATCATCAGATCCTGTCCTGATGACAATGGGACCACCTTTCAAACAAAACTTACATTAAAAAAAATTAAAAAAAAGATTCCTACAAACTGAGAAACTTCTCCTTTTTTGGAAGTCGATTAAAATGTGTAATAGTTTCGACAAAATAATATTCTCAATCAACATAAACAGCATGATTTTGTTCAGAAATAGGCACGCATGAATCCTTAGTAAAACAGTAGTGATAATCGTTCTAGCTCGATATGTTTTCGTGGTATTCCTACTTATACATTTTTTATTCAAATCAAATTAGAAAAGCATATTGTTTAACCATAGTTTTCTTTGCTCTAATGAGTTTTAGGCCCTTTTTTTTTTAAAGAATATTAGCTATGAAGTTGACTAATATCCCCCTATCCCCTCCAAATAAGCGGAAAGCTTGAGTTAGGAGTGGGTACGACAATAGTGCAACGGGTGGGATTCGAACCTGCGACCTTACAGTTTTCAGTCGGCACCTTCTACCGTTGGGTTATTGAGGATATAAAAGGCTTTGTGCACATGGCTATGCAAATCTTCGATACCCGATGATTTTGGTCTCTTATGCTGAGAGTGTGACATAAATCTGTCTCGTTTGAATCTGTGCTGATTGAGTTGAGAGTGCGGTCTATAGATTTCAGCCTAAGCGACTATCGCAATAAGACCGCAATACAAATTCATAGTTTGTCTGTGTACAGACACAGACCTCTACGAATTTTTATTGCAGTGGTCGCTTAGGGACTAAAATCATCGGGTGTCAAAGATTTGCGTAGCCTTGTGTACGAAGTGCTTTATAGGCTGAAATAAGACCGCACTGTTACTCTGCTCAGACTCTCCACAAAGTGTTAAAACGAGACAGATTTATGTCAGAGCATATTTGCGACTTGTTTTAACTCTATCTTAAGTCCGAACTAAGACAGAGCACGCTCTATAGATCTCAGCATTGGAGTTATTGAGATTGTTGTGGACTTCTTGATTTGTCTCTGACTAGAGTGCACTTAATACCTTCGTAGCTTTATTTAACAATTTAATAACTCTTTTGATACAGTAATTAAAAGAGTTATTCATCTCACTAATTTTAGTGATTATATTGATAAAAGTAAAACAATTTATTATTTCAAAGTATCAAAAAATGTACGATTTATGAAAAATAAAATAACGATATTGACTATATCTTTTTGTAAGTAATTCTGAATTTATTAAAAACAAGATCGTTAAAAACCAAAAAGAAACAAGGAAGTAGGTAAGTAGATGCATATTATAGACGAAATAAATTAAATAAGGCAAAAACGAATTCAACTCAACATCAGTATGCAACACTGTCTAGATAAATGTTTTAATTTCGGACTGGTTTTTATTTTTGTACTAGTTTTTGCCCGCGGCTTCGCTCGCGTAGATTTAGTTCTTAAGATCTCGCGATAAAAAGTAAGCCTATGTTACTCTGTCCGTCCTCAACTATACTCATGCAAAAAATCACGTTGATCCGTTGCTTCGTTGCGGCGTGATTGAAGGACAAACCAACAAACAAACACACTTCCGTATTTATAATATTAGTAAGGATATATTACGTTCATACTAGCTGATGCTCGCAGCTTCGTCTGCGTGGATTTAGTTTTTAAAAATTGGAATCTCTTGATTTTCCGGTGTAAAAAGTTGCCTATGTTACTCTTCAGGTCCTAAACTATACCGGTGCAAAATCATTTCAATCCATAATAGCTCTGTTGCGCCGTGATTGACGTACAAACCAACAGAAAAACACACTTTCCAAATGCTTTCCAATTTATAATATCAGTAAAGATTATTAATAGCTAATGCCCACGACTTCATCTAGGTGCGTGGATTTAGGTTTATTAAAAGACCCGTGGGCACTCCTTCATATTCTAGGGTAAAAGTTTTTCATGTCCTTCCATTGAAATGAAATGAAATGAAATATATTTGCTGAATATGAGTACATAGATGTTTCACAATGATAATAATTAAACGACCTTCATATTCTACTAGATAGCATGCAAATAATACTCATCAGGATGCATGATCTCTTTGGATGCAAAGAGGTAGAGTAGAGGTAGAGTTAAGGTACCTGTTAGAGTCACATATTCCTTGATTTGTGTACGTTTGTGTGATACGTACACAAATCAAGGAATATGCATTTTTCGCTTTAATTACTATTGTATGGATATTGCATTGCGCGCTAAACAAAAAATGCAATTAAGAACTGCAGGGCCCTCCAATTCCACGACGGTTCGCGTTTAGAACAAACTCTAGGCCACTATCACTACCAATTCTTCTATAGCTACCTTTATAACAGCATCATGCAAACTATAAAGATGAGTCAGTTAACCCCAGTAACCTACATTATATTAAAAACAAAGCAAACTGTTACGAATTGAATAAAGAATTACAATTGACTAGACTAGGAAACAGCGTGATATGAATATCCAATTATAGAACTCCTACACGAATTTAGAATCTCCCGAGACGTGTTGTAAGATTTTGCTTGAATCAAACAAAGCTTGAAAAATCGTATTCAATTTTTATTAAGTCCAAGTTTGAGATTTAAAACTGTGTTAATTTATATTATTATTTATAGTACTATTAATAGATCTTAATAAAGCAAACCAATACAATCTCTTAAAACAGTCGCTACACAGTCTGTCTATTTGTGTGCTTCTAAGTTTTTTCTAAGATGAAGAGATTTTTCTGGGAAGTTTTTTTATGCATGAAATATACATACCTACAATCTACATATTGCTATATTTAGGTATAGAAAGTAGAGTAGAGTACATGTGTTAATCGCTAGGAAACACTCTTGTGACACCAGATTTTGTGCATAGCACCCGTGCGAAGCGCGGAAGGAAGATCTGTATTTTTCCATTTGGATTTTTGTAGTAGTCAAATAGGTTCAATATGGTAAATTTATTTTGCTACCTATATGACTTTACTAAAGATCAATTTTTATAGGTATCTATATTGTGCTTGGATGCTAAGTAAAAGACAAAACCTAATTTTTCAAAGAAAAGTTATTTACGCACCTACGCCGCGCTCTAAGTACAAGAGTGTTTAGACAAACTGACTGCAGTTAATGCAGTTAGGCTATTGCAGTTGACATAAGTTAAAGTTGAACGCAGTTGTCGATCGACTGCACATTCCCTTGTACCTACTAGAATTGCACAGCGATTGTACGCCGACTGCTTACCAACTGCACGCCAACTGCACGCAGACTG
The DNA here is from genome assembly GCA_038048805.1 of Hipparchia sbordonii. NCBI lineage: Eukaryota > Metazoa > Arthropoda > Insecta > Lepidoptera > Nymphalidae > Hipparchia > Hipparchia sbordonii. Next base: position 7,008,061 of record CM076097.1, on the reverse strand, counting down.
CGCTGTAGCTGGTAGTTGCGGTGCAGTAGTATAGCCAACAGCAGCCCTACTGCAATTTTGCAATCTGTTTGCAAACTGTCCGTCTTGATATTTGCTTATTTGGTAACTTTACCTTCTATTTACCTAGCCAAATAATATCAAATAAAATTCGTTGGAGTTATGAATAAAATATTAATAACAGAATATAATAATAAATTACGTTTTGTCTATAACTTAATAAGACTGAAATTAATGGTTCTTAGCATAATAGAAACTGCAAATGCCAGTGATTTCATAACCTCCCAAGGGAGCCATCGCCTTTTCGCCCCAAAAATTTTCAAATTATTTTGCTAATTCATTTCAAATCTTCAGCAAAGCATATCTAAGGCTGAGAATATTTTCTACGAAGGTTCTAGTTGTACCGTTTTAGAAAGATTTAGCTAAGGTGTATACATTGGATTCAATTTTCGGGGCGTGGCGAATCAAGCACCGTGACACAATGTATTCAAAGCGGCAATATTTGGCTGACAAAACTGCCGTATAAATTAGAAGACCTTTCTTTTTTTGGCGTCATTGCTCGTCATAAGAGGGTAGCGTTCGGTCATCAGTTCAACCCCGCGAAAGATATCGATTCGACAACTACGCGTGCTTGTGTTTAAGTAGGAATCAAAGTATGTTCGCCGAGGGTAAATATAAATGATGCATGGATTGTATAGCGTGATAGTTCAAAGTCCGGTGCCGTCCACTCGCCGGCGTCTTCCGGTGCAGTCGCAACCAACCCTCTAGTCGCTACTCGACTGTTACACCCTGATATAAGAGGAACATGTAATTTTGTTTTAATATCAAATAAATACGTTAAAAATGTCGCATATTAAAAGTTATTATCCTTTGTTATAGGGCCGAGCGCCGTTGATTCGCGCTCGCAAAGCGCTTTTTCGCCCAACTCGTCCAGCATGCTACTGCTGCAAACACACGTAAGTATTCAGTCATTCAGCATTTTATTGGTAGCTCGTATGATCCTAATTTGTTAGCAAAAATGTGAAAATATGAGGGGAATATTCAGTACCTAAGCACTAGAGTTAGTACGGCGTGAAGTAACCAAAAAACTGAACAACATATTGCTTAAAGAATGAATTATGATATTAAAATAAAAATTCACCATCGTTTCCAATTAAAATCAAAAAAAAAAAAATTTGGAGCTTGGAAAAAGTTTCCAATCATTTTATGCCATACCCAATGAAATTAGATTATAGAGCCAAAAAGTTTTCAAGTTAATAAGTAACTTGTTAAGTTTACCAAAATCGCACAAATTCCCAAAACCTATGTATGACATTACATGTCTCCCATAAATATTAGAAAGAATTTGTTAAAAAAATGTCCAATTTATTTTTTGTGATAATCGAATAAAGAAAATGACCGATGATTAGAACACCTGCACCGTAAAACAGGCGGTCTCAATATCAAAAGTCATTACAAAGCGATTGATACAAAAGGCGCGCCATTGGTGCGTCGCCACCGCCCCTGTCAACGTTCCGCCTACCGTATGTATAACGCCTAAACTATTGATTTTTTTTTTCATTGCAGAGCAACTACGGTTCGTCCTTCACTGATTTATTATCGCCTCAATATCAAGAAGACTCCTCTGAAATCTTAGAAGAAAATTTAGATCCATTCCCAGACGTAGAATTTCATGCACCGATACTACCTGAAGTTAAATCCCAGCGTGCGACTCCAGTGAGTGAAACTCCATCGCCTACTCTCGGGCCAGCCTTGCCCAGTTTTGAAGAAACTTACTCGGTTCGTTACCCGAAACAAGAAATGGCAGAATTTGGCATCAAAATGGATGAAGACTGCTATAACGTTAGTGCATACTCCCATCCGGGACATACATCAACACAATTGTTGTATCAATATCATCAACCCTCATTACCCTATGTTCCATCGCCGTACTACGCACCCGCTCAGCCGTGCTCTCCGACATTTGACACCGGTGGCGTTACAAATACTCAAGAGGCTTATTCATTGCCACCATTTCCTAGTTCGGTGGATTTACATTTATCTTCTGACCAAGGAGCGAGGCAACGGAGATCATCCTTACCAGTTCAGCGATCAGAATCTAGTAGTTCTAACGAAAGTCCCAAATTACATGGCAGTAGAGTTCACTGTATGCAAGCATCAGCGCCGAGCTCTGCGTCGAGCTCGCCTGGCGGCACTCAGCAAGACAACGCGGGCTCCCGAGCAGCGCCACAATCGCCGAGTCAACTCTGTGCTGTTTGTGGAGATACTGCTGCTTGTCAACATTACGGTGTACGGACATGTGAAGGATGCAAAGGATTTTTCAAAAGAACTGTCCAAAAAGGTTCCAAATATGTTTGCTTAGCTGAAAAATCATGTCCAGTGGATAAAAGAAGAAGAAACAGGTGTCAATTTTGTCGGTTTCAGAAATGTCTCGCTGTAGGAATGGTGAAAGAGGTAGTGCGGACTGACTCGCTTAAAGGAAGACGAGGAAGATTACCGTCTAAACCAAAATGTCCTCAAGAATCTCCTCCGAGTCCACCTATTTCTTTAATAACGGCTTTGGTCAGAGCTCATGTTGATACATCTCCCGATTTTGGCAATCTTGATTATTCACAATATAGAGAACCTAATCCAATGGAGCCACCGATTTCCGATGTTGAAGTAGTGCAACAATTTTATTCGCTATTGACAACTTCGATCGATATGATCAAAATTTTTGCAGAGAAAGTGCCTGGTTTCGGAGAGCTTTGCCCAGAAGACCGAGAGCAACTTTTTGCATCAGCACGCCTCGAATTATTTGTTTTACGACTTGCTTACCGCACTCGTCCAGAGGACACTAAACTCACCTTCTGCAATGGACTAGTCCTGGATAAACGACAATGTCAACGGTCTTTTGGGGACTGGTTGCACGCTGTACTCGATTTTAGTAATACCCTACACTCTATGGACATTGACATCTCTACTTTCGCCTGCCTATGTGCATTGACTCTTATAACAGGTGAGTGTCTCTAAAAATCTTTTATTTTTATAAAAAATGAACACCGTGAATTCAGACAATCCTACTAGAATAACAACAATTGAGATTGTGGTGATGTGAGGAAAGTTGTGTTCAACTTTCGTACTGAAGTTGCTAATTTATTTTCCTGTTATTTTGACAATATAATTAATTATTATTATTTATTTCAAAAAAAAAAAAAATTTTTATTGTAAAAGTGTATAACATTTGACTATAGAAGCTCAAGTTAGAAACCTATGTAGGTACGCAAACTATTCTAATTCTAATTTCCCACGACTACGACTGTATAAAAGTTTTAACTACTTATAAGTACCATTGAAAAAAAATTTACTGTATAGCGCGTACCTGCCTATAGCATTTCCACCCTGTATCTACCTATCATATTTTTATCAATAAATCAATAAGTTATCTCGGAACGGCTGAATCGATTTTGACACGACTTTTTGATTCGAGTAGATAGAGAAAAAATGATCGAAGTTATTTTTATCCAGGAAATATTTACGGTTCATACGAAAATGAAACAAAAACTATTGACTGTACAGACAATACTTAATAATCAAAGATTTTACACAGGAACCTAAATACATACGAATGGAGTCGCGGGCTTTAGTTAGTTCTGAAATAATATGAATTATTGTACTTTTGTAGTCTCGATAGCCTAGTTAACGTTTAAAAACTGAAAGATCAACGGTTCGATCCTTACCCGTAGCACTACAGTCTTATATTTGTGTGCCTAAGTAATAGAACCATATCTTTATTGTCTACAGAGAGACATGGCCTCAAGGAGCCACACCGAGTTGAACAGCTGCAGATGAAGATCATCGGGTGTCTGCGCGCGCACATGCCTTGCGGGGGAACCCCCAACGCGGCCGGCGCGCCGCATTTCAGCCGCGTCCTCGGCGCGCTGCCCGAACTGCGCTCGCTGTCCGTGCAGGGCCTCCAGCGGATCTTCTACCTGAAGCTCGAAGACTTGGTCCCTGCGCCCCCCCTCATCGAGAACATGTTTCGTGCCAGCCTGCCCTTCTAAGCACTTCGGTTTCCTCGCATCGCCATCCCGAGGATCACACCTGCCTTCGTGACGCATTCTCCTCAACCTAGAGCCGACTCCGTTATTTTTATAAGCGTATACTTAAATTAAAAATATTTTTCTAGAGAGTAGTAGAGGACTCGATCTCCACGGAATCGGTTTATGCTTGTTGTATGAATTATTATCAATTAATTATTATTAGTACATTATAATAATTAATTTTAAGTAAGAAAAACAATCTTACCGTGTATTTTGTTCAAATTTTCTGAACGCGTAATTGTAAGCTTAATTTATTGTAAATGTATATATTTGTGTGATTCTGTTTTATCTTATAAAGGTATCTAAATATTTAGTAGTCTGCATTTAAGTTACCGCTCGTAATCAATGGCATCTCGTCGTACAAAATATTCCTACGTTATTTACTTGTGTATTATTAAATAAGAAAAATCTAGTCACAAGACTTACAAATGTTAAAAATTTGGCTCGTAAACACCGAATTTTATAGAAAATTTATGAATAATTAAGATATTTGTTGATATATAATTGAGTGTGAGTGAATGAAATGTGGATTGCAATTTGCAAGCCTTGCGAGTGGCGGCGCTTCGAGCGTCGACTGCGACGGGCTCGGACCCCGAAGCATGGTTCGACCCAGAACGTAGATGGAAGTTACCTTTTAGGTTTAAATTATTTTATAACTATTTCATAGAATGTTAATGTGAATTGTTAAAATAATAATATACATTTAAGGTAAGAGAAAAAGTTCAGCATCCCTTATTATAGACTCCCAACTCCGACGTGTCTTAAAGAGTACCTTCTTAGATAGGTAGAGTAGAAGTTTCCCTTTGTAAGCATTACTCTTTATTAAACTAAAATTTAACTGTAGTAGTTAGTCACGTAAAACATATCAAACAACTTATTCGTAGTGTCACCGTTAATGCTATGTGACTATTCATGCTTAGTACCGACTACCGAGGGTATTAGAACTTTAAATGCTTATGAGTATTTACCTACTCGGCAAAAATAAATAAATTAATCCAATTGGACCAATATGCTAAATAAAATATTAACGACATGTTGAAAAAAAGCTTAAAGCACTATTTATTTAATATGAATAAAATTATGATCGTAGTGAATAAAATTCACATTACATTATATTAATCTATACAAATAAATAAAATTGAAGTCTGTCTGTGATTTCAAAATAACTGCCTGTTATTAAACTCAAAATATGATTATTTAAAAGTGAGCATAAACGTTTATTTTTAAAATTTTTGTCTCTTTGTTTGGTCTTTGGAACGGCTGAACCTATTTTGACGGGACTTTCACAGGTAAGTAGAGACACATACAAGTACAAGAAGTGACCAAAGCTACTTTTTAATCGACTTTAAAAAAGGAAAACTGTGTTTTTATACATATATGTACATCGATATATCCATGAACTCTAAACCAATTTGCGTTTTTTTTTATTTACATAATAAAGAGAATGTTTGGTCCCATAAAAAGTCCTGGGGTATATAACATAAACATTATGTCCAAAAATAAAAATAACTTAGTTACTGTCTGTCGTATCACTCGTAAGTCGTATCCTATGTTACGAAAAATTTGCAAAGCAAAATTTACTTCGTATGTACCTAAATAAAACATTGTGGTAACTGTAAAATTGGGTACCTTTACCCTAGATACACGATAATTTTAAGTATACCTACTACATTAATTTATAATGTTTGCTAATTATAAAAAACATGCTGAACTTTTTGCTCGAAGACCACGGCTCCTTAATATGTATTAGTTAATTTTATAGATTTATAGGAATCAAGAAAAATACCCTAACAAATTATTTCGTTCTGTGGTTCACTGTGACGCGATGTTTATAATATTATGTAATTCATCATACTGTACAAATCAGATGCCTACCTACTTCAAATTTAAATCATATCAATATTCCTACTTATCTATCATTTATGATATTGACGCAAAAATGTCCTTTCCTAGCTTTTGCAACAATAAACTTGGTTGTGCTTTCATATCAATACCTACAAAAAATTAGGAATTTAGTAATAAGTAGTTCTGATGAAAGTCTGAGATTTAATTTAATATTTCATAGGTAACTGAAATAAAAACTATTGTAATAATTAATCATTTTTATAACGTCTTCATCATTAATTCAAAGTTTCATTTAATTATTGTATAGTTTATGTTCAAACATTTTCCCGACTACCCCCAATTAAAGTAGGTAAGCTCTGAAATTGAAGAATGTTAATTTCGTCATAGATATAGATCTTGACTTACATTTTTAAAGTAATAAGTATTTGTGCGTTTCATTAAAATACGACTTCAATTGCATTTCTTTTATCTCGACATAGATTGATGTGCTTTTGTTATAGGTACCTATGTTATATACCTACTTTTTCTTTGTAAATATTACGTCACAATTATACTGACGCATCAGCGTTATTGAATATTTTGTCGTTTTACTACCCTTTACTAGTCAAGAAATAAGAATATATAATCAATCAAATCGGCAATGCCACTGCAAGCAGGGTCCTGCATGTAGCCCTTTGAGTAGGCAGCTTTATGATAATGGTTGGTTGGGTTGGTTATAGAAATTGTCCAAATTTCCAAATTTTTCGGCATAGTGCGCTATGAACAAAGTTGCATTTCGCTGATCCACAAATCCGTAGTAGTAACTTTTTGTACACTAGTAACTTTTTGTATAATACATAAAAGGTCTCAGTAATACATAGAAGGTCTCAGTAAGACCTCAATAGATCATGTATTCAGCAAAAATATGCGTATAAATATTTATTTTATGCATGCGGGAGCATGTGTAGATTGAAAAAAATTGCAAAATAACTGTTTGACTTGCCTTAGCTATTATTTTTGGCATGGATATGCCAAAAATAATATTTTTGGCATGGATGTAGGAAGTACCCTAAGAACTAGATACTTCTTACTTCTATGGCAAGTATCTACTTCTAAGGTAGGTACCTAATCTATGCCCGTCTATGCCTTTGATACTCTTTGACATCATCTGTCATTTCTCTTAAGCTGTCAAAAAAATGCAAGTGAAGATAAGGGTCACGAAAACATTTCTTTATGCTTAATTCTTTTGGAATTTGGATGGAAAGTGCGGTGTAAATAGTGAAAACAATACAATATTTATTGTAATACACTTTTTCTTTAGAGCGAAATGTCTGAAAATGGAGACATGACTAAGATTATTGATAAAAATTTAGAAGATTTAGAAATTCAAGAAGTGCTGAAAAATGGTACCGATTTACGAGAATATGCCTTACAAATCGATAAAAGTATCAAAGAGGCTGAGAAAAGCTCAGTAGCTGACTATTTAAAGGAAAGCGAAAATATAGCGTCACTGCACAATCAGATTGAAGATTGTGACGGAATTCTAGCTAGGATGGAAAGCATGTTATTGGTATTCCAGGTTGGTACTGCTTGTTTCACATAGACACACTTCTGCATAGACTCCACTAATTACCAAACGCGACACAAATTTTTGTTTCTTTCATACATATGTTTTAACTAAACAATGGCAAAACAACTCTTTTTTAACCATAGAAAGTAGGTACTCGTCCTATGTGAATATCCTACCTAAACATTTTGTTGTATAATTGTTTTCTACAAAAATTCTAACAAAAGGGTATTTTCTACAATAAAAAATTATTAATTTATAAACAAAAGCAAGTATGCATTATTAACAGGGTACTTTCAAATATTGAATAGACCATGCATCTTAGTGTATATAAACCTGCTACCAGACTTTAACTCAACACTACATTATCAATCCAACTCATCCTAAAGCTTGGCTTATGATTTTATTTAATGCCAAAAGTACATTTAACAGACAAACTTTACAAACTTTATTTTATTTGTTAATGACTAATACATTTCTTATCCTTATAATCTCTTTTAGAATGACTTGGGCAGTATTAGTAATGAAATCATAAGCTTACAAAAACGCTCTGTCAGTATGTCTGTTCAATTGAGTAACAGGCAAGCATTGAAAGGGCCTCTCGCATCATTTATTGAAGACATGGCAGTCTCGGAAACTCTTATTTTGTAAGTACATATAATATTTTCTATAATCTAATAGCATTGTTGTAACCATGATCATATATATGCCATCCATAAGCTATAATGCTGTTAACTACCAAAACCATATTTCCTAATATAAACCCTAATTTAAATAAATTGCCAAACTGCCCCTGTTAGGAATAGAATCAGAGACCTCTTATTTACATGACCACAGTCCTCAACATTGCTAGGTGAAATATAATCCTTGCACTATAATCTTTATTTTCCAGTGGCATAAACAATGTTCCTGTTGTTGATAAAGAGTTTATGGTGCAGTTAGCTATTTTAAACCAGAAATTGAATTTTGTTAAAGAACAAGACTTCAAGGAGACCAAGGCCTGTCACGATGTCAAAGATGTTTTGGAAAAATTAAAAATCAAAGCCGTTGCAAAAATAAGAACCTACATACTGGAACAAATATACAAATTCAGGAAACCGATGGCTAACTATCAAATTCCACAGAATGCTATGTTAAAATATAAATTTTTCTTTGAATTTATTTTAGCAAATGAAAGAAATGTGGCACAAGAAATATGCAATGAATACATTGACACTTTAAGCAAAGTTTATTATTCCTATTTCAAGTCTTACGCTTCAAGATTGGATAAGTTAAAATATGAAGAAGTGCCAACTAAAGATGATTTAATGGGAATCGAAGATGGTTCTAAAGGTGGCTTCTTTCAAAAGTCTAATTTGAAAAATAAAAGTACCATATTCACAATTGGGAACCGCGGCGATGTTTTGGCACAAGAACTAGAAGCTCCAATTATTGTGCCTCATGTGCAACAGAAAACCAAGGTAATTATATTTTATTAAGTCTCTACTAAAACCATATCCACTTACTATAAAATCCTCCTATTTTCTATAAAAGGCAATCTATCAACAGATAACTGATATATAGACATTGAAATAATGAAAGCATGGAATCTAAGTATCTCACAAGGGACAAAAACTACATATTTTTTATTTCTTTTGGTCACACAAATCTGGTATTCAGTGTTCTGATTTGGTTAATTATCCCACAACCCCACATTTATGATTTTTTTCCATTCTATTGGAAGTCCAGCTGAGGGTCTCAAAATTACTCCTATAGGCCGGTTCAGTGCTAATCATTGCCTACGCACTATATTACAAATAAGTTAAGATAATTGTTATCAAAACAGGCAGTTATATCTGCTGGTGTGCCTCAATGCTTAGTCCACTAATCATCACTACCATCAAGTTTCAAAATCGTCCCAAATGTATCTATAATAAATATGATTGTTTCAGTATTCATATGAAGCACTCTTTAGAAGCCTGCAGTATGCCCTTGTGGACAACAGCTGCAGGGAGTATTTATTTACAACTGAATTCTTCCATGTAAAAGGCAGCCATGCACAAGAGTTGTTTGATAGAATACTGGGAAAAACTCTCTCTTTACTTGTGGTATGTATTTACAGATACAACAGACTTACTGGGGCTAATGCTGGTTCTGAGATCAAAATTGTTATTGTTTTTTTTTACAGAAAAACGTTGAAATCTATGTTCTGGAATGCTACGATTGTCTAGCTCTGTTTTTATGCATCCAACTAATAAACAGATATCGCTGGATGTGCCACAAAAGAGCTGTAGCTGCATTAGACAGGTATGAAAGAAAGTGCAAAATTCTTACAAAATGCAAGTGTGCTTGTTTGTTGGTTTGTCCTTCAATCACGGAGCAATGGATCGACGTGATTTTTGCCATGGGTACAGCTAAAGATCTGGAGAGTGACATAGGCTATATTTTATCCTGGAAAACTGGAACCGGAAGAGTTCTAGTGGGATTTTCGAAAACTAGATTGATGCAGTTGCAGACATCAACTATAGTGCGGTCGCGGAACAGAAAGAATTTCGTACATTAACCTGTTACTACCTGTCTCTGTCACTCCCGCTTTAAAATAATGCGTCACGCTCGCACAAATGCAATGACCGCCGTCCTCGGGGATTGTAAACCTTTTACTTGCAAACCTAAGGTTTGTCTTTGTTTGCTTGTGAATTGAATTTAGGGAGTCTAGATCATAATGTAGACAAAACTGTACATTATTTCGTTATAACTGTGACAGGCGAGACGTCGTCGGAAAGTAGTTACTCCGATACAGAGAAATTGGACTTTGATTTTTGAATTTTCATTTTTTTATTTCTATGTAATAAGTTAATATAACTCGATTATAATAACTGTTTAAAAATAAATAATTTATTTAATAAGCTACTAATTTTTTTTCGACTTCAAATATTTTATATAAACCGCACTTAATAGAAAAATGTTTGTGCCACTGTCAGTAGGCAAAGAGGTCATTGTACGAAATTCTTTCTGTTCTGCGACCGTACTATAGTAAAAATTCATAAAACTCCTAATGCAATATATTAATTGATATTAGACACTAATATTATAAAAGTGAAAGTTTGTATGTGTATGTTTGTTACTCCTTCACGCCACAACGAATGAACCAATTTGACTGAAATTTGGAATAGAGATAGCTCATACCCAGGATTAAAACATAGGCTACATTTTATCCCGGAAAATTACAGAGTTCCCACGGGAATTGAAAAACCCTTGATCCACGCGGACGAAGTCGCGGATATCGTCTAGTAATGCTATATTTTCTGCAATGAAAATTGTGAAAAGGATAGACCTGTACAATTTTCTTGTTTTCATTTATTTTGAAAACAATACAAGACTAAAATGCACAGATGCAACCACGTTGGTATTCAGTTAAATATACCTTAGAATTCAAAAGCTTTCGAATTTTTATAACCATAGGCAAGTAGAACAATATTCAAGTTATATTTTAGAATCAGAAATGCCAATAAATAGTGAAGTAAACTAGACTAAAATGTGGCTATTTTTTATATTCGCATTCAAGTTATAACCTATATCTAAAAGAATCTTCAATTTTATTGCTTTCAGTTACTGGGATTCGCTACTTGCATCTCTTTGGCCCAGGTTGGAGTATGTTTTAAAGTTGAATATACAAAGTGTAAGAGATTGTGATCCAGCAAAATTGTCTAACAAGGAAATGGGACCACATTATGTATGTATGAATTTATTATATGAACAGGTTTGCATGTCATACTAATAGTAAATGTATTATGTATATGAATTAATCCACATATGGGTCTACTTTTGTCTGCCCGTCTTAACATGTTTTGGATTGTATGTAGATATCCATTTTCGAAACTTCATTGTGGAAACAATGTATACATAGCAGTTTTGTTACCGATTGTAAAATTTTTTTTTTTTTTAAAAAGAGCAACCACTGAGTTTATTGCTGGCTCTTCTCGGCAGGAAAGGCATTCCGAACCAGTGGTAGATTCATCAATGACTCAAAAGCACTTGTAAAAGTTTATTTGAATAAAAAATATTTCTATTCTATTCTAATAATATCTTAAGTATTTTTAGTTTAACTAATTACAAACACTTAGGTGCATGCCCAGAACCAAACTCGCTACCCCCTGTATATATTTTTTGCAATGAAGATATTTGAAGCTTGCCCTGTGTCCTAAGCCTACAGCATAGCACAAAAATCACAGCAAGAAAATCCACACTTCATAAATTTCACAAATCCATTTTGTTCTCAGATCACCCGACGGTACGCAGAATTCTCTGCTGCAATGCTAAGTTTGAGTGAGCAGTTTCCTTCGGAAGAGCTCAGCAATTTACTATTGATTCTGCAAGACGAGGTTCACTGCTTCCTGCTAAAAATGGCCGCCGAATTCCCCCAGAGAATACAGCAGCTTATATTTTTAATTAACAATTACGATATGGTTTTGAGCATACTAATGGAAAGGACAAGAGATAATACAAAAGAAGCAGAAAGTTTCCGGGAGCAGTTGCAAGCTAGAAGTACAGAATATGTTGAAGAGATACTCAGCCCCCATTTCGGTGGACTCATGCAGTTTGTAAAGGAAGGTGAACAGTTGTTGGATAGTGATAGGAAAAGAGACTTGGAAAATTTGGAAAGAAAATCGATATCGCTCGTCGCCTCTTTCACTGCAAGCTGGAAACAGAGCCTGGAAGAGATTCATCGAGAAGTTCTCGTGTCTTTCCCCAATTTGGTCACTGGCTCTGGATTATTGCAAATGGCACTCACAAATTTTGTTCAATATTATCACAAATTCGTTAAGCTATTGACACCTAACGCTCGCACTCAACTTGTTAATATTCATGTTATTATGGTGGAGATCAAAAAGTATAAAACAAATTATTAAATTTTTTAAATAACACTTTTCGTTTTCATATCTTGCGAGTACATCTTTCACAGTAGCTATACATTTTTGCGATTCACGAGGACGCATGGCTCATGGTTGTGTGTATTGTATCTGTATAAGTATGAGCAAGAGCCTAGCACCTAGGCTCTTGACACGCACGCACACTTACGCAATGTGCATATACACAACGTAATCATAAGTAAAGCTCACGCGCCCTCGTGAATTGCAAAAACTATAATTATGGTAAAATGAAGCATCAAAGCAATATTGAAAACTAGCCAATGCCCAAACCTTCATCTCCATGGATTTAAGTTTTTAAAAGAATATATAGCTATATTTTAGCCTCAATAGTCCAACAGTTAAAGGTGCGGACTGAAAACTAAAAGGTCGCAGGTTCGAGCATCACCCGTTGCAATATTGTCGTACCCACTCCTAGCACAAGCTTTTCGCTTATTTGGAGGGGAGAGGAGAATATAAGTCAAGTTCAGCTTGGCTAATATTCTTTTAAAAAAAAATTATTCATATATTTTAATAAGCCTCAGTGTACTCTATAGACTGGGGCAGGGTAATAGGGAATATTTTCTTCGGGCAAGGTCAATGTGATTCACCTGTGACCTACTACTAGTCGTGTAGTTGTGTATAAGCTGCATCAATCATTGTTACAATCTAAATTATTCTGATTGGCTAACTTTGGTATTTTTACTGCAACAATAAGCTTTAGCCAATAATGAGTGTATTATTCAATCAGAGGTGATTGTAATTCGTCACATTAAAGCTTTAATTTTAAGACAATCCTGCAGCTGCTTTATAAGTTGTGCATTGCTATCAATAATTACTCAGTAACGTAATTTTATATAGGTATACAGGTATTTAAAGAGAACTAAAAACACAAAATCCACAAGTAAAAATTTTCTTGTTGTAAATCACAGAACCATTGGGAAACTTAAAAAGAACATAATCGCTATTAAAATATACTTCCTTAACACTGCTCTAGGCCTTAAGCATTATATTAGTCTTATATGTAAAACTTACAATATATTTTTACATTGCTATTTTAGACAAAATTTTCTTCCACGCACGTAGGGTCTGCCCTCTGACATAGTCCCGCAAAAGTTGCTCGAATTCTGGAGAAATCTGTTTCGGCATCCACGACAGCAATGATCTAATAACACGATTTGGATTGTGATGGTTAATGTATATTAAACTTGTGAAGATTGCTTCTTTCATGGCATCTGGTGCTGAAATAGAAAAAACAATAATTAGCCTAAACGATTTCTAACAAGAGGCGACCAAACTTAAATTAGTTTTCAACTCTGACGTAGGCTACATTTCAATGGCGGAATTTAAAATATTATTTAGCTATTCGTCGAAAACTAGCAACCAAAAGTGTATGTAATAGTATCGGCTTTGAATACTAATTTGTATGAGAATGGCAAACTCTTAGAATTGTTTTTACAGGAGAATCACCAAACTACAGTCACAGGGGCTAATCTCAAAGGAGGTAAGTAAACTATTCTATTATCGTATTAATATTATAAATGCGAAAGTTTATGTATGGATGTTTGTTACTCGATGATAGGTGGCCTAAGTCGGAACTAACGCCGCGCTTTTTTTTTATTCGATGACAAGATAGCCCTTGACTGCGATCACACCTGATGGTAAGTGACGATGCAGTCTAAGATGGTAGCGGGCTAACTTGGAAGGGGTATAGCAGTGTAAATTCAACCCATACCCCTAATCGGTTTCTACACGCCATCGTGCCGGAACGCTAAATCGCTTGGCGGCACGTCTTTGACGGTAGGGTGGTAACTAGCCACGGCCAAAGCCTCGCACCAGACAAAAAGAAATAGAAATATCACTTTATGACCTATGATATGAGAACACACACGCTCCCTATAAATGTGTGTATGTACTGTACAAGCAATGATACTCACGATCTTGTTGAAGCATTTCATGCAAGAGGTTGACTGCGATTTCAAAGTGGACCTTCATGTCTGCAGGGAAAGGCTTCAGCAACGCGCCTAGCAACTGCACGCAGAACTGCTTTGTCTTCATCGAGGTTTCCTCTCGCTCGATCATGGGCATCAAAATATTTTTAATGATATTCTTGTGGCACCACTTGGCTCCGTGCCGTTTTCCCAATATGATGAGAGCCGTCCTCAACATTTTCTTTTCTATTGGTATATCTGTAACGGTAATGACGGTAACGGTTGCAATGGAACGTTAAATAAAACATGGTGTTTAGTGGCAGAATAGCCTATGCGGGACATAGTGTATTCGAAGCTGAAATAGTATAAAATTCATCCTAAATTAGCTTTTGCCAGCTACTTTGTCAACGTGAACTTGCTTTTAAATTTCATGGAAACCCTTAGTTTTTCTGAAATAAAAAGTAGCCTATGTCCTCTCCAGGTCCTGATCAATACCAAAAACTCACAGCGATTGCTTCGTTGCTATGTGATTGAAGGACAAACAAACACATATTTAATATATTAGTGGGAAAGTGTAAAATTGGAGGTTTCCCCGCTAATGCCATCAGATGAGATCAAAGTTAAAGACAATTGTTATGGAATAAAATAAAATAAATCGCAGTGCTCATACGATAAACGTTTTATTCCAGTGCCGAGGATTTTTGGAATACTTACATATGTAATAGCAATAACAACCTTAAGTAATATAAATACAATAAAATTCTGGGTTATTTGCGTCGTTATAGAAATATCAAAATATATAACAAGCCCAACAGCTAAGCAGAAATATGGGTGCTCGTTATACAAAAATTGGGGCGACGCTAGCCGTCAGAAACTACCGATATCATCGCAATTACGAATTTATTTTAAAAAAAAATTTAAAATTTTCAAATGTATACCTCGAACATCTTTTATGGCGTTTTTGATCATTTCCAAAATCTTTGTTTCATTCCAGTCGGTCATTTCATAGAAATATTTTCGACTTAAAATAGTTCTAATTTCTTGAACTCGATTAAATCTATCTTCACACTTGTAGAAATGTAGAAGGTAAACTAGACATGTCACCAACGGACTCTTGGCTGTAAATAAAGAAAATAATTTAAAATGTGTTTATTGTTTAGCCCATTCTCATAGGATGCAACCAAAATAAAATCAAAGCCGATGCAACCGATTGCATTAGAATATCGCTCAATTTCTGCAACACAGATTTAATAAAAAAAAAATCACAGAAGACTTTAATTTTTTTTCATAGATAACTTTAGACTAATTGATGGCCGCGGCTTCGCTTGCGTGGATTTAGTTTTTAAAAATCCCGCGGGAACTCTTTGATTTTCCGGGATAAAAAGTAGCCTATGTCACTTTCCTGGTCCTCAACAGCATGCAAAAAATCACGTCGATCCGTTACTTTGTTGCGGTATGATTGAAGGACAATCCAACAGACAAACACACTTTCGCATTTATAATATTAGTAAGGATAGTTTTAGAGATATTATTGAAACGATATTTTTGAAATAAAAGAAACCAAAGAGTAATTTAGTAATTTTAATGGTGCGTCTTACGCAACCAAAATAATTATAACACTACGTTTCGTCAGTGTTTCAAGAAACATGATCTTCCCAAGTGAGAATAGGCTTCCCTTTCAGTTGCAAAAATATTAACGATATTAAAATAGATCACAATTGTATCAAAATATCTGTTTCACTCACCAATTCCCATGTGCGCTAAAGGCAATATATGCATCCATACATCCAAGCACTGCTTGATGAGCGGAACTACTTTAAATTGTACACAGTACATAGCGTCTAGTAAAAAGAGTCTCAATCGGCTCTTTAATCCAAAGTATCGACACAGTAACGCATAAAAATGCGATACACTTTCGATAATGTCGAACTCGGGGGTTCTATTCAATTGGAATAGTGAATATTCAATGTGCGTAAGGATCGTGTTGACTGTGTTCGGTTGCCGTGTTTCAATTTGTTTGATGACGTACAACAGGACCTGTTCAGATTTAGTCATAGGTGGTGCTGGGGGGGAATTCACTTTGTTAAATAGTTCTCTCTTGCGATCCGGATCTTTTAGGTATTTCATGAATCCTAACATGAAATGTTTATTATTCCAGGATTGCACCTCATCGACGAGCTTATTCATGGCTGCTTTAACTTTACCCGAAGGCAGTTCATTTATCACGGCGATGCCCTCATCTAGCTTTTTACAAATGGAATTTGTAATTTCATCTAAAAATAAAAAAAGTAAAAAATAATACACAGAACTATAAATCTAAATATTTAAAAGGCAAAGGTGACTGACTAACTGATTTATCAACTCACAGCTCAACTACTGGACGGACCAGGCTGAAATTTGGCATGCAGCATCCGCTAAGAAAGAATTTTTGAAAATTCAACCCCTAAGGGGATAAAATAGGGGTTTGATCACCCTATCCATTTAAAAAAGAATTATGAAAATCGGACGACTCTGCTAAAAGTTATGCATGGTCGTATCTTAAACAAAGCGACGAATTCAGAACCTTTTTTTTTTCGTCGGTTAAAAATAAAAGCAAACAAATATTTTGGGTGCAAGAATATTTACAATAGAGTTCAAATATTGCTCTATTGCTAGAAACTATTTTAGGTCATGAGTTATTGCAATTTACTACAAGAAAATTAATACTATGCTTTGACTTACCAGGAACTTTTTTATTAGAGAACTTTTTATCTCCTCTTCCATGCTTTTCTAGCATCCTACAAAGTATACTTTGTTTTGGATGACTAATTTGGCTATCCATTTGGTCAAATTCATTATGTTCTGTACTTTTATCGGGTTCTTTTATTGCATTAACCACAATAGATAGTTCACGATGTTTAATTGTACTGGGTGAAATGGAAACATTTTTAACTTTATTGTTATGTTCTTCATTTTCACTGTTAGATAATTTTCGATCTTGAATTTTACTGTGCATGTTTGAAATGTTTTTGACTTCACTGTTTTGTTCTTCATTTTCACTGTTAGATAATTTTCGATCTTGAATTTTACTATGCATGTTTGAAATGTTTTTGACTTTACTGTTTTGTTCTTCATTTTCACTGTTAGATAATTTTCGATGTTCAATTTTACTAGATTTGTTCGAAAAGTTCTTTATACTGTCACATATATTTTGCTTTTCATATGTGCTAGCTGATAACTTAATATTTGGTCTTAAAGACGAATCAGAGTCTGTTTCAGTAATGTCACATGTTGATACATTTTTCTTGACATTATCCAAATCAATAAAAGTGTTTCGATTGGTAGAACTACGCAGGACTCTCTTGGAATCAACAATTGGACTGTCGGTAGCCCCACGTTTTAATCTTTTTCGTTTTTCTTCTGACTTACTGGTCACCTGCTCCCTTTTATCTATTTGGGTAGGTGAACCACAGTAACTACTGCTTAACTTACGACTGCGGCTCCTTGTGGTTATAGGTGAAAAACCTATTTGTGAATTATCATATTCAATTGTTTCTAAATGTACATCACACTGATCTTTTGATTTCCGTCTTATATGTTTTTCAGGGTTATTTTCTTCGTCTTTAGGAGATTGATGCTTCTTCTCTAAGCAGTCATCATCCTTCTTGCCACTAACGTTTTTCTTGACCTTTCTAACTATACATTTCTTTGGCAAAACCTTTTCCTTTGATTTTATTTCTGCCATAACTTTTGCTGCGTTTTCATAAGCAGATTTATTATTTAATATTACAGTGGGATCCATTTTAGTTACTTTATTTATTACTGGAGTGACCTTTGTTTTAGACCGAAGTTTTCGGATAGGAGATGAATTTGAAATCTTAGATTTGGGTAGTAGTTTTCTTTTGAATTTATCTAATTTACTTAAATTTTTTTTCTTTGACATTTTAGTTTCACTACAGAGTATAGACAAATCTTGTTGATTATGATTCATGTCATCAGTTTTTATTATATCACTCTCGTCTTCACTACTTAGATCTTCTTCAAAGGTTATAACTTCACGGCTATCATTCTTAGTTGCATGGGTAACATTAGTTACGCTTTCTGCTAGTGATTCATTTTCGATCGGTTTATCTGGGGACTCATCTATCAGGAAAACATCTTGTAATGATGGTACACAAGGTGCAGTTGTTTGCTTTAATATGTCTTGTTCTAGCACTTCATTTCTTAAAACATTTGCAAAACTAAATTTGGTGACTTGACTTTCTTCATATCCATTGCTGTGATCATCATTAGTATTTATAATTATTGTTTCTTGACTAGTATCATCAAATATTTCGGTATTGACACTAATATTACTTTCATTAAAGATCTCTACATGGGATTTATCATTACTTGATAAATGATTCTTAATAAAGCACTTCATGTCCATCCACTCTTTTTTGAGATCAAATATGTTTGTGATAATAGTTTTATATTGCTCCTGCAGGACCAAATTATCAGGTTTCTGTACTATCATATCTGACACTTTTCTACTTTCATTTTCACGTATTTTGACGGGAGTTTCAGGAATAGGTGTTATAAGCCTATGCGTCATTTGCATAGTGTTTAATATCATTTCAATTTCACCATCATTACTATTTTCATCACAAAAGATTTTGCTGTTATTTCTTTCCAAGCATTTCCTTTCTTCAATTGATTTTCCACTTATTTCGAGTTCACAATGACTTGCTAAATTGTCGATTGTAGTATGCTTTCCTTTAAGACCACTTTCAGAGTCATCAATTAATATACACGGGGTTTTCCTTGTATTAATGTCGCTCTCACATTGACCATAATCAGGTGCATCTCTTACATCCAATTCGACACTTTCTTCAAACAATAATGGACTAGTTGCTATATTTACTTTTTCTAAGCTCTTAATTGGACTGGTACCAATATCAACCAATTTTCTTTTCTCTTTAATTGTAACTATTTCATTACTTAAGGGAATGTCAGTAATAAAATACTCCAGACTATTCACGTCACTTTCATTGCGGAAATGCATTTCACTATCGCTGAACGCAGCTTCATCGTCGAAAATTCGAGGACTTCTTACCATATGAACATCATGGCTTCTCATTGGACTGGTTCCTGAATCCATAAAAGTTTTTTGTTCATTGGATTGACTAATTTCTTTTGTTATTGGACTGTCATTACTAAAATAATCTGGACTACTAAAGCACTTTTCACCATCTGAAAATGCTAAGGAGGAGCCACGCCCAGTGTCTTCACTAACTACTTCATTGCTATAATCAGATACATTATCTTCATTTAGTCTTGCTGAATCTGAAATATATGAACATTTATCAAATTCTGAGCTATTTTCATCACTGAAACAATTTTCTTTTAAATAGACTCTAGAACTGAGTATTTCAAAGTTTTTATAATGATCTAAAAATCCTTACCTTTCTTGATACAGATTTCCATTTTATTTGGCTTGAAGACATCCTGAAAAAAGATGTTTTACTGTAGTATAGGAAATTTTTACTAAGTCTAAAATTTTTATTTTTATTTATAAGTAATTAATTATATTTTTAAAAACGGAAATAACTTTAAAATTTCATATTTCAAATATAAAAATAATTACAAGTTCAACTTTATCTCCTGTTGAGTCCTCAGGCGAAGTGAGCAATGGTGAATTTGGTGAAGCATCGAAGAAATCTGGCTGGTCGCTACCGCTATCTGATGAAGAGTCATCCTCACTACTACAGTTCTTCAAGTGATCGTACTTTTGTAATAATACTTTGTGGCGCTTACGTAATTTCTCTGTAAAAATGATGTAATTTTTTAAATGTCAATTTATTTGTCGTAGCCCGATCGTAAAATTATCAAGAATATCCTGACATTTTCCCTGAAGTGTAACCATTTCATGAAATGCCCAACTTGGTATGCTATATTTTTTAACATCAATGTTTGTCGATTTGGCCATTTGGCATGGCTGCCGTTTTTCGTCGCGTAATTAAGCTAAGCTATCAGCGCTTCTAGCGTAAGTAAGGCTACTTTTCATGATAATATAACTAGCTAGCTTTTGCCAGCGAATTCGTCCGCGTGGAGTTAGGTTTTTAAATATCCCGCAGGATGCTTGTTTTTCCAGAATTAATAAATACTCTTAGAAATCAATGAACCGGACGTGGTTATTACCCCGGTCTCAGGGGATTACAGACTAATCTAATCCAACAATCCCAAACATCAGACGTAAACTCAAGCTGAGGTCAGAGCCCCACCGGAGACACATTCTACCCCCAATCTCTTCATGCCCCAGGGCTCAAGCCCATTCTGGCATATGGCATATATATAGTGGCCTATATAATAAACACCATCCAAAAAAAATTTTACTTACTTTTACCCAATGCAATATCTTTAGCAATACTTAGATGTTTGAGTATGACCTCAATTTTCTTTTCTTTTGCAGCAAGATCCTTTTCGTAATCAACAGAATTATTCTTCTCCAAGTGTTTCTCAACTTTTAGAGCTTCAATAACTGATTCATGTTCTTTTATTAATACCTTAAAATTATATTTTTATTTGGCACACTATCACACTAATATTATAAAGACGAAAGTTTGTGTGTGTGTGTATGTTGTGCCACAACAAATGAACCGATTTGACTGAGAATGGAGATAGCTTATGAAACTAGGATTAACATATCAGGTGTTAATCCTGGGTATGACTGAGCTATCTCCATTTCAAATTTCAGCCAAATCGGTTCATTTGTTGTGGTGTGGAGTAACAAACATACACACACATACAAACTTTCCCCTTTATAATATTATTAGTGTGATAGTGCGATTTAAAAACATGAACACCATAGAGACTAGAACAGACAACATTATGATGAAAAAATTAAAATTTCAAACTGTGTCAACATTTTAAATATCATAATACCCTTCAAGTTGAGTCACATTTTGACAATTTTTCTTTCAGTTCAGATAAATCTTTTTTCTTTCTTTTTTTTTTAGAATATTAGCCAAGCTGAAGTTGACTAATATCCTCCTATCCCTTCCAAATAAGTGGAAAGCTTGTGCTAGGAGTGGGTACGACAATAGTGCAACGGGTGGAGTTTGAACTTGTGACCTTTCAGTTTTCAGTCCACAGCTGTAACCGTTGGGCTATTGAGGCTTGCATGCAATCAAATCCCTTGTATGCAATGTAATAAGACTGGAGAAACTGAACTGGTCTGTTTTTACCTTTAATATATTTACAACACTGTATGTTTCCATAAAATAAATAAATAAAAATAAAATTTTGTCACTCACCTGAAGCTGGTTAGCATGAGATTTCATCCCTTCATACTGATTTTGTGACAAGGTGCACTTTGAATCAAGCTCTGCATTTTGTGTTTTAATTCTATGCAATTCCTAAAAAATAGATTGTATTGGTGATATCTTTTTAATTCCAGCTCAGCAACATATATTAGTCTTATTCATTGTTGAGAGCAGGGCTGGAATTGGGTTTCAATTTACAAGAAAACATTGAACCACTAAAGGTAAAGGTCTCCTCTCATATGATAATAAGCTGGCCTTGCATGGACTGGCAGACTATATAAGTAGTGTGCATTAGCTTAAACTTAATTAAGGTTGGATTTATTTATAACAAGTTTTTACTTGCAGCTTAACTCCTGCCATCTATTAAAAGTAGGTGGCGACTTCTATACAAAATTACAAATTTAGATTTTTTCATTGTTCAGCTGTTCTTTTTTAATATATATATTTTTAGCAAAAACGAGCAGACAGGTCACCTGATGTTAAGTGATTAGCGCCGCCGCGGTGCACTTGTAGCACTGGAGGCACCACCAATGTGTTGCCGGCTTTTCAAGAATTTGGTCCACCCCTTAAATAACTGCATGTTTTTTTGGGATTTTCCTAGTTTTCTTTTTGTTATAAAAAATATTCTTATCTGACGAAACATTTTTGAGTTTTAGCCAGGCTAATGAACAGCATTTGATTTTTTTTACTATACAATATAAGAAGATAGATATAGAATAAATAGATAGAAGCTAGATAATACATACCTTTTCTATTTGGGTATATTTTTCTAAAAGTTCTTGATAGTCTATACACACTTGTTTACATTCTTCTTTTGCAGTTAGTAGCATAACATCTTTCTCTTCCAACTTTTCTCTATATGCATTATGTTTGCTAATAAGCACACTGAAAAATAATACTTTATTAGAAAATAGCTCACAACTTTTCAATTTCCAAGCAGTGACTATTAGGCGATATACAGCATAGCAATGGGTGGAGGGTGGTGAAGCAGATCTTACTTTGTATGGGCTTGTAACTTTAATTGCACTCTCAAATTTGTATTATTACAATAACAAATACAGTAGACTCCCAGTAATCCGAAAAACGTTTTGCAGGGCAGTGTTGAACTATCGAATTTGTTAGATTATAGAGTACTGCCTAAGACCCCCTATAGTCTACAGTTTTTTACAAAAGAGTACCTTGTAAACCGACAAATTACAGATCCAATGATAAGATTCTATATGTTATACTCTGAAGTCCGCTATCACATGTAGTCAAATTCAAACGAAGCAATCAGAATCAAAACAATACCTAAGACACGTCGAGCACAATAGTGGTGGTGCATACAAATTGTAAGTTCCACCACTATTCAATCATGCATTACCTACATTAGCGAAGATTGTCAAAAAAATATTCAATAATAATAGACATGTCGGATTACAAGGAGTGCCAGATTAGACAGGGGCTGGATTACCAGGGTCCACTGTATTAATAATTACAGATAAGTATTGTAATTTCTGCATGCTCATAAGTTCTCCACAGCTTGTCAGCATATACTAAATTAAGCTAGTTAAAATAAAATTATGATTTTGCTTACTTTATGCCAACAGCTTTCTTTTTGACTAGCACTATTTGTTTACGCAGTTTATCAGACTGGGTCTTGCTCTGAAATTTAAAACATTTACATGTCAAACAGAAAACCCAATTGATAATCAAAAACTTCTGAAACTGAAATATAAGATAAGAGTACATAATAATATACACCATAGTTATTTTTAAAGGTTTAAATTTTATATTTTGAAGTATTTTTTTCATTGATGAAATAAACTTTTGCATATTTTCATACATATTCACATTTGAAAAGTTTGTTTTTAGGGTTCCATGCTCAAAGGATAAAAAATAAAGGGGGTTCCCCATACAAGAAACATGTTTTTTTTTTCAGCATTTTACTTATACTTGACTAGTTCTTAAAAATCTACCGCCTTTTTTCTATGAATTTAAATATTATAATTTGTAAATAAAAAACTAAAATTTAATACATATTTAAATGCAATATTGATGTCTCAGCTTTGGCAGTAAGGCGGCAAACCATATTATAAGCTATCATTATTTCTTATTTACTAAAATTGTGTTGCACGTAAATTATAACCCATTTTTAAAAGACTCTAATGATAATTAAATGATACAAGAAAATAGATGTAGGTAACATCAAAGGTAAGATTAACATAGTTCTGAGCATAATTCTTAAATTATTGAAGCTAAATCAAAAGTTACTACTCACAGATAAAAGGATTATGAGAGAGTGTTTATAATTTAAATTGTTTAATTAGTTAAAACAACCAATCTGAAATCAAAATTAGATGTTAGTGTTAACTATTATAACCTAAGCCTTACCGCGTTATCTGATGGATGAAGAAAGTAATTGATGTCAAAATCCAACATTGAGTTCTCAAAACCACTCATTTTGTATTAAGCTTTTCACAATTATTGTAATACATTTATGAGCCGCACCATTGTAATCATTTTATTTTCTCAATGTACAAAAAATTCTGCACCGGCGCGCCATCACAATTCACAAATTCACAACAGCCACAGATAAATGATAATTACCACAGAGTACTTTTGTATTATAACACAGGTATTAACTGAAAATAATTACCATAGACCAGGAATAATTACTATCACAGACTAGTAAAAGATAATTATACCCAAGATATACCCAAGAGAATATAATCACCACTTCGTTTTAAGAGGCGAACTTCAAACATTGGTTTTTCGAGCCATGGTAACTTATTTTAACCAACTTCATAAAAAAACAACACTACGATTATTTTAATTTTTATCTTCTATCCTATCGAATGGGATAGGTATAAAGAAGAATGCAGTGATACTTACTTTACTTAGCAGATAAAAAGACACTATTGCATCTCATGCATCATTGCATATTGAAAAAACTCTCAGAAAGAAAGAATTCAGTTTAAAATAACTAATTTTGTTTTAACAACTAGTAATTGTGATTAAAAATGAATAATTACTACTCTTATTGATCCTTGTTTTATTTACTGATCCTTGTTTTATTTATGCAACATTTTGAACTTGACCTTTCAATAATAGATTTCGTGGCACATCCCTTTTTTTGTCGATATCGATAAAACCTAAATATCGATAAGACTTAACTATCTATCGATACATTAGGTACATCCTCCACCTCAGCTTTGACAATTCTTTCATCTTTACATTTGTTGGTAGTATTGTTTTTTTTAAGAAGTTGGCTAAAATTAAGCTAAAGGCTCCAAAAACTAATGTATGAATTTCCGCCTCTAAACACAGATTGTGGATTGTGGTAGTGGGTTATATTCTATTCATAGACCAGGAACAACTAGATAGACAGCCAATGTCCATAGACACGAGTGTGCCTAGTAACGACTATAGAAACCTACCGTGATATATAGAGAAAAATCAATATCTACCTATACCTTAAAAATCATTCATAAATGATCTTCTTTCTCACTCGCTCTTAGGGTGATTCATTCATAAATTCCTCGTACATTTAATTTCTCTTTCTTTCAATTCTATAGATGTTAACGAAAATGAATGGGCAATGACGTCACAGCCGAGCCGTAGCGTAGTAATTTTAGGGATGCGCTTCATTACCGATTGTCGGAAAACGAATCGCAATTAGTGTTGTACTTTAACCGAAAAATACCGATTTTTCATCGAAAATATTATCGATTCTTCGTTCTTAGAAGTTCATTTTTAGGCATAAAAATTAAAACAAAAAATTGAGTTAAAATAAATTTATTTAAATTGGTTTATTTTATTTTTTTAAGAGATTAGGAGGTTTGATAAGATATGGTGATAATTCTTAATACGGCAACTTAAAACTTTCTGCGCGCCAAAAAAATATCATAAAAAATGTGAATAAGATTTCAAAGGTATAGGGTACTGTATACCCAACCCCTTAACAAGTTACAACAGATACAGCATGGTTCTGCTCATTAACATAATATCATTGAGATGTTAGATAAATGATGATTAAAGATCAAGGAAGATGATTTGATCATTTGTTGACAGTATTATTAATATATATATAGCTACTCGTGCTGATTCACTGACTCACTCACTCACTCATTGATCACCTCTCCTGTAAAATTTTGTATGAAAAAATTTTTTTTCACCCATGGTTTCGTATAGAGGACAAAAATTAATTCGGAGGAAAAATATGGAGAGAGCTGATGATTGAGGATTTCGGAGACGGGTGAGGAGCACCGGCCAGGGTATCGAAGATAGGAGGGGGGTGTTCAAGCAAATGTCACTCGAAACCTCATCCAATTGGCAGAAAGCCGAAAAAAAACTCCAAAATGGCGGATTCAAGATGGCGGCCATACAAATTTCGTCGGTGTCTATCTCGGAAACTATAAAAGATGGAAGAGTGGTTTCTTGGAAAAGGATGATTAGAACTTGAAGGTCTACTTGATGAATAGAAAAAAAATTCAAGATGGCGGACTTTATTTTTTTCCATACAAAATATATGCAAGACTTTATACGGTTCCTTTTCAAAATTTCTAATGGTTTCGTTTAGAGGACAAAAATTCATTTGGAGGAAAAATATGGAGAGAGCTGATGGTTGAGGATTTCGGAGACTGGTGAGGAGCACGGCCAGGGTATCGAAGATAGGTGAGGAGTGTTCGAACAAAAGTCACTCGAAACCTCATCCAATTGGCTAAAAAAATCCAAAATGGCGGATTCAAGATGGCGGTCATACAAATTTCATCGGTGTCTATCTCGGAGACTATGAAAGATGGAAGAGTGGTTTCTTGGAAAAAGATAATCAGGACCTGAAGGTCTACTTGATGAATAGAAAAAAATTCAAGATGGCGAATTTTTTTTTCATACAAAAGATATACAAGACTTTGATACGGTTCCTTTTCGAAATTTCTGATGGTTTCGTATAGAGGAAAAAATTTATTCTTAGAAAAATATGAAGGGTGCTGATGATTGAGGATTTCGGAGAAGGGTGAGGAGCACGGCCAGGGTATTGAAGATAGGTGGGGGGTGCTCAAACAAAAATTACTAAAAAACCTCATTCAATTGACAGTGAGCTGAAAAAAAAAACAAAATGGCGGATTCAAGATGGCGGCCATACAAATTTCTAAAAAGATGATCAAGACCCGTAGATCTACTTGGAGAACAGAAAACACGCGGTTCGCTTTAGCGAGCCGCGCACCCACGCGCCCTACTATAGATTGTCCAATTCTTTATTTTCTTTTTGGCAGATCAAGAAATTTTGACTTTAGTGACGCCTTCACACGTTACCGATTCGATTTGAAGTAATAATCGATTTTATTTAAGAAGAACTTTCAATCGATTTAATGAAATACTTTTTAATTTTGATTTAACGTACTTATATTTTATTATATATTTTTAATCACTTAGATAAATTAATTTGACATATGTTTGCGGTACAGACAAACAAAAAAAAAATAATAAGTTGATTTGGGTTCTTTATCGATAATAATAATAATTAAGGTTTTCTTTCAAAATATGTTTAACTAGCGACCTGCCCCGACTTCGTCTGGGTTGAAATATTAAATATTTGTTTTTACGGGGCTGCGATCGCACAGAGCTTCTTATAGGAAACGATTGTTAATAAGATCACCACAGGAACCACAGGAATCTTCCGCGCCGATACCTGCCACCGTGCCCCGCCGCACCGGCTGGCACCATTTTATTATTTTATCACGCGTAAATATTCATTTTCTGATAACTCCGATATTAATTTAAATTGTATAGTGTATATAAATCAGATCAAGTTATTTATACCTTTGCCTTAATCCTTACCTAAATAAATGATTTCTCAAGCAAGGCAGTTTAAATACCTGTAAATTACTTTTTAGTTTATTAAAATCGGACATTCCATTCGAAACATATTACGAGTTTAATAAAATTGCTCAGTGAAATGTTTTTAAAAATTACGCGTTGATGTCAGTTGTCCTGCATTTACTGTACGTTTATGCCAAAATGTTTAAAAAATAAATGTCCAGCCGTGCGAAGCCAGGACGAGCCGCTAGTATTTAATAATTTTACTTGTTTCATTTGTATACCCAATTACGTAGCTAGTTTGTTAAATAAATAAGTAGGTAGGTATGTGATTTTCCAAGTATATTTGCTCATAACTCTTGATTTAAACTTGGTTTAGACGTTATTAACCACGCGTTTTGAAGTTAACTCACTTCACTAACGCGTGCATAGTTACATTTCAAGGCAGCCGTCAAAAAATTAATAAATGAAAAGAAAAATTTCTTTACTCTTTGTTTGAACTTAAATTCCAAGATTTCAACTTAATTCCTTGCAAATATTCAATATTGGAGTCATAGTTACTATTTTTATTTCCTTTTTTTATTAAATTTACAGAAACAATCCTTACACAAAGTCAAATTATTTTTATCATAATCGTGAATGATTTATCGTCTTTCAAGAACTGTGTTATACTCTGTGGTTGTTTGTTATGCACAGGGCACTTCACTAAACGTCAATAAAGTACGACATTATTTTAGTACATTATTCCGAAAACAAAAAAGCGGTAATTTATAGGCGTAGGGTATTTGGCAGATGCCAAAAAGAAAATAAAGGCTTGGACAACGTATAGTATATATATATAGTTCGGCTATGGATTTCCCATGTCAGAGGAGTTTTTAAATTTTTAATTTACACTTGTTATTATCACCATCTCTCAGTCACACTTAAAACTAGGCAGAGCAATTCATTCATAAGGTTTATTTATCACAGATAAAGTATGTTTAAAACTTTTATTTCAGAAAACGTCTTCTAAATAACATATCTCGAGAGATTATGACCTTTGAATGAATTACTAATTAATGTAGTCTTCCGACAAATTTTGCTAGCATGCAGCATCGCGGTGGATCTAAGAAGTCCATATACGCATTTTAGACAAAACTAAATGCATACATAAATTACAATTACAGAGAATATAAATTTAGTTGATATAGAAAACGCAGTATTTAACTAAACAATTTACAATAATGATAAGTATTAAATAGTGAGAAAGGAAATGTGGAATATCAGTTTTTGTCTTAATCCATATTTATAATTAATAAAATTATTGTAAATGGAAACAATTAATATAAATTACATTTAATAAGCTATTCGAGGGAGAAAGCAAATTTTTGATGACCTACTTACATAGACATTTTTAGTTTTAGTTTTATTAAGTAAAGTTTTTTTATTTGCATTCTAAAAAACATCCAACACAAAGCTTTCGTGTGAAAACTATATACCTATGTTCAATGCAATCTAAACAGATCCTCGTACAACGATTTTAATATTGAAATGAAATATTTGTATAAAAAAAGTCTTTGAATAAACCATTTACTACTTAACATATTAATATTATTCTAAACTTTTTTTATGTCATTAATTAATGAATTAGACGCTCGCTCGAAATATCAAGAAGAATTTAATGCCTTGAATTGATGTAATATCGCGAATGAAATAACGAAAATAAAGCTATCCTTTTTGAGCTTGTAGCATAGAATTTCATTGATTCTGACTTTTCGTGGTTTATTCAAAAATGGTATATAGCATAAAAATAACCCTTACAGTAATTATACTTAATTTAAAGAAAAACACCTTACTTATTAATGAATATTATAAATGCGAAAGAGAGCCATTTCTCATATTTCTATGAACCATAGATGTACGATCATATAAATATGATAATGTAATAGTTTTTCAATCACACAGTAACATAGCAACTTTTTTAATTGAGATTTTTTGTATTAAAGTGACATAGGCTACTTTCTACTTATAGGTAATCAAAAATCAAAATGTTCCCGCACGATTTTATAAACTAAATTCACTTTTCGCTAATGTAATTGTTGTAACTGTAAGTGATTAGGAAGATTAACAATTTACGTAATTACATAAACCCCTATATATTGAATTCTTGTACCAACAAAAATGTATTGAATAAAAACAGTAAGATATTAAAATTCTTAACATATTATATTATGTACATAGTAAAAAAATGTGAACTTTTAAAATGCTTAAAATCAGAAGTGTGCATGAATTTAATATTCAAATAACTAATATGTACTCAGTTGATACAGAAAACAAATTAAATACATTTTTTCAGCTTAAATTACAGTTAATGAGAGCGAAAATTTTAAGTAGGTATTTAATTTACAAATTTTTTGTAATGGATTGTAGTTACAAACGAAAATTTATTCAATATTATATTGATGCCTGTGACATGGTTCGCGTGGATTGAGGTTTTTTCCCCCGCAGGAACTCTTTATTTTCTGTGATAAAAAATAGCCTATGTGTGTATATAATCTATCTTTGTGGCAAATTTCAGTCAAATCTGTTGTCGTTCCGGCGTGATTGAGTAACAAATATCCATCCATCCATAGCTACATCCAAACTTTCGCATTTATAATATTAGTACGATATAAAATATCAGTTATTTCAACATCCATTACTTTTTTCCTTATTCAACATTATGAATTCTTATAATGAAGTCTTACACCATTGCTTAACCTAATTCTAATCATATTCACAATAAACTGTTTAAATATTGTGTATGAAATTTTACAACAAAGAGGCTTATTTTCTCCCGAATCTGTACCATTGAATTTCATCGGCTCATACAGTAATCATGAATAGATAGAATGTCGTTAAATATTTTCATCTGCAGTGTTACGTTGATGTCCACTTCTCTGCTGAACACTTGTACACCATACTTCACCTGAAAAGTTAATGAAATTTCATCTCAATTAATCATTATACTACTCATCTCATACTATTTTGTATTTTTATCTATAAGCAGTGATAGCCTAGTGGTAAAAACGTCATATTTTTCCTGTTATAGTGGTATGAATCTTTAAACAGTCTTAGAACTTGATTTATGTAATGGTATGATATCTTTACTTGAAATAAATTAATGAATGAAATAAATATTATCTATTACATACTAAAGAAGGAAAACAACATACATAACTTGAAAATTAACAAAACAGAGTACAATAGGCGCCCTCATTAGCAAGAAGCAATCTCTTCAGGACAACCTATGGTTGGAGGAAAGAAAATTAAAACAAAACATAGGTTAGTGTGGTACTTGCCTTCATCTTTTCAAATTGGGGTTAAAGTGTTTATGCATGTAACCCATCTACAGCATACAGTTTTTCGATGAACTCCCACTTAGCACACCAACTTCCGAAGTCCTTTACCTGAAAGTTAATTTAAGTAGATTTCATGCATCACACATAATATATCGATCACTGCTAACATGAAGCAGATCTGCATATGCATCCTATGATGCATGATTCCTACAAACACTTCAAGTAGCAGTTAAGATTTCTGAAGTTGGTGGTGTTAGAACCTTAAAGAGCTTAAAAAGCATGTTGGTCCTGCTTGATTTCACTCCATTTGTGTCTGATGCCTCTTATTGGACTATGAGAATGAGGGAATATAGAGTGCACTTATATCTGTGAACACTCTTGTAAACTATTATATCTAGAAGTTAGCTAACTGATAATGAGGTTGTACAAAATGTCTTAACTTCAGAGCTCTAGATGTAATGTTATCATCTTCCATATTGAAAGTTTTTAGAAGCATAGCATTATTTTTAAAGCTATCCATTTAATTTAGTTAAGAGATTGTGTAAAACAGAATTAGTGTTATCATGATACTCACCCAGTATCTCAGTATTCTTTTTCGTCAATATCCTTGAGAAAGATTCATGATCTCCTATTTCTTCTATGTGAAAAGGATCGCTGGTTGCTCTTTGTTGACCAGTACTGTAGCGCTGGTAGCCTCAATAGCTCAACAGTTAGAAGGAGTACTGAAATTCATAAGATCCTCAAATCAATTACAACATAATATTGTTGTACCTACTCCAAGTGCAAAAATTAAAATTAGTTTTTTTTTTTTAAATATATAGACTAGCGCTTGACTGCGATCTCACCTGATGGTAAGTGAAGAAGCAGCCTAAGATGATACGCGCTTGCCTAGAAGATGCCTATTCACTCTTGATTAGTGGAGCGGTATTGTGGATATGAGTCATGTTTAAAATATTTCTTAGAATTACTTAAGCAGATATATTGTGTATAGTACATGATTGCAAAATATATAGTAATGGTTTCTACTAGCTAGCCAACAAGGGCTACTGCATAACCTACATATCTTATTATATTATAACTTGCATAAGTTATTTATTTCTCCCATTTCGATATTAAAAATTAAGTAAATGCACTCAAGTACCTTTAGGGTATTAGCTATCCTGAAGGTACCATTTTCAATTCAATTGGTAGGCTCTACGGTACCTACCCGTTGAAGTGAAAATGTCTTGAGCAGATCAAACAGACAAACGCAAACATCAAAGCACGCAAACATCAAAGCATGCACATATCTCTCTGCTTTAAGGTCAGGCACTTATAATACTTTTTCTGTAACAATTTTCTCCCACTTATTTCAAAGTCTCCAAATGATAAATAACTTCTTTATAAGGGCTGTGCACTTTTGAATGTAACTGATGAGGGTGTTTTTGATACTGTAGCAGTTAATAGCAAGACTATCCACAACACTTTGACTTGTATTTTTGTCCTTACTAAAATACGTGTTACTAAAGTACCTACTGAACTCACTTGATCAACTTTTTGGTTTAAATCATATATAAAAACCAATGATCTGATGATGGAGGAACTGGTAACAGACATAACATTAACAAGGGTACTTCAATTTCAAGAAAGTTCAGTTGAAGAGAACTCTCAGGTAAAAGAAATATACTTTTACTTTGTTAGGTTATCCATAAATGTAAGGACATATTTCAAGATATTTTTATTGGTCAAAGGCTTCGATGGTCGAAGGTCAAAGGTAAAACAGTTTCTAGCATAGATTTATTTGGCAAATTCAACGAAAGAACTATTCGAAGTACTTACCTACCAAGTTATAATATGCGCAAGTATTTCGGTTAAGTGCCAGCTGCCAGGGAATAAATGAACATTATAAATCTTAACATAGGTACCTTCCAACGAGATGAGTGCATGTAAAGCAGGTCCATTTCCTCGTCGCTGATACAACTTGCACTACATGAAACTTAAATCAAAATAAACCGACAAAACGCACGTTGAACAACTCCAAACCAAGTACAGATCACCACTTTATCTCTAAATTAAAGGATAATACAAACGTAAACACAAAGAATACAAAGAAATTACAATAAAAAAAAGTATCTGGATGATTATTATGATTCAATTAGCAAATTATTGAATTTTGTGCAACGGGCAATATGGCGCATGATTTTGAAAAGTAAAAAATAATAATAATTAAATAAGGAATAGGGTGTGTTGCCAACTTTTGTTCTTTTTTACCCTCGGAAGACTTGTTCTTGTTTTGTTAAATAGCTTTTGTCATGCCAACACGAATCACTTCACCAATTTCACTTAGCTTGAAAAAAAACATAAAGGAGGAGAAAACATTTTAAAATCTAACTGAAATCTCCCAAAGTGACATTGCATCACAGTGTGCGGTGAATCTAAATAAAATTATTTTTTAAACTCCAGCATCACGAAACTAATAAACTTATGAAAATGGGAACTGGGTATAATGTTAAATGAATGTGTTTCCCAAATAATAACTCTCGTCACATAATTTTCCCCAAATTAAGGGTGAAATTTCTATGCTGGCCCCACATTTTATGACGCTATTTCACATAACTATACTAGATATAGTAATAAGAACTGTAAAAGTGTGCGTAAATTGTGATTGTGTTAAAAGAGCGAGAATAAAATGTACGGGTCATTCGACTATGACCCTTGTTACAATGGAATACAGTGCCCACCTTCATTAGACAGAAGATATGTACTTGCTATGTACTTTTAGCACGAATTGATACTTTAGCTGACTAGGCCCTGATTCTATTCTCTTGGAAGTTGGATGATCAAAGAGTTTATAATAGAATAGAAGTAATAGAACCACATAAAATTAAAAACAAAAATCACTATTATAGAAAAATAGTGAATCTAATTTTTTTCCACAATTTTTCATTATTTCATGCTGTGCTTATATAAAGTTAAAGCTGATACGTGACTCTGCTTATAAGCTATTAAGTTATAATTAAGTGTTTCAAAGTGATAAATATATTGAATCAAGGTAAGAGCCAGAAGCATTTATAATGATTCAATTATTATATTGTTTGCTTTTAAATACAACAGACTTGTCTGCTTATCAAACGTCCCTGTTCATATTATCTCAAGTTCAAGGTTAATATCTAAAGTCAAACTAAAACTGGTTAATACGGGCATATATTAATGATATAAAATATATTATAACTGTTAGTTCTAACACGATTCATTAAAATCTTAAATTGAATATATGATTTGTAGGAATTTCTTATTTCAGATGGGTCACAAGGTGAATGAACTCAGACAAAATAGTTTATATGATCGAGTTAATAAATTACTAGTTTCCTGTGAATGGAGCGATTGTAGTTTCTCAGTATGCGGAAAAAAAATTAAAGCTCATAAATTGATACTTGGCGTCAGCAGCCCTGTCTTTGAAGCGATGTTCTATGGGCCGCTGTGTACAAATGATGATATTGTAATAACAGACATTGAACCAAGCATATTTCAGCTTTTACTTAATTATGTTTACACTGATAAATTGGCTATAAATTCTATAGAAGAAGCTTATAATATGATGTATGCCTCTAGGAAGTATATGCTAGAGAATTTAACTGAAGTCTGCATTGCATACATTCAATCTAACATGGACATTGACAATGTTATAACGGTTCTAAATTATCCTGATTACATACAAGATAATCAATTGATCTCATCTGCATTGAAAGTTTTTTCTCAACATGCTGATTATCTACTAAAAGAGAACAAAAGTAATATTAGTCTTACATGCATGAAAAAAATTCTTAGTTGTAATGATATGAATATCTCTGAAAAAGATCTCATTAAAGAAGTTTTTGCATGGACCACAGACTATTGTGACCAAAGTAATATCAAAAGTGATTTCCAAAATCAGAGAGATGTGTTGATTAAGTGTGGGTTGTTGAAAAAATTAAGACTGTATACTTTGTCAATGGCTGATATTGAAGATATCAAAACTTGTCAACACAATCTGCTATTAAATGAAGAAGTTGAAGATTTAAAGCAAGTGGTAAAAAGTTCGGGAAATATTAGTAATAGAGTAATAAGTATGTTTGACACAAAGATAATGCCACGCAATGCATTGAAACTACACTGGTGTCTCTGTCATCGGGCACCAATTAGATCTGAATCACCCATAGTAATAGATCCAGTGTACAATTCTGTTGTACACACAAGAGTAAAAGCGAACAAATCAACATTCATCAATTCAATTAATGTACAGTCAAGAATGGCGCCAGTCTTTAATCCCTATAATAGTAATGTTTACTTTGAACAATTTACTATTTCAGTTACATGTGAGTTGAGCAAGAAGACAGTCACTACTTTCAACTTTAAAAGCGACATAGAATATGATTCTAATATTGATGTTAATTTCTTGAAACCCTTATTGTTTAGAAAGAATTTATGGTATAACATAAGTATAACATGGCCTCAGTTAAATAGCTGCTATTTTTTATATGCAGTGGAAAGCAGAGATAGCTTTTACACTAATGGTAAAATTCAATTTGAGTTTGAAGATTTGACAAAGAATGGTGGCAGTTTTCTTAGAGCTTTAAAATTTTGCATGTAATGTTGTTCCAAATCTGTAATGTAAGAATGTATTATGTAGGTATTTTAATTTATTCCAACATAAGAGTTTATTTCTTTTCCATTTTTAGACTAAGAATAAATTAAATGGTATGGTTATGTAATTAATTAGGTAAAAATTTTGGAAAACCTTCCAAGTCCTGTCATTTAGTCCACAAAGAGCTTCCTGGAAAGTTTTCAAGGAGTTTTAAAAATTTATAATTATTTTTATAAATTGTCACACTCTACCATCCCTCTTGAATCTAAGTTTCATGCAGTTTTGTAATTTAAAGACTTTGAAGTACAAAAGTTGAAAGTTAACTGAATAAACTAAAATAAATGAGTACAACAAAGTATGTTCTGAATTTTGATATTTCCAAAAAAAAACGTTTTATTTGTTTAGAAGCAGTCAGAAGTTGCAAATATATCTCTGCAAATTAAATATATTTTTCAAGATAGATCTGAGATGGTTTAAGAATGAAAATTCGCAATAACGAGTACTTATATAAAAATCTTTGAAAACATCAATTTTCATAACTCGTAAAATTTTCCAGGAAAATACTACCAAATGACAAGACCTAATGTCTATCTTGTACTTAGTGTATTTTATTACTCATAATATGAGTAAACTGCATTTACTAAAATATTGTGGCATGTATTAAAAATATATTTATTAAGATAAAAATAGGCTATAATTATTGTTTTAACTAAAAATCTCTGACCTGTGAATCTATAAAATTCAGTATTCTTGTATATTTAATAAAATCAAAGAATAGCATACCTTTTTATTTATACCATTGTTCATTATTATTTTTTATTCAATTTTAGTATGTTTTCTTGTAAAACATAAAAAGGTTGAATTAGCTCCTTTGGGCAAGAGGCTCTTTAGAACAGTCCAAACTCTGTCATGCGTTGTATCTACCACTTTACGGGCTTTTACAATAGATAACATAATGGGGCTGTTGTATACAATCTCTAAACGAAACTAAATTGACAGGTGTACGAGGGGAAATAAAACTAAGTTTTAAAGCTCGGATAATTTTTAATATCAAAACGAAACAATATCAAAACCACAAATATGTGGTCACCAAACTTGTACAAAAAAATATTTTATTATTTAGATATTTAGATTAACGTGGAGGGCCATCAAATTTTTTCGTCAGTTGTATTATGCGTTCCGATTCGCGAACACCGCTTAGTCTTGCAGCATGGACTGTGCCAAAATGTCCAGGAACAGTAGCCTCTCCAGCAAATAAGAGTATTGGAGGCTGAGCATCGCAAGGCCCCGGCACCGGCGTCCCGAGCTCACACTGATGGCTTACGGTCGAGCAGCAACCCATATAAGAATAAGATCCGCAAAAGTGAGGATCTGACGCCCATCGGGATCGTAACAACATTTGCGGGTAAGGAAGACAAGGATTACCTGTAAATCTTCGCAATAAACTTGTAAGTCCCTCGGCGACATCATTTTCTGGCATAGATTCCATCAGTGCAGCTTCTTGTCCTGATATCGATGCACACAACACGTGTTTACTTCCCGGCATTTCATCAACTGAACAAACCCCTCGCGTCCAGTCGCATCGACACTGTAGTTCCTCAGCAGACCAGGCAAATTTTAAATTACCTTCATGACACACCCAATAGGGCTCAGCATATTCTAAAAATATTTTGTCACTTAAACCGTATCCCAAACTGCAAATAGCCTCCAATTTGCACATAGGAAGAGGTGGAGCGAAAATTTTATCAGCTTGGCACTTCAAACATCCAAGTGAAATCGTCACAATAACGTAATCTGCCGTTAATTCTTCTCCATCACAACATTTGACTAAAACCCTGCCTTTACCAGTCTGTCCGGGACCCCAACGGATAACATTCACTGGTTTGTTATAGCGTACGCAATTATCTGGTAAGCCCCGTAACAATGGCGCTATCACTCCTACATAACCCAGCGGCACGCGGACGCTTCCACCTGGTAATTCAATATAGCTTCCGTATTGATCTGCGCTCACGAGCGATAAATCATCTCCACATTTATTTCTCAATATATTAGTCAACCCAAACATAACTCTAGCAGCATCGTATCTTTGATCTTCGGGAAAGTTATGCAGTTCTTGCTGAATACGCAAACCTATGAAATTTAGTAATGTTCCGTGTAATCTTTCACAACCTAATCGAAATAAGTTAGCAGCTTGCTGTTCTATTTGTCTGAATGTATGATAAGCTGTAATCGTTACTGGAAGATCAATGGCTCTACCCTCGCTCGTGCAAAATAGACCTCGCGATGAATCTAAGCGAGGCAACGGTGTTTGCAAAAGTCTGTCTTGGGAAGCCAAGGTGTACACAGAATTCGGCAAGCAAGCGCCGTAGATCCACTCGGCTCCCATTTCAATCACCGCATCTCCAAGCCAACAAGAATGAATTCGTCCACCAGGTCTGTAAAGAAAATTCTCATTGGATGAGAAAATCCTTATTAACTAATGTTATTTAATCTGAAAATGTGTTTAGTTATTTGTTGATTTATCTTTCAATTACACAGCAACGGATCGATGGGATTGGGTATAGTGGAAAACCTGAAGATAAAAATCATTATAACGAATCACTCCATATTATGAACGAAATAACTACCTCTGCTGAATTTGTCTATCTATGCGCATTAATCTCAAAACTAGGGGTTTTCATCGTTTCCAGGCGAAATACAGCAACTGATCATTCCTATCGTGTATTGTATTTAGATAGAAGTCTTAAAATCTTTTCAGGCTTTATCCATTGGTGAAAACCTACTGAATATCTGTACTAGCTTGAGATTATTTAAGTTTCGCCCTAATTACGATCATTTTACGCAGAAGTTTTTTACTTACTATAAATTGAAATCTAATTAGTTAAGAAAAGCCCAGTGGAAAGCCAGCTGGGGCAGCTAGTAACTTCTATTTACTTAGTAGGTTATAAAAGAAACTAGGTATAGTTTACCGTTCCTTAGCTTCCAATACAACAAAATTTCTAATGCCACATTGTGTAAGACGGTGAGCCGCCGATAGACCTGCCATTCCGGCGCCAACAATTATGACTCGTGGCTCTTGGCAGGTAGGGCTGATGCAGCATGAATCCAGAATACAATGTTCCAGGCCCGATGCCCTCAGAGCAGGGCTTCGACTCACATATCTACACCATCTTGGTGCTATTGATAGTTCCATAAACGGTTCAAGTTTCCTATACTCTTTACTCCATTGTTTAGGCCATAAAAACATCACACGTAATAATTTCATTTTCATCCATTGAATTCATCGATGTATTGAATTGTTTTAATGTGAATTATTCTATAAAATACTGTTCAATTTTGTAGGATTATTATTGCTGTCTAATGAGACAGTAGGATCCATAGATCAAGAAGATTTATAGGATTTATATATCTTATCGTTTTTTTTAATTGATAATTGAGGGCCTACGAGGTTTTAGGTAGGAAGCATCTAAATAAAAATGATTTGTGTTTTACTCCATTTATTTCTGATTTAATTAAATATTTATAGGTACACATTGAGAACACAAATTATTTATTATTAACGGACTACGCCATAGCAATAATAATCACAACATCACAGTTCAACAACTTACAAATAAGTAGGTATAACCTTATTTAAATACATATATATATAGAATAAATTACATAATTTAAGTTGGTATGTGGGTATAATAATAAATTATATGCACAACTATTATTAATTTACTTTAATACTTACTTGTGCTTATGAATGCAATCGACACATTTGAACTAGTTAATGCAGGGACTTGACTCTTGTGCCTACAGACTACCCACATTTTTATATGTTTTATTATTCTTGTTTTATCTATTATTTAAGTCGAAGAATTGTTAGTATCTTTACAAGCTTTACTATTAATCTGAACAATTATCTAGATACATGATATAGGACACTTTTAAAAGTTTCTAATAGGTACTTATTTAAATAGGAATTTATTTATAACAGTAGTTAGGTAGGTAAATATTAAATGAATCAAGATTCATTTACGATCTCTTTTTCCTCATTATTGTAGCAAAGAAAGTCGTAGGTAGTAATAAATATTTAGTTTTCTGAAAGGATTTCGTCGGCCGAAGCCTTTACTTCCTTCCACGACTCTTGGATGTCGCTTTCTTCGGAGTACCGTGAGCAAATAGCTAGCCTCAGAAAATAAACATCGTCGACTTTTGACGGCACGAGGTGAATCTTACCGCGCCCATTTATACGTCTCAACAGAGTCTCATTAATATCATTGCTTCCTTTGAGTCTGAAGCACACCAGGCCCATAGAGACTTCTTCAAACAATTCAAATCTCTCATCGTCGAGACAAAGTTTTTCGAAAAGGTGAGCTAGGGCTATTTGTTTGCGAATATGTTTCTGCAGATTCTCTACTCCGTACAACCTTAGGACAAACCACAGTTTGAGGGAGCGGAAACGTCGACCGAGGGGAATTTGCCAGTGCCGGTAATCAGGAGCGGAGCCTTGTTGGTCGTGTTTCAAGTACAGCGGGTCAACGTTAAAAGCGTCCACTATCCATCTGGGCTGTTTGAGCCACATCGCGGAACAGTCAAAGTTAACAAGCATCCATTTGTGAGGGTTAAAATTGAAGGAGTCAGCCTTCTCGACGCCCTTCATCAGATGGCGGTATTCTGGGCAAATGAAAGCGGACCCAGCGTAAGCGGCGTCAACGTGTAACCAAATTTCCTTTTCTTTGCAAACATCGCCAATTTCGTCCAATACATCGAAAGCGCATGAAGACGTAGTTCCTAGGGTTGCGACGACCTAAAACAAAAAATAAATACAAATATTGTATATGATTCCTGTGTATTCTTCATATCTAAATAAATAAAAAAATATCTAGGTACTCCAGTTGTAAATAAGTATAGATTTTTAAATTACAGTAGGTAGGTAGGTAATTGAGGGGAAGAGGGTAGTAAGTAATAGATATGTACTAGGTTTATGGGTCGTTGACGGTTGGATGACTGGAAAAGGTTTTCTTTATCAACCAAGAGATGTCCACGAGTGGACAAGTCTCTTGCATGGACTTCCACAGGACTCGGTCTTGCGCCGCCTGAATCCAACGGCTCCATGCGACTCGTTTGATGTCGTCGGTCCACCTAATGGAGGGGGTCGCCACTCCAGCACCTTGTTGAGATCCCAACGACCATCAGCTCTTCGAACTATGTGCCCCGCCCATTTCTACTTCAGTTTTGTGACTTGCTGAACTATAGCTATATATAGCTGAGGTAGATTAGTCCATGGATATATCTAGCTACCAAAGATATTATATGACATTCAACAATCTATTGGATATACTCACATAAAAAGGTATTAGTCCATTGCGAATGTCCTCTTCTATAGCCTCTTTGAGGGTGTCCCCTCGCAGGCGACGCTTGTTGTCCGGCTTCAGATTACGAAGTTTTACACCACCCAGAAGCCCAGCGCGCTCTACAGATGAGTGCGCTTGTTCTGTTAAAAATAATATGTATTTTTTTAATTCTATTTTATTTTATTCTTTTAATAGAAACAGAATTCAATTTGTTATAGGTTCCAAAATACAGTATGTAGCTATAGATTTTAGGTAGATATTATTAACTCGCTAGTGAGGTAAAAAATTATATCTGTGTCACAACGCTTCGCTTCATGGATGTGTCCTACTTTCATGCTTCGCTTTGCTTGCTCTCTTTTTGAACAATTTATCTTGTTTCGTAGACTTTATAAATTTAACAAAAAACCCAGATAGTGGTTAATGGTAGGTAGCCATTTAGGTCCAGTAGGTATATGCAGTAAATGGTAGGTTTCACAGGCTATGTGACGTTTTGCTCTACGAAACCTAGCCGAAGTCGACTGACTTTCTTTCCAACGCTCGATGTAGAGTATTTATTAGGTACCTAATAAATATTAAGGCTCAATTTTTAATAAATAATTACTGCCGGGTACTCTAATGTGCGGTAATAGCCTAGCTAGTGGTTAAGACTTCGGGCAATCTGGAGTTCGATTCCAGGTTCGCGACTTTTCGGTTGGTTTAAGACTCAAAAGGAAGAGGAATTTAAGAAGTTACATTCGTTTTATTACTTTTAGCGCCGACTTTACCAAAGTCACGTGACGTTTAACCTAGGAATAAATTGGGCGTTCTGACAGTTCTTATATTTCTATTCTATTCTATTAAAATTTCGCCAAAATATCACGCACGGATAAGACTTATTTTACGTTGGTGAAATCGGCCCCTTTTATCAGTTAAAACTAAAACTACCTAATAATAAGCAGTTAAATCCTTATCATTAGTTTTAACGGTCAAGCAAAATACGTGAGGAAAATTGCATGTCTTAAAGTTCTCAATAATGTCAAAGGCGTGTAGGTATAGTCCGCTAATCCGCGCTAGACCAGTGTGGCAGACTATGGCCCTACTACACCGTTTCATTCGAGTGGAGACCTGTGACCGATATGGGTTGAGACTTGAACGAACTGTATTAAAGTACTCACTATTGCAATACCCCACGAGTTTAGACAAAATTTCAACGTCGGTCCATTCAGGGTGTTGCTCTTTAACCCTTTGCATAGTGCGCGCCTTGGCTCCGAGGAGTGCGACCAGAGTAGCCTCGCTGGCCGTGCCTTGGATCACACCTCCCGCCTCTCCGCCAGAGCGCGCGAGGAACTCTTCCGGCAGCCCGAGCATCTGACCTAGCCAATCCAGCATCACAACTTCCAGTTCGGTGCAAGCGGGGCTGGCGATCTGAAATTTTGCAAAACTCTCGTTAAAATTTATTATTTCCGCTACTTAGGTGATAGGTACCCGTGATAGGTACTATCGGTGGTCCTACCGAGTATACCTACCTATTGTACATAGGTCAAGAAGTAGGTATATATAAAATATAAGTTGTTATTCTTTATCAGTATCACAATGTGCTATTACACCATTGAATGTAACATTGACTTTGAGACAAAAAGCATTGTAACAGCATAATAAAAGCCGTGACTGTGCTGTGGGCTGTGGCCGCGATAAGCGGTCGGCATTGCATAACTGTGCCCAAAGCACATAAACTTGATAACTATTGGCATAATAACTAGGTAGGCCTCAATAGCCCAACGGCTAAAAGTGCGGACTGAAAACTAAAAGGTCGCAGGTCGCCCCACCTGTTGCACTATTGTCATACCCACTCCTTATTTTCCTTTCGCTTATTTGGAGGGCAGAGGAGAATATAAGTCAAGTTCAGCTTGACCAATATTTAAAAAAAAAAAGTGACGTGCTTTGCGCTACGGCTCGCTACAGCGTATTTACCTGCAGTGGTTTTAAATGTAGGAGAATTCGTGCAATGCGTTGCGACCAGCGATCACAGAAAGTTGCGACGCATTCCACCCTTATCCCACCCTACGCTACCACAAAGTTACAGCCAGCGTAGGTAGGTACGCGTTATTTTGGCGTCCGCTGCTATTAGCGAGATCTTGTTGCTATATTTCAAAACTAAACGTGAAGTAAGAAGACTTGTGTTTCATTGTTTACATGTCGTTTTAAGTCAGCGAGATTACTTCATTGTGCGTTAACGGATATTATCGATGTGACTTATGTATTTTTAGTTTTAAGAGCTAGCCCGCATTGCGAAAAAAAACCGCGCGTTTTTTTTTCCGCAATTTTGTGATACTTGCAATCATATAGAGACACCCGCACTTGCGATTTACGCACCGCGTGTTTATTATCAAACTATAGATTTTTTACCGCGCCAAAAAAATTCGCGCTTTTTTTCGCAATTCTGAAACACATGCAATCATATGTAGAGATAGACAACCGCACTTGCGATTTAAAATTCGTGCGGTTTTGTGGTTTGGTACGAATACGCGTTGCGGCGCGCATTACATTCGCAATTCCATAGACGGCGCGGCGTCTATGTCGAGAACTCCATAATAAAAACTGACAAAAATCGCAAGGTTTATTCGCAGTAAGTGGTAAAATTCCGTAAACGGAATATAAATCGCGGGAATGAAAATCGCACGGATGTTTTTTGCAGTGCGGGCTTACTCTTAGTGGTCTTGCTGTACGTGTAGGTATACCACATACCTATACATTTGTATACATTTATGTAAGTATACGTTTATAAAATCTTAAGTAAAAATATATTTTTTAACCACAGGTAGGTATTTTGTACCGGTTTTCCTTGTCCGCATTTTACGGCACGATTGTCAATGGCATTGACTTTGAGACAAAAAGCATTTTAATTATTAAAAGCAATCACGTGTTATGTAGGTACTCCGTACTAGGTACATAGTGCTCGCGACTTCGTCCACATGCAGGTTTTCTAAAAATACCGTACCCCTACGTAATATTGA
This sequence comes from Hipparchia sbordonii, assembly GCA_038048805.1. NCBI lineage: Eukaryota > Metazoa > Arthropoda > Insecta > Lepidoptera > Nymphalidae > Hipparchia > Hipparchia sbordonii. Next base: position 6,964,434 of record CM076097.1, on the reverse strand, counting down.
ACATAAAATGTAGAACACATTTAATATTATTAAATGCGCTCTATCTATATATAGAGCACATTTAATATCTATTATTAAATGTGCTCTATCTACATTTTAAAAGTTTTTATTTTTTACGGAGGAACCCTAATTATTACTGGGATAAAATATACCTATAATGTTGCCCCTTGAATATCTAATTCTCTACATGCCTGTGAAAATCTCGTCTTCTCGTCTCGTCACTGGGCTTTTGAAATTAAAGATAGATTTTGTCGCTGTTCAGTCATTCCGAAGATTAGCCAGTACAGACAGACGTTTTGTTATCCTTCAAATAATCACAAATGAACAAGAGGCAGTTGTTTCGAAATAATAAATATACCTACCTACATAGTACATATGTACCTACTTCATTTATTTAGTTTATTTATATACACCCAAACCTCGCAGAATCCGGTTATCTGAGGGTATTGGTGAATTGAGATCCCTTCTGAGAGAGAGATTGAGGTTTTGAGATTGGTTGATTATATTGGTCTCAACTCACGGACTCAGATCTCGGCGAATGGATTTATGGATGGATAGTTTATTTTATAATGATATATTAATGGTACTCCCCTACATGCAAAAGGGGGTGATATGTTTTTACTCGTCTATCCCATTGTGTTAGTTCTAGTTGGAAAGGTCTTTCAAAAGTATTGAAGGTACGTAATGAAAATTTTTTCGATTTAGTAGGTAGGTACGTTGTATACACGGGGTAGGTACAGGGCAACGGACCATCCGCACCATGCTACAACAAAAAACCTGTAGTCAAGACTAACCCAACCTATTAGTAAGAGTATAACATACCCAAGTAAATCCTATGCACGCAATAGCCCCGCTGAGCATGTCCGCAACGATGGCTGGATAGGAGTTGGCGGTCGGGAAGTAGGCGTGGAAGCGCGGCGAGTGCCAGTGCGTGACCCCGGACATGATCACGCGCTCGATGTCGTCCATCACGGCCGTCCAGGGCTCCGGCTTCTCCGGCGCCTGCTCCGGCACCAGCGGACGGAGGTAACCCGGCTTCACTGACGGCACCACTTGCCTTCAAAGAGAAGAGAATAAATTAGATACCAATAAGTGAGTAGGTAGGTACCTTGAGAGCGATGAACGAACCAAATTAAATCTGCTGTGAGCGGTACATTCCCAAGATATTTGAATGGCTACCCTTCTCTCTCTAGGCCCACATACGTCATCGAACGGTTGCCCGGAGACGCTGGATACCTTTGGGAACCTTTTAGCTATTTCCAGTAATAAGTAGAAACTGGGGTATAACATACCTGTCGCGTATGTTTTCCAAATATTCGGCGATGTAATTGGTCATTGCCGACGCAAAATCCTTGAACTCCTTAGCCTCCATTGCATCTAGAATTAAAAAAAGAAACATTGGTTAGCTTATCTATCAGTACTTATATTACAAGTAGGTACCTACATAGTTAAAGTAGATACCTATTGTTTTTATTATTTCAGTGGATAGGTAGATAGGTACATTGTATACCGAGGATATATTGAAAAACTGATATATAATATCTACCTACGATGTACAAAAACAAAATCAGAATCGGCCCAGTAGTTTGTGAGGAAAATTGTAACAAACGATTTAAAAAAATGCTAAACATAAATATCATGATTAACAAGCGTCAAGCAAATATTTTTTAAAGAATTTTTTTAAGGGAGTAAACTCCTACTTCCTTCCAAGTGCGGAGCAGGCTAGTCACATGTCTGAATGTTCATATAAATAATACTTTATGCATGCATTTGAATCTGCACTGCTCTGCAGTGCTGCTTCGCGTCGCCTGCGCGTTAGCTACGCGTAGCCTAGAGTACCCGCAGACTTATAATATTTCAAGTGTGCAACTAAGTAGTTGACTATAAAATGTGCGGGCTGCTATGCCTATTAGTATATTCTGCGATTTAACTAGTTATCCCAATTAAATTATTGTAAGTCTACGGGTAGGTACTCTGTCTAGTGCATTGGCGCGCTCTTGAATAGGCGTAAGTAGAGGAAAAGGTGGTAATGTGACCCCCGCAGGTATATTGGCCCCCTTTGATATTTATACCTTAGAGTCACGCTGCCGAGTATCTCTTTAGGGAAAGGCAGAGCTCCTTTGACGGTATTGATTTAGTACTTACTAATTCCGGCAGATGACTTTACGTTCTTTTATTATTGGAACCAGAAGAAACCTGCAACTGCCAAACTTTTAAGACCGTTCCGATTATAATTAAATTTTTGCGGTAAAATTCAAGTTTTGGCGTTGGTGCTTCGTAAATTGTGTACGATAAAGGATTTCCTATAGGATTTCGAAAGTAAATAGACAAAAAATCTAATAAATTTACCAATTATGATGTGTTTATCTATCCTTTGATATTTCTAATTTGGCCCCCTCATATTGTTTGTATTATGGTCCCGGGGGGCCATATAACATGTATGAGCGACAACTTTTTATATATTTTTTATTATAGAGGGGGAAGCGGTGCTAATCAGCATCAGAGACTCGCTACATTCAGTAGTAGTTCTGAAAGTGATGCAGTTGTGGAAAATGACTCAGAAGTTGATGAAAATATCTGTCCAAATTTGGTACCTGAAAGCTCAGATACGAACTGCACTATTTAAGCGACAGACGGGGAGAGGAGTGGATTCAGTGCCAGAGTTGCAATTTATGGGCTCAGACAGCCTGTGCAGGTCCGGAAGGCGAATATTATATCTGCGATTTTTGCCGTTAGGTTTTCATGACATTGAATATATTTAATATGGCCCCCAGGGTGCCATATAACCCTCACTGGATCTCAAGTTGTCAAATTTGAATACATTTAGAATATATTTGTTTTTGATTATTATATGGCTGTTTCATTTATTCTAAAGTCTAGCATGCATAGGCAAATAAATAAGGAACACTGTAATGTATTTGTTCGATTTCTGAGTATGATATTTTGAACATGAAGCCCCAAATACAAAGTAGGGGGCCACATTACCACCTTCTCCTCTATGTCCAGAGAGTGTAGGGACTGCAGGTTGATTTATGGTAGGATGGAAATATTTTTGTGCCATATTACATCTGATCTAAATTAAATAAAACACATCGACATAACACGTTTGAAAGAAACAAACCAAAGTTCAAGTATAAGTCTTGATCCGACATGATAGACCTGAAAATGCAAAACTGTAGTTAGTAAGCGAATTAGAAGTAGGCTTACATTATATGCTTACTATAGTATTAGAAAGTATTAGAAGGAACTATATACTATTAGCAAGTAGGATATAACAACTAGGTAGGTATCTACTCGTATCTAGTTAGGAATCAGAACTTTTAATAATTAATAGATTGTTTTGTAGATCAAGGTTAGATATTATAATGTTATGTACCTATACTTAATTACTGAATACGTCGTGTTAAAATAAGAATTAATCCTGTACCGACCTTCTACCCAGCTGAGTTCGCAAGGGATTCTTAAAAACCCCAAACCACGCGAACTAAGCATAATTAGAAAGTGCAGTTAGTCCTTAACGATTAAAGCCTTTTCAATATTTATAACACAAAAGGAAACAATGGAAGAATTATACTACTGCAGGTTTAGCAGCTCAATGCCGAGAGAACGGAAAACGTTGCACAACGCCGCGGGCAAGTGGTGCGAGGTTACCGCGCGGGCCTCGGCTCGGAGACGCTGCCGTCGTCGAGCAGATAACCGAATAGATGCAAAGCTTCTAACAATTAGTGTAAATTGAAAATTTAGAAAACCCCCGATAGGTGAAATTAAAAAATATATGTAGTTCGCCATTTTGTGGTGGCCAAATAGAAATTTCATTTATCGATTAGAATTTTTAAGAAAATGTTTAAAAAAAGATACCGGCCGAATTGAGAACCTCCTCCTTTTTTGAAGTCGGCTAAAAACATTCCTTTTCTCACTATCCCGCATTAATTAAAGCGTAGGTATAAATAATAATAATATGTAGAGTCTAGAGTTCTTACAAAACGAATTTATTCACAGGTCGTTAAATAAAACCAAAAATCGTTCATAATCTGGCAATAAGAGTAGAAAGTAGGTACCTACTAAGAATAATTGAACAAGAACAATAAAATAATTTAAGAACAATGAAAAGAATAAATTAACGTTTTACATAAAAATTAAAAAGTTCAATTGGAATTGTTAGCCTTGAATTAATTGAAGTGGGTGACGTTTTTTGTAACGACATCTGATTATTGAAACGAAATCCACTTGCAAGATTAATGTTAATCTATTAGTCCAATCCAAAACACAAACTGTAATAAAAGCGGTAGGACAATTTCCGGACCTTATGGTAGCGTATGCCATCGTAAAGTTGGCGTACGTAAAATAAAAAATATATTATTGTGATTCAATGACTGGAAATAATTTCTAAAAATTAGAATTTGGTTCTTTAGTGGCTAAAGTTTAGACCAATAGCTAAATTATTTCAATCATTAGCAAACTAAGGCAATCCCCGTCTCTCAATACTTTTGAATTCTCTCATTCTTTCTCTCTTGAATTCTCTTTTTCTTTTCGATAGGTTGCCTGGCTGAGATTACTCTTTGTGATAAGGTCACCTTTTAGTTTACTTAATTCATGTACCACATTAACTGTTCATATTTTAATATCCTTACCTACATATATGTATGGGTGATTATACAAAAGTTGGGTAACTATTGAGGATATTTTGTTTACTATAGTTATTAAATCAAATTTCTACAAATTCGGGTGTATATGATGTCTAATCTAATGAATTTATTGTTCCCAATCGGGCCAGTCACTTTTTTAAGTAGATTGTGAGATATTTCAAATTTTCAGAATTTGATCGCCAGAAATTCAATTTTGTAAGAATTATAATGAAATTTAATAAAAATGAGTACAAATATCTTAAGATTTAATAATGGCACATGTCTTTTAAGTATTAAAATCACTTAGTAACAATTAAAAATAATTATTAATATGTAATACTGGGAATCATCTTCTAAAAATTTCTGCACTAATCCTTAAATTTTAATTTTGCTATTATTTATTTAAACTGAAATATAAAATAGAAATGCTTTTGAAAAATGTGTAGCAATTAAGATAAAAGTGCTCTAAAACAAAAAACATCAGTATTTTGGAAACACAAAATACTCTGGCGAAATACCTGACAAAGGACTGACGCCAACGGACTGATGAAAATGACATAAATTTGAGGTAATACGCGGAACTAATGTTTTTTTTGGTAATTTCGAATATCAACAATGTACATATTAACAAATCATAGTTAACTATGTATAAATGGGAATAAACCCCAGATTACCAAGAAAATAACTACTCACCAAAGGACTGAAATTTTGACTGGATCAGCGCGTGTGCAGACGACAAACACAACCCAAGCACTGGTACCTTTATGGCGGCCGTCAAATTGTGTGGTCCACAACTAACTTCATTACCAACATTACAATTCAAACAGGGATTTGCCGTTGTGTCAATGATATTTGGCAAGAATTTCAAATTTAAACAACACACAACAGACTGACGAATGAAACTAAACACAAAGTTTCTTATTTTTTTTTAAATAAAGTGGAGAACATTGCATTATGAAAGTTGTAGTATATATTACTGTGTACATCACAGATTGTAGTAAATTAATAAGTTTTCTGAAATCAATGATAATGTTTAATAGATAGTCACTTGATTGTTGGTATTCGGGATTGTGACATGCCAAAGGGCTGACGTTTAAAGCATTTATTGTGTTTTTTTATTAACTTGTATTTAAAATGAAGAGCTGAAATTGGGTGACCAAATAAAGGACTTTTCATTGTTTTATAATAAATTGTAATCTCAATAAAATATAATCAGACTTTGTATATATTGGCTGATGACATTGAGTTACCCAATTTTTGTATATTCACCCGTATATATATTATTATAAATGCGAAAGTGTGTTTGTTTGTCTTTCAATAACGCTGCATAAGAACATGTGTATAGTTGAGCTACTTTTTATCCCGGAAAATCAAAGAGTTCCCGTGGGATTTTAAAAACGTGGGCTAAAGCTAGTTATGCAATAACCAAAGTTGTTTAAATAAATGAGGCAAAATAATAAGAATTCACGGTTATTGCTGTAATGGTCAAGGCAAGAGGAACGCACGCAAGATAGCGTTAATTAGACTCAAAAGCAAAATGCCCAGCGCAAAGATACCGATAGTTAATGGATTACCTAGTAATTGTTTCCAGTCAATTAATCCTAGCAGAAAAAATTTAAGTAAATTATTAAAAACCCAGTTACTATGCTAATGATAATAAATATTCATAGTATTATTCCATGGTAATAGGATATTATTGATTTTAAGAAGAACATTAAAACAATGTCTATTAATAAAATTAGCAATCTAGCTTCTTTTATTGGCTGACAGTTTTCCTACTAGATTGCAATGATACATACATACATATCTATACAGTAAAAGCTCTATATTCGCAGGGGATACGTTCCGTAAATATGCCGCGAATACAGAAACCGTGAATATGGTATGGTAATTTGTATGGGATTATAGGGGATGCGTTCCTAGGTGACAAAATAAAAAACAAATATATAAAAAAAAAACAATTTAGTTTAAGTTTTTGACCATATTTTATTAATTATTATTTTCAGGTTTAGGCAATGGTTTTGTAATTTTTTCTTGCTTGAAGCTTTTTAAAAGCTCCTTCAATTCAGACTGATATTCAGCAGTGGCATTAGCAATTTGCCTCTTAAAAATAAGATTTTGTTGTATAGACGGATCAGTTTTCATAAAAAAACCACAAAGCTCATTTGCCATTCTTAAATGGCAAATGACCTTCACTGGGATTTTTCAAATATAAGTCCATTTGACGAAGTCCAGATCCGCGAATAGAGAAATCTAGCCGCGAATATAGGAATTGGGTTACAATTTTTTAATCCGCGAATAGTGAAAACGCGAATGCAGGAAGCGCGAATAAGGAGCTTTTACTGTACATATTTATAAGCTCAAAATTGCAGCCTCTACAGAATACCCATTCATTCATTTCTAAATTGCAAATGAAAGTAACCCGTATGGAAACGTAATCTGAACGTTATTTCCCGGGCGGCCGGGAATACCCCAGAGTTGCGCATGCGCAGGTAGGTAATGCAGCGGTGAATCAACCCAGAACAAGTTTTACGTTTTTCCTTGAGAGACGTAGAGATTTTGTTTAGCTGTTACTTAATTTTATACTAAGTAATCCAGTCAGGCTGCTAAAATTATCGTTAAAGTAAAAAAAAAACAGTCAATGCCCACATGGAATAGTGCCAAAAATATATGAATGAATTTTTGCACTGAATAGCCAGGCCTATACAATACTCTTTCTCTTTATTATCCTATCTCAAATATCTCTTTATTATCCTATCTCAAATACTTACTAATTTATGCTTCTACCTCAATGAGCGATTTCGAAAGAGTTATAAATTTAGCAGTAGCAGATTTTTTGCTAGAAGACTAATTTGGAAAATTAAAATTCAAAATACACGTATAGGCTAGATTTCTTAGGCTAGGCTATCAGTCATCTCTTAAAATATTCCCGCCGGATTAATAGGAAACCTTTTTAGTAATCTATTTGTATATTGGGTTATTTTGAGAGCGGACACTGTGTCGAAAACGAGACTAGCATAGAGGTAGAGAAGTTTGTTTTAAGAAACCAAGGAATCGAAACCAAAATAAAAACAAAAAAAAATAGAGGATCGAAATCTCACATCGATATTTATATTAATTGATAATTATTATTTCGTCAATTTGTAACCTCCAGCGAAATGGGTATTCGGGTAATAAGATTACCCGTGAACCCATTAATGGGTCAACCCATTGTGCACTGCGGCCCAGGATATAAACGTTCCAGTTTTCCTCAAAACCAGTTTCCAGTAAAATTACTAGTGAAGGAACCAAATGATTTTATATAACCACAACCATGTTAATTATTATTTGTTATTCAGCGCAAAAATTCAGGCAGTATCTTTCGCGTCACTCCATGCGGGTATGACTTCAGCTAACATTAGTACCTACTTATTTTGTAAAAAAAAACCTTTAGACTGTGTGGAAATGATTATATTAAGTATAACATGTCACAATCCACTAGCACCTTGATTGTACAACGTTCACATATTCCGTTTCCTATTTTATATATCCTTTTACGAGTAGTGTAGTTCAAGGCATTCTGCTTGCGATTATTATTATATCGATACAATAGGTAGTTAAATAATGTTTACTATCTTTTGCCCGCATTTTTTTCTCTTATCATTCCTGGCATGGACTAAATTAGTAGATACCCCTGAGTACCCACTTTCATAGATTTCTAAATGCCAGTAAAAATTCAGTGAGAATCTACTCAGTGTTAAGGCGTTTCAAAGATTTATAGCAGCTAGAGCCTACGCATACACATATATAGAGCATATAAAATACCTAAGGGTTCCGAAGTTTTTTTCGGAACCCTAAAAACTACGGCAGATAGATAAATGCTTGCGTTCGGACACCCGAATCTACACTTTGAGTATTGGTGTAATACACGAAGTCCCTACATGTCTTGATGAAAGGCTAGTCGCCTAGATACCCACTACTATGTGGCTACCTATCTACGTAACATCATTTCTCAGCTACTGAAAAGAACTAGAAGCTATTAGAAGAGATCTCACAGGCAATAGTCGATTTGGCGTAGCCTTTAATCTTTTGCGAGCTCTGTAGATAGATACTATAGGTACAGAAAACATCTCTACTTATGCGATATCCTGCTGTATTATTTTTAAGACAAGGTCAAGATTTTCAGATAAAACAAGTAGGTGGTAGGTGCACAAAATCGAATTTTTATTATTCTCGCTGCTTTTATTAATCTATACAAAATATGTTAATCTCCTTATTACAAATAAATAAAATACATAGGTACTTAATTGAAAAACTTGTCTGTTATTTTGAAATAACGTCTTACAGATCGAGATGCATAATGAACAATATTTTTCTGTTTACCTATTAGTGTGAATAATCTTCGAAACGGCTGTAAACGAGTCTAATGGACTTTTCACATATGATGTCTGGCAAGGAGAGATCTACCTAAGTAGGCCACTTTATTTCTCACGATTCCTCTCCTGTCGACTTTGGACCGGACTTTGTGGACAAGATTTAATAATACTTACTAACTTAGCTACGTAACAAATAAATGTGGATCGGCAAATATATTTCAAGGTTATCTGCAATATTATCATAATATAGTACAATAGGTACCTACCTAAATATAAATATATTTTATAAGAAGAGGTAATTTATACTTTACGGCGCTGCGCACACACTGTTGCGGCAACCGACAACTATAAAGCTATTTTTATTTTATTAAATAATAATTATTATATTACAAATAATTTTGAGAACCACCTACCGTGCGTCCTACCAGTGATGACTTACGGTGCTGAAACGTGGACACTGACAGTGAGGCTAGCCCACAAACTTCAAGTCGCTCAGTGTGCTATGGAGAGAGCTATGCTCGGAATTTCTTTGCGGGACAAAGTCCGAAATGAAGTGATTCGCCAAAGAACTAATGTGACCGACATAACTCTCAGGGCTAGCACGTTGAAGTGGCAGTGGGCTGGTCACATTTGTCGGAGGACTGATGGCCGCTGGGGTCGTAAGGTCCTCGAGTGGAGACCGCGTCGCGGCAAGCGGAGTGTAGGGCGCCCCCCGGCTAGATGGAGCGATGACATCCGTAAAGTGGCAGGCATCGATTGGATGCGAAAGGCCGAGGATAGGCAACGTTGGCGCTACTTAAAAGAGGCCTATGTCCAACAGTGGATGCATGTGGGCTGATGATGAATGATGATGATGATGAATTTTGAGAAAATGCGCAGACGTAGCAACTGACTATGTAGGTACCTACCTATAGTTACTAGTTTCGGTGATCACAACTTTTATGGAAACTCGTGGAAACTTTTAAAAGTTGACAGTTTCGGCAATAAATTATTAGATATTCGTGTATAAGGTAAATAAGTCCTAAATTCTACCTGAATCTACCTAAATTTTTCCATATTTTACCTTGGTACCTACCTACTCTATCCTCTTCCAAAGACACAACTCTACCTAACATTACCAAAGACATCAAGATATTACTCAGAAATGTCAGGTCAGGACCATTCCCCCGTAAAAAAACTCGAGGTTTCATACAAATGTAGTTTTGTATTTCATCGGATTGATATCTTTTTCACACATGACACATTTCATGATATAAGTAACTGGGTAAGAAACTTAGAAAGAAGAAAATGGGACTTGAAATTAGTTTTTGTCAAGTAAACTTAAAAATTAAAATAATTCAATTAATAAGTAAATACATACTTTACGTATTTTTTTTATTTTGTTTTAATTTTTCGCAACACTTTATTTTTTATTCGATGACAAGTTAGTCCTTGATTGCGATCTCACCGAATGGTAAGTGGCGATGCAGGCTAACTTAGAAGGGGTATGGCAGTGTACCTTTAACCCAAACCCCTAATCTGTTTCTACACGCCATCGTGCTGGAACGCTAAATCGTTTAGCGGCACGTCTTTGACGGTAGGGTGGTAACTAGCTACGGAAAACCAGACCAAAGTCAATTCAGAAATTACAAATTACCAGTTGCCTCCGCCGGGAATCGAATCCGAGACCTCCCAATTATAAGACCACAGCGCTCACCACTGCGCCAAGGAGGTCGTAAACTATAATAAGCTAAAATATTTCCAATCTGGATAGGTGTCACCGCGATAATTGGAATAGCGAAACCGCGTTTGTATGGAAACGTTTTAACAAATCAATCGTACCTACCTACTTTATTCTTGGACGAATATTCAAATATTTATCTAACTTTTACTATCGATGAATGAATACATAACAAGTAATATCTGGAAGATAACATAAAAACATTGATTCTATAAACTTTATAGTTAGGTACTCACCAAAAGTATATTTTTCTCTTGAATGGAACACTTAACGTAATAAGCCGTCACTGAATTATGTATAAGCCCGTTCACTTCGCAGTAAATAACTAACGCTGACCACAACCTCGCGCTCACTGACTGCCGCCGCCGCTTCGCGCTCTTTATATAAAGTAACTATGCGATGGACCACTATGTACCAGTATATCACACTCAATTCAACAGATTAACTTCTAGCGCATGAGCCGTGATAACAGAGACGTGCGACGCTACGCAGATAGGTAGGTGTTGTGCAGGCCAAGAACGAATATTCCCCATTTTCTTTTATGTAAATAGGTGAACCTATGAGTACATGAAATTGATTCAAAATGTTTTTGAAGACCTATATAAACCCTCACCTAGAAGACCTGTATGTAAAAAGCCCAACGGTTAAAGTTCACACGTCCTTTAACCGTTGGGCTATTGAGGCTTAAAACTGAAGGGTCGCGGGTTCGATCCTCACCCGTAGCACTAATATCGTACCCGTTTCTAACACTTGTCCGCTTATTAAGAGAAGAGAATATAAGAATATAGTTCAGCTTGTCTAATATTTAAAAAAAATACCAATGAAAAACAACAATGATATTTGAATGTTCTGATTGCTGTTATGCTTTCAAAAATTATGAATATTAAGTACCTATGTCCTAACTTCGTCTGCGAGAATTTAGTCTGCCTCTATCCTACCTCAGGATGTCTTGCTATGATATCTCCTTACCGAACATCGAAATAGGTTCAACGGTTTAGTAAGTCGTGTAATAAGTAACAGAAACAGCCAGAAAGTTAGAGTTGCTTTTGTTTTATAATAATGAAAAGAAATGTCGTTAAAAGGCTGTGATACGTAAAAGGAGAAACGGTGTTGCTTGTTTTACGTGGAACCTTAAAAACAATTCACCCCTTCCATTCATTTATATTATGTATAAATATATAATATAATCTATACATTACATGCAATAAAAATATTAAAAAAAAATCAAAAACCCGACTACGAAAAAATTTTTTTTAAAACTGAAAAGAAATAAGTAAACAAGACAGTCGGGACTTTTAGCTATAATTTATACTATATCTACCTACCTGTAGATACCTACTTGGACTTCCCAATATTGTTGTGATTACGTAGAGCTGTTATTTACTTATTCCATTCTGTGACGCGCATGGCCAAGAATCGTCACTGATCGGCACCGTCACTGTGTGAAAAGTGAAAACTGGTTCTAAAGAATTTAAGTGCATATAACACAATGTTCTATGCTGCTTAAAAACTGATATAGGGGAAACCCATATCGAGCTTAATGAAAAAACTGTCATTTCCCTTCCAAAGTCTGCTTCCATCAAGACTGCAACGTCACTTTTTACTTTATTATAATCGCAGCCAAAGGCTTTATAGAAAAAATAAAAAGAATAATTCATTAGCCCGCTTGCTAGAATTTCTTTATCAACCAATGGGCATCCACTGCTGGACATAAGTCTCTTACATGGACCTCCACAGGTCTCGGTCTTGCGCTGCCTGAATCCAGCGGCTCGCTGCGACCATTTGATGTCGTCTGTCCACCTAGTGGGGGGTCTGCCAATACTGCGCTTTTAATTTTACTTTAAATGCACTTTAATTAATAATAATTAATGTAATATCCAGTTAATCTTGATAATAATAAAAACCTAACATCAATTTCTGGCACCAAATACTGTCGGTGGGTTTTTACGTTTAATTAAAAAAATGCTGATTATTATAAGTCATATTTGCTCACGTCATTACCCCCACTGAATACGGTTTAATCGCACCTTCCCATCTTCGCCTGATTTTTATGTATCTGCCTTAAATAATTTGTTATTTTTGAATTTTTGGTTGATTTTAATTAATTAGTTACTTGAGGATTTTCGTATATTTCTTGGAGATACACATTACACGCTTTGCCACTATCTAAGCGCCCGCATCGCCGACTTAGATGGTTTTTCATTTTTATCCGTTGCATTTATCACGCTACTTAATAAGTACATATTTTTATCTATTAATAATATCATGAAGTCAATATGATAAAATAGTAAATTACAATATAGAATAAAATCATCTTTCGTAACTTTCAGTGATTGAGAAGATATAGAGCACACGAACGCTTAGATAAATTGAATGGGATGAGGGAAAATGGCGGCCCCTCTCCCAACACCCTTAAGAGGCGAGCTTAGGTATGGAGTATGGACAATTGAATCAATTCCCTGTACAGGCGACTACCTACTGTGAAAATCTGTGAAGCATTTTCCTTGGAAATAGAGCTCTTTGATAAAATAATGCTAATTTGCTTCACAGATTTACTGTTCGAATCGATGGTAGGTAACTAGGTAGGTACCTACATTTTTTATATAAATAGCGAGTAACTCATGATGTTAAGTAAAATACCGCCGCCCATGCACATTTGGAGCACCAGAGACACCATCAATGCGTGGCCGGATTTTCAGGAATTTTTTGGTTCGCCTCTTGAATAACCCCATTTACGTACTTATATGTATGTACATATAGGTAGGTAATAATGTGGTCCCTATAAGCATAGAAATACTGATAATAGTTGGGTAGGTACATATAAGTGGAATGGCATTCGAGTATTTCATAGGTGTAAGACTACAAGAGAAAACTCAAGAAAAAATAGTTCAGGAATAAAAAACCGGCAAGTACGAGTAGGACCTCCGCATGAAGGGTTCCGTACCATCGTACAAGATTTAACACCGACACCTTTTCTTTCATTTTAACTTTATTTTTTCATTAAGTATTATTTGTTGTTATAGCGGGAATAAAAATATACATTCCGTGAAAAATTCAAGTAACTAAATATCTATCTAATTTCATGATATACAGCCGGCTAACAGACAGACGGACGAACGGACGGCGGAATAGCTTAGTGCCTAATAGGGTTCCGTTGACACCTTTTGGGTAATGAACCCTAGAAACGAATTTAATTGCAATCATAGGAAAGGATAAAAGGTATGGTCTCGTTTACGATGGTCTAAGAAAGTCTTTCAACCACTTTAATATAAAAAACTAAGAACTAAAAGCACCACTTGTTGCGATCCGTACCTACTCTGTAACCATGACGACGACAGCGCAACCGCTAGCCACCTCCACCACCCCCTTTCAGGAAGTTGAGAGCATATTGAACAAGGGCTATCACGAGACTACTATTCGGCGAATATTCATACGCCTTTGTTTGAATTTGAATGCACGAATGTTAAAAATTTCTGAGTTTTATCTACTTTTATCTTTAGGCTTTAACATATCTAGTTATAGTAGGTAAATAATTTTCCAAAAATCGGATTCAAATTGGGTCGAATAAATTAACATCATAGCGAAATCCAAACGGCGACCCCAAATTCACTTCTGTCTGTCCATTACGAGAGTTTTATAAAGCGCAAATTCAGTAGGTAGCGAGTTTGGTGATAAACTAGTGTTCCATTGTATGCATTGAGTATATTGTATTTAATCCTATTATTTCTATACTTATAATAAAACTGTAACGAGACGAATTCTCCACGCGAACGTAGTCGCGGGTAGTTAATAATAATCAGGAACACTACTCACAAAAATCGGATTATTCCATAGCATAGGAGCTAAAGGTAAACCCTTGCTTGTACGCTATAGAAAAATCTGATTCGTATTACTATACGAATCAGATTGGCCGTTTGGGTTTTAATTATTTATTAGGTATTATATTTTTTTAAAGTGTTAGGCAACCCTATTAAGCTGGAGTCGCCCCGGGTAATTACACTTCCAAAGCTTTTGATGGAGTGTACAGCTTTAGCCGAGGTTTAAAGGCAGTGATTCGTGGAAAGGTCATGCTTGTGACACATTTAAACGACCTGCTTATATTTTGAGTAGGTAGGTACAAAATGAAGGATACATTGGCAAACAAATAATGTTTTAAACATTTTTGTCTAGCTTTTGCAGTGGTTAGTTACTATCAATTTAGTGTTCCGTTAAAAAAACTAGCATAATTATTGCCTTTCAACTGTCCCCCTAGTCTTCTACCAACCATCTTACACTGCATCTTCAGTTACATCCATAGTAAATATCTATAGCTGTAGGTAATCTGTGTTAATATCCACGATCATTTTTGCACGCGCAATAGTAAACGCAAAGAATGGGGATGTTAACACTAATCACAAATTAATGTTAAGTGTTAATTTTATGATAGTTTGTAGGATTAGAATATCGAAAATCACATTTTTGTAATTTAATATAACTTAATAAATTGATTAAAAATGATTTTAAATGCTATATTTATAATGATGTCACGTGACTGCAAACGCCAAGAAGAGGATGTGACGTCACTAGACGAAACGTTTGACAGCAACAATTGCGCAATTTACGCCTGTCGCGAGCCTGTCGCGAGATACGTAATAACCCTGCCGGAGTGATTACATTCTCTTGGAGACGAACCGCGAAACAAACGGAATGATTATAGGTATAGTACGCGCCACGAAAGAAGTCCCGCGGCCATCAGGTGGAACTAATAGATTTTACATACAATAATTGCCTAGACATAGACATACGACTACTAGCGCCGCCTCTATGGGACTTCTTTCGTGGCGCGGATGGACCGATGACGTCATGTCAGTCAAGTGACAGTTGTAGAGTGTTTTAGCTGGAAAATTCAAAATTACTCTGTTTTTGTATATTTTCTCATCGAAAATACTAATATTTTTAAATAATATATATTTTTTTATGGTAAACGAGAGTTAATCTTCAAAATAAAAGCAATTCCGAAAAATTGTTAACATCCCTATTCTATCAAAGAGTACGTGATTTATTATAATTTAAGCACTTAAGATGACTTAAGGATGTATTTGCAAAAAGAATAGACATTACATCGCACTTCTATTGCACATTATATACATGCACCATTTACACGCACACACAGTCACGTGCAAGCTGCGTTAAAAATGAGTGGATCAACTTGTTTTGATACTTCTATATTAATTTTTTTTAAGTTCAATTTTTTTCAAGAAATGATAAGTAGATAACCTTTAGGTCGAATGTTTTCACACTCTACTAAAGTTTAGCCATAATTTTTGATTCAACCACAAGATGCGGTCCTGTGCTTTGTATATGTGTGCATATTGTTTACGTGTGTGGGAAATTGCCACAGTATTTTTGTCATTATGATTCTGTTTATGATTAGTCTGTTATGTCTGTGGTTTGTGTTTTAAACTTTAAATTGGCGTGCTAGTTTATCAGCACCTAGCATGCCATCTATTAGCATGTGTATTACGCGCTTTATACACCTTCATGGATTTTATGCACTTCTTATTGTTCCTTGTCTGTGGTCATTACGTCATGATAAGTTGTCACTGTCAGTTGCTTTGACATCTCTGTCTTTTCCCTATCCCCCTGATTTTCGCTCCCTTCACCCCCTCTTCTATCTATTACCATCTGACGAGAAAGTTTAGGTTCAAAGTCTGGGTCCAAAATTTTTTAGTTAATAGCGAACTTTATTTATAATTAAGTTGCTATTTACATAATAAGTTATTTAATATGTCTAACAGTAAAATGTTTAATGCACTAAAGATCCTAAAGCGCCGTAATAATGTGAATTTTTTAAACAGTAAGTATATCATCCAAACTTATTAATTACTATCACAATATTCAGTCGATTTATACTACCTTATTGTCGTTTTGGTATATAACATAAGCTAATTCGTAATAATATTTATGTGCCGCTTACTTATGTTTTGTCGGAATCAAATTTTTATTACTTACCTTATTTTTTTTTTTTGTTTTTAGGGCTGCAAAGCAGGTACTTTGCAGCCGCCGCTACTTCTCAAGTCCATACAAGATGTAAACTGGTAAACGGAGTTTATGTTGTTACTTTGGATTCGCCAAACGTTAAAGTAAGTAAAAAATAATTTACATTGCACATAATATATTTATTACTAAATTGAAAAACAACTTTATAATAATATTTTCTGCATAATATTGTATATGATTGTTATCAGTAATGCAAGCTGAACTGTTAATACCATTATCCAGTCACTGTATCCAGATATCTTCATCCAGTTCAGTTAAGCTATTGATAGCATTTGTCTCTTTTCTAAGTTATAAGTAATATTAAAAGACTTCTGAAAGTTGCTCCAATTACTTGAAACTCAGAATAATGTTATATTTATTAGCATTAAAATTAATTTAGATTGTTGCATACATGGATACTGTTAAATGATTTATCTATGATAAGAGCATATATGGCAACAGTCCAAAACACTAAGACCATCTGAGTTACCAACTCAAATATTATATAAAACTAGTTCCTTCTTATAGTGCTATATAGATAAATTGCAACTCAATTAAATTATGTAACACAAAGTTGAGATTCTTATCATTCTCCTCTAAGAATAAAAAGGGTTGTGAGGATTTTAAATGTCTTTAACAGGGTTGCTAGCTATTCATATGTGCTTTAACAAAATTGGTCCTGGGCTTAGGCTGGGAAAATGTATTAATTAACCTTTATTTATATTAAGTTTTAGTTTTTACATGGGTGCTCTAAATATTATTTCCTAGCCTGTTACTCTAGATCAATTTTTATAACTCTTCACTCATGGGGCATTTTTTAAATTTGGTGTTTCCCACAGGACTCAGATATTTTTTCCAAGATAAAAGTAGCCTAGTCTGTCTCCAGGATGCAAGCATAGCATTTTGCCAAACTTTGTCAAGGTTTAGTTAGATAGACACTTTTGTGTGTACAAAATTATAATATAGTATTGATTTAAAACTTAGACAATTTAACAGGTAAACTCACTAAATGAAGCTGTTATGAATGAAGTTTCAAGTATAGTGAATGAGATTGAATCAAACCCAGCAATTGAAGCAGCCGTCTTCATATCGGGAAAACCAGGAGTTTTTATAGCGGGTGCTGACATTAGTATGATAGAAAGTTGTAAAACTAAAGAAGAGGTTGCTAAACTCTCTAGAAATGGTGAGTTAGATGTAATGGCAGGTTTTTATTAATCCACAATTTAGGCAAAAATCTAATTTAAACTCAATACTAAAAGTTTAAGATTTTGGAGCAGTTTTGTGATGTTTCAAGAAAATTGTATTAAATTTGGATTAAAAGCCAAAAAAGATTACAGCATAAACCATAAATAATATGAAAAATGCTAATTCTGTTGTACATAATATCTGAAATTTGGCAGCTCCTACTATGCTTTACCATGTTGTACCATGTTTATACCATATTTTTTTCACAGGATTCATTGTAAAAAGGAGAAAACTTTTTTTGAACAAATTGTGTACAAAAATAATTAATTAGTACAATCGTCTTTAAATAATATTTATTCTCTATATTATCCTGTTAAGTCTAAGTTGCTACTATCTTTACTGTAACTCTATTCCTATAAGATAATAAATAACATGGGTGATTTTATTATATGTAACATGTTTTTAAATTGGATTTCACTATTGAACTTTCTGTAATATTATTAAAGGTCATGAAATATTCAAGAGGATCGAAAATTCCCGCAAGCCTTTCGTGGCAGCTATTCAAGGCAGCTGTCTTGGAGGCGGTCTGGAGACAGCTCTAGCCTGTAAATACAGGATCGCTGTTAAGGACTCGAAGACTGGATTTGGCCTGCCTGAGGTGATGCTTGGTCTTTTACCCGGAGGCGGTGGCACACAAAGGTGAGTTTATCTTTATTCTTCTTCTTATACCATTATGTAGTGGCAGTTGGAAACCATTAAGGCTAGTTGTACAGTGTTAACTGCTGCTCTGAACAAAACCTGGAGCTCATGTTGAACCACTGACGAAGGTTTCTAAGCCATAATGAATAAGTTTATATTTAAGAAGCAAAAAGTTTAAAAACTTACCCAACTATGGAAAATCAGATATAACATTCGTCATATTGATTTTGTTTATATAAAACTAGCTGATGCTCGCGACTTCGTTCGCATGGAATTAGCCCGCGGGAACTATAATTTTTTCGGGATAAAAAGTAGCCTGTTTTAATCCAAGGTAGAATCTATCTTCATTTTAAATTTCAGCCAAATCGGTCCAGTAGTTTTTGAGTTTATTCATTACAAACATACACACAAAAATACAAATCTTTCCTCTTTATAATATAGTGTAGATGATACCTGGTTCAAAACAACGAATTGGCACCTCATTAATCAAAATCAGCTAAGTAGTTTAGGCATTATGGTGGAACATTCGTTAATAGTTACATACACAGACTTAAAGTCAGCCATCTTTTTGGCTTTGCCATAGCGGGTAAAATAAAAAAGTTATAGGCATATTTGATAGATAACAGTGAAAAGAAACAGCCTAAACATGCTGCTCAGTGGTCTGTAAAATGGACTTGCATGTGACTTTTAAATGACTGAAGTATTTTTATAAGTACATTTTATTTTTATGTATATATATAACTCTCATAATATCAATAACATGACAATTTTAATTTTTAGGATGCCAGCTCTAACATCCATCCCAACGACTTTGGACCTCGCTCTCACTGGCAAGACAGTCAAAGCGGATAGGGCAAAAAAGCTGGGTATTGTAGACCTTTTGGTTGCTCCACTTGGACCAGGTAAATATCTTCTTATACCTCTGTGGTCTTAATAGCCTAGAACAGAATAAAAATGTTTTTATCTAAATAAACGTTTACATCGTGCTTTTAAATCGTGAAATGAATCGACTGCTGGTTCAGAATTTCATTCCAATCAAGAAGAACCATCAAGATACACGGTTTGTATATAACATTCATCATATCGATTTTGTTTGTATAAATTGTAGCCTGTGTCCCCTGAACCATAATAACCAATCGATTAACACTTCGATCGATTAACAAAATCGGCTCAGTAGTTTAGGCGGAATATTCGTAAATATACTGCTAAAATCATAGCTTTTCCTTTTGGCTTTGCCTTTGTAGTCGGCTAAAGATTGATTGAAAGTAAGATGGGTAATAGATCAATTTAAAGTAGGCTTAGATTGAGACATTGGTACGGTTACACAACTGGTACTAAACATATATAGGATAGGTTTACAGATGCAATTGTTGTAGGTACCTACTCCTTTGACAAGACTTCTATGCCTAGTTGAAAGGGAACTAGAATACTATTCATGTTCGGCATACATAATATTCCTTAAAAATAACACGACTAACACAGTCATGAAGTTATGAACATTCAAAAACTAATTTGGGTAGTTTCTTCTTAATTAGTATTTGACTACTTATAATATTATTTTACATCTAATCTTTAAGGTCTTGGCAAACCAGAAACTAACACAATGAAATACTTGGAAAATGTCGCTGTTCAAATAGCAAAAGACATAGCGTCAGGAAAAATAAAGGTTGACAGGAGTAAGAAGGGGATGGTTGACAAAGTGACTGCAATGGCCATGCAGTGGGACTTTGTGAAAAACTTTATTTTCAACAAAGCCAAGGAACAAGTGATGAAAGCGTCGCGCGGTTTGTACCCTGCCCCACTAAAGGTGAGTACAACATATTACCAGGGACATATATATCGATTATAGAAGTATATCATGTTCTTATAGTGTAACTTAATAATTAAAATTATTTTTTTGTCCATTTATTTGTTCTCATATTTATTTGATTTACAAACAAAAGACCCAGTCAGGGCATTACAAATATTACAATTATTGTTTATCTTAAAATATTACTGATTAAGTATAAAATACTGAGTGTTTATATAGCAAAGGTTTATAGTACCTAATCATGATTTGTCGCCCAAATCAGTCCACAAATTGTTTAAAATTGTATCATTTTAGTCATTTTATAAATACCACCCGTCGCTTACATGTTGTATTTATAAAATAAACTGTACATAGGATTTAATAGATTGTATATTAATTAATTATTTACTGAAGCATGTTGTAGATTGTTTTTTATCTAGACCAATATTGTTGTAGATCCTCGAAGTAGTTAGAACAGGTGTAGATAAAGGCCAAGCGGCGGGCTACGAGGCAGAGATTGAGGCATTTGCGGAGCTCGCCATGACGCCGCAGAGCAAAGGGCTCATCGGCCTCTTCAGGGGGCAAACCGAATGTAAGAAGAACAGGTTCGGCAAGTCACAAGTTGATGTTAAAACGGTATGTATTATGTAACTAGCTGATGCCTGCCACTTCGCTCACGTGGATTTAGTTTTTAAAATTCCCGCGGGATCTCTTGGATTTTTCGCGCCTTTTAGCCTATGTCACTCTCCCAGTCCTCAACTATACCTATGCAAAAATCTCGTCAATCCGTAGCTTTATTGTGGCGTGATTGAAGAACAAAGCAACAAAAAAACACAGTTGCATTTATAATATTAGTAAGGATAATGTCATGCTTTGAAAAAAAAAAAAATGTGCTTGCAGTGTGATTTTCTTCGTATGAAATGTAGCTTATGTCCTGGACCATAATAACATATCATTCATCAAAATAGTAGCTCAATGGCTCAGTAGTTCGGAGTTATGGTGGAATTTATATAAATAAATTGTTACGTTACATGCGTACATGTTGCATACATTATATGCGTTTTTAAAGGAGAAGAAAAACATTGTTAGGAAACCTACATGCCTGCGACTTCTCTATCATGTTCTCAATGTTGTGTGAGTACCAATCTGCACTTGACTAGCGTGCTTTTACTCTATTCTATTTTCCGTCGTAACACTTATTAGAGATGTTAAAATGGTTTTTAAAAATTAATAAATGTAACCAATTTATTTTCCGACTCTGAATGTCTTTTTGTTAAACTAATAAGAATAGGATACTTGGTATCCCATATTATTCATATCTCGCAGTTCGAGGCAGCAGTTATCAATACTTCATCAGGATAAATAAATGTCAATAAAAAATGTAATCCTTGGTTAATTTAGATTGGCGTTCTCGGCGCGGGTCTGATGGGCGCGGGAATAGTGCAGGTGTCCATCGACAAGGGCTACAGCGTGGTGATGAAGGACGCCACCAACGCGGGGCTGTACCGGGGCGTCGGACAGATACAGAACGGCCTGGTCAACGCCGTCAAACGCAAGAGAATCTCTGCGTAAGTACAGAGTGTGACCTAATGGCTACATTATTGTGCAGGTCCACCTGTTTTGTAATTCAAAGTTGGTTAAAAGGCTGCTTTTTTACTTATGAGAAGGATATTTTTGCTTTTGAGAGAGTCTCCTTCTTAAAAAGTGTCACATATGACCTAAAACAGCCTCCTCGTGAATGTCAGATTGGCATGGAACTGCATCCAGAAATGTTTACTCTTTTTCTATTCTTCTTTTTCTCTTTCTTTGCTCGTTGCTACCCTACCGTCAAAACTGTGCGGCCAAGAGATTTAGCTTTCCCATATGATGGCATGTGGTAACCGATTAAAGGTATTGGTTAAATTAAAACTGCTATCTATACTCACTTTCAAGTTAGCTCGCTACCATCTCAGACTGCATTGTCACTTCCCACCATGTGTTATCGCAGTCAAACAAGTTTCAACCATCCATATATCTGCCACTCCTCTTCACTGCACCTACAATACTTCGTGAATCCACATAGATTGTTTTCAGCTTACAGAAAGACAAGTTCCTATCGAACTTGTTGCCAACACTGGACTACAGCAAGTTCAAGAACGCAGACTGCGTGATCGAGGCAGTGTTCGAAGACATCAACATCAAGCACAAAGTCATCAAGGAGCTCGAAGCGGTGGTGCCCAAGCACTGCGTCATTGCGACCAACACCAGCGCCATTCCGATCACCAAGATCGCAGCGGGCAGCAGCAGGCCGGACAAAGTTATTGGTAAACTTTTTTGGTGTGATAATAAACTGGTTACGTCGACTTGGCTACCAATTATTTGTTTTTAAGATCGCTAACGCTAAAGCGGGGGCTCCCAAGGTGTTAAGCTTGCTTTAGCGTTAGGGAAACGTGATAAAAAAACTTTGGGAACCCCTGCTCTACAGCGATCAGGGAAAGAGAATAAATACGACATTTCTGTAATATGGCTAGGGCGGCTGACTTAGTACTCGAATACATTTGATCTGAAACCGAACAAGCTAGACTTAAGACCAACGAGGATTAGTATTAATAAAATGTCGAAATAGGTATGCACTACTTCTCGCCGGTGGACAAGATGATGCTGCTGGAGATCATCCGGCACCCCGGCACCAGCGACGACACGGCGGCGGCGGCCGTGGCCGTAGGCCTCAAGCAGGGCAAGGTGGTCATCACCGTGGGAGACGGGCCCGGCTTCTACACCACGCGCATCCTCTCCACCATGCTCAGCGAGGCCGTGAGGTACTCACACTATACTATACTACACTAATATTATAAAACCGAAAGTTTGTATGTGTGTGTGTGCGTGCGTGCGTGCGTGCGTGCGTGCGTGCGTGCGTGCGTTTGTGTTACTCCTTCACGCCACAACGAATTAACTAATTTGTCTGAAATTTGGAATGGAGGCAGCTCACATCCAGGATTAAAACATAGGCTACATTTTATCCCGGAAAATTAAAGAGTTCCCGCGGGAATTACAAAACCTTACCCAAAAATAAATCTGACATGTATGTGACAGTGCTATATCCTGACTTCATTCCGATACTCGATTTTGGACTTATATCCCCTATGTGTATTAGCCATGTTAACACAATCTTTTTGTCACTCTTTTGGAAGGTTATCTCAACTTAATGGCACACATGAACCGGAACTGTCATATGTATTTTATATTAATTGTAGGCTACTCCAAGAAGGAGTCGACCCGAAGGACTTGGACAATATGACGAAGCAGTTTGGTTTCCCCGTGGGCGCCGCAACCCTGGCCGATGAAGTCGGGATCGACGTAGGATCACACATTGCTGTCGACTTAGCTAAGGTACTAGCACTGACCGCTATTATTAACCTATAATTAAAACTGGACAGGCTGATGTCAATTTTTTTGGACCTACTTGATTGACGCTATTTTGGCGTTGTAAACAATTACGAGTGTTCAAAGAACTAAAATTAGTGATGACAGTAGTTGACAACCGACAGTTGATACTGTCAGTTATCAACTACTGTGTTTTTTGATTTATGTAATGTATAATAGTTATTTGAAGTGAAGTTTTGAAAAGTTCACAAAAATATCACTCCTGACTCATTCCTGGTGGGTCAATTAATTAACATATTTTTTTTTATGTGTTTACTATTCAGGCCTTTGGCGACCGTATCAGTGGTGGTGACTTGAATATTATGCAAGATTTAGTCAAAGCTGGTTTCATGGGCAGGAAATCCGGCAAAGGTTTCTACATCTACGAGAAGGGTACCAAGAACAGGGATGTGAATCAAGAAGCGGTACAGCTCTTAAAAGACAAATACTCCCTGACACCCAAGGGAGCTAATACTGTTGAAGACCAACAGCTGAGGATGGTTTCCAGGTATGCGATGGTTCTTCAATTGGAAAAATTTGTTTCAATTTCATAGTTTTACTGTTCTCATACTCCTAATCAATTCCTTCCATAATGCTAAGAGGAAAGAAAAAATGTCTATAAAAAAGTTGTCTATAATTCTCTTTTTACAGATTTGTAAATGAAGCAGTATTATCTCTAGAAGAGAAAATCTTGCACAGTCCGCTGGAAGGAGATGTTGGTGCTGTATTTGGACTGGGTTTCCCTCCGTTCACTGGTGGACCATTCAGGTACTTGCACTCTGCTTTTTAAATATAACTAGCGGATGCCCGCGACTTCGTCCGCGTGGATTTAGTCTAGAAATCGCCCGGGAACTCTTTGATTTTCCGGGATAAAAAGTAGCCTATATCACTATCCAAGTCCTCAACTATAACCATGCATAGAAGGATGTTGATCCATAGCTGTTTTACGGCACGAAGGACAAAACACACTTTCGCATTATTAATTAAATGCAGGGATTGTACAGATAAGTAGTGTAACTTTCATGATTTGTAAACAAATATAACTACCTTACTGGCAACTTCGTCCTCTTGGATTTAGGAATTTTTGTAAATTGCAAGGGCATGTTTTGATTTCCTGAGATAAAAAGAATGTCCGCCTCCGAGATACATAATCTTTTCCTGTCCCGTCAAGATCCCTTTCTTTCGAAATCACGGACACTTTAATTTTATTTAT
This sequence comes from Hipparchia sbordonii, assembly GCA_038048805.1. Lineage (NCBI taxonomy): Eukaryota > Metazoa > Arthropoda > Insecta > Lepidoptera > Nymphalidae > Hipparchia > Hipparchia sbordonii. The sequence continues at coordinate 6,939,428 of CM076097.1, read as the reverse complement.
TTGTATAGATAGATTAATTTACACTGTAAACTCTTAATTCAATTTTAAATTTTGATATCTTTCACAACCATAAAGAAATAATTCAATTAAAATAATTCTAGGTGGGTCGACCAATTTGGCGCAGATAAACTTGTGAGGAAAATGGAAGAATACCAGGGGTTATATGGTGCCCCATTCAAACCAGCTCAAACACTCGTTGACATGGCCAAAGATAGCAACAAGAAATTTTATAAGTAGGTAGTTAACAAGAACTGACTGCCCATGTGTTTTCCTACTTCCATATATGTAACAAACTGCCTAATTTTTTGTTTTTTGAAAATATATTTGCTACGCTTTTTAAGCAATCAATAGTTATAAAGTTGAAATTATATTTGAAAATAATAAAAATTTCAGAGAAGTATGTTTAGAGAGTGCTTGAAGTTGATAGTATACTTAAGGAGAATGTCAATTATTGTAGGTAAATATTTATTTAGATATAAGTATATTTTACTACATTTGTGGGTGAGAACGTGAACATATTATACTTACATTTATTATATGTATTATGCGAATTGTTATTCCCATTTGCCCAATAAAAAAATTTACAATACAAAAATTTTATTTTATTTAGGCTGAAATCACATGTGTCAGCATCGATTCGTATTTTGTCCATATAAAAGTGCTATTTTGTATGGATTCTTGTATCATATTGATCTCATATTGATCCTTGTTTTATTTACGCAACATTGAACTTGACCTTTGAACAATAGGTTTGATGGGACATCCTTTATTTTTTGTCGATATCGATAAGTCGTATCTATTGACTTTTACATCCTTAGCTTTGGCAATTCTTTCTTCTTTACCTTGGTTGGTAGTATTGCTTTTTCTATGAAGTTGGCTAAAATAAGTTGGAATGGCTCGAAAAACCTTTATTTAAAGTTTCGCCCACAGACATAATGTCTGTGCCGCCCAGAGACATAATGTCTGTGGTTCTATGATATATGTAGGTACTTATCTTTTCTAGTCTGTGGTACCTATTAAAAGGGCTAGAACCCAGAGCCGTAAAACCAGCTAATAAAAAAAATGTAGGTATCTACTCTACACGACTCTACCACAAACATCTATCATTTGTCGTAGACAGAGAAGGCAATAGACCAAGGTACTGTGTAACCGCGACTGAAATAGAGATAACATGACGTAACGATGACGTCACATGACAAGTTCGAGTTTAATGTTGCCACAATAACTGCACTCCCCTAGTACCCCAAATTAGATGGAAAATTCTTCCCAGGATTTTTAAATAAAACGACAAAACAGATGCTGAACTGTTTTATTTTTTAAATAACAGACCTACACATATAAGGTTGTCTGGGAGAGACATACCTATTAGGGTAAGCTCCTATTTTTTTACATATATCTTAATATTGTGTGCAATAAAGAATTTATTATTCTTTATTGCACACAATATTAACTTCAACCACCACTTAAAAGTATAAAATAATTTTAGTTTGTACACGTAAGTCGGTTTTTTAAAAATATTTTTTTTTATACTAAAGTTTTTTAATGTAGTTTCATAGGACCAATTCACTAGATAATTATTTGCTCCTTAAAAAAAATATTGAAATGCCGAATAGAAATTTAGCATATGTGAGTCACTTTGAAAAAAGATGTATGTAACACAAAGGAAAATTTTTTTTCGTTACTAGTAAGAATGTTACACAAAATAATTTTTAATGAACAGTTAAAATTTTCCTTCGATCAAGTAATGCTATTGAATTAAAAGCAACAAAAATTGTATATTTAGTCATCAAAATCATCATTAATGAAATTAACAGTATATTCCTTTTTTCAGGCAGTCGTATAAAACTGCAACTCTTCATAGTTTAAGTTAATAATTATTTAAAAAACATTAAAAGTCTGCCTCTAGCTATTTAAAAATGGCTTTAAAAATTAAGAACTTTGTAAATAAAATAATTCTTAAGATCGCCAACAGTTCTCGACTGGTCGTTGGACATTCGAACGAAACTTCAGGATGATTCAGAACAGTAACCGACACTATCTAACTGAATACACTTTAATCATCGCCGACATATATTATATTCTAGTATCCATCATCTTTCTTTTCTTTTCTCATAATATTCATTTCTTCCATCACGACTTTATTTTGTTTCAACAAAAATTAAAAAAAAAATTGAAAAAGTAGCCAAAGTAACCCGCCGTTACGGTATGTCAGAGGACATTACTAAAAAAACCTATCTCCGTGCCAAATTTCAGCCATATCGGTTTAGTGTGGCGTATTGAGTAACAAACATCCATATGTTTGTTACTCAATCACGCCACACTAAACCGATATGGCTGAAATTTGGATGTATGTATGGATGGCCATACATACATTCAAACTTTCACATTTATAATATAAGTAGGATAGGGAAAATCGGGACATTGTATAGGTACCTAAAGCTGGCAACACACATAGATACTAAATTCTCTTATTAACTGTCAGTTTGTTTCGCACAAAAGTGTGTCGACCTTGAAAAAACTGGTTACACGATGAGGGACAAAAAATTGGGTAGCTGCGTCTCTGTTTATCACATTAATAACTTTATTTCTGCTCTCTTTTTAGTGTGAGTGAGAAAGAAATCGTCACTGGCTCTATGTCTTCTCTCTCTACGATCATTTGTGCTTTGCATTTGTGTCTGTGATTTGTGTCTAATCCGTGGTGTAGGCCTGTGACTGTAGGTATTCATCGTAGAGAGAGAAGACATAGAGCCAGTGACGATTTCTTTCTCACTCACACTAAAAAGAGAGCAGAAATAAAGTTACCAATGTGATAAACAGAGACGCAGCTACCCAATTTTTTGTCCCTCATCGTGTAACCAGTTTTTTTCAAGGTCGGCACACTTTTGTGCGAAACAAACTGACAGTTATAAGAAAAATTTAGTACCTATGTGTGTTGCCAGCTTTAGGTACCTATACAATGTCCCGATTTTCCCTATCCTACTAATATTATAAATGTGAAAGTTTGGATGTATGTATGGATGGATGTTTGTTACTCAATCACGCCATACTAAACCGATATGGCTGAAATTTGGCACGGAGATAGGTTTTTTTAGTAATGTCCTCTGACATACCGTAACGGCGGGTTACTTTGGCTACTTTTTCAATTTTTTTTTTAAATTTTTGTTGAAACAAAATAAGGTCGTGATGAAAGAAATGAATATTATGAGAAAAGAAAAGAAAGATGATGGATACTACATAATATATGTCGGCGATGATTAAAGTGTATTCAGTTAGATAGTGTCGGTTACTGTTCTGAATTATCCTGAAGTTTCGTTCGAATGTCCAACGACCAGTCGAGAACTGTTAGCGATCTTAAGAATTATTTTATTTGCAAAGTTCTTAATTTTTAAAGCCATTTTTAAATAGCTAGAGGCAGACTTTTTATGTTTTTTTTTTAATAATTATTAACTTAAACTTTGAAGAGTTGCAGTTTTATACGACTGCCTGAAAAAAGGAATATACTGTTAATTTCATTCATGATGATTTTGATGACTAAATATACAATTTTTGTTGCTTTTAATTCAATAGCATTACTCGATCGAAGGAAAATCATAAACTGTTCTTTACAAATTATTTTGTGTAACATTCTTACTAGTAACTTGTGAAACGAAAAAAAATATTCCTTTGTGTTACATGCATCTTTTTTCAAAATGACTCACATATGTTAAATTTCTATTCGGCATTTCAATATTTTTTTAAGGAGCAAAAAATTATCTAGTGAATTGGTCCTATGAAACTACACTAAAAAACTTTAATATAAAAAAAATATTTTTAAAAAACCGACTTCAACCGCAATACGTGTACAAACTAAAATTATAATTTTAGTTTGTACACGTATTGCGGTTGAAGTCGGTTTATTTCATACTTTTAAGTGGTGGTTGAAGTCGGTTTTTTAAAAATACTTATTTTAATATTATTATTCTTTATTGCACACAATCAGAGGCGTAACTATACCGTTTGAGGCCCGTGGCAAATTCATCGGATGGGGCCCTCCCTCCCCCAATATAAAGAAGCTCTCCCAATGAGATAGTATTTTTTATTTTTTCATAAATCACTATGTGAAGTAGGTACGTAGGTATGTACCTACTTCACATAGTGACGTTTGTATAAACGCAATTACAATTACTTGATTTTCTAATACGGTACTTAGTAGTCCATTCTTGGCACCTACAATAGCAACGTAAAAGTGACATTTTCGCGAGCGAAGCGAGCGCGAAATTTTTTGTGATTACATTACGGCACTTAGTAGTCTATTCTTGGCACCTACAATAGCAACATAAAAGTGACATTTTCGCGAGCGAAGCGAGCGCGAAATTTTTTATGAATACATTACGGCACTTAGTAGTTCATTCTTGGTACCTACAATAGCAACGTAAAAGCGACATTTTCGCAAGCGGAGCGGGCGTAAAGTTTTTTATGGTTGCATTACGGCAACTAGTATTCTATACTTGGCACCTACAATAGCAACGTAAAAGCGACATTTTCCCGAACGAAGTGAGCGCGAATTTTTTTATTCTGCACTACGCCATATCTAGTCCTGTACTTTTGGCGCTTGAGACCCTACGCTTGTATGCGCCGCACACTCGGCATCGTAGGTAAAGTCGGCCCTACCAACTATTTAATTATTGTTATTGGGGTTATTTTAAAATGTGTTTGTGGACCTAATGACATTTAGGTATTACAAATATGTATCTTGTGACAATCAGACTTTAGAATTACAACGTAACATCAGTATAAAACAAGGTTCACAATTTTGCATTAACCCGCACGTAACACAGAACACTATTACTTCGCACCAACCGTCGCCATGATTGTGCCGACCCGCTGGCGCCACATATCCGCTCCCCGCGCCCGCGAGCCATTACTCGTAGCGACATCTATTTCCTTCAGCGCGTAACAATCTTTTTAATTTCTGTAAGACATAAATAAAAATTTTGGCCCCAAATTCGCCGCCCCTAAAATCTGCTGCCCTAGGCTGCAGTCAAATCAGCCATTTGGTAAATTTACCACTGTGCGTAACCTTTCTTGTCTCAAAGAGTTTAGTTTATATCAATTTTTATTTTGAAAATGATCGCTCGGCACTAGCCGTAGTCACAGGAATGGCTATAAATGTTATGATCATCTTGAGCTTCCGGCCCTCCCTGACCAGGGGCCCCTGCCGGCTAGGGGCCCGTGGCATTTTGCCGTCATGCCACCCTATAGTTACGCCTCTGCACACAATATTAAGATATATGTAAAAAATAGAAGCTTACCCTAATAGGTATATCTCTCCCAGACAACCTTATATGTGTAGGTATGTTATTTAAAAAATAAAACAATTCAGCATCTGTTTTGTCGTTTTATTTAAAAATCCTGGGAAGAATTTTCCATCTAATTTGGGGTAACAGGGGAGTGCAGTTATTGTGGCAACATTAAACTCAAACTTGTCATGTGACGTCATCGTTACGTCATGTTATCTCTATTTCAGTCGCGGTTACACAGTACCTTGGTCTATTGCCTTCTCTGTCTACGGTATTCATATATTTTTTCCGGTCAGCTAATACCTAATCTGTGGGTCTGTGTAAATCGGAGTGATTACATTCTCTTTGGTGTAAATGACAATGTTGAGATTTCTATTTTTGTTTCGTGAATATTAAAAACCTAAAATGTAAAAGAAATCTTGTTAGAAATACCTAGTACCTAGGTAAGTTTTTCGGAAGCATCGGAAGGATATTTTGTTGTTATCAATATTTTCCTTCCAATACATATTTATGAATTGTGTCAAATTAACTTTTTAATAAAATAACTTTGTAGTTTGATCACAATAATAAAATACCTTAAATAAGCCCAGAACTCAGGAAATTACTCAACACTTCAGTGTTAAAATACTTCGAACTTAGTAACAATTTCAGTCATTAAAGGTTAACTATTTTAACCCTCATAAGCGTTGACCGAATTTTGTTTTTTTCCTTTGGTTATGCTACTAAGCAAGTATCATATATTTGGCTTAGTATATCACCACTAAACTAGCAGTGGAACGGAGGGTATAAAACATGCAATGCCTATTCTAATGCCTGCATTAGAATAGGCAATTTCCTTATGTTTGTGCTGCTGCCAACAGAAACTATAGATGTGCCCTGTGGATCAGATTTTTTTTTAGTATTGAAGACCATCTCTATCACACAATTTGTTATTTAAAATAATTGGTAAATATTCTATAATATGTTGTTTGTTTTCCAGGTTTGAAAATGAGAATTAATTTTGAAGAGATTATTAGTTGCAAGAAGAAAATTAGTATCTAAAACTATAAAATGCTAATAACAGTTGAAAGAGTGCAAAATAAACAAATTAAACGATTCTTGGGTCATAGTGCATATCTGACAATCATTTTATTATTAGTGCCAGGGTTTTTATACTTTGAGCTGTGTATTGTCCTGCCTGCAGTTGTTGAAGTAGGATCAATCCAATACATTGTACATCATTTATGTGCTTCATTTCTCCTTCTAAATATAATTGGAAACATGATATATGGCATGTTCACTAATACTACTATAGAAGGTAAATTATTAGAAAAAGCACAAAAGGAGGACTGGGCAATGTGCTCTGTGTGTGAATGTATGAGGCCGCCCCGTGCCTGGCATTGCAACTTCTGTGATATTTGTGTATTAAAAAGAGACCATCATTGTACATTTTTTGCATGTTGTGTTGGTTACTACAATCATAGATATTTTATGTACTTTACAATGTATATATTTATAGCCATGGTATATTCATTTTATTTCAATGTTATATTTGCATCACAGTTTATCTCGTGGAACCATGGACTAGTCTTAGTGAAGTTTGTTTTTCCCCTTGTTAATTTTGTTATAGATTTTGGTGTTGAGAGCTGGTATGTGTTTCTGATTGTGATCAATTTTATTGTTGGAATCTTTACTGGTTTCCTTTTTCTATATCATTTTAATAACATTTTGAACGGTCAACTGACCCCCGAAAAAAAATTTGATAGCAAAAGTATCTCTTACAACAATGGCTGGAAGCTAAATTTGATTGAGGTCTTTGGAAAAAGATGGTATTTAACTTGGATTTTGCCATTTATTTCTAGTCCTTTACCAGGTGATGGCATTGAGTGGACTATTGAAGATAAGCAAAAGTAATTTTAAAGAATTTTTATTTTAGCCTTTTGTAAGAATTAATAAAGTTTTATATTTTTTATAAATAGTAGGAATTTACGAAAGTGTTCAGATACAATGAATATAATGTTAGATTTACTTGACCATTGGAAGTCCACTATGTAAGAATATTCTTCATTCGAATATTTTCTTGTATTTCTAGTCTTTTACTACACAACAATTGTTGAATTAGGAACGAAAGTTTAAAATCAACAAAATTATTTTAAGAACTAATACTTAGGGTCAATCGACACTGACGCAGAGACGAAGCAACGTGGATTCTGCTGAAATGTCGAGGAATGTACACGTCTTTATTCCGTGAGGCGACCATGCAGCGCCAGTCGCTCGAGCGTTATATCGAGACATCTGACAGGTGCATCCTCATCACTTCTATGAATCGACCTCATACGATTATACGCATTCGTAGAATATCGCTTTAGTTTCAAGTCATGCTGCGATCTGGCTCTGTGTCAATGTGAATTGACCTTTATTTCGAGAACTATGTATTAATTTGTTAGGAGTCAGTCACCTAAACGAGCCGCTTAGCGATTCTTTCCTGTATTTGCACTAATTTATACATTTAAGCCTCTCAATTTTCTATCAACTTTTTATTGATGAAAAAGTGTATTAAGTATGAAATATCGTATTATTATTTATTACCTATCTAATTAGCTGATGATGCTGTGAGTTCACGACTGTAAATGGACCCTTATTGTCTTTTAACGTTGTTATGCAATCTTTGACTATGCTTTATAAACTTAGCTAAAGAATAATGACAAAGAAGTGATATTCTGATTATTATGTTGTAATTTTAGATTTTTTAATGTTTATTAATTAATATACACTGGACAGCAAATAAACCGAGCCACCCGCTACCTTGGCACTCTGATTCGATTTTCTCAAAAAATATAAAACTTACAAATATCAAAGTTATACCTACAGAAAGTGTGTTTCTTGATGATGAAAATGAATGGAAATTCATTAGGATTAATCAATTAATTAAGTGTTTATTGAGGATTTTACAAAGAAGAGTCGTTTTCCAGTCGTGTTAATCGTTCGTAATCATAAAATGAAAATTAAAATAAAGTCAGAAACAAAGAAAAAATTAAAGAAAAAATTTTTGGTCAGTATTCAGTATTCCCTCCCCTTGCTCGGATAACTGCCAGCGTCCTCGTATTCATTGACCTCACGAGCCTGACGAGGAATTCTTGAGGGATTGTATTCCACTCCTCTTCAATTGCGATTCGGGGCTCTGGAAGCCTTACTGGACCAGGTACCCGGGCTCGAACCCGACGTTTCAGTTCATCGCATAAGTGTTCTATCGGATTCTAGTCCAGGCTTGGAGCTAGCTAGTCCATTGTACGAATGCCGACGTCGCGTAGATACTGGGCCACCACATGAGCAACATGAGACCGTGCATTATCAAGCATCAGCTGTATATTCTGCCCGATATATTCTGCGTAAGGTACCACATGGTCTGCCAGGATTTCAGTAATGTAGCGATAAGAAGTCAATCCACGTGTACGGCCCGTCAGTTCGATGAAAACTAACGCTGTACATGCGGTTAGCGAGATGCCGCCCCAAACCATTACAGATCCTCCTCCATAAGCATCAGTTTGCTCGATGCAACACTGAGAATAACGTTCTCCAGAGAGACGATATACTCTCTGACGTCGATCACTTCCATGTAGACTCACCCTGGAGGGTGACGCTCACGCTTATGGAGGAAGATCTGTAACGGTTTGAGCCGGCATCTCGCTAACCGCATGTACAGCGTTAGTTTTCATCGAACTGACGGGCCGTACACGTGGATTGACTTCTTATCGCTACATTACTGAAATCCTGGCAGACCATGTGGTACCTTACGCAGAATATATCGGGCAGAATATACAGTTGATGCTTGATAATGCACGGTCTCATGTTGCTCATGTGGTGGCCCAGTATCTACGCGACGTTGGCATTCCTACAATGGACTAGCCAGCTCCAAGCCTGGACTAGAATCCGATAGAACACTTATGCGATGAACTGAAACGTCGAGTTCGAGCCCGGGTACCTGGTCCAGTAAGGCTTCCAGAGCCCCGAATCGCAATTGAAGAGGAGTGGAATGCAATCCCTCAAGAATTCCTCGTCAGGCTCGTGAGGTCAATGAATACGAGGATGCTGGCAGTTATCCGAGCAAGGGGAGGGAATACTGAATACTGACCAAAAATTTTTTCTTTAATTTTTTCTTTGTTTCTGACTTTATTTTAATTTTCATTTTATGATTACGAACGATTAACACGACTGGAAAACGACTCTTCTTTGTAAAACCCTCAATAAACACTTAATTAATTGATTAATCCTAATGAATTTCCATTCATTTTCATCATAAAGAAACACACTTTCTGTAGGTATAACTTTGATATTTGTAAGTTTTATATTTTTTGAGAAAATCGAATCAGAGTGCCAAGGTAGCGGGTGGCTCGGTTTATTTGCTGTCCAGTGTATTAAAATAAATATTTTTTCATTTCAGTATGTTTTTATTTATTCGGGTATTCTAGTATTTAACTAGCTGATACCCGCGACTTCGTCCGCGTGGATTAAGGTTTTTTATCCCCGCGGGAACACTTATTTCCCGGGATAAAAAGTAGCCTATGTCCTATTCCAGACCATAATTTATCTCTGTACCAAATTTCAGCCAAATCCGTTCAGCCGTTTTTGCGTGATTGAGTAACAAACATCCAAACATCCACACTTTCACATTAATAATATTAATAGTAGGATTCATGTGCGAGTTTTATCTGTTATAGGTACTTATCAAAGTTATCAATCTCTACAATTGTTAGCGCAATATGTTCTAGGTATTAAAAATAAAATGTACCTATAATCCCTAAAGCTCAAGGTACATTGAAATGAGCCTTTGCGTGATCCTCTAGTCGAGTAGTCTAGTGTTACGTCTTAATTCTTGAATCAGATCCTTCAGATCATTAACCAGATTCTCAAAAAACAGATGTACGATAGCATAACTCAAGATTCTTAACATATCAGAATAGTAAAATAACACATTTTGTAGGAACAGTAACAATGAAAATTATTTTTGCTAAAAAAAAAAGATTCTTACGGGATTTATGCAATCAAAAAACTTGAAAAAATTCCCTCGACAGGATATAGCTATTGACGTGATAATTAACGAGATAATTACTTAACACGTTAACTGTCCAGACAACAGACACAATAGTTAAACAATAACCATGCTCATAATACGTGATTCATGGGACAGGGAAAGGGTTAAGCAATTTGATTATCTCCATTTTAGACCCTGATTGCCAAAATGGAGATGAAATGATATTGAAGGTAGGTACTCGAAACTAATGTTAATTGTAACGTATTTTTGTGATATTGGGAAGTTTCAAAAGTTTTCAGTATTTTCTGTGCATACTTGCTATCATACGAGTAGGTATAGAGATTAAGTAGAAGTGTTCTTGATAAGTGTTCTTATATTATAATTTAACTGAATTCGTAAGTAAATACCTATACACTGTAAAATGTTTTACACGTTGCAATAAATCACTGCCAACCATTACAATTGAGTTTGCATTAAAGTTTATCATCCAATGGTCTACAAGAGTGAGTTTGCGCATCTTGTTGGTGTAAATTCACCAGTTATTTATGTTATATCAATACATTGGGCACATAGATTTAACTATGTCTGTCTACTCTTTATTGCACCTACATTGTTCCTATTAGAAATAGGATTTTAAGTATGTAGCAATCTATTTATTTATTTAAAAATCTAACCATTGATTCCGTGGATGTAGTAGTACATACTTATCTAATCAAACAAAATAATGTTTAAATCATCGGCTCTTAGATATATACCTTTAAGAATATACCTATCTACCTGCCCTCTCGATAAATTTAGCTTGCAATTTACTTTCACTTAGTTAACTACCTACTTATATTTAATCCATGAATGTATAGAATAAATAGGCAAGATGAAATCTGTTCATAGATTTGCATGTTGTTAGTGAGAGAAGCTCTGAGAGCAGCATGTAGGTCGAGCTGTGCTGTGCTCGCGTCGCGCCGCGGCGTAGCGCGAATGCGCAGGGCGGGCGGCGCCGGGCGGCGGGCGGAGGGCGGGCGGCCGCGGCGCTGGCGGCAGTGCTGCTCGCGCAGGACCGGAGTGGTGTTCACTCGGCGGCGCGCCACGGCGCGACATGCCCAGCTGATGTTTATTTATACCGCGAGCTCGGCGGAGGGCGCGCGCGGGAGGCCCTCCCCTCCGCGGCACCACGGTTTCGCGTGATGCAGCCGAGCGAGCTAGCCGACACCGCGCACGCCGCTAGCGGAAATCCCCCGCAGAGTGGCCTCAACGGTGGCCGATTCGACTTTGACGATGGTGGAACTTATTGTGGCGGTTGGGAGGACGGCAAGGCCCACGGCCACGGAGTGTGCACGGGGCCGAAAGGACAGGGGGCGTACGCCGGCTCCTGGCACTTCGGCTTCGAAGTATCCGGCGTCTACACCTGGCCCAGGTGAGATAGTGTCTCCGCCCGGGCCTCGCACATGCCCGAAATCCGCGTCCGAAGCCGCTCCAAAAATAGTCTGCTATTAATAATTGAGTTCGGTGTTTCGCTAGAAAACGCGTGTAACGGCGGTGAAAGTGCCTATTGGTCCAACAGCGAAGAAAATATTCGTATCGATCTGTAGCCATTGATAACGATAAGTGATAAGAGAAGGTACCTACCATGATGCTGAAGCCTTGATGTCAATTAACTGCTGTCATTTTTTATAGACACATCCATTAAGCATCCACTATCGCATGGTAAAGCAAAACGCAAATTCATAAATCTTAATTGAAAGCAATATCATGCAGCTGCTCACTGACATAATCACGGGAATTGACATGTGAGTCGAAGCAAAAACGTGGATTGCTGGAACGTTGGGTATCACAGTATTCTACTGTTCACATCCACTGAATAAATATATATATATTATATGGATACATATATAAAGCAATGCTCCTTCAAAAGTTAACATATGTACTTAATAAATTATAATACATAGGTTTAAATAGTAACCTTGATACCGTAAAATTCTTTTCTTTACTAATTTTTATATGGTACGTACCAAAATAAGTACTATACGATCAATTATTTAGATTAAGAGGTTAATCGTTATTGGGCCAAAAGGTATGTGCCGTGCAGCTCTCTTTATGACTAAATGTAATTATTTTTATCTTTTTAATAGCTATCGATATTTATCCACACAAGAGTTATACGAGTACAGACATCGCAGTACGCGGCTCTGGCAGAATGCGTTACTGTGCCAGACCTTCCTATAAATCTCGGCGGACGCCTGTTCCCATCTAACCCACTTTCATCGGGTCGATGCTCCATCAAAATAGGGAGCTCCCGACATTGTGGTTTTAAGTTAAATCTAAAATATAGCGTATAGCATTGATTCAGTCTGGGATTAACAAATACTGCACATCTACCTACTTTTATGTATAAATTTTATTTGTTGGTATTGAATGTAGATATACTATCTATTGACATGAACTACAATAAAACACAATGCCATTTGTTATCAATCAGTACCTACTCTATTTTCTGGACTATACATCGCAAAATCAAACTATATAGATTATAGGTACCTATTACCTACACTACGTACGCATATGTAGGTAGGTACTAGGTATATGTCTACTTTGAACAGCACCAAAAAAAAGATAGGCTCTATCTACCAGAGGTTCTTGTTCTACTAATGACAATTCGACTTGCCGTGTCCTCAACACTCCTCAATCAGAAACTGACATAAGTATTATAATACTAGATGATGCCCGCGACTTCGTCTTTTTAGGTTAGGTTTTTTATTTTCCTCGGCAACTCTTTCATTTTCCGGGATAGTTAAAATGTAGCTTATATATGTTAATCCCGGGTATGAACTATCTCCATTCAAAATTTCAGCCACATCTGTCCAGTAGATTTTGCATGCAAGAGTAACAAACATACACACACACACATACAAACTTTCACTTTTATAATATTAGAGTAATCTACCCTGTAGTTTATTTAATTCTTTATAATCCTTAGGTAGCTTAAAAAGTAATAGGTGCCTCATTAGTGTCTAGTTCAAAAAAGGAACTGTGCAAAGAATAAAGACGTTGAAGCGAACGTAGGGAAACGTCGCGGAGTGCAATTGTTTTTAAAGATTATTAGCAGAATTTGACTAATATTCTCCTCCCCCCCTCCAAATAAGCGAAGAGCTTGTGCTAGAAGTGGGTACGACAATAGTGCAGCGGGTGGGGATCGAACCTACGACCTTTTGAGCTATTGACGAGGCTATTGAGGCGTTAAAGGCGTTTGAGTTATACCAAGGGTGTACCAAGGTATTTACTCAGGTTCAGATTTTAATAACAGAAAGTCTCCAATGCTCAGATTGTAGACTCTCTTAGCCATATTCGTTATCGTTGACGTCTCAAGTGGTAGACATCCAATGCTGGAGGTTTCTTCGTAGTTGTTAACTTATTTACAGCATAGCTTATAGGAAATTAATAAGAGTATTTTTCATCACAGCAGCTATAGATGTAAAATCGTCCCTGTGATCATAGTCATTCTTTCCGTTTTAACTTACTTAACTTTGTCTGAAGCAGGAGAAACTTTTCTGGAGAAAAATACTCTACCGAAGTTTTCTTCGATAAACCGAATCATAACAACACAGTTATAAACTTGCTATTTAACGTCGATGACGTTTTCCCCATGTTTATTACATCCTCATACTAAAAAGAAAAACCGCTTGGCAAATGGATTTCAATTTTCAGTGAACATTAAACCGCCAGGAAGGTTAAGAATGAAACCACCTATTTACCGTTAGGTACCTACACATTTGTCCACAGCTTAACTACGTGAAGCTTCCTGTATCTTAACTCGTATATAACCAACTCTGTGTAGAGCAGAAGCATATCTAATATAAGTAGTTAAGAGAAACTTTAAAAAATGTCCTATCACAACAGCTTATAACAACACGATGAATGATAAAATTCACGATAGTAGTAGGCACATAAAAATGTAGCTTATGCAAAATAAGTGCTAACAACTGTATAGACCAGGGTAGATAATTTTTAAAAAAAATAGTAATTTTCAAAAAAAAATAGTAGTAGGATGAAACCCATTAGAAAAGGAGGGGAATATTATAAAGATGACAGGAAAAATAATTTACGGGCGATCTGAGGTCGGGAAGGGGTGGGGGTGAGTTTTTAAGGGGAAAAAACGGTTTTTCTCGATTTCCGGCAAAACTAAAAGTCCTATTGAAAAAAGTTAAATGGCAATCAACTCAAACATTAAAATCTAATATTTTCTTTAAAAAATAGTATGCTTAACGTAACATAACCTAAAGATTGAAATTATTTTCTGAGAAGATTTACTATAGTAACATATATTTTTTTTTTTTCACCATCGGAAAGTAGAGATTTCAACGAACAGAAAACATACCAACTTTTTGAAAAAAGCTGATATTTTGACGGGTGACTTTTCGATTGAAAAATAGGGTGTTTTTTCGATATTAATTCAAAATAAGGTGAAAAAATAAATATTTTTAATCAAATAAATTACAGCGTGTTTGGGACATAAAAAGGTAAGTTTTCACCAAACGTTTAAAAAAAAATTTTTTTGTAAAAGATAAAAATAAAAAACCAAAAACTTGGTTTTTTGAATTTTTCACATAAATTTTGAGGTTATGTGAAAAAAGTGTAAATACAAAAGTTTTAGATCTTTTTATTACCTACAACTTTGCCATTTGACTTTTTTCGATAGGACTTTTAGTTTTGCCGGAAATCGAGAAAAACCATTTTTTCCCCTTAAAAACTCACCCCCACCCCTTCCCGACCTCAGATCGCCCGTAAATTATTTTTCCTTTCATTTTTATAATATTCCCCTCCTTTTCTAATGGGTTTCATCCTACTACTATTTTTTTCACTTTTTATTATTTTTAGAGGCTTCTACCCTGGTCTAGTAGGCAGCTACAGTGTCAAAAACTTTTGTGCTAAATAATAATATGACTTGCCTATTAAATAAATAATATAAAAGTTTTGTTGTAAGTGACCAACTTCTTATTTGATTAAATTGATACATGATCTTTAAAACTGTAAACTTGCCATCTCTACACTGCCATCTCTACACTGACCTTTATACACAGCGATATATTGGAGGGATCTGGCTTAACTACTAATTTAAAAACTTGTCAACTACAACTGCAGCCACCCTCATCTTAGACTGATCTGAGGCTTGCATAGTTTCTGAATAATGTTCAATTTCATATACCTATAGATAACTAACTACTTACGCCCCGACAATCAAGTGATTCCAGAAATGGTTTTTCCTTCATGATTCAGACTCCCCGTTTTTGACATACCTACCTACTAAGTAAGTTCTATATTATGACTCTTCGAAGAGAAGCCATAAAAAACCAAACTTAGAATTAATTTGCTCCGCTGCTCTGCTCCGTTTTTCGGGTAAACTTTTAGCTTTGTATGGTTTTGGGCTTTTGTAATTATTAGGTACCTACTTTAGATTTGTATAGGTAGGTAGGTACCTAATTGTTAGGTACCTACCTACCTATACAAATCTAAAGAAGTTTTAATTTTGAAACCGCGAATGTTACTAATTGTTAGACACTGATTTCACGTAGATAAATAAATAATTGAGAAATGTTGCTTACATTGCCTACTACCATGATAGGAAGGGCATCGAAAATTGTTCTAGGAAGTTCATCTAGTTATCTATAGGTATCCTGTTTACACAAGTGGTTGTAGTTGTTGTACAACACATTGGTTCTTCACCTTCGTAGATAGAGAAATAAAGGTGGTACTAAGCTGATAATCACCGTGTGTTACTATTGTATCGTGTGTGCATTAACCACATACATACAAGGTGTTAGTTAATGTCCCTATCCTACCGAAACCCATAAGTTGGGGTCGGTGTATAGATACATGAAAAAATATCATGAGACGTGTAGCTCATATCCTGGCCAAGTTGTGAGGACTTCAAAAATTCACCATAAATGTTTAGGTGGCAACCCTTAAAACAGCTGATTTAATGGCGATGAACTGCCAACGATAAAAATATGAATGAAAAATCTTAATAGTATTTCTATTGTACTGCTGCGCTGGTATCCTAGTCTCGGCCTACAACGTACTACTTGCTATGCTATAACGTTGCGATAAAATATTCCAGATGCGATACCTAACCATTTATCGGCATGTAATTAAACCTGTAACCTGTAGTATTGTTCAGTAGAGTGAAAACCGATTAGAAATCTCGTATTTTTGCAAGAATATTCCCGACTACTTTCGGACTCCATAAGTTAAAGTCCGTACCTACGTAATCCATAAAATTACTGCCGCCTCTTTATTTGCAGGTAATTAATATCTCGCGTTGTGGTTTTGATTAACAATGACTGTATGTGAATGAACGAATGAATGTGTGTGAAATTTTTAATAATAAATCAATTGCAAAACGATACGATAATTATTATTATAGCTTGCAGTACAGTGCAAGCATAGTACTAGCATTAGGAGTTGAAAGCGAGCGGTATTCGGCGTAGTGATTTGCACCCGAGAAGTGATTTTTCACCGGAGAATCACCGGTGAGTCTCCGGTGAAAGTAATCGGTGTTTAACCGATTATTATTAAATCATAACTCAAGTAATTTTATTATTTAAATAAAAAGAAGTTTGTTGATCAACATTGTTAATTATTTAATAACATTTATTCAAGTACAATTACTTTATCATTATTTCCTACCTCCTTAAATAATAATTATCATAATAAAGTAAAATATTTTTTTCTTAATATTTTTTTTATTTAAAACCTTTACAATACATCTAATATCATTTTGAGTTCACACAATATCGATGCGCTTAAAATTCTATTGCATTGTACTGGAACATTAACAGTTAAAAACATTTTAATTGATGCTAAATCTGTATTCGAATTCACCGGAGATCTCCGGTGAATATCCGGAGAATGGCAAATCACCGGTGATTTTCACCGGTGCTCGCCGCAGGTGCCGCTCTAGCTAGCGGCGGGCGGCGTCCTTTGGCGGCGGCGGCGGTACGAGTTTTCGAAACACCGCCCACCGGTAAGGGCGAGCACACATTGGCGTGCGAAGTCGCAGCATTGTAAAAATCATAGACGTCGCACAACACACCGTGGAAATGTCCGCTGTGCACCGAAAAAACCTGTACCATTCTATCGGTATCCACACTTCCCAGCGTGTGCATGTCAAGATGATTAATTACGATAACGATTATCTGATTTTCTTGATTCAGGAACGTCCTGTCCTTTGGGAGAAACCAATGGAAGAATACAAAGATAAATTTCTACTAAAGTACTTAGTGTGGTCCATGTCTCATTAGAAACTAAACTAATGGACAGAGTTTTCTCGTACGATGTCTTATGCGATGAAATTTTTCGTTGCGTAAACGCAACCGCAAGTCTTGTTTGTAGCCTCGCCTTTACTTCGTGCGGCGCGGTCAAAGAAAATTCTAGGAATTGCTACTAGGGTATCATGAAAATAAAGTGTTTACGTCTAGGAATTTTGCCTTTACCTGGGGAAAAACAACACAAAATACTTGTATTATGCAAGATTTTTGCTTAACTATTTTTAAAGGAATTCATGATAATTGCGAGTGCATTTAATAATTTTGGAATCTAACAGTAACTACCAAATGTTAGGTACGTTCTTGAGATGAAAATGTGGCTTTTCAAATTTCAAATGTAACACTTTTATTAATAAGTATTTTTTTAAATTGCTACCTAAAACAGTATTCAGTTTTTCATTTTAGAAGTTATTTGCCAAAAGAAAGTCAAAATATTGTTTTAGGACTAGGGATTCGATGACCTCACAGGCGCAGTGGTGACCGCTCTTATAACTGGGAGGTCTCGGGTTCGATTCCCGGCGGGGGCAATTTAGGAATTTATAATTTCTAAATTGTCTCTGGTCTGGTCTGGTGGGAAGCTTTGGCCGTGGCTAGTTACCACCCTACTGTCAAAGACGTGCCGCCAAGCGATTTAGCGTTCCGGTACGATGGCGTGTAGAAACCGATTAGGGGTATGGGTTGAATTTACACTGCTAAACCCCTTCCAAGTTAGCCCGCTACCATCTTAGACTGCATCGTCACTTACCATCAGGTGAGATTGCAGTCATGGGCTATCTTGTCATTGAATAAAAAAAAGGGATTTTTTTTAAGAAAAACGGGTAAAATCAAAATCATGACTGGTAACACTCGTCTTGCGGCTTTAATTTTTTGGGATTACAATTTACAACGCAGTTGCACGTGAACGGTTGCGGTATGATCAACTATCGATTGCGTCTCTGTTAAGTGAACTGTGGAATGGAGTATTTATGACATAATCATGTGTGTGTGTTGTGGAGTGCGTGGTTTACATGTTCGGTTGCAAATCTGCTGCGGTCTGAGTTTGAATCCTGCGTAGTCGGTCATAACATTTTTAGAGTTGAGTTTCTGCCAAGAAACCCCCAGTACCGGCCTAGAGTTAGGAAATTAGGGGCGGCTCTGTTTGAGCTTCTTGAGTCTAAACTAAATCAATCTGGAAGGGAGACCTGTGCCACTCGCAAGTTATTTAGAGATGAACCTAATTAGACCCTCCAATCCAAGTACATCCATACCTCCAAGCTGCTGCAGCTGCGGTTGGTGGGCTTTAATTAATCTTAAAATTTATCATTGATAACATGTTCTCCGAGGAACGGGAGTGACACAACGCCAACTTTGTAATTTAACTCCAGGCCGATACTTACTGATAATTTCTTGTCAGAAACCTAATAAGGCAAGGCGTGTAATTTTGGACCGACCCGGGACTCGAACCTAGACCTCGTTATCCGGTCATCACCACTACTGACGTAGTGTACGTAGTAACGAGGCAAAGTGGTCAACTTGTCAGTCGTCACGTCAGCATAGGTCGTCAGTGATTTCGCGCTTACCTACCTATTCCGAAAAGACATCACGTGACATCAAGTGCGCGGCACTCGGTAAGAATTTACGACTCTTTCTACACATCGAAGTTGTTTGTACTAGGGAATCAGGAATTGAAAGGGATTTATGTGGCGTGTTGTTATTATGTCTAGTTAGGGTTTCCAAATAGTTTTTTTCTTAATTAATTAATTATTTTTGTATGAAAGTTTTTGATAATTAATTTTCACTTTTTACCACCGCCATTGTGTTTATAGGGTCAAAGTGCATGGGTGGTTGCTGGTAAGTTATACACATTAACAAACACCTTGTATATGCACAAATTCGAGACATCATGATCAATTAAAATCAACTCGATTGGTTCTCTTGTTGATCAGTGTATAGCTACATCTAGTACTCTGGTTTATCTAGAGACAAGGTAGGTACTTAAATGTGCAATTGAAACATGCGGTGAACAACGAAGGAACTACATAAGTACGAAACTCAATAGCGCAAGTTTCAAGGCGCGAACTGAAGTCCTACGGTCAAAATCCTACCCGATGCTTTTTTATTTTGTGCCGTTTCCCCATTTTTGTCATGTCCTATTAACTCAATGCTCTTATGGTTAATTTTACTTTGACGGTAATGTCATCGAATACGAATACGCTCTTTCGAATTAAATCTTATACTAACCCTGTAACTGTTCATAATATGCTTAACCGTTAACCATAGTTATATGCGTCTATGGATATTTTCCCTTGGAACGCTCTTGTATTTAATTAAAATACATTAGTGCGATAAAAAAATGTTAATTAACGCAAATCCAGACTACAAACATTTCAAATGTAGTTTCAGCTAAGGCTCGTGGAAAACTTATT
Source organism: Hipparchia sbordonii (assembly GCA_038048805.1). Lineage (NCBI taxonomy): Eukaryota > Metazoa > Arthropoda > Insecta > Lepidoptera > Nymphalidae > Hipparchia > Hipparchia sbordonii. The sequence continues at coordinate 6,919,417 of CM076097.1, read as the reverse complement.
CGTGTGGGTATGTAGTGGCATCGTCATGCCGGCTTTCAGTGACCTCGATGATTTGGCCTCTTACAAGTGTGTGCGAGGATTAAAAATAATGAGGTGATTGACATCAATACGTAGGTATATACCTACCAACTAGAAGAGATTTGTTTCTACAGTTTAGAGTTTCACTAAAGAAAAATAGGCAACGAATTCAAAACCCATGCAGACAAAAAATTGCAAACGTATTTTATTAAATTTCTCATCTACCTACTCTACCTACGAGTACCTATAACCTAGGTGGGTTTTCGGAGATTTTTTTTTACGTAGGTACCTGATACCCGCGACTTCGAACCCCTTCATTTAACTTCCGTGACAAAAAGTATGTAGGTACCTACGTTTATGTCCGTCTCCAGCATGATATTTATCTGTCGATTGAATACGACTCAGTTGTTAGGTCGGTTAACAGACAGATAAACTTTCACATTTATAATGGTTTATATTGATTAAAGAACTATTTAAGATTACACATGCGAATACTACCTCAATTTCAGCGTCGGACAGCGAGACTGATCCTGAGTCTGTCACTAGATGAGGCAACTAGATGATCGCGGTGAAATGTCCCATGTTTTTTTTTTTGACTAGACTAGACTCCATGAGATTTTGTTATAACCTAAAAAAAGTAGATGTCTATCGAGATTTTTGTATAAAGAAATAACGACTGATTTATAACAACAAAAAGATGTTTTCAAAGCGAATCAACAACGTCCTCGAGTCTAAACCATTGTCATTCGCGTGACAAGCGAGGTGCGTCAGGTGTGTGGGTGGTTGCCGCGGCCGACCGCCAAGTTGTAGGTCATGTAATGTTGTTTTAGTAATCGTGTCCGCGACTTTGTTTCGTTAGGCCTGAGCGCGGACCTGTAAGACATTTGGGGTGGTTGTTAAAGAATGAAAGTTAGTATATACATAGTATATTTCCTCAATAGCCCAACGGTTAAAGGTCTGAAAACTGATAGGTCGCAGATTTGAACCCCACCCGTTGCACTATTGTCGTACCCACTCCTAGCAGTCAACTTCAGCTTGGCTAATATTTTGTATAAAAAAATTTATATTATTAGTCATCATTTAGTATAGTATTAGTTATCATCATCATCAGCAACCCATCAACGGCTTACTACTGAGTGCAGGTCACCTCTCAGGGAAGTGTTATAGAAAATATTTCACCACGCTGCTATCAGTGCTCAATGTTGCGTAGTTGGAACCATTTTTGAACTACCAAATATTTTTGGTTGCCTTAAAAATCTTTTGTAAATTCAACCTATTGGATGAATACATACTAAAAAAGGTTCTGGCGTGTTTATATTTTTACAAGCTACTCTTCCTTACCTTTAGATTTCCTAAAAACATCTTGCCAGTTAAAGGTAGCAATCGAAATAAATTACAACTTCAATAATTTCGTACATTGTAAAACTGCGGTTTTCCTGGCATTTCTTAGTAGCTTATACCTACTCAGACGATGCAGAAAAACAAACTTAAAAACTTTCAGCACATTGAAAACATTATGCACCTCTTCAAATCCTTTCTCGATCTCGCGTGTAAATAAAGTAGGTTAACGCTTTACGACACGTCAAGACTCTACCACGCACCGGTTCGGAAATCCTCCTTGATTCGTAGTTAACCTTACTTGTACTCTATTGTGTATTATAAACGATAGTTTATCCATACGCTGTTCGAATTTTTAAAATATAATAATGTCTCAATAAGTTGTCTCTAGAGCTGGAGCTAACTTTTGTAATTGGAAAAAATAAGCCAGCTAATATGAATGCTAGTTTCCAAAGTCGAAACTGACTCTGTTCTGGGTTATTTTCTGATTAGTACGTAGGCGGTTTAGGCCTTTGGTACTTAATTGCCGGCTAGGGGGAAACGTTAAGCTATTTATTATTTAAGATTTCGTAGTACGATGACGTGTTAAAGTCAACGGTGAATATAGCTTTAATTATACCTTTTCGTGTTCCCGATTATGTACCTAGTTATTAAGTAGTCGTGCAGCCATGGTGCATAAGCTTTTTACAGTCATTTCGTATATTTAAGGATAACCATTAAAAATATTCGGGTAATATTATGCTTAAAAATCAAAATCAGCAATAGGTATACCGATATAGTCCATGAAATCGGTACTAATACAATTTAGAGTCGATATAACGTCGGGGATAGTGCAAATCCGCGTAACTAGTATTAGTACATTAAAATCCATTTTCATACGTTTGCGGTTAAATCAAAACCGCGTAAGTGTCTTAGCGACTAAATTAATCACTTTAAAAGATATCTACTTATTTAATTTTTTATCAATACATAGAACACATGAATTAATACTCTCTGTGTAAAAATTAACCCAATAGCCGTAGAAATAAGAAATTTATAGAGTTTTTTAAATGTAACCTTCCCCTGTAAAACTTGGACTAGTGTAGATCCGCGGTTTTTACCTACGGCACATTCGCGGCTTTGCACGATCCCCGACGATAAGTACGAGTATCTACCTAGATGATGCCCGCGAAATCTTCCGCGTGAATTTTTGACGTCACCCGGTTCAAATCGAGTGAAATTGGGCGCTATACTTATGTAGCACAGAATGTACATTGTACAATGTATAATGCGGCCTGCGATTCCTTTCCTGATATAGTAAATTATTATCTCGGCGCTTATGTTCTTGGGGTTATTTAATCTAAATGCTCAGGTGTATAATATGTACCTATAGCGAGGAAGTACAACTTTAAAAAAACTCTTTTTTTTCAGAATAATGATTATGAATTTTATGATTCGTGAATTTGTTTGAATAAGTTATAGTATACCACGTGGCCCGTGGGTACCAACATACGATGGTCTCGAGCTCTGCAGTAGAGCAAACGAGTAGGTATAATATGTACTGGGTTAACTTGCAATATTCAGTTACGATACCGCAGCATATGTAACTGGTGCGTTATAAATAGCGTTCAGACTCGATTGGATCCGCCCGTACTCATGTGTAGAACAGACTGATCCATTATCTTGCCGCAACTAATAAAAACTGAAAGGAATTTCTGTGTTACTCACAGCTCGTACATCTGTTAATGTTAACCGAAACGGATACAGGTTCTTATTACTTATACAGGTTGGAAATGATAAGTGTGGTTAGAGATTAATTCTACTAATAAGTAAGTATGTATTACAAATTGGAAAGTTTGTGAGGATATATAGATGGATGTTTCTTCGCTCTTTTACGCAAAACTACTGGACGGATTTTGATGAAACTTCACAGTGCCATAATAATAATATACCTATATACACATACTTATAACACAACAAAAGGAAACAACAAAAGGAAACACGATTTCCCACTTGTGCTTTTCATGAAATCAATTGTCGTAATTTTAAGTAGGTCGAGCAGTGAATCAAGACTGCAATCTCTTATTCGGGGGATTCGGGATTCCTTATGTCCAACTACCATAGCTACCTATGTGACGTAAGCAACTAAATATCACTTGCTTGATGAACTTGACTAATATTCCCCTCTCCCCTTCAACTAAGCATATGTGTTACAAGTGGGTGTAACAAGTGCAACGGGTGGGAATTAAATGATTGACAATTTTCAGTTTTCAGTCCACACCTTTAATCATTAGGTTATTTAGGCTCTATTGTATTGTATTAAGGTAAGGAGGTAATAGATAGAATAAAATTTCTACCCTTAGAAATTTTAGCTGTGGCATTCACCATATTTCGTTACTATCGTCTAATGTGTATTGGCATTTTACGAGCAGAAAATAAGGAAAAACATAACAAGAAATATTATACATCGATCGACACACATTCCAACAGCATTATTGTTATTTTAGGCTATGTTTAACCTGCTTATACAATCAATATTAGGTTTCCTATGTTTTCAAATTGCTAAATGTTTATTTAAGCTCTGAGTTATAAGCTTCTGCGTTGACGTGAAGAAGTGTGAAAAGCGACTGAACAGACGCGCTTGTTTAGTCACAAGCTCCTCCATTGCCAGTTCATCAACTCAAAATAATTACGCTTGTAACTTATCTAATGAAAAATTTAAAACAGAATTTTATAAATAACTAGCTTTTGTCTGCGACTTCGTCCACGTTAAGTTATAAAAAATCCCGGGGAACCCTCTGTTTTCCAGGATAAAAAGTAGCCTATGTCACTATACTCCTGCAAAATACACCTCGATCCTATGCCCCGTTCACAATGCTTTGTGATTGAAGGGACTCTTTCCTTTAGGTATAATATTAGTAGGTAAGGATTAAATTATTATACTTTCAGATTCAGTTGAGATTTTTAAAGTAAAAGAATTTTCGGTTCTGGATCTACCTGTCTATCTAGTATCTAGACAGTAGATATGAGAAAACAAAAGTTGTTATGTAAAAGTTGTATATAAGCAGTAGGCACACTAGCCTATACCTAGTGTGTATTTACTTACTGTGTAGCGAAAACAGTACTGGAGGGCCAATTCCTCTAGCTATTTCTTAATGCTTATTTAGCTCTTTATAGGTAGTCTGATAAAACCTGAAGATTTGTCTGCCTTTATCTACCACAGGTAAAATGGTCCAGTAGGCTGCATAGCGTCCACGCTCTGTCTTACGGAAAATCTATTCGCATCCAATCAAAAGTAAAAATTTTACTCTCCCACTCCTCATCCCTAATAGCAAGATACTGCACTCCTAAACCGTAGGGATTTTGGTATGAATTTATTTTAACTAGGTCCAGATAAAAAGTCAGTATAGTCTTCATCTTCGAACTCCAGGTTTCATACTCTCTGATACTGCAAGGTCTTGCACTCATAGCTCAACACTCCCTCCAACGCTAAAGAGCTTAAAATAAGAAGCCGGCGCGAGGCTAACCAGACTTTAGAAAACATGCATAAATAATATATATTTATACCTATACATATTATATATTTGTATTGGCATTTGAAATCGGAAAAGCATTTTTATATTCCAAAATATATAGTAATTAATAAATAAGGCTTCAAAGAACTTTTGAAATGTTGTCATAGGCTCTTTTTGATCAGATTTTGATTTGGTAGATATACTTAATACATACCAACTCACGACTCACGAAGCTATTGTTAGCGCTTGGCGGTTAGGTCGGTAATGTGTTTCTGTGATAGTGGATCTGATTTTATTTTTATATTGCGGTTACTGCGAATTGCGATTCATACGTAGTCATAGTCATAGTCTAGAAGGGTTTGTCCTGATATCTACTCGAAGCTACAGGCGATTCAGACAACTTTAGTTTTATAGATAATATTCCATCGTCTTCATTGTTATTTTTTCTTTTCTTGTGATCATTACGAAAGGCTCCCAAAGAAAAAAAACAATAGCAACGTCTCTTTATTTGTTTGCCTTTATTAATATATATATAGCTACTCGTGCTGATTCACTGATTCACTGACTGATTGACTCATTGATCACCTCTCCTGTAAAATTTTGTATGAAAAAATTTTTTTTCACTCATGGTTTCGTATGGAGGACAAAAATTCATTCGGAACAAAAATATGGAGAGAGCTGATGATTGAGGATTTCGGAGACGGGTGAGGAGCACCGGCCAGGGTATCGAAGATAGGTGGGGGGTGTTCAAGCAAATGTCACTCGAAACCTCATTTAATTGGCAGAGAGCCGAAAAAAAACTCCAAAATGGCGGATTCAAGATGGCGGCCATACAAATTTCGTCGGAGTCTATCTCGGAGACTATAAGAGATGGAAGAGTGGTTTCTTGGAAAAAGATGATCAGGACCCGAAGGTCTACTTGATGAATATAAAAAAAATTCAAGATGGCGGAATTATTTTTTTTCCATACAAAATATATGCAAGACTTTATGCGGCGCCTTTTCGAAATTTATGATGTTTTCGTATAGAGGACAAAAATTTATTTGGAGGAAAAATATGGAGAGAGCTGATGGTTGAGGATTTCGGAGACGGGTGAGGAGCACAGCCAGGATATCGAAGATAGGTGGGGAGTGCTCAAACAAAAGTCATTCGAAACCTCATCCAATTGGCAGGGAACTGAAAAAAAATCTAAAATGGCGGATTCAAGATGGCGGCCAAACAGATTTCGTTGGTGTCTATCTCGGAGACTATACAAGGTGGAAGAGTGGTTTCTTGGAAAAAGATGATCAAAACTCGAAGGTCTACTTGATGAATAGAAAAAAAATCAAGATGGCGGAATTTATTGTTTTCATAGAAAATGTATGCAAGACTTTGATACGTTCCTTTCCAAAATTTCTGATGGTTTCGTATAGAGGACAAAAATTCATCTGGATGAAAAATATGGAGGGAGCTGATGATTGAGGATTTCAGAGACGGATGAGGAACACGGTCAGGGTATTGAAGATAGGTTGAGGGTGCCCAAACAAAAATTACTCGAAACATCATCCAATTGGCAATGAGCTGAAAAAAAATACCAAAATGGCGGATTCAAGATGGCGGCCATACAAATGTCGTCGGTGTCTATCTCGGAGACTATAAAAGATGGAAGAGTGGTTTCTTGGAAAAAGATGATCAGGACCCGACGGTCTACGTGATGAATAGAAAAAATTCAAGATGGTAAATTTTTTTTTTCATAAAAAATATATAGCGAATTGGGAATTTTCATATGTTCGTTTTCAAAATTTCTGATGGTTCGGGAAAAAATATGGAGAGAGCTGATGATTGAGGATTTCGGAGACGGGTGAGGAGCACGGCCAGGGGATTGAAGTTAGGTGGGGGGTGCTCAAACAAAAATCACAAGAAACCTCATTCAATTGGCAGAGAGCTGAAAAAAAATTCAAAATGGTGGATTCAAGATGGCAGCCATACAAATTTCTAAAAAGATGACCAATCCCGAAGATCTATTTGGTGAACAGAAAAACCGCGGTTCGCTTTAGCGAGCCGCGCACCCACGCGCCCTACTAGTATGAAATATAGATACATAAAGGTCACGCAGGTAATTTATAGGCTTAAGTAGGTACTTACTTAAACATGTAAAAATATGTCCCCCGCACGCCTATGCAATATTACGACGCAAAATATGTGTACCTACATGTACAATTTCGAAATCTCCTTGTAGGTATCGTGGGACCAATTGACGGCCACAAATTAAAAGTTAAATTAACTTATCTTGTTCATTATAAAATAATGGAGAAAGTTGAATAAACACTAGGAATATTTGCACGCGTAGCCCGTAGAGAAGAAATTTTTTATTTTTAGATTTGTATAGATATTGTAGGTGTATTATGTTAGTGTTTATCTTCTTTTAAAATCCAGAAAGAGAGGTTTCCATGATAACAGAAGTTCATTTAAATGTATTTTTATGTTGTGAATTAAATTATAACTATATTAGGTACCTATACAATGGGGAGTTTATAAAACCTATTAGAGTAGCGAACTAAAGAGACTTAGACTTAGAAGAGACTTTAGACTTGATTCGTGGTTTAATGACATACAGTACACATACAGTATGTAATTTGTTTTCGTTGGAATTGTCGATATTACGAGGCGTTAAGTTAAAACTGTCATCGGTAGAATCTATCTAGAGTAGCGAAACTTAACATAATAATTGTGGGAAAATAATTCTGTGTCTGCGTCTATCTGTTTCTTCATCAACTTTTTACGGCTCTACCGCTGAGCTAATCTTGACGAAATTAGGCACAGGTTGACTTGTGTCCTGGAGAAAGACACACGTATATCAGTTCGCATGATTTTAAAAGAAATGTAAATCGACGTAGACGAAGTCGCGGGCATCAGCTACGAGTAGTCCTATGTTATCTCTAGCACCGATAACTAAGATTTACGATCAACTTGAATAAGTGAGCCTATCGTGTTTTGGTACAGCAATAAATTGAACCGGGAGAATTGATTACAATACACTCGGTAGGTGCTGCTGAAAGAAAAATTCAACATTCAGCGTATCCACAACTTTCAACATTCAATGAATTATGTTTTCGGTGCTATAACTAATAACTAAAGATTTATAGAACATTATTAACGCAAGTAGGTATATAAAATTATGTAGGTATCTACTCATAATTCATATCACTTTTATAATGCATCGGAGCAATGGATCAACGCGATTCTTTTGCATTTTAGTTGAAGTTTGTTACGGTTGAATTGAAGACATGGAGAGTGACATGGTGACTTCCACGTGGACGAAGTAGCGCGGAAAAAGCAGGTTGTTTAAATGGGATTGGGCGGGAATCGCGAGTACCAGCTAAACTCTTTCGCAAGAGCAACTAGCAAGTTTGGTAGTTGTAGTAGTAGGGAAAGAGCAAGTTTGGTAGTCAGCTGTGTATACTCCTGTATACAGAGCTGACTACTAAACTTCGCTTGTCGGAGAGGCACTCGAAGAAAAAGGCGACCAATATGTTTTGCTGCGTACAAGTTGCGAACCACTTAGTTTGCCACTGAAAACCAAAATCTCTATTCTCATAACGAATTAAAATCATGATATGCCTAAAGAACAATGTGGCAATTGAAAATGTGGATATTCACTATTTACAATCGAAAATGTAACATGTAAGCATTGTAAGAATAACATTTTTAAAAACAAAAAATTAATCGTCAAAAAACAAATAAGTGATAAGCTGTTTTAATGCGACTGTATCCGTCTCTTTATAAAACGAAATTTCGTATGCAGCTATAAATATGATGTCATGATTTACCTAATAGCCCTCTCTTTTTCTAAAAGGAAACTTCAAAGCTCTATATTTTCGAGACTAGCTACGATATTGAAAAAAATGGCATTGTGTTAAAATATTCAAAACCTTTACTTATCTAAATCTACACTACTATTATCTACACTACTATTATAAAGAGGAAAGATTTGTATTTTTGTGTGTATGTTTGTAATGAATAAACTCAAAAACTACTGGACCGATTTGACTGAAATTTAAAATGAAGATAGATTATACCTTGGATTAAAACATAGGCTACTTTTTATCCCGAAAAAAATTATAGTTCCCACGGGATCTTGAAAACTAATTCCACGCGAACGAAGTCGCGAGCATCAGCTAGTTACATATGAAAGAAAAAGGTGACTGACTGGCTGACTAACTGATTGACTGACTGACGGATAAGGCTGGGCATACAGATAGAGATATTACAACGTAGGCGTCCGCTAAGAAATAATTTTTGAAAATTCAACCCCTAAGGGGACAAAACAGGGGTTTCAAAAATCGAACTTAACGTGAGCAAAACCGCGGGCAAAAGCTAGTTAAGCATATAAAAAAATTAGTTACTCGTAAATGCCCAAATAGCAATATTTTCATCATTTCCATGAATATAGTTTCCACTAAGATGAGAAAATAATGTTAGAATTGTGTATTTACAGTGGCAGTGCCTACGAGGGACAATGGCAGAACGGCAAGCGGCACGGCCTGGGCGTGGAGTCGCGCGACCGCTGGCTGTACCGCGGCGAGTGGACGCAGGGCTACAAGGGCCGCTACGGCGTCCGGCAGAGCAGCACGAGCAACGCCAAGTACGAGGGCACGTGGGCGAACGGCCTTCAAGACGGATACGGCTCCGAAACATACGCGGATGGCGGTAAGCGTTCAACTCAACTCAACTCAACACAAACAAATCTCTAGCGTTCTAACATCGTTCTAACATCTCAATTTGAACTATCCAGTAGGTATCCTGATTCTCCTTCCCAGACAAGAGTTGGCTGGAAGAGGTTGTTGTGTCAATAAGGTCGCCTTTACACCCTTTAATACTTTTCTGTTTCATGTTAATTTTTTTAACCGAAAAAAGGAAGGTAGAGAAGGATCTCAATTCGTCGGTATATTTGTTTATGTATGTTCCCCAATTAATCAAAGACGGCATAGCGGATTTGGAAGATGTTTCTTTTGTTTAAAAAGCTTCCCAGGTGATACCATGTTCATCAGGTTAGAATCCGATGAAAATGGGATCGTGGGGAAATTGAGGGAACTCTTCAAAATTTTTGTTTGAAGAGTTCCCTAAATTTGAGTTTGAAGTCGGTTTTTTAAGAACATTTTTTATTTAGATTAATTTAATTTCTTTTATCAATTTTGAACAATTAATATTAAATAATTAAAGGTGTGGACTGAAATCTGAAAGTCGACGATTCAATCCGCCGTTAACGCTTAGTTGGAGGCGAAATGAGATTTTATGAATTGAATGAAAAATATATATTAAGTACCATAGGTCCAATTCATTCGCATTCCATTCATTGTTTAAAACATTTATAACAAATGAGAATAGCATAATAAGTATGAACTTTTTGCTAAATTACAATGATGTGTATGCATAAGATACCATTTTTATCGTTGTATTTCAAACCAATACATATTCTCAATTTATTGAAGCCGTTGTTTTCCTTCATAACTTCATCAAATATTTTATATAACAAGTAGTCAGTTTTGTAATAATTTACCCAATATTTGAGCAGGTGGTAGTGATTTGATGATTTTACAAACGGCAGCCCTACCAGCTTCATTGCCAAATTTTTTAAATACCGACAAAAATACTTCGGTTTACATGACCATGACGCTCTTTTCTTGTAATAGTCTGAACATATTATATTGTTTCAATCAGAGCAATTAACTCTAAAGCTTTAATAAAAATCATTGGCACGGCCTTTTGGTACGGTATTTATAGAGTAGGTACCTATGCGGTAATAGCTAATAGTGATGTACGCGAAAACTGTCACCCGATTGCTGGTTTGATAATAAGAATCTGCCTACATTGTATCTGAAACATTTATTTAACAACTAGCTGATTCCTGCGACTTCGTCCGCGTGGAAGGAAAAGTTTAGAGTGACTTGCTACTACCCGCGAGAAAATTAAAATAAAATAAAATTATAATAAAAAAAGAATTATCAAATTCGGTTTAGATTTGACGAAGTTATGGAGCAAAATCAATAAAAACTTTTATCCCCTATCCCCGATAAACCTTATTGTTTATCAGGATAAAAAGTATCCTATATATTAATCCGAAGTATCGCTAAAAATTGTTTTGAGCTCAGTATCGATAATAAAGCAACCTCCGATTAAAATTTTCAATATACAGAATTCGTCCCGTTACAGTTTTATTATAAGTACTTATAGATTACCTACGGGAAAATAATTAGATTTATTTTTCAAGGCGCTCACTGGCCGTCTCAATCATCGTGAAATATAAATAGTCCTGAATTTACGAAACGATAGATATATCCGGACTAAATAATCGTATCCGGATTTTTAGTTTTGTTGGAAGATTCGGTCAAGGGCATTTAGGTAGTTAACTTCCCGACAAAGTCGTACCACTTCGAGTCTTCTGTCTTCGGTATAATTTCTTGTAACAGTCGATAATATGACCTTCTTTTTTTAAATAAAATATTAGCCAAGCTGAACTTGACAAATATTCGCTACTCCCTTCAAAATCAGCGGAAAGTTTGAGGAGCGGGTCTGACAATAGTGTAACGGGTGGAGATCGAACGGTCAACTTTTCAGTTTTCAGTCCACATCCTTGACCGTTGGGCTATTGAGTCGTCAATATCAGTCTTATATAATGTAGGTACAAATTAAAAGTAAATGTCTATTATCGACATTAACAAAACAACTTTGCAAAACAAGCATTGAAATCTGTTATTCTTTGGAAGCATAAATGTTTCTTAAAGTGAGCCATTAAATCCGTCTGCACCGCTGCCTCCGTCGGCATCGGCTTAATAATAGCTTGCACATGAATATCACCTAATGACCTATATTATGATTGCGTGAACTAAAAAGAAACTCCCCTGCTTTGCGCAACGTACCACGCGCCTCGGGACTCGGGAAACGAGTAGAGACTTTCATAATTAGAGCTGGGGAAAACGGCTTATAAACGTTATGTTTTTTAGAGTTCCGTACCGAAAGGGTGCCAACGGAACCCTATTACTAAGCCTTCGTTGACTGTCCGTCCATCCCTCTACCTGTCTGTCAGTGGACTGTATCTCATGAACCGTAATAGGTAGATACTTGTCACAGAATGTATGTATCTATTGCCGCTGTAACAACAAATAATAAAAATAATATGAAATCAAAAATAAAGGGGTCCTCATACAAGAAACGTAATTTTTTCGACGTTTTTTGCTCGACCTCAACAATCGCTATTACGATGGTACGGAACTCTTCGTATGCGAGTCCAACTCGCACTTGGCTGGTTTTTTTTGTAAGGTGCAAGGGCAAACTAACGCAGCCTTAATGCGTAATTTAATTCGCTAATAATGAAATAAGTACAGTTAAAATACAAGTCAAAACAAAACACAGTGTCCTCCACATGGAGGATTGACATATCTTCTTTGACATCAATGAATGTATTTTTGTTATTCAACTTGGCTATTTTATTATTCAACTACACTTACAAATAAAACAGCCGCCTTCGGTACTTAGTGCTTACCTACCTATCTGCAATACGTATATGGATTTCGAAAATGCATACCGAATGTTATCCTTACTCATATTATAAATGCGATTGTGTGTTTGTTTGTTGCTTTATCCTTCAATCACGCTGCAACAGAGCTATGGGTCGACGTGATTTTTTGCATGGGTATTGTTAAGGACCAGGAGAGTGACATCGGCTACTTTTTATCCCGGAAAATCAAAGAGTTCCCCTGGGAATTAAAAAACTAAATCCACGCGGACGAAGTCGCGGGCATCAGCTAATAAAAGTTATAAAGAACGAGTCGAGTTCGTGTGCCCGATCTGTGCGCACTATCGCGTAGAGCTTTCCTTTATCATGTTTTCTTCTATCCGAAGCTACTCAAAGACGAGAAGTCTACAAATTCTCGTAGATGACATATCTTTCATATATATATAATCATAAATTATTGTGTTAGGAATTTTCCAATGAGAGTCTACGATTTGTCGAAATTTTTTATACTAACAGAAAGAAAATATGCAGAACTGTTACCGTAACCTTGATGAATTTATTTCATATGATGACCACCACCTATGAAAATATAGCACGAGATTGTTAATCTATTGCCGGCGTTTGACAAAAACTCTTACATCCGTCTCTTCAATACCCTCTTAAGATCTCAAACTCTTTTAGTAGAGTATGTAAGTCGTAGCGTCGAATAACGACACTGAAAAGTTAGTGTGGATCATGAGTTTCTGCGCCTAGGGCTATTCCGCCACTGAATCTTTCTCGTTAAATCAAAATAGAGTATTTATCATCTCTGTAGAATATTTATCATCTCTTTTATATAGTCTAGGCTATGGTACTGATGCTGTCACATAGTAGCCGTTGTAAGAGTGCGCAGAATGCCAGAAAAAATTCCCCGCGATAGATGAAATAAAACATACCCGAAACCTCGTGTGAAATGCGACAGATGCTAGCTGTAGGAGCGCCAAATATATTATGTATTCTAATAACTCGTAAGATATTCATTTTTTTTAAATGACTGTAAATTCCTATACATATTATCAAGATCAAGAGATAATCTTGATAATATTATGTATAGGAATTTTATATAAAAATTTTGGCTCTGTAGTATGCAACACGTTGAAAGTAAATGCAAATTGGTTAAAAATTAGACCTAACGTCGCGATTTTTCTTTTGAAATTTCATTATTTTATGTTTCTATTCAGTATCGTCCTATAGAAATATGATATAATCTCTGCCTGTTTTTGGATATTTGAAACATACTGCTGAAAAAATCTAATATGTATCTGAAGATTTACCATTACACGCGCTCTTAAATCGACACCGCTGTTCACCAAACCTGTAGTTAGTACTACATGTATTCTGTAATCTAGTGGATTTTCTCAGTACAGCCAGTGGTAACTGGGAAAATCCAATAGATAACATTACGAGATTCTGAAGCGGAATCTGAACGTAGGAGTAGGTTCATACGTTAGACGTTACGAGCTGTTTGTTATTAATGCAACCTTGAAACAACACCAAAAATCGGTTGTACCTACGTAACACAACCCGTGTCGCGACCGTGCATTACCATGAAACAACGTCACACAATCCTCGACGCCTCGCCTGCGCGTTGACTCACCACCGCATTAAGATTTGTCATTCATAAAATCGCAAATATGTAACACTGAATCGTTTTCCTGAAAATATTATTATAATTTATATTAGTCACATCCATCATCCGGTTTAAAGGTTTGGTAAACCCGAAGATGGTAATTATAATTCTTTTGTACCTACCTACTGTAATAATTGTGTTTTTGTCTTATATGTACCTACCTATACTTTCGAAAAGTGCCCTCGTAAGTAAAGTATCCTCCTTTATAACAAAAGTTAAAATAAGATATTATAGTAAAGCGGATAATGAATGAGAAAAAACTCCATGAAAACTGAAGAGTTAGAGACATGGAGATCGTTCAAAATTTGGATTAAACTAACAAAATCGTGCATATTTGGAAATATGTGTTGAAAACGTACAATTTTCATCACTCCACTTATTTTTCATAAAAATAAAATACAGACGCCATCAATCACCGAGTTGGGCAACATCAACAATCACGGAATAGACCTGTGGCCAAATACTATGGGGAAAAATAGGAAGAATTTGACGAGATTAATAAGTAGGATGGTGTGAGCGAGGCTGCCCTGCAGCACTGCCCGAGTTTGCGGCCCTCGCGGTTAAATATAGCGCAGCACGCCTGCCGTGCGCCGCCCCACAACACAATCATGTCGACGGCTTATTTCGTGCTATATAACAAACAAAAACCGGCCAAGTGCGAGTCGGAACCGCACTCGAATGGTCCCGTACCATCGTAAAAGATTTAACGCCAGCTATTATTAAGATCGAGCAAAAACAAAGTTTTTTTGTATAATTTGTTATTTAGTGGCAATAGAACACATTCTGTAAAAATTTCAAATATCTGCCTATTAGGTATGGTTCATGAGATATAGCGCACTGACAGGCAGACAGAAAGACGGACGGATGGACAGCGGAAGCTTATTATGTAAGAGAGTCCCTTGGGCATCCTTATGGGTACAGAATTTTAAAAAACTAATTTCTTTCAAACTATTAGTGCAGTCGACTAATTAAAAACCGGGATCTTAATTGTAATAACGTGACACATCTCCGCTATAGTTACCAAATTTAGCTACTTATGCGTCATGAACTTTCGCAGAAATTCAGAAGCGAACGTAACAGCGCGAAGGTATTTTTCATGTCAAGTAAAGGAAGACAGAAATTCAGTAGTACCTACTTTATAGCCCTAATCATAAACATAGTCTTACTATTACTCTAGGGTTTTCACATTAAAGAGCAACTGTCAATAATTTTAATCGAAACAATAAACACTATTATTCAAAAACAAATGATATCAAAAAATAGAAAAATGGGTGACATACCTTCTTTTATAGGTTTTCTTCAACTGGTATAGAAACACTATAGGTATAGTAAGCAGCAAAGTATGAGCGCGGGTGAGCTAGAGCCGCGTGGATGTCGCTTCGATTGCGTCTATTAGTCTCTTTAGTCCCAATCCGAGAATAATTGACACGTGCGGTAAAAAATTTCTCCTACTTGAACTTTAGATACAAGTAGGTATATCCTACTAATATTATGAAGGCGTATATTAGTATATGTGTGTATTTGTTACTCCTTCACGCCACAAATAATGAACCGATTTGGCTGAAATTGGAACTGGAATGGAGATAGCTTATATCTAGGATTCATGCATAGGCTACATTTTATCTCGGAAAATTAAAGAGTTCCCGCGGGAATTGAAAAACCTTAAACCACGAGGACGAAGTCGCGGGCATCATCTAGTTTTTATTGAAAACTAATTTTTGTATATGCAAATTGTTACAGGCACATACCAAGGACAGTGGATGCGGGGTCTCAGGCATGGGTACGGAGTGCGAACCTCGGCGCCCTTCGGGCTGGCGTCGCACTACCGCGGCGGGGCGCGCGACCACCGCGGCTCGCTGTCGTCGCTGGCGGACGCCACGGGCACGCCGGACCCCTCCGACCGGAGAACCACCCGCATGGACGACGCCAGGGGCGGCTTCGTGCTCAAGGCCAGCTCGGACGAGCCTTCGGGAAGACGAGGGTCCCTCGTCGAAAAGACTAAAAAGGGCCTATTTGCCGTAAGTAAAATGCCACCACATCGTATTAGCCGAGAGGAACTCACGATACGCAATAAGAGTCCGAATTGCAGGGCGAGCATTTTTCAGTAGGTATAACCTACTGAAAACTCGTGTGATAAATTCGGTCCAGGTGCAGACTTCTTGGGCTCTCCGCGAGTATTCCCATTAACAACTAATATGTAGAGATATACGTAGTCTTTTTAATCCAAACTTTGCTTTGAATGTGGGAAAGTGGTGGGAAAGAGCTAATTTTTAATTAAATATGAGTATTGAATAGAAAATTAAATAGAGTAGAAAATTAAATTACGGTGAAAAACTTGTGTGAAATCTAATCCAATGAAAAATGTGGAAATAAAAAAATGATTTTAATTGGTCCTTATGCTCGTAGAACAGAGGAACATTTGACCGCATTGTGAAGTCAGTTCGTGACACTACTAACTAGTGCACCGCAAGTGGTCTCAAGCAACTCTCAGCCATGTCTCGACCCTTTTAACATCAATATTGAGTTTTACCCAAGTAGGTTAATATTCCACGTTGAAAATATCTTTTAAATTGAACCCAAGTCAACCATGCGGAAAAACTATCTACTGGTTTCCGAATTGTTCCTAATTCCAAATTTTTTTTAAAGTTTTCGACTTATCGAAAACAATTACCACAAAAATCTTTCACTCACGACGTTTAAACGATAGGTTCTAACAGCTGGTTAATTTAATTTTATCTAAAAAATAATTAGTGGAAAGTTTTCATAACCTAAACAGAAGATGTAAAAGAGCAATCATTAGAAACAAAAATGTAAAATTTCTTAAAATTTCTAAAATAAAATAGAAATTGACGACGATTGCTCGAAAAACATGTAAGTGACATAGGGAATAACTTCCTTATTTCAATGATAGCCTATGGAACATAAAAGTATTTCCATATCGAAGTTACAGTATCGAAAGCAGTAGGTATAGTTAGTAGTATTACCAGCACTAGCATCGAAACTGCGACCTATCTGTGTTCAAAGTTTCAAAACAGCATTTCAAAGAACATTGTCTAGCTCATTAATAACTCATATTAGCTCACTAAAAGTAGAGAGTGACATACGTTATTTTCTATTCCGGTAAAATAATGGGTTCCTGAAGGATTTTAAAAACCTAACTCCACGCGGACGAGGTCACGGCCAAAAGCTATTTAAATATAATGATGAAAAAAAACCCCAATGATATATTGGCAATATGTGTGCAGAAACTCCGCAAACAACGTAGCGCGGGCGAGCTGGACAAGCGGGGCGGGGGCTCGGTCCGCTCGGGCGGCTCGGGCGGCTCGGCCGCGTCCTGGGTGTCCTCCGTCGAGAGCACGCACTCCGCCGCCACGCGGGGCTCGCTGCACACCAACTCCAACACCAGCTTCATTGTCGAGGTGCGTACCGCGGGCGAGCTGGACAAGCGGGGTGGAGATTCGGCCGCATCAAGGGTGTATTCTGTCCTATGAGAAGGCAATCCGACCTGAACGAAATCAGACGTAGGACCGACGGGTTTACGTACTCTCCGAGACATAGTATCGATCGCCGCCAACTTCTTATATTAGCATGGGCTAATAGAAAAATTACACAGAAACTGGGTTATGGCAAAAACGTTGAGCCAACAGCAACAAAGATTTAGGAACGCAACGACGGGCTTATAACATGAGCGAGGCTTTTTCACACTTTTGTTATTTTTGCGCTCCTAACACCTACTTATTCAGATATATTTCAGCATATCTCCACTACATAAGGAAGAGACGCATGAAGCTGCATGCTTCATAACCTTTCCCAAGAAAATTATAAATGTACAACGATCCAATCAATAACGTTACTCTATAGATAACTAAACTGCCGATCGTCAAAAAAATTGTAGAAACAATATTCTAAAATAGAGCTGGAGGGCTTTCCAAAATATTAATTTCGTTTACCTTCTGTTCCAGGATGAACATTTGGATGCTAGTGTGACAGAAACTTATTTGGGTGAATGGAAGAATGACAAACGAACAGGGTTCGGTGTGAGTGAGCGCAGCGACGGTCTACGATACGAGGGCGAGTGGTTCGCGAACAGAAAGTACGGCTATGGCGTTACGACATTCAGAGATGGCACCAAGGAAGAGGGCAAATACAAGAACAATGTACTCATCACAAGCCAGAAACGGAAACATATGTTCCTCATGCGATCGGCAAAGTTTCGGGAACGTGTTGACTCAGCAGTCAATGCAGCACAGCGGGCATCGAAAATAGCACTGCAAAAGGCCGACATCGCCACCTCTAGGTTTGTAATTTGACGCTACAGTAGTGATTCATAGCAGATCATATTATAATTTATGTCCTACTTTTAATGAACTAAAGTTTCACCCTGAAACAGGACCTCGCGTCCTAATTTTAATGAAAATTTTATCAAAAAAACTGTTTGAATAGGTGTTTGATTTTAGTTTGACTGATTAGGGGTATGGGTTGAATTTACACTGCTATACCCCTTCCAAGTTAGCCCGCTACCATCTTAGACTGCATCGTCACTTACCATCAGGTGAGATCGCAGTCAAGGGCTATCTTGTCATAGAATAAAAAAAAAAAAAAAAAAAAATTTTACGGAATTTATAGCTTCTAAGTTTATGTCATTTTTGGGATAAACCCCGGGACAATAGACGTATAAAAAACGACGTGTAAAAGGTTACGGAGACCATAATGGATAATAATTATCAATTACTGAAGTAAAATAAAACAAATCATTGTTTTGCGCTTTTTAAAAAAGTTCTTTTCAACGTTACGCCCAAAGAACAAGCGCTGTCCTCATTTGCTTTCATAAAATTTGACATTCCAATTATTTTATTTTCGACTTAGGCCGTAGATTTACATATTTTTTGTGAATTTGAAGTGGGTAATTATATTTATAATTCAGGAGTGTTTAACTGTTTAGACTGGGTCAGACACTCCAACAGATAAGTTAAGTGCACAACCCAAGTAGAATAAGAAGTTCTCGCTTCGCTCGGTCCAAAATAATTAGTTTTTGTTGTAATTAACTTATATTTATCTTAACGTTCATGCAGGACAGCCACAGCGAGAGGAAAAGCCGAACAAGCCGATGAAGCGGCAGACCAAGCTAAAGAAGACTGTGATATAGCACAAACAACTGCCAAGCAGTTCGCACCTGACTTTAAGCATCCTGGCTTTGATCGAATAGGTTTAAGAGAGAAATATAGACAAAAAATTTTCGAATCACAGGTGAGTCCTGTGACTCAAGGATCCGATAAAACCATGGACGGCAAGAGCATTCCAAATCATATCCCTCCGATGCATTCACAACTTCCTCAAATGAATAAATTGCCAAATGCGGTGTCTTCTAGACGACCGTCAGCCCAGTATCCTAATACAGGATATACAGTTGACCCGAGATTTCCTAATAGTGCCAATTACAGTACCGATGTCAGAAATCTGGGTTCACAGTATGATCAGTTTTACAAACCTAACCAAGACACGTGGTCTATGCCTGGAAGTACACCAAACCAGATTTCCAATCCACCGAGTGGGTACAACATCACATCGCCCGATGGTCAACTTCCCGCCGCACCTTATAGATTACAACAACAACAACAACAACAACAACATCAGCAACAACAACAACAACCTAGTGATCTAATGAACCAGCAATTTCAAAATCAAAATCGCAGACCTTCAGCTACTATGAGACCACCATCAAATCAAAAACCACCCTCGGACTGGACTTCTCCAGCGGGAGTAGTACGAAGACAAAGCGTTCTCGCTTTACCTACGAACGATCCCCAAAGTAATGTAGTTTATACCGATGCTAGTATGGCGGCCTATGCCAGAAATGAACTTCGTACCGGTACAGTGCATTCTGAGGGACCTCTCGATAGAAGTGCATTAAACACAGATTCTCAAGGTTACCGACAGGCAATCGACCCGCAGGGTTACCGACAACCAATGGACCAACAGGGCTACAGACAACCACCAGACCAACAGGGCTACAGACAACCACCGGACCAGCAGATGTACCGGCAACCTCCAATGGACCAACAAGGCTATAGGCAAACACCTGATAAACAAATTTATCGACAACAAGCAATGGACCAACCGTCCTATCGTACCACTGCAACAGAACAAGATATTATTAATGGGGATCGTGAACAACGACCACCGGGAAGCCGGCCTTCAATAGACTACTTCGACCACTATAAGAGACCTCCGAGTAGAGATTCCAGTGTGGATCGATACGGCAGGCGATCGCGACAACCGTCGGTGGAGGCTGCGCCTGCCGGCAGCGGCTCGCGGGCCGGATCCGTGGCGCCGCAGCCCATGTCTGCGTCCCGCCCGCCGTCTCGAGCCGGTACTCCCGCTGGCAACGGTCACTTAGCTTCTGGGCGTGGGTCCGCGTCACGCGCGTCGTCGAGGGATCACCAACCTTTCGAGGATTCGCTATTACGCAAAAGAACACTAGGACAAGACATTTCACCCTCACCCTATCAACCGAAAAGAACTGAGAGTTTGTTCGTAGCACAGAACCCCGCACCGCCGCCGCCTGCACCTGTTGGAGGGGGAGGAGGGGGAGGAGGAGGTAGAAAGGTAAGACATTTTTGTATTATTCTTATCCAACTTTGGCCCGCGACTATATCGCGTCATGTGGAGGTTTTTAAAACCCGCGGAAAGTTTTCGAAATAAAAAGTAGCCTAACATCCACAGATTTAGAGTACACTCTCCAGGGCCTTTTTTTAGCATGGGTATAACTATGCTAAAAATCACGTCGATTTTTTTAAATAGATATCTGCCTACTCCTCTGATTGTCATAAAATGTTTTAATTAAAGGGAATAATTTCAAATTCACGAAGATATAACAATCTATCACTAACTTACCTATCAAAATTTGTTAAACACAAATAAATTTTATCAATCTAAAGAACTACAGTGATAGTTACGATGAACTAAGTGTAGAAATATCTACATTCCTTACGTGTTTCCTGCCACCTATAATTTGAGTGCCTTCAAGGCAAGAGTGAATTGGGGTCTCATTGGCAAGCGTGCTCCGACCTCAAGACCTCATCAGTGCATTCCATGCTTAAGCAACAAAAAATAAGTAAATCGGCATTTCATATTTAACTTCTTTCATCTTCACCCAAAACTAGTATAAATTGTCAAAAAACTGGTTTTGGGCACCATTTTTCCAATATGGCGGCGCGAGCGGCATAGATACGAGATGGTAAAGTGACAATTCGAGAAGAGCACGTCGAAATGGTCGAAATCTATTAAATCACCAATTTTCAAAACTCCCGGAAAACTTTCCATGTAACCCCCTTTTTGAGCACCAAATGTAGAGGTAATTAGTGATCCAGTTGTAGAGGTTGTAAAATCAAACATTGAATGATCGAGATGCAGAAGTCAAGTTTATTTTTTCGATTTATAGAGGTAAAATATCCGTACTAACATGGTTTGTAGGAACTCACTGATTATTTCAACTTAAGAGGGATGAGATTTTGAGTAGGTAATCGAGGTTTTTGGACTTGAAGGGAAGGGATAAAACATTTTTTCGAGTTTTGGAGGTTTTCAATTTATTGAGGTTCGACTTACTGAGGTTCAACTGTATAAACAATTTTACTCTTGACTAAATAGTTTTAACAGAAACTTTAAGCTCTATACATCATTTTAATCAATACAAATAGGTAAATAACTACAATTACCCCGCTTCGGCTTTTTCCACATTTTGCTTATGAAACATTCTTAGTGTATAAATATTCGTAATATGTTACTAAGGGCGTGTTCACATTACACTCACAGTTTGCGGCTAACTGTGAGCCATCAGCTGTCGTTCACCACAATTAAATTTAGATTAGAGCATGCACACAGTACGCTTTGCGGTTTGTGGTTAAACACTCGGCGACCGGTTGTTTTTTATCGGTATTATAGGCGCAAATTCAACCATTCGCAATACGCGCAAAATCTCGAAACGAAAACGAATTCAATACAGTAAACGAGTTCAATGCAGTTTACCTTAACAAGAGTCAGACTGCTGACTGTGAAAGCTGAGAAATAGCTATCTAATATACAGATCGCACTTTCCTTCAGCTCAGACTCAAGGCAGTATGAAAACGAGACCATGTATGTCACTAAGGTTAGTATTTATTTATTTTATTAAAATCGTTTGTACGGAATTTGTGACTTCAAATCAATACAGTTAAGTTTCATTTTACTTTGATGCTATTGTAATCGAATACGAATACGATGAATCGAATTAAATCTTATACTAGTGGTTCGCCCCGAACCTCGCGATATCCCATACCTCGCGATATCCCATAATTCCCAAAAATTTTAATTATATATTGTAATAATTAACTTTTAACATTAGACGCAATAAAAAAAATAATAGTTGACATAAAACTATTTTACTGACACAGCGCCATCTATTAGCATTATAGTGAAGCTATTAGCTTCACAATAATGCTAATAGATGGCGCATTAAAATTAAATAATTTCGTTTCTTTATAACATTTATCTAATTTTAGTATTTGTTGTTCAAGTACAGGATATAACTGAATTTTCAACCAAGTTTCACGTTCTAATATTCAGTAATTCAGAAGTTATAGGGCTCTGACAGACATTTAGACGGACACACTTCTCTGTCTAGTAGGCAAGCGCCCTAGTTGACTCAGAGAACTCGCTTCGCTCGTTCAACTAACGTCAAATCTCAGCCTGAGAGTCGGCGGGCAGACAGAACGCCGCTACTCTTAGTGTAGTGTGAACACATCCTTAGATATATAACGATAGTTATGTGCACGTTTACGTTTCGCTATGTAGGCGGTGCGCGGCAAAGCTCGGGCGGGCAGCCCGTTCTATTTCTAATTCGAGACAGTCATTCGCTGCCGCTTTCCGCGCAGCGCCTCTTCGCTGATTATATAAATAGAAAATACTAATAGGAAAATCGAAGCCATATTAAAATTTAAATACGATAATAAATAATTTAAATAACAAATTGTGTAAATAGAATTCTAAAAATGAAATTGTGCCGCGTGATATCGCTTTAGAAAAATTAAATACCAGTATAAGGTAGCTATATCGATAAATATATATAGTGTAGAGTTGTCATATAATGTGGTATCAAGGAGGAGAGGAGGATGAAGACGAGGATCTCATGTGCTCGCCGGCCATACTGGCACGACGAGCTTCTGAAAGCTGGATCAATGTGCCTCCCGTTGAGGTAAAACAAAATAAACAGTTCTACTTTTCTCTTGTATAAAATTGTACCCGATGTAAGACATCTATCTATTTATCGCTTGATTCTTATCAGAATACTAACCAACCAAATTCAAATTACTATGTAATTAATTTCTACAATGCTTTTATAGAATGTCTTACATTTAAGAGTTTGAATGGTTCGTATTTAAATGAGAAACAAACTTGTATGTGGTTGATATATTGACGCGTGGACTCTGAACCCCATGCTGGATTAACCCACAATAGACAGCACACGTGTAATGCAGCATGTGTATTACCTAAAGATGAATTTAGATGCGGCTTAGTCAATTGATAACATCTCTAACCTTGATTTCAAATAGTACAAAATGGGCAGTAATTTTACGTAACTTCGTCGTAAATGCACTTTCGATTTTTCATTCGGTTGCATCTGAATTTCAATCCACATAGTAAACTTGCCATTTAACAATAAATAAAGAAAAAAACATACTTAGCTCTATTATCAGCCAATAGATTAAAGCCTCAATGGCTTTTTTGAACGGGTAAGGGGCCGGATTGAAACCCAAAAGATGGCTCCACCCATTACACTTTTACGTTGCATTGTTGCCGTGCCCGCGTGTTAAGAGTAAGTTTAAATGCTTATTCTTTTAAAAATCCTAAGAAAAACGTACATTTGATATTTTCAGATGCTGAGCACCCCTCAGACGCTGCAACGCAAGAAATCGCTACCTGACGTAGCAGGCATGCCACGGTTACCGGACGGTGGAGGGATGTCGCGGGAGGAGGTGTCCGCGCTGGGCTCGGCGCGCCGCGAGGAGGTCCGCCGCATGCACGAGGAGTCCGAGAAACTGAGAGCCAACCCCCTCCTCTACCTTGTCAGTCCACAAGTAAAGGTATTATAAATAAATAAATAAACTATTTTAATAAACTAGGGGTTTTATTTATTACGTTTACGTTTGACGACAATTATTTATTAATGGAATGCACTGATGAGGTCTACTCAAATTATAGGTACGTGGCAGGAAAACGGATACTACATATTGTTATAGTGTTTGGAAGTTATAATATAATGTTATGTTTTTCGATTCATCGATTTTTTCATAAGTATTGCACTGAAGTCTAGACTACTCTAAGTCTTCAGTGCAATAATTGAAGATAGCTACCAAACTTAAAACTAAGATTTTCAAATATAAGTCATCGCTGGCTTTCTCTTAGCGGTGAGAATGTCATCTGACGTCATGACCAATTCAATATGACGGTACGACAAATATATTCTAGTTCCTAGCATTAATACCTACGTTAATCAAAAAATAATAACAATCGATTTTGACATAAAACGAAAATTGTTGTGTAGATTTCGAAACCAAATTGTAACTAGCTGTTTTTGTAATTAAACGTGTAAAATATCTTGCTTCCGTTTCTGGCATGCAAGCTAACTCTGTGCTAAACTTTCTGAAATTTAAGGTCTCATATGCAGATTTCGAAAATATATACTTGTCTACTTGCCTGTATAACATTTTGTGCATAAAAATTAAAATATGCCCGATTTATGTTTTACTTTTGTCAGCTTTACGTGCATAATACCGTCACAATGCATATTTGTTTGTTCCAGGACTGGTTCTCCCGGCAGCAACTAGTGATCCTCGTCCTGTTCATCAACATTTCGTTAGGCATTATGTTTTTCAAGCTGCTCACGTAGCGTCGGCGGGCGGCGCACGCGCGTCCAGGCTCGCAGTGTAACTTTGCACGTGTACATAACACTTATTTGTAAAATAAACTCCGTCACCGCCCAAAAAATGTCCGATGTGCAAATAAATACTTTTATAAGTTTACCACTACCTAATTCTCTTTAAACTTATTAAATCTTACCATCCAAAACGATTTTATTTATCTATCTATAGATAAGGACTTCGATTTGCTAGTGAACTTTTATTAAAGTTGTGAAAGTGTGATGAAAAACGAGAAAAAGTTATGGATACAAAGTGAAAATCTGCCCCACCCTCGTCGAGTCGATATAAATTCTTATGGTGTGAGAGTGAGATTTTTGTGACCATTAGACGAAAACTTCGAATGTAAGATGCACTTTACTCAAGAACCTGCATATTGTAGGTTTTCGCTCTTGTTGTAATGTTAAATGCTTGCCTTACTAAATACATACGTTTAGGTAGAAATAAAAAAATCGCAAATTAGAGAATATGCGAATTTTTTTAAGGAACATTAAAATTATAAGAAAATAATATAGCGTAGGTATGGATTTATGTAACTTTTTTACTTTCGACGGTCCAAAGTAATTTTAATTTAAGGCTCTGTAGTAAATTCCTTGTAGCTTCGGAGCTAGCTAAAAATATTAAATACTGTCGATGTTTTAAATATACTTTTGTTTCTATACTTCTATTGTAGACACATTGTATTTACACAGTTATTGTATTGTTGCAGAATTGGAACACTAAAAATTATTATTTTTATTCCTAAACTCAAAGTAAGCACACATATAAATATAATAACGGCATTATGGCCTGCTTTATTCTAAGTTTTAACTTTCTAAATGTACAAAAATTATAATTATGTACATATACGTAATTATTTACTTATGTTATATATTGATTATGTTACCCATACCAAAAGGGATGTTATATTTTATTATAAAACTTAGAAAATTCGTACTTGGCCTGGCAATTAAAATATGACATTTATATAATGAAAAAATATATACTTAAATTATTAAACTATAAATTTCTACATTTTTAAATTAAACATGTGTTATACAAACATGTAATTTTGTGTTGTAACTAAGAAGTCAATTTCATGTATTTGAAGGTGTTATATAAAAAGTTAAATTTTATCTTATTTATTACCTATCTACTACTTATAAAGTTATAAATATTAAGTGTGCGTGTGAGATTGTTGACACGCTGTACAATTACGAAAGTTGTGGGAAAACGCGCAATTCTTTTATTGTTAAAAGTAAGACAATTTTCGCAATTTCATTATTATGTAAAAACTTTAAGTTATCTATAAGAGTTTTAATTACGTGTATCAATTTTATCTACGTTTCACAAATAAAATATTTTAACAAAATCATTAAAATTTTATTTTATTTATTGTTATCCAGTAGATTGTATGGACTGTACCTACATACAAGATGGTGATTATAGTTTTATAATGAGTCAGAGAATACTCATCATTATTATCATCACCAAAATAAATATCTTATTAAAAGTTATACGTCTCAATGCGAAGGATAGTTATTTATCAGTTGTAACATGTTCAAAATAAGTAGACTCACAAGATAGACGTGATTTAAAATTTTAATTGATATTATATATAATATTAATATATTATATTAATACATTATGTATTCTACGAATAATAGTGGACGGTCTAACTAGGTAGGTACAATACATAATAAGTTTGTGTAGTTATCTAAGATGTAGTAAATAGTGCAACAACATTTACCAAATTAATCTGTTGTCTTTATACCTATATGCGTATGATGACATCGTGTTAAGTTTGTTAGAGGCAAATAATAACAAACATCGAAACCATTAGTTTTACGCACACCCAAAGTTACCGTACTTCCTATAACGCATGTAAAACTATTACGAGCAAGTATATTGTAATCCAATAGATTAGGTACCTATATCTAATTACTGAAATATACGTATCTACTCATTAACAAATGAACTACAACATGGCAGGTATTAGTAATATTCGTGATACACTACACTGTAGAATCTACACTTAAGTAAATAATCGAATTATTTATAACATCAATTGACTTTTTTATCGCTGTACGAGTAATCCTACAACTTTAGAAAACATTAACTAGGTCATATTTAGTATATATAGTAGATATACAATTTTCCTTGATCAATTAGATTAATACTATAAGGCTTCGGCCAATACCAAGGTATTTTACTAACCACTCGACCAGAACAGCCGTAAGGTGTGTGGAACTGTATACAAAATAAAGTGTGTGTAAACAAATAATTTATAATGTCCGAGAATTCAAATAATTTTAGGAGACACAGTGCCCACGAGCATCCACCGGTAACATAAGCCTTTAGTTTGCAATTTAAGTTACGAAAGTGAAAACGTGCTCCGTCTACAATTAAATACTTATCTACGACTAAAGTATATGTAAGTTAATTCGTGTTAATTTTAAAGGTCAAAGAAATAAATGACGACCCAATCGATTTAGATGATGTGTTACCCAAAATTGGTGAATTTGGAGTGTACCAGAAGTGTCTTTTGTGGTTCGTCTGTTTGCCCGCTTGCCTTCCCTGTGGATTCTGTGCCTTCAACCAGCTCTTCATGACAGATACACCGGATCACTGGTGCAAAGTACCGGAACTATACAACATATCGCAGGACAATCGTAAAATGATATCCATTCCACGTAAGGTAATGATGTCGATTAGTTTAATGTACCATTCAAAAACATAAGTCTAAACATCTTTGATCATTTTAGGTAGATGATAATTCAACCTTTGAGAATTGTGTACGATACTCAGTCGATTGGTCTACTTTATTGAGCACAAGTAAACAAATAGTTGTAAATGAAAGTTGGCCTGTCGAACCTTGTTTAGATGGCTACGAATACGACACCACTGAAGTCAAATCATCTGTCGTGATAGACGTAAGTAGTCTAAATTTACTCATTTATCGAAAAGTAGAGATTAGTTACAGTTAGAATTAATTTAAAAATACCATTACTAGTCAATAGATAGGCACGTAAAAGTGTGAGTTTGCACGCTACGCAGGTAGTCGTAGCACAGTCTACGCCCTGCACCTACGATTAGGAACGGATTCGAACATTACTGTAGGGTTACTTTGATGCTAATGTTATCAAATTCTTATACAATCAATCGAATTAAAACTAAAACTACGCATACAGATTCGGAAATTAAAATCAATAGATAGGTAAGTAAAAGTATAAGTTTGCACGCTACGTCGCGTCGGTAGGCGTAGCACCGTCTACGGACTGTTAGGAACGTATTCGGACAATGATTTTATATTTCAGCCGCATTTCACAATTTTGGAGGCAGCGACATATCACTGCTTATTAAACGATCTATAATTTTAAACCAAGTCCTATATAAACTGCTTATTATAAGTGTACGCTTAAAATAAATAAGAGTAGGCTACACTGAAGTACTACACAAGTACTACACTGAAAACTTTACTATGAGTTAATTGTTTTTCAGTTCGACTTAGTTTGCGAATTCGACGTCTATCCAACACTCGGCTTAGTTGCACTAAACGTTGGAGGACCTATTGGAGTGTACTCTTTTGGTCTTCTGAACGATCGAATAGGACGAAAAAAATCCTTTTTCGCCTGCTTAACAACGTTACTACTGGGTAGTATGATGACAGCATATGCGCATGAGTTCTGGTTTTGGGTGTTGGCGAGAATAATTGTCGGATTAACTATCCCAGCAGTTTATCAAATACCATTTATAATATGTGAGTATATTTGCTTATTTCATGTGCCTATTTACAAAGAAAGAAAGGAAAGAGATAGACTCTTGTGAAATATTTATGGCGTTTCACATGTCTTAGGATGAATAAGTTAGTTTGAATAGTTTCGCTACTATTTACTTTTTTAATAAAATCCGTTATTTATTGGAAAAAGGTTAGTTATTTTTAATATTGTTTTATTTCATTCTTGTAATTTTTTTTATTTCTAAAATTGTAAATTGTTTTAGCATTGGAACTTGCAGGACCTAATTACAGATCTTTCGTCACTGTAATGACCTGCATATTTTATACTTTGGGGCTGATTCTTTTATCCGGCGTAACATACGTCTTGCGCGATTGGAGATCGCTCGCACTAGCCACATCGGTTCCGTTTTTCTTTTACTATCTCTACTGGTTCGTTTTACCGGAATCCCCTCGTTGGCTACTAATGAGAGAAAGGCTGGAAGAAGCGAACACCATATTAAAAACGATTGCAAGAGTAAATGGAAAAGAGTTACCTGAAGAGTTTACAGCAAAACTTCAAAAACAAGTCTTAGACCAAAAAGAACATGGATTCAAAGAAGCAAAAGCTCCTAGCGTGTTTGCGTTATGTAGAACTCCAAATATGAGGTTAAAAA
Source organism: Hipparchia sbordonii (assembly GCA_038048805.1). Taxonomy (NCBI): domain Eukaryota; kingdom Metazoa; phylum Arthropoda; class Insecta; order Lepidoptera; family Nymphalidae; genus Hipparchia; species Hipparchia sbordonii. The sequence goes on along the minus strand of CM076097.1, from coordinate 6,890,080 downwards.
CCTTTTTAATTACTTTGAACTGGTGTGCGTCAGAAATGGTATATGTAGGCCTAAGTTATTACGGACCAGCTATCGGGAGCAACCAGTATATGAGCTTTTTCCTGTCTTCCGCCGTGGAAATTCCAAGCTATATTGTTTGTTGGATACTAATGGATCGCGTTGGTCGTCGCTGGCCCCTCTGCCTATCAATGGTCATCAGTGGAATTTTCTGTATCGTTACTGTTCTACTACCAAACGGTATTTTGTTGTTTTACCCTTGCACATCACACTAATATTATAAAGGTGAAAGTTTGTATGTGTGTCTGTGTATGTTTGTTACTCCTTGACGCCACAACTAATAAACCGATTTGGCTGTTTGGAATAGAGATAGCTCAAACCAGGATTAACACATTTTATCCCGGAAAATTAAAGTTTCCACGGGAACAAAAAACCTTAATCCAACGTAAGTACCTAACGTACGTAACGTCCCTTAAGTCGCGGGCATCGTCTAGTAAAACAATAATAATGAAATAGTTTTGAGATAAAAAATATGTTTTGTCGTTTTAGATGCTGAAACTGAAACTCTGATTTTGTATTTAATATCGAAATGCTTCATATCAGCGTCGTTTTTGATAATTTACCCGTACGCTGGAGAGTTGTATCCCACGGAGTTAAGAGGAATAGGAATTGGAACGTCTGCTTATATCGGCGGGCTAGGTTTAATAATTATTCCATTCATCAATTATTTGGTAAGAATAAGAATAAGTTCACCACATTTAAGGTATTTTAAGGTTTAAGCTTTAGAGGTTTATATCTACCTAAGTTTTACTTAAGGCCACCTGCATGATGCCGGAAGGAGTTTTGAAATTTTTTGTGAGAAAAGAGGGGGTTTGAAAACTTTGTGACAGTTTAGTGATTTGATCAGAACAATAAAGGGCTGAGAACACCACCTGCACGCGCACGTCACGTACCACTGCGTTGTATGTGTTAGTACATTTTAATGAGAGTTTTTCGCAGGGCACCAGCAACCTAGTTCTGCCTCTGGTTCTCATGGGCGTGGTGTCGGTGATTGGAGGCATCACAGCGCTCCGACTGCCGGAGACGCTGCACTGTCCCCTGCCTCAGACCGCTGAAGAGGGGGAAGAATTTGGAAAAGATTGGACGTATAAGGATTGCTTAGCTTGTGGCGGCCAAAGGTAATTTAAGGCTGTTATTTTTTTAATCAAGCACGCGTAAAGAGGGATTAAATCTGATGGCTTCACTTTCATAGCATAGCTCATCTTTGCTCTCGTGCAAAATGTTTCAATTACTCAAGCTATATTAATTCAAAACTTTTATTTCATATAGGCCAACCCATGGCTCTTGTAACACGTCGACTCTACCACTAAGCCATGAAAATAAAGGTACACTTTTTGGAGGGTTTCACAAACTATACATCTTTACATATCCTTAGTGAAAAGATGACTTTTTGATGAGCATCATGTTTCAACTTCTAAATTATATCCAAACTGAAGAATTTTTAAGGTATTTTCGTCGCAGGGTAATCCGCTAATGATTACGGATTTGAAGAAGCCATAGTTCTGACTTTCGATAGTACGAGTATCAATAAAATATATTATGTATATGCTTAGAATTATTACGTAAGGCCGTTTAGATATACTTTTAGTTCGCCACAACTATATTATAAATATTATGTATGTACGATGGACGTGGTAGTTCCTAACCTCGACTGTGACGCAAGACTGCATTTTTTAAAATATGCCGAGATAATATGGCGAGTTGTGCGGTTTCAAGGTGCTGGAGTGGCGACCCTGCACCGGGAAACACAGTGTTAGCAGACCCCCTTCTAGGTGGACATCAAGCCTGTGGAAGTCCATGTAAGAGACTTATGTTCTGCAGTGGACATCTATCAGTTGATAACGAGAGAGATGCCGAGTTATTTTGAAATTTATCTTGGCAGCAATATTGTGACTAGCTTAAGTATTCATATAGGTAATAGATGCTAAGCTTCGTTACAAATAAATAAATTTAAGCTAAATAATTTATAAATCATAGTCATACGTAGTAAACACAGAGTACATGATACACATAAAATATGGCATCCACGTTTTAAAGACGGCGTAGCTGTGCGCTACGACGCATGCGAGAATATGTAGAGGCAACGTCTACGGACATTGGCCTCTACTATGATATTTGTATGCTACAAATGAAATGAATCTCATTTCGATAACAGCTTTCTAGTTTCGTAGCAAATTGCAAACGGTCTTGTGCCGCTTGCATTTCGACGGACAACATAATATAACGAATCATAGGTTTATAGTATTTACATTATGTCACCAGAAATGTATAGAAATCCAATAAAATTAATCTGTGAGAAATCCTCGGAAATTTATTCAATACAGACCCATTTTAGGGAATGTATGAAATAATTAAGGTTCTTTAATAAGTACATAATATTATGTTTTCCTAATACGATTAATTACACTAATTTTTTTGTTACAGAAGCACAGTTCCACAGTCGGATTCTTACGAAAATTTAGACCAGTTAGAGTTGACCCAAGCTCCGTCTATAGAGGACGTTTTGCCGGATATGCAGCCCATACGGCGGAATTCCATGCGGAAATTAGTTCGCCAAGCAAGCACGTTGGAAACACAGCGGGACAAAGATGGCAGTTTAAAGATGACCTATTGGTTTTAGGATTTGCTATTTTACTCATAATTAAAGCTCTTAAGTTTAAAATGCTTGATAATTTTATATTACTACATAGTACTACCTCGAGGCGAGATACAAAATAAGGTCTGCAAACCCCTGCTGCTGCGAAATAAATATAGCGAAACAAATGAAGCTTATTCTATGCTCAAGTCTCTAGTAGTCCACTACCCCTTTGCCGCGAAATATACACATATTATAGCGAATATCGAACGCAGAGATGAGACTGCCTTGAATGGTCTGAGGTCGTGGGATCTCTCTTCCATAAAACCATAGTTTTAGGTTATGATTTGGTCATTTACAATAAAGGGTAACAAATTAAACGACGAAATAATATCGATATGCATTGCATTTATTATATTCTTAACTGTCATCTTTTAATAAATTTAATAAAAAAATATCACGAAATTAATAGGAATATTTTATAACCTACAGATTAGTTACATATTTACATTACATAATAATGGAATCATACTTGCAACACGCCACCCGACGCCACGTCAGGGCAGCGGCGTTCAGGTGGCGTGTCACAAGTATGTTCGCGTCATAATCTAAAATAGTCTTAAGTCCAATAGACATTCTGTGAAGTGATTAGTAAGCAGATTGGCGCTAATAACTTACGCCCAGTTCCTATATTCAATCTATCTGTTATTTGTCCATAAGTTATCTAGCAACCTTGCACCGCTAGGCAACTTATCGACAGATTGCAGATTGACGAAATATAGGAGCCGGGGGGTTAATCTGTCTTAAAGTAATACTATCCTTTTCTCAATTTCAATTAAGAAAATTCGTAACTATTTGTAGACTCGTCCGTCCCGATTTGTCCGTGAATTGGGACCAATTTTCTCCAAAACTTAACACTTCACAGAATGTGTGCTTATGCGTTTAGACGCATAACGTCGAATTTAAAATCGAGGCGTCGTTAAATCGTCGGTGACATAAGCCATGATTTCACTAATTCAGCATAATCAATGGGCAAAACAATATAAAAAGTCAACCGCCTCGACGCCACTGCATCTTTTTTTTTTTTATTTATTGATAAATCTGCCAGCAGTGAGCGCGTTTCATTTTCATAAAAGGAAGCGCTTTCTTGAATTTCCGCGTTTCACTGACGCCTCGAGTCTTGGTCCTGTGTCTAAGGTCTCTCTGGAATGTTGGTAGCGGGCAGGAGGTGCGATATGTATCGGCTGCGTATCCTGTCGGAATGGGCCTGCGCGGACTCGCGCGTCGACCCCTCCAGTCCATCCCCATCAGGGTTTCTGTTCGAAGGTCCCGAATCGGTTTCTTCTTGATCGGAACTGTCGGCGTGCTCCAGTAAGTTCGCCGTTTCTTCTGTACTGACTCTCGATCTGAAATAAAAAAATTAGTAAATAGAAATATGTTACTTGACATTTTTTGTTCATCTAATTGACCTCTACCAACACATACCACTTTCTTTGTGCACCGCGATTTCAAAAAAAAATCAATATGGCGGCGCGCGCTATGCCAGATCGGTTCAATCCCCATTAAAATTATTTATTTGATTAAGACTAGTGTCTCGTGTGACGAGTCAAATCTCTATCACCGGTTCGGAAACCAGATTCTGCCGAGAAGAGACGGTAAAAATTTCAAAACAAAATTGTTACAATAATATAAAAAATTATAATTACTCTATCTTGTGGGCAGCTGAAGTAAAACTGTTCGCTTCTATGTAACTTTGTCATAAAGAAGTTTATCAACTGTGTTAAAACCTCTAATTTAATGTTAACCTACTGAGGCAAAAAGTTAACCGTGAGTTAACTTTCAAGCAGTTAATGTACAATTAAATGCAATTATTACATTCATATTATGTCATTTCAAAGTGCATTTAAAAAAAACCTAATTATATAATGACATCACACACGAACCAATGCACGCACGATACGCATGCCTGTCGTGTTGAAACTGAAAAAAAGAAATCCGGTAGTTCACTTCCTGTTATTTTGACCGGTTTAGAAAGTAGACTATTACCTATTTTATGGCTCTAGAACAGTGGGGTTAGTATTAGATTTAATTCGATTGATCGAAGTAAGAACGTAAAGGTATAAGAATGCATGAACGAAATTGAGCTCTAATTCAATATAATTATAGTTCATTTTACTTTGACGCTGATGTCATAGTATACGAATACGATCAATCGTGTTAAATCTTATACTAATCCCACATTTTAAAAACGTAAAGCACTCATATCGATGGTTGTACAAATACACTCACTTGAGAGACTCCCTCGCGCTGGGCGACAGGTTGAGCACGCCCTCACTTGCGGAGTCCAGCACGTAGATGAGCACGGCCGCTATCAGCGACACTGCAACCAAACAACACTAATGATGTCCTCATGTCCTCCCGACATTGGTTGCAGGTTCGATCCCCACCCGTTGCACTATTGTCGTACCCACTCCTAACACAAGTTTACACTCATTTGGAGCAAAGAGGAGAACATCGGTCAAGTTCAGCTTGGCTGATTTCTTTTGTTAAAAAAAAAAATTCGGCCACGGCGGCCAATCTCTACAGAGATTAGCCATCTGCGCGGGAGATATTATAGTGCACAAGTCTGTGCGCAAACACAAGTGCACTCTTTATTCCCTCATTCTCAAATCCAATGGGACGGAAATCCAACACGACTGGACAGAGATTAAGCGCAGGACACAGTTTTACGTGCTCTTCGAGACACAGGGGTCATTGCCACAATCCTAACTCGTAGTTTTTGACCTCATTATCCGCAGTCGAACTTGCTAACCACTAGACCAACCAGTGGCGTACATACTGGGTAAGCATTAAGCGGGCAGATGATATAAAATGCAGAAAATTTCCAGTACAAGTTACAAAAACTTAAGGGTAGACTTTTTATAATTTGTACAAAGCCTACCGTTAAGTTTTTTATAAATCGTACTGGAGATTTTTTCCATTTTATATCATCGCCTACCCTGTAGTACATCCTATGCACGCCACTGAGACCAACGATGTAATTAACCAAACAACTAAGGGCCTTTCAGCCAAATCGGTTCAGTCGATGCAACGTGATTGAGTAACAAACACATATGCACATCCAAACTTTCGCATTTATAATATTAATAGGATATAAAGAACAATATTTCTTACGAAACAAACATCCAAGGAAGAACAACTCTAGCATGAAGTATCCATAGTTGTCAACTATTATCCCGGCAAATATTATAGTTACAGCCAATCCCAGATTTTGTACAGCTTGACATCTGGAAGAATTTATTAATTTTAATGTAATAAGTCGGATTAATTTGAAATTGAATGTTTTGCTGGCGAGGGAATCACTTGAGAATGGTTGGATATATTTAGCTATTTTTTTTAAATTATCGTAATTGTCGGACTATCTGATAAGGTTTTTATGGATAGAAAAAGTGTAAAAATTGTTTTCAACTCAGAAAAACTTTTTTTTTCTATCAAGGAAAAAAATCTGAAGGATAGGGAATAGAATAGGGAATAGAACAGAGAATTTAAAGCCTCAATAGCCCAAAGTGTAAAGGTGCGGACTGACTGAATGGTTGTAGGTTCGAATCCAACCCATTGCTCTATTTTCGTACCCACTCCCAGCACAAGCTTTCCGCTTATTTGGAGGGGAAAGGATGATATTAGTCAACTTCAGCTTGCCTATCTTTTTAAAATGAAAAGAAAAAAAAAACGACATATTAACTCTAGAAGTCGCTTCTACGCCATTTCGTAAAGTGCGTTAAATGATAATATTTGACAAGCACGAGGTCACTGGCGAAAGCTAGTTTTATACGAACTTACATTCCATATGCAGTGCCCATCTGACTCTCCGGTACAACCATCGCAACGAGCGGCCACAATCCGCTAGCCAGCAAAGAGTATGATATTCCGAGCAATATCTGTGAACAAATAGAATGTTACCTATTGTTAACACTGTAAAAACCTAAATTTGAATTTCGCGGGCAGATCCTTGTCTTAGGCCTTAAAGAACTTAATCTTACCACTCCGGCATAAGGGTTAGCGAAGGTGAAGGCCAGCAGGAAGTGCGAGGCGATGGTGGCGACGATGCTGAGTATGATCCACGTCACGTTGCGGCCGCTCTTGTCGATGAGGATGCCGAAGAACGGGCTGAGCGCCGCCGACAGGAAGTACACCATCGAGTTCACCGTGTTCGCTTCTTGCGGCAGGAAGTCGAATTTGCGCTCGAAGAACAACCTTCAGGAACAAACACACACAGTTATAACCCGTGCGCATTAACATCAAACCTACAGTAATTTAATTCATAATAATGTAGATCTATGTGAAATACTCACTTCCCTAAAGCAATGAATGGAAAAATAGCCAAGTAATATGCAACACAAATAACAGCCATGAGCCAGAACACGGTTTTGAATTTCAATATATCTTGGAATTGGAATGGTTGATCCGGTTTGGCTTCCGGGTCCTGCCGCCTTAGAACCTTCTCCGCTCTGAGGTCCATCCAGCCCAGGATCAGCGCGCAAATGAGCGAGCCCAGACAAGTCAGAGATGCTAAAACAAATCAAGTTCATTGTTTTATTTAAATGTTTTTCAGTTAATTTTACAAACCAATTGCTGTTGGGGACATCCAAATTACCTTTAATTTGTATTTCATAACCTTTGAACTAATATAGACACTCAGCAAGCACGCTTCAATTCAGAAATTATATGAATAAGTGTAAAAAAATCTCACATTCATAACTTTGTTAATACCACACGCGGCACGACATTAGGTGAAATAAAAACTTTGCACACGACTGTAGTTAATGTAAATAAAGATAATAGAAAATTTGGATTCAAATATTTTTCAATCCAATGATCCACTATTAAATAGGTCCACATAAGTCATGAGAACAGTAACGACCTTGCTCCACCACAATCTTTAAGAGTCATACAAGTAGATAAACAAACCTATGAATAAAGCCACGCCAAGCTTTTCGTAGCCTCCGTAGTAGTTGGCCACCCAGCGGTAAACAGATTCCATGACCCAAAAGTTGACTGTGCTGCCAAACCGAGAGACGGACAGCTGCAGCCCAAACACCATGTTGAGCTCCTTGCCATTGAACCATACCACCACATAGTTGTTGACCGCGACCTGCAAGGACTCGCCGCCAATACTGGAACATGCACATTGCACAAGCATATCTATTACCATGCATCATCATCATTATCATCGGCAGGAGCCCATCAATGGGTCACTACTAAGCACAGATCTCCACTCAGAGAAGGGTTATAGCCTCTATTCCAGCACGCTGGCGCAACGCGAATTGCCTTAATACTTCTGATATGTAATATTATGGAAAATGAAGTTGCGAGCATCAGCTATAAAAAATTAAAAAAAAATACTGCCAATCTGATGTGAACATATAAAGGACAATCAGTAACAATTTATTTTACTAAGCTTAATCAGCAAGTCTCCGAACAGTGAATTGGAAACAATATGGTGGTTCGCTTGTAGCATGATAAGGATGCTTGGAGGCTGAATATATTAACTTTGATTACTGCAATTATTGTGTAATTAAATAAATCTGTTTTACAGTTGACTGAAAGTCGATATAAAACGAAACGAAAAGCCAGGTCTCTACAATAATATTATGTATTATATTTAGTGTACCTACAAAATGATAAGAGTTAATTACCCAAATATAAATCTGCCAAGTATCATTAACCAGTATGCATTAATGTAAACTCCGAATGCAAACACTACTGCCCCAATGAATACAATAGTCATGTATATTATTGTTCCCAGTCTGACACCAAAGCATCTGGAACATACAAAGCACAATTATTTCAGACATATTTTTTAACAAGTTTTTTCTTAATTTAATTTCCCAGGATAAAGTAGCCATGTCACTCTCTAGGTTTTTAACTATATCTATGCAAAAATCAATTTGCTACATTGCTGCATAATTGAAGGATGAGCCAACAAACAAAAATACTTTCTTATTAAAAAGAAAAGTTGATTTCTTTTTTATTATTACACTGTCAAGTACCAAGGGGAATCAGCTAGCAAATTAATTGTGTGCATATAAACTCAAATCATTAAATTGCACTAAGCATAATTACAAAGTTTTATGTACAAATACAATATCAATTTCATTTCATCAAACACATCTAACAGAAATTATAGATAGCATTAATGTTATCGAGTCTCATGATCATAACATAGTTATCAGAAATGACATGTGTAGGTTTTGAATCCCTACTAATATTATAAATGCGAAAGTGTGTTTGTTGGTTTGTTGGTTTGTTGGTTTGTTGGTTTGTTGGTTTGTCCTTCAATCCCGCTGCAACAGAGCTTCGGATCGACGTAATTTTTTACATGTGTGTAGTTGAGAACCTGGAGAGTGACATAGGCTATTTTTTATCCCGGAAAATCAAAGAGTTCCCGCGGGATGATAAAAAACTAAATGTACGCGGACGAAGTCGCGGGTATCAGCTAGTTGTAAATATAGAGATATATTATACTGACCTGTCAACAAGATAACCGCCAATAAAACATAATATTACATTAGGCCATGAGTATATAGAGTATAGTAGAGCAAACTGTGATGTGTTCAAATGTGAGTCACTTTTAAAGTTATCGGCAAGAGCTCCTGGCGTGTCATAACAGAAATATGAACCTGAAACAAAGGATCTTAATACATATAAAATGTATACTTATAATTCTCTGAAACCAAAAAAAGGAGATGCGTCTTAAGATACAATTTTCAATGCTCATCCTTTTAGCTTCAGACTTCATAATATTTTACTATGTATTATAACTCCACTGAATAAATGAAAATATATATTAAACTTATCTTAGATCCAAAACTACATAACTAGTTTGTTTTTATCAAAATCATGAAATGAGTGTTTAGTAAAAAATATGTTTTAAATATTACAACTTACTGCCGATTTTTTTAAGAAGGTTTATTTTCCCTAAGAATATCATTGTTTATCTTATTTATTACTTAACTCTTATATGTATATTGCAGATGGATTTCTTAACAATTATTAAAAATGTATAAATAGTTTATAATTATTATTTAGTTCCTATTCCTAAAAGTGAATTTATCTGATGAAATTTGTCATAACTATATAGTTCCTACATAACTTTCAACTCTCACATACTTTAATACTCACCAAAACAAAGAAAACACATTAACACAAGGCCTATAAATCGATGTGTTTTAGTAGCTGGATGAAAGCAAGAAATAGCTGGTTCTTGCCCAGTCCTAGTGCTAGTATCTGGATTCTCCATGTCGTCAGAAACTAAAATTGTGAAAACACATTAATATAGAACAATTAATCTTGGCCCTCAGATCAACTTTTCGTTATAGATATACTTAGGTAAATTACTTTGCAATTTGGTCAATATCCTCTGGTTGCCTTCCAGGTACAGGCAAAAGCTGCAGAATATCGTATAAAAATTAGGTATCTACTTACAGTGAATAGTGATAAAAACAAAACTATTGTGCCACAGGACATTCACGACGTTTTCTCTCTTAAAAAATTACATATTACTGACTTTTCTCCTATATTATATAAAAAAAGTTTGGTCACTACTCACTAATTCAATTTAATTTTTTTTACTCAATAACAATAATTATTTAGTCCCTAATTTATTAAAGTATTTTTTTATAATAATCTGCCCACTTTTTTACGCGAAGACAAGCAGAGACCACGAACACTAGGGATGAAACGTATATACTGGAACAGGTTTTAAGACTAGGTTTTGCCCAAGACGTCTCGAGACCTAGTCTCTCATCAGTGAACGAACGCGTATCGAGTATTTCGAAGTATGAAACTCGACACTCACACAAACTACAAAGTACCAAAACGGCTCGCGTCCGAGACTGCCGAGAGGCGAGACGCCGCGCGTCGATTGAACGAGTGTGCGTGAATATGAACCTGATGTCGACCGAACTACGACCTTATGGTTTGAACATTAAGACTGTTTTTAAATAACTGAGGAAGCAAGTATAGCTGCAACTAGCTACTTTCTTTCAGATGCCGACCGAATATCGACCTTAAGTCTTGAACATAAGACTGTTTTGAAGCAAGCAAAGTGACAACGAGCTATTTCTTTCTCGTTTTTATGCGAAAAATGTGTTTACACTTTAGTTTTGTACAATTTTGAATTTTTGCCTGTCCTAAGCCTGTGACAGAAAGTATGAAGGGAAGTTTTCATTTCTGAAATAATTAAATAATAAGCCTGCTTTAATTTACTAATATGAGATAATTTACTATTACTACAGTAGTTAACTGTGTATATTGTATATTCCAGCTAGTGTTCAAAGTTAAGTTCGATTACAGTAGGAACTAGATATAAATTGTTTGTCTAGCTTTGATACTTTCCTTGTCAATTTTGTTTGTAATTTTTAATTGTTTTGGGTGTGTCCGTGCGTTAGCTAACAGTTAAGTTACCCTATTCAGTGGCTCGTATTTTATAAACATCGTGTTAAAAACTTAAAATATAGGAGGAAGATACGCGAGAAGACGTTCTAAGTCGTCAATACCAATGGTACTAAGACGCGATAAAATTCGAAACGCCTAAATACTCGTGGAACAGGTTTTTGGAACAAGTATTTTTACGTACGCGTACTCCTAAGACTCAGTACGTATTTTACCTAGTACGTCTCATCTCTAACGAACACTAAGACAAGTTTAGTCATAGATAATACACTCGCAAAGATAAGAAATATACTACATGTAGGTACAGACCAAAGACATATTATGTCTGTGCTCTCTAGTCTCTACCCACTGTCTACGTCCATAGGTACCTACCTCTCTACCACCACAGACTAAGTACTATATACCTATATATACGTATCAGATGGCTCTATGGTAGGAAGGAAATATAAATGGAGATGCCCTACGAACTGTGCCTACCTTCGATCATTCAGCCCTGGACGAGCCTTTACGCAGATTTAGTACTGAATATATTCTGCCACTTTCTGCGGGAGGTGAGGTAATCACGTACAGCCTACGTACAACACACATTTACTCACTTCCGCACACTGTTGTACAAAACTTAATGTCTCTATGAACGCACACTAACTCAAAATCTGTCACACTTACAAGCTAACACGTACGTTTGTACATGTACTTCGGCAGAGGGGAATGCGTGCGCTTGCCAAGTCCTGGATAAATGGTCGAATGTGCCTACAAAAAAAAGGTGCATACCTACAGAATAATGTCGCATAAAATGGTCGCCCATTACGGAGTATGCTTCGAATAGTTTCGAAGTTTGAAACTATCGACATCGATAAGAAGTGAAACGGTAATCAAGCATCTACGAATACACTGGCTCCACGACTTTATTCGCGTGGATTAAGATTTTGTAATTCCTGTGGGAACTTTCTTATTTTCCAGGATAAAATGTTCGGCCGGGCTGTATCTCATGATCCGTAATAGATAAATAGTTAAAATTTTGACATACCTAATGCATATTTCTGTTGCCCTTATAATAACAAATAATAAATACAAAAATTAAAGTGCTCCCCAACTAGAAACGTGTTTTTTTGGCGTTTTTTGGTACGTAAACCTTCGTATGTGAGTCCAACTCTCATTTGACCGGTTATAAAAGCAATGAAAGTTTTTAAAACAATAATTAGTGTAGACTACCAGTGTATTCATAAATGCTTGATTACTGGATCAGTTCTTATCGATGTCGATAGTTTTGAAGCACTCTTCCTAATGGGCAGACATTTTATGCGAGAGCATTCTGTAGGTATGTACTTTATTTTCAGAAGTAGGGCATCTCCATATATTTCCTACCTACCATGGTAACTTCATGTTGACAGCACGTGTCACGTCAGTCGTGTCGTCACGGTCAAGTTCATTGACTTTACAGGATTTTTAGTTTTTCACTTTCAAGTTTTGTAAATGATTATAGATACTTATTATCGATGTATTTACTGGTTAGAATAGAAATTTCATAAAGTTCGCTGGGTTTCATTAGCATTTCGTACTTAAAAGAAGTAACCGATCAATCATGATGAATAAACCGTATAAAGGAGTTTTATTTTGTTTAGTGACGGCGTGGGCTTTATCTGCTGTTATCGGACATTCGCATTCACATTCACACGGAGACGAATCCCCTGCGTTTAAATACAGTAAAAGTGCAAATGAAAAACTGAAAGGAGAACGAGAGCAACAATATGAATCTAATTATGATTTGTACGTGAAGGCTTTAGGTTCAACCATATTTATAAGTATCGTGCCGTTTCTCATATTGTTTTATATCCCGATTGATGGTACCATAGAAAAACAACCGCTCTTAAAAGTTTTGCTATCTTTTGCATCTGGTGGTCTTCTCGGCGATGCTTTCTTACACTTGATTCCGCATGCTCTTATGTCTCAACATAATGGCGCAGGACACAGTCATAGCCATTCCCACAGTGAAACAGAACATGAGCCCCATGACATGACTGTTGGACTTGGTGTTCTAGGAGGCATTATTACTTTCCTAGCTGTGGAGAAAACTGTGCGTTTATTTAATGTAGGACATGGGCATACACATGGTAATGATAAGAAGAAGTCAGATGAAAAGTCCAAGAAATCCAACAAAAATAAAAAGGATGAAATAAAAGTTGCTGGATATTTAAATCTTGCTGCTGATTTTACACATAATTTCACCGATGGATTGGCAATTGGAGCTTCATACATAGCAGGGCAGAGTATAGGACTAGTCACTACTGTCACCATTTTGCTGCATGAAATTCCACATGAAATTGGAGATTTTGCTATACTTGTACAATCTGGGTGTTCCAGAAGAAAAGCTATGATGTTGCAATTGCTGACAGCTTTTGGGGCCATATCAGGCACAGTCATTTCCATATATCTCCGGGGCTCTGGAGATGGTGTTGTGTCCTCTCTCATCTTACCATTCACAGCTGGAGGTTTTATATACATTGCAACAGTGTCTGTGATTCCTGAACTGTTAGAAGGTTCAAATAAACTGTCACAGTCAATTAAAGAAATTCTTGCCCTACTTGCTGGTGTTTATATGATGGTGATCATAGCACAATATGAATAAGATAATTTTTAAACATGTAAAAACTGTATATATTCAATATTGCAATTTTTTAGTAAATTGATATAACATCACAACAATTACTTTTTTTTATGTGATAACCATTGCTTGCCCACCAACACTTTGAACCTGCATGTCATATTGTGAGTGAGCATGAGATCAATTGGCATTCAAAACTGCAAATGAATTTTGCTTAAAATACCTATTTTAAGGATATACAACTGGATAAATGACTACCCTACACTTTCTGTATTAAGACGAAATATTAATAGCCTGTCCAGTAGCCATTTCACATTTGCTGAATTGAATGTCGAACAACAATGTTGGTGGGAGAAACACATTCCAATAGGGTACAATAGAAAAGGTAGTGAGTTTAGATTAATTAAAATTTAAGTAGTAGATTTAAGAATTTCTTAAGTACATTGATTAAGATAACTAGAACTACATACTGAGTTTTCTTGGCAGGGACTTCGTTACTAGATTTGATTTCATAAATCTTCCTTAAAAAGTTTTAAATTAAAATAAAGTTAATTGCTCTAAAACCTTTGTAAATACTGTATTTTTGTTTATAACCACCTAGAAATACTTACACTCGGAAATCCTTACTGTTAGGTTAGAAGACGAGTGAGCCCCGAAATGGAATTCATAGAAATATATACTTATATACCTGGAAAATTATTAATAATTACCGAAAATTATTAATTGTCGCATTTTTTTACATTTACCGTAACATACAATAATAAATCATACATCCCTTTTAATAAGCTAGGTAGGTACTTATTAATCGGCCCAGATAATGTAACTTCGATAAATATAATTTTTAACTACTAGTTGACCTTACGAGTACCAGCGTAATTTGAAACATGCTGTCCCAGATTGATTAAAACATTATAATGTATTCAACTTATTTTACAATAATTATTATAAAATCTTTATGAAAATGTGCAATGCTTGATTTTGTAAATTCATGTAGACTACATATTTCATTAGTTAGCATGTTAAGATTATAATTGGAATATTATGTTGTGATGTCAGTAAGTATAAATTGTGAGACCTGAAATAAATGTATAAAAAATAATTGGCACTGTTTTATAGAAATAATTGAATTATTGTTTAGAAATCTTAATTCCTAATGGTTGATGTTTGAGCTTTGATAGTTATTGAATCTCAAAATCTTTTTTTAATAAAAAAAAAGATACCAGCTGAATTGATAACCTCCTTTTTGGAAGTCAGTTAAAAACCATTACCTACATAATATTGTTTGAGATTAATTGCAAATCAGTCAAATAAGACCCATTCTACCCAATGGGTCTTTTATGACAATATTATGCTATCATGGTAGTAAATAAAACAGTTTTGACAAAAAGATTATTTATTACATAGATTACTTCTTCTTAGACACACCAACAGTTCTACCACGTCTGCCAGTGGTCTTAGTGTGCTGACCACGTACTCGGAGGCCCCAGTAGTGACGCATGCCTCTGTGTGCACGAATCTTCTTCAACCTTTCTAAATCTTCACGCAGTTTAGAGTCTAAATTTGATGATGTCAATTGGCTGTATTTACCATCAACAATATCTTTTTGCCTGTTGAGGAACCAGTCTGGGATTTTGTATTGCCTTGGGTTGGACATAATTGTTACAATTTTTTCCACCTGAAACAATTTTTAATTTGTTACTTTTATAGCTCTCCACACAGACAGCATTTGTGCTTTAGGATATTATTAAGTTACATGGTCTAATAATTAAAAAGGAAGATTTTGCTGTCAGTTTTTTGTACGAAAGGTTGGAGCAAATTCTGTAATTTATCAAAAAATTCTGATACACACCAGAATGCACTCTGCTCACAAATTTGATTAAGATCCTGCACACCTATTTTGCTGGTTATTACACCTAGCACTCAAAATTTTTTAGGTAGTCAGTTTCTTTCTGGTATCTTATAACAGACCTAGCAATTCATTAGATCGAAGTTTGCCAATAATATGCGTTCGTACAAAAAATAAATAATTTTTGTATCTTTTACTCACTTCTTCTTCAGTGCATTCACCAGCACGTTTGTCCAAATCAATATCGGCCTTTTTCAATACAATGTTGGAGTACCTGCGGCCGACTCCCTTGATGGCAGTCATAGCAAACATTACTTTCCGTTTGCCATCAATGTTTGTATTCATAATACGAAGAATGTGTTGAAACTTATCCGGAATGACGAGCGACTGGAAATAAAAATAGTACTTGTTTCAAACAAAATTTACAACAGGTTAACATCACATCAACTATTTTAGTGAATCTGATAAATAATATAAGAACTACAATTCGAGATTAACTAATTTTTTAAGGATTTAAGTACCATTTTACTTAATTCTTTTCGCTTTACGTTCACGAAAAGCTCTTGTCAACACAAAAAAGGAAATTTCAAAGTAACCACAGATATAACATTAAGTTGAAAATGTCAAACATATGTCAAAGTCAAAACCATTTAATTAGCGTGGAATGGCATGGAAGCAGAAAGTAGGTACAAAAAAGTTGAAAACTCACTTCAAGGCACAAACATATAAGAGTAAGCAGACCTAACATAAGAAAAAATTGGCGTTCCAATTACGCCTACATACAAATCTCACGCACACATTGACAGTAAACAGAGCCGGACTTCGAAAAGCGAGGTTCAGCGAGGTTGAAGGGACTGGAGAGTATTTAATATCTGTAATTTGAAATAATATGGAAACTACGGAAAGTTGCCATCAAATTGTAGGTTAAACCCTTATTTTACATTCTGTAAACTTAATTCTATAAATTAATTCTTAATTATGAAAATGGATTCTAATGTGCTAAGTTTCGCGGTTTTGTAATCAAACAAGTAATAATGTTACAAAATAATATTTAATAAAATCAAAACAAAACATGATTTACAAAATCTACCCAAAAGATATATCTATTAGATAAATAAAACAAAATCAAAAAGCAACTTTTTCTCTAATATCTTTTAGAAATACAAACATTGACAATACGATAACATCAACAGTAGTTTAATTAACTCTTACATTCTATTCAGCCTGTATCACTCATTTCAATAACCTTATTAGAATAGTATTACACATTTTAAACTTATAAAAATAACAAAATAAACCATATGTCTCAGTCTTTTCAATAACGTAATAAGGAATAGTATTACTCTATACTCTTTATTAATAGTATTACTAGGCTGTAAATTTTGCAAGTCCATCAAAACTTGATCTCCAGCAGCTTTTCTTTCTACTGGACCTTTTACTGATGATGTAGACATATGCTGAAAACAAGAGTAATAAATTATCAGTTGTCTAGTATTAACAATTTAATAGGTAATACAAATAGGTACACAGCTATATATATATATGGGTATAGCTGTCAATATTTACGTTTAAATGGCACGATGTTTTGGGTTGGTACCTAAATATAAGAACAACTAGAAACTTACTTGTAATGATGAATCAAAAATCATTGGGATTGCATTAGAAGTAAGGACGGTACGAAAACCACTGCAATCCACTAAATGTGCTTCAAAATGTTCAGAACATAGCACACTCGATGTTTTGTGCTGCCAATTTTTTTTATTCGTCTGCATCAACCAGGCATTTTTTATATTTTCATCCTTTGGAAAGCTAAAAAATGATTTAATTTTATAATTTATCCTTACTTTTATAGAAATAGAAATAGAAATATTTTATTTCAAATAAACTTTCACAAGCACTTTTGAATCGTCAATGAATCTACCACTGGTTCGGAATGCCTTTCCCGCCGAGAAGAGCCAGCAAGAAACTCGGCGGTCGCTCTTTTCAAAAAAAAGTAAAAATTTTACAATATTTAATGAAACTATGCTATGTATTGCTTCCACGATTAATTTTCCTAAGTCCAATACAATACAAATAAAAATTAATACAATCCAATACATCTTAAAACAGGCAGGCAAAAACAGACTAATTATTTAATCAAAATATACCCACTAAACAAAACTTGCGCCTGAATACGGCCCTGTCAAATTGTACAAGTATATGAAACGACAAACAAGATCCTGATATTAATTAATTGATAAATATTGCAACAGGAATATACTAGAACCAAAATTACTATAACTGTCTACGAGTTTTGCGTATATAATAATTAGGGACTGCTTCTAAAATGCCGAACGATTATTAATAATCACACGGTAAGCATATAACCAAATTACGAGTCTATAGCACATCAAAACTTACCGATGAAAAGTAATTGCAGGTGTTTTCCTATACGGAGAATTGCCACACAGAGGTGCACAACACTTCACCATTTTATTTCAGAATTTTTGATTCTTTAGACTCGATTTTAAAGCAAATTTAAAAGAATAAACAACTCGCAGGTTATGTTGTTGTTTTTGACAAATTGACATATTGCACCAAACTGTTCTTATTTGTAGCTTACGAATTGCCTCAAGCTCAATTATGTCTATGAGTGCGTAAGTGTTGCAACAACAGAAGTAAAAGAGATAGAATCATATATTTTTTGTTGGAGAGAAGCAAGCGAAGATATTATTTATTCGTTTAGATGTAGTTGTGAAAATTATGTTAGGTCTGCTTACTCTTATATGTTTGTGCTTCAAGGGCTCTAGCCACGCTCTAGCATAGGTACTAGGATGCCAAGATGAGGTCGCTGGCTACGTAGCCACTGTGCGTAGGTGCGTAGCAACCTACCGTAGCTGAATGTAGTTGCCAAATAAGTAGCCAGTGTCTACTCACTCTCTTTTTAAATATTACTACTATTAATTTTTTGTAGAGTTTTTAGCTGAATATGATTTTTGCTAGTATAGTGTTACCATACTATTCCATTGACCACTGGATCGGCTGCTAACTTGCTGCTAGCATTCTTTTTTTGGACCTAGTAAGGGCTTATTACACTGCTTTACACAATGCTTTGCTTGCTCTGTGCGGTGTAAAGATAATGTAGCACGTAGACAATGATAGTACGGGTGACATTAGAAAAACCATTTCTTTAAGATTCCTTTTCACTCTTGTCCATGGAGAATATATATAGGTAACCAACCTCTTGTCCGTTGCCACGATATAGGTACAAAAGACCTACCCTACAATAATTATTATGACCACTGATCTTTAATCTATGATGAACACTGGACTTGTATCCGAAGAGTAACTACCGGAACCACAAACATATAAGAGTAAGCAGACCTAACATAAGAAAAAATTGGCGTTCCAATTACGCCTACATACAAATCTCACGCACACATTGACAGTAAACAGAGCCGGACTTCGAAAAGCGAGGTTCAGCGAGGTTGAAGGGACTGGAGAGTATTTAGTATCACAGATACTTTGAAATAATATGGAAACTACGGAAAGTTGCCATCAAATTGTAGGTTAAACCCTTATTTTACATTCTGTAAACTTAATTCTATAAATTAATTCTTAATTATGAAAATGGATTCTAATGTGCTAAGTTTCGCGGTTTTGTAATCAAACAAGTAATAATGTTACAAAATAATATTTAATAAAATCAAAACAAAACATGATTTACAAAATCTACCCAAAAGATATATCTATTAGATAAATAAAACAAAATCAAAAAGCAACTTTTTCTCTAATATCTTTTAGAAATACAAACATTGACAATACGATAATATCAACAGTAGTTTAATTAACTCTTACATTCTATTCAGCCTGTATCACTCATTTCAATAACCTTATTAGAATAGTATTACACATTTTAAACTTATAAAAATAACAAAATAAACCATATGTCTCAGTCTTTTCAATAACGTAATAAGGAATAGTATTACTCTATACTCTTTATTAATAGTATTACTAGGCTGTAAATTTTGCAAGTTCATCAAAACTTGATCTCCAGCAGCTTTTCTTTCTACTGAACCTTTTACTGATGATGTAGACATATGCTGAAAACAAGAGTAATAAATTATCAGTTGTCTAGTATTAACAATTTAATAGGTAATACAAATAGGTACACAGCTATATATATATGGGTATAGCTGTCAATATTTACGTTTAAATGGCAAGATGTTTTGGGTTGGTACCTAAATATAAGAACAACTAGAAACTTACTTGTAATGATGAATCAAAAATCATTGGGATTGCATTAGAAGTAAGGACGGTACGAAAACCACTGCAATCCACTAAATGTGCTTCAAAATGTTCAGAACATAGCACACTCGATGTTTTGTGCTGCCAATTTTTTTTATTCATCTGCATCAACCAGGCATTTTTTAGATTTTCATCCTTTGGAAAGCTGAAAAATGATTTAATTTTATAATTTATCCTTACTTTTATAGAAATAGAAATATTTTATTTCAAATAAACTTTTACTTTTGAATCGTCAATGAATCTACCACTGGTTCGGAATGCCTTTCCCGCCGGCAAGAAACTCGGGGGTCGCTCTTTTAAAAAAAAAGTAAATATTTTACAATATTTAATGAAACTATGCTAGGTATGTATACAGTGCTTCCACGATTAATTTTCCTAAGTCCAATACAATACAAATAAAAATTAATACAATCCAATACATCTTAAAACAGGCAGGCAAAAACAGACTAATTATTTAATCAAAATATACCCACTAAACAAAACTTGCGCCTGAATACGGCCCTGTCAAATTGTACAAGTATATGAAACGACAAACAAGATCCTGATATTAATTAATTGATAAATATTGCAACAGGAATATACTAGAACCAAAATTACTATAACTGTCTACGAGTTTTGCGTATATAATAATTAGGGACTGCTTCTAAAATGCCGAACGATTATTAATAATCACACGGTAAGCATATAACCAAATTACGAGTCTATAGCACATCAAAACTTACCGATGAAAAGTAATTGCAGGTGTTTTCCTATACGGAGAATTGCCACACAGAGGTGCACAACACTTCACCATTTTATTTCAGAATTTTTGATTCTTTAGACTCGATTTTAAAGCAAATTTAAAAGAATAAACAACTCGCAGGTTATGTTGTTGTTTTTGACAAATTGACATATTGCACCAAACTGTTCTTATTTGTAGCTTACGAATTGCCTCAAGCTCAATTATGTCTATGAGTGCGTAAGTGTTGCAACAACAGAAGTAAAAGAGATAGAATCATATATTTTTTGTTGGAGAGAAGCAAGCGAAGATATTATTTATTCGTTTAGATGTAGTTGTGAAAATTATGTTAGGTCTGCTTACTCTTATATGTTTGTGACCGGAACACTATTACTAAGCCTTCGCTGTACGTCCGGCCGTCCGTCTATCTGTCTGTCTGTCAGCGGGCCGTATCTCTGGATCCGTAATAAGTAGAGAGTTGAAATTTTTAGATACCTAATGTGTGCAAACAATGAAATTGAAAATAAATTACAATTAAACGGGGCTCCCCTATTAGAAATGCGTTTTCGGTATTTTTTGGTACGGAACCCTTTGTATACGAGTCCGACTCGCATTTGACCGGTTATTTGGACCTACTTGATTGACGCCATTATGGACCATAAAAACTGTTTGTATGGGGATAGCTAGGCCAATGCTAATCATAGATTTTTTTACGGGTCAGTATACTACTGTTTTGATTCAACTACAAGATGCGGCCCTGTGCTTTGTATGTGTGTGCGTATTGTTTACGTGCGTGAGAAATTGCCACGGTATTTTTGTCGTTATGTTTAGTTTGTTATGTCTGTGGTGTACTACTATCCTCTAAAAAATAAAGTTGGTAACACTGGTTGGCAACAACTGAAAATTTTAATTTGTCATTTGTGAATTTTGTGTGTTCTTTCATCGTGTGCCGGTTACCAATTTTTCTTCGGTTAATAGGTTTTTCAGATAGTTGTAAGTTGATTTAGAATACAAAATAACAAAATGATTACAGAACCGACATTAACGCTAATACAGGTATTAGAAAAGACTATATCACCAGGTATGTAACGCTTTCTTCAGTTTCTTCGCAGAGCATGCGATGGCGCTTCTTTATTGTCAACTGACTTTTCACTTTTGTAAACCTACGTTGCACGAATCTTTATGACTAATTTCAATGAAACGATAGAAATTGTATTAGATTAGAACCCCTTTACGGTTAAAATTCGATTTTAGAGATAAAGGTAAAACTCATAAATAACAAGATAGCGTAACACGTTATTCCACTCGTCAATTTAAGAAGTTTCTGGGCTTTAGATCATTTCTTACGCATTTATGGCTTATTTTATTAATGTTTCTTTAATAACACTGATGATTTTAAGAGCATCGTTTTGAGAAGACACTGCACTATAACCTCACATTATGCTGTTTGTTAAGTTTGATGAAGGCTATGTCTGCCCTCTAAAGACACTGTCGATGGACTGAATATTGTGCCTATATTCACAAAATAACATTGCAGATCGAAATGAATTGGAAGCAGCAGAGAAATACCTTGACCATGCAGCAGTCTCTAACTTCACAATTTTCATCAAGATGTTGTCGGATGTACTGGTACAGGGTGGCAATAGCCAAGTGGCTAGGATGGCTGCTGGCTTGCAGTTGAAAAACCATCTTACTTCGAAAGACCCTACACTTAAACAACAGTACCAGCAGAGATGGCTAGAGCTACCTGAAGCTACAAGACTATACATTAAAAAAAATGTAATTCTATTTCTTTATTTAATAATAGAGCAATGAGCGTTTAATTGAATATTTTAACTATGATTATTATTATAATAACAACTTATTATAGTGTCTTGGGCTGCTTTCCCTTTATAAATTTACTAGCAGCCCGCTCCGGCTTCGCACGGGTATAAAATATATAGCCTATGTCTCAATGTAAAACATATAAACTTTCCTCTTCAATCACTCTATCTATTAAAAAAAACCGCATCAAAATCCGTTGCGTAGTTTTAAAGATTAAAGCATACATAGGGACAGAGAAAGTGACTTTGTTTTATAGTATGTAGTGATACTCTTGTTTTGTTTTCTGAAATAACTTTATTTTTCACTCTTTCTTTCATAGCGGGAAGTTCATTATTATAATTTTATTATGGTCCCTTTTATTTTGCAACAATTTAAAAATCAATTTAATAATTGCTAAAAAAATGTTAGTGTTAATGATATATTTTATTTTAGATATTAGCAGCTATTGGCACAGAAAATAGTAGACCTAGTTCGGCCGCCCAGTGTGTAGCATACGTAGCAGTCGCTGAGCTTGCTGTAGGACAATGGAATGGTCTGATCCCCATCCTTGTAGAAAATGTTGTCAATCCTCAATCTACAGAACTAAAGAAAGAAGCAAGCTTAGAGGCTATTGGTAAGTGTAACTCTTATTTTTAAGTTTTTTACTATAACTTTTTTGCTTACTTATCTATCTTATTTTGCTAGACTTATCTAATGCTGAGATCTATAGAGTGTGCTCTGAATCAGCTCAGACTTAAGATAGTGGTTAGAACGAGACAAAAATATGCTCTGACATAAATCTGTCTCATTTTAACTCTGTCTTGAGTTTGAGCTGAGTAAGAGTGCACTCTATAGATTTCAGACTAATTGTGGAACAATTGTTTCAAAAAGTAAAGAAAAATTAAAATACACTTATGAAAATGCATCACTAACTTAATCTAACATTACAGGGTGATAATTCATGCCATGCTACTTTCTCATGTAGACTACTTTCTAATAAAATTTGTATATTTGTATAAGTTTCTAAATGCCTTTCATTTTTTTTTGTGTTTTCAGGTTATATTTGTCAAGAAATAGATGCTGAAGTGCTTACAGAACAAAGCAATGCCATTTTAACTGCCATCATCCATGGGATGAGATCTAGTGAGCCCAGTACTCATGTTCGTCTTGCTGCCACTCAAGCTCTGCTCAATTCACTTGAATTCACACGGGCCAATTTTGATAAAGAAAATGAGAGGAATTTTATCATGGAAGTTGTTTGTGAGGCAACACAATCCTCAGATATGAGGATAAGTGTAGCAGCACTTCAATGTCTAGTGAGTTTTTTGCTGTTAATTAATGAAGCAGTTTGAATAACTAGCCAATTCAAACAAAAAAGTCTGTATTTGTTGTCTGTATCTGAGGCTATAATTTTTAATGTTAACCCATTAACTTTAGCTATGCATACATGTGTTAGTATGGAGATGTTGAATCATGATGTTTTTCAGAACTTAATTTCTATGTCATTTAACATTGATTTATTTAACTTTTTCAAACTTTAATAGGTGAAAATATTATCTTTATATTACCAATATATGGAACCTTATATGGGACAAGCTTTGTTCCCCATTACTTTAGAAGCCATGAAGTCTGACATAGATGAGATCTCTTTGCAAGGAATAGAATTTTGGTCCAATGTTAGCGATGAAGAAATAGATCTCGGGATTGAAATGGCTGAGGCAAATGAAGCAGGTATGATAATACTATTTAAAAAAATAAAAGTAATGTCATTTGCAACTTAACAGTGCACTTCACTTCAGTTTAAATTATTTATTCTCAGGTCGACCACCAGTAAGAACATCAAGATTCTATGCCCGAGGAGCATTGCAGTATATAGCTCCGGTGTTAATGCAAAAACTAACAAAACAAGAAGATTCTGATGATGAACTTGAATGGAATCCATCCAAAGCTGCTTCAGTATGTTTGATGCTTCTTTCAAACTGTTGTGAAGATGACATTGTCCCTCATGTTCTGCCATTTATACATTCAAATATTAAAAGTGAAAATTGGCGATACAGGGAAGCAGCACTTATGGCTTTCGGTTCTATCTTGGGTGGTCTAGAATCAGCTACACTTAAACCACTCGTTGAAGAAGCAATGCCTACGCTCATTCAAGCCATGTATGACTCAAGTGTAGCAGTACGAGATACAGCAGCTTGGACGTTTGGAAGGATCTGCGAAATTGTCCCAGAGGCAGCCATAAATGACACATATCTGAAACCACTTTTAGAAAGTCTCATGAGTGGACTTAAAGGCGAGCCTCGAGTCGCCGCAAATGTTTGTTGGGCCTTCACAGGTCTTGCCGAAGCTGCATACGAAGCCGCTGATTGCAGTGACTCCCACCAACCAAAGACCTACTGTATGTCCACATACTTTGATTACATAGTTGAACGACTGCTAGAGACCACAGATCGTCAAGATGCAGCGCAGCATAACTTAAGGTCGGCCGCCTATGAAGCTCTAATGGAAATGGTCAAAAACTCTCCAACTGACTGTTATGTCACCGTGCAGAAAACAACCATGGTTATATTGGAGCGGCTGCAACAGGTCCTACAAATGGAGAACCATATCTCTAGCCAGGCAGATAGGTCCCAATTGATTGATCTTCAGAGTCTGCTATGTGCCACCCTGCAATCGGTCCTTCGCAAGGTAACCCCCGAAGATGCGCCGCAAATATCTGACGCCATTATGACAGCTCTCTTGACAATGTTCGCTGGTAATGCCGGGAAGGCAGGTGGCGTTCAGGAAGATGCTTTGATGGCAGTATCTACATTGGTTGAAGTGTTAGGAGAAGGGTTTCTTAAATACATGGATGCTTTCAAACAATACCTATATGTCGGTCTCAAGAATCACCAAGAATACCAAGTGTGCATATCTGCTGTAGGTGTTACTGGTGACATATGCCGTGCACTAAAGAGTAAGGTAATTAAACTGATGGTTTTACTTATTACAATTAAGTGCGAAACACAAAATATTCTAGGTTTACTTACATATACTATCCGCATCTATGCCACTGTGGCGAGACAGTGGACGAGTTTGGACATCACGGGCTTTCCTGTGCCAAAAGTGCCGGTCGCTTCTCACGTCATGCTTCCCTGAACGATGTCATTCGTAGATCTCGTGTCACCGCTAAAGTGCCTGCAGTATTAGAACCTGTTGGTTTGGCACGAAGCGATGGCAAGAGACCTGATGGTATGACACTTGTTCCTTGGAAGCAAGGAAGGTCGCTAGTGTGGGATGCCACATGTGTTGACACACTGGCAGCGTCTCACGTACAGGCGACCTCCGCGGCGGCGGGAGCGGCGGCTACTAAAGCAGAAAGGGCTAAGCAGCGCAAATATGAAAACATAGAAAACAATTTCATATTTGTGCCATTTGGTGTTGAAACCCTGGGGTCATGGGGCGAGGATGCTAGATCCTTTTTTAAGGATCTGTCATCCCGTCTCATAGAGTCCACTGGTGACCGGAAGGCTGGAAGTTACCTCGGCCAGCATATAAGTTTGGCCATTCAGCGGGGTAACGCAGCCAGCGTTCTGGGCACTTTTCCTCGTCCCAGTGGTTTAGATGATATTTTTTATATTTAGCTTTTATTTTTGATATTTACGTTTTAGTTTTAATTTAGTATTTAGTTTTATATTATATTAAGTATTACTATTACATATCTTACATATTATATCGACCGTAGCAATTAACAGTGTCGGATCTACATTTTAACGATTTTCATTTTATTGCATTAAAGGTCTTAGAATAAAAATAGCAATGCCCCCACCAGTTATGAAACTTTTAAAATCAACCAACCATCTTTGGTTTTTGCAAGTGCAAAAATTAGGTATATTGACTATTCTTCACTTTTCACATATTTGAAACTTTGAACAGCCGTACCCTAAAGTAGTGATTTTTCACATACGACTATGTTAATTGCTACGGTCGATATATCTTGAATTTGAAAATTTATATTGGCCTTATCTAAACTTATCAGATCAATGTTGCCAATCCAACACAATGAAACTCTCCGACCTGAATGAAGATCTATCTGATCTGATGAAAACTAATTGGAATGCTCTCTTACTGTTAATAGTAGTAGTTGTGTAATACTTTATTACTGTGTTTTTATAGGTGCTGCCTTATTGTGATGAAATAATAGTACTTTTACTGGAGAATCTTGGTGACCCATCCATACATCGTTCAGTTAAACCACAAATTCTGTCAGTGTTTGGTGATATAGCACTCAGTATTGGCCCTGATTTCAAGAAGTATTTTGATGTAGTTATGCAAATGCTGCTGCAGGTTAGTGATTATTTTTATCATAATAATGTACAATTAGGAACTTATTGTAGTTTGGCAAACTTATGGGCTTATAAGATTATGAGATGTGATGGTGATTATAATGATATGTGAATTTCTATATTATTATTATTTATTTATTCATTTATTCATTTTTAAACTGTGTGTAAAGACACATTTAATAAATAGAAGTTACTACACAGTTCATGAATTCCTTAATGACAAAGTAGCTTAGAACCAATCTGCTTTGCTTCAGCTGTCCACAAGATAGATAAGCTACAATACTGTAAGATTTTTTGTTGTGAAAAGAGCAACTGCTGAGTTTCTTGTTGGCTCTTCTCAGGAGAATCAGCATTCCGAACCGGTGGTAGATTCTCGAGTTGTCATAAGAGCCACAAGTTGGTCTACATGAAATAAATAATTTTGAATTTCAATATGAGTAAATTATTTCTTAATTAATTATTATTTTAGGCCAGCAATGCTCAGGTGGACCGCAATGATTACGATATGGTAGAATACTTATGCGAGCTTCGGGAAAGTGTTCTAGAGGCGTACACTGGTATCATTCAGGGGCTGAAGGGCACAAGTGGCGAGATCCAAGCGGACGTGGCAGTGGTAGAGCCGCACGTGGGTGCCATTGTGAACTTCATGATCCAGGTAATATTAGTACTATTTTTGTCTTACAGCAATGGATGGAGATTTTTAAAACTAGTGATATCATTACAATTGCGAGTATATATGCGAAAATAATATGTATGTTTGCAAAAATGTAGATCTTTTTAAGAACCAGAGCTATATTTATGAACAGTAATGAAAATAGACTAGAAACCCAGAGGTTCATAGATCAAACTTAAGAACGCTATTGCATTGTTTTTTCGTAATAGTGTTCACTACTATAATAAAATCTTTTTGGAGGTACAGTTTGTCTGTCTGTTTTCCTCGTAGCTGCCTAAAGAATGGACCGATTGTGATGCGGTTTTCTCTGTTTGATGCTGATGTAATAGATGTGGTTCTTAGTTATAAATAATTTGTGAAGATCTGCTAAGGCGTTGAAAAAGTCACAGTTTGATTATAGGTGTCATTATGTGCCTAATTGTGGTGAAACGGGAGCCTCTTTATGAGCAAGTGTGTTGAAAAGGTTTTTTGATTTCCGCGGGAACTCTTTAATTTTCCAGGATAAAATGTAGCCTATGTTTCATTCAGCCAAATCGGTTCATTCATTGTGGCGTGAAGGAGTAACAAACAAACCCACACACACACACACACATACAAACTTTCGCCTTTATAATATTGGTAGGCTGTTGGCTGTTTATATCCTTCACATGTAGGTGTTTTAAGTTTTGAATTTCCACTCGTTTCGGCAGGTGGCGTCGGAGCCGGAGCGCACGGACGGGCACATGTCGGTGATCGCGGGGCTGACGGGCGACCTGTGCACGGTGTTCGGGCAGCGCGTGCTGCCGCTGCTGGAGACGCGCCCGCTGCTGGACCTGCTGCAGGCGGCGCGCCTGTCGCGCACGCCGCGCACCAAGACGCTCGCCAACTGGGCCACCAAGGAGATCCGCAAGCTCAAGCAGCAGGCGCCGCTCGCTAGCTGGTGAGTACACGGCTACAGCGGGATCGCGGGGCTGACGGGCGACCTGTGCACGGTGTTCGGGCAGCGCGTGCTGCCGCTGCTGGAGACGCGCCCGCTGCTGGACCTGCTGCAGGCGGCGCGCCTGTCGCGCACGCCGCGCACCAAGACGCTCGCCAACTGGGCCACCAAGGAGATCCGCAAGCTCAAGCAGCAGGCGCCGCTCGCTAGCTGGTGAGTACACGGCTACAGCGGGATCGCGGGGCTGACGGGCGACCTGTGCACGGTGTTCGGGCAGCGCGTGCTGCCGCTGCTGGAGACGCGCCCGCTGCTGGACCTGCTGCAGGCGGCGCGCCTGTCGCGCACGCCGCGCACCAAGACGCTCGCCAACTGGGCCACCAAGGAGATCCGCAAGCTCAAGCAGCAGGCGCCGCTCGCTAGCTGGTGAGTACACGGCTACAGCGGGATCGCGGGGCTGACGGGCGACCTGTGCACGGTGTTCGGGCAGCGCGTGCTGCCGCTGCTGGAGACGCGCCCGCTGCTGGACCTGCTGCAGGCGGCGCGCCTGTCGCGCACGCCGCGCACCAAGACGCTCGCCAACTGGGCCACCAAGGAGATCCGCAAGCTCAAGCAGCAGGCGCCGCTCGCTAGCTGGTGAGTACACGGCTACAGCGGGATCGCGGGGCTGACGGGCGACCTGTGCACGGTGTTCGGGCAGCGCGTGCTGCCGCTGCTGGAGACGCGCCCGCTGCTGGACCTGCTGCAGGCGGCGCGCCTGTCGCGCACGCCGCGCACATGAGGCTTAGCCAGCTGACAGACAGATGGACACTGGAGGCTTAGTAGTGGTAAGGGTCCCGCTGTTATCCTTTGGGTAAAAAAACCTAAAAATGATTGCTAAAGTTTGATTCTTCACACTTTCACCTCTGATTGACTGAACTTATGGAGCTCTTGCTGCATCAATACATTTGAATCAATAGTGAGAGAGTACCAAACCAATCAGCACTAGCAATCAATTTTAGGGTTGCAACTACGGAACTACTACCCTACACTGCGCGTGGCCTGACACGTGATTGGCTATTTATTAGTCAATCTCACAGCTGAGTACATTTTGGTATCGTGCAAATAATCGCACGCCTTGAAAACCGCGCCGGGCCAGAGACGCCAACACAAAATGTATCAATCTGATCCAACCAGAATTTACATAATAATAATAATAATAATGTTATTTTATTTATTTAAAAGAAATATACATTTTATATTTACAATATGTAAATTAGATACTGGTGAATCAAAAACCTAATTAGGTTTATCCATTCACCGGTAGGTATTCATGTGAGCGCCCTGAATCATACATTATGTAATGTTACAACTTATATATACTTATTATTATTGGTCACTAGCTGAAACTCTACACTTTGTCCACGTGAATTTAGTTTTTTAAATTCCGAGGAAACTCTTTAATAATCGCGATAAAAATTACCCTACGTCAGTCTCTAGGTATTCAACTAAGCCCATGTCAGTCTACAGGTCTTCTAAGCCCATGCAAAAAGTCATTTCGGTCTGTAGCACTGATCGTAATTGAAGGACAAACCAGCAAACACACGCTGTCGCATTTATAAATATTTGTAAGGATGGTTGTATATCTTTTGTTTGTTTTAAAAAAAGAGTGAATATTGCTTGTTTGCAGTGACATTCTCACAGCTGCAATGATCCACTGCAATGATCCACAGATCTTTTTACTGTATAGAACCTACTGCATGCAACCATTTTTTTAGTAAATATGGAATTCTCTTTTTGCAGATTTGAAACATCATGGAACAAATGTGATGTAACGAAGTTTCAATCAACTTACTGCTGGTAAATTTACATGTATTATTGGGAGGTCATATCATTTTATTATTTTTAAAACGTTAGGTGCATTTATATTTATTGGGGCATTAAGAATTGCTTATAATTTTTAATTCACTAAATATACATTTACAACTAGCCTTCTAATCTAGATTATTACGTAATATTCTATATGTGCATAAACATATACATCCATTATGAAATGTTTATGAGTGTTCTTATACATATTACGATAATTAAGAGTGCAGTAACAACCCATGAAAACGGCATAAATTGCAGCCTAGATGTATTGAATTTGATAAGGCTTCAATTGAATGAGAACCATTTGGGCTTTATAATAGGTGATTTTAAATGGAGTAATAGTTTTTTCTTTCTTTTTTCACATAGTCATTTTGTGGCCAATGCACCTAGCGCAGCACTTGAAATACTATGTAATGCCTCACCATAATCTTTCCGTAATATTCTAAAAAAATATTAAAGCATTTTCCTATTTGGTATTATAGATACAGACAGTGGCTGTGGTATCTTTACTTATGTGATGTGAAAGAGATTTGTATGAAAGATGAAGTATGTTATTTTAGGCATGATGCACATTTGCAAGGGATTATGAGTTTTATAAATTATTGTTTTGTAAGATATGATAGAATCTATGAATGATGAAGAATGTGTGGTGATTAGTGTAAGAGAATAAACATATTTTGTAAACTTAGACATTATAGTATCAGCCCCCTGAAAAGGATTGGTATCGATGTCATAAGGTGTCACGAGCGAGACGTAAGGCCGCCATATTGGTGCCAAACTTTTTTTTCATCACGATAATTTCCTGAATAGTTATAAAATTTAAATAGTTAGTATAAAATTGTGTTGTTACAATAGTGCAATTACACGTAGACTATTTGAAGACTACCTATACCTATCGTGATTCGTAATTTTTACAGCAAAGTAAATTATAATACATAGAAATTTTGTGATGAACAAAAAGACAGTATTTGCCTTTATTGCTCATGTTTTGTACATATGTAATTAACAGCTCTTTTTCTTGACAAACCTACATAATACATTTTGTTACAAAATGTTAGCACTGACAAGTAAAAATATTGTGTCCCCCTTTTGTTATCTTGTATTGTTAAAAATGTTCGTTTAGGAATCTCAGTCGGTTGTTAATTTAAAAACTTGTCTTTTACCACTACCTACTGATTTTGAATGTTATTAAATTTTGCAATTTGTTGTAGTTTTCAAATATTATTGGTAAAAAAAAAAACTGTTTGTTAAATTACATATACATTAAAGAAGTCCTCATTTATGCAATTAATTTTAAAGACGGACAATAATCAGTTTCCTTTTAATGAAACTTTTTTGCTATTGTAATACGTCAGTGCCTTGAAAGCATTCGAAGTTTTTTCGGGTTCGAAATTCCTTATCACGTAAATGTTAAACATTCACGTGAGATAATTTTAATGGATATCGAGCGCTAAATCTATTTTCCTGTACCAATAGTTGTAGCATTAAAGGACTGTGAGCTTATTGAGGGCGGACTGAAAAACAATTTTTTTTATTTAATTCGAAATTTGAGTGTTTGCTAGTCTGTGAGCATCACTGGCAGGGATGATGTTTGCGCGAATTATGCAAGATTTATAAGAGACGACTGTCGTTACCTTGACCTCTTGTACATCACCATCCATGAGAATGGAATCGGCACGATGCAAATCAATGACTGATCATAATTGTATAAATATAAAGATAAAATCTTTTGCTGAAAGCATATTCGGTGTTATGTCCAAGAGCTCATTGTTAACATTGTGTTTTTACTTGATATGCGTGTATAGTTATAGGGAGTCCATTATTACATCTACTGACCGATTTTTTCGTCACGATTCATTTACATAATATGTACTTATTACTAAGGATGATAGGAGAATATGTATGAGGACTAGTGCCATGCCATGAAAGGTTCTGAATTAGAATCATAGGCATTGAGTCGATGAATACCACCCACTTTTCCTGCGCGGATCAAATATTAGAAGATTATTTTGTTACATCTTTATTTCTATTTGTTTTACCCACAAATACTATCCTGTAAACAGTTCTATGATATTAAATGCAAATTTAAAATTATTGCGTTTTATTTGCCAAAAACCTACAAAGAAAATTTGGAAAAAAAGTAGCTACGTATCTGTCGTTGCGAAAATCGAGCATTTGAAGCGAAGTTTGAAGGTCTGACTACCAATGCGCGTTAAAAGAATGGTTGCAAATCGCAGTAGCCGTCCCGCCGATTCTGATGAAAACTACCTCTACTTAACAAAGCTAAACCTGATCAAGTACTTAATTAAAATTCTAAGTACATAAATACGGGTAACACAAATAAGAATAACTATAGTAAACATTTGGTAGGTAGATAGGTACCTTTCTATGTCCTTTGGAAGTGCAAAAACGTGAGGAATCTGCTATTGTTTAAGAAGCCGAATGCGATGCATTATGCTTTTATCTTCATTTTAGTATAGTGGGTATCGTATCCTATGTATGTATGCGACGAAGCGACGACGCGGCGCGTAATATCAAACCGCGCGTGCGATTCGGCCGGCATCACTCTGAATTTAGTCTCTTAAAAGAGGTACACCAACCTAAACTGCGTAGTGCACTAGGCCTGACAATACCTACAAATATTTTCTAAAAAAAATTAGCAAATAAATGGTAGCAAACTTTTGTTGTTGGAAAAACTAGCAAAAAGGAAAGGAAGGGTTTCTATCCTTGACCTGTATGACAATGTTAATGTAATACGCATATTATGACAAGTTTTTATTTTCTTTAAAATAATTGACTATTTTTAGCAGCTACATACTTATTGATTCAACGAGAATACTAAAATAAGAAAAAAGTTAAAAGACTTCATTTCATTTGATAGTTCTTTAATGTACCTAAATTATGTAATAGTAAATAACATTACGAAGCATAGAATCGTAATAATTCTTCATCTTTTGGTTTTAAAATACATCTGTCTTTTAGATTTACAACCCAGCCAGGCTCCAAACCGTAAAATATCTGTCTGGGATCTTTTCTCTCACATAACATATTATAATTAGGATCACTTTCTAATTTTGGTAATTCATATCCATATTTCTGAGATAACCTTAATCTTTCCTGTGAAATCTTTTCAGGATCAGCCAAATAACCTCTTGTTTCTGCACTAGTATAATATTCAATGACATCTGGTGGAGGTATCATTCTTCTTGGTATGGCTTGACCCGTTTCAAAAAATTTCTTAGGATTTTTAAGTAGAAATAGACTGTGTGGATCATAATAAGCGGTTGTGATAACACCACCGTTCTTCTCTATGGCAGCAATTACTGTTTCACTGGCCCATTGGACTTCTATATTTATTTTTGTTTTAAACAGATCAACACCTTCATCTGTTAAGTTTATGCCAAAGTGTTTTTGATCAGGAAAAAAATGGTAAAGTCCTGATTTAACAATACTTGCTATATCAATAGGTTTGGTGACATCTACACGATTTGTGTCTATAAACTTCTGTAGTTCAAGGAGAGAAATAGGTGGATACTCTCTTTTATGGCTGCAATGTACAGTATAAATGGATTAATATATAACCTGACAATTACATTATTACATATAAAGTCACTAGATTATTTAACTTAAGAAGTTTAATTAATTTGTTATCTTATATTTCCAAGTCCTCAACAATTTCTTCCTGAGCAATTTTCTTAACTTTTCCTTACAATAACAAACACAACAAAAAAGAATTAGTGAAATTAGTCCAGCCGTTCACACATGGAAATAGGAATTCATTTTTATATATATAGATGGGAACAGATTTAAATTGATACCTACTATGCCTACTATTGAATATTGATACTTACTGATGACCTTTATAATAAGGTTCGTGTGGCATTCTCAGATAGAAGGGATTATTTCCTGTTTCATAACCAAGTCTCATATAATTTTGTCTTTGACCTGAACCCTTATTGCCTGCTCCATGCTTATCACCAGAATGTTGACCACGACCTCGCTTCGGCTAGTTTAGTGAACAAAAATGTATACAAGTAAATAGGTAGATCTTTTAATAAAACGGTTCGTTATGTTAATTATCTATAGATTATTTACATATTGACCATGTACAGACTCAAATAAAATTATTATGAACTAAAAACAAAAATATTACCTACTTACATATTGTTTGGATCCAGGATTATCACGAATGTTGGCTAATGACAATCTAGGTAATGATCGTAGCATCACCAGTGATTTTTCCGTTATTTGACGCGATCCCATTTTGCAAAGGTTTTATTCCTAAATTCATCAAAATAAAAATTAATGTTTTTTGTAAGGTTAAGTAGCGTAGACAGAGAAGGCAATAGACGAAGGTACTGTGTAACCGCGACTGAGATAGAGATAACATGACGTAACGATGACGTCACATGACAAGTTTGAGTTTAATGTTGCCACAATAACTGCACTCCCCTGTTACCCCAAATTAGATGGAAAATTCTTCCCAGGATTTTTAAATAAAACGACAAAACAGATGCTGAACTGTTTTATTTTTTAAATAACATACCTACACATATAAGGTTGTCTGGGAGAGACATACCTATTAGGGTAAGCTTCTATTTTTTACATATATCTTAATATTGTGTGCAATAAATAATTTATTATTCTTATTGCACACAATATTAACTTCAACCACCACTTAAAAGTATGAAATAATTTTAGTTTGTACACGTAAGTCGGTTTTTTAAAAATATTTTTTTTTATATTAAAGTTTTTAGTGAATTGGTCCTATGAAAATAGGACCAATCCTTGGTCACATACACAAATTTCTTAAGGAATCGTTCCCGGGAAAACAGCTTATGCGTCTCATTAGTTGAGGTTTAACCACCGACACAACACTTACACCAATTAATTGGTCCCACGACGATACTTTCACGTTTCGCGACCACAATCCTAACAACCAAGATGCAAGCACGTATAAAATAATATTGTAATATTTGTACGCAAACGTAGGAGAATTTGAAAATAACAAAAACAAATAACGACTGAAGATGGCGAGCAAAGATAATACCACGATAATACAATGGCGAGTGGTACCGGGTGGTACCTATGTCTGTGGCTAAGCGAACGATTGCAGCGCCAAAACGACACATTTTGAAACTAAGCTGTCATATAGGGATGGCGATTCTTTCCGAAAAAGATCGATTTTTAAATCGATTCTATTGAGTATTTAGGAATAAAACAGGAAATTGTAAGAATTCTAACTTATATTATCTCTTTAATGCGGTATGATACAGAGACCTATCATACGTGACAACCAAAAAACAAATCTTTTTCAAAACATTCTTCTTTTAAAAAGGAAACAGCATATTATTATTTTTAATAAACAAAATAAACCTACGAGGTCTTATACCTGTAAAGGTATAAGACCTCTAACTTAATATAAAATACTAAACTCTAATAGATTCGAATCGTAGCTTGAATAATCGATTCATAAAAAGATCGAGGTCTAAAAGATCGATTTCCAAAAAATCGATCTTTTTTCAAGTTGCATTTACAATGTAAATATAAATCTATGTTATGAAAAACAAGATACCATAATAAACGATCACTTAGTAGTAAAATCGAGGATTTTTTTAGCTCAGAGTATTCGATAATCACAATTATTTTTTCAACACATTTGCTCATAAAGTGGCTACGTGCCTAATTGCGGTGAACTTGGGTGGAACCGCAATTAGGCACGTAATGACACCTATAACCAAACTGTGACTTTTTCATTACTATTAAACTAGGCACAGCCATCTCGTGAATAGAAAAAATCGAATTTCGATTCGCTAGGTTTCGATCCACTGAATCGATTCAGTGTTGCATATCGATTTCAAAAATCGATTTATTTGGCCCGAAAAATCGATTCTTCGATTAATCGATCTCGAATCGCCATCCCTACTGTCATAGCCACGGCCAGTTCAGTCCCATACAAATTTCCATAGCCTTACAAAATCTTTTCCACTATGATGCATGACAATTTTTACAGACATCTCCATATCTACATTAGGTACCTATATGTAGTATGAAGTATTTATAGATCTACAGTAATCTATGATTCTCCTGATGGCTGACGCCCAATCGACGCCATTATTATTGTATTTGGTTTTTTTAGTTTAATTTTCATATATTTCTGTCCCAGAATAGCAATTGTTATTTCAATTTATTGAAATATAGTGCAAGTGTTATGTGCCCGTTATAATAATTCGCGTAAGGACGCTTTTTTTTTATAAGTTTCCACAGTGTGAGAAAAGACAGTTTTATGGTTTAAATTATAAAAGTGTTTAGGATCTTATGTGTTTACGAGTGTGTTGTAATTTGAAAAACGTTTCGTGAAACAAATTATTAAAAATATGACGTCTTAATTGGTGTAGGGTGTATCTAATAAACAAAATTAGGACATATAAGTATATATTAGACAAGATCATAAAGACTTACCTGAAATTCCAAAAATGTGTATAACAAAAGCGATAGGTATTATGTTATTTCAAAGTGAATTAAACAAATATTTTTAAAAAATTTGTTTCTTTATTTCCTATTTTTTATAAATTATAACCTATAATTATTATTATGGGCAAGGATGGCAATAGGTAGATACCTACGGTACATACCTGTGGTAGATATCTATGGTACATATCTATGGTAGATACCTTCATAACAAAAATAAAAATCCATAGACAAAAATAGAAAAAAAAATTGTTATTACGCCATTGGTTACAGCAGTTTTCCAAAATGATACATTAGCCAATCATGGGCCTTGATTTCGAGGGTTTAAAATTTGTAGGGCACTGAGCCATCTGATACGTAGTATCATAGTAATCTGTGGTCATAGCCCTGCTATTAATTTTGCTCTGTGACTTGTGAGTTTTTCAAATCAATTTTTTATAAATTAATAGTAAATACCTAATACCATATTTAAAGGTACTTACCTTACATTATCAATCTGCAACGTAGGTATGTAATTCACTACGTGAATATATGTGACATTGTTAAATCAACCTAATTCTAAAGTGATTTGAAGAATCATAGCCCGTACCAACACATTAATACACCAAGCGGGAAGTTTCATTTACCTGAAATGGATTCAGCTTACAATAATCCTATTCGACAGAGAATTAATAAAATTTTCGATAGCCACATCATCACTGATAATAGTGAAGCTTTGTATACTGTGTCTGGATTGTGTTCCTCGAATTCCGCCTATACTAGACGAATATTAGTGAATGAGATTGAGAAAAGAGATCTATTAGTAAATAAAACTATCTTAGGTGAGTACAACAAAGTTAAAGACAAGTTGCAAATGTTGGTTGACTCTCTAAGTTCATTAGATGTGGCTGTGAAGGATATGTCGAACCGATTGCATGAATCTAAAACAAAAACCCATCATATAATAGCACAAACAACCAAACTGAAAGATGAAAGAAGAAAAACGAAGAAAAAATTAATGTGGGTGAACACATTTGTTAAGAACTTTCACCTGTCCCCTGATCAATGCAGAAATCTTTTAAATATTTCGTCTCTTACTATAGATTTCTTTAATTCTTTGGCTAGTATAGAAAAACTGAATGAAAATTGTAGGACTCTTGTAAGGTGCTGGTACCAAACTCCGGCATTTGATATCATGGAAACAATAGGATTACAGCAAGAAGCAGCTATTGAAAAATTATACCACTGGACTATTGGGGCAGTTCTCATTGTAGACTCTCCTAATAATGCATTAGTCCCTAAGGCTTTGGCTAAACTTGAGAACAGACAAGTCCTATTCTGCAATATAATTGATGAATACTGCAACGCCAGGAAAGCAACTGTTGTACAGTTGTTTATTGATGTTTTAACTAAAGGTGGAGATAATGGATCTAAACCAATAGAATTCTATGCCAATGATGCTAAACGTT
Source organism: Hipparchia sbordonii (assembly GCA_038048805.1). NCBI lineage: Eukaryota > Metazoa > Arthropoda > Insecta > Lepidoptera > Nymphalidae > Hipparchia > Hipparchia sbordonii. The sequence continues at coordinate 6,852,057 of CM076097.1, read as the reverse complement.
ACATAGGAGATATCTTAGCTTGGGTATATCAAATTATACCTGTTGAGAAAGAAAACCTGACTATCCTCCTTAGACATTGTACAATGATGGACAAGGAACAAAGAATAACTGATGCTTTAACAAACATTATGGAAGCATTATGTCCATTGCTCAAAGTGAGAGCAGAACTTCTACTTAAACCTGATAAAGACCCATTAGTTCTGTGGTCCATAACAAATTTGATAATTTACTATAAGGATATTATACAAACTGTGATATCAAAAGGACACATGATAGATACATTTGATGAACTCTTAAAGAAAAGTGAAGAAGTATTCCTGATGACTTTAGATAGTAAGATTCAAAAAGAGTTAAGTCATGGTGTTAAAGCACCCCCTTCAGATTTAAATCCATCATTTGTAGTCACTGATTTAGTAAGTTTCTTGAGGGACTTAATGAGCATTTCAAGCAATTCTAACAACACTGATAAAAGAATTATAATAACTCATATTTTAGATCCACTTTTGCATGCCATAAATGAGACTGCATGCCATCTCAGCTCAAGTGATATGTCAGTATACATGTTGAACTGTATTTATCATATTCAATGTACTCTGTCATTGTATACTATTCTAGATGAATACAGTGAGAGGCTACAAGCACAATCGGAGGCTCAAATAGATACATTAACATCAGAGCAAGCCAGTTACCTTGTGGCAAATTTGAATATGGGGCCAATTTATACAATTTTACAAGAAAAAATTAGTGGGCCCCTATCAGCAATACCAGGAATGGATACTACATCACTTAGATCTTTCCTGAACAAGTTTGATATTTTTTTAGTAACACCTGATGTCTATATACTGCCTCAATTAAACTTACTTATAAGTCACAATCACAAATCAATTGTGAAAAAGCGAGCGTTTGATGTAATAAGGGCTATTTATGAACAATTATATCAAGCTATACAAGATCCCAGTAATGGATATGTGGAGCCTCAGACAATAGTAAAAAGAACTCCAGAAGAAGTCAAGAAACTGCTTACATAAAAATAGTATAGAAAAGCAAGATGTTGCACCTAGCACAATTGCACTACATGATACTTGATAAGCTTTTAGAAATAGATTATGATTAAGTGCACATTATATTGTTACTATATGAATAAATGAATAAAAATAAAATTATAACTATTCACTTGTGTATGATAATGATGCTGTGTATTTTTTAAAGGAACTCAGTAGTTCCATGAGATGCAGAAAAAAACTCTAGCTGTTTTATCTAACATGTTTATCGCCCGTGATACTACCAAACCGCCCGTAACTTCATGAGATAACGTATTATAGTACATTATCTCATTAAGTTACGGGCGCTTTACTTGTGTTTCACGAGCTTTCGTGAAATGAAAGAATTATATAGTTCTTTCAATTCATGAAGGTACGCGGCTCATGGTTGTGTGCATAGATAATACAGGTTGTGTGTGTCGTATTTGTATATAAGTGCTTGCTCGCGCCTGATCTCTCCCACTTAGGCTCCTGACAGGCACGCACACTTACGCAATGTGCATATACACGACGTAAACACAAGTAAAGCGCTCGTAACTTCATGAGATAAACGGATTATAAAAGGGTAATTTAAAAGTGAGGGTAGTTATTTAAATCAAGGTTAAAACTCTTAGGATAGTTATATACTTATATAATTATATTTAATTATTTTATAATCTTTTCATAATGGAAAATCTAGGAAATAATAGCATCAAGAAGGAGCCGCAGCTGAAATTGGCTGAAATGGCTGAATCCTATAAGCGGCGCAAGTAATGGAGCCCATACACGGTCAAACGTGTTTGTCAAACACGTAACATTTTTACGTGTATTTGATAGTCTGGGTCGTGTTTGTCAAACAAACTACGTGTTTTACGGTGAAAATCTCCGGTGATTTGCCGTTCTCCGGAGATTTCCGGTGAATTCGAACATAGATTTAGCAGTGATTTAGCATCAATTAAAATATTTTTAACTGTTACTGTTCTAGTACAATGCAATGGAATTTTAAGTGTATTCGATATTGTGTAAATTACAAAATATGATATTAGATGTATTGTAAAGGTTTTAAATAAAATAAAAATATATATTACTTTATTATGATAATTATTTTTTAAGGAGGGAGGACATAATGACAAAGTAATTGTATTTGAATAAATGTTATTAAATAATGAACAACGTTCATTAACAAGCTTCTTTTTATTGAACGAGCGAAGCGAGTTCTCTGAGTCAACTAGGGCGCTTGCCTACTAGACAGAGAAGTGTGTCCGTCTAAATGTCTGTCAGAGCCCTATAACTTCTGAATTACTGAATATTAGAACGTGAAACTTGGTTGAAAATTCAGTTATATCCTGTACTTGAACAACAAATACTAAAATTAGATAAATGTTATAAAGAAACGAAATTATTTAATTTTAATGCGCCATCTATTAGCATTATTGTGAAGCTAATAGCTTCACTATAATGCTAATAGATGGCGCTGTGTCAGTAAAACAGTTTTATGTCAACTATTATTTTTTTTATTGCGTCTAATGTTCAAAGTTAATTATTACAATACATAATTACAATATTATATTATTACAATATTTATTATAATATTATATTATTACAATATATAATTAAAACTTTTGGGAATTATGGGATATCGCGAGGTCTCAGTTCGGGGCGAACCACTAGTATAAATAAAATTACTTGAGTTATGATTCAATAATAACCGGTGAAACACCGGTTTTTCTCCGGTGTTTTCACCGATTACTTTCTCCGGAGAATCACCGGTGATTCTCCGGTGATCACTGCTCCGGTGCAATGCAAACCATATGCAAACCATTATTAAAAATCACAAATTCTAACCTTGCCCCAACCGGCCCTTATTGTTATTCCTATTTCCTGTGTTAAGTGTTTGTTTTGGCCGGCCACTTCCATTGAGATTAGTTATTGGTTTGGGTGTGCTCCTATCCTAAATTAATTACACATTTAAAATTACTTTAATTTATGCATAGACTTATTATATTAATCAATGAATTCATGTAATTATTTATATAGTTAAATTCGTGTGTGGTGCCAAAGGTGGTTCCTAGTTATTAGCCGGCAAGACTATACAGATAGTACAAAAGATAGCACATGTTATTTAGAGGAGTTCCTGCATATTTATTGTTGATAAAAAGTAAACCTCTTAAATTATTTCAAATGGCAAAAAGTTCATTTGAATATGTCAAAAGTTTTGAGTTGGATGATACTCTGCTACCAAATTCTTGGATTGTTGTCAGATTAGATGGCAAATGCTTCCACAAGTTTACAGAAGATCACAATTTTGCAAAACCTAATGATTCAAGAGGATTAAAATTAATGAACTATGCTGCTTATTCTGTGATGAGTGAATTAAATGATCTGTTGTTGGCATATGGACAAAGTGATGAATATTCATTTATAATTAAAAAAAATTCAACACTATATAAGAGGAGAGCTGCAAAGTTGCTTACTACTGTTAACAGTAAATTTACTGCATCATATGTTTTTTACTGGAGTAAATTTTTTGAAGGAGAAATATTAAAGTATCCACCAACATTTGATGGGCGCATAGTTTTGTATCCATCTGAAGAGAACCTAATTGATTATCTGAAATGGCGACAAGCAGATGTGCATATCAATAATCTTTATAATACAACATTCTGGACTCTGGTTTTACAGGGAAATATGAATCCTGCACAGGTACTTTGTCATTCTATATATTTAACTTTAAACTCCTCTTATAACAATCGATTACAGAATATCAATGAATTTAAGTGCTCAAATTATAATCTAGCTAAACAATTTTACTTTAACCTAAGCTAATCTTAAATAGGTACTAAGAAATTGTCTACTAAACTGTAATCTCTGCCTTTTTTGATAATCTGAGATTATCAAAAAAGGCAGAGGCAAAGGCAAAATAGAAATCATTTCTATTTTGTCCTGTCATTATTATGCTGTTTCTATTTACAGGCTGAAAAACGTTTGTGTGGTACTGTCTCTGCAGACAAAAATGAAATTTTATTCAAAGAATTTAATATAAATTATAATAATGAACCCGAGATGTTCAAGAGAGGAACATTGTTGTTAAGGAAAACTTTGTCTAATGAAGTTTTGAACAAAAACATTTCTGTAATTGTGGATGTCCATAGTGATATGTTAAAAGATACCTTTTGGAAAGAACATAGCAGCTTGTTAACTAAATCAAAACAGTATTTGGATTATGACGGACCAATAACTGATATAGTAAGTGTACAGATTGCTAGCAAAGCAAAACGAGCACAAGAACAAATTGAAATTAGTGTATAAGGCAAATAAAGACAAGATTTGAAATCCAACTGCTTTTATTTAATCAAGTTTCTAACATAGTGTACACATTCTACAATTGGGATATCTAAAACAGTAAATTTCTTACATTTTATGTACATCAATAAAAATCTAAAATGTTATTAATTCATAAACTTTAGTGTTCGGACAATAAAAAACATCAGTTCTGTATTTATTTAACTGATGACGGCAGCACTAACATTTTACTGATAAATTCTGCAGAAAATTTTGTGCTTAATATTCTAAATAAATATGGTATTTACATATTGCAAATTGATAAAAGTTCTTCAACAAGTAATAAAAGGAAAAAAGGATAAGTATTGTATTTTGCAAAACAAATATTGTTCAATATTGGCCAAAAAACCACCTAGGATATTGCTATGGAATGTCTAATTTCACCACTTTCATTAATAAATTAATTATTTTGTCTGCAAATTTCTGAATAATACATTTATTTATTCATAGTATTCTTAATTTACGATTATTATGGTTGTTCCTATACATTTTATAATTATAACAAAAATTTCTCATATTTTTTTTATTTTAATACTTGCTTTACAGCATTTATTCATAAATAAGATATTCATTTACTTCTTATGTTTAAGGGTTACCCACATGCTTGAATTACTATTGGGAAAGAACAAATATTATTACTTAGTAAGATATAAATTATTTACACTGCAATAATGAACATTGTTAAACTAAGAATTCTTTTAGAATATGGGAATGTAGTTGTCAATCTTAGCTCGGTGTTTCTGAGCAACACATTCACTGATCCAAACAATGTTCCGGCATTCCTGTTCTTTCAGTTTGAGGTAAGAGTAGAACACCCCAAAATGAAATTGTTGCAAAAATGCATTCACATTCAGGGTCACCTAGAAAAAGAAATTTATACTCTGATAATATGCAACAAATTACATGTTGAAGTTTAAAAAGTAGATGAAAAATTTGTACAAAATTTACTTAATAGGTGTTAACCTACCTCATGTTCAAAGAACTTGTCTTCTAGGGTTTTGTCACCAACATTGTTACCAGCACCTTCAAATAAAGCAGAATATTCAGCATAATATTCTGCCACTGCCTTCACCTGTTCATAATCATCGGCACGTGCTAGAGCAGCCAGACCATCAGGATTCAATTTGCCACAGCGAGGGTAAAGTTTAGCACGGTCATCCTTTGAGAGCTCAGTTCCAAAAGAGTTTATGGTAATTATGATGGCACGACGATCAGCTTCAAACTGGAAACATATTTCTCTAATAATAATATTAAAATGAACTCATATTTAATTTAATTATTTCAATGAAAGCAAAACACAAACTAAATTTTTTAATTTTTTTCTATCTACTTTGTTACCCTTGTGAACTCCTGAATTGATTTTGATGTTATTTTTATGGTAGGAAGAGGAATATACCAAGAATGAATTAAGTTTCTCTATAAAAACTTAAAAGTATTGATTTAAAAATATAGAGATTAATGCATTTTCTAAACTTTACTGCTAAACCAATTTTGACAAATTTGATCAGAGATAACATGATATTCAAGAATTGTCACAAAACTACATGAACAACATCTCAAGCATCAGCAAGCTTTAGATATAACGAAGTAATAACATACAGCCAAAATTTCACACATAACATCAGCAGTTGTTCCACCAATCTGCTTGCAAAACTCATAGAAAGCTTCTAAATATGCCTTATATAGAGTGTTACGAATGATTTCAATATTCATTTCATCTAGATCTTGTTCACTGATGCAATCAACAAAGAATGGGGCTAGTGGTGTATCAACTAGCACAGCGTTGTAAAGCTCAGCTGGAGTAGCAGCAACATGGATTGCTTCCATCTGTTCAAATGAGCCAAGAGGGTGGCACTTCGGGATGAGCTCGGAAATAGGTCTCTGGTGAAGCGTGCCAGTAATCAAGAGAATGATATTATCAATCATGTAGCTGTAGGTGATGAAATCCAAGAATGTTGACATTGGCTCAACAGAGTGATTCCTTATATGCTGAAACTCAATAACCAACTTCTCACGCAGCTTATCATCAATAGTTGACACAGCCAGGGGGCTGGGTTCATTTGCTAGAAATGTACCGTAATCTGTTCCCTGTAAGTGGAGTTTCAAATCTGAAAAGAACATTAATTTTAATATATGATGGTAGTTTGGGGATGGGTGGGTGTTCTAAATTGTATGTCTGTAGTTTGCCAAGGTCATATATAAACGAATTTCGAACAAGTTTAGGCGTTTGATCATCCAGATAGAATATTATAGATAAAATGCTCCGGGGAAATACATATTACATCGACTTACCTTCCAATGTTTCGCATTGTACTAAATTCAAGTAATCAGATTGTTTCAGTATACCACACTTAAAGCCACGGCACAACCCCTCTAAATAACCAGCATCAATATTAAAAATGCACCCCTTCATTTTTGCAATTCGCTCTAGATCAGAATATAATCTGAATTCTAATTTTCTACTACAATCTAAAAGAATAGGACACAAAAATGGAATTCAATAGATCATAGAAATCATTGATCATATGATAGTTCCATAGACAACGAACAGTGTCATTTTATGTTGAGTGTTACCTACCTACTATTTCTAAAAACAGGGCAACCCACGGGCAACCTCATAATACAATAGGTAGGTACCTACTTAATGGTACTGACAAACATGCTCATTACTAGCCTAGTAATATACTAGCACGAAAGCATGCCACTATTGAGCAATTGCACTATAGTTTATAGAACCACTGTTTTGATTTTTATTTTTTGCAAAACTTCCATTTTGTCTGAGAGGCAGTACTTAAATAGCACGTGTGTCCAATTGTTTGCTTTGAGCATGCTTTATTAGGAGCACGCTCAAAACAACCACACTTTTTGCTAGCAAATGTGAATAGTTACATAGCATGCTAGTTTTAAGCATGTCTGTCAGTACCATAATACGGTTAAAATGTGGTTAAAATATTCTCTTGGCTCCGTACTAGTGTCACAGAGTACTAAATAAGATATGTATAGTGTTCTGTGGTTATGAGTCTTTTGATCGCTTTTGGTAGAAAATAGGTACCTAGTAGTTGTTCCTGGTCTATGGTCTATGATAGGTAGTAGGTTTCTAATCTATAATAATCTATTCTGTGGTCTTTTGTGCAATTGAAAATAACACAACATATAACTTATATGTTTGTGGAAAATAACAAACAAATACATAATTAATACCTAATTGGAAATCACAATGCTTCTTATGAAACTTAATATTGCAATAAAACCATTTCTCGTCAATGGTAGGTAATACAAAAAATAAATATAATTCGAGACTTCCTTTCGAGAATTAATTATTTATCATACAATTGTTTATTTTAGCAACATCTGCTAGTAGTTTGAGTAAATGGAAGTATTCACAAAAGTCATCTACTGAAACTGAAGAGAAACCAAAAAAAGGTGAATCTCAAAGAATGGCAGAATTTAAAAAGAAATTGAGAGAAACAACTCCAATAACAGATTTAGGAGAGCAAGCAGAAATGCGACCCCCTAAGGAAGATGCTCTGCCAGCATGGCCTAATGACACAAATCCTCATACTGGAGAAGTGGGTGGTCCTCGAGGACCAGAACCTACCAGATATGGAGACTGGGAAAGAAAAGGAAGAGTTTCTGATTTCTGAAAACAATTGAATACAGTAATTGTAGTACAATTAAATAATTATTTATTATAGGCTAATGTACAATTCAGATCTTACTGGGCTTGTTAGATTGCAATCTTTTTGGACTCAACTAATTTGACATTGTTTAAAATTTGGGATTCTGTGACATGGATATATTAAAATTCTATCATGCAAATATCCTTATAACCTGTCGAATAATAAACAATTTTCTGCTTTACTACTGATAGTCTGATGTATCTGGGGAGGTCTAAATTGTAAATATTTTGACTAGAGGCTGTGTTTTTTTTTAATTATAATTATAAATTATAGAATATGATTTTGTTAAAACATGCTAATGTTTAAATAAATTACAAATATGTATTAGATATACATTTATTGACTACTATTAGCAGATTTTCCAATAGTTTTAGGCATCTTTTTATTAGTTGAATCTTCTAGTTCCTTAGCTTTGTAGTAGTGTGGTGCTACTTCCAAAAGCCACTTGCTTTCTATTTCTGTAACTTGTCTCATAAACTCCTTGGACGTAAATACAAGTTCATGGTAAATTACCCATCTAGGTAATTCTTCAAATAAGGCACTGTTGGGATGAATCATAACAGTCTGAAAACATTTAAAAATATAAGTTAATAATTTTATTCTATAACTAGCAGATGCCTGCGTCTTTGTCTGCTTCTTCAATTCACAATCAACAGTTTAGTAAATCTTCAGTTTAGGTGGGCAGAATTCCTGTAGCATCAGGATTGAGGAGTTGGAACCTGAAGTTTTTATGGGACCATTTTGCAAAAATAAAAAAAAGATTCACGCAAATCGTTTTAGAAAGCACTGAGATTTCAATATATGTACATAGGTAGAAAAACACAATGTCTTCTCCTTTTTCAAAAGTCTGTTAAAGAAGTAGCCTATGTTACTCCCGATAACATCAGCTATCTCCCAGTGATAGTCCTGTCAAAATCGGTCCAGCTGTTCCCGAGATTAGTGGCAACAAACAGCAAAAATATTAAAAAGTTTAGCCATAAGTAGCATATTTACTTAAGCATTTATTTCTATATTGCAAACAGGCACTGCAATTTTATTTATATATTGTATTGTATGGGTAACAATTTTAGTAACTAAATACAAAAATGTATTAATATAAAGATTAATATAGGAAAAAAGTACATTTAGCTTACTTGGTTATGTTTTACAGTTTTGTAATGTCCTCCTTTAGAGAATTTAGCAATGTGATAAAAATATCCAGCAGTAATAGCCTTGCGAATATTTGTGTCATCCCCTGAGCTGGATAACATCTCAATTTCTACTCTATCCATAAGGCCAACCAGTTGTTCACGTACATCCCGAGCCCTTTTCATAGACCTATATTGTATGAAATTTTCATAGCACCATTGCACAGAATAATCTGAATCAACCCATTGATTATAAACATTCATTAATGTTAAATGGTCCCCATGTCTGTGGAAAAAGTTTTTTCTTGCAGTATCAGCATGTATAATTTTGTCTTTTGGCCTGTAGAAAACGGAGCTGTTGACTGATAACATAGCAGCAATAGATACTATTTCTTCTGAACACTTGTATCTGAAAATAAAAATGTAATTAGGACTGAGCTACCATACTTACAACCTAAATATCAGATTTATGAAACCATTAGCAAAAATTTGACTTACTTTTCACTAGCTAATAACATTTTAGCTAACATAGGGTCGGTAGGAAATTCAGCCATACGCCTCCCAGCTTTGGTAAGTTCACCATGATGGTTTAGTGCACCTAGTGCATATAATTGCTCTAATGCTAGAACTAGAGTTTCATGTGGTGGAGGATCTAAGAAATCAAAGTGTATAAGATCATTGATTCCCAAAGCTTTCAATGTTAACACTGCATTTCCTAGATTTATTCTTTGAATTTCAGGCACTGTGTTGTCTTCCAGTTCATACTTGTAAGCCCATGCTGTGTAAAGTCTGAAACATTTACCAGGAGCAACTCTACCTGCTCTACCAGCTCTTTGATTTGCTGAAGCCTTTGAAATTGGGACCACCATTAAACTTTCCATGCCAGTTTTAGAATTAAAATTATTTTGTTTAGCAAATCCTGGATCAATAACATATATAATATTGTCAATGGTAAGCGATGTCTCAGCAATATTAGTAGCAAGTACCACCTTACGCGCTCCTTCTGGAGTAGGCTCAAATATTTTGGCTTGCATATCACTTGGCAAATTTGCATAAACTGGTAAAATAACAAGCTCCTTTAATTTCTTGCCTATTCTTTTAGTTCTTTCTTGCAACATTTCAACACAAGTTTCAATTTCTTCTTGACCAGTTAAGAACACTAAAACATCACCAAGTGGTTGAGTTGCATGTATTTGTAATACTGTTACCACACAGGCATCTATATAGTCAGCTTCTGGTGCTTTTGTATAGTATATATCAACAGGGAATCTTCTACCAGGAATTCTAAATATAGGTGCATCATCGAAAAATGTGGAAAATTTTTCAGCATCCAATGTAGCACTTGATATGAGCAGTTTTAAATCTGGTCTAAACCTGGTAATGTCTTTTACTAGACCAAATAAAATGTCAGTATGTAATGTTCTCTCATGAGCTTCATCAATAATCATAACACTATATGATGCTAAATCAGGTTCTGATAGAAATTCTCTGTGTAGTGTACCATCTGTCATGTATTTGATCACAGTTCTATCAGATGTACAATCTTCAAACCTAATACTGTAGCCAACTTCATTGCCTAACTTGATATTCATTTCCTGTGCTACTCTGGCTGCTACTGACATAGCAGCAACTCTCCTTGGTTGAGTACATCCAATTTTTTTACCATCTTCAGTAAACCCAGCCTCGTGCAAGTACTGGGGTATCTGTGTTGTTTTACCTGAACCAGTTTCTCCTTCAACAATAAGTATTTGATAATTTTTAATTGCTTCAATAAGGGCTTTTTTAAACGGATAAACAGGTAATGATTTTTTCGTTTCTTCTATGGTTAGTCTAGCTTTTTGGTGTTCTGATATTTTTTCTTCTTCTTGTTTCTCTTTGTTGCCTTCTAATTGAAGGGCTTGTATAAAATCAATTTGTTCATCCAACAATAGTTCATATTCTTCTTGAGCTTTTACATCTTTTGCACCAAATTTGAAAAAGGCAGATTTAATTTGTTCTTGTTCCCATTTTCTCTGTTCAGAGTGTGGTAGCTTTTCATTTTCGTCAACTTCTACATATTCTCCTACAACAAAGAATAATTTACAGATATTAAGCTTGCCTACAACTTACCTACCTACAATATCAGATGAGCTTAAACAATGTTGCACTTTACATAATTTTTATTAAATGAGGCATTGTCACAAGGTGATTTTATTGATCAACCTTAATGGGTTTAGAAATTCATTGAACCCATAAGAAGACTGCTTTAATAGTTCTCTCTAGGCGATAATTCTGTAATATTCAAATAATAATGGTGAAGTTTACCTTTTTCACCTTTTCCAAGGTCCTGTGGCATATGATATCTCTGTACATTTTCCAATTCACGTGCCCTTTCATGTTCTTTAGCCAATTGTAGTATGGTTTTCTTATGCTCTCTATCTCTTTTTTCCTTTTCTGTCAATCTTTAAAAAAATCATCTTAATTAAGACTTTTAGTTTATAGTCAGACAGATTAAAAGTTATTATTATTTTATTCATTAAAATGCATGCTATATAAAGGTCCATGAATTAAAAATCAGTTACTGTTTATATGTAATGAAATGTGTTATAATGAAAAGCCCATGCTATAAAATAAAATAAAAAACTCATTCAAATAAAAATATGGGACTTACATGCTTTCATCAAACAGATATTCATCATCTGCTATATCATCTTCTAATTCAACAACTTTGTCATCCTTTCTCTTTTGTAAATATTTTCGCCTTGACTGGACACGAAGCTTTGGTAATATTTTGTCTCTGTCCTCAGCTTCTAACTTTAAGCGTTTTGCTGCTTCTTCATATGATCTTTTGCTAGAACTTTCTACAACTTTTTTAACTTTGACTTCATCACGTTGCCTTAATCTTTTGGCGAATTCATCTCGCTCTTTTAAATCCTTCAAGCGATTCTCTTCAGCACTTTCAGAGTCCGACGACGAATAATGTCTCTTTCCACGCTTGTCCATTTTACTAATTTTCTGACAAAAGCATAGAACAGGGCGATGTCAAGACTACTTCGACTGGGAAGAAATTGTTTTCTTTGAACTTTAAGGATATCAAAGTTCTTTTTAACAACGAATACATCCGTAAATTGTAAATTCGTAATACACAATGCTAAACGATGTCACATAAAAAACTTATTATAATAAAATTACGTTCTAAGGATATATTCCTTATAGTATACTTTTTTTTTACTTTTGATAGGTAATTTAATTTAGCATAACGTAGGGATACCTATTGTTTTGATTTTCCACATTTTGCCAAAATATTTATTATTGGATCAACATTATTGTTATTATGACAGTTGGTTATGGTTATATCCTCCAAGTTATGACAATTGACAATCACAGACCAGAAAAAATAGGTAGGTACGGACGTAGGTAGGTACCTACAATCATAGATGACAATGACAACAAGCACCACAGACACAGATCAATAAATAGGTACCTACCTATAACCATGGAGGTACCAAATAAATGGAGGAGCCCTACTTACAACAAGGGTGCATACATGCAGAAAAATGTCGCAAAAGATGGCCGCTCGTTAGGGAGTTATTTCAAAACTATCGACATCGATAAGTAATGAAATGGTAATCAAATACTTATAAATACATATTATATAATAATAATTATTACATACTACGTATTCGAGTGCTGCAAAGAAAAAAAATGACGTGCGATTGCCATCATTGCCTACAAGGGGAAATAATCGTAAATATATGTAGAATTCAAACATAACTAATTTGTTATTTGACAAACTCTCGATATCCCGCAAAACCCTTATACATCGACTAAAAAAATTAAATGAAAGTAATGAAATTACTTATTTTTTTATGGAGCCGCGGTACCACGTTCCACAAACATATAAGAGTAAGTTACTCTTATATGTTTGTGCCACGTTCCCACTAAGATCAATCAACATGGCGTACTTGTTGGTTTTATTTGATGACTTGCGTCTCTACTTCATTTCGCTGTTCAAAAATAATGGTGAGGTACGATTTAGGCGCAGGTACGATTTGGGTGAGTTTCCCATAATTTTGCTTATTTTACTAAGCTAAGCTACCGAGGGTATTCAATTAAAATCATTTTTAGTAAAAACATTTTATTTCAAACATACGAAAAGCATCAACTTACAAGAATCGCTTTGTTCAAATATTATAAATAGCTTATTACTTACAGATAACATCTTAAATTTTAACTGAAAAACTTACAGACAGACCTAAATAGACCAATACAGGAAATAACGGCTCTGTTGATTTAATAGGTAGGTATAATGATTTTACTTTTGTTAGATATCACCTGGGTGATATCAGCCGGATGATCGAAGTGAAATAAAAATAAGTATGTAGTTAGGTAGACTATATCTATTATGCATATAGTCCGCAATTTACATTTCTGCTTATCAATATACCGTGATGGTAACAGACGGATTTCACTTCAACAAAATGGTCGATGTCCCGTGGACGCACCGGCTTCTCCCACTAGTGAGTCTACGGGGAATTCGTATTTCCCCGTAGACCTACTGCGTTAGGGTAGGAATTAAGTGTAAAAATATTATGTCGATACAATATCGTATTGATAAATAAATGCGAAATAGTTAAAACATAGCCCTTTATTAGAAAACATTTATTATAAAACTAGCTTTTGCCCGCTGCTTCGCTCATTTTAAGTTCGATTTTTAAATTTATTTTAGGGGTTTAAAAAGGGGTCCACAGGGCAACGGCTAACAAAATCATTGCAACTTTACCGTTTTCAAATTTTTGGAAGTAATAATATTATTTATTATGTCATAACGAGACATGGAAATGTTTACAGGAATTTAACTTATTAACATTATTAATAAAGGAAACATTGTGATAAAAAGTTAATATTCAACATCGCAAATAAGTGCACTTTACAGACAACAAAACCATTTAACAATGCAAAAGCTGGAAGGAGTAAAATGCATTTAGATGAACTTGCACCAAAAGCCTAGAACGTAGGTAAGTGGTAACCTACTCTTTGACTGTACCAAAATGTTTAATTGCGTTATGTAAAATTTTCAGTAGTTTAGTGCAAGTCAAGGAACATAGGTACTACACTCTAACGAGAGGTGCAAGTGGAGAAGTACCTAATATTAGAGTTATAGTAGTTTTAATATTGGAATTCTTGAACAGGAATTTACTAAGTAAAATAAGTACCAGCATAACAGGTTTGGGAATATTTTGGCAGTTTGATTAGTAAGTTTAGTTTAAGTAATATGGTTATTAAAATGGGTAGTGGGTCAAATAATTAAGTTTTTGTTGTTTAGAGCTAATCAGCCCTAGCATATCGGCCAATTTTATTGGTTTTTATGTATTAGTTTATTATTGCATAACTCATGTTAACGTCAGGAACGGGACCCGGTTAAGATAAATCTCAAATGCCCGGATACGGCACGGCCCGGTCCGTACACGGAGAAACGTTGTAGCGGATTGTATAAGAATGATTTATAACGTAAATGGTGATAAAGTTAGACTAATATGTAGAAAAAGTATATCGAGCTCAAATATCACTTCATAATAATAATAATAACAATCATCATAATTTTACTACATCTTTTTTGGCATAAAACATACCACAATCAATAGATTGAAACTTAAGATATACCTCAGTACTTTAAAATATTGTCAAGTACCCCTGAAATGCTTGTTAAGGCGGGTTTAAAAGATCTGTGCTAATAGAGCAGAATCCGTTTTTCAACTTGTTTGCGGCAGATGGGGCAGACGGTGATGCGGTCGCCGCACATTTGACACATGCCGTGCCCGCACAGGAAGATCATGTTCTTGAGCCGGTCCAGGCAGATAGGGCACATCGTCTGAAAACCAACATTCATTTGGTAGGCACAAGAAAATCAGTCTGCAGATGGGTATTACATCATTTCTGAGCGACAAAGTTGTATTGCATGACATTCAAAAAGATGGTTTAATTTTTTTTACATTGTAACACTTTGTGTTTTGAAACGAGCAGCTGCTGACTGTTTAGCGGCTGTTCTTAGCAGAATCTGCTGTCCGAACCCTTGGTAGAGTATTGATTGTCACAAGAGCCATCCAGTTGGTCTAAATGTTTTCTTTTCACAATGTCTGTGCTAAAATAGTGGTGGGTAGTTCCAAATTTACCTACCTTTAAAGTATGACTTTCAAGTAGGAAAAAAGACGTAATGAGCCTTTTGCGACATCAAGTTTGAAAGCATAAATGAGATCTATACCCACGGGTGCAGTAATCTCATGTTACCTGTTCTTTGATGTCCTGCAGTTGCTGCTGTAGTTTCTGCACGTCTGCGGCGGGTGGCGCGGGCATTGCGGGCGGTGCGGGCGGTGCGGGTGGAGCGGGCGGGGCGGGCGGTGCGGGTGCGGCGACAGCGGGGGCGGGTGCGGAGCGCGAGCCGTTATTCATGAGGTGCGGGGCAGCGGGTGCGGGCGCGGGTTGTCCCTTGTTCACCTGCACCTGCGCCAGGTTGCTGCCACCGTCACCGCTGCCTGTACACAGTTACGGTACATGATAATAAAGAAATAAATTGAAATTGGTGACTTATTAATATAATTATAAATGCGGGAACTCTGATTTTACGAGATAAAATATACCACTTTCCAAGAGTTCAACTACACTGATGCAAAAAATCATAACGATCCGTAGCTAAAGATCATAACGATACCTACTGAACATCTACAAACAGCGCACCTGACGGAAATTTTGTAAAAGTGTTATTGTTAGTACGGAATTTACGACTTTTAATAGAATAATTTACATTATTTTTCTGTGAATGGGTTGGTAAATAACGCTATTTTAAAATAACTTGATTTAAATAAATCGATAAGGTTTCGATTCTGAACGAATTGTATCCGATGTTTACGGTCACTCACTTCGTATTATTCATTCAGTCTGTGGAAAATTACTCAAAAGTTTTAGTTTAATCGTATATAGGTAAATTCGTGGACCACAAAGCGTTTGTGCGTGTTTTTCATTGTTTTATCATTGTGAAAAGTGTTGGCGAAGTTACGTGTCAGCGAAACGGTGTATTTATTTACTTTTTCGCTCAACTCTTTTGGCCTAAACTTTAGTTACTCACCGTCGTGTTTCTGGATAGCAGGGTGCGTGTGCGCAGGGTGTGCGGCGGGCGCCGGGTGGGATGCGGATGCGGTTGCGGGCGCGGGTGCAGGCGCGGGTGCAGTAGGCGGCGGCTGTAGCGGCGTGCGGCACTCCACGCACTTGCGCATGAGCGGCGCGCATGCCGCACACGCGCACACGTCGCCGCACGGACGGAACACCACCGTAGCGGGGGCCTCCGAGCACACCACGCACTCGCCCACGCGCTGCCGGGACGTGACGCATGCGCGGCACACGAGGCATTTCTTAACCTAAAACAAGGACATTAAAGTGATCAAATTAAATTAATATTATTAATATCACAAAAATTATTGAGGTGTAACAGGCGCCCATACTTGGAAAGGTGATTAAATTTTTTATTAGGTTTGGGGGAAAGGACCTGGGCCTATACTACCAACGCTTAAAGCAGTATTATGTCAAAATTTTTTTAGCAGGTCATACAATATCATGTTGTCATTATATTGAAGCAGTATTGGGTCAAAATTGTTTTCTCATCATTTAATATGGGACTTTTAAAATGTCAATCTTAAAGTAAAAAAAAAACCCTTTACTTACGAATCTCTCTAGAGATTCACATAGAGATTAAGAGTAAATGTGTAGACATAATTTTCTCTTGGCGCGCATGTTAGCCCTACTGGTGTCTTGAAACACAGGTTTTACCTTGTTTAAGCACTAGTCCCCACATTAAAAATGTTTAGCGAAATAGTAGAGCAAAATATTGTGAATTATGTATAAGAGTAATGTAGTTTAAATAAATAAATGAATCAAATCAATGAACAGAGTGTCAATTTAGTTTCGTTTAGAGATTGCGTACACCAGGCACACAAGTATGTTAACGTTACTGTCCGTTCCCAATTATCCGATCAGTCTTTTTTCACGGTCAGTCTAAATAGACGGATGTGCCAATGGCAGTACAATTTGTATGGAGCTGTTCACATTATGACGGATCCGGGAAAAAAAGACTGATCCGAGTTATTTGACGGACGTTTTGCCACTGCGACGATCAGTCAAAACGCCCGGATCGGATGGCCTTACCCTCGCAGCGCACACATTACAGCAACATATGTGTCCGCAGGGGCGGAAGAGCGTGTCTCGCTTGGCGTCCGAGCACACGAGGCACTCGTCCGCCGTGGGGTCGCCGGGCGGCTCCGCGGGGGCTTCGGCGGCGGCGGCGGCGCTACCGGCGACGGCCGAGATGGACCCCGTCTCGCTCTCCGGTGTCCCGTCACTCGTCACGCCGGTGCCTTCTTTACGACACGTCGTCAGTGTTTTACGGAGATTTGGATCAGGACAGAGGTCCAGCGGTGTCTGACCTTAAATATAAAAAAGATATCTATATATTATTATTTATATATCGTTAAGTACAACTAAAGCATTTTAATCTCCAGTTAGAGAATTATTGCTAATATTATAAAGGCGAAAGTGTATTTCTTCGATGGTTTGTCCTTCAATAAAGCAGCAACGGAGTCAGTTAGTTATGATTCGCAATTAATAGAGCAAGTTAAGTTAAAAAAAGCGGTGATAGTCTAGTGGACTGCAGTCTTTTATTTAAGGGGTCGCGAGTTTGATCCGGGGCCCAGAGGACTTTTCGGAGTTATGTGCATTTAAATAATTGAATATCACATGCTTCAGCTATGAAGGAAAACATCGTGACGAAATCTACACGCCTGAGAGTTCTTCATAATGTTTTCAAAGATGTGTGAAGTCTACCAATTAGCATTACGTGTGAATAACGTGATGATTAATTTGTACCGTCAGATCGGGATGTCAGCGGAATAAAAGAAAAGCTTCATATAGAATTGAAAAGTAACTTGATAACGTGACTAAAAACTAATAATAGGTATACCTATGCTTACTAGTTTTTAGTCACCAAAAGGAAGTCGGTTAAAAAGAGGCCTTTATAAATTTTATTATGAGATAAATAGGTTAACGTCTAAATGTTTCATCGCGATTTCAAAAACAGGTTAACATATTAAATTATTATCCCAACTTGTTTGTGAAAGCGAGACATTTAATATTTTTTGGGGTCAGCACAAATACGTAATTCAAAAGTGGGACTGTGCCGCTCAAAGCACGACATATAGTCACGTTACCTATACTGCCCTCGTAATTGAAGACACAGTAGGTTAAATAGAAGTTACCTTTAAGTTACTGTGTTTTCAACTACGAGGGCAGTATAATTCTTCTCTGAGCGGAGAACTGCGCTCAGTAGTAAGCCAAGGATGGGTTACTGTTGAGACGATGAAGTAAAAGTACCTACTGCTTTTACCTTTTTTATTTTTGATGGTGAGGTCAGCTCCGTGCGCGGCGAGGAAGCACGCGATGGAGGCGGAGGACTTCTTGTCGTGCGCGTGCGCGATGCCGCTCAGCAGCGACGCGTCGCGCGCGTCCTGCAGCCGCCGCAGTTGCTGCAGCGTGTGGTGCCGCAGCGCCTCGTGCAGTGGTGTGTCACCATCCTGCATTCAAACAATCAGCTATTTTACCGAGACCGACTTAGGGTTTAGTTGGCAGTTATGTGTGTTTATATAATATTATGTGCTTTTGCCCACGACGTCGCATCGTCCGCGTGCAGTTAGGTTTTAAAAATCCTATTCATATAGCCAACGTAACTTTCTACGTCCTACGTCCTAACTATGTATATCCATTTTATACACATAATTAATCTTTTTAGTCTTACTAACTAAGCTCCTAAACTAAACTAATGTAAGGAACTAATTTTGAGTCGGCGACAAACTTTTTTAAAAGCATAGCTTTATTCTTTTAAGCTTCGCAGATTGTTTAACTACGAGCTGTAGGTATTTTTAAGCATGGCTGCGAGATACCTTTTAAAATATTTTTATTTCGATCATGAATGTAATTGAAATGTTTTCAATAAATGTTATTTTTTGTGTGTTTAACTATGTATACATAAATAAAAATAATGCTTATTAATATGATAAATGCTAAAGTGTATTTATTCGTTGGTTTGCCTTTCAATCACGCCACAACATAGCTGCAGATCGACGTGACTTTTTGCATGGCGTGATATAGGCTACTTTTTATACTGGAAAATCAAAGAGTTCCCGCGGGATTTTCAAAAACTAAATCCACGTGCGCGATGAGCAGGCATCAGCTAGTAAATAAATAAAAACATGAGATTAGGAACCTTGTCGCAAATGTTGAGATTGGCCCCGTGCGCGATGAGCAGGCGCACGATCTGCGTGTGCTGGCGCTCGACGGCGAGGTGCAGCGCGGTCTGCAGGTTGGCGTTCTGCAGGTCGGGGCGCGCGCCGCCGCGCACCAGCAGCTCGGCCACCTCCGCGTGGTTGTTGAAGGCCGCCAGGTGCAGCGCCGTGTAGCCGTCGTCCTTCGCGTCGTCCACTATCCACGGCCGCGGCAGCTTGCCCAACATTATTTTCATTGCACTGTAAGGAAAACGACACTGTGATAGTCTAGCGAAGCAGTAATCTTATAATATACTATTAATATTATAAATGCAAAAGTTTGTATGTTTGTTACTCAATCACGTCGCAACGACAGAACCAATTGGGCACAGAGATAGATTAGTCTAGAATAGGACATGGTCTACTTTTATCCTGGGAAATAAGAGAGTTCTCGCGGCTAGTCTAGTAGTCTGTATTTAGGACTGCGATCGCTTTTTTAGGGTTTCGGACAGTACCAAAGGTTAGCAACGAGACTGGATTACTATGCCTCGCTTCCCCGTACAGTCCGTCCCTCTGTCGGCGGGCGGTATATCTATAATTATATAAAAAGGCTTGTCCTGACTGACTGACTGACTGACTGACTGACTGACGATCAACGCACAGCCTAAACCACTGAAGTTAGAAACTTGAAATTTTGACAGTAGGTTCCTTTTATGACGTAGGCGAGCACTAAGAAAGGATTTTTCGAAATTCGCCCCCCAAGGGGGTAAAAAGGGGGGTTAAAGTTTGTATGAAACTCCGTCATTTTTCGAGTTATACTCATGAAATTCGGTATTTAGGCTTTAAATTGAAAACAAAAAAGTACGTGTTTCATAGTTTTTAAAAATTCTACCCCCTAAGGGGTTAAATAGGGGTTGAATGTTTGTATAATAGTCCTTCGTTCTTCAAGTTATTTTTCAAGTTACGTTTATGAAACTTGATATTTTGGCTCTTGATTAAAAATAAAGAATTACGTATTTTACATTTTTTTTAAATTCTCCCCCCAAGGGGGTAAAAAGGGGGGTTAAAGTTTGTATGAAACTCCGTCATTTTTCAAGCTATACCCATAAAATTCGGTATTTAGGCTTTAAATTGAAAACAAAAAAGTAAGTGTTTCACACTTTTAAAAAATTCTACCCCCTAAGGGGTTAAATAGGGGTTGAATGTTTGTATGATAGTCCTTCGTTCTTCAAGTTATTTTTCAAGTTATGTTTATGAAACTTGATATTTTGGCTCTTGATCAAAAATAAAGAATTACGTATTTTACATTTTTCGAAAATTCTCCCCCCAAGGGGGTAAAAAGGGGGGTTAAAGTTTGTATGAAACTCCGTTATTTTTCAAGCTATACCCATAAAATTCGGTACTTAGGCTTTAAATTGAAAACAAAAAAGTAGGTGTTTCACAGTTTTTAAAAATTCTACCCCCTAAGGGATTAAATAGGGGTTGAATGTTTGTATGAAAATCCATAATTTTTCAAGTTAATATCGAGCAACGGATCTACGTGATTCTTTGATGGGTATGGTTGCAGACAGTGTGTTATAGGTTACTTTTATTCGGACAAAATCAGGAGTCCGCACGGGATTTTCAAAGAACCTAATTCCACGCGGACGAAGTCGCGAGGGGACAGCTAGTCATGAATAAATGAAATAGGTAGATACTTGACACAGAATGTGTATTTCTATTGCCGCTATAACATTAAAAATAAAGTTAAAATTAAAGAGAGTCTCCATACAACGAACATTTGTTTTTGTTCGGAAAGGAACCTTTAGTGAGCGGGTCTGACTGGCACTTGGCCAGTCCTATTTAAGAATAAGTCATTTAACCAATAGGCCTTTTTAAGTTGTGTCATTCAGCGAATGTATTATTTTTATTCATATGGAGTATGTCATTTCACGAATAGGTGCTATGTCGATTAACCCCTATTCGGTGAAAGGGGGGGGGAAGGGGTCGCGAATTCGATCCCACGCACGGGACTTTTCAGAGTTCATGTTTCCACGTTG
This sequence comes from Hipparchia sbordonii, assembly GCA_038048805.1. Classification (NCBI taxonomy): domain Eukaryota; kingdom Metazoa; phylum Arthropoda; class Insecta; order Lepidoptera; family Nymphalidae; genus Hipparchia; species Hipparchia sbordonii. The sequence goes on along the minus strand of CM076097.1, from coordinate 6,830,567 downwards.
AAGGAAAACATCGTGAGGAAACTTGCATGCTTGAGAGTTCTCCATAATGTTCTCAAAGGTGTGTGTAGTCTGCCAATTTGCATTGAGCTAGCATGGTTCTCTGAGAGGAGAATTGAGACCTGTGTTCGGTAGTGAACTGTTGATGGGTTGCTGCTGATACTGAAGCAAGAAGTACATAATAACAAATTATTTTTATCAAGAAAAAAGTTCAAATTTTCCGGAATCGGAACATCCGTCAATCGTCATATTGATTTGGTTCATAAAAATGTAGCCCATGTTATTCCATATTCCACAATGCTAACGTATCGACTCTTAATATTTGTTTATGCAAATTCCGTTGGTTTTTAAACTAGAATCAGTGTCGAAAGTTACATAGAAGACTATTTAACATATACAAAGAAGTTTTCGAACCCCCACGCGGGGTTAAGACAAGATCTCCTGCCGAGAATTGTTTTGGATTTCTTATAATTTTAAAACAAAAAGCATTGAATGTAATAAAATCCTACAACATTCTAACAAAATTTTAATTTTACAAAGGAGGTGGGTTGATAAGGCCCAAAATCCGCCCCTCATACACTCGAAAAAAAAAGTTCCAGATTCCGACAAATTGTAAATGTATTTATATACTTGAAGATATAAACTTTATTCTAATATAAAGTTTAGGCGATAAAAAAAATAGTAAGTTACAGAAAATATTACCCAAAAAGAGAGTGGTTCTTGTACTTTTCTTACATTTTCATACATTTTAGTCGTTTTTTAAGCTTTGATTTAATATTTTAGAATGAGGCGCTCCATGAACCAAAATAAATTAATACTCATATAAAAGCTTATGAAAAGGAGCATCATTATCAGTTACGTTTACCATGGTTCATGGAGCGCCTCATTCTAAAATATTAAATCAAAGCTTAAAAAACGACTAAAATGTATGAAAATGTAAGAAAAGTAAAAGAAACATTCTCTTTTTGGGTAATATTTTCTGTAACTTACTATTTTTTTTATCACCTAAACTTTATATTAGAATAAAGTTTATATCTTCAAGTATATAAATACATTTACAATTTGTCGGAATCTGGAACTTTTTTTTTCGAGTGTATGAGGGGCGGATTTTGTTGCCTTATCAACCCACCTCCTTTTAATTTTAATGCCGCGCTATTGTAAATTAGTTCACTGAAACATAGTTGCGATGAACAAATGAATCGGTATTCGAAATTTTGGTCGCAGAAATTCACGCTAGCTTTGAGGTGGTTGAACTTCGAACATAAATAGCTCTGGCAGTACGGACTGTAGAAATCAACGAGCTTGCGTTGCTGGTTCCCTAGAACAGAATCAAATAAAAACATCACTGTTTCTTAGGAAGTTTTCAATATTTTTCTTCAATTTTACATTTCTACATCTATGATATAATTCATCTGTGTTCTACATATTACGTGAACAGTGTTAAATCTTGTAGGTATGTTCCGTTCTTAACTTCAATTTCATTAAAAATCTACATTGAAATAGAATAATTATTAGAAAAAATATGTAGGTATATAATTGAATTTGAACTCTATCGAATATGAATCAAATGACAATTACCCCAAAATTAGCGAATAATGGATGTAATGAACATCAGCTGATGATAGGCTGCAGTGTTGCATTCGCAGAAACACACACTTTTAAGTAAATTATGGATTCCTCTCAGGCTACTTCACGATGTTTTCTTCACCGTTAATGCAAGTGATAATATTTAATAGCTTAAAGCGCACGTAACTCTAATAAGTCATAGATCCTGGGAAAAAGCCTAGAACCCAGAAAAGAAGACAGAAGACATATCTAGGCTATCACCGCTCATTGAATATTGCAATTTTAGCCCAAGTTGTTTACGAGAGTTAAGTGCTATTTCCGTAAAAAATATCATTCATTTATGTGGTTCCAGAGGTATGTGTCGTAATCGTATAGATGGCGACAGTAATTTAGGCGGTATACATTTTAATATGATGTGTTACGTTCAAAGAGTAAAAACGAACGGACTAATTAAATAAGGTCAAACGTCGTGGTCGGCCGCGGGCGGCGCGCGGCGCTCGTCCTACGTACACTGTACAGTGTACACAGTACATTATACCAGCAGTTGGAATCTGATCGCGCAGCTGAGGCTCGCGCGCATGATTCGCGATCATTGCCTCACAGTTGATCCTTACAGTCCCTTCGTCTATTCCTATCATACTCAAATATCTAATGTTTTGGTGAACAAATCTGATAAAAAGTGGACGAGGTCAAAACAATATATAAATGTTCATTATATTCTAATGTTTGAAGAGTTTATGGTAAGGTTAATGTATTCTCCTTCCTTCTGTTTCATATCATTGTTTGGTGGATTACATGGTTTACGTTTTTTTTTAAGAAACTAACCGTTGTTATCATAATAGTGTAATATGCATTGACGAAATAAATGGTTGTTCATTATACGTCTGTAGTAAGCATAGCTATTTATACCTAACAACAATGTCATGCGAATTAAATCAGCTCTGGGCACCATGATGTCACTAAGAACTGAGTAGTTAGGGTTCAAATAAAAGTTTATAATCTTTCTTCCGAATTGTTTTCAATCTATTTTTTTAAGAGTTATTATTTATTCGTTTCACACTTTAGTTCTACCACGAAATTATTTTACTTAAAGCTTAATTTAAAGATAGATTATATTATCAGGTTCCGCATATAAAATACTAATCATTCTGCTATCCCACACGTGTATTAACAAAAATTGCACATTTTGCAAATTGAACATTCTGCATGTAGACGGAACTAAGCAAGATAACTACCTGCTATAAGGATATACCAACTTATAGTAAAAGTTTACAATTATCTCAACATGACACAGGCACGCGTTTCATTCCTCTCGTAGTGCGTGCACTGGGTTCGTGGGTGACGTCATTGTAATATTGCGTTCTTAATTGCACTTTGAAATAACATTCACGGTTAACTATCTCTACAGTTAAAGCAAATAAAACACATTAGAAGTACAACACAATACAAGTTATTACACTGTTAATGAATTTTTTAATAACAAAGTTGCACAGAAGCAATTGTTGTAGTTGTACGGACCCACTCCTGGCACAAGCTTTTCGCTTATTTGGAGGGGAAAGGAGAATATAAGTCAAGTTCAGCTCGGCTAATATTCTTTAAAGAAAAAAAAATTAGTTTTACTTTGGCTGTTCACAAGGTAGAATAATTAATATATATATAGCTACTCGTGCTGATTCACTGATTGACTGACTGACTCACTGACTCATTGATCACCTCTCCTGTAAAATTTTGTATGGAAAAATTTTTTTTCACTCACGGTTTCGTATAGAGCAGAAAAATTCATTCGGAACAAAAATATGGAGAGAGCTGATGATTGAGGATTTCGGAGACGGGTGAGGAGCACCGGCCAGGGTATCGAAGATAGGTGGGGGGTGTTCAACCAAATGTCACTCGAAACCTCATCCAATTGGCAGAGAGCCGAAAAAAAATTCCAAAATGGCGGATTCAAGATGGCGGCCATACAAATTTCACCGGTGTCTATCTCGGAGACTATAAGAGATGGAAGAGTGGTTTCTTGGAAAAAGGTGATCAGGACCCGAAGGTCTACTTGATGAATAGAAAGAAAATTCAAGATGGCGGATTTTATTTTTTTCCATACAAAATATATGCAAGACTTTGATACGGTTCCTTTTCAAAATTTCTGATGGTTTCGTAGAGAGGACCAAAATTTGTACGGAGCAAAAATATGGAGAGAGCTGATGGTTGAGGATTTCGGAGACGGGTGAGGAGCACGGCCAGGATATCGAAGATAGGTTGGGAGTGTTCAAACAAAAGTCATTCGAAACCTCATCCAATTGGCAGGGAGCTGAAAAAAAATACAAAATGGCGGATTCAAGATGGCGGCCATACAGATTTCGTCGGTATGCCTATCTCGGAGACTATAAGAGATGGAAGAGTGGTTTCTTGGAAAAAGATGATCAAGACTCGCAGGTCTACTTGATGAATAGAAAAAAAATCAAGATGGCGGAATTTATTTTTTTCATATAAAATGTATGCAAGACTTTGATAGGTTTCTTTCCGAAATTTCTGATGATTTCGTATAGAGGACAAAAATTCATTTGGATTAAAAATATGGAGGGAGCTGAGGATTGAGGATTTCGGAGACGGGTGAGGAGCACGGTCAGGATATTGAAGATAGGTGGAGGGTGTTCAAACAAAAGTCACTCGAAACCTCATCCAATTGGCAGAGAGCTGAAAAAACCCTCCGAAATGGCGGATCCAAGATGGCGGCCATACAAATTTCGTCGGTGTTTATTTAAGAGACTATAAAAGATGGAAGAGTGCTTCCTTGGAAAAAGATGATCAAGACCCGAAGGTCTACTTGGTGGACAGAAAAACCGCGGTTCGCTTTAGCGAGCCGCGCACCCACGCGCCCTACTAGTTTTTATTATATTATGCATATATACAGGTGTCCGGTAAAACGTCACTATCCTGTTGAGGGCTTGTAGAGGAGGTTAAATGCTATCAAATGAGCCCCTAAATGGCCCCTAATGCCTAAGGGCGAAAACGGCTCGTTTTGGAGTTGTGCGGCTTCACAACTTTAAAAGTGAATTACTCCGAAACTCTATCAGTTTGAAAATTTCTATTCTAATGTGTAGATAAAAATGCTATTTTTCTAAGAAAAAAAAAACTACGGTTTTTGACCTCCAGATTATTTTAAAAACTTCTACATTTTCTGCGCTATCCGACAAGGTACAATAATTTACAATATGTAGAAAATTAGCAGCACCACATTAGATAAATTAGAGCTAGGTAGCATTTTCTGAATACTGAAAGTGGCTAAAAATCGTTAAAGAATGCGTATTTGTATACGCGTTAGAGGCTCACATTTTGTTAATAAACTGTAAATATCTATTATATTATCGTTGTTCTGAAAAGAGCTACTGCTGAATCATTTTTCCAGGTACTCTGATGCTTTCCAACCGCGGTGCTTGATTTGTCGTAAGAGCCACAAGCTGGTATTCATGAAATAAATTTTTAATTTATGTGTTGGTCGTATAATGAAGTTGCTTTTATAGATATTTTTGATCCTGGTGTTTGTCAATAAAATACTGTATGAATTGAAAGGTATTCGGCCTGACAAAGATCCACAATCAAAACTACTCACATTATTTAGTTCAGTTCAGACTAGATAACTGTGCGAAGTTAGAAACGTGTGTGTTAGTTGTGATCTTATTTTATTTGTCAAACTATCCGACTTGATTTCTGCAAATGGAATTTTAATAGCATGCTTGTGTGACGAACTTTAAAAGCTCTTCATATTCATCAGTAAAAAATTGATACCTGAATTCAAGTGTGGTAGCGAGAGCGTGAAAGACGAACGTCGTAGGTAATTCCAGTAAAATATGTACATAAATATGAAGCCACACGGATGAAATCGCGGCCAAAAGCTAGGAAGTTAGGTATGAAGTAGATAAAAAGTATCTAAAAAGTGTTTTTTTTTTTTTGTTTTTCTAATAAAAGTAGTGAATGTAGATTGTAGACGGATATTGTTTCCCGTATCCAACCCCTCTGTAGTTGCCTATCCGGTTAGCGACTTAGACCAGCGTTGCGAAACAAACTAAATCATTTGATATTTGCAGTTGCAGCGAGGCCGTGACCTATTTCACTTACCTAGTGCAAGTTTTTATACACTAAAGATATTGAAAAATCGCAGGTTATGAAAAAAGAAAACTCCGTATTAGTTAGGCCCTTTAATCTAAATGCCCAAGTGGCACACCTAAAATGATAAATTAGGTATTGTAACCGATTGCGGTAAAGAAGTGTTCGGTGTTAGCAACTAGAAACTGAATGTTTTTATTGGAAGAAAACGGAATACCCTACTTTGTGTACAAGTGAAAAGTTGTTGCAAAGCGGCTTATCTCTGTCATTACCGGACACTGCAACCAATGTATTACATGCGATCTGCATGCGGTGGTGTTGATGTCCCATATCGGTAGCAAAAACCAGCTACGTCTGTGCAGTTCCTAAGGCTGTTTAATTGGACTCTTGAGCTACAAATCTGCGCAGATAAAATACAAAAAAAAATCAAGGGGATGACCACGACGCCGCCCTACTCTTAACAAAAATGTTCATTTTCTAGGCTTAATATTTCGCAAACGTATCCTTTAATCGAAAAAATGTTCACAACATACTTCCAATACTTTTGATCATACACCTTTCCAACAATACCCCACACAATGGAATAGACGAATAAAAAAATATCATCCCTCCCTTACGCGTAGGGAAGATACGCAAGATAAACATTATCGGCGTAATTAATAAGTGTAAACTTGTCAAATTACAGCTCTTTAACCTGCGGACTATAAGGGCTCTTTCTTATTTTGCTATGGAACCCTAAAAACCAGATGTCTCCTTTGATTCGCGTTTTAAAAATCTCTTCAACACTCTCTGATATTCTAGGATAAAAAATATCCTATGTCATTTAATCAGGAGGCAAGCTAGTCACATAAATCGGTGCAGCGGTTTCATCGTAAAAAGATTACAGGCAGAGAGTAAAGGCTTACATTATATAGTCGTATAAATATAATATGTTACGGCCGACGACCGCTCGTCATCAGCCATTAATTCATAAAAGTTAATTTTAGTAGTCAATTACTGTCCAAATTGCCAATAGAACTGGATGTGTCTGATATAATGTAATCTCATCAAAATAGTTTTCATGTTATATTTTTTCTGAAAAATTATTAAATTAATTATATTTATAAAAATCTCACAGGCATTTAGTATTCAAAAATTAAAGGATTCACAAGTGAGTATCTCCTCCTCCTTCGTTCTCCTTCTCCTTCTCGTACCTTCGTGGTTAAGATTAAGGGTAAAATTTTTGTGGAACCTCAATTTATTTGGGCTCTCCCACCAGTGCGTTTACGGGGAAATCGTATTTCCCCGTAGACCCACTGTGTTAGCCGTAGATTTGTATTCGTAACATAAAAAACTTTGCCTGACGTGCAACTGGCCCTGAAAAGCCGTGATGTTATAATTGCATTAGTGGTATTATAATTGTACGGGCTTTTGTCAGTCGTCTCCTTTTCATAAAATATCACGGGACAATCTTAGTTAAATTATAATTGCAGTAACAGTGCATACTGTGTGTTGTAGTAGCTATTCACTGATAACAAGTAACATACGAGTCCGTGTTGCACTCCTATAACTTTTCTTCGTGACATTGCGCTGAAATCGTTTATAATCGCAGGCGGAGGTCGCGGCTGACAAGCGCCGCAATGAGTGGTGTCTGTGTACATACGAAACAATCGAGTCGTGAATCATTGCGGGCTATGCATTGATCAATTGAGTGCTCCAGAATAGTTGCTAAGACCGTTCGCTTGCTGATTCCTTTCCATATGAATAATTGACGTACGATCGCGACAGTTTATAAGGCCGATACGAGTGATCATATTGTACAACATTGCGCTGATTCCCCGCGGATCCAGAATAGTAAGTTATGGAAATGTGCGTTTGGGGCAGCAGCGGGCAACCGTGGCCAATAACAATGTCACATTAATATTCAACAGGCGTTCTTTGGACGTTCATGCTCTGCGGGCAGCATCGCAATCTATACTAGGCGCATCTTGCTTGATCACATAAAATTTTATTAAGTTAATAGAAAGTTCTCGTTTTGTTCAAAAAATATTCTATTGAGGAACGTTATCAATATCAATGCCTAGCAACTGGGAGTTTCCTCAATATATCCCATTCGAGTAATTGCACGTAAGAGTAAATGTTTCCTGTTTACTGCTGTGAAACATTGCGATATCAAAAATGCTTGCGAAACTATGTTGCTTTCAAGTAGACAAAAGATGAGTTGGCTGTCGTCCCACTTGTTTGTCTGCGAAAGTTTGCCAAAATTCTTTTATTGACTAAACGAACGTACAGGCGAGCTTCACAGCCAACAGCGGAAATTCTCGGCCACAATACGTCTGCATATAGTAGTTCAATAGTTCAACTTTGCAAACATGAGTTCAATGGATTCACTAGGTCCTAACTACTTTGGTTCTATGGAAACATTACTTGGTTTTATTTTTTCTATACTTATATTTTATATCAACCGAAAATTTTCATCTATATTTTCTTCGATCGATAATAATGTAGTAATTCGTTCGATCATTTAAATTTAAAACTTGTAAGTAAATGCATCTATAATTTATTGAGTTTGTTCTAAAAAAAATTCAGAGGAGGTCAGTGAACGCTGCGGATTGCCAGATCTCGCAATGGAAACTATGTATAGCGCGACTACCCCGCGGGAGGTGACAGTGGTGGATGGTGTTCAACTAATAATAGCCTCCCCTCCAGCGCGATCATCGGGCCGCTGACGGCGCGCACATGTGGCGCCGTCGACGGCGTCGTATTCTGCGTGCACGACGCACGTTTATTTTGGATACGGTCGTCACGCGGCGCGGTTTACAGTTCCTTACATAAGAGCCTCCGGCGCGTCCGCGAGCGGGACTCCGCCGCTAGGCCGGCGTGCATTTCGAATTGCCGCAAGCTGCAGGTCGGTGCACGTTTGAGTAACCGATCCGACGGACGCCCGCCGTCGGATCTATTTCGGGAAAATACAAATTTGGAATGGATGGTACTCGCGACTCGAAAGCGAACTCCGCCGGTTGACTCCATTTTTAGAGCTGGACTGCGCGTGCGCACCGATCCCGCCGCCAGTGCCCCACGGGCTGCCAAGAAGCTGTGTCGCTCGCTACCACCTCGTCTCCGCAAGCTGCCTCGCGGTGGTCGCTTCGCCGTCCCACTAGAGATGGCGCCATCGCCATCGCGACCTTACCGTATAATCGCTGCTCGTCATCAAGAATGTGACCGCAAAGGACCGCAACATATACAAGAGAGAAGACACAAAGCCTTGCGCTAGTTCCGTGCTTCCTTACTTCCCATAGTATTCAATTCGTATGGAATGTAAAGAAGTATGGAGCTGCGCGGGTATGCCAGCGTGAATCGATCGGATCGACGTGCATCGACTCGAGTGAAACAATAAGGATTAATTAGTGATTTTGATTTAAAAGTGTGATTGATATTTCATGTACAAAACGTGTGATCAAAAGTTGACCATCAATTATGGATTTCGTAAGAATTTTTTACATTCTAAATATTGGGATACTAACTCAGAGTTTCGCTGACTTGCTTAACTACTTACTTGTAACAAATATATATCTACGCTTTTAATTTAGATGGATCCAGTTACCTACTGTATTGTAGGCTTGATAGTATAGTGGTTAAAACTTTATCTTTCATTATCGGAGGGTCGGGGGTTCGAACCCGGGTATGCATCTCTAACTTATTGAATTTAGGTGCTTTTTAAGCAATTAAATATCATTTATGTAACGGAGAACGAAAACATCTTGAGGAAACCAGAATGCCTGAGAGTTGAAATAAGTTTTAGTTATTCCAGTAAATGCGAAGTACTTATTAGACGGCAAGTTGTCGTAAAATAACATCTGGTGCGGTGCCGCGTAGGTAACAACTCTGAGGGATACGTAAATAAACTGCGCTGATGCTAGGTAGAGCTCTGACTCTTGTATACACCTAACTATATTTTTTATACATCACGCGTTTGCTGCAGTATTGTTTTATCTCAACAATCTCAATTTTTCAAAAAATAGTATCTTCTAAATTTTCAAAATCTCAGTTTTCGATTTTACTGTAGTCTTCTATGAATTTACTTTTCAACTAGTGTGGTTTTCATAGATCATGAAGTAGTGATTTTTTCTACATTCTAGGTAAGCTCACAACTTTTTCAAGATATGATATTGTGGCAATATATGTAATATTGTGACAATGAGCGATATGTAATAGAAAATTCAACAGGAATAAATATTTTATCGCAGAATTGCATATGTGCCTTACATTATAGTTAGTTAAAATTATAATATTATATTAATTTTATAGAATATAATAATTTTTTATTCAAATAAACTTTTACGAAGTGCTTTCGAACCACTGGCATAATTTTAATTATAATCATTATATTAATTATAAAATAAAAGTTATAATAACGTAAAAAAACTGTTTAAATAATTTAACAGACGCTTGGCATTAACTTGGCATTACACCAAATCTATAACGAGGTTATAATATTATTCAGTATTATATTCAGTAGGTATACTTAACAGATATACCTCCTATATTGTGAAATTATTATTATGGTCCATTATTTTAAATCAGATAATAATTCAATATTTTCTTCGTCATATTTAAATATTGTATTTGTTTTTATCAAAATCGGTTCAGCGTGAAAATGTGACAGACAGACTAAAGATATACAGACAGAGTTACTTTTGCATTTATAATATAAGCAAGGATGTCAAAATTTTTATTTGTAATAATATTAGTTCTGTGGTGGAATCTTGCCGAGTCACAGCCACAAGTTGGCCTAAATGAAATAAATAAACTTCTATAAATAAAAAACAGTACAATATGTTTATTTTGGCCCTGCAATAGGGCAGAAAATGGTAAATGATTTCTTTTGTTCAAAGGTTTGACAGCAACTTGTGTGAGCTATGTGACATTGCCAATGGTAAAAGTCGTAGCAAAAAAAAGGGGAGCACAAAAAGTGTCGGGGCCGCGCCTGCGCCACATCTGGAGGAACACTGCATCTCATTATGCGGATCCGTCGCGGCTCAATGGCCGCATCGTCCGCGCCGCCCTGCCCCGTGTCCGCCGTGCCGCTGCGGTTAGTGCGAGTTTACACATCTCGACGACGCTGACAGATTGCTACAATCGAATATTAATATATTCATCATGATACGTCATGTAAAATGTCTCTTAGTCCTTATTCCACTTCTTCTTTCTCTTAGTGTTTGTCCCGATTTACGTCCACTTTCCTACTAAATCTCTTCCACTTTGCAGTCTTAAGTTTAGACTCCAAGGCATCCTCGCTTCCGTTGGCACGAGTATCTGCTTTTATCCAGTATCATTTTTAAATATATGTCAGTGTAATAGCGACATATGATTCATATTGTCTGTGATCCTTTTTGATGGCATGCTGTAACATAGGATCGTATTTTATCCACTGACTTATAGCAGTAGAATACACAAGTATGTCGTCCTCGATTTTAAACGAGTATGAAGCGATAGTGAAGATGATACGAAAGTTCTATTCATATTCAAATTCATTTACTTGCAAGATTGGGTAGGTAAGGTAGGTAGGATCACAGAATATTTTTAGTCATGTAAAGCACTATGGACCTATGACGGCAGATATAACACCATATATCTATAATGAAAATATGATAGTGGAATAGCGGTCTTAGCCACCATGTTTAAAGAGTTAAGTTCATCTCTACATCTAATAATTGTAGATGTCAGCGACTTCGTCCACGTGGATTAAGATATTTTTAAAAATTGCTTAGGAGCAAAATTAATTATTATTTTCCCGTTTAAAAAGTATTAGTATTTTACCTCAAGAGGTGCAATCTATTTTCTAGTCAACAGACAGAGTTACGTTAAATAATATTGGTATGGATGCAGCACACCAAGCGTTTTAAGAATGTTACATTACATCCTCAGTTTTGTTTTAGTCTGGCATTCGGTGCTCGATATCTATCAACGTTTTCGAGATGAAGAAATTCGTACTAAGTGTATAGGCCGCCACTAGCATAGTATGTACATTGTACATTACCCAGAGTTACGGCCATCCACGCCTTATTCAAGATGCTATTGTTACTTTACAAATGATTCCCTACCCATTTATGAAATTAGTCATGTGTTTCAAATTTATCCTACCGATCCACTAATTCTAAGTAAATATTAGTCATTCAACTTAAAATATAACACCAAGAAACACAACTCATCGGAGTTGATTTTAGTGTAATTAAGCGAATAAAGTTATCGCCTGAATGAGCCGTGTATCTGCTAGTTCTGGTATCGTGCTAGTTCTTCTCGTTTGCAAGAAAAAAAAAATTTTTTTGTAATACATATATACAAGAAAAATAATATAAATTATGGTTTCGTACACAGAGGCTGCTGTATTCTTGAACAGACGCTATCATTTCAGCCCCTTCAACGTGAGTACGTTTCACACTTGGCCGGTGTTGTTACAAACATGGACTAATAAATATGGTATTTATTCATTATACGTTTTTCATTCATTTACAAAATTTTGTCAGCCTCTACGAGTATTTACAAAAGAGATTCAACTATAAATATGGCATGTATGAAGAGTGTGTAAAATTTAAGCCTAAAAGTATGAAGCAAATGTTATAAAAAAGTTTACCTAAATTACCCAATTGCGAGAAGTTTGAACATAAAAGCGACTGGCATTTAGGATCTCATTAAATCATAAGGGTACGTAAACAGAGCGCACATTAACCAGGTTCCTTTCATTGTTTCACAACAAGAGGGGGCGATGCGATGACGGGACTAGGGCAATGACAGCACACGCATTATAATCAGGGGCACACACACACACACATACATACGAAGACGTCAAGGCGCGGTCAACGTTTTTAGGGGATATGCACATCGTATTTCTTCGAACTTCTTGAATAGCAAAGAAGTGCAATGTCTTCCGTTTCATAATGCTGTGCTTGAGCACTTTATTGTACTTTATTGTTTTGGGATATGTGTACTTATAACACCAAGCCACACCATAAGCATAACTTAGGTAATGTATCTTAGCGTGCAACCAACTTTGCGAGTTTAATATATAAGAAATTAAAATATAGTGTGGTACGGGGATGAATAGCGACAAAGATTTTTTAGCTAATAATAATTTTAGATAATAATACACGTACAAGTTTCTTAGCTATGAGCTAACAGTCACGCTTATCTTGGGGGTGTGAACTAAACTATAAAAGATGTCGAACTTAGGAGCTATTTCAGCAACTTTAAAGTATATTAATTTAATTATCACCGAGTCTAAAAAATAACAGAAGGAGACCTTGTTAGTCCCATGGTATGAATTCAATTTCCTAAAAGATAAGCTCAAAAAAGAGAAGGCTATTTTTTCTCTTTTTTTTTTTAAGTCTGTTAAAAATAAAAGGTACGACGCACGCATTTTGGATTGTGTGAGTTTAGAAACATTCACGCTTTATGTGTACGGTTCTTAAAATCTCGAACAAGAGCTTAACTTTCAATGGTGCATACTGCGCTATAAACCCACGAGCGACCCGATCTGCGCCCTTTAATAGTGCACGCCTTTTACTATCGCACAATGGCGTTTTCTATGAGAAAGGGATCTTGACCTACCAGTTAGTTCGGAGTGTTCAATTCTCAAAATCACGTTGAAAAACAATTTATTCATGCAACGACTATCGCTAACAAAGGAATGTAAAACTAGACAGGGGGATAATGAATACTAGTCGAACGATTTTAATAGAGTTACTTACATGCAATCCGGCTTAGTATTATATTTTTAATTGGACCCCGAATGGATTCCTGTATTCCTTCCTAAATCTTTTATTTTTATGAGTCAATCGCATAGATAAGTTTACCTTTTTTATATACGTTCGTTGTTATTTTCTCAACCGACAGACGACCACTGCTAAACATAGGTCTCTTACGAGGATCGTCACAGAGCACAATCTTATGTAGACTAATTAATGTGAATGTTTAACACATTCATTAACCTTTCTAGTGACATGTTGAAAACTATACTAAAAACCGCATTGAAAGTGTTCTAATACTAACGTTTAACTTCATTTGTAATAAACAGCAGTATACACATTCGTAGAACCTTTTATTTTTATGATTAGGAATACTAAAATATCACAATTGTCAAAATTTAATTTAAGGCGAAGATATCGCTACATTTTGAGTAATAATATACGAGTATCTTCACGTTAGGGAGCGACGCTGTCATGGTATTCATGTGGATGACGCGAAAATAGCCATCAGAATCTTTGGCACAATTCCAGAGGCCGCTGAAAGTTTCCCGACGACTGCCCTAAGCCACGTATATTGTATACGCTTCTTATGTGCATTTCGCTAGACGATATCAACTGCTTAAATTATTTTTTATAATACAAGTTACGAATCTACACGTATAACGAATGGTATATCGAAAAAAGTAGAGATTTCATTTGACTACGAACTCTTTCTGAAGCATATTCATGTACGATGATCATGAAAGAGATTGAAGTGTGCGTATTATTTATCTATTTTGTCGTACATAATTTTTCCGTCAGTACTCAGTATACATATTAATTCCGAAGATGTGTTCATCAGCGAATGATGCTTATTTTCAATCGCTGGTGTTCATAGATCTGTTTCCTAAAGTCAATAAACTTAAATTAACCGTTTTGCATCACCACCATCGCTTTTGTTCATTAAGATAAAAGTTTATATGTATTCAATGAAATATAAATATGTATATAGTAGTAATATATAAGTAGATAGGTTCATAACAGACTAACATTTAGAAGCATTATAGTTGATCATAGTCGCGGTGATAAGCTATTTTTATTAGTAAGTAAAGGCTGCCTACGCAGTGTTGTCGCGTTAGTACGACAAGTTCGCAGAAAATTATTAAAAAACTAGCTGATTCCCGCGATTTCATCCGCGTGGATTAAGGTTTTTTATTCCCGCTGGAACACTCTTATTTCCCGGGATAAAAAGTAGCCTATGTCCTATTCTAGACCATAATCTATCTTTGTGCCAAATTTAAGCAAAATCGGTTCAGTCGTTGCGACGTGACTGAGTAACAAACATACAAATTTTCGCATTTATAATATTATTATTATTAACAAATTATTGGTAAGCAGCAATTATTTATGCTTTTCCCACGGAAAAAATTTGAGAGATCGGGATTAAAATTAGTAGTAGTAGTAGTTTCTGTCCGACTTTGTCTGCGTGGACTTCAGAATTGGGTCTAAAGCTTCGCTCGTTAACAATTTTTAATCTTACCACAGGAACTATTTGAGATCGGTATAGAAAGTACATGTCCTTTTCCATAGCATAGGTGACATGCATACAAAATTTCAAAGCTGTCTGCCCGCGGCTTAGCTCTTAAATAATTTTCAATTTTCCCTCGGGAACTACTTGAGGAATCGGGATAAAAGGTAGCTTATGTTCTTTTTTATGTCAAAGGCTACTTGCATACCAAATTTCAAAGCGGTCTGCCTGCGGCTTAGCTCGTAAACAATTTTCACTTTTCCCTCGGGAACTACTTAAGGAATCGGGATAAAAGGTAGCCTATGTTCTTTTCCATGTCAAAGGCTATATGCATGCCAAATTTTATCCAAATCCGTTCAACCGTTTTTGTGTGATTGAGTAACAAACATCCAAACATCCAAACATCTAAACATCCAAACATCCAAACATCCACACTTTCACATTTATAATATTAGTAGGATGACGTACTGCGCTGTGAAAGGGTGTAATAATTCGTCACAATAACCATCAAAAACGTAATTATCAGTACCGGTTCAGAAAATAAAATTACATGGCGCTCACACAATCATTGAGCCTTTTTTTGGAGAGGAATTTCGTAAGAAACTTCCTTTCTTATTGTTAGAGTTCGATGTTTAGGTTACATAAACAGTCGAGTAATAAAACGCTTTTTTAAAATATCCGTTTCGATGCAGTATTTTCTCTTTTTCTCACATGGTAACATTTCGTTTGCAGAGCTTCGATATTATTCGATCCGATTTCGATGATTTGATCGGGATTAAGAGCGGCCAGAGTTTTAATCTCTTAAAACAGAGTTACGATGCACTGAATTTTCCGTCAGTAGGAATCTAGGACAATCTCAGTAATTACGAATATTACATAACTCTGAAATTAGAATCTAATTTTATCTTCTTTTCGGTCAGTTTGTGTTTACCTACTCTAAATGATGAATGATACAGAAATAAGTACATCTTTGATTCTGTTTTGGTTTGCTTTGACTCCAAAACTGTCTGAAATTTTAATTCCTGAAAATCAATTCAATTCAATTCCCAATCAGTGGCTTTCAATACAAGACTTCGGGGGACATTTCAAGAACTATTATTTGAAAGGTCGTTTTAAAAATGTTTCTCTGGGATTCCTGTACTATTTCTATTTTTCGCAACATATTGTCACTGTTACCTAACCCTACACAAGCTTTACTACATAATATTAAGCTTTTTAGCTTAATATGTAGGAGAGAGCATAATAATTTTTTTTTTTTTTTTAAATTTTTATTATCCTCTCTACTACATATTACGCAAAAATACTGAACTTTTTTCTAATTTTTACTGAACTTTTCAGTAAAGTGAAAAGTTCAGTATTTTTGCTTAATATTCTTACAATAACCGGCCAAGTACGAGTTGGATTCGCACACTAAGGGTTCTGGGTTTTACCATCGTAACAGCAATTGTTAAGTTCGAGGAAAAAATTCACGTTTCTTGTATGGGGACCCCCGTTTATTTTATTTTTATTATTTGTTGTACAGCGGCAATAGATACATATTCTGGGAAAATTTCAAGTATCTGCCTATTACGGTTCGTGAGATATAGCCCGCTGACGGACAGTGGGTACCTACAGAACCTTACAAAATTTCTTAAATCAATTAGGTATTTATTGATGTATTCATTTCTTATTTGCTTTAAGTAGGCACTAATGGATTACTTTAGAGGGTGTCTTCATCGGTCTGCGATTATTATTTGTTACAAGAACTTAATCATCACGTTAAGATTATTTTAACAAGAACTGTTAGGTACAGAACGAAGTAAGTTTAATTAAAATTGTCTGACACGTTGGCTGTTGTTTCGTTTTCAGCTTTGTAGAAATTGTTTCATTTCATTATAAAAATAAGAAAATAATATCTGTGTTTTATTACCCAAGAAAATATTTTCACCATTTCCACAAATATAATAAAAATAATAATAGTTAGTAATTTAGAAGTACAAACCTGACCAAAGTATTTATTATTAGAGATTTATAATAGGAAAGAAAGAAATCCAATTGTATACAATCTCATAACTTAACTAAATTGGCAAGTCTAAATCAGGTAGGTATCTCTTTTATAATGTTCTCTGGCGATAAGAGTAGCAGGAGAATTTTAGTTGTCACTTTAACTGAGATATTGTGAAAGGAGTTAGCCATATTTTCTGATATTCATTGATCTGTACTGCTGGAAACCCAACGACTGACCGAATTTTGTCATAATAGAGCTCTTAGACATCAGTCAAATGTTGTCTATTACAGCAAGTTTCCTACAGAGCATTTTTAACACCATTATACCCGTGTCAAAAAAAGGACTTTTCTCTCCTTGGAAACAAGAACTGGAGCGCGACAAGGTAAAAACTCAGCAAAAAGCAATTCCTTTTATACAAATATCCAAAGAACGAGTATTAAAATCGGTAATCAGTTACGAGCGTCGATGGTTGCGAGTAATAGAAAATCCTCACAATGTTTATTTCAAGTTCTGTCACATTTTTCTAACACGCAAAATTATTCACCCTTCCGAAACGGGGTTATTACATAGAGCCAGATAATATATGTGACGAATGCATGAAAATATAAGAAGGCAAGGGCATTCTAGCACCGTTCCATCTCATCAAAAATAATCTGCACGGAGCATGTTAAGCTAATAATAATATTAGTTTTCTTTTGACAGGGAATTAAAAAAGTCAATAGCACGCCGCATTCCCGTAGTGTCAAATGTTGTAACTACTTCCTTAGAATGAAGACCAAGACATTTCATTTGTCGCAAATAGATGGCGTTGCGAGTAGGTATCAAGATGAAAAGCGTGAAGGAGCACTTTCGAGATCGTCGCGCATATTATGTAGTTATTAAATTATAATACTTGCTTTGCATTTGCATTGCTTGTCTTTTTTTCTTTTGCATATCGTAATACCCGTGCATTACGATTTGCAAAAGGAAAAAAAGCTATATAAGCGTGTATAAAAACCCGCCCAAAGCATCCAACCTGTGGCCTGCATAGAACACGCCAAGTTGACATAATAAAAATCGTTAGTGACTTGAAATAATGTATGACAAGGCATATGCTGACGAAAAACTTTATTTAGATAAGTATATAAGCAGTTTAGGTACCAAACTCACAATCAAGTTATCCCTTAGTCGAGTGCAAAAGAAATAAAATAAAGTCTACACAAAGGAAATAAATTTTCAACTTATTTCAGCGTAAATTTGAATTTTAAAAGTTTTAGGTATTTACTGAATGCGAATTTTACGTAAAACTTGTAGTTGTAAGTAGAGATATGTTTTCGTAAATTGAAAATTTAAAACACCTCCGATATGTGAATCTCTAGTTCCACATAATACATACATAGGGCAATTTACGATATATCTGACATCCTGTTACCCAGTTTTTTGCTCCATCATCAGATGCCAAGCCAAGCCCAAGCATGCTATATCTGCTATAAGTTGCTGAGGAGTTAGGTAGCCACAGACTACTTGAGGCTGCAGCATCAGCTCAAGGTTACCAACTACTGGGCCTTGGAAATTATCCGAAGTAACAGTATTACGTAATAATAATAATTTTTTCGTCGGGGGTTAAAAAGAATAGAATTACCCAAGCTGAACTTGACTAATATTCACCTTTTTCCTCTAAATAAGTGGAAAGGAAAAGTTAGGAGTGGGTATGACAAAAGTGCAACGGATGGGGATGGAACTTGCTACGTTAAAGTTTTCAGTTCACACCTATAAGCTTTGGGCCTTCGAGGTTTTAAAAGTAACACACTCACACCGTTCTGATAAGCTGTCGAAAATCTGTCAAAAAGGTTAGACAAGAGAAAAAATATAGACACATACATACGTACGATAAACACTACTCTATCAGAGATATCCATCAAATATAATATACTGGAAAGGAAAAAAATAATCTGAGCGCACTACTAGGATTCTGGTGGTTCCGGGAGCATTTTTCTGTTTATACTCGTATTACATTAGAGACGTATACCATAAATAAGGAAAACTTTTTGGACTTGGCCGATATAATAAATATAGCAAAAGAGGTTATTTATTATTTCAGTAACTAGATTATATTACGTTAGCTACACACACACATATATATGAAAATCATGAAATTCTAGATTATGTTTCAGTTATTATTTGCCAAGATTAGGTACCGTATAGCCTAACATACCGTATAGCCTAGTCGTAAAATAAAAAACTTATCGTAGCAAAAAGTACGAATAACTCATATGGTCGTAAATAGTCCAATAAAGCGTACAAATAACCATTGAAAATATATTAACAATACCAGATACCATCTCCACTACTGCTGTAAACCAGAGTCTGTGTTGCGGTAATCCTGATTTACCAAATAGAACGGCTTAAGGTGGAAACCGGACTTGCATTTATCGAAGTAGGAGCTAGCAAAGTCTAAAGAACTTGTGAGTTCCTCTTTGATTAAGGTATCTTTTTCTTACAGTTCGTTTTTGTCTTCTGGAGTCTAGACTGTTGTAGGTATTAGATAAGTTGTTCGGCTTACATAAACAACTATAGCATGGGTCAACTCTATTTTGAAATGATTGTCTTTTTCAGCCGACAAAAAAAGAGGAGGTTCTCTATACATCGCTTATATTTATTAATTTTTAGCATTTATTTAGTAGGTTCCTTTGACCAAGCATACGTTTATACATATAAAGTCGTCCGATTTTGACGATTCTTTTTTTATTAGAGAGTATACTTCAACAAAGTCATTTAAAATCATTTATATCTGAAAAATAAATTCCACCTCAACCTCTAAAAAATATGTGTCTAAAGTTCTAAAGTTAAAATCATTACAATCCTTTCTTTTCAAGATACAAAATTGTTGCAGCAAAAAAGCAAAACATATAGCACATATAGATTTCCGAGATAAAAACATTTTTAAACTAACCACTGAACTTTTGTTAAGTTTAGGTAGGTAATGTTTTCTGTGTTAGTTAATTTCACATTCAGTGTTTGTTACGAAGTAGCTAAGAGAAGGTGGTATTAAGCTCGTTACGCTTCCAGGCGAACCTTAAATGAGTAATTAGGAGCATGTGTGGCTCAGCCTCCGCCATCAGTAACGCGCCGCGTGGCCCGGACTGCGCCCACCCATACTATAATAAACCCATGCAAAATTATCTTTTGAAACAATTACCCACGCGGCATTTATTTTGGGACAAAATTCTCTCCATGAATTTTACTGATGACCCTCGCACACAGCAGTACGTTGTCCGCTGACGATTGTCCCGAGTTAGATTACCGGTTGATTTAATTACACTATCACACTAATACTAGTGGTTCGCCCCGAATTGAGACCTCGCGGTATCCTATAATTCCCAAAAGATAGTTTTAATTATATATTGTAATAATTAACTTTTAACATTAGACGCAATAAAAAATAAATAATTAAAATAACATAATTAGTACTTGATAAACAAAATAATAATTATTATTTTGTTTATCAAGTTATAAATAGTTTTGCGTCAACTATTATAATAGTTGACGCAAAACTATTTTACCATGGTTTTATCGATGGTATCTATTTATTTATTAGCATTATTGTGAAGCTATAGAATCCATTAGCATTAAAAATTAAATAATTTCGTTTCTTTATAATATTTATCTAATTTTAGTATTTTTTGTTCAAGTACAGGATATAACTGAATTTACAAACAAGTTTCAGGTTCTAATATGCAGTAGTTTTTGACATACCTATGGCTATAAATGCAAAAATGAGTTTTTTGTTGGTTTGTTTTTCAATCACGCAGCAACGGAGCAAAAGATCGACGTGATTTTTTGCAGGGGTAAAGTTGAAGATTTGCAGAGTAATATAGGTTATCTTTTATCTCGGAAAATTTAACATTTAACTTTTATTCACAAAATCTATAGACGTAAACACTGTGCTAAAGACAATATTGAAGCCGCTACAAGTTGCCATGCCAGCCAGTCCAGCAGCGATTAACAAATCTTCGTACAGCACATATACAGGGTGTCCCACGGCTATGCCACATGGAGGGGAAGTACCTTAAATATTGTAGATGGAACAGTTTACTGAAAGAAGACTTCATTTTAATTTAAAAAACAATTTAAACTGCATTCATAGATTTTTAAATAATTGCCTGGTTGAACCGGGACTCGAACCTGCTATACGAGAAAAAAAATTAACCTGTATCTTTATCATACCGATCGGAAGGCTTCATCATAAGGATTATTTTTTGTTAAATAACATATCATGAGAAATAAAAGGAAGACCATGAATTTTAGCCTTTGATGTAAAATTTTGTCTTTCAATCCCGCTGCAACAGAGCTACGAATTGCAGCGGGATTGAAGGACAAACCAATAAATCAACAAACAAACACAACTTTCGCATTTATAGGTAATATAAGTAAGGATTAGTAAGGATAGTAAGGATCGGGAAATGATGCGTACTTCTCAAGTGGGTACTCATTAGTAATAGTTCATGTCAGTTGTATGTTGATACGCCAATGTCAGCTTTTCATTTTTCTGAACAAAATTTTACATCAAAGGCTAAAATTCATGGTCTTTTATTTCTCATGCTATTTTATTTAACAAAAAATAATACTTATGATGAAGCCTTCCGATCGGTATGATAAAGATACAGGTTAATTTCTTTTCTCGTATAGCGGGTTCGAGTCCCGGTTCAATCAGGCAATTATTTAAAAATCTGTGAATGCAGTTTAAATTGTTTTTTAAATTAAAATGAAGTCTTCTTTCAGTAAAATGTTCCATCTACAATATTTAAGGTGCTTCCCCTCCATGTGGCATAGCCGTGGGACGCCCTGTATATGGTACTAGTAGGGCGCGTGGGTGCGCGGCTCGCTAAAGCGAACCGCGGTTTTTCTGTTCACCAAATAGATCTTCGGGTCTTGATTATCTTTTTCTAAAAAACCACTCTACCATCTTTTATACTCTCTGAGATAGACACCGTCGAAATTTGTATGGCCGTCATCTTGAATCCGCCATTTTGAATTTTTTTCAGCTCTCTGCCAATTGGATGAGGTTTCGAGTGATTTTTGTTTGGGCGCCTTCAACCTATCTTCAATACCCTGACCGTGCTCCTCACCCGTCTCCGAAATCCTCAATCATCAGCTCCCTCCATATTTTCATATTTTTCATCCAAATGAATTTTTGTCCTCTATACGAAACCATCAGCGGAAAGGAACGTATCAAAGTCTTACACAAATTTTATATGAAAAAAAAAAAATCCGCCATCTTGAATTTTTTTCTATTCATCACGTAGACCATTGGGTCCTGATTATCTTTTTCCGAGAAACCACTCTTCCATCATTCATAGTCTCAGAGATAGACACCGACGAAATTTGTATGGCCGCCATCTTGAATCCGCCATTTTGGATTTTTTTTCGGCTCTCTGCCAATTGGATGAGGTTTCGAGTGACTTTTGTTTGAATACCCTCCACTTATCTGCGATACCCTGGCCGTGCTCCTCACCAGTCTCCGAAATCCTCAACCATCAGCTCTCTCCATATTTTTCCTCCAAATGAATTTTTTTCCTCTATACGAAACCATCAGAAATTTTGAAAAAGAGCCGCATATAGTCTTGCATATATTTTGTATGGAAAAAAATAAATTCCGCCATTTTGAATTTTTTTTCTGTTCATCAAGTGGACCTTCATGTCCTGATCATCTTTTGTCAAGAAACCACTCTTCCATCTCTTATACTCTCCGAGATAGACACAAACAAAATTTGTATGGCCGCCATCTTGAATCTGCCATTTTGGAGTTTTTTTTCGGCTCCCTGCCAATTGGATGAGGTTTCGAGTGACATTCGGTTGAACACCCCCCACCTATCTTCGATACCCTGGCCGGTGCTCCTCACCCGTCTCCGAAATCCTCAATCATCAGCTCTCTCCATATTTTTGTTCCGAATGAATTTTTGTCCTCTATACGAAACCGTGAGTGAAAAAAATTTTTTCCATACAAAATTTTACAGGAGAGGTGATCAATCAGTCAGTCAGTCAGTGAATCAGCACGAGTAGCTATATATATATAAATGGGCAGCATGGCCCGTGCATCACCCGTGGAATTTTTAAAAACTTAACTCCACGCAAACGAAGTCGCGTTCAAAAGATACCGAACCAAATAAAATATATTATAAGTAATTTTCATTTCAAGTAAATTCTTGTCGTACAAAAATCTTGGCAACAGATGGACAACGATAACTCCGCGAGTATTTCTTCACGAAAAATTGCAAAATTGAATCAAACGTACACTATTTTTCCTTTTCCTAGAGGGTAAAGTAACCTTATCTAATACGGGAATTTCTTTTGAACGTGGTGAAATGTAGCCACAAAAGATTTTTAAAGATGTTATCAAGCCCAGTTTCCGTGCCCGAGAAAATAATCGTAAGCCAGGCTTTAGGGAATATAAGAATAGAGTCAGCTCGCCAGATTTCGACCTCAATTCAGAAACTTGCGAAGCATTTCGCTTGGAGATGCATTAAAAATAAGTTTGTATAAAAATTTATATTCATATAAAACCATTTTTTACAACTTACATTGTTTTGTACTCTAGCATCCGTTAACAGGAAACGTGAAAGTAGCCCCATGTAGTATAATATTATACAGTAGAGATAATATAGTCATAGCAGATGTTAAAATGTGTGCATAAGGGAGGGTTTTCATTATGTGTGTATTGTTAAAAGCTTTTCTCTGTGTTTGTCAGTTAAAAAAGATTTTATACATTTTAACAAGTGCAGTTTATCCTTCTGAGAAAATAAACGTAAGCCAGACTTTAGGAAAAATTAGAATAGAGGTAAGCTCGCCAGATTTCAGCCTCCATTCAGAAGCTTAAGTAGAATGCGATGCGATTCGCTAGGAGCTGTAATAAAAACATGTTTGGATAAACAGGGCTTACTTCAAACATTGCGAGTTATTTACATTACCTATTTTTTTAATGACCAAAGAATGTAGTGATTATAAACCCAACATTGCATGAGGGTGCTTCGGTGTCGAAGTGAAACGTGCTTAGAGTGTGTCGTGATTTTGGAGGATCTGTGTGTTATTACCAAGTGGTGGTGCGTACTGCTTGCATCCCCTGAAGGCTGCAAGAAGTAATAGAATGAAAGAGTTAAAATTTATTAGGTGTAGCGGCTTAGAGTTTAAGGCTTCTGTTTAACTTTGAACATCCTAGTTGTTGTACCAATACATCAGTCGAAGTTATCGAATATTTTTATGAATATTAAACACATTCTTTGTGCTTGAGATAATAATCATAAGCTAGACTTTAGAAAACATTAGAATTATGTAAGCACGCCAGACTTTGAAGCTTATGTGACGATTTACTTGGACTTCGGCTAAAAACGTTCTACTTTAAACATTTTAAGCTCGTTATAAAAATGCATATATTAAAATTTCATTCTCTTTAAGAAAAATTTATAATATGGTTAGTTATACTCGTTATTACTAATTAAAGTGTACAAAAGAGTTTTCTGTGATGACTCAAAAAAATAAAACCTGATTTTTATTGCATTTAATGCTTATAATACGTGGGTCAAAGTTAGTATTAAATATTTAATATTTTTTCCAATGTGCACCAAATAAACATTGCCTGTACAGAATTTAACCGCATTTTAAAATACGGCTTTAAAATATCGCACTGTTCTCAATTTAGTTTACGGAACATCGTTACCAGACCGATCCAATACTGCTATGTATTGAATAGACAGTAATTTTCTTGTAGAACGAAATAAACGATGAAAGCCTCATAATTTGTCGAGCAAATGCTCGGCATGTTATGAGATTTTCATTTTGGTGCATTTAAAAGTGTACTCGTGTAAAAGTATACGTATAGTTGTGTTGTGCTTGTGTACGTTTTTTTGACGATCTTCACTTCACAACTTCACAGATCAATCAACATCATCAGTGAAAATGGCAGAAGCGCTCCTGTCATCTAAATATTATACAAAAGGCTAAGGTGACTGACTGACTCACTGACTGACTGACTGATCTATCAACGCACAGCTGAAACCACTGGATGGATCAGGCTGAAATTTTGCATGTAGATAGCTAATATAACGTAGGTATCCGCTAAGAAAGGATTTTTGAAAATTCAACCCCTAAAGGGATAAAATAGGGGTTGGAATAATCGAACTTAACGTGAGCGAAGCCGCGGGGTAAAGCTAGTTTTCATATAAAATTTCTTGCTGATTTAACTTCACCTTTGCTAAAGTTAAAATGTTCGTCCTTAAGCTAATGATCAATCAACATCATGATCTCACTTCAACCACGGCCTGTTGCTGAACCCGGTCTCCATCCAGAGCGAAAAGGGTTTAAGCCATAGAATGCCATGCTGGAAAAGTGCGAATAGGCATATCTACTTAACATAGCTATGAGAACATTATCGAGAGCTCTACGGAACTTACAGAAGAACTTAGTCAACAATATATTCAGAATATACAGGAATCTATATTAGTTTCCGTAATAATTAATCTCATGTCGCTTCAACTAGATACATAGGCGCTAAGTTCAGTACACGTAACTCAACTAACCATAAATTATCTTGTCAACTCAAAGGAACTCCGCGACGGGTTTAAATTATACTGGTGCTAAGCAGATTTCGCATCTAAGACGTGTCTCCGCTTCCGAGGTGCGTTTTAGATGTGCATTATCAGAGACGTGCACATGTCAAGTTTTGCATGTACAAAGATCGAGGTTCGCTGCACAAAGAAGACGTCTTGATGAATTGAAATAGAAATAAAGGAGGAACTTTATGTTGGAAATAATCCCGAAAGCGGCCGACACAATTCCTCATTTCATTCACGTTCCCTTGCGATGAAACTTTTTCTCTGCAATTTTTCTGTGGAGGACGGGGTGTTATCAGGTGGAGCGCTTTGCCAGTCGCCGCACGTAGCGCCTCCGAGCCCCGCGCCGGCGGTGCCCGCCCGCTGAATACAAACTTCATTAGCCGTTTGATAATTAGCCCGTTAAACGCCCCTCACTCACCCGGCTGCGATCTTCTAAGCCAAAGCCACTCCACACATACGTAACTAAGCTACGAGATAAACCCAATCAATTCTCGAAAACGGCTACGACGAAACAATCTCCGAGTTGCGAGGCTAGAGACCTTTATAACTTAATTGTAAATCGCGAACTAAGGCGACTACCTATTTAATTAAACCTATATCCATACTTCACTAATACTTTTATTTATAAAAGCGAAAGTAATTCTGTCTCCCTGTAAATAGCTTAAGTTGTGGATACTTTTTATCCCGAAAAATTAATGAATTCCAAATGGATTCATGAAAAATTTAATTTCACTGGTCCAATGTTGCGGCCATCAGCTAATTACTAATAGGTAAGGTATAACTAATAGACTTAAAAGGAAACGTAATAAAATTTATATTTCAGTACAGAACACTTTTAAAATCTCTTACAGTGTAAAAATACGAACGAGTAATTTTCCACATTGTAAATACGATTGTGAAAGTTCTAACTAGCGAGCTTTGGCTTTGCATTTAAAACATGTTTTTCAGTTAGAAAATATAAAAAAAGGCATAAAAAAAAAATAAGTGATGAAAGAATAGATCAGTTCAACAGGTCCACGCCCAATTTCTTCGCAGATACCTACTTCTTTATCTCTCCACGTGATCATCTCAGTAAAATGTTCAGGATATTTTTTTAACTAATAAATTAGTAGTCAGTTAAAACATACATATCCGTACCCGAATAATATAAAAATATTTTTATGTTTTCATTAATTAGCCTTTTGCTATCTAAACCTATTCTCAGACGGGAAAAAAGTTTCCAACGTCTATACAACTAAATGGGGTCCTTACATAATTTTTTAGTCTGAAAAATAGTTGTTGAAAAGTTGTTTAATGTAGTCACTCCAAATAAATATTTATTGGATGGCGTTGAAACCTGCTTTTATTTTGACCACTTCATTTAAAAAGACAATGTTTTATTATAATTTTTACCTACAATTTACCTACTGAACGTAGAAACAGTTTAATGCCATCTTGAATTCAATATTAAATTTATTGAAGATTAGCTAATACACGCGATTTATAAATACCGCGCATTTTTAAAAATACCGTGAGATTCTGGGATAAAAATTCTATGTCATTCCTCGGGTGCAGACTAACATCTCAGTAGTTTAGGCGTGAAAAGATCACGTACAAAAAGACAGAGTTACATACGAATTTATAATATTACATAGAATATTTACTGTAATGTGATACATTAAAAAATATTGCCAATACAAAGGTGTGATTGGGAATTACGAGTATGTAGACAGCGTGTTTTATTTTATCCGTACAGCAAGCCCAGTGTTTGGTCAAGGTTTAATTGGATAAACAGTATTGGGGCTCATTGTTGATTTTACTACATAATCATGATTGCCAAATGGATAGTTTTACATAAAACTAAAGGTACAACATCACATCACACTATCACACTTACAAAGCACTAACATTATAAAGGCGAAAGTTTGCATGTATATGTGTGTGTGTGTATGTGTGTTTATATATGTGTATGTGTGTATGTTTGTTACTCCTTTACGCCACAACAAATGAACCGATTGGGCTGTGGAATGGAGATAGCTGATACCCAAGATTAACACATAAGCTACATTTTATCTTTTTTTTTATTTATTCGATGACAAGATAGCCCTTGACTGCGATCTCACCTGATGGTAAGTGACAATGCAGTCTAAGATCTCGGAAAAGTAAAGAGTTCCTGCGGGAATTGATAAATTTTTATCTATTCGGACGAAGTCGCGTGGATCATCTAGTTGAACATATAGAAATACCATATCGTACTCGCAACGGTAGGTTATACTAGCAACTTCACGCGCTAAGGTTTCCCTCCTTCATCACATTGTAGGTACCCTTACAAATCTTACTTTACTATAAATGATTTCAAACTAGTTACCCAAGAAATGTATTTTTTAGAGTTCCGTAGTAAAATTACAAGGAACACTTTTAGTTTCAGCAAGTCCGTCTGTCCGCAGCATAGCGCAGAGACTTGTTGTTAAAGATCTGTAATTTAGTTAGGTTATGCATATTTACAAAGTTGTACAATAAAATTAATCTTGAAAAAAAATTATTATTTTGGGTACCTTCCCTACAAGTAAAGGGGGGATGATATTTTTTTTACTCGTCTATTTCATTGTATAGGTTATCGTTGGAAAGGTTTTCCAAAAGTATTGAAGGTAATGAACATTTTTTCGATATAGGGTTGCGATTGCGAAATATTAAGCCTTAAAGTGAAAATTTTCGTTCGAGTAAGGCCTCTCCCCCCCTCTAAGATATTTAAAAAGTATTCACAATAGTAGTATATTTAACAATGTTTAAAGAAAAACTATCACGGGTAAGCAGGCTTTACAAGTTAAAGAGTAATAGTAGACTAACTCTTAAAAGGAAGACGCTGCAGTATACGACAAGTTGTACCTTGAGTTTTTGCTATTAATTTATAACTAGGCGCATTATTACTTCGTGATTTTTAAAATGTAAAAAAATTATTTTATATTGAAAAATTACATAATATGTACCCTCTTATAAGCAATAGGTATATAAGCAACTACGGAACCCTACACTGAGCGTGACCTGACACGCAATTTGCCGTTTATTTCAAATTTCTAGTAGAAATAAGTAATTTCAGTTAATCATATTATTGTAATGAATTGACATCGTCAAGAAATGAATCCCATTAGAAAATGACGGTGCATTATCCAAATACGGCAAGCGCAAACTATCCATTTTCCACTAGACGTACAAGATAATAAATAACTTTCTATTGCAATTTTTATAATAGTGGATGGACTATATTGAATAAATCAGTCCACTGGATTTAACTGACCATCAAACATACATTAAAATTAATTTATAGGTACTTGCTCTATCATTGATCCAATTCAAACGACGATATTTAACCATTTATTTTTCTCGTCTTTTATCAACCGATTAAAACCCATTGTTGAACAAAGATCTCTTGCATGGACTTCCACAGTACTCGGTCTTGCGCCGCCTGCATCCAGTAGCTCCTTGGGATTCGTTTGATGTCGTCGGTCCACTAGTGGTGGGACTGCCAACACTGCGTTTCCCGAAGTGCTTCTCTTTTATAATTCATAACAAACTCATTAATGTGTTTTATAAAAAAAATGTATGTTCACAATTCGTTGATTTGAAAAATGAATCAGCACCAAAAAAGTCTTCGGAAATCTTTTATTTGAAAATGAACGTATTATTTTATTATTACGTAATTTTCGTAATCAACTCACCCATAGCCCATGGTATAATGGGCAAGTTGATAACGAAAATTACACGTACTAATTACGTATCTCGACATGTCTGATAAAAAAAATCGACCATTTATGGTTTTAAAAAATGGACGCCGGAAGTCTTTAGGCTGCATCTAAAGCCACCGGCTTAGCCGGTTCCTGGGTTCTCTAACGTTCGGCTCTACATTCATTAAAATAATAAAAAGTTATTTCAAGCAGCTCCTTCGCGAGGAGGAAGATCTTTATGACGTCACTAGCTTTTGCCAGCGAATTCGTCCTCTTGGAGTTAGGTTTTTAAAAATTCCACGTGAAAATGGTTCTTTGATAAAAATGTATTAGTATATGGTCCAGTACCCGTAAAAATTAATCGGAGAAATGTCAGTGTCAATCTACTAAAGGACTTTTTGTAAGTGTTTGCAATTGTATACTATTTCTTTACATTGAATGAATGTCCAAAACAAAATGTAACTTCTGTTGTATTTGTTTTCAAAATCTTTACGCTCGCGACATAAACCTATATAGTTTTTATGTTTAGCTAAAACATTATGGAGGGTATGGCGCAATTTGAATACCATAATGTTTTTTAAACAATTCATCAAGGCAACTATTTTGTTTTAAAAACAATTCTTATCCGTATCAAGTAAGTTTTAAGAGAAACTTGTCTCGAGAGCGAATAATAAAAGTGACAAAATGTAACGCAGTTTGGAAAATGAAATGCCGCGACAAAAGAAGAGCGGCGTAGCAAAATGCGGAAAACAACAAGGGGCGGGTGTCCACGTCAGTTGGAAAAGATTTTTATTTGATACTAGCTGACCCGGCTCCGGCTTCGATCGGATGTGTTGTTCGATAGCTATTTTATTATACTAGATTCCAATGTGTTATGCTTAACCCTCTTCGTAAAGTGTTCTTAATGTAGATTAAACTCGCATTAAAAGTCTGAACCCGACTGAACTAAGGTGATACAAGCAATCGTGAAATAGCGATAGGTACCTCAGATTTCCTGCAGTTTACTTGCACATGTTCATCTAGCTATTGGTTAAAATTAAATCGCAACAGTACTTTTTGAGATAAGCGCGCATTGACTAAAAACTCGCTGAAGAGATTTCGTTAGTGATTGAGTGATATACAATTGAAATCTACATGATAAACTTTATAAAACAATATACAGCTACCTACTACGAAATGACTGATTCAAAATTCATGTTCAAAATATTATCGAAATTAGTTTTAATTCAGCAGTTTTTATAGTAAAAAAAAAATGCTAAATTGTTATAAAGCTCAGCATTAAAAAAATGATGAAATAATAAAACAGAAAACGTGCCCTCTTTAGACAAGTAAAAGTGGCGTGCAATGGCCCTTTAATCCGAAAGGGGGCTTGGCAGCACTACCTTTAGACTTTTCGTATTTTACTTTTTACTTTTATATTATCGTAGTGGTTTCTCTATTTAAATTTAATTGAGTGAATGAATGTGACGTGGCATTTTTTTAACAGTTCCATGAAATTATTTATATGTTCTACTAGCGGTTGCCCGCGACTTCGTCCGCTTCTTCAATTCACAATCGACAGTTCCTAAATCCCCACAGTTTAGGCGGGGCAGTACCTCTGCAGAATCAGAATTAAAGAGTTGGAACCCCGAAGATGTTATGGGAGTATCTCGCAAAGTTTTTGTCGACTAAAAAAAGATTGACGCAAATCGGATTAGAAATCACGGAGATATCGATATACATAGTTAGAAAAACAGAATTTCTTCTCCTCCTTTTTTGAAAGTCGGTTAAAAAAGTAGCCTATGTGACTTCCAATAATATCAGCTATCTACCAGTGGAAGTAAGTAAGTCCCGTCAAAATCGGTTCAGCCGTTCTCAAGATTAGCGGCATTAAATCAGTCACTTCAATTTTAATAGATACCCTTCGTAATGTCGCAGGTTAAAATAGATGGCGCTAGCTGTAGGTTGATTTCGTTAATACCTTCCATAAGACGCGTCTACATCAAATGCCTTTCATACCAGACACTTCAATTTTATTTATTTGTATAGATTATTTTCGACGTTCTGGTATATTACCTATTTATACCAGAACGACATAATATTCGCTTAACCTGTTTAAACTGGGTTGGAATGTGATGTAGGCCCTGGTTAATTGAGAGAGCGAAGCTATAAGCAAAGCGATTTATTTACATCCTAACATTGTTATACGGGAACCTTTTGTGGTTTTAAAAACGGATTCGGATTGTCGTGTTTTTTTCTTCAAAACATAAATGGGATTTGCAATCTAATATATAAAAATGAATCGCTTAATGTGTTGGTAAGCGCATCACGCGTGAACGGCTGGACCGATTTCGCTAATTCTTTTTTTATTGTGTTTGTTATTGTCAAGAGAAGGTTCTTATGAAAGAAAAAATTAAGAAAATTGCGCGGAAAATTAGAAAATTTAAGAAATATTAACCACCATATTAAATTATTTCTAATGTAACCGCTTTTACAATTCAAACTTTTTTGATGTAACCTTATGGCGTTTGACATAACATTGACAGAATGCGTGCTGCCAAT
The DNA here is from genome assembly GCA_038048805.1 of Hipparchia sbordonii. NCBI lineage: Eukaryota > Metazoa > Arthropoda > Insecta > Lepidoptera > Nymphalidae > Hipparchia > Hipparchia sbordonii. The sequence continues at coordinate 6,798,855 of CM076097.1, read as the reverse complement.
TTCGTCAAAGAGTTTCAATATTCATAGTTAAGACAGGACAACGTCTGTCGGGTCCGCTAGTTAACAATAAAAGTGTATCGGACAGGGGCGTGGACGGTGGAGTCGCGGCCAGCGCGGCGAGTTATTTCGACGTAATTAAAACAAACAGGAGGAGCCTCTGTACGCCTCTCTAATTGCGTTCGTGTTAAAATAATCACGGGATCTGACACAGAATATCGACGGTGAAAAATTGATTCTATCGATAACAAGAGCTTGACCAGAATCGTAAATCTAGTTTTTTTTTTCAAGGGGGAGGGTCTGATGACGGAGCAGAAAACTGGGTAAAAGGTTTATCGGAAATATAGTCCGGCCATAGAGTCACTTGTCGGGGGTGTTTTAATTTAAAATTTACACTTGTTTGAAGTGAAACTTAATAATATTTTAAATGTTTATGAAAGTTTCGATGTTCTTATGTATGTAAGTTTGTAAGTTTGTATGTCTGTAAATACGTATGTTTGTTAAATATGTAAGTTTAAGTTTTCGTATGTTTTTATATTATTTTTATTTGTACTTTGTTATGTTGAAACTCCTTCACGCAACCACCTGCACATATTTCGCTTTTTATTCCGGAAAATCCACATTTCGCGCGGGATTTTTAAAAACCGAAATCCAAGTGGACGAAGTCGCGCGCGTATCACGAATCGTGGACTATATTATGCGAATAGGACTAACTGCGTAAAAGGTGATTTGGAACTAAATGACACTTGGTCTAATCGTATCTCAATGAATTGAACATTATTAAAATATTAGGTATGTAGGTACATAAACTTGCTCGGTAAGGATTATTTATATGGAGACATGATAAATGCTTAAATGGAATTGTCCATAAAATGGTTCGCGAGTGCGGCGTGTTGAGCCTTTATCCTAAAAGGTACAATCATTTATTCAGTTTATGGCAACACCGCCCATTTCTGGAGAATTTTGATCTTTTATTTACATAGAAGCGCAATATGCGCTTTATTACGAGAAAGCTTCAATTGAACTGTTAGCGTTTCTTTTATAAAAGTTAGGGCCTATATTCAATATATCATAAACTAACACTTTCACATATTATAATATCAAACTGGTTCACAACGCCTGCACACTTGAAGAAGTTGTACCTAATACCTATGTACACACCTCTCACTAATTTCCAATTTCAACATCTTTTTCCAACGATGGTTCCGAACCTTGCGAGGATTATATTAATTAGGTAGATGACCAGTTTTGTTAACCACCACGAATAACTTTTTAAAGAAACAGAAACAGGTATATGGGTTCGAACTTACTCTCAGGAATGGCGCTTGATGAAGTTACGCTACAAATACCGCATAAATTTCAATTTTTACGTAATATTTCATTACAGAGTTAAACTAGAAACTTGAAATTTTCACAACATTAAGCGATCATTGACCTTTATTTTCAGTATAAACAACTTGGTACCTCATACTCAAAGACCTCAAACGATTTCATAGAAAAAGGGCCTCGACACACGGACCACGGAGCGAGCCTATAAGGTTTCCGTTTTTTTTTCGGAACCCTAAAAAATAACCTTCACTGAGATTTCACCTGATGTTTAGTGAAGATGCAATCTAAGATGGTAGCGGGGTAGCTTGGAACGGGGTTATCAGATTTAATTAAACCTTTACCTCAAATCGGTTTATACACGCCATCGCCATTATAATTTTTGAAATTGTTCCCGCGCCAGGAATCCAACCTGAAATCTTTTTAAGACCACAGGGCTCACCATTGTGCCATAGCGTCGTTTTGAGGTACCCGTTTAGCAATTTTTATATAATTAAGTACCCAGTTTTAAGAGACGGTATGCGGCGAGGGATATTCTGAGAAACCATCGAGCGCGAGTCTCGTAGAGTGGCAACATCAACAGTCACTTTTTCGCGTAGAGGCAATAGTAACGGCAAAGGCGGTGGCGCTTTTAGGGTTACCAGATTGGATGACATTTTCGAGATGAGTTGATTTTTAGGAAATTTTTCATTTAAGCGATTTCATTTTAGGTTCGATGAGGCTAAATATGAAAAAAAAAAGTTTGTTAGGTAAAGTAAAAGTTAGAAAAAAAGCGGTAAAGTGCTACTACTATGTGGTGAAAAATTGGTTCTATTGCTGATCATTTAAGGCATTTGCGTAAAATCCCAAATTCGGAATGAACAATCAGGCATTAGGGGAAACGTAATGGTAACCCTGGGCGGGTGCGCGGGTGCGCGGGTGGCGAGTGGTGTGTGGTGCGGCGGGCGGGCGCGGCGCGAGGCTGCAGCGCCGCAGACAGTGCGGCGGTGAGCGCGGCGCGGGCGGTGAGGGGCGCGGCGCGGCGGCGCGATGCTGCGCGCCTCTCAGTCGAGACGCGAGGCCCGCCCGCCCTAGGCGCCCGTGCTGCCGACCGCCCGCCCCGCGCGCTCGACAAAACTCGCTTGTAAACCTCCTACTATCACTCTTTTAAATACGTTAATGCATCAGAGCAGACTATTCCGAATACCACAACAGTGCCCGGTTACCCTCGACGTTCTTTCGTTCCTTACTATTTGACGAATCCGCGCGGGTTACACGTTAAGAATTTCCAAGCTTTCGGACGGACCGGAAGGGGGGTGAGGGGCGGCCGGATTTGGAGGGTCGCGGGGCGCAGGACCCCTTGCGGCGCGGGTTAGTAGGTTCGCAATGTCGCGTCGTTCTCGGTCAGAATGCATTCGCGGACGTAAAGTAGCGACTTGAGGTGTCGTCGCGTTTCTCACCTGAGGTCGGTCACCTCTTCGAATTTGTAGAACTTCCAGATTTTTTTTTAAATCCATAATTCATTTCTATTTATTTAAAAATATCTTATTAAACATTTTTTGTAACGAAACATAAATTTGGGTCAATCGCGAGGAGATGCAAGGTCATTTACTAGATGTCAACGAACCCCTCGTCTAGTGCTAGCGTCAGGTCGATGACGTCGGGGTCATCGGGTTAGGGCTTCCAGAGCCCCAATTGTCGACATCGGTCGGGATGCCAACTAATTTAGGACCGCGGTTGTGATTGTGCGGTACCTGGGATGACATCCCAACGCTTCTTTTGAGATTTTTTGAGTGTCCGCGTAAAATATAACGACAAAGTGTGCATCGACTGACAGCGATCGGGGAGGCCGCCGCGTTAACCCTGCCCGAATTAGTGCAGCGGACGAGACTAAAATAGCAAGGCGGCGTGTACAATTACATGCGGCACGTCAATGTCGACGCGCCGGCACGCGTTCGCTTCGCGCAGCGCGCCGCGGCCACAGCGCCGGTAAGTTTACCCCGTGTGTGCTTCCAGAGCGCGACCAGCCCTATATGTGTCGTCGCGGGCGCCGGCCGCTTGCCGCCGACCGCCGCCGCCCCGCCGCCGCCCCGCCGCCGCCCCGCCGCGCCTCTACCGGTGCTATTCCCGGACTCATCTGTTCCACTATACATACGCTAAATTTTACATCATTCTAAATATATCCAACCCCGATGTAATGGACAATGCCTATAAGATTCAAAAACTAAAGATCACATAAATTCTTCGTGTTTATACCTGGCCCGTAAACGTTTTACATTATTATCAGATATCAGAAGGACATGAATGGAATTGCTGAGAAGAATTACGAAGAGGACACAGCAGTGGAGTGAAAGTGTGAGCGTTGTTCGCTTTAGCTGGTTGATTTCGGGTCAAATTGTAATGTTCTATCATTTGGTCCCCTTCAACCAGCTGTAGTTGACATCTGCTTTGCTTTCCTATTGAGAAGATTTGTACAACACGAAACTACGCTAGTTAATGTTGCAGTTATCTATAGACTGCAAGCAATAACAAAAAAATGTTAAAAGGAAATAAAAATGGTTCTTTTTTGTTTCTTTGTTGTACGGTTTCATGTTAGTTTGGCAACTTGTATAAAATTCAGTCTTACTAATAGAAATAATGTATCTATAGTTTAAATAGATGATAAAAAGTATATTATCCAAGCCAGATTAGATTAATTATTATTATAACAACTAGAAAAATACGAAATATTCACCCAAACTAATTAAGACACGAATCCTTTGAGTAGAATAGATACTCGTAGAAACTTTTACAAAGAGTTTTTGAAAATCCTTATCCGTATCTACACAAAATTGTATTGTTTGTCGTTCGTTTGTTGCGATCGCTTTCGATTAATTAATCCCTATACTTATTATGTTCTTTGAATAACAGTTTCAATAAACACAAGCCATAATAAACTGAATTTGATAATTTTGAAGAACTTATGTGGTATCGCTAAAGGCTCAGCGTCGATTCCTACTGACATTATAAACTAGCTGATACCCGTGACTTCTTCCGCCTGGATTTAGTTTTTAATAATCTCGTGGAAACTCCTTGATTTTCCGGAATAAAAAGTAGCTTTCGATTCAGCTCTTGTTCGGTTCTCGTCGGATGACCGCCCTAGGCTACTGACACACCGAATCGCATTGCCCGCTCGCGCTATTACTTTTTCTTTTTACACGGCTTTAGGGTTCGTACCGTGATGTTAAATAGCCTATAACCTTCTTCAAGAATTGAGCCATCTAATACGAAAAGAGTTTTTCATATTCTGCGAGTCAGATTTGAAAAATTCCAGAGTTCCAAAGATTAGTGAGTTCAAACAAACAAACTCTTCCGCTTTATTGTATTCGTATTTGATTTTTGGTTTTCCTCCAATCACGCAGATTTATCGCATTGTTATTATTGAAGACCTAGAAAGTGGCTTTTGATGCCGGAAATTCAAAGTTCCCACAGGATTTTCCTAAACCTTACTCCAAGCGGAAGTCGCAGACAAAAGCTAGTATACAAATATGTAAAGAGTACATAAAGATTTTTATGACACATGATTTCAATGTTATACATTTGGTAGTTAAAAACTAAACGACGCACAACTAAAGTACATGAATACATGACCAGCTAGTACGGGTGTCTTTACATGGTTCTGTTTTGTATTTCATTATTCTTCAATTAATCATAGTTAAAACAAATATTCTACTTCCTTAAGTTCCGTCAAAATAGTTATTGCTGAATCATACTGACTGACATAGTGATAAACACTCGATTTTGTAGACCAATGATTCCAATTTACAACGGGGTTAATCTTTTAAAATCAGTAGATAGGCAAGATATTAAAAATACATTTGTGATTTTAGTGATGTATTAATTAAGCAAATGTGATTAATTTTAAATTGTATTACGTTTTTTAATATACAGAACTAGGGCGGAGCGGGACTCTTAAGTGGGTTTTCCAATTTGCTGAAATAATTATATTATTATTTCAAATATAACGAATGATTTGAATTTTTTCATGATTTGAAATATAACGATAGACATATGACTTCATTATCATTAATAATTTGATTCTCTAGCATTTAGTAGTCGTTAAATTTTAATATACGCTATATTCGCTAGGTTTAATGAACATTCATCATTTTATCTATCTTAATTCATCTTATATATATCACCATATTAAATCAAATCTAAAATTGTCTTCCTTCTAAGCTAGAATTAAGAACTCATTTAATGCTGTGATAAATAGCTGGAATTGAAGTAAACAAAGTGTAATTTATTTTCTTTTCGGTAGCAATATGTTACACAGGCGTTCACAGAACTGTGAACGTTCTCGATCATTTGGGCGTTGCCCTTAAATAAGCATACTTAGTCTTATAATTTTATAAATATCCATTACACATTTTCATTTTGTAGCCTAGAAATATTATATTTGCGAAACTTATACGGGTTACACAAATATGTACCCAACAGAATTGTATCGAAGAGCGGGCGAGATCAAAGTAAACAATTTCAAGCGTCCTTTGAAGTCACACAGGCACATTTTATAAATACTTAAAATTGTTAGTGATAGTAGTTAACATACATAAAACGTATACATTTGTGTGGTTAGATGAGTTCGAAATATACAGTGGCATTGTGGTATAAACGGTCAGCATTCTGCGAGTTTGAATCTCGTCTGTTCTGCGATTTTTGAAATGAATTTAAAATTAAACTTCTTTCGAGTATAGGTAAACACTGTAACAAATAATAAAAAAGTGACTGACTGACTAACTGAGCTATCAAGCACAGCTCTAAAGACTGGACGGAAAATAAATAAAATTTTCAAAAATAAAGAATTTTTGAAAATTAAACCCATAAAGAGGGTAAAATAGGGGCTTGAAAAACCGAACTTAACGTGAGCGAAGCCACGGGCAAAAGCTAGTCTTTTATTAAAAGAGCTCCATTTTATAATGGAACTTTGGATTTTGAAGGTATATCGTTACTGGAACGAAACGCTACTATTTTTAAGAAGTACTAGGTGTCACGTCACTATAAGTCATCTGCAAAAAGATACATAATTGTTACCGGCATCAACGGAGTGGCGTTGACTGTTGACCACGGTGGTGTAAACAGTTAACGTCAGTTTGCGGCGCGAATTCCAGAGTTGTGGGTTCCAATTCCGCCGGTACCTACCGCAGTTTTTGATATTAATATTGCTATTTATTCGGAAAACGTCATCAAGTGTAAGTTAACCATGGTAAAAAATTATAAATCATTATATATTTTTACATAATAATGTTATATTGTTATTTATCGCAAAACAAGCTTTAGAGGGGTTAGGATAACGTCGTTAATGGCGATGGCTTTAACATTATCGATTGATAGCATGGAAGGTTTTGGGAGTTTGCACGCGAGCGAGATTCGTAAGGCGATGCGTACTCAGATATTATAAGAAGACTGGCTGATGGCCGCGACTTCGCTGCGTGGATTTAGTTTTTGATAATCCGGTGGGAACTCTTTGATTTTACGGAATAAAAAGTAGCCTCCCGCTCGGCTCTTGTTCGTTTTCGCCTAGCATTCTTTTTAATTTCTTTTTGCAGGGTTTCTAAGGGTCATACTGTGACTTTGAATAGCCTATACCTTCAAATATTATACAATATTATACAAAACCAACAAACTCTTCGGCTTTATTATGTCAGTATAGATTACTGAGCTGCCTCCTAAGTCTCGTCTCTCGTCTCTATCCACTTTTTAGATATAACTCGTACCTATCACTTGAAGTTCATTCTATCGATAATAATAGTACCTATACACAAGTGCGTAAATTCGAAACTTCTGCCTATGATTTCGTAATAAGTCACATATAAAGAGCATAATTTGATTATTTGAATAAAATGCATACATATAGCAAGCTTGATTCTGAATTGCAGTACCTATAGAAGGTACCAGAAAGACTCTATTAATCAAACTCCGCTGTGTTCACTAATTTGCTTACAGACATTTTAATTTTATTTATTTGTAAAGATTAGCCACAGGCCCGGTCCGTGCAAGGCGTAGCGGAAACCGTGTGAGATAACACTAGAATGAGTCGTAAACATCACATTCAATACTTAGTTGGGGTAACATTTCCTAATCTAATCTCTACATCTTAGATTGGAAAACAATAATATGAAAAAATTGCAAATTTTTTGGGTGAACCAATAACATAATGCCATGCCATGATGACAAACTTAATGTGAAATCAAATCAATTTTTTTTTGTTTATTTTCGATTTTAATATTATTGTGAAACCAGCACTTAGATCATCTTAAAATACATGAAGATGAAGAACAAGACAACGAATTTATCAAAAGCCAAGATAAGGAGAAAAAAATGCAAACATGCTCTTATTTGTTAAACAATGATTAAATCTTTATATAGCAAAAGACTAGTGACAGTACACTAGTAAACTGGACTAGTGAAAAATAGCGCATAAAAATTAACTTCTCTTAGTTTTTTTTAATCAGAGAAGTTAATTTTTATGTTTACACGTAACTGGTTGGTTACCTACTGTGCAACAGTTAATAAAAATTAATTTAAACAGTTTCTAACATTAATTACTACCGGATATTGAGAAGTGGTCGAGATCATCTTAGAAGTTATATCATCTTATTTGATACGTGTAAACAAAAGGTTTCGTTCGTTAGGTACGACTAGGTCGTACCTACACAGTACATACACATGTAGTAAATAAGAGTTTTCCAGAAGCGATGTGAATTAATGTCATTCCAACCAAATTCCGAACATTATATACATAACGTTAAGTCATCGTTATCTTAACAGACGAGAATATAAGACCGAAATTCCGGCTGTTTTGTATGATTAAGTTTTGTTAGCTTTTAGAGTATGACAGTAGTGTTGGGGGAGAAGGGTCGCAAAAACGCCGGCGGCACTCGGTGGCGCGCGGCGTCGGCGCTCTGCGGTGCGACTTTGTACCATAAATCAAAGACCCCCGGGAGCCCCAATCTCGTAATATAGCTACGGAACGCTACGACACTCTACAGCAGATCGTAACTTTAATAAAATTTGAATTATTCGCCTTATCAGGAATCTTACACGGTTGAGGGTCTATAATCGGGTACTCGCGTGTACATTCATGGGCCAAATTGCCTCTTTCGTGTTACGCATGTCATCTATAAGTCGAACGTCGGGGCTATTTCGGTGACATTGGCGTGTTGAGGTGCCTTACTCAAAACACGGTTTAGAAGGAAATCACCTGGCAAGCCATTAACCTAATTCACGGACGAAGACAGGGCGGAGACGCGGGTGGCGGCGGCCCAGCGCCCGCTTTAATATCGCTCGCTGCTGGTAATAAGATGGAAATAAGGCGGCGGCGTCAAATCGGGCCAATCATCGCCGTTTGCTACTTGACGCCGACGCGCGGTCCTAAGCCTTGATAAGCGCATACCTGGGAGGATAATATTCAAATAATATCTCGCTCATTTGAATAATTCTATTCGTTTCGTATCTATATCACAGGACTCGTATTCAAGGCTTTTGGTATGACATAATCTTAAAATAAAAACAAAAAAAATATATAAATATTTTTTTATAAAATAAAATTCTTAATATGGTTCATTTTACGGCTTCTAGATTATAAAGTGACTTCATTACAATGAAAAAATCATAATCATGACTAATAACAGATTTTTGAAGTTAGCTATAATGGAAATGTGCAAAAACAGACAAAAATTAAAATACGGAAGAAAGAAAGTGAAAGTCCTTACTGACTGATTGACCTATTACAGACTATATACATCAGTCAGATTTATTACAGTCTAAAATCTAAAGCGCTGGGGTTAGGAAATATTGACAGTTGGTTATAAAGGGCACTCACTAAGAAAATATCAAGGAGGTACTTCCTAATTCCTTAGAAAATATTTTTGGACGGACCCCAAGGGGGTTAAACAGCGTATGAATGTTAATATACTCATCCGTAATTTTTCATGGATATACAAGGAAAAAATTTATTTGGGCATTACTTGGATGAACACCTGTTTCATGATTTTTAAAAATTCCAACGCCAAACGTGTTAGAGGATGAAAGTTTATACAATAAATCCATCATTTTCAAAAGTCATTCCGTGAAAATTGGTATTTTGACTTTCGGCTATAAATGTATAAAACGGACGCAGAGAAAAACACCTTAGACGGAGTCCTGGGTATCAGCTAGTTACTTCCATAAAGTGGTAAGTGGTAAATAATATAAGGCATTTGTATTTTATTATATTGCGTACTATTGTTATATTTAATTAAAAACAACTAACAGTGCACTGTGGAAGGGGAATCAGTGTTAAATGTAAAAGCCTCGCTACAGTAAGGGCTGTAATTGCATGGCAGGCGGTTGAATAACCCAACCGACTAACGAATGTAATTAGGTTTTCCACGCCTGTACAGCACCAAAACTGTTCGACGTCAATCAACAAAGTGCACTTTTGCTAGAATAATTACTCGATTGTCCTATTTTAATTGAATGTATTTTATTGCATTCTCGTTATGAATTTACTTATTCGAGTTGGTTATAGTAACAAAATGAATAAAAATACAGAGTAAAAATCCGAATCAGACTCAACAATTCAAAATAAAGGCACCGTGAGCGCCGCCCGGCCGAGTGCGAGCTACGAGCTACGAGGACACGTACCAGGTACCTACGTACGGGAAGTGGACTGTGCTTTGTGAAAATATATCCAGTGAAGATTTAAGATTGCTTTTAGAAAAAATATGCTTTTTCAGGTACTTTTTTACTACATTTCCGAGTATATCTTTACTTTTACAAACGCGAAAGTGTTTGTGATTCATTATTTTAATCAAATAAAAGAGCTTAGTAAGTTTTGTAATGTTTTCGAAACATCCGTTGATCCGTTTCTTGTGCAAGATGCACGAATAAATTTAGGTTCATGAAGGATAAGCACAACGAATTTCAAAAATCTGAAAGCACGTAAGGAATAAGTGAAATGTCAAGAGATTTCATTTCCGGTGCATTACAGCACAATGGCTGGTTGGAATTAAATATTTCAGGTGGTGCGGCCCACGAGTTAGTGCGGAGCTTGATGAAACACTCCGTGCTCAGAGCCGAGGGAGAATTTAATTATTGTTTCAGTTCCGCGGAGCACAGTTCAGCACACTTCTAAATGGCGAAGTAGGTACGTACGTTCGCGTGACATTAAATGAGTTTTCATGTCGAGCTACCTCTTCAGGTGATCGCACAAGAAGAGACGATCCAATACACCCGTAGGAAGCGCGAGGGCCGCCAGGGGCATATAATAATTTGAGGTGATTCTCTTAATAAACAAAAATGTAAGAAAGGCAGATGTTTGCTTCTTTGGTTTATTTTACTTAGTTCATAGCACAAACAATTATAATTTTCTTTCGATTCACGTTTTGAAACAAGTCTCATACAATAACATCTGACCTTCGACTGTTTTTGGCAAGATGATAGAACTATTGTATAGTATATTGTGTTGAAGGTGTCCGGCTGCTTGATAAAGCTAACTCAAGGTTCATAGTAAAGAAGTAGTCAAACGTTTTTACTCCCTTTAGTATACTTGCGCAGAAAGAATTCCAGCCTTTACATTATAATGTAATGTTGCTATCACAGGCTCTCGTAACAGGAGTTTTGTCAGCAAATATGACATCACATCGCGGGAAAGCATGAACAACTTGATGAAGGTCGTAATGATCTGCGTTGCGACATCACTGATTTTGGCGGAGCGATGACGCACCGCATTAGTATGGTTCGGCTTTGAATTGGTTTATGCGTTACTACTTTCATGGGTTTCTCAATTGAATGCCACTACCATGAGTGGAGTACTGCGGGAGGCATTCTGACAAAAACAAGCAAATCAACGACGACTGACATCATCCTGGCAGCCACGACCACTCTATCAAGAGTGACCGATTGAGAAAATGCCATTACCTACTTATCACTCTGTATTTCATTTTAATGTATACTTATAAAAAGACTTGTATTGACTGTCTGATTGACTGATCTATAAACGCACATGCACAGCCTAAACCACTGGAGTTAGAAGTTTGAAATTTTGACAGTAGATTTTTTAATGAGGTAATCACCAACTAAAAAAAAGATTTTTTTTAAATTCCACCCCTGAGGCGGTTAAAAAGCGGGTGAATTGTTTTTATGAAAGTTTTTCATTTTTCAAATTATATCCATGAAGCTTGGTATTTGGGCTTTCGATTAAAAAATAAGAAATACGTGTTTCAAAGTTTTTAAATTTCTAGCCCCAAAGACATTAAATATGGGATGAAAGTTTGTATGATAGTCTTTTCATTTTTCAAGTTATTTTTTTCGTAATATCCATGAAACTTGGTATTTTGGCTTTCGATTAAAAATAAAAAAGTAATGTTTGACAGCTTTTGAAAATTCAACCACAAAACCTAATTCCATGCGGACAAAGTTGCGAGAGCAAAGCTAGTATTATACCTACCAGTGGTAGATTCATCGACGATTCAAAAGCACTTGTAAAAGTTTATTTGAATAAAAAATATTTCTATTCTATTCTATAATTATATTTGATTATCGAGTCTTTTCATTAAAAACGATCTTAAAAGAGTATAGCACTTGTGAATCGATCAGCTAATGGGATATGAATGAAGCGTGGAGTTAGTGTGCGGTACACAGGCTGAATCTAATGGAATTCACTTGTACGCAAACAAGCCACGACGCCCTCGCCCTACCTCTGAGTGAACGTACAGCGTACATTACGTGTAGATCTCTGACGAAGTTTAACATCATGCAAAGAGATATTAGCTGGAATACTAATAAACTAGCTAAAAGTATGGCTTTGTGGGGACTTGCGAAGCTGCTAATCCATCACAATAGAATTTTTGTCATCGCGTTAAGGTAACATAGACAAATAATAATCTAAATAGCAGTGAAAGAGTGAAAACTGTATCATCAAACAAGAACAATCCTCCTAAGATTTATAACTGCTCTCTTAAAAAGTTATCAAATGTATATAATTAACACGATCAATCATCTTCAATAACATCAAATGTTTTTTTTTATTTTCATAATCAATAAAACATCAAAGTACCTTTTTGTAGTTTTATTCTAACTTGGTGGAACTTATGGCTGAAATAACTTAGCTGTTAAAAATGAAACGACTGTGTACATACAAATACAATAAAAAATTGCACGTTGATACGTGCAATTTTTTATTAATTTTTTTTAAATAAAAGGAGAATCATATATGTACTAAAATCTATGCAATTCTATATTTTGTTTCCTTATATTCTGTACTTCACAGAGAAAACCACAAAACCAATTTCATCAGAGTCTATTCAGTGGAGGTCATTCAGATGGGAATTCAGCTTTCATTCAACCAGAATACGTGTTGAAATCGAGAAAGAAATATTTGCGAAAACCAGACACGCTAAAGTTGTAGGGCGTAGTAGAGGATTAGAAGGCGTCTAATTTTTCTTAGTAAAATATTCGTTCTATTAACCTTATTAATATAATATATATTCTATTAATTTTTAATAAACGACCCAAGAGCCTATAGATTTATTTTATGTATGATAAAAGTTGGTATGCTGATTCTTCTGCCATGCCAGTTTCATGGCATATACAAGTGTGAGGCGATGCTACTAAGTACAAACAGTCAGTCTGAATAGCCCATAGGTTAAAAGTGTGAAATAAAAACTGACAGGTCCACGATTGAATCCCCACCCCGTTGCATTAATTATATTATTATTATCGTACCCGTACCTAACAAAATTTTAAAGCTTATTTGGAGGGAGGAGAGAATATTAGTCTAGTTCAGCATGACTAATACTCTTTTGAAAGAATAAAAAGTGTGAGGACCGAAGTCCAATCAATGAGAGCCTACCGCTGAACAGATGGTATGTCTACTTGAGTTATATATAAATAACATAGGAGGATCACCTAACAAACTTTCAACTTTTATCAAGCATCTCATTGGAATTTCCTACAGACCCCGGTGCCTAAACTATAGACTATTCAGAATCGGTCAAGTGCGGTCAGATTTACGACCCATATGAATAAAACTAAATCAGAAGTATTTCTTGGGTGCGACTGAAAAACGCTATTTGCGATAGTAAAATACTTTATACAAAGGCAAATATTGCTAGTTTAGTATCTTGTAAGATTATAAATATCTTATAGAGCTACATGATACAGACTCGCTATGTTGTGTCTCCAGAGACTTTTTAGTAGACAAACACATAAATAACTGTCGCGTCGTGAATCAAAGTTTTATTCTACATTGCCTGAGAGATACAGATTGCATACTTTTTCCTATTTCAGTCGTATCATACCAGTTTGAAGAATTCGAGATAAACGTCTAGGACAACAATTGTTTATTGTTAACTTGATGTGAATTATATAATGTTATTTTTATATTCGTACTAATTATTTATTATTACAAGTGTTGATTAAAAATTTAAATCACCCCAAACATCAATCACCATCATCATTATCAATGGCCGGTCTATGTATAATATTCGGGTATATTTCGGTCTCTCTCTCTCTCTCCTGTCATTTTCCCGCTCCATCACCAGTCTACAACCACTCATCAGGACAAAATCATCAGCCCAAACATGATACTCTGTTGAAAGAGGAAAGTTTCGAATAAAAAATTAAAATCGCCCTATCTGTTTGAACACTACGACGACACAGACAGATAGACAAAGTGATCAAATCACACTCTTCTTTTTGTCGAGGTTTAAAAATAATAATACCAAGATGTTAATGGATTAGGAATAAAATAACGAAATAATAAATACCCATTTTGCACCATGAAATTCTATTATCCCAAAGAGTGTACCATACCTGTAACAAAAAAAAAATATATATTTTATATATGTATTATTAGAAATTAGAAAATTCAGTAGCATATAGTAATATAATATGCACTGTGTCTTAAAGTTGAACTTGAGCATTTCCAAGATATACGAGTATATCATGAATTTATAATTTCTGAATTGTGTCTTGTCTGGTCTGATGGGAGGCTTTGGCCGTGGCTATAGTTACCAACCTACCGTCAAAGACGAGCTGCCAAGCGATTTAGCGTTCCGGCATGACAGCATGTAGAAACAGATTCCGTTCCGGCACCATGGATGGCGTGTAGAAACCAATTACGGGGTATGGGTTGAATGTACACTGCCATACACCTTCCAAGTTAGCCAGCTATCATCTTAGACTGCATTGTCATTTACTATTAGGTGAGATTGCAGTCGAGGACTATCTTGTCATCGAATAAAAATATTATAGCGGGTTCAGACGGTTCGATTTTAGTTGAATGTCACTTGTTAAACAAAAAATTAAAGGCGAATTTGAATGAACGTCTGTTCAGACGGGGCGAATCGCATGCGATTTAGCATTTGACCAACAAAATTCGAACCGTCTGAACCCCGTATTACAGAACGTGTATAGAACGTACGAGTAATAACAGTTTTAGAACAACAGCGCAAGGCAACATTGCAATACAGCATTTGAAAGGTGCAGAAACTGCATCGCTTCTTACAGCACGCGTTACACATAGCATACCGTCGCATTGTATGGATATTACATCGCTAATGTAGAAAAAAATTCAAAGATACTGAAATGAGTGTGCCTGAGCAATCTAGGGCTTCGGACTGGAACACAAGACATTAAATAATCAAGTAAATAATGAATCGTGGATAAGCCTAATGGTGATGCCACTGACAAAATTTCACATTTATTTTATTCATTAGTAAGAATTGAATCCTCAAAGCGGATAATAATAATATCCAATCAGAAATTGATCCCGGATATTGAGGGGTTTAATTTACTAAGAAAAAGGGAAAAATCCTCAACGTCAGGATATATGAGATAGATATATCCAGGAAAACGTTACATGGCCTTAAACTAGATTGAAGTGCTTAGAATTCCTTACATAAACGTTCCGCTATAATATCGGAAAAGAGATCAGAAGTTAATCTATCGGCAACATTCCTTGCGTTTCGCCGGAAGGCAGCGCCGCGCCGCGCCGCCCGCCGCCCGCCGCGCCGGCCTGTACGGTGTACAGCCTGCACGCGACGACCCCCGTCACCCGTGTAGCCTGTACCTACTGACTAATCGATCCTTTTGCAACGTTATGCAAATGTCTTGTATGCGCATATTCTAGTTTACATTCCAATATAATTATTGTCAGTTCAAAGCAAAGTTTGATGACCGTCTGCCTCAAAAGTTGCATCTATTCCACTGTTATTTCCATAATGATAAACTTGAGTTCTCGGTACATAAGTATTATTTCTGATACTTTTCATAAAGCTGTTTCCGATTCGACCACTCTGACGCACATTTTTAAGTAATAGTTGACTATACATAAAGTCATTTTGTAACGAGAATGTTGATGCCAAAACATGACGTCTAACGAAAAGATAATTTCCTTACCGAATTACAGATTTACGCAAAGTTAACGTTAACTTGGAAAGGTACATTTAGGACTCTGCTGCCCAAAACCTAGTTAATCAATTTAAATTCCTCATTATACACTCAATATAGCAATTCAATGAAGAAATTCACAACAAAAAAAAAATCAATAAAAGTTAAGAAAATCCGAAGAAAAATTAAGAAAAGTCACTATCATAGTTTTCTGCAAAGATTTGCGGACTATATCTATTGTAGATAACTATTAAGTAAAAAGTGATTAACTTTTCATAGACATAATACATATATCATTGTTTTCTTGTTTTCATTTGTTTTAGATTGAGGAGCGTTTTCATTTTAAATTCGACAAATAAATTTGACATTTTCACAGGTTTGTGATAAAAAACTGTCAGAACATCCAATCATCTTCTCGGTCAAACGTATCTTACTCGGCACTTAGAATGTCAAAATGTGAATCCACGTATTATATCATTACAATCGCAGTAACAAGGGGACGCAGAGATGTATCGATAGCAATTGTGAAAAAAGATTTGATTATTCCGATCGGATGACCTTTCAACTCGATAGTTTTCGGTGCGTTGTTTATATATCTGATATTCGTATTGCTTAATCAAATACTCTTATTTGTTCGTGATTGAAACATAAAGTTGCAAAGCGTAATTAAATAAAGTCTCAAAAACGAAGGACTTTACCCGGAAAGGGATCAAAGCGAAAGAAATGTCAAAGATAAAGGACGACAAAAAAGATATATTACGAGTACTTCATTTTAGCGGTGTATTACTACCATAGGTTTTATTTCTTATTCCATATTGTCTTTGATTTTTCATAAACAGATATGATTAATTAATATAAATAAATAATTTAATTGAAGATAATTTAAAATAATCTTTTTTAAAATTATTATTGATTTTTAACCGACTTCCAAAAAGGAGGAGGTTATCAATTCGGCCGGTATCTTTTTTTTTTTTTTTTTTTTTTTTTTTTTTTTTTTTTTTTTTTTTTTTTCTATGTATGTCCACCGATTACTCCGGGGTTTCTGGACCGATTCACGCGATTTTTTTTTTAATCGACAGAAGAAGCTCGCGAAATGGTCCCATAAATTTTTTTACCTTCAACTCCTCATGCCTGATGCTGCAGAGGTACTTTCCCCCTAAATTATGGGGTTTTAGGAACTGTAATTTACGAATTGGTATGCTTGGCCTAAGCATATACTAGATCTTAGAGCTCCAGGTCCTACTCCTCAATCCTGATGCTGCAGGGTACTGCCCACCTAAACTATGAGACTTTAGGAACTTTCGCTTGCAAATTGATATTATTAGTATTAAGCATAGTCTACATCGTGGAGCTCAAGGTCCTAGCTCTTCAATCCTGATGCTGCAGGGTACTGCCCAGCTAAACTGTGAGGATTTAGGAACTTTCACTTGCGAATTGATATTTTTAGTATTAAGCATAGTCTACATCGTGGAGCTCAAGGTCCTAGCTCTTCACTCCTGATGCTGCAGGGCACTGTCCACCTTAACTGTGAGGATTTAGGAACTTTCGCTTGCGAATTGATATTATTAGTATTATTAGTATTAAGCATAGTCTACATCGTGGAGCTCAAGGTCCTAGCTCTTCAATACTGATGCTGCAGGGGTACTGCCTACCTAATCTGTTAGGATTTAGGAACTGTCGCTTACGAATTGATATTGTTGGTACCAAGCATATACTACATATAAAATTCAAGGTTCTAGCTCCTCAATCCTGATGCTGCAGAGTTGGAGGGATTACGAACTGTCGCTTTCGAATTGATATTGTTGGTACCAAGCATGGACTACATCATGGACCTCCTGGTCCTAGCTCTTTAGAAATTGTGTGTAGTTAAAAAGTACTGTAGGTACCAAGTATAGACTACTTTAGTACCGTAGTGTTGGAGGAAGGGGAGAAAGAGAGCAGGAACAAGCTACACTAAAAAGCTTAAAATAAAAATTCTTTTCAAAAAACCGACTTCAAACGCCACTACAAAGTATAAAAATAATTTTATTTTGTACACGTTTGTTGAAGTCGGGCGGGCTTAACTAGAAACGATGAAATCGATGCGCGACGCTTACCTTATGGTGACATATAAGAGACACGCTTATTGAAATCGGGTGAGCATCGCGTATCGTTTCTATTTAAGCCGCCCGACTTCAACAAACGTGTACAAAATAAAATTATTTTTATACTTTGTAGTGGCGTTTGAAGTCGGTTTTTTGAAAAGAATTTTTATATATAATTATAATGATTGTGATTATGGTGAGTATTGTGAAATTATTAATACAGATTTGGCATGCTCTATAAGGCTTAATTAATTTAGAAAACTATGAACATTTCATAAAACTACCATAAAAATACAAAAACAGCCTTTGGTATAGCAAATAACAAAAAAACACTCATAAAAATTGGTATAATAAGGAAAAATACGTTCGTAAAAACAATAAGGAAAAAATATATATTCTCGTGTGTCCTTCACTGGAGAGTGCATGATGAAAGAAAAACATAAATTAGGTACACAATGCCTATAAAAGTAACTATCACATCATACAAACAAAAGTAAGAAAGGTGCCGTTTGGGTGGGTTTTTAAAGCGAAGTGTTAGATTTACTAAGCTTTAATAAGGAGCTTTAATATGATCTAGCATACGAATAAGTACCTAATTGTGAAACAGTGACGTATAGTAGTACATTATGGTACAAGTGTGCAACGTTGGTGATTACCGCTGAGGCGCCATTGAGACCCGAGCTGTTAGGTGAGGGTCTTAAGATAGCCGAGGACGGTAATCATCAATACACACGTGTATCAAACGACGTTTTTCAACACACTTGTGAAGAAAATAATACTATAAAATATTACATTATGGTACAAAATAGAGAAAACGAGTTGTGAAAAATAATTTTTTAACCAAAATTTGAAAGATAGAAATGGTTACTGTAAGTTATCCTTAGAAGATAGACATATGCTATCGCGGACTTTTTTTTAGAACTCTTTAAGAGGAACAATTCACCCATACATCATTTTCATCCAATAACAGTATATGACCCAGCGTACGCCTTGAAAACGTTATAGAGTCAAAAAAAATTCCGACTTCTTTAACAAATTTGCACATAATATCTAGCCATAATACATTTATGTGCACAATATATAGCCTATAACCATCTGGAATAATGTACCTTTGAAATGGTGAAAGAATTTTTGAAATAGGTGCGGTGGTTTCAAAGTTTGCTCCGGACATACATACAAACTCACAAAATTCGCGCTCTCTCTTTATTATAATAGTATAGAAGTATAGATTAGTGTATTAAGTATTTTCATGCAAGCAAAAAATGAATAAATTGTCAAATCGGGAAAAATATATGAATTAATAATTATATTAAGAGTACCGTGTTACTGAGTTCTAAAAATTAAAAATAGGCCGAGTTCATTTATTTGAAAATGTGAACCTCAAAGATAAAAAAAAATAAAGTGTAATTCAAAATTAAGTCCACCGTGTAAGGGTAGGCATAGTTAACAAGTATTTCATAAGAAGGTACTCGAATCAATTACGATTTACAAAGGCTCCTCATATTTAGTTATTATGAGCGTACTTGTTGAGTAATTGAGAGTCGTGTAGTTGCTCCGGGCGGCTGGGCCTGGCAACAGGGAATAGATTCCTTCAATCACATTTATGGCTAATATATTCATGAAAGTTCTGCACAAATACCTACAAAAATACCTCGGGTTCGCTAGTTTTGTTACATGTGTGACGTAAACAAAATATTTTAGACGCCTGTTGAAAGTTAGATAATATAATAAATAAAACAACTTGACAAAAGCGCAGGAATTCCTAATATTAAATTGGCTAATTATATTATAGAAATGAAATAATTATGAAATATGATTGAATAATGTATTGTGTATTGGTAATTATGTTTAAACTAATTAAGTTAATAACAGTAGTAATTTCCTGCTTTATACAGATGCCCATTTTTTTCAAACATTTGATCCCGTTGTAGAGTAGTAAATAAAATAAATAAGATTTGCAAGATATAAAGTAAATGTTCAAGATAAAATATAAGTACATATCTGAAATATCTTTTGGCTGCACTTATTTGTACTGGAAATGTGAAAGCCATTCCGGGTTGCTTGCAGCGGTGTGAATGATTTCGTGGATGCAACTAGAAACGGAGCGAAATAAATTCGGAAGGCGAATGGAATGCACGTCACAGACACGCTACGAGAGGCGCACACGACGCGACACGCAATTTCCGCTCTGCTATCAAATGTGGGTGTAGCACGGCCCACGGAGTAAACACTACAAGCATCGCTTGTCGCCACTAGCGGTGAATGTTTTAAACTTAAAGCCAAATAGTTATACGTTTTTAAAAAACTTTGACACCCGAAAGACAAACATTCATAAAAAAATTCAGAACTTTTATAAAAATTAGGTGGCTGTTTATTGGCTATACGTTTACGACATTAAGGTGGTCTTGCTTTAACGATACGGCATATTTATGCTTAGCTCTACGTTTCTAACGATTTGCTTAGATAAAATTAAGGTTTAAAAATGTTTTAAACAAAGAGAAAGCGTTTCTTATTCCTTGGTCATTTGTGGTGGAACATTTAACATTAAGTGTTAATAAAATCGTTTCTAGAAAAAGTACGTATAAACCGCTTCACCTATTCAACTCATCTGAAATGAGAAAAATTGTGAGAATTCTGAAACAACTGAAAAGAAATACTAGCTTTCAGTACGTGATGTTTTGAACGGCGACAGGCAATATCTTCTCGATGTTCGGAATTGTACTCTCACGTAGCGTTGGAGAAGCGCTTAGTATATGAAAAGATTTTAAACTGAAACACAAATGAAAATCATATTGGTAGATATTAAAAAAGACTAATTGATAAACTCGGGAGAAAAAGGTTTAGACAAAATGCTGAAAATACCTTTTTATGAATGAAGTAATCGATATTTCCGTGATTTCTAAACCGACTCGCGTGAATTTTTTTTAATCGATATAAAAACTTTGCGAGATGCTCCCATAAAAACTTCGGGTTCCAAATCCTCAATCCTGATGTTGCAGGGGTACTGCCCTCCTAAACTGTGGGGATTTAGGAACTGTCGATTATTTATGAATAGTTATTGTAGGTACTAAGTAAAGACTACATCGTTTAATTCCAGGACCCAATTCCTCAATCCTAATGCTGCAGGCGTTCTGCCCACCTAAACAGTGGGGATTTTAAAACTGTCGATGGCAAATTGAAGAAGCGAACGAAGTCGCGAGCATCGGCTATTCTTACATAAATTTTGTGTTTTTGTAAATTCATACATACCTAACTGATGTATGATGTATTAGCAGTTACAAAAACAGTTTAGAAAAATTGCTAAAGTTTAAACATTTAAAGTTGACCTCAAATTCAAAGTTGACCTCAAATTCGAAGATGACCACGACAAAGGTCTGAACGGTAGCATTATTTATTAGGCCGTAACCCTTTCTTGGCACGCTAGGAATGGATTTAATAATTACGAGGCAAAGAAGCGTACCGTGTGGGGTCTCGGAGGAAAGACAGAGAGGGGCAAAGCGCGATTAAATCGCAGGCGTTTCGGCATGTAACAGGAAGTGGGTCAAGCGGCGCCGCCCGAGCTATTTATTGCGTTTCCGACTAAATTGCAATCGTTATCTAAGAATAAAAAATACTTAAGCAGTTGCGAGGAAGTCAAATTAGCGAAACCGAACTCAGTGAATGCTCACTTGATTACTCTAGGAGTCCAGAACGAGTCGTAGGAATAAGAATATATAAAACCAGCTTCAAAGGGAAATTAAACGAATGAGGTCGCCTTCGAATCGCCGCGACTCGTCGGTTTCGCGAATGCCCGTAGAGGGTTGCGAAAGGCATACCATTAAAAGTTCTTTTTGTTTGATAGCGCCTGCCGTTCGAGCGGGCTAAGTCTTAGTCGCTCTGCAATTACAGACAAGTGCCTTTAAATGAACCGAGCACTCGAGCACGGTGCATCGCTTCGCACCCGAATGCGCCTCTCCGCCCGTTCTCCGCCCGCTCTCCGCCCGCTCTCCGTGCGGTGCCGACGCTGCGCTGCTATGCCATTACCATTTTATGTTAATTTGATTCAAAACGATTATTTCATTTCTATGCACTCACTTTCTATTGATTACCGTAGCTATATATAATTTTTGTGAGTTGCAATAACACGAGTTTCAGAAAACGTTTAATTTTTTCAGAAATAACTTTAACTATTTACTGATTGCGCCATGCCTTAACATAAAAATAATGTAAAATATACTTATACTATAGTAGAATACGGGGTACTACTTGTAATTTTAATTTCATCACAAATAAATAAATGAAGTATGAATTATGAGTCAGTTTTAGGCGCTTATTTTGTATGATATACGATGTGAAAGCATTTTTATATTTTATTATCCTTGTAATTTAAGCAAAAATATTTCCTGCTGTAAATGCCACTGAGAAAAGAAGTCGACAAAAAAGGATTTATTTTCATGTATTATTCATTCATACATGTGCGGAATTTTCGCGGTGGGATAATGACATTTATCACAAAAGCAGTTAAGGTTGGTAGGTATATTCCACGTGATCTAAATATTGAATCTATCTTATGAATTACTAGCGGATACCCGCGACTTCGTCAGCTTCTTCAATTCGCAATCGATAGTACCTAAATCCCCACAGTTTAGGCGGGTAGTACTCCTGCAGCATCAGAATTTAAGAGTTGGAACCCGAAGTTTTTATGGCATCTCACAAAGTTTTTGCATCGATTAAAAAAATATTGACGCAGATCGGTTTAGAAATCACGGAGATATCGATATACATAGGTAGAAAAAAAAAATCCTTCTCCTCCTTTTTCGAAAGTCGATTAAAAAATTAGCCTATGTTACTCCCGGTAAAATCAATTATCTACCAGTGAAAGTCCCCTCAAAATCGGTTCAGCCGTTCTTAAGATTAGCGGCAACAAACAGACAGACAGACCAAAATTTTAAAAATTGTTTTTTTTTATTATAAGTTCCGTATATTGATATTATAATAATAATAATAATAATAATAAAGATTTTTATTAAAGGCACAGACCCAATATACATACGTGATTAATTATAGTACAAGTAAAAAAATAAGATTAAAATAAATGTAAAAACTTAAAACTATCTGGGAAGGTTAAAAAACGCTTCCCAGTCGTCACAGATATCATTTCTTATTACTATTTTGATGCACAGATAGCCAATATGTAAAAATATTGCTGGGCATCCCGTCACACACCATTTTGAGGATGCTGTTATGAGATTTACGGAGTCTAGCCCAGAAGGAAGCAACTCTTCGTCTCATCACTGCATAGAAGTCGGGCACTCTCGATTCCGCAAACATATTTGAGGCACTACAATATCTGGGCAAGCCCATTAATATACGGAAAGCGTCATTATACTGAACGCGCATTGCCGTGTAGGACTTTCTGAGAAAGTTTGTCCATAGTTGACAGGTGTAAAAGCACTGGCAATACGCGTTAAACAGTGTAATTTTAACGGGCTTGCTGCATTTGCCAAATCTCCTAGCTAACATGTTGCAACGAATCGAGAGCGCCCTCCTCTCCCTCTCAATGTCGCAGTCATCCCGTAAATGCTCAGTAAGAACATGCCCCAGATATTTAAACTTTGTTACAACCCGAACTGCTGAGCCTTCTAATAAAACCTCAGGTACCCTCTCCGGACCCTTTCCTGATCTAAACACCAGCATTTCCGATTTACTTACATTGTATTTCAGCCCGTGAGTATTAGCATAATACTCACAGACTGAAAGCAACTTTCTAAGACCCTTGATAGAGGGGCTAAGAACCACCATGTCGTCAGCGTAACTGAGACTGTTAACACACGTGTTACCGATATGACAACCAATTTTTGTGGTTCTCAGCTCCTCTATCAAGCCGTTTATATACACATTAAATAGATCCGGAGAAGTAATACCCCCTTGACGTACACCGCAGTCTAATTTGTAGGAATTAGACGTCGCGTCGCCCCATTTAACATTATTTATTTGGTTTCCGTACCAGTATCTCAAGAGACCCACCACTTCATTTGGAACATGAGATCGGTATAGTTTCGCCCAGAGAATGTCATAATTCACCAGGTCGAAGGCCTGGCTCAAGTCCAGAAAACACGCGTACACTGATGTCTTTCGACTCGTGTAGTAGTCCACGGTATGCTTTAAACTAAGAATTGCTGAGTCTGTTGATAAACCAGGACGAAAACCAAATTGAGCATCATCAATGACAATGTTCTTCAGCAGATCGGGTTGTATCAATCGCTCCAAAATTTTTCCAGTGATGGTACCAAGTGAGATTGGGCGATAATTATTAGCTGAGCTTAGATCCCCGGTTCTATTCTTGACGATCGGCACCACCACTGTTTTCATAAGGTCTTGAGGGAGGTAGGAGTATCTAATACACAAATTATAGAATTTGCATAGTTTCGTATGTAAGATCTCACCTCCATAAAGGACATGTTCTAAACTGAGCTCATCATGACCTGGTGATTTACAAGCTTCATTTGTCGAACTATTCTAGTCACCTGGTCAGGAGTAAATTGTAACATTATAAACAGACACTTCAATTTTATTAGTTTATTAGTTATCTAGCTGATACCCGCGACTTCGTCCGCGTGGATTTAGTTTTTAAAATCCAGGGGGAACTTTTTGATTTTCCGGGATAAAAGTAGCCTATGTCACTTTCCAGGTCTTCAACTATACCCGTACAAAAAATTACGTCGATCCGTAGCTCTGTTACAGCGTTATTGAAGGAGAAACCAACAATCAAACACACTTTCGCTTTATATATTAGTAGTTTTTTTTAATGCCTTTGGGACCAAATAATTATATTATACAGTGTAAACCAAACCATCCAAAAACTTAATGGCCGATATTAAAATTATTTCGCCTGGTGAACAATATGGCCTAAATAAATATCGCTTTTCTGTTATTTCTGGTCGATTGATTTATTATTTGTAATTGGTTTTGAAACCAAGATTGGTTTAATTGAGCTCCGTATTTTGTATGGGACTAGCAAGTACAAATATTAAAATATTGTATCATTATGAAACTGTATCATTTTTATTAAATTATTTTTAAACACATTTGCTCATAAAGTGGCTCCCGTTTCACCGCGATTAGGCACATAATGACACCTATAATCAAACTGTGACTTTTTCATAATTATTATTCACAAGTGAGTTATAGAGTTTTTTTTTTAAATATTATTGGTTGAGTTCCTTTGTTCTTAAAAAAGTTCGTGTTCAATAGTACAAATAAATTAATGTACCTATTGCTTGCTCATTTCATGCAACTTCGTATTTAAATAAATAATTTCAATTTGTACGTGTTTAATAAAACTTTCATTCAAATATAACTTTTGTTTTTTCTGTAATAAAGAAAACTTGAAATTCTTCATTTTGTACGTGGCTAAAACGCTTTTAGTCTATGGCCGATCGCCATTGTAAGATGCGTGAAGGCCTCAAAGGACTAGAATCCAGGCCGTAAATAAATTTAAAATGGCACCTCAGCGGCAATAACCAACATTTCACAATTGTACCATAATGTACTATTACCTCATTTTTTCGTCAGATAAAAAGTTTAAGTTCCCGTATCAAGTGTAAAATTAAAAATAAACACCTGCAAAATTTATTTTGTCTATTATATAGGACCTCTTCCAAGTAAAATTCCAAGCGATTGCGTCAATTTCTAATTAATGTGATTTTTTTCTACAGACAATATTGTTTTGAAACCTGTGCATATTTATTGTTTTCACCTTCTATAAGTAAAAATTTGTTATAAAACATGTTTTAGGAGTGCGGATGCATTAACTTTGAAATGCAGATTAAAAAAAATTGATTTCCTTTAAAATTGCATTTTATGAACCATAATAACCCTTGAAAATGACTTTATTAAATTACATTTGACTTACGGTTTAACAAAGCATACATATTTATATATTGTTCGGTACCGTTTTGGCGGTTGTCCTTTAATAACTTAACTGTAATAAAAGAGCATGTTTATTCATAACTGAACAGAAGCAGTTTTGCAGACGGGAT
The DNA here is from genome assembly GCA_038048805.1 of Hipparchia sbordonii. NCBI lineage: Eukaryota > Metazoa > Arthropoda > Insecta > Lepidoptera > Nymphalidae > Hipparchia > Hipparchia sbordonii. The sequence goes on along the minus strand of CM076097.1, from coordinate 6,773,033 downwards.
TGTTTAATTTTACGGTGCCCGAATTTTACGATGTCGTAGATTGTGTCGCTTTAATACATATAATAGAATTAGACTTTACAATTCTAGGTCCTGACTTAAAGTCTTATTAGGATGAAAGCGACAAAACAATAGAGGACAACCAACATTTATGTACATACATATTATTTAGTTTTAGTTGACACAACTCTAGGGATTTCCAAGATAAACACAGATAAGAAATCCAATAACCATATAATTGAGTGCATACTGGCGATTGGATAGCTTTTATATTGCATTTAAAAATTAGAGCTATTTGTCTGCTGTCGTACGGGAGGTATCCATTTGGATAGTTATCTCTGGTATATGTCGCTCGTGGGTAAGATTAGTGCAAAATGCGCGACGGCCTGTGTATCCGAAGATATTGATTTTGGAATGTGGCCAAAAAAACTCCTAGTAAAGGCACGCGTCAACTGCCGCGCTGCCCGGTCCCGACGTCAACCCTTTTACGAATATTAAATTTTGTTTTGCCACTTCACGATTCCACAAATTCTCTTCAAAATATGATCGGTTTCGTAAGCTCATTATATAATGTTTGTATTCTTGGTTTCGTTTGTGCTGGGATGCCCTATTTACTAGTAGAATATAGCTTACTGATCTGTTTTTTTGCATAATATGTACTTAATAGTAATTTTTTATCACTGCGTCTTCGATGCAGTTTTTTGGTTGGTAGATACCTTATTTGGCTATGGGTCGTGAAGTTCCAGGTTTGAGTCCAAATGATTACTTATAGGGGGTTTCCGTCCAAAATGTCTCCGAAATAGTCCGGAATAGTAAAATTGGCGTTGAGACCACGTAAATGACCACGTAAACTCTTATCTCTCTCCAGTCGTGTTGGATTGCCATCCTATGGGATTATGAGAGTGAAGAAATAATGCTTATTCTTTACATCTCCTACGTAGTTAGTTGGTTTGACTTACTTCTGTTAATGCGACATTATAATTAGTTCCTGCGAGATCAAATCAGAAATGAGGAGATCCGTAGGAGAACTAAAGTCATCCATATAGCTCAGCGTGTCGCGAAACTAAAGTGGAAATGGGCGGGGCACATAATTCGAAGAGCTAATGGTCGATGGGGTCCGAAGATGCAGGTGTAGCGACCCCGCACTGGGACATCAAACGAGTCGCAGGGAGCCGCTGGATTCAAGCGGCGTGAGACAGGTCCTCGATGACCTGTGTAAGTCCATGCAAGAGACCTATGTCCAGAAGTGGACGTCTATATCTTGATAAAGAAGAAAAACACAAGAAGAATAAGTACAAAGTATTAAATTAATATGTTATCTTTATCAATGCTCTAACAATGCTCAAGGTTTCAAGTTGCACTTGTCATTAAGATCAAACAAACATTTTTATCACAAGTTAAATGTTGTCTGCGACAACATAACTTTATTTTGCTACGCGAAAGGCACGTAAATACAAAGACGAGCTAAAAAGTGACTGTCCACAAAGTTTTCTATAAGAGAAGTGTCTACTTTTCTCTATGAGCTAGTCTGTTTCCGTTTATCTTCAGTCGTTTTTTGTTAACTTTAGTTTCTTTTCTCATATTTCGTCGTCGCATTTGTCGCGGGGGTAGAGAAATGCAGTCACGTCGCAATGTAACGTAATGTGAAGCCAGATACGAATGTCACGTTTAAAATACATTTTTAAAAACAAAGCTTTTTTAAACTTATCAGGCAATCACAAATAAAAATATGTCAGATAAAAGTGACAAGTTAAATGTGTCAATCGCCATACCTTTGTGTATTCATTTGTAACGAAAACGATAAAATATTTTTTTTGTTAAAATATACATTCGCAAATAGATAAGGAATTTGCATTTCGCGATCGAGTATTCTCCATACCATTAATTGATGCCTCGCTGAGCGCGGTCTTAAATTGGTGTAAATCCTCAAGGCACAGATCATGCCGACCGAGCGGCGGCTCTCAACGTGCCTACTCCAATTACTTTAATTAAAACAATACCACGGAACCAGTGCTTCGTCGACTCACTGCGTCTGTTTCCCATTTCCCTATTTAAATACGAAAACGAGCCCGAACTTCGCGCTTAGCATGCAAGATGTTACTGTTCTCAGTACTATACGAGCGAAACACCTGTTTAAAATACAAAGGGTTTTCATGATTTAATTTATTTACTTTGAGATATTGAATAATGTTGCTCAGGCTTGTATGAAATCTGCTTAATGCGTATGGATATCAATGGAGAAACTTAGGAAAACAACGAGTATGTAGTACGGAGAAATATTGCAAAAATTAGTATGCTGTGTCAGTTGGCTTTCATTGATACAGATGATGAGTCGTTCTATTAAGTGAGTGGTTCGAGAATCGATTAGGAAGTCGGGTTGATTCAGCGACTTCGAAGCTAGTAATTTACTCTCGAGTTGGCTGAAGGCGACACCTGTCGAGCGAAGTGACGGCTGATAATGCGACGCGAGCGCCATTCAAGAGCAGTGGAGTGCGAGACAGCGGGGCCTCCTGCTATCCACAACTTTAGATTTCGTTTAAAGATACTACTCCGCGTTTGTAATTAGCAAAACATTCTTCCATAACCCAAATATTTGTAACAATTTCACTAAACTGCTGGATACGTTAAACTATGGTAGTAGGTAGGTATAAACGAGCTTTATTCTGCGACTTCTGACGAGCATTGTATAAGCTGGTAAAGCCTAGCCTGATCTGCGGGATTAGAGTTTACATGAGGTCGGGAACGTCGCAGGGCGGCACGACACAGCACATCTCCGACGGGAGACAACTTTACTAACTTTCTTAAGGACGGTTAGCGAAGTTTGACGTGCACGCGCTCGCACCGTAAGCTTCAGGATTCGATACTTTGCAACAAGTAACAAGATCTAATAAATAGAGCTAAGGAAAATATTACAGGCCAACTTAATAGCGCTATGTGTGGTTCTAGTCATGTACCTACATACATAATATACATACGGAGCAAAGAGAGTAGAATCAACGGTTGGAAAAATAATGGGCGAGGGGGACACATTGCAAACGAGTTTGTCGGCTTATAACTCATCACACAGGCAAAATTTTTTGTGGAATGGTGGATAGGGAGGCAAAACTTTTTTCACAAATCTTATAATGGAGTTTATTCTGGTTCGATGACGACATGTTCTTTGAGCAAATTTTATTATTCAAAAGGGTTTATCATAAAGTTAACAAATCGAATGTATTCAATGTAAAAATAGTTTTTTTATAAGATAAGTTAATTTTATATCTGTTCGACAACAAACACAAATAAAATTTTATCATAATTATAACAAATCTTAACAACGTATTAAATTTCTTTACACCTTATATGTATGTATATTTGTAGCATCTGGGAATTCCAAATACGATAAAGTGAACACGCTGCAAGTGTAATATTTGCAGTCATCTTAATCTTGGCTACGGAAGCACTCGACTGTGTTATTAAAAGGTGACGCTGACGGCAGCAGGGTTCAGGGAGCAAGCGGATTGAGGGTAAGAGCGAGTATAGCGACTTTTCTATAACCTCATCGCCCAATATAACCATCGATCTACTTAGCTTGAGAATGATGACTTTAATCTTAACAAATTGTTTCCAGTGTTACAAGGTTCCTTCTTTTCGTTCTGAGAGGAGACACGTGCCCAGTTTACGATGGGGTGAGATGATAAAGAAGATGATAATAAACTAATACATACATTATATGTGGCCATATGTGTGTCGGGTGTCGACCCGTAAAAACGTATTCAGCTGTGTTACAAGTATTTCCAATGTTACAGTAAAGAAGGGCACGCGATCCACGCATTAGCAGAGCTCTGTTTTATTTCGTGCGTATTAAAAAAAATCTCAACTAATCATATAAAATTTCAAAATTAGTTTTAAATAATACGAGTACAATAAAGTTTAGGATGCTTTTAACTTGTATGGTACTTGATTATATTTTCGTAATTGTCATGGTTTAGTACGCACAATAAAGAGGAATCTGACACAAGGATTTTGATAATATTACTTATCGAAGTACTTATCATAATTTAAATATTTTTGATCTGACACTTCTCATCATCACAATCATTTCAACCGATACACATTCACAGACATTGACATTGGACGAAGGTCTCTTGAAATAACCGCCATATAACATCATCCTGTGTCATCTCAACCGATACACACCTGGACAAAGGTCTGTTGAAATGACCGCCATATAACACCATCCTGTGCCGCCTACACGAGACGGCTGCCAGTGGCTCGCCTGAGATTGTCCGTCCACCTTATGGGCTCTATCAACACCTTCCAGTGCGGGGTCTTCAACTCTAGCACCTTGCTGATTGCATCTGATAATATAGGCTACAGTAAATAAAATTATCATTTAAAAAGATTCATTCATGATACAAGTTTGATCGTAGGTACTGAGGTATGCCGAAAATATTCTTTATGAAAGCCTATCATGCCAGCCCGGCCCTTGTAATTCTTTCTAAGGGAAGAAAAATTATTCAAAATATGTATAAGTTACGTCCTAAGCCGATCGTAAAACGGTATTACAAACGTTATGAAGGCTCGCCGGGTTCGGCCGGTCCCATCACTTAGGGCGTAAGTGTAAATCAACGTACAAAAAAACTATGTATTTCACAGAAACCAATTTAAACCTATTCTCGGTATAAAAATGCCTGCCTTATACCGTCATTGCATAAGTCGATATTAAAATTGAGGCGAGGCAACAATATATCGGCGTTCAACTTCTCAGAGTAATATCCATCCGCGAGACTTTGGCGTTCCTCTGTAGATGAAAAATGTTTTCCGAGCTAACCGTCGCGTCGTCGAATATTCATGCATCGACAGAACGATCGTAAATTATTTACGTCATCGAAGCTACGTACCGGACAAATCTCTTATGCAGATGCTGACTTGAGCCATATTTTGTATTTCCTCACTTGAGCACAATTTATCATTAAATGCAGGGAGATTTATATGATAATTTATTACATCTTTATAAAGCCTGAACAGCGATTTGAACGGAAAACTAGAATAATAATTATTATCATCATCATCATCAGCAATCAATCAACGGTTAACTACTGAGTGTAGGTCTCCTCCCAGAGAAGGCTTTGAGAATTCTCAGGCGTGCAGGGAACGATGTTTTAATTCACCCTTGAAGCAAGTGATATTTATTTACTTTAACGCATGATATATACCTCCAAAAATCAGAGGTGCATGCCATGGGATCGAATCTCCCAATATGAGACCTCATTCCTAACCACTGCCAACACCACCACCTACTATTTACTCAGTTTTACGACAGTTTCTTTTAGTTAAGAAATTAGCTAACCAGAGCAAATCATTAATGCATCACATTCCCTATAATGTAGTATACTGGTGTATGGATTGAGATGTAGATTAGATTCGTTTTGCCTTGTAAATCTTTGATTTGCATGACGTGCAAATGCCATACTCATAAAATCAGTCAGGTAAATCGAACACAAGTTTTTAAATATTACTACAATGCCTGTTGTTACTTTGATGTTCATTATAGAGTCTGTACGTATGTATTTTACTAGCGGTCGCCCGTAAATGCCTAGAATTTCTGATTTCTGAAAATTTAGATATAGATAGCTTAATTAATGAAATCATGAATTTTATCTACTAGTTCTTCTACCCACCTATACTTTGTCTCATATAGGTGAAATATCAATAGATTAGTCGCCAGCGACTAATCGTCGATACTAAATGGCTTTAACTCTAACACACACACACACACACACACACACACACACACACATACACCATACACACACACACATACACCATACAAACTTTCGCCTTTGTAATATTAGTGTGATATGACGAGCAACGTTAACGCAATTCAGTTTACATTCGACATCATATTGTTAAGCGTAAATGCTTTCTCTATGTACATTAACAATGATCGAAAAGAAATTTCGGATTTTCAATAACCAGGATAAAGCAAATTTGGTATTGGAAATATATGTTTAATACTCGCGGTATCTAAAAAAATTTAAAATGGTCAATGTAAACTTTTCCACGTTATTGAATTTTTTGCGAAATTACCTGTCTTGCAGCAAGTGACAGCAAGCGAACAAGGACTACGAAATGCGAAATGTAATGTAGCCGTATCGTAGCTCTGCGCTACGAGTGTAGAACGTAGCAACGCAACGGTCTGTCATCAGTAGCCTAATCACGAACTTTTTTAACTTTCGAATAGTAAAGGTGAAGTTAACGTCAAAACGCAGTTTTGTATGAAAACGCACGTAACGCGCTAAAATCGGTAGCACGAAGCAACTGCAACTACGTAAAGTTAAACTTGACGCAGCTGTGACGTCACTCTCCGGTTTCGTCACGTTTTTCTCGAAGAAATTCAAAAATCGGTAGCACAAACCTTTTTTTGACGTTTGGTTTCGAGAATTACGAAAGCTGGCTATCGAGAATTACCGAATTATAGCTCACTGAACTTTTTGAAGTGAGTGAACTTACGTCGTCATCAAATGTGTTGTTTTTGTGGATTTTTCTTACTAAAAACGTTTTAAAATAATGTTGAGTGTGTCTAGGAATCACTTCAAAAATGATTCAAGACTATAAGACGAACAATAAATAATGAAAGAATATAAATGCCTACACGTAATAGTCTAGGCAAGACGGATATTCAATTCATCGACGTCTGCGACTTAAAACTAAAAGTTTTGATCCAGTCAAAGAATAAGTGTAGGATTGTAACAAAGCAAGTAAGTACCTAATAAACAAAATAATATTATTAATAATATTATAACTTCATACGTGTTAGCATTTTAGTACCTAAACCTATAACATTTCATATCATTAATATATCATCTTAAATAGTCAATGCTTATGTAAAGATATATTATATTTACTATCATTTTCAATACACACAAGTTTTAACAAAAATAAGAAAATAAACTCAAATCAAATTTGCCGCGTAAAATTTGCCGCGTTTGATTTTTATGTAGGACCAATGGGCAAATAAATGGGCGAATGGCAATGACAATTGACAATTGATATTAAAAACATATTAGCGTAAACAATTAGTGTTGAGTAAATAAAATTATGTGTTGTTAAAACTTAGATTTACAGTTTATTTAGGACAAAAGTGTTTCGGAGTGCTAAGATACAAAAAAGAGTTGTTGCATTGCAGCCTTAAAACTTGCTCAAAGAATGATACCTAATATCTAAGGAATTAGTTATTTCGAGTGTTTTCCTCTATGACGATATTATGAGGTTTTTTTCTATGTTGAATAAACATAACACCTTTGTAATTTCATCATGAAATTAAGTAGGTACCTACATCAATCAGTGAACAATATAATATGTGTACCTACATTGCCATTTTGAGGTTAGAAGTTAGATGCATTGCAAGTGTTAAGTCTTAGTATACCTACCAAGTTTATTGAGCATAACTATAACTATTGATTCCATATTGCCCCCTAAACAGACTAATAACTATTTCCATTCAAACTAATAATACTTTAATTGAACAATTGAATACTTAAGTTTTTAAAAACTTGACTGGACATACTTAAAATATTTACCTAATTTACATTTTAATATTTCAGATGGAGAAAGGTTTTGTAAACTTCAATAAATACAAAATGGACTTTCAACAAAAGACCACAAAAATAATAATAGACCATATTCAAGAATGTGATAAGCACAACTAACTAGTCTCAATCAAGAAGCAGAAAGTTATTATTTCATGGCCCATAGGTATGTACATAAAATTCCTGGAAGATTGTTTTTGAATCATTGTAGGTGTTCATTATCTTCATCAAACAAATCACAATGTATTCACTGTGTATATAGGCCTCTTTTGGGTAGCACCAATGTTGCTTAATAGTTACTAAGTATGTATTGTATAAATTTCATTTCATATACCTAATATAAATTCTATTTATTCAAATTCTTTTTTTTAATAAATTACTTATAATTACTACTTCCATGTCATTTTCATTTGGTTCAGTGGTTAAGTTCAATTAGATGTTAGTTAGGTGTAAAAGGGTCACAGGGAGAGTTATTTTCATATTTATAATACCTATTACTGAAAAAATATTTTATTTTCAGATTGACCATGATGCATCATGAATTACATATACAATACATTACAAAAGCCATCCCGGCTTGATAGCAGGCTGAATTTCAAATTTATGAAGACCCGGCAAGGAATTCGATTGAATCAAATCATTGCTAATTTAATATTTTATATTAGGAAGTTTTATATCATGTTGAAGTAGCTTTTTGTGGATAAATGATACCTATTGTTATAGTTAAGACATATTAGAATAATAATATAAAATAAAACCAAGAATAGAAAAATTGCTTTTATTACACTTAGTTTTAAATAAAAATAGGGTTTTTTCTTATAGAATTCTCAAAAAGCCCTGAAGGTCCTAAGTAGTATGGTAGTAGGTACACATAGAAAGTCTTAACTTATAGTGGCATTCTTGCCACAGCTTAAATGGGCACTTTTGATTGGAGACCAAGGTTTAGGTAGGTCGTGTTAATTGTGGTGGTAGCCTTCAGACTAGGTCCATGACTCACTGGGGTATAGTGTGTTCCACTCTTGATCATCTAGAAACAAAAATATTAGGTTATCTCAAGTTTTTATACTAAAAAAAATATATATTGGGGTTAATTGATGCCTCTCTTAGGTAGGTACATTACTTTAAAGTACAACTTGATTAGGTGCTGCCTTTCAATATTTTTCAATCACATCAAATAAAGTATCTATCTACTTATGATTATATCAATGATAAATTATGGTTTATAAGTATCACTATAATTTCATTAATAGTATTTTAGGTTTTAACCCAACTAGTCTTTTACCTATATCAACCTAGCCAGCGCAAAAACAAACACCCGTGGGTCGCGACGCGATCGTCGGCGGACAGCCTATAGGATGTCTAATATTATGTATTCCAACGTTTATTCAACATAACATAGGTTCATTTTAAGATTTTAATTGGATAGAATATTATATTTTATACTTACATTATCCATAAAATAGACCATTGGTATTGCATATTCTTGATGGTAAGTTTGCCTCAGCGCCTGGCTTTACAACAGACAGGCGACCTCAGTAAAACACTAATAAAGCTGCTATTGTATAATATTTATATATATAACGGACACAATTAAAAAATGACGACTAATTAATAAATTAAAATACCTACATAGGTACTTATTTAATGATTTAAAGATAATGGATTATGGAATGTTAGGTTAGACATAATTTTATAAACATGACAGTTCAAAAACATAGGTAGGTAGGTACGTTAAAAATACAAATTCAAATTATTTAAATTAAATTCGGTTTTATTGGCTATTTTATTAAAAATCATACATAAAAAGATAAAAATATTAATAATTTAGCTAAAAATATAATTATTATGATGTAGTGTTTGAAAATTTTCGAAATTATTTTTCTATATACGAAATTATACAATTATACAAGTATTTAATTTTTGAACGTGCAGCAGACTGCGTTAAGTAATCGTATCGAGTGACGAGAGTTAATTTTAATGATTCGTGCTACCAAAATTCTGCGTTATCGTATCGTCATCGTCACTCGATACGATAACGTAACGCGGAATTCAAAAAGTTCGTGATTAGGCTACAGATTATTATAAATTCAAAAACTCAAAAACGGCTTAACTGTTTTGGATATTTTTTTTTTGTTTTAAAAATATATAAAGAAAACTCAAAAGAACATCTGAAAAATCGAAAAATCAAAATTGGTGATTTTGTATAGGAATCACCATCTCCGATTACATACTTTAAATAATTGGCGGGAGCCAAGCCCCCGCGGCTACCGCCAAATATATAAACCTTTCTCATAGTTATTTTGCATACTTTTGATGATTTGGATGCAATCAGTTCACCTGGTTTTGATATAAAATTGCACCTTTAAACAGATAAATCCGAGAAGCTGAATGTTGCGTTTGCCAAAGAAATTTATAAGGTTTATAAAAATGTAATAATACATTGTTAATGACAGCGCCTGAAAATGATTCGGATTCAGGTTCTAGCTTCAAGTTTAAATAAAATAGGCCACATTCAATCTTGCTCTCGACTTAAAAAAAGAAAAGAACGGCCGGCGGAAGATTCGTTTAGAACAAGGATCGGGTACAAATTAAAAGAACGTTGGAACGCTAATTCCATTACGATTCGATGGACGGCAAAAGTCCTCCGTTAGAGTCAAAGCCGGTAAAACGTAATTGCGACTTCACTAAGCCGGGCTCCGCGCGGTGTGATACGGACGAAAGGGGACCTCTGTGCTGGCTGATATAAAAGCGCAATAAATTTAGCAGGATGAACACACTACTTATATAGAACAAGCGCACAGCCACATTCGTAACGAGGGGACACGCAATGGACCGATATTTTTCGTGTGTTCATTGTTATTTGAATGGCATTTTGTAAAATGATGTTCGATGATTTTTTTTTATAATTTCAGCATGCAAACTTAGCACATAATTCAATATAAATAAATTTTATTTCAAGTAGGTACATTTTACAGGCTCAGAATACAAAATGGCTCTTTCAAAACGTTCAATCTATTCGTTTATGGTTTAGTATTCCACTACCGCTTGGAATCATTGATTACAATCTGTTTTTTCAAATGCAATTTTTTGTCATACTCGTATATTAATTTAAGTTGGATAATCATTTACAATAGGTGACACTTAAACAATTTAGTGAATAAACAATATAAAAACTCTGAAATTAAGAATTCCAAAACCATTCAGCCAGCTTGGAAAACTAAATCGAAATAGTTGGCGAATTCACCGTAAAACAGCGCAAACAATGCTCGAAGAAAACAACGATAACGTGAAACAACCGGCAAAGGAAATTGTTAATGTTGTTATTTTGGATACACATGTTTATTGCTATGAAACATGGCAGCCTCATAACAATCCCTTTCACTCTCCACAAATTGGAAGGAGCGTGTAAAGAAAAACATGGCCATAAATAAAACTGGCAGATCAACTAGATAGACGGCCATTACCCGAGATAAGCGCAACTTATATACGTGGTACGTTCGTTGCGGCAGATTAACGGGATGGAACTGCGTTTGTTTGCAGATATCGATACGGAGGCATTTTGGAGAGTCACAGCTGAGAAATTTATTGTAGTGTTCTGGGAGATATCTTCTTACGGACTCATTAAAAAGGAGACACGTCGACTATAAATCAGGGACAGGCGCAGAGCGGGCGCGGCCGCGGCGGCTCTTATCGGCAGCGCGTTCCCGGCAATAGGCGCTATCCGGTTCCGTCGAGCCATTGTGTGAGCGCCGCTCCGCTCTGCACCAAACACCCGACCATCTCAACTTCATTACATTATCCCCTTTCTCGATACTTTGCTTCTCGCGGATGTACTCTTGAATGGCTTTCCTTATTCTTATTTTCTTCAACTTTGTCTGCCGCGGAGTGTGGTTCTGTAAGCTTTCTTTTGTTCCTAGTTTTTGCTAAAAAACTGTTAAACTAACTTGTTATAAATCACTTATGTTCTTGTTATATATTTTCCTATAAAAATAAAAACTCAGATGTTTATCGTAAAATATAAGTATAGCATACATTTATTTTATCATTTAATGGAAAAATATTTTGACAAATGAATATTTATCCCACTAAACTGGACTGATTTGAACAGTTAGAAAAAAAAAATGGATTTTTTTTTAAGTTGCTCAAATAGGTATCAAATCGTCGAATAAAACCACACAGTTTCTGTATTAGTAAAATATTATATTATATATCAACGAATATTAACTCACTATAAAGGCTAACTGCAAAATATAATGCTTTTTAAGTTAAATGTAAAGTATGCGTCGCACATAGACGACTGGTTACGGGCTTTCGCATCATTAATTTTGACGTATAGCCACCAACCGACAATAATGGCGTATTTAGTGCGAAAACAGCCGCCGAAAATGCTCATAGAAGACAAATAAGCACTTTTATCGCTTTGCCAGTTGTTTGTTTAGAGTAAATTAAAAAATATATTTAACTGACTGAAGGTCGGTCGCTCATCAGGTAGTTTTAAGGCGGTGTTATGACTTAGGCCTCCAAAAAATGACATATTTGGGTTGAACTTTTTTAACTGTTTACCAAAAAGAAAATCCTTGACCTTAATAATGTCTTAATAATGTAGGTAAGAATACTTATGCAACTCACTTTGATTGTTCTTTGTTGTGAAAGTTTAATCTTGACCATAGTTTAAAACTTAAACCAGCTTGCAACAGTATCCAAACTAAAACATCACTTGTCAACTGACAGGGAATGGTAACGCCTAAATTTAAATTAGGCGTAATATTCTGATTGTAAATAATAATAAATTCTAGAATATGATCTACGAAATCTCGACGATTGGACTTTTCACATAAGTAGCACAGTCAGAACACGCAGTACTGTGTTGTAGGTATCAAGCGGGAGGGTGAACTAATGACAATAATAATTGGTATGCAGCCGTACCGCGACATCGCAGCCGTCACAGGCGCCGCAGTCATTAATTGACTGGTGATTTCAATTATTGCACATCGGCAAGTTCACGGAACCTCGCTACGCTCTATGCAGTTTCTGGTCTAATGGTCGTAGACATTCACTCAAATAGTCGTTGGCAGCTCACTCGTTGTGAATTTACGACACTGAAGACGACCAATAAATGCAAATTTTATTGTTTATGGCAGATTTAACGGTAGTGAACTCTTTTACCGAACCATTAAAGTGGCCTGACAATGCCGGGCGGACAAATCTAAACATAATGTTAACGCGTATTAGCATAAAAATAAAATAAGACAAATGGAAGGTGATTCAAAAACAGCATATCCATGTTAGTGTCTGATCGTCTGTTCATTCGTAAATCTAAAAATAGGAATTCATTTTACATGTTGACTAAATTATCCCATTACAGTTTTATACAGTTCGATTTAAGCAGTGTATTAGGTTTTATAATAAAGACAAAAACACTAAACTTAATTAAGATCGTATAAGTAAAGGAAGGCTTTACTTTTTCAACTACTTTCAGTTTCAATGTTACAACTATCTTAAAAAGCTAGTTATTTTAAAAAGGGAAAGAAACAACCAGAATGGTCTGTCTGAGGTTGATAAGGCTATTAAAGTTGTGCTATAGAGTTATAGACTACCTTCCGGACCTACCGTCTGCATTAACTGCGTACACTTTCAATTTATTTTAAAGAAACCTCTATATCAAATAAGTTAAAGGACAGATCAATATCGGCAAAGAGTTTAAGACTTCTTTTTGAAATAATTGCTATCTAAGCAAAAGAAACATTTCGACGGTAATACCTCCACAGCGGTTCAAAACCTCGATTCAGCAATTCCAATTTTGTTGAATAGAACTTGTTACTTCAATATTTTCTTGAGAAAATTATGGTAGTTAAATGCTATGAAAGCTATTTTTTATACTCGTTTGTGATGTAGCTTCAATTATGAGAAAAATAAAAATACTTTCAACCAATATTATACTTTAAATCAATAAAATAACCATACTTGACCGATCGAAGCGAGATGTCAGAGTTCACTGTGAATTTGCACTTATCGATCTGCCTATGTGTGCCTTCTCAGAGACTTCTGCATTAATGAACATAATTACTTCAATTTCGCAAATTATACATCAAATTGTGGCTCGAAGCTGAAATAATCATACTCGTAAAAAGTAGTAAAAAAAAATATTTTTTGAGAGTTGTGTCCACCAGCGAGAAAATGGGGGCCCAAATAAATTAACTTTACATAGGCTTGTGAAGTAGTGTCAAATAGAATTTTTGCAACGGTAAAAAAGGCACAAAACTATTATTTATTTATTTAATTTTACTTAAAAATTTGACAACTTGGGAAGCCATCAAGGTCGCCGTTTTAAAAACTTTTTCATGAGGGGTTTATAAAAGAACGGCTTAACATCATAAGCTGTAAAATATTTATAATTTAAATCATATCATGTAGTTCAGCAACATGCGGACGGAGTCGCGGCCATCAATGTATTCTTAAATTATGTAAAATAATAAAATATATGTATCACAATACTTAACGTAGATTTAGTTACATCAATTGTACGTGAAAGCGATACGTAACGATTTCAAAAGCGAAACGCGCGCACCTACCGGTAAAAGTTACATGCCATGAAATTTTGTTCAAAGCAATTATTGTGAATAGTGCTCACTTCAGCGATGGTAGAAATTCACGTATAAATCGCGTCACAGACCACAAACAAAAACGTGCATGTGGACCGGCGCCCATTATTCTCCACTGCATAATCGCTTCGTCCGACGCCCGCATCGCTTCCCGTGCTATTTTATTTCCTCCCAGCACAGTTGTGTTTCAACTAGGCGGAGCTTTTTCAGTGACGCTTCGGCAGGGAAATTAAACCATGTTTAACTCTGTTTAAGGTCTGGTTCCGGTTAGAGGAGGCAGTGAGCCGACGGGAACGGCGACAGACCAAAGCCACCACGCTACAATTCTGGCACAATGTGTGTCCATTTTAATAGGATTAAACTCATTGTTACATACGATCTGAAAGGACCATGAGCCAAATGAAATTGTTTCTAGCGAAATCGAAGAGAATATTGCAATCGCTGTTGTCCGATTGTTAAAAAGTGGTGTTTGTGGTTTTTGTTCTGGAATTAATGTTATGAATCCGGAAAATACATTTGTGGGAATCAATGCGATATCCTGATCGAATTTTTACAGTCTACGTTTGCTATGTTTGCTTAATTTTATCTGTCAACAGGATAATACCTAGATTATTCATTTTACGTTTTGTCACTACATTTTTAACTTCAGCTTTAGTTAGTGTTTGAATTTGTGACTTACACTTATTTTATGGTAAGCAGAATGAGAAAATCTATTAATAAGCCTCAATAGCCTTAAGGTCTGAAAACTAAATGGTCACAGATTCGAGCCCCACCCGTTGCACTATTGTCGTACCCACTCCTCGCACAAGCTTATTTGGAGGGGAGAGAATATAAGTCAAGTTCAGCTTGGCTAATTTTCTTTAAAAAAATATCCCATACATATTATGTCCCGAGTCCCGACTTAATACGCAGTTAACGAGTTACGACCTGTCAAGATGGAAAATTTTGTTAAGTGTAAAATTAAAAATTTAATTAGCCCCAGACATGTGGAATGGAATCCATAGCCGTATTATGTCTGATAACCCCAAAATCCTGTTTTCCTCCTGCATCATCATCAGACACTAGTTTCCACGACCATGAACAATCCAACAAGTACAAACCCAGACGGCCTACGTTAATTTGAGTAGAGCAGAGTGAGCCAGAGCTGAATTCTGTGACCACCTTCTCCTTCAACAGATCTAGATCACTCTATACTTAAACAACTTTACTTTTACTAAAATCAAAATTTGTAAGAATAAGAAAGTGCAAGATAATATTGTAATAATCTACATAATGCTAATTTAATATAGGCAGTGTAACTTTTGAGTGAGGAATGATGTTTTGACAGTTTTTGCGTTGAAAATCTGCCAAAAGGTCAAATTTATTTGTCTGTTAAACATTATTCGTCGATGGCAAAATTGGTTCTTAGGGCCAATTTCACCAATAACGTAAAAAAAGTCTTATCCGAGCATATCAACCGTGGTGAACTAGGCACTTAGTATGATAAAGTTGGAAATTCGTAGCAGCTAAATTGTGTTTTTAAAATTATATTATAACTAACATAATCTCAAATGTTAGCGAGTTAGTCGGGCTAATTCGGTGAGTGGAATACTAATAAGCTGTCTGCAAAGCAGCAGTTCCTTGTTACATAAATTGGGTTCACAATAATTGGGCACTTAACGTCATTCGTAATAAAGTAAATTCGATGGCATGACCGTTCATCTGGACGTTTCAGCCAAAGGTTGTTAGGAGAGGAGTTGAAATTGAATTACTGTGAGCAGGCCGTGTCGATCGTTTGCTTACATGAAATCCTACGTGCTTCAGAGCTTCTAATTTGTGTAACCTTTACAATATATATATATAAAAACGATATCCCACAATTTATTTCGACCCCATTTTTGTAAATCAAAATAAATACTACTACATCCAACATCCTGGCCACGAGTCCCAGAGAAGTCCAACCGTGTCTATAATAGTTATGTTTGATTAGATTGTGTTTTACAAATAAAACATTATAATATATCTACCTACTTACAGAAGGTAAAAAATTATTCTTTAGATAATTTTTATACGTACGTATGTATTACGTACGTGATATGTATTTATAGGTACTTATACCTACTAAGAGTTCACAATGCGTAGAAAAAATGCCGTACGTTTTCAGCTCCCACGACGCCAGACTGCCTCATTTTGAAGGTGAACAAAGTTAGTTTTCTAGGTTAATAGAGAAAAGGGGCACGGTATATGCCTCTGGAGGACATGGAACGCAAATGTTCACAATAGAAAATGGCATATATTCCGCACTTTGGGGGAGCTGGGAAACAGAGGTGATAACACGCAAATAAGTGAAAAGGGAAAGCGGAATAGAGCTTTGAATAAGAAAATAAAACATTTTATTTTACGAAAATCAAATATGTCATTTTTTGGTCAAATCGTGTAGGTACACATGACAGCTATCAATTATTATTTATCAATACAATAACTGTTATTTTGTGGAATTAAATGTGTCTGAAATGTGTTATTATTGGAACTGACAGACGAGTTGCTTTTTACAATGTTTTTTTTTGCAATACACTTGTCCGAAAAATGTACTTTCGAGGAAATAAACATAACACGTCCTAAAAGTTAATTTTACCGCTCTAATGCGGTAACTGCAAAAATCGCACTTATGCGATTTGTTAGCAGATTTTTAAGTCCCAAAGGAGCCAAAGCAATGAGTTTACTAGCAAAGCTTTATACGCGGAGTTATTTTTTATTTAAAAACAAACGATACGTTGTATTCTGTAATCTATATCCGCATACAGAAATGACAGGTCGAAGGTCTAGATTCCAGGGCGAATAAGGTTCCGATAAAACAGGGAGGGAATACAGAGCCGTGAAGCCACTATAACGTCAGTTCGAAAAAAATTAATGTCTCGATATCGGAACGGTCTCTTTAATTGCCTAACCGCGTGCACATGCCGCGTTCCATTTTCCTTGTTTCGATAATATAGAAGCATAAAAAAAGCTAACGTAGTCTAGCCAGCGTAGTGCTTCGGTAGAAAAATGGAGCAATCAGGATGGGAATACTTTGACACAGCAATTCGGCGGCGCATCGCGGGTGTGTTATTGTTATCTATAGACTGTATCGCCTTTGTGCGGGGTTGGCTTGTTACGTTCGCTTTATGATTTTTACACGTTCCAATACGTTGTGTGAAAACTGTTTTTTTTCCGAATATCTGCTATGAATACACACACTATATACAAATTCAAGTACTAGAAGTATCAATCAATATATTGAGAACTAACAAAAATTAAATACGACATACAAGTATTAAACATTTTTGATTTTACTTGTACTTATCCTATTTTGGACATGTTCATTCTTTATTTGTTTATACAGTAAAAATATACGAAGAAATAGTTAAAGGTATAGACGCTAAGTAAGTACCTACTTTGAAAGTATTTTTGCTACCATATCAAAATTCGGTTTAAATATAAGACGGTACATCTGCCTACGCAATTTTCGTACGCTGTATCTTCAAAATGTTATGAACTCATTTTATTATACTGTGATAAATGATGTTCTCGTAAATGATATTAATTTTTTACTCAACCGTTACAATTGTAATATGTTTTGATCCAGATATTAATTTTACCGTTATGAATATTTTCAATAATTAATAAATTATGACTTTAATTATTTATTATTCATATTACACGACGTTCATTATGAAAATTCATTTCTGTTTGGAACAGGAGTAATAGCAGCATTATTTACCGATGTATTTAAAACAATTAAATCTGTTAATAACGAGAGTACGCGCCATGCTTTCTGTAGATTTTATGTGACAATTCCATTATTTGCAGTATTGATTGCTTTGCATCAATTGCGATATGCAAATATTAGCATCGCTGCCTGACCGGCGACCGGCAGCAGATTTACGTGTCGCGACGCTCTGTTATGCAATTACATCGGCTTATTAAAAATTAACCGTTACCCGAAAAATTGGCGCTGCTTTAATAAAACAGGGCAGGTAATCGTGATAAGTAGTCGTGGTTATGTGCCATCACAACCACGAGTAGATCAACACTGAGTGATTAATGTGAAAGGGAATTTATTTAACGGTTATTCAGTACCATAGGATATAATATAGTGTAATGCAAACCGTGCAATAACTATGTAAACGTGGTTAAGACGAGGTTCTGGAGGAATTTTAGGTATTTGAGGGGGTGCTACAGAGGAGAGCGCGCGGTATTAGTCCCGCTCACCGCGGGGGGAATGTAGCGCGAGCGCGAAATATTAGCTTGATAGCGGCAAGAAACGACTCAGTCCGGCTGACAAAACTATATTAGGTCTGTACTGTAACTTATTTTCGTCAATCATATTGTAACGTATATGGCTCGGTTGGTATGGCTACAGTTTATTTTCAGAGAGAGAGTACAGGTTCGATTCCTAGCCAACACCAGTAATGTAACATTGTTTTTTTAATTTCCTTATTCAT
This sequence comes from Hipparchia sbordonii, assembly GCA_038048805.1. Lineage (NCBI taxonomy): Eukaryota > Metazoa > Arthropoda > Insecta > Lepidoptera > Nymphalidae > Hipparchia > Hipparchia sbordonii. The sequence continues at coordinate 6,754,397 of CM076097.1, read as the reverse complement.
TTTTAGCCTTTTTTTACCATAGTATGTATTTCAATATTACTTACATTTTTTTAAGTACATAATTTGAATAAATAGTGTTTTAAGTTAGGTGTTGTATTTTTTAATTTATTAAGTACCTAATTTTTTAATCTATATTCTAAGTATATATTGATATATTGATATATTACTAGTTGATGCCCGTGGCTTCGCTCGCGTGGATTAGTTTTTAAAATGAATTCCTATTTCCCTTGTCGAAACATCACGCTTGAACGGCTGGACCGATTTTGATGGGACTTTCACTGGCAGATAGCTGATGGTAGGAGTAATATAGGCTACTTTTTAACCGATTTTCAAAAAAGGAGTTATGTTTTTACCTATGTACCTACTATATCAATATCTCCGTGATTTCTAAACCGATTTTAACGGGACTTTCACTGGTAGATAGCTGATATCATCGGGCATAGTATAGGCTACTTTTTTAACCGACTTTTGAAAAAGGAGAAGAAGGAGTTTTGTTTTTCTACTTCTGTATGATATCTCCGTGATTTCTTAACCGATTTGCGTGAATCTTTTTTTAATTGAAACAAAAACCATGCAAGATTTAAAATTAATTAATTAATATCCTTTATTTTTTTTGACGACGTCCCTGGCGCAGTGGTGAGCGCTGTGGTCTTATAACTGGGAGGTCTCGGGTTCGATTCCCGGCGGGGGCAATTTAGGAATTTATAATTTCTAAATTGTCTCTGGTCTGGTCTGGTGGGAGGCTTTGGCCGTGGCTAATTACCACCCTACCTTCAAAGACGTGCCGCCAAGCGATATAGCGTTCCGGCACGATGGCGTGTAGAAACCGACTAGGGTTATGGGTTGAATTTACACTGCTATACCCCTTCCAAGTTAGCCCGCTACCATCTTAGACTGCATCGTCACTTACCATCAGGTGAGATCGCAGTCAAGGGCTATCTTGTCATCGAATAAAAAATAAATAAAATGTTCTAATAAATATTTTTCTTACATGTTGTATTTTTTCGATATTGAGGTGAAAAGTTGTAAGTATCACACGATAGCAAAGTTTTTGCTTCTTGTGCCTTTGAATCCCTCACTACTCTTATGATTCTAACTTAGAATCCTTCTCTCGCTCGGGATTCAAACTAGGCACTCGCAACAAAAAAAACTTTGCTATCTTGTTGAACAAATAACTATTTCGGGCAAACTATCAATTTTAGAGAAAATTTTTATTTCGTCCCATAGTGCCGCCGCCGCACTATGGGACGAAATAATATAAACCGTCTCATAAATGGTTGGGACAAATGTTATGATTCCAAAGATTTTTCCATGGATTAATATTCTCAGATAATAGGACCTTTATGAATAATGTTGAAAAATAAAAATATTTTAGTTCTAGGTATATAAAATTACTAGTAGGGCGCGTGGGTGCGCGGCTCGCTAAAGCGAACCGCGTGTTTTTTGTTCCCCAAGTAGATCTTCGGATCTTGATCATCTTTTTCCAAAACCTCTATTTCATCTTGTACATTTTCTAAGATAGACATCGACGAAATTTGTATGGCCACCATCTTGAATCCGCCATTTTGGTAGTTTTTTTCAGCTCATTGCTAATTTGATAAGGTTTCGAGTGATTTTTGTTTGGGCACCCTCAACCTATCTTCAATACCCTGACCGTGCTCCTCACCCGTCTGCGAAATCCTCAATCATCAACTCCCTCCATATTTTTCATACAAATGAATTTTTATCTTCTATACGAAACCATCAGTTTGGAAAAGAAACCTTATCTTAGTCTTGCATATATTTTGTATGAAAAAAATAAATTCCGCCATTTTGAATTTTTTTCTATTCATTAAGTAGACTTTCGAGTACTGATCATCTTTTTCTAAAAAAACCACTCTTCCACTTTTTATACTCTCCAAGATAGGCACCGACGAAATTTATATGACCGCCATCTTGAATCCACCATTTTGGATTTTTTTTTAGCTCCTTGCCAATTGGATGAGGTTTCGAGTGACTTTTGTTCGAGAACCCTCCACCTATCTTCAAACCCTGGCCGTGCTCCTCACCCGTCTCAGAAATCCTCAACCATCAGCTCTCTCCGTATTTTTTCTCCAAATGAATTTTTGTCCTCTCTACGAAACCATCAGAAATTTTGAAAAAGAGCCACATAAAGTCTTGCATATATTTTGTATGGAAAAAATAAATTCCGCCATCTTGAATTTTTTTTCTATTCATCAAATAGACCTTTGGGTCTTGATCATCTTTTTCCAAGCAACCACTCTTCCACCATTTATAGTCTCCGAGATAGACACCGACGAAGTTTGTATGGTCGCCATCTTGAATCCACCATTTTGGAGTTTTTTTTCGGCTCTTTGCCAATTGGATGAGGTTTCGAGTGACATTTGGTTGAACACCCCCCCACCTATCTTCAATATCCTGGCCGTGCTCCTCACCCGTCTGTGAAATCCTCAATCATCAGCTATCTCCATATTTTTGTTCCGAATGAATTTTTGCCCTCTATACGAAACCATGAGTAAAAAAAATTTTTCCATACAAAATTTATAGGAGAGGTGATCAATGAGTCAGTGAATCAGCACGAGTAGCTATATATATATTAACTAGTAGGGTGCGTGGGTGCGCAGCTCGCTAAAGCGAACCGCGGTTTTTCTGTCCACCAAGTAGACCTTCGGGTCTTGATCATCTTTTTCCAAGGAACTACTCTTCCATCTTTCATAGTCTCTGAGATGTACATCGACGAAATTTGTATGAGCGCACCTTGCATCCGCCATTTTGGTATTTTTTTTAGCTTATTGCCAATTGGATGAGGTTTCGAGTGATTTTTGTTTGGGCACCCTCAACCTATCTTCAATACCCTGACCGTGCTCCTCACCCGTCTCCGAAATCCTCAATCATCAGCTCCCTCCATATTTTTCATCCAAATTAATTTTTGTCCTCTATGCGAAACCATCAGCGGAAAGGAACGTATCAAAGTCTTGCATATATTTTGTATATAAAAAAAAAAAATCCGCCATCTTGAATTTTTTTCTATTCATCACGTAGACTGAACTGATTATCTTTATCAAAGAAACCAGTCCTCCATCTTCTATAGTCTCCGAGATAGACACTGACGAAATTTGTATGGCCATCATCTTGAATCCTCCATTTTGGATTTTTTTTCAGCTCCCTGCCAATTGGATGAGGTTTCGAGTGACTTTTGTTTGAACACTCCTCACCTATCTTCGATACCCCGGCCGTGCTCCTCACCCGTCTCCGAAATCCTCAACCATCAGCTCTCTCCATATTTTTCCTCCAAACGAATTTTTGTCCTATCCTATTTTTGTCCTTTGTCTCTATAAGAAACCATCAAAAATTTTGAAAAGGACCCGTATCAAAGTTTTGCATATATTTTGTATGGAAAAAAATAAATTCCGCCATCTTGAATTTTTTTTCTATTCATCAAATAGACCTTTGGGTCCTGATCATCTTTTTCCAAGCAACCACTCTTCCACCATTTATAGTCTCCGAGATAGACACCGACGAAGTTTGTATGGTCACCATCTTGAATCCGCCATTTTGGAGTTTTTTTTCGGCTCTTTGCCAATTGGATGAGGTTTCGAGTGACATTTGGTTGAACACCCCCCCACCTATCTTCAATATCCTGGCCGTGCTCCTCACCCGTCTGTGAAATCCTCAATCATCAGCTCTCTCAATATTTTTCCTCCAAATGAATTTATGTCCTCTATACGAAACCATGAGTAAAAAAAATTTTTCCATACAAAATTTTACAGGAAAGGTGATCAATGAGTCAATCAGTCAGTCAGTGAATCAGTGAATCAGCACGAATAGCTATATATATAGTAACTAGTAGAGCGCGTGGGTGCGCGGCCCGCTGCAGTGGACCGCGGTTTTTCTGCTCTTAGACTTTCAGGGCTTGATCATTTTCTACTAAAAAACCACTCTTCGATTTTTTATTCTTTGTCAAATAGGCACCGACGAAATTTATATGGCCGCCATCTTGATTCCGCTATTTTGGTTTTTTTTAGCTCCCTGCCAATTGGATGAGGTTTCGCGTGATTTTTGTTTGAGCAACCTCCACCTATCTTCAATACCCTGACCGTTCTCCTCACCCGTCTTCGAAATCCTGAATCATCAGCTTCTTCCATATTTTTTCTAAGAATGAATTTTTGTCCTCTATTTGAAATCATCGGTAATTCTGAAAAAGAACCCTAACAGTCTTGCATATATTTTGTATATGAAAAAAATTAATTCCGCCATCTTGAATTTTTTTCTATTCATCCAGTAGACCTTCAAGTACTGATCATCTTTTTCCAAGAAACCACTCTTCCATCTTTTATAGTCTCCGAGATAGGCACTGACGAAATTTGTATGGCCGCCATCTTGAATTTGCCATTTTGGAGTTTTTGTTCGGCTCTCTGCCAATTGGATGAGGTTTCGAGTGACATTTGGTTGAACACCCCCTACCTATCTTCGGTACCCTGGCCGGTGCTCCTCAACCGTCTCCAAAATCCTCAATCATCAGCTCTCTCAATATTTTTCCTCCGAATGAATTTTTGTCCTCTACACGAAACCATGCGTGAAAAAAATTTTTTATTATGTAAATAAGATCATTCTTATTATTTAACTAGTACTTATTTTTAATGAAATAACTAAAATGACAATAATTACACAGGCCTGCGATGGTTTTCCCCTTTAAAAACGAATTAGCAATTTGGGTAGGTATTAGTTACTAAGCTACGAAAAAAATAATAAAAAAATTCCATCACGTAATTTTTCTGAGAAAATGAATTTTCATTTTTCTTAGTATTACCGCGCATTACTAGCGTTAACTTCCAATTTCTTTAATAATAGTGCATGCTTGTACAATTGATGACATTTAAATATTCACCTACCCTCATAAGTCATTGTTTGTCGTGATTGAAATCATATTACAATACATATGTATCAACTACTAGATGATGCCCGCGACTTCGTTCGCGTGGATTAAGATTTTTTATTCCCGCGGGAACTTTCTTATTTTCCAGAATAAAAAGTAGCCTATGTGTTATTCCAGACTATTATCTATCTCTGTGCCAAATTTCAGCCAAATCGATTCAGTCGTTGCGACGTGATTGAGTAACGAACATACATAGGTAAGTAGGATGATACGATAGTTTTGTGATTTAATTCTGCTACCTCCACTTCATATTAACTTAGGTATTATAAAGCCATTTTTAAACGCACTAGCTAAACATGGTACCTGTGTTAATTACCTTTGTTTTTTAAGTATTTATCGGATTCCAAGATCAAAGAAAGCATTTTTCTTGGGTCTGAAATAGGGAAGCTGATGCAAGACGCTACCTTTGAAAAAAATCTTGAATAAAATCAAAGATAATGCTTGGAATTCACTTAAAGATGTAGTAAATTTTTTTTAGAAAACAGTTAAAGCCCAAATTATGACAATATAGTGAGTATTTTACTCAGCAACTTTCATAAAGTGGGTTGCAATATAAGTATAAAGTTACATTTTCTGCATTCTCAAATTGACTCCTTTCCTGAGAATCTTGGGGCTGTAAGTAAAGAAAAAGGTGAAAGCTTCTACTAAGATATTAAGGTCATTCAGAGCAGATACCAAGGAAGCTGGAACCCAAACATGATGGCAGACTACTGCCAGATATTGAAGAGAAATAAACCTGATAGAAAGCATAAGAGAAAAAGATGAAATAGGAGTTTTGAAGGAAGTAGAAAAAGAAATAATAAGTCTTTTTGATTTATTTAGTCTCTTTAGCGTTATTTTTAAATAATACAGTCGGTTTTTTAAATTTTAAATTCGTTAATTTTTGTTTTTTTCATGAAGTTTGTTAAAATAACCTAAAATATGCATGTCATCTGATGTCATGAATAAAAAAAAATCTCGACGTGCTAGAAAAAAATCAAAGATGTATTTTAGTTTACCATGCCTGGCTATTTAAAAAAATAACATAATTATTGAAAGGGGAAAAAAAAAGTTAAATTTCGCAGGCCTGTGTTATTAATAATGAAATAATTTTAAGTATTATAATTAAATTTTTAGTACTTATGGAAAATTAAATAATTTGATTTTTGACATGCTCTCACGAAATAAATATTATCTTTAAAATACTGGCGTTTCATTTTTCTAGTAGCTTATACATTCAATAATACGTGTACAAATTTTCAAATCAAAATGTCAAGAAACAAAAAAGTTATTGATTTTCGAGACGATTTATATGATTTCGTCCCATAGTGCGCCGTCGCCGCACCGCTGCCCGCAAGATTCGGAGCAAAGGCTTTACTCACTCTTGCAATGTTGATGGTTCCTCAGAATTGAGCTTCAAACGTTTTTTCCGACTGAAAATTAAATATAACTTATTATAATTAATTTTGAAAAAAAAAAAAATACTATTGTCCTAAAAAAATGCGCTTAGAAAATGCAAAACAAACACGGTAGAAGAACCGAACCCGTAACTTCTAGCTATCAACTCTCTCCTACACTGACTATTACACCACTGGGGTATTACACCATTATTATTAGATACTTACCTTCTTCTTCGTCAACACATAGACGTCTACTGCTGAACAAAGGTCTCTTACGTGGACTTCCACAGACCTCGTTCTTGCGCCGCCTGAATCCAGCGGCTCCATGCGACTCGTTTGATGTCGTCGGTCCACCTAGTGGGGGATCTGCCAACATTGAGCTTCCCTGTGTGAGGTCGCTAGTCCAGCACCTTGGAACCCCAACGACCTTCAGCTCTTCGAACTATGTGCCCCGCCCATTTCCACTTTAGTTTCGCGACTCGCAGAGCTATGTCGGTAACTTGGTTCTCCTACGGATCTCCTCATTTCTGATTTGATCTCGCAGGTAATTTGAAAAAACGTAATAATTGTGAAGAAATTACGTAAGTTACCAAGTAATTGAAAATTGATGATGAAATTGATATTTCATGATCCCTTACATAATGCAATACCTTTACAAAATATTGAGAAAATTAAAAATAGGTAGAGACGTACTTTACAATTTCCATCATCTGCTTTTGATATTTTTTATATAGTGAATTCTTGGATTCTGCTTTTCTTTAGGGCCCATTTTCAATATTAGCCTCTACTACCTAGTACTTATTTATTTAAAACTTCATTTTATGGATTATTTATTTACAATTGACTATAAACAAACTTATAACTAGGTAAACTCTATTTAACTTCACTAAAATATACAAAATAGTCTTCAACATAAAACAAAAACAATTTTACTTATTATAATTAATTTTGAAAAAAAAAAAAACACTTGTCCTAAAAAAAAAACATAAAACCTTTTTTTAGAAAATGCAAAATGAACGTAGTTGAGATTCGAACCTGCAATTTCTAATTATCAAATCGCGACCAAATTAACTGAGCCAAATTTCTATTAGAAAGAATGACGAAAATAAGGTACATTATAGTAAAGTATCACACTACAGTTTGATTAGCCGATTTACGTCACATTTACGTACTACGTACGTTTACAAAATATTGAGAAAATTAAAAATAGGTAGATACTTACTTTACAATTTCCATCATCTGCTTTTGATATTTTTTATATAGTGAATTCTTGGATTTTGCTTTTTTTTAGGACCCATTTTCAAAATTAGCCTACTCTACTACTTACCTTATTTAAAACTTCATTTTATGGATTATTTATTTACAATTGACTATAAACAAACTTATAACTAGGTAAACTCTATTTAACTTCACTAAAATATACAAAATAGTCTTCAACATAAAACAAAAATAATTTTACTTATTATAATTAATTTTGAAAAAAAAAAACACTTTTCCTAAAAAAAAAACATAAAACCTTTTTTTAGAAAATGCAAAATGAACGTAGTTGAGATTCGAACCTGCAATTTCTAATTATCAAATCGCGACCAAACTAACTGAGTCAAATTTCTATTAGAAAGAATGACGAAAATAAGGTACATTATAGTAAAGTATCACACTACAGTTTGATTAGCCGATTTACGTCACATTTACGTACTGTACGATAAAATTAAAAATAGGTAGGTAGACACTTATAACTATCACCATCTGCTTTTGTTGTTTTTATTTTGTTCATTTTCTTTTTCGGACCCATTTTCAAAATTTCTACTACTTAGTATTTATTTATTTACAACTATATTATGGTTTATTTATTAACAATATATTGTATACAAACTTATAACTAGGTACACTCTATTTGACTTCACTAAAATATACAAAATACTCTTCAACATAAAACAAAAACAATTTTCAATTATTATATTTCGCGATGTTATTTGATAGCCGAGCGAGAGCAGCGCCGCGCAGGTCCACCTAGCAGCACGCCTTAGCGATCACTGTCTAATTGAGTACGAGTGACAAAGAAGCCGCTACTGGAAATAAAACGGCCAAGACACAAATTGTGATAAAAAAAGATTAAATTATAATAGTCGCTGTAAAAAAAATCTAAAACTGCCATTTTTTGTAGTAAAATATGACAAACAAATTGTACTTAAATTTTTCAAAAATTAATGTATGGTAACTGAGAAAAATTGGAATTCATGTATTTGCAGAGGCAACTTTGCAATTTTTTTCTATTGAAAAAAGTTTACGTCATTGTGTTTTGGAAACAGGCATCAGGCCAGAAATATGATCAATTGTAACTCCCTTTTTTTTCATAGTATTATGACCAATAGATTTTGAATAAAACGATCTTCTTTCGGCTCTATTTAGCTGATCACCGAACCTTAACCAATTAATAAGATTTCAAATTAAAAAACTAAACACCCATGACGAACTCTCTGCTCCTTTTTTTGGCCCACACTTTTAAACACATCTCAGAATCTGTTTTGAGGTGTATAACTGTTAATTGCAAAGTAACTTATAAAAAATAACCCTAGCAGTTTCACAAGAAATTAATATATAGCATGAAAAACACGATTCTTTCGACCCCTTTATGCCTGAAGCCAAAAACAATTAAAAAAATACTAAATACGTAATTCATGCAAATTGTCACAATTCCAGGAAATTGGTAACAATAAAACACAAATACTTCTATGCTATATATAAGCCTTCATAAGCCACCAAGCCTTAAAATAAGCGATAAAGCCACCAGTTGTATCATATTTTCTTTATTTTTTAAATTTATTTACAAAATTTGCTTTTCATTTGGTGTACAATAAATTTCATATTCATTGAATTCTGATACACACAACCTCTAAGGTTAAACACATGTACCATCTTCAATTACGTTACGTAACTGGACATCAAATTGTAAATCATTGATGCTTAAACAATACACGCGAAGTTTCGCCAGTAATCTTCCTGTGTATTATTACGTGTGGGGTCGGGGTGCGAGTTCTGAAGTCGTAAAGCAGACTCTGCAAGGCGTATTGCGCATGGCTCATGTCACTGAATGGAGATATGTGAACCGTTGACTGCGAGAGCTTCGTTGTGCTGGGTTTTGCGTTGGCAAACATAATAAAGGATTGAGGCTTAAAAAACAGGTCAGGCACAGGCCACGGTTGTGTCTATTTATTTATATAAACATTTTATTAATTTAATCCAAATGCATTTATATGTTTTTATTAAATAAGTTGCATACTTCAGTTTGACATTATTATTTAGTTAAAATCCGCCAAATAAAAAAACTATGATACCGTTCGCGCTAACGGTCATCCAGTAATAGAACTAATAGAACAAATGCAAAGGCGAGGGTTTTTGTGGTATTGCATGGTGTGATCATCGCATTGGATAGAATCCAATATTATTATGTGTGTAAATACTAAGTAGTACATTTCTTTTACAAACGAAGTTTATTTTGCATCCATATACCTACCTATACTCAAACAGTTTATCCGCAGAGTAGCGTGATTAAAATTATGAAGGTATATTTACTCGTATTTTTAGGTGTAATCTTTTAAAACCTACACTTAGAAAAGGATTGTAAGTGTTGATAAAGTCTTGCACACGAGATGCTATGTCTTAAAACAAAGTCCGATCTAACTACAATGCACTTAGCTTATGCCACTGGAGACACATAACGTGTTCAAAACAAGGAAAAACACGATACTTTATAATTCTTTATAATAAAACGAGTATACTCGTTTTTTCCTTGGATTTGGCTTCGGGCGAAGTCGCGAACAAAAAACTTAGTAATAATTATTACCTACTTATCTAGTCGCCTTCTCCAGTACTACTTATCGTTTCCGATCTGTACTTGTATACTATAGTAAATTATCCAAGATTATCGTGTTTTCCTTTGGGTTGTATCGCCAAAAAATCTCGCAACCCGCAGGCGATGTTCAGCGAATAACGAATATAATGTATGGTAATGAGGGCGGGCGGAAGCTGAGAACGTGACGTCACGCGTCGGGCCGCAGCGCCGGTTAACGAGCGGGTGTGCATTTTCAATACAAAAGCCGCTGCCCGCCACTACACTACTTCGTAGACAAAATGAATTTAAGTAAACTAGCCAATTTTATTGCAGCTATTTTGTAAAAATAAATTGCATTGGATGTTTTTAACAAAACTGAGTAGGCACATCTGAATTATTATTGATTTGCTGTAAGAAATCTGCCGAAATTCTTTATGTTAATATCAAATTTATTTTTTGGTTAACTAAAGTATTCTTATTATAAACGCGAAAGTGTGTTTGTTGTTTGTGTGATCGACGTGATGTTGGAATGGGTCTATTATTTGACGACGTGGAGCGTGACAAAGGCTACTTTTTGTCCCGAAAAATCTTCAAGCAGACTAAGTGTATTATAGTGAAGCGGTGGTATTATATTTTAATGTATATAATACAAGTTTTAAAATTCGGTATCATTGCTATGACAAATAAAAAATTGCAATAGTATTCTTATAACCATATTTCAGTTTCGAAGCACCTAGATAATTTTAAACTGACGTTAACGTTTGATGCAGAGAAGATTCCTACAGTATAATTATGGTCCAAGTTTGCTACATAAAAGCCCAGAAAAGACATTTTGCAGTTGCAATCATTACGAAAATAATAAAAGTTAGCAACAGCCGCCCGTGAGGCGCCGCCTTGGAATTACGGATCACATCCGAATTAACCCCCTTTGCGTTGATGTTGGATACTATCCCGAATAAAAAAATCTTTTACCTTTTGTAAAAGAGGTGATTTAGGGCAAGTGAAATGATGCAGGAGATATTGGCAAATATACTCGTAGCTTACTAGCTGTTGCGCGCGACGTTTTCCGCGTGGAGTAACTGCGCGTCCGAACCTATTTTTCAGGTATAGTAGGTATATAGTAGGTAGGTATAAAAGGAAACCTATGTCACTCTCCAAGTCCTCAACTATGCCCATGCAAAAAATTACATTGATTCGTGCTCCGTGGATGTGTGTGTGTGTGCTGTGATTGAAGGAGAAACCAACAAACAAACACACTTTATAGTAGTAAGTAGAAAGGGTACTGTTAAACTTCGTATCCCTGTTAGCAGACACAACTTTAAGGCTTGCCAATAGCCCCAAGGCGTGGCATGCCTTAAGTTTATACACAGTTAGCTCCACTTGAACGATTACGGGGTTATGGGCTACTTCGACCCGCGACTGCCTGTAGTTATTACGATGTTTTAGAGGTGCATAATGCATAGTATATAATATGACTGATACAATTTGAAAATGCTTAACGGTACGGTTATGTTGATTTGTAGGCTCAGTAGCGCAACGGTCAAAGCGCAGACTGAAAGCCTCATAAAATTTCCCGCAAATGTTTCAAACCCCACATGTTGCATTTTCGTCGCACTTATCTACTCCTAGATCAAACTTACGCTTAATTGGAGGGGTAAGGGGAATATAAGTTATCTTTAACATGACTAATATTTATTATATAAAAAAAATTACAGTTTAGTTACAAAGAAAGTTTCAGATGAGTAGATTACCTACTCGAGTAATCACTCTAATATTATAAAGGCGAAAGCTTGTATGTGTATGTGTGTATGTTTGTTATTCCTTCACGCCACAATTAATGAACTAATTTCGCTGGGAACGGAGATAGCTCATACCTAGGATTAATACTACATATTAAGGCTCCATTTTATCCCCAAAAATTAAAGAGTTCCCGCGGGAATTAAAAAAACTTAATCCTAGCGGACAAAGGCGCGGGCATCGTCTAGTATGTTTGTATATCGGAATTAATGATTTCTGTAGAGTATTTACTATACAAACATCCGATTGCTATCGCCCAATCGAAGCTTGAATCGAAACCATAATGAAAAACCCCTTTGTGAAGCACATTCTAGAATAAAGGCGGGCTTTAATCGTCAGATCAATACCGCGATAAAACCGATTTGTACCAATATACAAGGTACCTCATATATATAGCTACAGTGACTGAATTAGATATACTGTTTTTTTCGTCGTGACTGCACCATCCATCACGCGGTGTCGACTGATTTATGGCAGTAGCGTAACAGGGCGACATGAGCCTAGCCTACTCCCGATGACGACGCGATTAGAGGCCAGGGGCCGGGGCGGGAACACAGAGATGTTATATTACTAGAGCGTGCCGCAAAGTCCCGCAAAATCGCCAGTAGGGCTAGCATGTGTACCACATCTTCTCGTAATATCTCATAAGAAATTCACGTAAGCACTTAGATCGCCCACGCGCATGTTAACCCTACTGAACCAGGTTCGCTGTACAAGTACTTCGGTCATGTATTATGTCATATAGTAAAGCCACAATAAGTGCATCAGTCAGGCCGGTCAGGCAAAACTTAAAGGTCGACTGTTCAAATATCACCGTTGCACTACTGTTCTATCAACTACTAGCATAAGATTCACGCTTAGTTGGAGGGCAAAGAGGAATATTATTCATGTTTAACATGATCTTATGTTTTACTTTTAAACTTTCTGAAATACTGTCGCTATCTTACAGTAAACAATAAAAGATCAAAAGAGATAAACTATACATTATGTTCATTGTTCAGGTTAAATTTGCTTACTAGATCCAAGGTGAGGGCGCATTTTTGATGTCTGAGTATGAGGTTAGCTCCTCCACAGATATGATCTCACTGGACGAGAGAGTCCGTCGTACACAGTGCGGAGTTCGGCGAAAGGTAGAAAATACGAGTTTCACGTCAGGTGTAGAAGACAAGTTTATAAGATTTATCTTAAACTTGTTCTTGACTGTGATACCTATCACCAGTAGCTAGCTCTTACAGACTGTTGAAAACTCTACTGTGACTTTGACTATTATCAACTACCGTTGTACCTGATGCTTTAAACTACACCTAACAAATATACAAACAGGAAAGTACTTTATGAAAGTAAATAAAAGTGCAAACTGTTTATACACATCGCAATATTTATGCGCATTACGAACAATAACTGTATAATTTAAAGCAGCTTTAACAATGCTCTCATCTTCATTTTAAATAACCTGTGATATAAAATGTCGTAATGTCGGAAAGTCATAGCTATCAACTGGTGTTCCCGCGAGAAAATTGCGAGTATTCATCACAAATGCGTGACGTTTAAAAGGAGGTGGGTTGATAAGGCAACAAAATCCGCCCCTCATACACTCGAAAAAAAAAGTTCCAGATTTCGACAAATTGTAAATGTATTTATATACTTGAAGATATAAACTTTATTTTAATATAAAGTTTAGGTGATAAAAAAAATAGTAAGTTACAGAAAATATTACCCAAAAAGAGAGTGTTTCTTTTACTTTTCTTACATTTTCATACATTTTAGTCGTTTTTTAAGCTTTGATTTAATATTTTAGAATGAGGCGCTCCATGAACCATGGTAAACGTAACTGATAATGATGCTCCTTTTTATAAGCTTTTATATGAGTATTAATTTATTTTGGTTCATGGAGCGCCTCATTTTAAAATATTAAATCAAAGCTTAAAAAACGACTAAAATGTATGAAAATGTAAGAAAAGTAAAAGAAACACTCTCTTTTTGGGTAATATTTTCTGTAACTTACTATTTTTTTTATCACCTAAACTTTATATTAGAATAAAGTTTATATCTTCAAGTATATAAATACATTTACAATTTGTCGGAATCTGGAACTTTTTTTTTCGAGTGTATGAGGGGCGGATTTTGGGCCTTATCAACCCACCTCCTTTCCAACGCCCAGCCACCAGCCGGCAGCATGCGATATAAATCACAGCGAGCACTAGCTGCGATAGTCCTACCTGGAGCATTTGCTGTATATTTAAATTATCACATATTTAGTGCACAACCCTGTCTAATATTTTTACAATGCAAAAAGCTTTTACTTTTTGGAAGTGCTTTGATATTAAGTACAACAAATCTCCTAGCATTTTGAATTCGCAATTTTTAAAGAAATTATTGTTTGAAGCAGAAACGTTATATATGCTATTAGAGGCTGTATGTTTGTTTGTACGTTTTTTTCATACTTTTCTTGTTTAGTCCCAAACGTCATTTATAAGGTCTTTGTAGACAATCGCTTTCTTTTGCTGTCATTTAGACAATCGCACCATATTGAATTCCTTTATTCCTAATTTCATACCGTTCAAAATCACCTCGTACTATATCATTCCATTCATAACTCACTCCGTACCGTTCCTTATCGCCTCCACGTAATCTCTCTTCTCCATTCACCGCCGTTGAATGCACACGTATTTGCATCTTTGACGTACCTACTTACTACCTACCATCGTGTATCGACAATCGTGCATAATCGGTACCGTACGCGTCGCGAAGTTAAAATGTTATGAAGAATTCGTAAATAAATGACGTTTGGGACTAAACATCCCCCCCTGTATGAAGGCTTCGCTTCATTGAAAGGAAAAATAAAAAATGTAGAGTTAAAAATGTAGAGACAATAACTTATCAACAAACTCTACACCATACGTGTGCGTAATATTGCGGAAAACTAATAGCTAAATTAAGCATAAGTTAGCGTAAGACTAATAAATAAACTAAACTTAAAATAAATAAGTAAAAGTTAAACGTAATAACATAATAAAATCATTGATTCGGTAACGGGCACAGTTTCACTACTGGCCTATTGTATGTCCCGGATTTCGTTCGAACCTGAGCTACGCGAATGACTCCATCCTTGCCTGGCAATACCCGGGTAACAACTCCGATCGGCCATTGCAGTGGAGAACCATTTTCAATTCAATTACATACAGTCCACTTCTCAAATTCTCACTTTATCTCTTTTCCGCACCCGTTCTTGTGGTGGAGTTCCCCGAAGCTAAAAAAATCTACCATAAGAATTTGGTCTTTCGATCCAGGATTACCTCGAAGAATTTGCTTCTTCGAGCCAGGAATTCGTCGAAGAATTTTTGTACTTCGACCCATATCTCGCCATAAATTTTATGGCCATTTTGGTCACTCAATCTAGGATAATTTTGGTCATATTGATCCAAAAATCTCTTACCTATAATTATAACTTCATAACATTTGACAACGCTCTAATATACCTACCTACTGTGTCGTAATATTGCAGATTTGTTAGGTTATAATCCACGTAAATCTGTCGTTTGCTTACTAGGTAGAAGTAATAAGATTTTATAATAATTATTATTATATTTTATTTTCTTACGTACGCACTTATTACTTCATTTATGAGTAAATTATTTACTTAATCCCGCATACCTAGATAGTAACAAAACGTATAGATCGCGGTTAAAATTCTGCAGTAATAACATAGTAAGTTCATTACTTCATACACAAAAGGCGATACTTGGGTATCTATAACTCCGTTCGGCCTATTGTTTCATAGGTAGGTATAGTTTATATTGAATGCGAACGATTCGCTCGCTCAAACGCATCGTCTGTATGTAGGTAGATTTTTAATTCGTAGACATTCCGCTATTGAACAATTTAGTGATTGTTGTTTTTTACTATAATAACTAACTGCACTCACATAATATTATAATTTATACCTTACGTACTTTTACGCATTTACGCATTACCTACGTACTTTTAAGCATTTATAAATAATTTAGTTTTATTACGTGATCTTACCCATCAATAGTGTTGTATAATTACGATATTAGTTACGGTAAGTTGTTATATCGGTATATCGGTATATCGGTATTTCGGTATATCGGTATTTATTACGATAAATTTATATATTTGTAATAATTATTTTATTGTTCTTTCACAATGAGTAAAGGTCAAGCTTCTCCGTCTTCTAAACCTTATAATAAAGACGAATGCACTTTATTATTATTAGAAAGCAAACGAGATGTCATGTTCGCAAGAATGCAACGATTATTCGATACTGCTGTCCAGGCTCAAAATGACGATACGAAATTACCTTCGTTAATCGCACAGGCTTCCAATATTGATACATTACGTAAGGAGTTTGAACGAAATTTAGATTTATACAATGAAGCACAGTTGAAAGTTGATACTAACGCAATGATTAATTATCAGTCATGGACGTCATTTGAAGAAATGTTTTGCTATGTCAAACAAATATTGTCGCTTAACGATAATAGTAAAAATGCCGTAAATTCCGAGAATGACGCTTCGCGTCCTATCTCAAGTTTTCCTAAATTAAAGTCACATCTCCCGCCTATTGAATTAATGAGTTTTGATGGTGACATAACTAAATTTCCTTTGTTCTACCAACAATTTAAGAACATGATTCATGATAATCCTAATTTGTCGAATAATGAAAAAGTATTTTACTTAGTTGGTCGATTAAAGGACAAGGCCGTTTCCGTTTGTGCAGGGTTGCCAGCTACGGCGGAAAATTACCCTATTTTATGGGAAAAATTAATTCAAAAATATGATGATCCTCGTTTGATCGCTTGCGCTTATTTGAATCAATTATTACAATTTAAGCCGCTCACTCAAACAAGTGCAAACTCGCTCGATAGCTTCATAAATAAGTTCGATTCCGCAGTGGAAGCTCTGAAACAGTTAAAAATTGATTTAACTGACTTTATATTTTTTCACTTAGCCACGCTTAAATTAGACCCTGAGACTGTTAAAATGTTCGAACTTATTAATCGTAAAAAACAAATTCCGACTTATAAAAATCTTATAGAATTTGTTAAAGAACAAAATAAAGCAGTATCACGTTCTATTGATAAAGGTTTAGAAACACAACAAAATAAAAATCGCAGCAAGGTTAGTTCTCCTCCGAAGCCTTCAACTAAGAGTTTTATAACTACTGAATCTGTCAGTACTTCGGAAACTAAAACTTGTAGTTTGTGTAAAGGTAATAAACACGTACATCTCTATTCGTGTCCTTCGTTCATGAAGCTATCTCCTCAAGATAGACATTTATTTGTAAAAAATAATTCTTATTGTAATCGGTGTGTTTCTACGCTTCACCGCACTATAAATTGCGCGTCTAAAGGTGTCTGCTCACAATGCGGGTCATCTTTTCATAATTCTGTGCTCCATTTTGAACGAAAGAACAATAATAATAACTCCAAAACGTCCAAACCTAAGTTAATTTCATCTCATACGTCAAACGCACCTGAAACGCCTCGTGTATCCGCAGTTAGTACTGCAGAAAAAACGCATTCTTCTAATGAAAACGCAACTAATAAAATTAAACCTACTACTACTACTACTAGCAACGCGAATAATACGTCAGTGTGTACCGTCTCTTATGATTGCATAGACCGTGTCACTACTACAACGCTGTTAGGCACTGCGAAAATAAGATTGTATGATAAAAATAATCGTCCACATCTGGTACGGTGCTTAATAGATCCAGGTTCGCAAAACGATTACATATCTATCGATTGTTGTGAAAAGTATTCATTGCCCATAAGTTCTCAAAACCGTTTTACTGAAGCTCAAGGTATTGGCGGCGCTTCACAAAATATACTTGGTATTTCCGAGTTTAAAATTAAGTCGCGGTTTGACGACGGGAAGGAATACCCGATACGCCCTCTGGTGGTAGAACGGATTACTTCACAGCTACCAGACTCGCACGTTGATATCGCAGCTTTTAGCGATCTCATTAAAAATATACCGTTGGCTGACGATAGTTTCTCAGAACCTGGTCCAATTGAGTTGTTGCTAGGTGTAAATATTTATTGCAAAATAGTACTAGCAAATAAAATAATCGGTGACGTGAATACGCCCTCTGCATTTGAAACTTCTTTAGGTTATTTAATTATGGGAGATGCACCTATTATTTCTTCCCACATTAAATCTCGCGCGTTGTGTTTTTTCACAAGTGAGCCTCTAGATGAATTATTACAAAAGTTTTGGACTATTGAAGAACCTCCCACACGTAAATTCTTAAGTCCCGATGAACAAAAGTGTGAAGATATTTATGTTTCTTCAACCACCCGTAATCAGGACGGCTCCTACTCAGTAGATCTCCCTTTCAAGACTGATCCTAATGTTTTAGGGGATTCTTACGTAACCGCTAAGAAACGTTTTCTTAATTTAGAGAAGAGATTCAATAGAGATACTGAACTTCACACTAGATATAACGATGTTATTAAAGATTACATCGAAAAACGCATAATTGAACGCGTGCCGCCTGATGAGCCTGTCTCACCAGGCTATTACTTAGCTCATCACCCAGTGATTCGGGAGGATAAGAGTTCGACGAAGATACGTATCGTTCTAGATGGTTCTTCTCCTACTGATTCTTCTCTTCTTAATACAGAAGAATTTTCCTCTGATAAAAAATTATCTCTCAATGATATTTTGCATACTGGTTGCAATTTGCAAACAGACATTTTTGACATTCTTTTGAATGTTCGCATTTTTCGTATCGCATTTTTCGCCGACGTTAGGCAAATGTACTTATGTATTTATGTTAACGCACCGCACCGCAAATATCAACGTATTATTTATCGCTTCTCGCCTGAGGACCCGCTCGAAATTTATGAATTTACTCGAGTGACCTTTGGTCTACGTTCCTCGCCTTTTTTGGCATTACGCACGCTGCGCCAATTGGCCAGTGACGAGCGCCTGAGATGGCCTCTAGCTGCGTCTGTTGTTGAGAGAGACGTCTACATGGACGACTTAGCTTCTTCTGCCTCATCTATCAATGAGGCAGTAGAGATAGCGCATGAGTTGATAGAGCTCTTTAAGGCTGGTGGTTTCGACTTAGTGAAGTGGACCAGCAATTCAACTGAGTTGCTTGGTCACATTCCTTCTACTCATCGCCAGTCTGAGTCAATCTCTCTCGACACAGATAACACTTTTAAGATTTTAGGCCTCCATTGGCTTCCCGCATCCGATGACTTTATTTTTAAAGTATCGCAACTAGGGCTTTCGAATACCGGACTTTTTCAATACCGGTATTGATACCGGAATTTTTTTTTTCAATACCGGGATCCCGGGATCCCGGTATTGAAAAAAAAATCCTGTACGGAACAAAATCCTATGGTGTTTATTGTGGTATATTTTAGTGCTAAATCCGTAAATGAATACGTATTTATTTTGGAAAAAAATGGCAAAATAACGAGCAGATTTTTCATTAAAATTATTTTTATTTACAGTACAAATATTTCACTGTAAAGTGTAAATTAAATAATCAACACTTTTAATAAATAATTAGTTAGTCTACATTCAATAAATCAGTCTCTTTACGATTTCTATAGATCGATACTTCCTCATCAATCCATCCACACATCCTTAGAAAATGTCGAGAGGATAAGAACCAATTCATTCAGAACATATGCAGCGAGATCGAACACCACTCTCAAAAATTTGAGATTTCAGATCTTTTCAAGAAGGTCCGCCTCCTGTCTAGACAATTTAAACCAAAAACGTGGGTGATAGAAAATTCCGAAGGCCATCTCATAAATGAACTCGACGCAATAGACGAAAGGTGGCGCAACTATTGCGAAGAGCTATATAAAAATTGCAATGATTTGAGAACGTCACATGCTAATTGTAGCGGAGTGCAACTGGAGCCAAGTATACTTCGATCAGAAATTCTCACTGCCATGAAATCTCTTAAAACTAGAAAAGCTCCAGGACCAGATCAAATAACATCCGAAATACTGACAGCTCTGGGAGATACTGGCATCGATATGTTACACATGATCTGTGACCTAATCTGGCGTAACGGTGAGTGGCCGAGAGACTGGGCCCTGTCCATCGTGGTCCCTCTACATAAAAAAGGCTCTACTAGAAAGTGCGACAACTATCGCACACTAGCGCTTATCTCATATGCCAGCAAAATACTGCTCTACATCATTAACAACCGCATCCGATACCTGGACTGGCAAATCCCGCAAAAGCAGGCGGGTTTCGTTAAAGGCAAAGGCACCCGTGAACAAATCTTAAATGTACGGCAAATAATAGAAAAATCCTATGAATTCAATACGCCAATTATCATGTGTTTTGTTGATTACAGTAAAGCCTTCGACTGCGTTAACTGGAACTGTTTATGGAAAGTCCTCACTGAATTAGGAGTGCCAAAACATCTAGTAGAACTGCTCAAGAATCTATATTACAGCAGTGAAGGAGCTGTAAGGGTAGATGAGGTTAACTCGCGGCCCTTCAAATTTCGCAAGGTTGTTAGACAGGGTTGTGTGCTCTTTCCCATCCTGTTCAATATCTACGGCAAATATATCATGAGGCGGACTCTCGATGAATGGGAAGGCGGCGTCAGCATCGGTGGAGTAAAGCTAACCAACCTACAATACGCTGATGACACAACTCTTTTAGCAGCGTCTGAAGCCGAAATAATAACTCTATTGAACAGGATGGAACAAATCAGCGTAGAAATGGGCCTTTCCATAAATAGATCCAAAACGAAAATAATGGTGATAGATCGCGCCAAACAGTTGGAACTCACTGGCTCACTGAACCTGGAGAACGTGGAGAACTTTATTTACCTGGGTACCAACATAACCAACACCGGGTCATTCGAGCCGGAAATTAGGAGGCGGATTGGAATGGCAAAAGTGCCATGTCTCAGCTACACAAGATTTGGAGGGATAAGAACATTTCCATCAGTACAAAAATGCGTCTCGTCCGCACACTCATCTTCTCGATATTCATGTATGCAGAGACATGGACAATAAAAGCTGCTGACCGACATCGCATTGACGCTTTCGAGATGTGGTGCTGGAGGAGAATGCTGGGAATTCCGTGGACAGCATGTATGCTGGTTCTGTAGAACCAACGCATCGATACTGAAACAGCTAAAAATCACGAGTAGACTATCGACCACTCCTCGAGTATCTTCTGTCTCCAGAAGATACTCGATTACTTCGGCCACATTGCCAGAAGGGAGGGACACAATTTAGAAAAGATCGTGATTACTGGCAAAGTGGACGGAAAGAGACCTCGGGGACGTAGCCCGATGCGTTGGTCAGACCAAATCCGCTAAACTAAAATCACAACTTGCCGCCACGAAGCTGATATTCTGAGCTATATTCATGTTCTGCGCGTTAACGAATATAGTCTTTGTACAGTACACATTTTCAATTCCATTACTGGTATTGAAATAAGAAGAAAAAGTCTAGGACCCAGGTATTAGCTAATACCGGGATCCCGGTATTGGAAGGCCTGAATACCGGTATTGAAAAAAGTCCGGGATCCCGGTATTGGCCAATACCGGGATCCCGGTATTGGAAGCCCTAATCGCAACCGTCTAATGCGTGCACCAAACGAGCTATTCTTTCCGCTACCGCACGTCTCTATGACGTACTAGGTCTCGTTGGTCCGGTTATCTTATTCGCTAAGCTAATCATAAAGGATTTATGGCTTCTGAATATGGGATGGGATGATTCTCCACCTCAACACATAATTGATAAATGGCAGGATTATATATCCGAACTGCCTATTATCTCCAACTTCAAGTTTCCTCGTCACACGGGTATTGAGGGAAATTCTCAAGCTTCGCTTCTGGCATTTTCAGACGCCAGTGAGAAGGCATATGGTTGTGTCGTGTATCTACACGTTAAAAATGAAAATACACCGCCTAAAGTTACACTGCTGTGCTCAAAGTCACGTGTAGCGCCTGTAAAGTCCACGGTCACACTAGCTAGATTAGAGTTGAATGGAATAGTGTTACTTGCTCGTCTAGTAAACTCAGTTTATTACACTTTGTCTTCTCGCGTAAAAATAAATGAAGTACTCGTGTTCTCAGATTCAGAAGTCGCCCTCTGTTGGGCACTCTCATCGCCACATAAGTTTAATACTTACGTAGCTAATCGCATCTCTCAAATTCATACGCTGTTGTCGCCTCTTAATGCGAACTTTTATCATATCGCCGGAGTACAAAATCCCGCTGATTGTGTATCTCGCGGCCTAACACCCGCACAAATGTCGGAACACGCGCTTTGGTTAGAAGGACCCTCATGGCTCTCATTACCATCAGAAGAGTGGCCTATAACCAAATTTTCGCCTCGCAATAATTCTTCTCTACCTGAGAAGAAAACTACGACGCACGTAGTTATCTCACAGGACGAACATCCAATCGTTACGCTTGGTTCGAGATTTTCTTCTTGGACTAAGTTTGTCCACGCTGTAGTTTATGTACTTAGGTTCATGAAAAGGCTTCCGCGTAGAGACGTTATCACGGCTGACGATATCAACGCTGCTGAGTTAGTGATTATTCGCGCAGTGCAGCATTCGGCCTTTAAATCTGATATAGATAACATTAAAAATAGTAAACCTTGTTCGTCAAAATTACAAAAATTATTTCCCTTTATGTCTGATGAAATTCTACGCGTAGGCGGCCGACTGTCGCAATCCACTCTGGATTACTCACATAAGCACCCAGCTTTATTGCCCAAGAAGGGACATATTATTGACCTCTTGGTCGATCATTATCATCGTACTCAGTTACACGCTGGCCCTCTATTAGTTACTTCTATTTTGAGGCAAAAATATTGGATATTATCCGCTCGTCGTGTGGTACGCCAACGCATTCATAAATGTAACGCATGTTTTAGACAAAATCCTAAGCCTACCTATCCATTAATGTCGGATCTCCCGAAATGTAGAGTCGAAAAAAGTAAAGCCTTTTTACATACCGGCGTTGATTACGCGGGACCGCTTTACATAACGCTGACTAGGAAACGTGGCGTGCGCAGTCAGAAGGCATACATTTGCTTATTTGTATGCCTAGTTACAAAGGCTATTCATATAGAGTTAGCATCCGACCTTAGTTCCGCCACTTTTTTGAATTGTTTGAAGCGTTTTCTCTCAAAGAGAGGATGCGTTGAAGTGCTCTATTCTGATCGTGGAAGTAATTTCATGTCGTCTAAAGCTTATTTAAGTGAGTTACATACCTTCTTACAGTCAGAAGATTACTATAAAGAGTTTACCGCAGAATTGGCTCGAAATCGTATTAATTGGAAGCCTAACGTTGCTAAAGCTAGTCACTTTGGTGGAATTTGGGAGAGTCAAATTAAGAGCGTTAAAACTATTCTATTTCGCGTAATAGGTAGACAAATTCTAACGTATGAAGAAATGATAACAGTGCTCAATCAAATCGAAGCCGTACTTAACAGTCGGCCTCTCTACGTGCTAAGCTCGGATCCTGCTGAACCGACTGCGTTAACACCGTCGCATTTTCTGTCAACTTTGCCGCTGGAATTTCTTCCAGCTCCGGACGTAACAGAAGAGCGCGTTAATCTTTTGACTAGGTTTTCTTTATTGGACTCGCTTGTTCAATCTTTTTGGAAGCGATTCAAAACGGAATATTTGCACAATTTGCAAACTAGGGAAAAGTGGAATACGCCAAATAACCCAGTTACAGTAGGGACTATAGTATTAATAATGGTTGAAAATGCGCCTCCACTGCAATGGCCGATCGGAGTTGTTACCCGGGTATTGCCAGGCAAGGATGGAGTCATTCGCGTAGCTCAGGTTCGAACGAAATCCGGGACATACAATAGGCCAGTAGTGAAACTGTGCCCGTTACCGAATCAATGATTTTATTATGTTATTACGTTTAACTTTTACTTATTTATTTTAAGTTTAGTTTATTTATTAGTCTTACGCTAACTTATGCTTAATTTAGCTATTAGTTTTCCGCAATATTACGCACACGTATGGTGTAGAGTTTGTTGATAAGTTATTGTCTCTACATTTTTAACTCTACATTTTTTATTTTTCCTTTCAATGAAGCGAAGCCTTCATACAGGGGGGGATGTTTAGTCCCAAACGTCATTTATAAGGTCTTTGTAGACAATCGCTTTCTTTTGCTGTCATTTAGACAATCGCACCATATTGAATTCCTTTATTCCTAATTTCATACCGTTCAAAATCACCTCGTACTATATCATTCCATTCATAACTCACTCCGTACCGTTCCTTATCGCCTCCACGTAATCTCTCTTCTCCATTCACCGCCGTTGAATGCACACGTATTTGCATCTTTGACGTACCTACTTACTACCTACCATCGTGTATCGACAATCGTGCATAATCGGTACCGTACGCGTCGCGAAGTTAAAATGTTATGAAGAATTCGTAAATAAGTGATGAACTGACTATAAAAACAATAAATTGAATACGTGGCCACGTCCTGTGTTGTGCTCAAAGACAATTGCAGCGGTTTCGATGCCAGCAGGAAGCAGAAGAAGGAAAGCAGGCGGTCACGTGGTTCTCCAGTAAGTTCCTTACCTTATGCCTATCCTAAAAGAGTAACCAAAATAAAGGGGAAACGCAGTTAGAACCATTTTCAATTCAATTACATACAGTCCACTTCTCAAATTCTCACTTTATCTCTTTTCCGCACCCGTTCTTGTGGTGGAGTTCCCCGAAGCTAAAAAAATCTACCATTTCTTGAAAACTAGGTCTTTTTCGTAAGTTTACTGGGTGGATTTGAATCTGGTTTTTTGCAGTATGTAGGTAGGTATTTTACGAGTATTTTCCCGAAAAATATCTCTTTATCGTCTGAATGCAGGTTTTTACACTGGCATCCAGAATCTGCAGTGTTTTCCTACTTAATTGAACGAGCGAAGCGAGTTCTCTGAGTCAACTAGGGCGCTTGTCTGTACTGGACAGAGAAGTGTGTACGTCCAAATGTCTGTCAGAGCCCTATAACTTCTGAATTACTGAACGTAATTACTTCAAATTTAAATATAATATGTAAACTGATGGCCTTGAGCCGAACATTGTATAAAAAAATATAAAAAGCTTTATTTCAGGGGGGCTCTCATAGAAGCATGTTTGAAGTAAAATTTTGTTTGTTGCGTTACATAGACTTGCGATATATCTTTTGAAAGACGACTTTGAACAGAGTACAAAAATATATATTTTTTTTAATTTTTCCCTTAAAATTGACGAAATGGGGGGCTTTCAAAGTGGAGATTTTAATTTGAGCCATATGTCAAGAATGACAAGATATTAGAACTTGAAACTTAGTGGTAAATTCAGTTATATTATCTTGTACTTAAACAACAAATACTAAAATTAGATAAATATTATAAAGAAACGAAATTATTTAACTTTTAAGTGGAGATTTAATTTGAGCCATATGTCAAAAAATATTGCATATTAGAACCTGAAACTTTGCTGAAAATTCAGTTATATCCTGTACTTGAACAACAAATACTAAAATTAGATAAATATTATAAAGAAACGAAATTATTTAATTTTTAATGCTAATAGCTTCACAATAATGCTAATAGATGGCGCTGTATCAGTAAAACAGTTTTGCGTCAACTATTATTAGTTTTTATTGCGTCTAATGTTAAAAGTTAATTATTACAATATATAATTGAAACTATCTTTTGGGAATTATGGGATACCGCGAGGTCTCAGTTCGGGGCGAACCACTAGTATTATAAATGCGAAAGTTTGGATGTTTGGATGGATGTTTGTTACTCAATCACGCTGCAACGACTAAACCGATTGGCTGAAATTTGGCTCAGCGATAGATTGTTGCCTGGAATAACACATAGCCTATGTTACTTTTCATTCCGGAAAAAAAGAGAGTTCCCGTGGGAATTAAGTCTTAATCCAAGCGAGCGAAGTCGCGGGCATCAACTAGTTACTACATAATTTGTTGAAGTTATAGGCAAGTAGGTACAGGGCGCCACAGTTCGTCATAATTTTTTTTATTAGGTTAAAATACGATTCGCGTATGTGTAATGTTTGTTTTCAATTTTGGTAAGCAATAAATACTGGTACTCGGCCCCAAAATTGGTTAACATGATTTCTGGTTTTATGCGGAAAACATAATTACAGCTAAGTGTAGATATATGCGCTCGTTGCGCGTATTATACAATGATCCTAACCACAATTAATTTATGAGTTTTATTTTACGCTGCTACAAAGCGCCGCAGCATTTGTGACTGTCACATAATTTTCGAACTATATGGACTTCACTTACCCAACTTAACAGATAATAATAATTATTTAGCTGAAATTAAGATAACAATAATAATTCAAAGTTCGCAAACTCGATAACAACCTCTCAGTGTTGAACTATTGATATATTAGACAGATAAGCTTTCAATCCAGTGAGGTGGTAGATTGATTAAATTAATGCATTTGAGTGTTGAAACGTAAGAGACGTGTATTTACGAGAGCGGCGTAAAGGTGCACAGTCGTCACAAAAGTTCTAACGAGCATTCCACTGTATTCCCATTCTGTACCTTTATTACAAGTTTGCACCTCTCGACCACAAACATATAAGAGTAAGCAGACCTAACATAAGAAAAAATTGGCGTTCCAATTACGCCTACATACAAATCTCACGCACACATTGACAGTAAACAGAGCCGGACTTCGAAAAGCGAGGTTCAGCGAGGTTGAAGGGACTGGAGAGTATTTAATATCTGTAATTTGAAATAATATGGAAACTACGGAAAGTTGCCATCAAATTGTAGGTTAAACCCTTATTTTACATTCTGTAAACTTAATTCTATAAATTAATTCTTAATTATGAAAATGGATTCTAATGTGCTAAGTTTCGCGGTTTTGTAATCAAACAAGTAATAATGTTACAAAATAATATTTAATAAAATCAAAACAAAACATGATTTACAAAATCTACCCAAAAGATATATCTATTAGATAAATAAAACAAAATCAAAAAGCAACTTTTTCTCTAATATCTTTTAGAAATACAAACATTGACAATACGATAACATCAACAGTAGTTTAATTAACTCTTACATTCTATTCAGCCTGTATCACTCATTTCAATAACCTTATTAGAATAGTATTACACATTTTAAACTTATAAAAATAACAAAATAAACCATATGTCTCAGTCTTTTCAATAACGTAATAAGGAATAGTATTACTCTATACTCTTTATTAATAGTATTACTAGGCTGTAAATTTTGCAAGTCCATCAAAACTTGATCTCCAGCAGCTTTTCTTTCTACTGGACCTTTTACTGATGATGTAGACATATGCTGAAAACAAGAGTAATAAATTATCAGTTGTCTAGTATTAACAATTTAATAGGTAATACAAATAGGTACACAGCTATATATGTATGGGTATAGCTGTCAATATTTACGTTTAAATGGCAAGATGTTTTGGGTTGGTACCTAAATATAAGAACAACTAGAAACTTACTTGTAATGATGAATCAAAAATCATTGGGATTGCATTAGAAGTAAGGACGGTACGAAAACCACTGCAATCCACTAAATGTGCTTCAAAATGTTCAGAACATAGCACACTCGATGTTTTGTGCTGCCAATTTTTTTTATTCGTCTGCATCAACCAGGCATTTTTTATATTTTCATCCTTTGGAAAGCTGAAAAATGATTTAATTTTATAATTTATCCTTACTTTTATAGAAATAGAAATAGAAATATTTTATTTCAAATAAACTTTCACAAGCACTTTTGAATCGTCAATGAATCTACCACTGGTTCGGAATGCCTTTCCCGCCGAGAAGAGCCAGCAAGAAACTCGGCGGTCGCTCTTTTCAAAAAAAAGTAAAAATTTTACAATATTTAATGAAACTATGCTATGTATTGCTTCCACGATTAATTTTCCTAAGTCCAATACAATACAAATAAAAATTAATACAATCCAATACATCTTAAAACAGGCAGGCAAAAACAGACTAATTATTTAATCAAAATATACCCACTAAACAAAACTTGCGCCTGAATACGGCCCTGTCAAATTGTACAAGTATATGAAACGACAAACAAGATCCTGATATTAATTAATTGATAAAAATTGCAACAGGAATATACTAGAACCAAAATTACTATAACTGTCTACGAGTTTTGCGTATATAATAATTAGTCCCTAAGCTTCTAAAATGCCGAACGATTATTAATAATCACACAGTAAGCATATAACCAAATTACGAGTCTATAGCACATCAAAACTTACCGATGAAAAGTAATTGCAGGTGTTTTCCTATACGGAGAATTGCCACACAGAGGTGCACAACACTTCACCATTTTATTTCACAATTTTTGATTCTTTAGACTCGATTTTAAAGCAAATTTAAAAGAATAAACAACTCGCAGGTTATGTTGTTGTTTTTGACAAATTGACATATTGCACCATACTGCTCTTATTTGTAGCTTACGAATTGCCTCAAGCTCAATTATGTCTATGAGTGCGTAAGTGTTGCAACAACAGAAGTAAAAGAGATAGAATCATATATTTTTTGTTGGAGAGAAGCAAGCGAAGATATTATTTATTCGTTTAGATGTAGTTGTGAAAATTATGTTAGGTCTGCTTACTCTTATATGTTTGTGCTCTCGACCGCAGTAGAATGGTCCGTTCTACATAAGTGACATGCTGTCACATGTCAAACGTCACATTTGACGGACGTTGACAGTTGTTTGTGGCATATTCTCGATTAAACTGCACTCCCAACACATTTAGATATGTGTTTTTAAACATTAGTTTTATTATTAAGTACTTAATATACAGCAAGTGAAAGAAGATTCCACGCAAATCTTTTATTGAAAAAATTATTTTGATAAAGCTGACAGATATTTCTCAATCCTGACATAATAATTATGACGTTCTGACAGATTTTCAATACAAAAATTATCAGAACGTCAATTTTGTTTCTTTTTTAAACGTTTTTCGGCCATGGTGAAGTAAGCCCCAGTAGTATCGAAACACTACAATGTTTCGAGTTAAATGAACTTAATGCCTCGTTTTAAGCTGTAAATTGACTACTACTGATTTTAATTTGCAAAGCTTATAGCCCTAGATGAATAGACAAACTTAAACTTTAAAACATGTCGTTATAGTATTTGGAAATTCATCAACGTTGTCGAGATGTCGCCTAACTTGTACTAGCAGTAGTCGTCCGCGCGCTCCTTGCTGCGCGAGGCGCGGACGACTCGAACCCCCTATTGCATTTATTCATGTCGTTACCGCTAACGATAATTTTATCGTGTGCTCATTTGCCGGCGTCAGTATTGCAACCATCCGTCAGCGGGCAAATCGACAATTTGTGCGGAACACTAAAACTTTTATTGCTTCATAATTGACCTCGTCGCGTCTGAGTAATCCGCGAATATGGGCTTTTATTTGATGTTGCTCTCGTTTATTTGTTTTATATGGGTTTTGGTTTGAAAATTGCGATAATGGCTTCTATTTTGTGGTTTAATTTGTCTTATCACACATGAGTTTTGCTTTTTCTTTGCTTTCCATATCATTATTATCGTCATATTGACCTTAAACATAAAATATAATCAGAATAGTTTTTGCTAACTTACTCAAGGTGTACAATGTACATACATACCTAAAGTATAATTAAAACTCAATCGTTGCAATAAACTAATCACAATAAATTCATAAGCGAGCATAACCTGAGATTTGGAATTGTGATTTTACAAGAAAGTAAAAATTTTTCAGTAACCACTAGCCACAGTCAAACGATATTGTAGCTACTTTAGTTGTCGGTATTTAAATTATTTTAAATTTAGCTATTTTCTGTAAGTTAGAGCGTTTTGCTTTGTCTTATGGGGTTTACTTAAGCCCTGACATAGAGATTCCTATCGTGCTCAATACAGCTATTTGCGAGGCATACTGGTATGTGGCACGCCAAAGGTTTACTACAATCCACTCATTATAGCCTGATCGCGCAGGAAACTGTAGATATACAGGTTATATACTTTTGGTATTTTATAGAAAGTAGGGAAGTACCCAGTTTTATATGAAATTCAAACATCTTGAAATTTTCTCCGGGCGCTTTGTAGGTAATTGAATAGGTAGAGCGGTGGACGGCGCGCTCTAGATCTTGGCAGTTAAGGACGCTGTGCGCTGGCCTGCTCGGCGGTCGGCCGCCGCGGCATAATTGCACTAACTTTCATGTGCTTCGCATACATTTTCATAATTATTAAGGGATTTCTGTTCGCGCCAACTGGCAAGCCGACTGGAAATTATTTTACACTCGCTTGTCTCGTGTTTATTTATTTGTGCTAATCGGTTTTGAAATTAAGCAATGTTCGTAGTATTTTATAAAACTTATCTATAAATTTAAACAATAGACTTACATTTTATGTAAAAGCTTAGAAATTCTCCATGGGAGAGTTTGCAGACAGCGAAATCAATACAAATCTGAATTTTATAAATTATTTGAAACTGTTTTTCAAGGGACAAATTTAATATACTACCACTTCATTTACTAAACCAAATATTGTTGTAAAACAAGTTAAATGGACACCTAACGCAAATTAGGATTAAAAAGTGGTCAAATCTCTTACTTTCCCGATTTATTCATGACTCTTTGTGATCTTTTACATATTATGAAAATGCGGGGGAGAAGTCTCACCGAAAAGCTAATGTAAATGTATAATCTAACAGCCTCGTTCACGTTGGAATCGCATAATTTTCAGCTACGACTTGGGGGATAAGAAGAAAAATGTACAAGGTCTTTTTACAAGCCCGAAGTAAATATCTTACTTTTCCATTAAGGACATAAAAGCAATTCCGCGAGAGTCGAATAATAACGAGGGGCAGCGTTGTCCGGCCGCGGCGGCCTGCGAATTTATTTGCATTGCGAGGCTTCCCGGGCGCGGAACGGCACAGGGCGCTTCCGATTGCCCCAATAATCGCTTCTGCGTGGCGCCGCGGGGGCCGAGCGCGCGCGGGGCGAGCGGCGACCTAGCGCGAGCCCGGCCGCACCTTGCCGCCTGCCAACTTTCGCGCTCCTCGATCATTGGCCTGCCCGTGCAACTTCGAAATTGCATTCGCCCGAGAAAACTTTTACCTTTGAGAAAATTCCGAACGATCCGACGTGATCTTCACGAAAACTGGCTACAGCCAATGTCTTAGCGAAGGTATCGGCGATCTATTTGAATTTCTTTATGGATTTTTTGTGGTCGTAAGTAGGTGAGTAAACTGTAATTGTACATTATGATACATGGGCGGGAAGTATGTTATTACAAACGAGTAGACTTTTGTAAGCCCGAGGCGAGGGTTAACGTCACGAGTTTATCTATTTACCTATATTATTTACAATATTTATTTTTTAGCGCAAGTGAACTCCTTGATTCCAATTTTGAAATTGGATTATAGAAATTAAAACAAAAGTGCAGACAATATAACTCAAGGAATAGGATTTCAGGAAGTTTTGCCTAACATTATTGAGCAGATTATTAGAAGTAGCACGGCTAATTATTTATTGAAATATATTAATTAAATACATATTAGAATAGAATAGAATATTTTTTTATTCAAATATTATAAAGTGCATATTAACCAGCTTTGGCGCTGTTAACAGTTTTGTAAGCTTCAAATAAAATTCACAACCCAATGTCTTCAATGAACTAAATAAAACCTAATGTGAGTCGGACTCACACATGAAGGAAAAAAAGCTAAAAAATCACGTTTCTAGTAGGCGAGCGCCTTTAATTTTTAATTTATTTTTATATAGTAGATTGTTGTTATAGCGGAAACAGAAATACACGTTCTGTGAAAATTTCAACAGTCTGCCTATTACGGATCATGAGATACAGCCCGCTGACAGACAGACGAACAGCGGAGGCTTAGTAATAGGGTCCCGTTGGTTACCCTTCGGGTACGGATCCCTAAAAATGAATTGTGATTGAGTAGAAAAGTTTACTGATTTTTTTCCATATTTCATTTCCTTCATTCCCCCCTTAGAAAATTATGTATTAAAACCGACTACAACCCAGTTTAAAAGTTGACTGCTATTGTACTGTATCGAATGTGACTTAAATTGAGGCAGTGTAAAGTAAGGTTTTTTAAATTCTTTAATTACTATCGTCCCTACACTAACCACGTCAATTCATCAGGTAGACGGGAAAGTGCATAACGACGCCCTCGCAAATCTTTCACCGGTACATTCACACTTAATTTTCTTGGAACAGCGGTAAGAAATAAAGTTAAAATTAAGACGCGAGTTTATGGGGCGTTACGGGGTGGGCCGCGGGAGCGCGAGGGGGCTGAAGGCGCGCGGGGCGCGGGGCGGCGGCGCGGCGCGAGTGTGAGAGGCCATTCGAATTCACCGCGCGAGCTACGCCGTAGATAGCGGCAGGCGGAACACGTACTTCACTTCCACTAACTCCAACTATTGACAATATTAATGCACGCTTAGCAGGCCCGACCGACTCCGTGCACCGCCTACCGAATATTGCAAAAACATCAAATCTCCCGCTGAAAGTACGGGTTATTTTCAGTTCTCTCAGCGGCTCGTTCGCACTAATTTATTCCATATCCATCCCTAAGTAAGTCTCCGGAAGTAACGCAAATATTAGACGAGCTCGGCCCACGTCGGCTGCCATTAATTCCAGAATTGAAATCTGGAATTGCGGCGGCGGCAGTGGTGAATTTACATTCATCGCAGTAAGAACTTAAATCAAGTTCTCAGTTACGATTCAGTTGCGATATTATTTTATTAAAATATGTAAATGACGCCGTTCCAGCGCGTAGAGACAACGCTAAGGGCCTCACAATTGCGAGGGAGGATATCTCTAACGACACAATATTTTCATTAGCTAGGCTATTATAGCTATATTACTATCATTTTTACAAATTATTTATCATGGGCTTAATAAAAGAATCAAAACGAAACGATTATATTATAAGAAATTTTGGCCAGAGTATTTGCTACTGAAAAAATTATAATAATTGTAGATTCACTTGGGGATTTAAAAATACTTTGTAAAAGTTTATGTAAATAAAAAACTTTTTTATTCTTTCTTTTTTAATTCATAAAAAGATTGGATAGTACATCTTAGACCAATATTAAAGGGCTTGCTTCCTCTTTAATATTTACATACATATGTAAATATTACAATATATCAACTGAATAATGTATCACAGAATACCCACTATCACTTCAATGTAGACGACCATCTCATACCCGCATAAGTGATTCTAAGCACAAAAGCACTTTTCAATTTATAGGGAATAAATGCTACAGTTGGCAGCTCAGACACCCAATTACGCCGCACAAAAGCTGATTATTGCGCGAATGCGGGCCGCAACGCTCCTCTACCTCGGTGCTCAATGCAGTGGGTAGCTTCTGATCTTTTCTGTGCAGCATTGCTACATTTCTGAAAGTTTAGCCTCCGCAATATAGTTTTCACTGAAAATTCTTATCGTTGGACAAGACTTGGCCGGAACACGTGACTAAGAAATTGTTTTGCCTTCTTTATGAAGTGAGCGTAAGAATAGAGATTTTATTGCGATATTGGCTACCCCTATGCGGTTTCTACACACCATCTTGCCGGAACGCTAAATCGCTTGGTAGCACGTCTTTGACGGTAGAGTGGTAACTAGCCACGGCCAAAGCCTCCCACCAGACAAACTGCCTACTCACTCTTGACAAAAAAGGTAGGATTGTTGTCGAATTTGTTCCTGATGTCTTGACTGATGAATAACTTCAACATCAACTTTTTTTAATTCTGTCGATGGTCGACTTTTATTGATGTAACTCAAATAGTGTTTTCCTCCATGTCTAAGTAGGCAGAACAGACAAGCGTATGGGTTGCTCTTGGGCATCTACAACACTTAGCGTTAATGGAATGACGAATAGCTAGTGATTAGTCGTACAAATAATAGGCAAGTTTCATGAAGCCTCGCATTGGATCACTGGCTTTTATACTGTTGGAGGAAAACTAATCCCTAATTGTGCAGCGGAGCCACTGGGTTCTACTTATTTAATGAAAATCTTTTACTACAGTGCATCTATAATTCTATCTATTATTAGGATTTAATTTGAACTGCCTACTTACAATACGAAAAAGAAACACCAGCTGAGTACATTTCAAACACGTGAGCTGAGTGTTTTGCGTCTTATTCAAATTCATGTTTTACGTCGCTTATAAATAAGTTCAAAAGCAACATAGCTGAGTTAGGTATTGTTTGTTCATTTACGTAAACTATCATACTAATGTCTGCAAAGTTAAATTCTGAAAAAAAAAACGCAAATCAATTAAATATAGAAAATTACCTCGCAAGTTCCACTGGAATAGTGGCAACTTGCGAGTATTTTATGTGGATTCTAAGTTCTTCCGTCTTGAAGCCTGTAAGTGGTTCGAGAAATATATTTTGTAACATTTTCCCCGTCAATTCCCAATACTAATTCCTAGGGGAAATAATTTAAAATAGAAAAGTGACAATATGTTAGAATAACGAGAATCGAGTGCACTACATGAATGTAAACGATGTCGACGGTGACATGATTGCAACAGCGCCAGACTCGAGTAGTACGCCTGCCGCTAGCAAGGAATTTGCGCGACATGGCTCCCATCTCCTCACGCCTTGGGAAATTATAACGGTCTTGTTACTGCACTGTTTATCAAGAAAAAAAAATAGGGATAGACGAGGTTTATTTATCTCTCAGGTTTATGTTCTAACCAGTTGAACCACCCCGTGTTTGCTCTGGTGGAATTTCTTATTGAGGGTCTATATTAAAAAAAATTAAGTTCCAAATAATTTATTTCATATAGGCCAACCTGTGTCTTTATTTCAAGTCAAGTCAAGATAACACCGGTTCAGAAAGCAGATTCTGCTGAGAAGAAGCGGTAAGAATCTCAGCAGTTGATCTTTTCAAAACAAGAAAAACAGAAGAATTAAAATAAAATACATAAACCGCGATGAAGCGAAACGACAAAATTAGATAATGATTGTTGACAATAACACAGAAATCCACATCAACTATATGCGCTGGTGTAGTCGTCCTTCATTAGCAGTGTAAACCTAAGCCCTGGTTGAGTTATGGCGTCCCGTCACAAGCTTAAGACGTATGCAAACAAGATTTATGTAATTAATTTAGGTGATAAGAGCAGGCGCGAGGCAGAACATACGTTCCGGAGGACAAAGGAGAACTACACAGATGTCACCAGCGTCGTGACTGCTTGAACCAAAGATTCGTGTAAGATACTACGGTTACTAATCTCTCATCCAACGAATTCTCCCAATATCAACGGCGAGCCAAAGTAAGCGTTGAAGACTTTTTTTTCGAATGATATTGCAGAGAAACTGTTTAGTCATTTTAGGTATGCTGCACTAAGTACCGAATAATTTCGTACTCAACCGAACAGTGCGCATAACCAAAACTTACTTAAATCCAAAAGAAAGTTGTGAAATAATGTTTGCAATAAATCAAGAAACACTGCAGAAGCTACTCTGAGGACAACATTCTATTATAGGTTCTATGCTTATTTGTCACGTGGAACGCATTAGCCGCGGCTAGTTACTACTGTGCCGTCAAGCGATTTTGCGTTCCTGCACGATAGCATGTAGAGCCAATTGAAGATATGGGTTTAATTAAAATCCGCCATACCCCCTTACAAGTTAGTTTGCTACCATTTATAGGCTGCAGTGTCACCTAGCATCAAGTGAGATACAGGGTTGTCATGTCAAGAATAAAAAAAAATCTAGGTACCAGCAATATTAACATGTAATTGGTTTCTTAAAGAAAATTAGAGGAAGCTATAAACCTATTTACAGCGAAGATAAAGACTCGCTGCCCTGCCTATCGGGCTTTAAGTGAAACACTGTACTCATCAAGATAATATTAAAAAATAAGAAACAAACGGTAGAAGGGATAGGGTGTTAGGGCAGGGGCTGAACGGTTTAAGGCGCGCAGCCGACAGCCAGGGCCCGAGATATTTACGTTTATCTTTGGGTAACGGCTTCATCGCAAGCTTTATTACGACATCCACTCACGTAATCCTTCGCCGCCGTCATAATTTCTCGTTTGCTACTGTAACATTGTACTACATCGCTTTTACACCCAGTATGGCTCAGCAATGCACCTCTGTTCCATGGCTACACTGTATCACGACATGACACCTTAATTTAATTATTATTTGTATTGTATGTCCTTGCTTAGGTCTGAACAACTAATTAAAACATATGAGAGAAAGCCTTCTAACGGACCTATTAATTATAGGGCTGAACGAACAGCTAGTAAAAGTACTTTATAAATAATATAGAACTTTATAACTAATGTAACTTAAAACTGCCTCTTACTATTTCAAATTAAGTAGAAACGAAGTAAATACCATTAGCCTAGGTAAAAGCTTAAAATTTTCCACTAAAAGCGTTATTTTGTGGGAGGTACACTTTATAAAAGTCCGTCGGTGTTAGTGGTAAGGGTATTTACAGTAAATGTAAGAGTTGAATAGCTTTGCAGAAAGGCCTAAATTGAACGGGTGGATTGGAACACGGTAGCTTAGTGCAGCCGCCGGAAGTAGGCCTCTAACGGCTACCGTATAATAGCTTCTAAATTGACCCTTCTACTTCGGGCTTTCGTTCGCCACGCTCGGTTGCCATTCGACTCAGCAGTATCGCAATATTTCCCCAGTCGCTATATAACTCTACCTTATCTTCAATTAACATAGATTAACCAATGTTTGATTCTTATATGAGATTAAACAGCTCGTTAAGCTCCCAAGTTATTTACTGCCTCGTCGATATTAACACAATATCATATCGAAGTTTCGGAAGTGTTATTTCGTTTTATAGCGAGGTATGCAATATAACCGACGGGACTGTGAGTGAGGGTAGTCGAGCACATAAAAGGGACGAGTCGCGCGAATACTGGCGCTGTTGGATCCTAAGCCCTGTTTAGATTAGATCAGACCTTCGAAATAACAGAGAATGAGGACGTGGATTAACTACGGTCCGGAGCACTTCGGCCCGTGAGCCTAATGGGCCACCGTTACGGGTAATGAGGGGAGCGGGGATAGGGCGGGATCGCCTCTCGATTTGCTTCACTACGGCTCCTCCAAAATATTTACCGTTAAATTCAAGAAACTTGAGTTCGAAGTAGCTTTATTGCTATTCAATACAATTGCCGTTATGCTATTTATAGACAACAATATTGTTTTCTAACATTGTTTACACTGAACATTAACATCCAAGTAAGGGTCCTTCATAGTAATTGAATGGCTTTGGATTCAGATTTTAAATAAGATTTCATATCAAATGAAAGTATTTGTTTTTGGTATTTTCTTCATCTCGCAGAGACAATTTGATTTGATTTTTTGCATGGATATAAATCCCGACTTGACTTTACACAACTTTGAGAACACTATGGAGAACTTTCAATGCTCACTATGTTTTCTTTTATTATTGAAGCACGTGATATTCACTTGCTAATGTACATAGTTAAGTGCATTAGTAAGCAAAAGTCAGAGATCCGGAAAGCCCGGAATAGGGATAAGCCTAACCAGCTATCTATCAGCCAAATACTTCAAAATAACAGACGGACACAATTTTATTTATTTGTATACATAAATGTTTATGGAGTTATGACACTTTTTACTTAGACCGAAAATGTTTTTCCCGTGAAAATATGTAAATAATATGGCGAGGGCTGCACAGAGACCGCGACCGCAGATCGATGTGTGTTTAGTGCGGTGCGTTACAGATGTCCATGGCAAAAGTAAGGGTCGAAATTCATTTTTCAATGTCACAGAAGAAAATTCATTAGAACTCTGAAATTACTAATGGCTAAACGGACGGAGTGAAATTCGCTCTTAATTTGTACCAAAACTTTTTTCTCGAAATTTAAGAAAGTTTGCGAAACGAGTTTTAAAGTGAGAATGATGGGGAGAAATGCTAATGATTATTGTTTTGTTTTCTTTTAATTACTCATCAGTTTTTAGAGTTCCGTAGTACAACTACAAGGAAGGGTTCCTTGTAGTTTCGCCAAGTCCGTCCGTCTGTGCGTTTGTCCGCAGCATATCTCAGAGACTATTGGTACTAAAGAGCTGTAATTTGGCAAGGTTATGCAAATTAATTATGCCGAAAAAGCTGTACAATAAAATATTTAAAAATACTTTTTTGGATACCTCTCCTATACGTGAAAAGGAATGATATTTTTTTTTACTCGCTGTCCCATTGTGAATAAAAAGTAGCATATGTCCTTCTGGTCCTCGAATATACCCATAAAAAAAATTAAGTCAATCCGTTGCTTTGTTGCGGCGTGATTGAAGGACAAACCAATAAACAAAAACACTTGCGTTTATAATATTAGTAAGGATAATATAAGAGTAAGCAGAATATGGCTGAGAATGCTCCGGTAAAACGTCAACCTTTAAGCTAAAATTATAAAAAAGAGCTGCGCAAATATTTTTCATAATGCTAGAATAATGTAACGGTGACATTCATAGGCGGGGATGGAGTGCTCATATTAAAGTAATAAATCTGTAGACAGTAGGACGCTCCCGTGCGCGCTTGCAGCGGCTACTGGCGGCGCTCGCCGATCTGATATTAGTTTACTTTTCCTCTCCAACTTTATTAGTTATCCTCCCGCGAAAGATGCCGGTGATAGTTTTCAAGTTATTGAGAAATCAAGAAGGTGCAGGAAGAGTGCTCACTATTATTTCTATTGCTTAGCGAATGAATATTGTACTAAGCTCTCTACTGTAATATTGACAAATGACAACCTATACGTATACATACTCGTACTATGTTAGCAAAGTCACAGGGGCGTTAATTGTCAGTATTATCTGCAGTTGATATTTTGTAAGACTAAATTAGCGCTAGTACTATAAAGTAGCAAAAATCTTACGTATAACTTTTTAGCTCGATAATGGCATCTACGAGTACATCCGTGACGAATAAAAAGAGGTCACCCAAACATTGGAAACATTGACAACAATAGATTTGTTACATTTTATTTTTGCGCAAATATCGGCAAAGTAGAGTTGTTGTCGCAGTATTCATGATTTACTAACATGTTTACGACGAACTCACATAGTTCCAAAGAGAGACAAATCCTTGGTATATGAGTGGATATTTTCAAACTTCAAATATAATACATTGCCAAATTAATATCTAATAAAATACTTAGCGATTTTGAGACGGATATTTAAAGGTGGCAGAGCTCCTATATAGAAGTTATTGTTAATTTTTATAGAAAATTATGCTCTATATTTTTAGTGATTACATGCACCTACATTATAACCGTAGTGTAGGCACACGAATATGGCACACAATGGTGTAATTAATTTGGGAGGTGTAACTTTATATGGCAGTTACCCTTTGACCCGTGCTACCCACAGCCTCTATTTAATACTTGATACGGAAGTATGACCGGAATTAAGTAAGTTTTATTGCTTACTTCCTGAGCTATAACCACAATGTTTGTTTTAAATTGTGATGCTTGATAAATTATAAAATTCAGAATGGTTATAAATATACGACATTATATAATAAACTTTAATTTTCATCGTTACTTTAGCAAAGTATTTTAGACATTTTGTTGTATAAACAATTTTATCAAGTTGAATGAACCAAAATCTAACAAAACTAAGGCCACACGACGGCCAAACTTCTAAGTTTTACTCACGTAAGTACGTAGCTGATGTTATTAACTTACGACAATTTTATAACTCCTGTAAATAACAGTAATAGGTAAGTCTCCAACAAAAAGACGCTTTTGAACATTTGAGATGTTTTCGTGTTCGGTAGTTAAACTCAAAACTCTATCAACAGATACAACTTCTCAGATATGCTAAAAATAAACCAAAGAATTTATATCGCAGGTCAACAAATAGTCAATAACTTCAGTCTAAGTAGAAAACTTGCGGTGACATTTTCCAATCTCAGCACCGTGCTCCGTCACTCGAATAGAAAAAGGTTTTGTCATTGTTGCGGCGCGTGCCGAAGCCTCTCTGATTCCAGTACAAAGGGCTGTATCGAGGCTGTGATAGATTATAGCTCTGTTTAGTTCCTAATCTAAAAGAAAATACTTTGAGTATATAACCAACCGAAAATAGCAATATTGTTCTTATCACTGTATGACACTGCACACTCATACGCCGTTTAAAATTAAGTTCCATTTCAAATTCCTCATCACAGTTTACATAATGTCATCCTATACCAGAATTTTATTTTAATTTATAAAAATACTAGCTTTTGCCCGCAACTTTGTTTGCGTTGGGTTTTTGAAAATATCACGAAAACTTTCTGTGTTTCCGAAATAAAACGTAGCCTATGTCACTCTCCAGGTCTTCAATTCTGCCCTCGTAATTGAAAACACAGTAACTTAAAGGTAACTTCTATTTAACTTACTGTGTTTTCAATTACGAGGGCAGAATTATAGCCAGGCAAAAATCACGTCGATCCGTTGCTCCATTGCGCTGCGTAGTTGAAGGATAAACCAACAAACTTTTGCATATAAGTAAGGATAATAAGGATTGTAATAGGTAATATAAATAAATGTCGGAATTCTTTTCAGGTTGGCAATTATATTATAAGCGATAAATTACAAAATTTACATCTAAAAGAAATCTATAGCGAATAATAAATTACTAAAGGTACAATTTGGCCGATGGAACTGCTAACTTTGCGACAATTTCGCGTATTATATATTTCCGTTTTCGACGACTTTGTACCGCGCTTCCAGTTTCGCGCAAAACGAGCTACTTACAATAATTTTATTACACTTAGGAGAGACTTTGTAAGTTTTCAAATCAAAATATTTGTTTTGCTAGTTGTTAGAACACTTTTTCGAGTTATGATATTTTTATTCTACCGTTCTTTAAAAGGATAGATCTAAGTATTTCTATCGCACTCAGTTTTATTTATTCTTATTTATGGATATGTTTAGTATAGCATAAAAATGTTTACTGTCAGAGTTATCTAGACGTTCCATTCCTACATACAAATGATAGCTCATTAACAGAGCTGTCACTATCGGAGACATTCATTTAATGAGTCATTAACTAATTATTTATTTATCATAAAATCTCTCAAATTCTTTATATGAATATAATAAAGTTTTATGTAAATATAATAAAGCATTCAATTGACTCTCAGAGTCAACTTTTTAAATCTATCCTATGGAGTCTTTAAGAGAAGATTAGTGAACTCTGGGTGCGGCAGATACTTAATTATATGAGTTAGTGACTCATCTTTATTTGTGACTGAATGAATGAGACAACTCGTATATTATGAGCTGTATATTTAAGAATTTAATGAAACCTGATGAAGTTGCATTTTGCAAAAAAAAAAAATTAACTTGTGTTCAAGGCTGGAACAAAATCTTTCTAATTTTTAAAGCGCACCCTGTCGTCCTCTCGATTCTGTGACGAGACTAATCTACCCTCTTTTCACTGTTGTTCCGCAGCTTAATTAACGAACCACCCTTAGCACCAAAAGGTAGGCCTTATCTCGGCCGTCAGACACCGATGAAATCCGCGACAGCGAATTGTGGACATAAAATCTCTTTATTTAACTTCTCTTAGATCTCTGGCGCTGTTATTTGCTCCAAAAATATAATAAAACGTCAAATTATTACCTCAACAAAATATAACAGAATTCAGCACGTGTTTATAAATTTTATAGACCATTTTGACAACGCTTTGTGCTATAGAAGTATTATAATAGTTCTGTGTCTTTGAGTAAGTATCTTTGAGGTAGTGCAAATACATTCTAGAATTAAAAGTAGGTGACTTTATTCTTAATCACGTTACGATAAGAAAGGTACATTAAAAAGGTCTGGTGTGACAACAAATCTAAAGGAAAAATCTCCGCCTCTGAGAGAGCCCAACGGTGATAAACGAGAAAAACTTTGGAACTAAATGGAGCATTCGAGACGCCGGAGCTGCGCTACTCTCGTAGAATAATACTTCTCTCCAAGAAATAACACTTATAGTCCGCGAGGCTTAAAATCAAATGTCTCCGCTCCTATTCGGAGTTTGGAACGAACGTTCTGCCGTATCTTGAACGATGGTGACAGAAATAAATGTCAATTTCCTGTGTCAAACTTTTAAATTTATATTCCTGAGATTTTCTCACCAAAGTGTGAAGTAATTTTGCACGGAAACTTAAATCTGACTAAAAAAAGTAAAATAATGATCTGTTGTGTGAGATTAGAAAAAATATAACAATTTATTTAATTTATAGTCTGACTTCAACATACATCTACGCTTCATATTACATCTTTTGCTCAATATACAGAGGAAAATAAGGAATAATTATATTATTATACCTACATACTCACAGGCATATTATTGGCGACTGTTTAACCTGAACAAACATACCTGAAAATAGAAAAATAATTACATTAAAAATAACAGAATATAAGGTACACATATATTTACCTCAATTAATCACATATACATAACTATAGTTTATCTACTACCTCACTACTAACTTTCTCTCATGACTTCGTGCACACGGAGCTAGATTTTTTAATCCCGCGGAGATATTTTAAATATCTTAGTTTAAAAGTAGCCTATGTCACTATTTAGGTGCTCAACTAATCCATGCAATAATTACGTCAATCTGTTGTTTCTTTGCTACATGATTGAAGGATAAACAAAACAAATAAACATACTTTCGCACTTATAATATTAATAAGAATGTCTGTATACAATTGCAGTTAAATAAATTAAATAAATAAATGATTTAAACTACAAAGTATGGCTCTCTGAGTTGGTTAATGCTACGAACATCATGTGCAAGTATAACATGAGATATAGTAAAGGACAGAGAAATAGGAAGAAATCCGAAATTACATAATTATAAAGCGAGTTTGAACAAGTGACGCTACAGCATTTCAATACGAATGTATTACGCGCAGCGGCGAGCAGATCCGGACCAAAATGGACCAAATTACGGATCCCAGGAGAGTTCACACATCGCCACCTGAATTATGTTACGTGAAAATAATCGGCCCGCGCCCGGTGATTGCCCGTTGTGTGAAATAAATAAATGTTATGTTATGTAGGGTGACCAACCCAATAGCTAGCACTGCACCAGTTTATTCGCACTTTGGCAAAAAAGATTAAAATATAAGTTTCTGATTGTGGTTTTTAATAATCAGATTAAAAAATATTTAGGGGAATTCATATTTTTCACAATCAAAACCTTTCTAATCTGGAAAGTTTTAAAATGACGTCAGTATCGTAGTTGAAAGATATCG
The DNA here is from genome assembly GCA_038048805.1 of Hipparchia sbordonii. Lineage (NCBI taxonomy): Eukaryota > Metazoa > Arthropoda > Insecta > Lepidoptera > Nymphalidae > Hipparchia > Hipparchia sbordonii. The sequence goes on along the minus strand of CM076097.1, from coordinate 6,711,186 downwards.
TTCTGGAGTTCCCGAAGTTTTTCGGCCATTTAGACGCATCGACGTTAAGGGGCAGTACTTACTTAATAATGATTTAACTGTGGTTTTATTTGAGTTTTAATAATATAATTGTTTTCAATTGATTTTCTAAGTATTATTAGTTACTAATTCAAAAAGTAAATGAAACTTTCCCGTTATTTCATTGCAAAACAAGGGGTGTCAGTATCTGGTTACAAAATTTGGAGATTTTCCTGTTTATTAACACTCCGAAGCGATTCGATTCCCTAGCAGACTGGGAGTCTGTAGACGATCTTAACAAGTGTGTGTAAACTGTCCATGCTCTGGGGTCTAAATTCTTTAAGACCCATCACACGAAAAGGACCAAGAAGTTCTCTGACCTTACTCTCAAACTGATGGAAGACAGACAAGAGATGAGACTTCAGTCGTCAGCAGACGCGGATACCTACTGGTAGGTTAATAGGCAGATCTCTAAGAAAAGAACTCGCGACCTGCAGGCCTTGAATACCAAGTGTATTAAAGATACCATCTAGTGGAACAGAAGTTCCATTCCAAAGTGTCCGTGAGAGATCAATCTATCGGACAGAGCCAGCTGACGCGGCTGAAAACTGACGAAGGCTGTCACGTTTCTTTTCCACCTGAAGTATGGAGAGAGGTTGAGAAGTTCTATGGGCAGTTATTTATCACGAAACAATAATCATTCAGCGGACGATGGAGAGAGCTATGCTCGGAGTATCCCTGCGAGATCATATCAGAAATGAGGATATCTGTAAGAGAATCAAAGTCACGGACATAGCTAAGCGAAACTATAGTTCGAAGAGCTGATGGTCGATGGGATCCCATGGTGTTGGAGTAGCGATCTCGTACCGGGAAGCTAGGTGGACCGACGACATCAAACGAGTCGCAGAGAGCCGCTGGATTCAGGTAGCGTAAGACCGAGGCCTGTGGAAGTCCATATAAGAGACCTTTGTCCAGCTGTGGACGTCTGTCGTTTGATAAAGACTATGTTTACGTTTTCTTATTAAATATGTAAGGGTGTTTGTTTTAAATATAATAAATATAAAAAAATTAAGTCACCTACAGTTACTATAAGAATTTCCGTATATTATTTCGTAATAAAATCTATATTTTAAAAGACTTCCATAGGTAGCCTAGCGTTATGTTTCCCTTAAACTCTATTAAAATCTGAGTGTTGATAATTGGATAATTTTGTGCCCATAACTGGTAACAAATGTGCGAGTAATTGGGGGCTGGGTCATTTTTCAATCTTATTTAAAATTCTAGTTGATTTAAACAAAAAAATTTCAATATCTTCTTTAATTATATATTTTATTAAACAAGTAACCTTATGAACACAGTGATTTATAGAATTTGGTTAAATTTATACTTAAAAAACATATTTGAAATAAGATAAACTCTTAAAGTGCCCATAATTGGGTCTGCCACCCTATGTCATTATTGAAATTTTGAAGATTATAATGACAAAAGACTAAGGGCCTATTTCACCATCGCCGAATAAAGAACTTTTGACAGATTTTGTATTCAATCTCAATTTCAATTTGGCAATCTGACAAAACATCTTTGACTAGGCAATAGGTTTTAATAGAGTGAAACAATATATACGTCTGTGTGTTCTTCTTTTAGCTTCTTATAAATACCGAAAACTGTTTCAAAACCCCTCCGGCTGTTAAAGGTTTTTCATTCAATGACAAATACCTGCTCATATTTGTCATTTAAACTGACAGTAACTGGTAACTTATTTTTAATTATTATCGAATATTTATCGAAAGTTCAATTTTCTGTAAAACTTCAAACTAAAAATAGGTATACTAGAAACTGTTTGTCATCGCCATCAACATTCCGAGCTGGTCATAGATTTTGGAGAGATGAGACGATCAATGAACAGACGATTGGAGATTTAAAAGAACTTGGCTAAAGTCTCTTTGAGTTAGGTTAGCATAGTAATTTGAATTTGAATGTATTTTTAGCCAGAACTTGGATATCAATCACGGAATTCTTGATATTTTTATCCCCGTCACGAGACCCGTGGACGCGAGCGATTGGTTGGTCACGCGAATTCTGTGACGTCAAAACATTCAAATAATTTTTTGTTCGAATGTGATTTCAACCCAAATTTTCAGTGGTTTAAATTACTGTGTATGAATCCTCCTAGTCAATTCATAAGATTTCTAAACATCGAAACTCGGAAGAATTCATTAGTCATTAATTTGTTTGTGAATACCTGGTGAATACAGTCAAGACGTTAGACAAAAAGATGCTCATATTATACCGCAGTGAGTACGTCTACATATATTGTTATCTTTAGTCTGATTAGAAATAAACAGAAACAAAGTTTAATATTAGACGAACAAACAAACAAACAATTCTTGAAATATTATACCTACTTACAATATACGTAATTTACTCTTTTACTCGCTCTTGCATGCAACTTCGCCCGCGTAGAGTTAGGTTTTTAAAACTAGCGCGAAAACTTTTTATTTTTACAAAATAAAACTTAGCCTATGTCACTCCAGGTCTTAAACTATACCCAGACAAAATTCACGTCGATCCACTCTGCGCGCGGACTCTCTGTTCCGGGATAAAAGGTAAGCCTATATAGTCACTCTCTCCAAATCTACAACTATACCCATGCAAAAAAGGACGTCAATCCGTAGCTCTGTTGCAGCATGATTGAAGGACTAACGCACAAACAAACACTTTTTACGACAAAGAATTATGTGATACAGTAAACATGTACACATAACATACTAGTATGTGACAAGTGGTAGGGCGATAATATCGGCGAGAAGTGGCGGCGATCGGCACGTGCGACGCGTCGAGTGCAACGCCTGTGTCAGCGAGCGCTATTCGCCAAAGAGCCACATCGTCAATTACGTGATTGACAAGTTAACCGACCGTGCCCCGGACGCAGGACGCGGCGCATCGTGGCGCAGTGACAGCGCAATAAAATACAAATCATACGAGAACGTCACTGCTGAGTGCAAACTTTTGTCTGACATTTACACGAATCATTGCTTCAGCCGGTATGTATTGCCGTTGCATTTTTAAACGATCCCATCGAGTGGAATTGTAAAAAAATAATATGGGAGGTTGTATCGAGTGGTATTAAACTACTTACGTAGGTGTATGAGTAAATTGTAAAATGTTAAACAGTTAAAACACCCTTCCAAACGCAACCGCAGTCGGCTTGGAGATGGTATATTAGCAGTCAAATTTTTTGATATACAAACTATCCGTATTTATTCAAAGTGCAACGTAAAAGTAGGTTTTCATTACGATATAAATATAAGTAAAACAGGTAACCGTAGATAAGTAGGATGGTATATAAATTTAGTACGTTATTTTTTATGGAGCGGAAATAACGCTCAAAGAAATGGATATCATTATAAGGGTAATGGAGGAAACTTAAATTCCATCCAAATTTTAGATAAGCAGTAAGAGCTGTTACGCTCTGCGAGTCTCGGAGAAAAATAAAAAAAAACATACTTTTACGAAGCTCGTGAAAACAAATTTCACTTAGTGGGCAATATCATAATGGAACCGCGTTACCTCGTGTACTGCTGCCTGCATACAATCCGCGCAGCGCTCTGGTGTTAACCGCTGCTTTTCTATTACAAGAGTATATTTCCCCCCAAGTTGTAAATATGATTTTTATTTTTTATTTTTAAGTAAAATTTTGTATGATTTTTACTTAACGCTTAAATGGGTTCTTTTCCATTTAACACTGTTTGATAGATATCATTTTTAAACATCCGTGACCCGTGGACATTAAGAATTTATTTATTGTTCAATATAAAGAGACAGAAAATAAACATTTATTTACAAAATGTAGCTCTAGTTTGTAAGAATTTAAAGGAAATGATTTAAATTTAAAATTAAGGGTAACGAGAAACGAAACTCAATTTGGTTCTTTTTGAGAGTCGTCCCAAAAGACATGAATCACGATAGGGTGACTTGGCGGAAAGTAAAACAGAGAAACGTTGTAGAGAGCGTAGAAGTGATTTCATTTGAACAAAGTTTCTCTCTATCAACGGAATTCAGAGTGTAATTTGCGAGCGGGGAAAAGTTCCACCTTATCACAGAATTCCACGTGGAGTGTTTTGTTGAAATTTCTAATTTTATTCACTGAGTAAACTTTTTCGGCATTATTTACTATTGCGTTATTATAGAATATCATAAACATCTTATTATAAAGCAATGTTGACTTGGTATTGGTACTATTGAAATATAAAAAAAAATATACCCAAGTACGACGCTTCACTAATTTGAAGAAATGTTGGGAGAAAAAATGAGATATCTACTGCGGCATATAGGCAATAATACTTATTCATGTACATTGTACATTAAGAAACTAATTTATAATAAATAAAAAAATATCACATATTCTTTGTAAGCCAGTTTCAAAACAGACCGTAATGAATATACGAGTATAGTCCGGGTAAAAAGTTGTGTGCACGTTCTGTAACGAATGGAAGGTCGGAGAGCTCGGTTCGTAGAGGCTGCACGCCGCCTGTCTCGTAGCGCCTGTGATCGTAATTGGAAAGGAGCTACGTGGCTACGATTTGCTAAGCGCCTTGTCATTATTGTCGCACACACTATTCTACTATGGTGCTAATGAATCGCTTTTCAACAGAACACCACTATTTAGATATTATTTTTTTGAATTGAGGATATGTACGAAATCCACCCAAAGAGATTCCTGTGTTTTTTATTTAATCATAAACTTGAATAAAAAATTTCCCTCTATCTATGATGAGTGTCAATTTTTTATATAATGTGTTATATTATGACTCTGAACTAATTTTAAGCTCTGTGTGAATTTCAAATGTTTATTTTCACCAGATCTTAAAAATTAAAAAACCAATCAATGATTCAAAAGTACTCTTAAAAGACTACGTGTATTTAAATAAAATAATTTGACTTTGAAGTCAGTTTTCTGTATAGGAAAAGGTCCGCCATCTTCTTCGTAGATAATATTGGATATTCTCATAATTGGAAAGCGCTACGTAGCTACGACTGTAGCGCCCTATCATTAGCGTCACTCACAATTTTGCTGCGGTGTTAACGAATCACAGTTAGCAAAGTTATTATATTCAACAACTTTTAAATACTCTGAAATTTTCTAATCTGTTCAAAAAATGTGTAGGATATTACTTCGTATAATATTTTTTAGAAGGCAACTAGGATAAAAGCTTATGAATGACAGTTAACTAATTCTTGATCTAGACCATTCATGAATTCGAATAGATCAATCATCGATAAATCTTCGTGAAAATGACAAAATAATAAATAATTATAGTAAGAAAAATTTCACTGTGGATTTGTTAATTTTATTAAGCCATCATTCATCTTGTGTTACAAAAATAAGCGAGCATTTGTGTATGTAATCAATGATATTTATTATCAACGGTAGTAAATCTAGTAACAATCGGGATACAAGAATTTATCTCACGTCCCTTAAAGGTAAGAAACACAAGGATACATCACTATGCAACAGTTGAATAAACTACGAATAGTTTGTAAGAGCACTATTTTAATAGTCTCACAATGATCTGTTAGCAAATCAACAAAACAAAATCAAAACAAATGATTTTGTTAAGTTTATTAGTAATTCCATCTGACGATATTTTAAAAATGTATGTGTACCTACTTAAAATAACGTACCTATTTTTTTTACATGATTAAAATGGCCGCGACTAAGCATCAGAGACTAGCAAAAAGTATTCGGCGTAATTAAACGTTCGGGGGCAGCAGTTTATGTGACGATTAGTGCGAGGAGAGCGCAGAAGGTTCGGCCGTTCAATTTGCCGCTTCACTTGACACAATTCGACGCCTGACTCGGGGACAATCGCACTCCAAGCCCCGTCGACCTCCTTATCTCCCGCCGAGGTAATCTTTCCTTCCCTCGGCGGCAATAACTCCAAGTGGGCAGGATTACCTGCAAAGGGGCTCCGTAAGGCAACCACCTCTACAAAGGTTATCGATTTAAACAATGCACTCACCCTGATCCACTTTTTTTACACATTTATTATTTTTACCTTCAAATAGTTTAGTCTTTAACGAAGTTGTATTACTATATTATATTTAGGTATGCTATATGTGTATATTTAGTATGTATTTTTTACGTAATTTATATAAAATTTGTTGCACTTTCCCATATCCCTCAATAAGATTCTTTTAAATATTTTAAGGTTGTCTGGAGGAGACCGCTTAAAGCTTAATTATAACAAAACTATAAAAACGTGATAACTTTATTACAAGACAATAGTTTATAATAAAGAATACAATAAAGAAACAGAGCTATTGATTTAGAAACGACTATACTTTACTGCTCGATCTTCCCGATGATAATTTTTCAAGATTGTGCAGTTCCACAAAAAGCTATAAATGTGCAGCAGGATAAAACTGAATCTTAAGCCGCGTTTTCACGAAATAAATCATAAAATATATGTAGATGAAACGTTCGAGCACCATTTGAAAATTATTTCGTTGGCATGTAAATCTGCGCACGTAAATTCAGCCGCTGTCTGCGCACGGAAATTGAAACGTTCGAAAACCATGCCAATATATAATATTTAACAGAATATATTATAGCCCGTCTGAAATATTCAAACCTAAAACAAGTGAAAATGAAATATATTTAATATATGTACAGTACCCGGCAGCAAATAATGATCGCTTTAAAAACTTCTATACTGTACTACTGTAGCTATTTTCATTCAATTTTCATCAATGGATAGCCATAATTTGTAACAAGGCTTGTTTATAATCTATAATGTTTCAGTTGTTAGTTTAAAGAATTTTGATGACTTTGTCGATTAAATCGGCAATAAATACCGTAAGATATAGTACCAGATAGTAAATATTACACTTATTACCCCAGGAATAGACCATCAGACTACGTAGACACGCATTTTATGGGCGTTATTTTTTTATATGTTATAAGTGTATGGAAAAGTTACGATTTGAAAGCGGATTATCACCCAAAACAATTTTAGATGCAATTACGTCAATTTCATGGCATGCAACAAATGTGTTCAGCACATAGCAGTACGTTCGTGGTCATCGCGAACGTTACATACGGCATTTAAACTTTGAAACTAAACACAAAGCTTCCAGTTATCCCGGGTTTAAAGTTTAAACGAAGAAGTTTTCTTAGAGTTAAGACGTCAAAGCTAACAATTTAAAACGAAATTAAATGATATAACCTATCGTTATTTTGTTTATATTTAAACAGCGTATTCACAACTCTTTTGATAGAAATAGAGACGAGTTATAAACAAGCACTCATTCTGAAAATTAGTTCGAGAACGCTAATATCAAATATTGAACAGGTTTTATTCTCAAGAATTTATTTATAACTGCAGAACAGTTTATTGACTCGGAATAGTAAGGGTTTATAAGACCATAATGCACCACGCTGGACGATAACACGCTAACCGATTTCACACGCCTTTGAGAACATTATGGAGAATTCTCAGGGATGCAGATATCCTCACAATGTTTTCCTTCACCATTGTGGTGTGTGTGAGTTCGAAATCCAGTTTCGAACTCTGAACTTCCCGACAAGGAGGTCGAAGCCTTAAGCACTTTTCTCAGAGTGCTCTTGAAGATATCTATACTTTAGGCCACCAGTACGGAGTCGGAGTGAGTCTGCTAGTAAATAAAACAGCAGTCGTCTAGATAGAGATATGTTAGTTAAGTGTCGTATCTATATGAAGTAGGGAGGCGCCAGGCGGTCGGCGGTCGGCGGTGGCGATGCGGTGCTGTGTGCAAGGAGTGGAAGGCAGGGCAGCGGGGATATTTCAATTTGGCCGGAGACGTGACCCGAGAGGCCGCGCGGCCGACGCACGGCTCGCTGAACCGTAAGCCCGTTGCGGGCACCGCCAAAGAGCAAACAGCGCCTCCGCAATCTTGTGCCACGCGGACCGTGCCGAACACTCGACCACGACAATCTACTACTACAATTACCCCCACAGCGAACTTCTCCAGACCTCTAGAGATGCGGAGCAGTGCGCCGGGTACTCATCACTTATGCATTTAATAATAATCGATTGCTCCAATTCCCGAAATCGGATTTCATATTGAAGCTATTCCTCCTACCACATATCTCAGACAATACGGTTTATGGAATTCGCAATATTGAAAACGATATTTAAGTGTAGTTGGTGTCGATGCGACTATTCCATTTACGCGAACATTGATATAACGCCCAGTGCTTGGTGTGAACCTTGAATATGCAACCATTTCCAATAAGAAGGAATACCTAATTCTCTAGGAATCCAAAGTTGTCCCCAAATGCAACGGAGGTTTTTAATTAAACATTTTTCTGCCTTAACTGGTCTAAACTTAAAAATATTAACAGATTAAAAGTATGAGGATAAAATACTACATTAAAAGCGTGAAATATAATGTACTTCAGCGTGAATACTTCCTTCCTTAACGGTGAAGGTCTTAGGGGAATTAGGAATTATTTATGAACCCTACCCAAAAATCGGCGCGCTTCCCTTAAGGCAAGTGCACATGTTAGTAATTTCTTAAGATTAGTCTTAAATCTACATAAATTCGAGTTTTTAATTTTCGTTAGATTAGAAGGCTCAACTTAGTGTCACTCAGCGGGCGATGGCGCTAGCTATTCTCGTTTGCCCGAACCTGATTTGTTCATTTAGGAATACTCCGAAGTGTTCCTACATAAATAAATTAGAAATGAGGAGATTCGGTTCAACAGGAGGAGGAGGATCAGGAGTGTTGATAGACCATTAAATGCATCCATGATATCAGACCAGTCATAGGCAGTTTTTGGATATACTACCGAAGTTACGATGTCGACGACTTTTTATCACGGAAGATCAAAGATTTCCCAGGGAATTAAGAAAAAACCCACCTTAATACGAAATGTAGAAATAGGTACTACTCGTATATCGCTTACTATTATTTTTTAATTATATTAGACTGCATCCATATTGGCCTCGCAATAGATACGCTGCAGTCAGATACCGTGGTGTTGCTATGACGCAGCTATGTTGGGAACATTATAAACCATTGGTTCTAAACGATATATTGATATCCGTGTGTGTTTTTTTATTATCGCAAAAGAAAGTCGAAAAAAGCTAATAATAATATAAACAGTTCATCTTGATTTTTCCTTCAATAGAGATCAAGTCTCGACTACCCTAAGGATCACAGGTAATGACAGAGAAATAGTAAAGTATTTCCGAAAATCAATGCGAATAACGAGCAATTAGTTTCTGTTCCAGAGCAATTACCAGCTTCTTAGAATGACTGAATATAAAGATGTCAAGACTCAGAGGCGTAACTATAGGGTGGCATTTCGGCAAAATGCCACGGGCCCCAGCCGGAAGGGGCCCCGGTAAGAGTGAGCCAGAAGCACAAGATGATCCTATCATTTATAGCCATTCCTGTGGCTACGGCTAGCCATAGTCGGCACTAGTGCGGAGCGATCATTTTCAAAATTAAAATTTTGCAATAATGGACTACTAAGTACCGTAATGCAATTATAAAAAATTTTGCGCTCGCTTCGCTCGCGAAAATGTCGCTTTTACGTTGCAATTATATGTACCTACTTCACGTAGTGATTTATTATAAAATAATAAAATGCTATCTCATTGGTTGAGCTTCTTTATATTGGGGGAGGGAGGGCCCCATCCGATGAATTTGCCACGGGCCTCAAACGGTATAGTTACGCCTCTGTCAAGACTACTGCTATTTAAGAAGTTTCCGTTAAGCCTTTCAGATACTTGCGAATGATTAAGGCACGGAAATGTCCTTTTAATTACACTAAAATAAATACACGAAGACTATAACAACAATAAACATTTACGGAAATAATAAACGCTACGGACTACCGACTCCGTGATATTATACCTATACCTACCTTCGTATATCATATAATATCTATACCTTCTACTTGATGTATCATTGAAGTCGTATTAACTGGTAGAGGTCCAATGCTGGGCATAACACGTCAGAGACCGTACCAGAAAGAATTTTGATATTATAAATTGCCCCTGCATCGAGCAAACCCGGGACCTTCCATTTATAGTTTGCTAGCTGATGCCAACCACTTTAACCATGTGGAGTAAGTTTTTAAAAATCCCGTAGGAACTCTTCTATTTTCCGGGATGAAAAGTAGCCTATGTCACTCTCCCGGTTTTCAACTATACCCAATTACCCATTCAAAAAATCACGTCGATGTGTAGCTTTGTTGCGGCGAGATGCACAAACCATTCATATTAGTAAGGTTTGTTCAGCTGTCAATCGCAGAAATCGACATAACCGACGATGTTTGCCGGGCGCTTAAGATGTTTTAGCGTTTGGTTTTTCTCTTGTAGCACGGTTTTATTGATTTATTTATTTATTCTGTACATCATAAACTTAAAAACTAAACTTAAATATAGAAAGGACAAGGACATCTTATCGCTACAAAATGTGGATTTCTTCCAGATGCCCTAGGTGTGAGAACGAATTGATGACGAGCGATACTTTTAGTAGGTACAGAAACGACAAGAAACTGTAAACAAAACTAATTAATAAACTTACAAAATTTAAAAGAATGAATTTTTATTGTCAGTGTGCGATAAGAACGTTCTATGCGCTATTATGCTGAGTGTCTCGCAAACGCATTTCTGAGAAAGATCACTTGTTTACCGTTTCATGAGGCAGGTAAGGAAAAATAGATTGTGTAATGCTAAAGCTCTCACTACTATGCCACGGAGGTCGTTGTTGTATTTTATGTTTAAGCAGATATAGTTTGGAGTTGATAGTTGTATACGTACAGCCCGCGGATTGCTGTCGTAAAACCCTAAATCCCGATTTTCGATACGAGTCGGCGACAATAAATCGAATTCTGCATCAGAACTATTGGAGTGAATAACAATGAATTTACGGGCCTCGTAAATCCGGCAGGTGCGCCTGTGTTCCTGAAACGCCCGCGTTGGGACGTTCAATGTGAATCGTCGTGAATCAAAAATGCGATCGACAGGAGACATAGACGACTCTTATACATTTTAGACAAAAACAGAATCCTTTTAACCGACTTCAAAAAAGGAGGAGGTTCTCAATTCATCGAAATCTTTTTTATTTTTTATGTATTATGTTCCCCGATTACTCGAACACGCCTGGACCGATTTGGAAAATTCTTATTTGTTTGAAAGGGTATACTTTCCAGGTGGTCTCATGGTCATCGGATCAGGATCTGATGATAGGAGCCTGGAGAAATCGAGGGAATTCTTCAAATTTTATAGGCACGCTTGATATACTTCGTAGTGCATAGAGCAATGACAGAGACATCTTTGAAACTTACAAAGCGGTCTACTTGTACCTATACTGAACTATAAATTTAAATGACAATAAAGTAGATTCTGTATCAAGACTATTGAAGTGAATAACAATGAATTTACGGAGCCCATAAATCCAGCAGGTGTGCCTGATTCTGAATACACCGGGCGTTGAAGCCATTAATACTGAATCAAAGGTGTCATCGAAACAGATTAGACACTGGTGTCTGCGGGAATGTACAGATTTCGTTAGTTATACCTACCTATATATTTTTATGTGAGGATGATAAAACTTTTTATGTGCAGATGATAAAACGTACTCTTACATCCCTAAATTCACTTATTGCTGAGGCACTACTATTTCAAAAAGTGTAATTCAGCGATATACTCTAATGCATGAATTGCTGAGGTACTATTATTGAGGAAAGTGATATTCAGCAATACAGATCTCTATAAAAACGTTTGATTGGGAGAATTCAAATTAGTCGTTCTGGTAATTAGCCTAATCGCTGTCCAGCTACGGACCTGGTTTCTGCCCGCCGATCTGGTCAGCAAGTAAAGCTAAGACACTGAAATAGTCGCCGAAAGACCTTCTTGAGGTCCCGCGAATCGCGTAGTCCGAATTCGATAAGTGATTTAAGTAATAACCGTGATTGTCAGTAAACAGTGCGAAATAAACTTAAGTTCCAGTACTCGCCCGTGTTTTCTTTTAAGACCGCCGAGTCTAGGGACTAACAGTACGTAGGTACATCTCACTAATTATTTATTAAAAAATTTATGAAATCATAAACGAGATACCTAAGTACGACTTTAATATCATTCGGCCGTTTGATATCCAGCCCAATTGTTCGATAAAAATACATTCTTTTGTTCAAATAGAATTTTAAAGGTCTTGACCGACCACCCGGGCGCCTAACCCTAAAAATGGATTTAATAAATTTTAATCTCTCGGATTTTCTATAATTGAAAGGTACCTTATATATATTTCCTGCCATTAAATTGACGATTAAACGAACTTACAATATTCGATCGAAAATTATTGGAGGAGCTTCCTTCTACGCGATTTCATAGATTTATCTCACTGCTAATGTATGCATAGCTTAATTACTCAATCTAAACAATGTAAGTCTAAATAAAATACATTAAAAAAAGTGCCACGGCAGGTCATCCTTATTTACTCTCATTTCCTTTTTAGCTGGCTAACGAACTGTGTAATTGTGCAGAGGGAGTTGGCCACCGGCGGCGTTGGCGACATTTGGCTTGTCCCATTTTATTTTCTCAAAAAACTAAAATACAAATTACATCTAAATAGGTTAAGTATGTACTATATCATAAAACTACCTACTGATAATAATAATTCCAATTAAATATATTTTATATTAATTCCAATTAAATTCGTTCGTCCATACTAAAACTTACTCGTATACCTAAATAAATATATAAAAGAAAAAGGTTGACTGACTGACTGACTGACCGATTGACTGACTGATCTATCAATGCACAGCTCAAACCAATTGACGGATCGGGCTGAAAACAGATAGCAATTACGACGTAGGCATCCCCCAAGATAAGATTTTTGAGAATTCAACCCCTAAGAAGAAAAAATAGGGGTTTGAAAAATCGAACTTAACGTGAGCGAAGCCGCGGGTAGTAGTAAGTAAAATATAAATCTTGACTTCGATTGCAACAGCAATTTCAATGTGCACTTTACTTGCCTTTAATATATTGCTACGCTTAATCCGTTGCACAGCAACACATTCGTACAAAGTGTTCCTACATTATTTATAGGAGCAAATAAATGCACGTTCGTAAAACTACAATAAATTCCATAGTAATATAAACGCGCTGTCGACATAGGCGGCCGGAGCGGGGCGCGAAATCGGAGGGCGGGCGGAGAGTGGCAATTTTTCTCTTCGCTGACAACATGATGTAACGCCAATATCGCTACGCTGAGCGATTAAGCCGCGTACGCCGATATTTCAGACTTGTCCCTACTAACTGTCAAAATGTCGGCAAAGACTCCACGCTATATTCTTAGCTACGTCAGACTTTCTATTGTCAGCCAATTCTTCAACGAAGAAACATTTTGTCAATATCACCACATAAAACGTGAAGGTGGCCTCGTACACAATGACTCGGTCTTGTAATCATGCGAAGGACTATAAAAAAGATATAAAAATACTAATCCCAGAGCAGAACGATCGTATCGCTTCGAAAAGATAGTTGGTGAGTCGGATCACGCAGGCAGGCAATCACTCGATAATAAATGTGGAGCGCGGCGCGGAGACGCACGTGCTGCTGACGCGGCTTCCTGCAGCCTAGCGCCTCCGTCCGCATCGTTAGGGCTCTGATCCACCAACAAGTGGACTTGAAAACACATATAGGTGCCGCAAGGAGATGTTACTCATACCGATTGACCGTCTAGCCCAACTGCATAACTGAGCCCTCGTGCAATAACGCTGATAATATTGAAAAAACGAAATATCTAATGGCATAAAGATCAGTCCAACGGTGCCGTAAAAAGTTGACAGATAAATACACTTTTCTAACAAGTCTTGAATTAATCTTCTTTCTTATTCGTTCTTCAGACTCTCACACACAGTTAACGAATGAATAAATCTTAATTAATAAAAATTTAACTAGTTATGAAGCATAACATTTCCAAGCTAATGCTCGGCAAGGCTGTAATGATAATATAATGTTCAGAACTATTCAAAATTACATTAAACTGCTTACCACTAGTTGTTTTAATAATTTGCCTTTAAAAAGAACATTAGCAGTTAACGATCACAGCTATACAAGTAATTGTCGCCTTGCTTTTTATATTATGAACTTTTCAATTAGGTACTATAAAATTCAATTCATCATCATGTTTAATCATGATGTTGAATTGGATTTTAAATGTTGAACCTACTCCCTAGCACAAGTTATACGCTTATTTTGAGGGTAGAGAGGAATATTAGAAATGCTGAACTTGAGTTCAGCATTGCTAATATTAAAAAAAAAACATTAAGTGTAATTCTTATGATAGGAATAGATAGGGCAACAGGAAAGTTTGAACCGTCGACCTTTCGTTTATATATTTCGTTTATTCGTAGTAGGTTCAATACGCACATGGAACCTTTACAGTACTAAGGCTTAAATTAAAGAAACTATAGAGCCAAAAATTTTTGTAAATTTTAATTTTCATTCAAAATCATGAAACAACGGCATGGAAGTTAGTTTTGATTCGAGTGCGGCCTTGTTACAACTTAGCATATTAAACCAATTTTGTTAGGATTGTTAACGTTACTTTTAATTCACGTTTGTGAAATTGCTTCAATGCACAGAGGTTGCAACTTGAAACTAGGCCAAACCCAAGCAGCCATTGGCCTCAATCCCTATTAATTTTGTAGATAACTTGTACGTATGTATTCACGCCAAAACGACTGAAGATATTTTGGACTCTGTTATTTCATAATGCAGATAACAAGATACTAAAATGCTGCTAACCGTTGTTTACGATCAATTCACGAGCGATAGTAGATGATGGCCTTTCATTACAATTAGAACCAAAATACAGCAATTTTGATAACCCCTCCAAATCGTCAACTTTTGATGAAAAAAAAAAAAAAAAAGATTTTATGATCTGGTTAAATGTTATTTTCAACTTCCCCCAACCAAGTTGCTCAGAGACCTAGCGTAAAAAAAGAATTACGAATGTCTTCTAAATATATAAAAGGCAAAGGTGATTGACTGACTGACTGACTGACTGATCTATCAACGCACAGCTCTAACCACTGGACCGATCGAGCTGAAATTTGGTATACAGGTAGCTGTTAGGACGTAGACATCCGCTAAGAAAGGATTTTGGAAAATTTCAACCCCAAGAGGGTTAAATAGGGGGTTAAAAAATCGAACCTAACGTGAGCGAAGCCGCGGGTTAAAGCTAGTATACGATATTTATGATACGAAAATTTTCGTCATATGACAACTCTACTAGATACGCTATCAATACCAATGTAACATGTTGAACATAATATAGTAGCGCTCTAGTCATGTTTAATTGATACATCAACCACAAAACGAAGGACCGATTTTACCAGAAGCTGATATGAATGACTCTTTAGTTTTTCTGAGGGTTTATTCATAAATAAGTAAGGGCTAGGATACGGTACAAGAGTGGATGATAAACGACGTACAGTCGGCGCCTCGGCGTCGGCCGCTAGCCGCGAAAAATACTACTGTCATCTTGACTGATAGTAAAATAATGCCCTAGTCATGCCCCATTCTGCATGCCAAGAGCCTTTGTGATTCCCTTTGTGCGTTGACTCTTATTACATAGGTTGTGTAAAAGCTCCTCGGCAAAGAATGCCACTTTTGATAATGTGAGGCTAAGTTTGTGTTGAAGCCTTCGTGCAATAACGTTTAAGATTGGGAGTCCCATACAAAATTTAATTGAAAATGTCCTTGTAAAGGAGGTTCTTACCTTTGCAAAGATTTTCAAAGCCACACCTCGGCATCGATAACTTGTTTAGATCATACCTTTTTATTAAAGACTATCGAAATTGAAACGTTGAATCTAGCGGGAAAAAGTCATATACTCTGTAGGTCTTTTATTAGAATTTATCAAATTTTACGATGGTGAGATTTTGAACATTTTGATCAAAGTTTATATTTCATTAGGATTAAGAATTGAGAAATACTAAACATAGCTTATTCATTCATCCTGGAGTTTACGTCAGTCAAAATATCATGCTTCACGATTACGTCTTCATGTTACTAATTAACCTACGCCAGTCTTTTAGTTTGTACAAGTCGGGCGGGCTTAACTAGAAACGATGAACCGATACGCGACGCTCGCCCTCTGATGACACGTGAGAGACACGTTTGTTGAAATGGTACTGATTCGCAATCCTCGCTGGACTTCAATCAGACATCAAAATCCAGGTCAGAAATTTTTTCGCTACGGTAGGACATTCGTAAATAGTCTTATACATGCCATACGTAGACTGCTAAAATCATAACTGCTAAAACCCTTACTTTTGGCCTTGCCGAGGTCGGGTAAAAAACCTAACTCCACGCAAACGTTGTCGCGGGCAAAAGATACTTTATAATATTTTTAGGTCTTTATTAAAAATCCGATGTCTTTAAAGAGTTCTTAAGTTTATTATAACTTCTTTTATGTTAGTTTTAAGTACCAATGGAGGAGGGAAATAATAATAAAAGTTCCCATTTCACAGACTGGAAAATGTTCTACTTATGTTCCTCGGACGTGCCCTTAACTTTCCACTACATAGCGCCCATTCGTATGTGTCAGAACTGCGAGCTACCGAGCTACCGTGCGACGTGCTTGAAATTATTCTGTAAAATTATTGTGATATTAACTAACACTACATCTAGGCTTTTTGACTACCTCGTTGGTCAAGTAAATAGCTCATTTGGCTTCAGATCATGAGATCCCGGGTTCGTGTCACGGACCATTATGCTATTGGTTTTTCAGACAAGACATTCTCAGTAGCAGTATGGAGTTGGAGTTGTAACTTCGCGGGCGGGTTTAAAAAGAAAAGAATTATCAACCACGCTGAATTTGACTAATATCCTCCTATCCCCTCAAAATAAGCGGAAAGTTTGCTATTGGGGTTTAGGTCATAGTGGCCAAGCGCTGATTGTCAGACTTCAAACACGCTTGAGGATATTATTGAGAACTATCAGAGATGCAGGTTTCTTAAATATCTTTATAACCGTTAAAGGAAGTGATGATTAATTTCTTAAAACGCACATAATATCTCCGTTAAAGATCCGGACTCCCCGACAAGTAAACCAAAGTGTTAATTACTAGGCTATTGCTATAATTAAATTAGTATACCACTGCTATTAAAATGTAGTTATTGTACATTAATTGAATAAACTAATTTGTTACATATTGCTCGCATCGAACGTGCTGTACTTGTATAAAATCAGTGTGTCTGTGCGAATCGTGCCAGTATTGCTCACGATAAAACATAAGACAATTGATTTGTTGGTATTTCGGTCACGTTGTTCAGTTACTATTTTCACGTCTGACGTAATAACGTTAGCAACAAAGTTATGGTACTTACGTGACTCGTTACACTGTGCCATATTTTTACTGATTTACTTTCAATCATTTCTGATAGAGGAATTGATTCCGAATCGGTAATACTTCGTCATCCCTATGAGCAACTTTTTTACAATATTAGTTCTACGAGAAGATACGCACAAATATATGATGAAGCTTTATTAACACGCGCTGATAACCGAACAACAAGAAAACGTGAGATAAATGTGTTAATAAAGATTGTTAGAGAAGTAATCTTCGCGCCAATCAAGACAAATGGCGTGCATGGAAGACAGGAACACTCGTACATTACACATGTCTACGTCTAACTGGCAAGAGCTGTGAGTGATTGGCAATATCGCGTAAAACATTGTTGAGAGACATTTTTCTCGGCGCCGAAAAGTATCGAAATACACGTGCCTTGCATATCAGATGCGATGGAAAAATAAAAGCCAATCTAGATACATTAATCAAAAATAGCTTGGGTTGGAGATATTTCAGTATCAAACTGTGCACTTTATTTGCAATTTATTTTTATAAAACCTTACAAAGTAGCCAAATTGCGCTTTAATGAAATACTCGCAGTCGAACCCGATCGTTTTGGTACTATGCAGTATGACGTAGAGTATGCATCTCACAAAGATGATAGTAACAGCGAGGCCAAATGGCGTGATGCAGACGTGTCGCTGTATTGCTTCTGCGGCGCCGCTGCGGCTCTTACAGAGAAAAATTGGTCATATGCAACACATGCTCAAAATCACATGTCACAATGTCATTTGCATTGTAGAGTTCGACAATATCACAACGTTCGTTGCGACGCCTCATGAAACATCTCTATAAACGTTTTTTTTTTTTTTCATTCAATGCCACACTGTTGATGTGGCGTCGTGCTTTTCTGTGATCGCACGAAGGCCAGCAAGCGTCACATACTGGTATGCCACTTGGTGCGCATGCGAAACACCACAGCAACACCGCCGGAGTACGTGTGGCATCGTTCTACAGTAAGATAGATCATAGAAAACAGCAGATCGATTCTTTAACAGCTGCATCAGTCATTGCTAGTGTCAATCGTGGTAATTAGCTGAATTCATTGCGTTCTTTCTGCAATATTGCATTTTAGGCAATAACGAGTGAGTATCAGCCAAGCTGAGAGGATTGCAATCGTCACACTGTAGCAATCATTTTTAGAGAATCGCATCACAGGAAAAATAAATTTTGACAAATACCACATCCTTTTATTTTTGTGTACCCTGCCCATAAAGTTTGGGGTCGAATGAGGGCATCACCTGTGATAAACGGCGTTGTCCGTTTGGCTCGCGACGCGAATATTTCATTAAGCGCGCTTTTGCGAAGCCGCGCCATGCGTCACGGGCAACGTGCGGCGCGTCGACACTGATCCACTAAGCTTGGCATAGAAATTAATACGTAAACCCCTATAACAAGCGGCCATGCGACAAACACTGCGGATGAAATTAAATACGAGGCTACAGATTTCATCAATTTGGTCGAATGAGAGTGAATACGTAATTACTTACTTAAATTAAAGACACGTCGTGCAATTTTTAAAATGAAATTATATAAAAAATTAATCCAACTTTAAAATATTGGCAGTTACAATTTGATCTTTAGGAGATAGATTTCTCTACTACATTCAACATCAATAAAATAATGGAGTTAGTAAGAGGTACTTCCTCATTACATATTTAGTTGATACGAGTATCTCCAAAGCTCCAAGGCTCCAAATAAGCTCTGTATTTGTCTTTATCATTTAATTAGGTAATCGCAGTTCAACAATATTATAGAAATTAAGCTTATCCACTAAGCAAGTTTAGCATTACCTCTCGTTGGTATTAATTATTCAGTAATATAACTTACAATATTTAAAACTTAAAGAGCTTTTGGAGTTATCTTAATGTCCACATTGGCGCATTGTACCTATACTTGCGATTTAAATGCTCGGTGGCTCAGGGTTGTTCAACCGAGGCAACTCGAGGCACGTCTAGTCGTCCATATCATACACATGTGTCTGATATGGACGTGCGTATAGGATAATGTGCGTAGCGTTAGCTCTGATCCACTGAGCTTAACATAGAAATTAACACGTAAACCCCCATAATAAGCGGATAACACTGCAGATGAAATTCAACATCAGTATCTACGTATAGGTAGCACGAGCTTGATGTATCTGTCTGTAAATAGAAGATTACAACTAATAAGACTATTGCTAATGCCTAGAAAGCTGGTATTTGGTACATGGATGTGTTATAAACCGTAGATCAGAAATGAGGCAGGATTGGCCAAAATTCAACCCGTATAAGGGGGTTAGAAGATAAAAATTCAAGCGTGAGTATTGTTTTGATTTTTGTTCCTAGTAAGGCTGATGTACAATATCGTATATCGTATACACGAAAACTGCTTTCCAAACCGGTGGTAGAATCTTAATTTATCATAAGAGCCATAAGTTGGCCTACAAGAAATAATAAAACAATTTTGAATTTCTGTACAGTAAAATTTTTACGCAAATCGCCATCAACTTCGAAATAATTTGCGATCTTACAGGTATTTAAACTAATCATTCATTTTTTTTACAAATTTTCTTTATAATAGTGACTATAGTGTTTACCTAATCACTACTTTTCCAATAGGAAAAGTATAAAATTACTTAATGGTGTTACAATACCGACTTCATCGATATTATATTAAATTTCTCGGTACCTTTGAAATCAAAGTAAAATATAAAAACATTAAGTTTTATAGAGACTGTTTTGCTAATGCATTTTGAAAGATAAAATGGCTCTGAAGTTTCTCTCTGTATTCAACAACTGTCTTTATGTTACAGATGAACTTATCTTCAAACAAACAGAGCGGACTTCGCTCGTTCTCATTATCTGCCTTAATAAAGGTAACGGTGTTCGCAGGCTGTATTATATTCGCCTAGAAAACTCAGGGTTTCATGCTACGTAATAAGATTCAAGAGTTCTTTATTTTAAAACTGGTACACTGTTACACAATATGTGAATTTCAATCAATATTTGAAGTTTATGGATGTGGTTAATTTCTTACTTACAAGGACATTAAACTAAAAACTACGGGGGTTCTAAACGTGCCCTGGTCCATACAAAACGCAATAACGCATGCGATATTATCGTCTGTTTAAAATGCACCTGTGTGAACCTGGAATGCATTTAATACTTTTATTAAAATGATATTTGCTCTACTTTAACAACGTAAGAAGAATTTCGTATGCTTTTAATTTTTAAAGATGTACTTCAAAGAAATACCCATCGTCTCTAAAGTAGCCTAGCGCAGTCTACGACGAAGTTTGGTATGTACGTAAGGCGGGTGGTGCGGGCAAATGGGGGGATGCACGTACAAAATTCTAACAAGCAAATCCGAGCATAGCACTCCTCGGGAGTTTATTACCCTACTCATATTTACACAATTCGAGTGGGTGTTAGCGGTCTAGGCGCGACCTGCGACGGCGTATTCCCCTCGGTCCATACATCTCTCCGAATTCTGTTACATAGAAAATACTCTTTCTGTTGACATCTTCGCTATATTCCATTTGTGATATCAAAGAGTATCGTATCTTAACACATATCTCGATGCTTTATTCTCTAACATCACACACAAATACAACCAGCTACGGGAAACCATACCAAAATGACGTTTAATTACATTAATCTTGCTTCTTGTAGCAAAAAAAATATCTCGTTCTATTTCATTAGAGAGAAAATCTTTTTGATACGGCATTTAATTAAAAACGAGAAATACGCAAAAGCTAAGGTCAATTAGAAAGTGGATTTATGTATAGGGATATTAAAGCTCGTAATGAATGAAGACAACAACAGCTATAAAGAACGCGAAGCCAACTCGGGTGATTAAGTATCTCATTTAAATGCAGTCTCCCGATGCGGACGTCTCAAACGCAAAGGGAGCGGTACTCGCGGAAAACGGAAGACGATTCTCTTCGCTAAAGGAAGAGGAGGTATTTAAATTAGCGTCGCTGAAAAAGTGCACTAACAACATTAGCAAATGGAACAATGGCGGAGCACACAAAGGAATGGAACGCCCAGACGAACTCGGTACGCGTTCGCAGTTAGCGCGGAGCCGGCGTGCACGTATCTCAGAGCATAAGTACGAGTACACGGCTCACACCCGCATCCGCGCGCAATGAACCAAACTTACACTAATGAACCTAGCTTCAGTAGCAACTAGCTACTGAAGAAAAACTACTATTTGAAATCAAAGAAATAATTCAATTAGGAAAGAGAAAATCCCTTCTTTCAACGAAACTGTTTGAAGACGTATCATTCTCCTTAATCATACATTTCTCAGTCAGACTAATAGATAAAGTCTATGTAGGGTACGTTTTACTTTTCGCTCTCTATTTGATCCATGGATTTATCTACTATTTCATTAAGATTGATCGCATATTATCAGAAATCTTGTCAGAAGAAAATCTGATGTTCGCCGGAAGGTACTTTTTTCATCAGAATTTTTCTCATAGGGGTTTATATGTCCCTTTCTTAACTGAATTTTGCACGCCACAATATACAGTAAAATGAGAGAGTCTATATCTTTCTACTATTTTTACTCTCATTTGGCAAATAAACTCATTTCATTTCTGATGCACATCGCATGCGCGATCAGCTTAGGCTGACCTACTCTACTTTGACATTGAAATTTGAAATATACCTATATCCAAAACATGCTTAGGAATACTCATTGATTAAACAAACAATTTGTTGTTGTGGTCTTATGACTGGGAGGTCTCACGTTCGATTCCCGTCGGAGACAATTTGGGAATTTATAATTTCTGATTTGTGTCTGGTCTGGTCTGGCGAGAGGCTTTGACCGTGGCTAGTTACCACCCTACCGTCAAAAAACGTGCCGCCAAGCGATTTAGCGTTCCGACACGATTGCGAGTAGAAACCGATTAGGGGTACTCGTATAGGTCGAAAGTACGCTGGTACGCTACCATACCCCTTCCAAGTTAGCCCGCTACCAAGTCTAAGGACTGCATCGTCACTTACCATAAGGTGAAATCGCAGTCAAGGACTATCTTGTCATCAAATAAAAAAAAAAAAAGGAAACTAAGATCGCAGCAATGCACTTACGAGATGCTTCATAATTTATATCAGGGCGCCAGAGTTGGGAAAATACGGTATTCTCGATTCGTAAATCGTAGTCTAACTCAACACTGTCTGTATTTTATGGCTGTTGATGATAACTTACAGCCCCATTTAATCCACTTTAAGAAAACGGACATCTGCAGGCTACGTTTAAACGGCTGCGGTTCTCTTGAAAGATTGAATCACAATTATTATTATAGTCAACAATAATTGCAAATTTATGACCCAGATCGGCCATTATTTATTTATAGTTCATTAACGTTTCAGTTTTATGCCGTAGTTTTATTCAAGTTTATGCGAAAACTGGAAGCTATTACTGTGTTTTCGTAAATAAATTATATATGTGGTTCACTTAAGGCGATTAATATTTCGATGATGGTATGCAATCAAAATGGTGCCTAATCGTATTCGATTAAGGCTCATTTTCATTGGTAAATTGGAAACTTGTTCGGCCATTTCGAATGGGATTACAGTCGATCAAGGGCGAGTTTGCAACGTATGTCACGGATAAATTCAATTTAATAAGAACAGAAGTAGAACCTAACAATTTGCACGCAGACAATTACATGGTTAATTATATGCAAGGGAAATTACTATTTATATATTATATCTGTACCCATGTTTCTACAAATAAAATATTTATTTATTTATTTAAAGAACGAAATACGAGTGCCGAAGATTTCTAAAACGTGCTCAAGTTCACCAAACTGGTCTTTGGGGATTGCACACATGCTGCAAATAGTACAAGCTACTAACCTCTATTATAAGTGGCCATATACACGAGTTATCGATGAATGAAAGTGAGCCTTAATGTTAATTAAATATAAATATTATATAGTGATACAGGATTCTTCCTATCCAGAAAAACAAAGAGTTCCCGCGAAAAACCTAACTCCACGAGGTCGAATTCGTAGACAAAATTTAATATAAATACTTCTAAGGCATAGCGATTGAAGAATCAAGGTAAGATGAATATTATTCTTCTATCAAAAGGCCATTAACATCGTTTCGTCAATATCAAACAAAATATCAAACAAAACTCTTTATCCTAGAAAACTGAAAACCAATTTCTGTAATATGTCATCCTTGGTAAGAATTAACAAGTGCAACGTCGCATGATGGCGACAGAAACGCTGAGCTTGCTTACTTCTGCAAACTATTGGAATCAATTTCCAAGTTAGCGTTCGTTTGAAACCGCAGAGTCGAAGTGAATTAGACTGCATGGCGGAATTCTCTGTTCTAGTGTAGTCAATCTTGGACACCATTGAATTAATGAGTAATAATTATAATATCAATTACAAAAATTAGTTAGTACTTAATATTGAATAATAAAATTTTATCATTTAATTATTTTAATAATATCTGATTGCAGCTTTTGAATTTGTCATGTAGATGAAATCTACTTGTTATAAAAAAAATATTTTTTTGGATTTTAACTTCAAGAGAATTTAACATGAGAAATGGATGCTGCTAAGTAGAAATACTTATTTCTAGCAGCTATGAGCAATTTAAAAGCCGTTACCCATTATTTGTGACATTTAATTATTAATTAGATAAAGGGTCGAAAAGGCTTTTTGTAGGAAAACGTATTAAAGTTTGAAAGTTGAGGGGACGACACTGTTAATCCTAAACTACTGCCCAAACAAATTAGGAACAACATTAATATATCCTCCGTATCCGCCAACTTCCAGCAATAAGCAGAATATATTAGCGTTATTTATCTTTGCTCATGCGCTAACAAAGTTTTAATTGCAAGCGCCGATACAATTTGCGTACAAATGAATTTATTCGCTGAATCCGCAATGCACTGGTGTGCGAGGCGCGGGCGGCGCGGGCGGCGCGGGCGGCGGATAATCCGCGCGTGTGAGCCCGCTAATTGTGGGTAACGACGCGCCGTGCCGCCAACACTCTACACCCGAAACCTTCAATCAATAATAATTAATTAACACAATATGCACAGATATACAAAATTTAATCAAAAAAATGCCCTTGAAAAATAAGTTCTCACCTATATGGCAAAATACATTTTGCGTCAGTATTTTTGAGACAATGTAAAAGCATATTGCGGCATCGTGTGATTTTTTTTTCGTGAGATGTCATATTCGATCACGCAAAAATATTAAATTATTCGTGTTTGAGAAATTATTTTTCTTGCCCAAAACCCATATTCTATACAATTATGTACCCTATGTTCACTTACCCAAGATTTACAAATTCAAATACGAGTTTCAATATAAAACAAAAATATTGTACTAACAAGACCGATGTAAAATTAAATGCGGCCGACGACTTCATAATTAAAATAATGAATATTATACCTGAATTATAAGAGGAGAAAGGTATTAAACATCAAAGAGAGGACGGCGGAACTGGCACAGTGTTCAGTGTTTGGCCAAACAAAAGGGTGATAGCGGTACGTGCGTAAATCAAACGTCGTACAATAACAGAGCCTCCCGCGGCCACCCCGACGCGCCACCGCGCCCGCGCCAACCTTTCTAGCTCCAACCGGCCTCGATCCTCTAAACGACGCGGACGCTCGAATATCATAAATCTGCCAAACCGGGATATAAGCCAACGATGGTCAAAAAACCTTTTGACCAAACCAAAGTATCCACTTAAAATAATATCTTTCGGAAGACTATTTTTTCTTCGGTTTGGCTATGTCTTGCTTTATATAGGGTAATTTTATTGTATATTGCCCTTTTAGGTTTATAGTTCTTGCTTTTTGAGCAGCGTCGTTATATCATGTTTAATTTTAATTACAACTTATAAAAATCCTTTCTGCAGGTGCTCAATTAATGTTAAAAATAACGCGCGCAAGTAACAAAACTGATATTGTTTAAAAAAAATACTCGGATATTGAGATATTAAACGTAAATTTTTAAATAATATCCCGAAACATTGGGTGGGGTGTATACTAGGGCAGTAATTCGTATCATATGGCCTCCACCGAAGCAGTTGGGGATTACAATTCTCGTTCGGATAGTACGATACCATCGCACTTTGCTCCATTCGCTGCAATTAACGCGGCACAATGACCATATAAATCTCATCTGAATGCTGTGTTCATTCCATACTGAGCCATAGCTATAGTAGAGATGTCTGGCAATTTATACAGCAGTACAGATAGTAAAATAAGTGTTGGAATCGAATGGCATCAGAAGATTGCCGAGATAAAATGGAACTAATTAATAAAGGGCCAAAAAGGATGATATCGGTAAAGTAAATTGTTTGAGCGAGCTGCTGGAATAGGGGGCGCTTCTAATCTTACCTATACGTCTCGAGCCGAAGAACAAACAAGCCGCGAGCTGAGATTACGCTCCGAATAAATCAATGTTACGACGCGTTAAAATATTTAAGCTCACGATTAATGCTGGGCGCGAGTACTCGTCTTATCGAACAGAACCGCACTAGTCGCAGCTGCTCGAGCCACCCACGATCCAAGGATTCTGCGACGAATTAATCAAGACAATCCGCCAAATATTTACAAATCGAAATATTTTTCAGCTCTTAAAGCAAAGCTAAATCGTCGTTCTGAACCGTGTAGTATTTGTATCTATACTTACACTCTTCGGAGATTTCCATTTGTTAATACATCCACGTAACAAAATTGCTAGTCCTATCTTGAAAGCTCATCAGAATTTAACAATGTCATTTTAGTATGGTTGGGAATGAATGTATAATTCTCACAAATGATCAACCGGAAGCTTATCAAGCCCCGGTTATATATGACGAAATTACTGTAGAAGTTTTACAAGGGCTCGTTAGGGCGGTTGTAACGATAACCGCACGAGATAACTGTTTCTAATCAGACATAATGACACAGCGGCGTAGTTGCCTCCGCTCTGCATGCCGGGCCGGATTCCACACACCAATGTGATTATATCGAACGATTGCTTTAGTTTAACGGAAAATGTATTATGAACCAGATGTATTATGAACCTAATTGTAGGTATACTTTCCTATTAAGTACTGAATAGGAAAGAGATGGATGAAAAAGTAAATTTTTTAGACAGATAATTTTCTGTTTCGGTTGTCAGAATGAATATTAATTGCGTTACTTTCGGGGTTGGACGATTTTTTTACAAATAATAGTTATATAACACTTGTAAGCACAGTAGGTAATATTATTACGTAGATAAAATAAATGTACTACAGGAAAACTATTTTCAGCCTTACATATTAACAAAATCGCGAAAATGAAATTTTTTAACCGACTTGAAAAAAGGAGGAGGTTCTCAAATTATCGGGATCTTTTTTTTTGATTTAATTTTTTATGTATATGTTCCCCGATTACTCAAAGGCACCTGGACGGATTTGGACAATTAAATTTTTTGTTTGAATTGAAAGGGTATACTTTCCAGGTGGTTCGATTTGGATATTTTTTATAGTGACTTGTGCAATTACTTTCAAAAAGCACAAAAACTAGGCATAGTTCATTGGATACATACATATCCCTGTTCGGCATCATAATATTTTATTTATATAGTCGGGCTAGTGTCTCGCATCGGTTTCATCATTTCTATTTAGGCTCAGCCGACTTTAACATACGTGTACAAACTACAATTATTTTACACTTTGGAGTGGTGTTCGAGTCGGTTTTTTAAAAAGATTTTTTTAAATATTATACGTGTATAAAAAGTACTTATTATTCTTGACTAATAAAGTGAAATGGAGAAACTAAAATAGTTTTAACTGAAGCTTCTCGGTAATAAATATTCAAAGTTGCTGAATTAAATTTCATTCCGATTTTTATTAAGAATTTCGCAAACCGAAGAGGATGGATACCTCTGATATAACGATATACTGGCGGAAGTAATAAAATAAAACGATTTTACATCTCTGGGGGAAGCGAACGTTTTTGTCGAATGGGAAAAGTCGCGAGCGACTTCTCATTTTGCGATAAAATCGGGAACGTTTTACGACAATCTTCTATTCGATTACCATTAAACAACAATCTTAAAAAAACTTTTTAGCGTTCTAAGTCTTAGTGCTTTCTTTTGTTCAAAGGGGAGATTAAGCTTCGGGCTTACGTCACCATTAACGTCGTCTTAATTCGGGAGTTTTATTTATCGAAAGGCATGGGAGAGAAAATCGACCTTATCACGTATGTCTTACAAGCTCGGCGCTTCCTGCTGACGGATATATTTTTAACACAAGGACATATGTCTATTTTAACAAAAAATATAAAGAAGCTGCATAATTTTTATAAGCTTCAATAACGCAAAGGTCAGGGCGAGGCAGCGGACTGAAAATCAACATAAAACACAAACTTTTAGGCTTAGTTGGAGATGAAAGGGGAACATGAGTAATGTTAAGTATAGCTAATATTGTCAAAAAAGGAAATATTTGCCGATTACTGTGAATCAAAAACTTTTGGGATCATACATATAAAGAAACCAAAGATAGCGCTCAGAACAGAGGTGACCGCGACTTCGGTCTATCGTAATATAATGAACGGGTCACGTAGACGCATTTCGTATTATTTCCCTAGGACTCGTCACGTGACTGGAATAATTTCTAGCAAGCCTCCTCTGCTCGGGTGCCTGCTTGGACCCTTCACAAATAAACCGCTTTACGCACGACTCTCCAACGGAGATTCATTATTCTACGTAACTTTTGTTCACTGATTCATAAAATACGTTCAGTTTCCTTTTATATTAAAAACCGAGTCGGTTTGTATATACGAGACCTAGGTAGGTATATCGAATTGATAATCAACACTTTACATCGTATTTATTGCAATGCCTACTAAGCCTAACGTAAAAATAAATTAGAAACGGCTTATTTGTATGCGATTTACACGTGGCGCCGATTTAGACGGTGATAACGACGGTTTTACTGGGATTTAATAGAATTAAACCGGTTTTTACGATGGCGATTACTTTTTATAGTACCTACTCACCATGAACTTGAATGTTTCATATAACTGGCTCGTCAATTCATCCATTTCGTCCTTTGTGAATTAAACATTTACAAAGGACGAAATGGATGAAAGAGTGGGAAATAGACAATAGTTAAACAAAGTTTCGTGTTTTATGTTTCCTTAATTTAACATGATCAATATGATAATATTGTCTATTTATTTTGATCAAACTCAACCAAGGGGTTTAGGTCATAATTCACCGCGCTAAGTGCGGATTGACACAGCAATGAGAAGATTAAGAATAGAAGTTAGAGAAGCAGGATTCCTCTAACGATGTTTTCCTTCACCGTTAAAGCTCAAGTTAAAGTATGGGTTTAATGTACACTGCCATACCCCTTCCAAGTTAGCCCGCTACCATCTTAGACTGCGTCGTCACTTACCGTCAGGCGAGATCGCAGTCAAGGATTAACTAGTCATCGAATAAAAAAAACCCTAAAAGCAAGTAATTTACAACTAGCTGATGCACGCGGCTTCGCTCGCGTGGTTTTAGTTTTCAGAAATCCCGCGGAATCTCTTTGATTTTCCGAGATAAAAAGTAGCCTATGTCACTCTTCTCCGGTCCTCACTATATCCATGCAAAAAATCACGTCGAGCCGTTGCTTTGTTGCTGCGTGATTGAAGGACAAACCAACAAACAAACACACGTTCGCATTTATAATATTAGTAAGGAATGCTCAAAATACACATAACTGCGAAAAGTCAGAGACGCGTGCCTGCCATCAACTCCGGACCCCCTGAAAATGGACCAGAAGACCTTAACCATCGCTATCTTTTGATATCTATTTCAAATTATTAAATGTTAATACAGCTACAGTACAGGTTAGTACAGCTATACTCGTATAACAGGTAAAACTGTCCCAATAATTTTTGTCTGAAATTCGAAAATTTCTGAACAAAACTTTTAAGTTGAAATTGTATCGTAGAGATAATTTAAATATATTGCGCGGGTAACATGTACATTCGCATGTGGCAGGGAGCAATAAAGACGTCACACGAGACGCTCCCGACCGCGGCATTAGGCGCGTAGCAGTTTATTATGAGGCAGGCTCGCTCATAACTACCCATTTTCCTAGGGATAATGACGGACAACAAGCGAAGTTATGTTTATTTCAAAGTCCAGGAATAAAGGTCTTACTTAGATACGTCCCCATGATATCTGGAGCTGTCAGCACAATTTTGCGTATAACACAACGAGTATTCACTTTTAAGGGAAGGAATTCGCGCTTGTGTGGTTTTGTTTACTTCGGGCAACTTATTTTTACGAGTCATAAAACACAATAAGTACCCACGCATAAAGTTAGAATGAAATACAAGGAAAAAATAACGTTTCCACAGAGTTAACTATGACCAAGAAATATCTGAACGAAAATATTTTATATTCCGTGTAAAATTTTGAATAAACTTAAAAATTTACCTTGGATTGCCTCGGAGTGCGGCGTGGTGCAGAGCGTTGAAGCCATTGTTGTTCGTGAGCGTCATGTCAGCTCCGTGGTCCAACAGCAAAGTCAATATGTCGTCGCGCTTCTTCGAAATTGCATCGTGCAGTGGTGTATCTCCTTCGGAATCCTGAAGAGGAATATGAATATCAGAAACTATTCTCTTTTCACCAATGTTACCGAGCTACTCGTCAGAGCACAGGCTTAATGTAGGCCAAACATATTTATCGCACATGAGCATATACGATAACATGATGAGCTTGCGAAACCGCAGGCCCTGGTGCCAGCTGCGTACAGCACATAACAGCTCTGAATTATACAGCGTCGCCCGTCTTGAGTATCGAAACAATTTTCTAAAACATCAAACCGCCCGAATGAATAATTGAGGCGGCGGAGACGGCATTTAGGGCGTGGATTATGGAGACTTGCATAATTTATAAGCGTCTCAGAGTAGTTAAGACGAGCCTTGTAAGACGAGCGGAGAGCTCAGCTGTGATGCGTCTCTCGCTGCACAGGAACTGCGAAATCCAAAATGGTGTCGAGCTCCATAGTAGAAGGAGCGGCGCAAAAAGCGCGGCACCACGTCATTATGATAATCACAACCGCTACGTGCCACTACGGAGCCGCCCAAGCCGTTTCGCTTTGTGAGCGTGCATTAAGAGAGCGGGCGTTGTGCTCTGTCATTCCACAATTAATTTGCAAGATACCGTAAGATGAGTGATTCTCCTACTCCAGTATCATTTAAAATGAAAATTGTGTTTGCGCTTTTCGTGTAATAGGTAAGTAAAGTAGAGGAATTGATGAAAATAGGTAGGCTATTTTCATCAATTCCTCTACTTTACTATATGTATTATATGCGTTGTAATTCTTTGATACAAGTAATGGTTAGGTTTACAATGTTGCAGTTTGGCCTACTATTTTAAATTTCATTTGAAAATAAGGGAATTTTGGTAGTTTATGTGACTAATTCCGTAATACACAATCTCTATACTAAATTGACAGATATTTTCGTGCCATCAATTTCATAATGCTCCTTATAGAAAAGGATCGCACTAGTTAAATCTGACAACTTAGTTTAGAGATTGCATAATGAAAACATGTCTTAAAATGAGTAGTTTAATATTAGTATTCAATTCGATGCCTTAACATGGGTAGCCTAAGTATGTCATGCTCTCTTTAAAGTTTCTGTGGTGGTGTCGTGTGGTGCGGGTTGTTACGTTCCCTCAAATATGGTTGAGCGAAGCAATGGCTGGATCATGCGTCATGCTCGTGAACGGGTGCCACCAACGGGAATGGGTCTGCTTTTGCCTGCCTGTGTTAACATGTGTTGGATTGTATTTATTTGTATTTGTATTGTATTTATTTTTACCTGTATTGTACTCAGGAAAATTCATCGTGGAAGCACTGAATACATAGCATAGTTACAATAACAATTGTAAAATCTTTATTTTTTTTGAAAAGAGCAACCGCCGAGTTTCTTGCTGGCTCTTCTCGGCAGGAAAGGCATTCCGAACCAGTGGTAGATTCATTGACGATTCAAAAGTGCTTGTAAAAGTTTATTTGAATAAAAAATATTTCTATTTCTATTTCTATTTCTATTTCATACATCAGAATTAACCACTTTGTCAACTTCAGTTACTTTTATGAACCTTACTACCTAGTAGGAATGAAAAACCTGGCACATTCCCCTTGCCATAAGGATTGCAGTAGACACGTCTCTACCGCAGTGTGAGAGCCATTTCGCTTACTCAGAGTGGCATTTAATTCTAATCCTATCAGTGTATAAATGACTATTAGGTAACAACTGTAATTTATGCCAACAGTGCAGCAGAGCGCTTTACACACGGCTGCTAATTTTATTTAATTGCTTCGAACTTATCTGCCTACTAATCAGCCATGCAATTAATTCTGTAAGAAAATCGCATTCATTTGATAGCCTAAAACACATATTTGCTAGACAAATGATAAATAAAAGCATGAATTTTAAGCTGAAAAATACTAAGTAATCTGCTACTTTCACCCTTCGAAATTGTTGGTAAATAAGTATATTGCAGAAAATTAAAATCATTTTGCTCTAAGCCTGATTGGGTCGAAACTAGCCGGGCATATGCCGACATAATATCACTTTTAAATCAAGCCGATTTATGGCCGATTTCACCAAAGTAAAATAGTCTTTATCTGAGTGTAAACTTGATATTTTGACAGTTTTTGTATTGAAAATCTGCCAAAATATTACGGTTTATCGCTACGACTTATTTTACGTTGGTGAATTCGGCCCTTCGAAGTCTGTATAAGCATATTTTTCACAACAGCTAAACTACTAAAATTGGATTAAAAACTGGCAGCTATACATAAAACGGTTTTTTATCCTTTATTCAGCCTGCATGCCGGAGAGTTCCCTATAGTGTGTGAAGTCTGCAAATCCGCAGTTGTCCAGTCAGTTGGACTATGGCCTATTCTTATTCGGGACGAGACCTGTGCCAAGTTATGGACCGATATTTGTGGAGATGAATGGATGAATGAAGTTCAGCCTGTTGGCTACTATAATTTTTGGTAAGACTATAAGTACGTGGAAGTACGGTAATAGCGTATAAGAAAACCTATTTAGAGCGGATAAGTGTGAATAATGGTTTGCATTAACATAAATCGCCTTAAACGATCGCAAGCGATATAAAAGATGCAGCAGCTCTGAGCAAACATCCTAGGCAAAAATAAGTGTTGAGAAGAAATAAGAAATTTGATTTACGTGGCAATATCCGCAGGTGCACACGAGCTGAACCCTCCCCTCCCTCGGCGACACGGACGTGCAGCACTCACCTTACGAATATTATAGCACCCGGGCCGGCATATAACATACTCGTCTAGAAATTTTAAATTAAAGCCATAACGTTTCGACTCTCAATCACCACCTTTACGATGTTATAAAATTTATACATGTAGATAACTTTCCGAACGGAGGTTATTTAACGTTTAAAAGTGAATTGTATATTTAATAAGTATGTAACTTTCTAGTAATTTTAATATTAATGTCACCTGATTTTGTTTGAATGTATGATAATAAAATATAGCTCAAATAGAACTGATAGTCGTTGTGGTAAAGATGCTGAGGTGGTGAAATCGCACCGGCAAGATCAGAGTTGGTAGCCCTCCCTTACATCCGCGTCATATCGCATTTGTTGCATCAAAGTATAATAATTAACTATCTATAAGCTTATAGTCTATACGATGCGAGTGTGTGCATTGCCTAGAGTGCGATGGTTCATACAAAATGAATGAAAAGGACTTTTGCGATGTAATGTGCGCGGCACTTTTAAACGTAACGTACCGAGCTAGACGCTAATAAACAAGGAATTATGTATAAAAATCCAAATAACACCCTAGCTTTGTAACTAATCTACTTGAAACTAACATCTGTGAAAATATTCTTTCGTCAAAAATATAGCATCAAAAAAAACCAACAAGATAATTACGCAAAGATAAGAACAAAGTTATAGAGACTGGGTAACTATAGAAAGGGTGAAGTCTTGAGGGGAGGTGGCGCAAATGTCATGACTCACGCGGCGGAAAGAATAAGCAAAACATTTTCAATTTTAAAAAATATAAGTATGTATTTTTTTTTATTTAGGACAGTCACATATTCACATCCATAGCAACAGGAGAAATCCTATTTGATGTTATATTTTGTTGGGATACATTCTAAATATGGAGTAAATATTATATGCCTGCTTAGTGCTTACTTATAAATTTGGTTTTCTCGTAGCATCGTATTATAACGCTTTTCGAAGCAGCTTAACTGAAAGTCAGACTTAAATTCACAAAAAATCAATCCGATGCCCCAAGATGAGTAATAGCACCGTATCGGCATTGTAAACACTAGTAGGTGCTAGTTTAGAAATAGAATTTCCGCACGCACTACTAACTCTTACAAGGGAATCGGACACAAGTATATCAGAAAACAATATACAGTCTATTGCCTTACCACAGCACAGCTTGATTGCTGGTTAACGTAGAAAAAAAAGAAAAAAAAATCGACGTAAGCTCGTATCGTTGAGTCGGAGGTCAATCATTGACGAGGCAGAAAGAAAACAACTAATTGTTTAATTCCAAACCATTACATCTAGTATTATGGGGGCGAGGATTACTCATGGGCCATGAAGCCCGGCGTCAGTAAGCACCGCGCCATTGCAGTTTGCGCTGACTTATGATGGAGGCTACAAGCAACGGGCTACGGGCTACCCGCCACACTCCACCCTGCGTGGTGCGGAATAACACACATTTACATGTAACTCACATTTGAGCACGAAACATTGCACACGAACACTTTCCCATATGACCCGGAGCGACCGGACCCTAATTCAAACCTCTATATTTTTAAAACATACCCACCTATACGCATACAACATTTACGCATAAAATATTTTGGACTAGTTTTTGCCAGCGACTTCGTTTGCCTGGAGTTAGGTTTTTAACAATCCCGTGGGAACTTTATGTTTTTCTGGTATAGTATAAGCCTATGGTCATCGTCCAAGTACTCAACTATATCCATGCATAAAAAATCACGTCGATTCGTTGCTCTGGTACTGCGTGATTGAAGGACAAATCAATAAACAAACACATATAATAATAGTTACTGTGGTCATTATTGTACGCCATATTTGTGTATCTAAATATATAAAAGGCAAAGGTGACTGACTGACTGACTGATCTATCAACGCACAGCTCTAACCACTGGACCGATTGAGCTGAAATTTGGCATACAGGTAGCTGTTAGGACGTAGACATCCGCTAAGAAAGGATTTTGGAAAATTTCAACCCCAAGAGGGTTAAATAGGGGGTTAAAAAATCGAACCTAATGTGAGCGAAGCCGCGGGTTAAAGCTAGTTTAAAAATAAAACTAATAGGTATATGTAGACTGTAATTTACCAAGTAAAGCACACTTCACTTACCCTAAAATCGAAATAGATTAAAGATAGATAAAAAAGGTAGATAATATATCGACTGTTGCATTAATGAAACTCTATAATTTAACGGAACAAAAATAAATCCATTTTGTCATCGTGGAAGTTTGCCAAATAGGAATGGTGAGGGGTAATTTTAAATTTATGGAAATCCGGTGCAAGATAAAATATTTTCCGGACGTTGGGATTCAGCGTGCGAGTTATTAAGTAAGTGAATTAATTTGCCAA
Source organism: Hipparchia sbordonii (assembly GCA_038048805.1). NCBI lineage: Eukaryota > Metazoa > Arthropoda > Insecta > Lepidoptera > Nymphalidae > Hipparchia > Hipparchia sbordonii. The sequence goes on along the minus strand of CM076097.1, from coordinate 6,676,130 downwards.
TCCATATCGATAGCAATTATCGATTGGCTCAACGAGTTAAGTAGTGCGGGCTCCGCACTAGCCGGGTGAGCGGCTGCACCCTCATCAGCCGCCTTGATTGATTGTGCGGAATTAAGCCCCCGCACTTAGCATCACCGTGTATAGCGTATTTCGAACAAATTATATAAACACTGATACATTTATTTTCTTCTCTACTGAACAAGTTACTTCCTTTTTTTTTTCATACTAGCTGAATCCCGATAATTCGTCGGCGTGGATTTAGTTTTTAAAATTCCGCGGGAGCTCTTTGCTTTTCCGGGATAAAAGTGACCTTATGTCACTCTCAAGGTCTTTAACTACATTCAGGCAAAAAATCACGTCGAGCCGCAACAGATTGCGGCGTGATTGAGGATAAATCAACAAACCAACATACGAAGACAGTTTTGTATTTATACATAATACTGGCTTTTTCCCACGGCTTTACTCACGTTTCAACCCGTTTTTCTTAAATTCGATTTTTCAACCAGTTTTTAACCACCTCGGGGTTGAAATTGCCAAAAATTCTTTTCTTAGCGGATGCCTACATCACAATAGCTAATGTATGCCAAACATGCTATGCGTTGATAGATCAGTCAGTCAACCAGTCAGTCAGTCAGTCAGCTTTGCCTTTTGTATATTTAGATAAATTAGTGAGGATTTTAATGTCTTTACAATATTGTTACTTATTCGGTTGAGCAAAATTTTCTTAACTAAATTGACAGCTGTTTTAAAATAGTGCTATACTTTTCACAAAGTAGGTACCCTGCAAAATCATAATCAGACATCGGAACCCTGAAAATAAGTATTTTTTCCCTATTTAATAAAGAAAAGTAATAATAAATAACACAGGCCTGCGATGGTTTTGCCCTTTAAAAACTAATTAGCAATTTGGGTAGGTATTAGTTACTAAGCTACGAAAAAAATAATAAAAAAATTCCATCACGTAAGTTTTCTGAGAAAATGAATTTTCATTTTTCTTAGTATTACCGCGCATTACTAGCGTTAACTTCCAATTTCTTTAATAATAGTGCATGCTTGTAGAATTGATGACATTTAAATATTCACCTACGCTCATAAGTCATTGTTTGTCGTGATTGAAATCATATTACAATACATATGTATCAACTACTAGATGATTCCCGCGACTTCGTTCGCGTGGATTAAGGTTTTTTATTCCCGCGGGAACTCTCTTATTCCCCAGAATAAAAGGTAGCCTATGTGTTATTCCAGACTATTATCTATCTCTGTGCCAAATTTCAGCCAAATCGATTCAGTCGTTGCGACGTGATTGAGTAACAAACATACATACGTAAATAGGATGATACGATAGTTGTGTGATTTAATTCTGCTACCTCCACTTCATATTAACTTAGGTATTATAAAGCCATTTTTAAATGCACTAGCTAAAGATGGTACCTGTGTTAATTACCTTTGTGTTTTTAAGCATTGATCGAATTCCAAGATCAAAGAAGGCATTTTTCTTGGGTCTGTAATAGGGAAGCTCATGCAAGACGCTACCTTTGAAAAAATCTTGAATAAAATCAAAGATAACGCTTGGAATTCACTTAAAGATGTAGTAAATTTTTTTTAGAATACAGTAAAAGCCCAAATTATGACAATATAGTGAGTATTTTACTCAGCAACTTTCATAAAGTGGGTTGCAATATGAGTATAAAGTTACATTTTCTGCATTCTCAAATTGACCCCTTTCCTGAGAATCTTGGGGCTGTAAGTAAAGAAAAAGGTGAAAGCTTCTACTAAGATATTAAGGTCATTCAGAGCAGATACCAAGGAAGGTGGAACCCAAACATGATGGCAGACTACTGCCAGGTATTGAAGAGAAATAAACCTGATAGAAAGCATAAGAGAAAAAGATGAAATAGGAGTTTTGAAGGAAGTAGAAAAAAAAATAATAAGTCTTTTTGATTTATTTAGTCTCTTTAGCGTTATTTTTAAATAATACTGTCGGTTTTTTAAATTTTAAATTCGTTAATTTTTGTTTTTTTCATGAAGTTTGTTAAAATAACCTAAAATATGCATGTCATCTGATGTCATCAATAAAAAAAAATCTCGACGTGCTAGAAAAAAATCAAAGATGTATTTTAGTTTACCATGCCTGGATATTTAAAAAAATAACATAATTATTGAAAGGGGGAAAAAAAAGTTAAATTTCGCAGGCCTGTGTAATTAATTATTTAATACGAACGGGAGCGGATTACTTAACTCTATTAATTACAATTAAGCTCGAATGGGAGGATTTGCTTCGTAGTTCGCGCTCACACCAGATCCAAGGTAGAGTTGATATTATTTATCGTTATCCCGAGGTTCTAACAAATAAAGATGGAAGAACTCTGTGATAAAGTAGGTCGTTTCATAAATACCGCAGTCCATTAGTGCTCCAATATCTCAACCACGCAGTTCTTTGTTATTCTAGGAGCGGGGCCGCGGCGAGCGCTTTGCTTTAGATATTGGAAAACGGTAATGTACTCAACGAGATTTAGCGCCGTGTACGCCCGCACTTCCGGCTTCTGCGGTTTACAACACATTCGCGGACCTCTGGAATCTTTGACACCTACAGTTTGATTTCCTGGTCCAATTCACTTTTTGAAGTATCCATGTAACCTTTACAAATATTATAAATGCGATAGTGTGTTTATCGGTTTATCCTTCAATCATGCTGCAACAGAGCCGTCAATTGATGGGTACAGTTGAACCTGGAGAGTGACATCGCCGACTTTTTATCCTGGAAAATTAAAGTTCCCACGGGATTTTTAAAAACTAAATCCACGCGGACGAAGTCGCCGGCATTACCTAGTCCTATTAATATTATAAATGCGAAAGTTGGATGTATAGATGAATGTATAGATAGATGACTGAATGGATGTTTGTTACTCAATCACCCCGCAACGACTGAACCGATTTAGCTGAAAGACAAAGAGATAGATTATTTGATTGCGAACGAAGTCGCAGGCATCAACTAGTATTCAATCAAGCAAAATACTTAGGTATACACCATACCTCTCAAGGACCTCTTTAACACCTACATAAACTTTAATTTCCTGACCTAATTCACTTTTGGAAGTACGTAATACTCAATTTAATAAAACAAAATACTTATATCGTATCTCTCAGGGACCTCTGGAATCTTAAACACCTAAACTTTAATTTTCTGGCGCAATTCACTTTTAGAACTGTTTAATACTTAATTTAATAAAGTAAAATACTTATACCTACCGTCAAAGACGTGTCGCTAAGCGATTCAGTGTTCCGGTACGACGGCGCGGCGTATAGAAACCGTTAAGTATGGGTATTGGTTTGATTTACACTGCCATGTCCCTTATACGTTAGCCCGCTACCACAGACTAGTGACTTATCCTGTTGAGATCACAATCAAACGGGTGTTTTGACATCGAATAAAAAATACTTTGTTTCAAACCAAACATATCCACCATCTTTATTTGCTTATAAAAAATAGGCTATATATAGATTGCGACAGCAACGTCTTGACGATGATAACAGCTGATTTGGCTTAGTATTTTTTTTACATCTACGTCACGCTTACGTCCATGTGTTATAAATACCAAATCAAGTTGGTAATCGTTTTATCGTTGCTTTGAAATAACCGGTCAAATGCGAGTCAGACTCGCATACGAAGGGTTCCGTTCCAAAAAACGCTGAAAAAAAAACACGTTTCTAGTATGGGAGCCCCCTTTAATTTTTACGACATTTTTATTTTTTGCTGTTCTAGCGGCAATAGAAATACTCATTCTCTCAAATTTCAACTCTCTTCCTATTACGGACGCTGACAGACGGAAAGCGAAGGCTTAGTAATAGGGTCCCATTGATTACCCTTCGGGTACGGAACCCTTAATTCTTAAGGGTGCCTGCCCATTGAACTGGTGCGGAGCGAGAATGTCTTTGGCGGACCAATCATACAATGGAGAGATGACATGACAGCATTGTCAATTTATATATCGAACATACGTTTTCACAAGCTGTCAAATGAATATCAATCCCATGGATTTGCTGAGTACGTTTCAGCTTTGTTTCAGTAGACAGTCGCCTTTATTATGAAATATCTACATATTATATGTACATGCAAATTATGTAGAGCTAACAGCCTGACCATATCAAATTAATACACTATATATCAATCCTAGGTCAGGTAACGTTGATAATAGCGTTGGCGGTGGTAGGTAATTGTATGTGATTTAGGCTCGTTATGGAAGCGTAGGCGCTGTACGCATTACTAGTACAATTATTTTATTCGTATGCGAAAGTCCACTTTGATTAGATATAAATTTTCCACATTAAACCTAAAATTGCCGGAATGAATGTGTATTGTTTTCCGTGCGGTGGAGTTAATTTATCGGCCCATGTTTTAGTGTGTCGCTGTAATTCAGCGGCTCTCTCACTGGAACAATGAGAGGTGATTGGCGTAATCACAGCTCTACCTGCGTGTCGGGGGAATATAAACCAAGTTTAATTCGCTAAACAAATACCTACCCCCTACCGAAGATGTTAATACGAGTGGAATCTATAAGGACCTTACTAATATACCTTACGTATTCCTAAAACACCTTTTTTATTATTACTGGATGACACGATAGTCCTTGATTGCGGTCTCACCTGATGGTAAGTGACGATGGGGTCTAAGATGGTAGCGGGCTAAGTTAGAAGGGGTATGGCAGTGTACATTCAACCCATACCCCTAATCGGTTTCTGCACGCCATCGTGCCGGAACGATAAATCGCTTGGCGGCACGTCTTCGGCGGTAAGGTGGTAACTAGCCACGGCCAAAGCCTCCCACCAGACCAAAACCTTTACCTTTTTTAATTACATGACTTTACTAGTATTACCTTACGTATTTCAAAGTTACCTTGTTGAATAAAATACTCGTAATTCATCACACTATAGTGTTTGCATAATGTCTAATATAGGGAAGGGTCATAGGTGGATCGATGATGATGAGTCGCAAAGAGCCGCTGGATACAGGCGGCGCAAAACCGAGCCATGTGAAAGTCTAAACAAAAAGAAGTTATCAACACAACGTCTATTCAGTCAATGTTAATTCTTACAATTTCCTTTCCCAATATCGTGTAATATAAAACTTTATAATTCCCTTTTTCGCTTCTGAGAGTTTATGAGCTAGATTGATGAAGAACCCAACTTTTACGCCTACTAAACTTCTGGCAGGAGATTAGCTTTTGAAAGTTATATGGGTCTGTAAAATCTACAATTCTGCTCATTTGAGTACATTAATTAATTGTAACCAACTTTTCAAAATAGAAAATAAAGAAAATTTGACTTGTATACTTGTATTTCTTCGTATTGTTAAATTCTAGGTTTTACCTACAGATCGTAGGATATACCAAGATGAATTGATAAATGTAAGGAATTTTATAAAGTGAGATGATTTTCCGGACTTTTATAATTAATTTGACAAAATAATTACCAGAAACACATGCTATATTCATCAAGCAGAATATCATTTTTTTGTAAATATATATATTTAAAAAAAAACTCCTCATTTTCAACTTTTTATTTTTTATAGTATCTTGAATTTAAATAATGAATAAAAAATCTTTGAAATTTTTTTTTCTCATACACGTACTAATGTAGGTAGTAAAAGGATTTGTTGTATTACGAGAGACCAGCGTGTTAAATATCAGATTTAGTACCAAAACATGCGGTACCTGCAATAACAGGGCGCGTAAAATATTTGGGTCCGCATTTCCAATAACAATTTTCGAACTTTCAATGGGTACATAGTGAATGTTCGGAATGGGAAGTATTTATTAGGCGAATATTACTACGATGCGAGTGTGCCGCCGAGATTACGGTTCGAAAAGTGTAGGGACTTATTCCAACTAGCGTCCTACGTGTTGCACAGGTGTCCGTAATGCGGCGCGGAACGAACCCGGGGTCAAAATAGCCACGGCAAGAGATTCACATCAAGAGCTGACTCCAAATAAAATAAATTTCCGTCTGAAGTGAACTTGGGAAAATAAAATGTACGACCATGCCTATTTGTACTATCATAACGGCTAATTGTACAGAAAAGAACTTCTCTTTGGTTCTTAGAAAAAAAAATTAAAATTCAAAATTATTTATAGGCCAACCTGTGGCTCGAGGCTCTACCATCGGTTCGGAATGTAGATTCTGCTAAGATTAGATTAAGTTCATATTTTAGAGCATGTATCTTTAAGGTTCTTAAGGGTATTACGTAATTAAACTGTTGACTATTTTTTTAAATTAGCATGTAGCAATTCTTTATCTGATGTGAAACAAACGTTATTTAAGATTAAGTTATGTTACTAAAAAATATACAAATCGGGCTCAAAGTTATTAAATATTCACTTTCCATCTAGCACTAGATCATAAATGCTTGAACTTACCTACTGTAGAAGTTTTAAGGGATTTTGTAAAGAAAAAGCGCAGCTTGACTCTTCGCTTGACGAGCGGCACAAAACCGCGTTCTGTGGAAATACTTGCAAGATTCCTATGCAAAGCGTTGGACATTTATCTATGGAAAGGATAATGTTGATACTTAAGTATAGAGCCGAAATAAATTTAACGAATAACGAATATTATATAATTAAATAAATATTTGTAAATGTAATATTGGCGTAAAGGTTTTTGTCTTCGCGCATTCGATTTGGCAATTGATAAACAAAATCGGCTCAATATAACTTCTATATAGTCGTAAGTCCAACTCTTATTCCGCACGCCCGATCAGAAAACTTCCCGGGTTTATTTGAGGGCTTTCAGCGCTTAACGCATCTTCGTCGATTGATTCCTCGCCTGACTGTGCCGCTTAAAGCCAAACCGAGCAGGCCGAGTAGCCTTTTCCTTGGACATTCATCTACAAGAGTATATCCGAGATTCTACTCTCCTGTGCCGAACCTATGTTGTATTTAGCTACTCACTAAAACGACTACAATAGAGGTTAGAATTTTATGTATCCAGCTTAATTACTGAAATGTACGATAAGCCAAACAACAAAAGCGAAACTTGCGAGAAAAATTCACCTGAGAATACACGAATACGCCCACAGTACTACCGTAAAACCGAATGTATATTTTGTTAAGAAATATATTTACGGTTACCGCCACACAAAACAGTTAAATACATATCAGAAACGTCAGAGCTAATGGTATTGTAGTGTACCTACATGAATTTTCCGAGATTTTATGTGCCTTTTATATACGCCGGTAAAACAATAATATGGATACAGAATTATTAGGTTTTAAGGAAATTGCTTAAATGACAGCTATCGTTTCACCTTGCGAAAAGGTCGTCGGGAATAAAATATAAGCGAAGAGTGCGAAGAAAGAAAGGAAACATAAAATTTCAGGTGACGTCGGCCCTTCCATTAATTTATCGACAGGTCGTGGTAACAGGCCATGAGGAAAATATTTATGAAGAAAACTCAGCGGCACGATTTTCATTAGTTAATTATTTGACCTATAAGTTGTTAGGCCAGGATAGAATGCTTTATTCAGTTACGAAATTTCGCCATCAATTAGAAAAGTAAAATGAGAAACGCTTTGTCTGCTTAATGAGAGTTGTTACAAAATACTTTTCACGTAAAATAATTATATTACTAGCCGAAGTCCGCAGATTCGTTGCTAAGGAAACTCTTTTCTTGGATGAAAAGAATCCAGGAACCATTGCCAAGAAGCAGGAATATTTTAGAAACGCATACGAATCAAGCAAAGAAATATTATTTTGTTGTTTGTAAAAGAAAAATTTAAACTGTTTATGTAAGGTTTTCTGTAAGGTACAACATTCAGTTAAACGATTTTCATTGTCAGCTGAAATCAAAGTCAAAGAGATAGCTTGCAAAGACTCGAAAAAAGCAAATAATCTACTTTTTAATCTCTCATCCGATAGTACGAACTAACCGCACCTATGTTACACCTATTTTCATGTAAATAAATATATCGAAACCTAATAGAAATCAACAAAGCAACCTTATGTAAAATGAAGGAACTGTAGGTATAGTCAATAACAAAAAATACCCATCGTGACGTAATAAAACCTTTCTCTCTCTCCCTCTGTATGTTTACCATTTGTTCCCACACAGAGGTTTCTATTTGCACAAGTCGCTTAGAATGAAATGAGGCTGGCGTCGGGCGAGTATCCGATGCGTAGCGTTTAACGGGCTATCTGTGACCGAATTGGTGCGTTTAATTGAACGCCTGGTTCGACCATTAGTGCACGAGACAATAGTTATTGGCATTGGCCGGTCGTCCTGTTGTACATTTGTAAGCACATAGTTTGTGAGCTGGCACTAAGGACGCTATTTACAAACTGGAGATTTAGTATGCGACGTTTAAAGAAATGATTGAAAACCTTCAACCCATTCCATATAAAATAATTTCAAAATAAATGCGAACCTACGAGTACATAATCTGCCTCCTATGGTGTAGAATAGAAGGCGGAACCCGCGAAAGAAAAATATCTCGAAAGGGATAGATGAACGTCTAAGCGATTCTACATTACGAAAATATTTAATAAAATATTCTTTCTAAATGTGACACGGCCAATAAATCCCATAATGGTGTCGTAAAATTTCGGAGGTATTATCTTGGGAAAAGCCGGCTATTTTACATTCACCTGCGAGGTTTTCCTCCACATCCAATTTATGTTAGTGGGCACAAAACGAACGCTGACAAATGTGAAAATAAAATGAACATACGTTTTATCTCTACGCTCACAGAATCGGGTTCCATGTATGTCGGTAAAATGAAGGGCGAGAACCGAGCGGCCCACGTGCGAACCGCACCGCGCACTTCCGAAAGCTCGCTTGGTAAATTCAAGCTAGGATACAAAACTATTCGTATAACACAAAAAAGTGAAGAAATTAATTATTCAAAATTACTCGTTTATACTCGGTTCGTATAATAAAGAGACCTACTTGTGTCAAAAAAACGAATGATTAATTATCTATTCTAAGCTACCTATTTTTTACTCACTGTTGTAGATACTTTGTTTTTGGTAACTGGAGAGAGTATAAAAAAAGATATAATTTTGATCTAAATACAGAATTATTTGTTCATGTATTTATTATAACACCTAAGTTGCGATCAACAAATATAAGAATTATAATATCATAATAAAATAATTACAATAACATAATTGTAAGAATTTTTATTATTAATATAATTGTAAGAATATTTAATACTAGCTTTTCCCCGCGGCTTCGCTCACGTTAAGTTCGATTTTTCAAACCCCTATTTTATCCCTTTAGGGGTTAAATTTTCAAAAATCCTTTCTTAGCGGACCCCTACGTTATAATACCTATCTACATGCAAAATTTCAGCCTGATCCGTCCAGTGGTTTCAGCTGTGCGTTGATAGATCAGTCAGTCAGTCAGTCAGTCAGTCAGTCAGTCAGTCAGTCAGTCAGTCAGTCAGTCAGTCAGTCAGTCAGTCAGTCAGTCAGTCAGTCAGTCAGTCAGTCAGTCAGTCAGACAGTCAGTCAGTCAGTCAGTCAGTCAGTCAGTCAGTCAGTCAGTCAGTCAGTCAGTCAGTCAGTAGTCAGTCACCTTTGCCTTTTATATATTTAGAAGATTTATTATATTTAATTGTTAAGCAATTTTACTACAATAAAGCTCTCAAGTAGATGGATTTTTACCAATATAATCGACAACTATTACGGTTCAGCCAAATTACGTACACTACACATCTCCATAAATAATACACTTAAATCCTCTCGCAAGATCAGTATTCATTGGTGAAAACTGAATGAAAAATCTCTTTAGTAGTTTCTGAGATCAGAACGTACCTATAAACAGATTAAGTCAGCGAAAATCTAGCTACTTAATGAAAGCTTAACTGTTTAAAATCGCCTAATCCGTTAGATTTGTATGAAAACTATAGTCTTTCTCTCCAATACATAATTAAAAAAGTGAGCTCTATTAATTTTATCTAAGGTAAGGTCACCAAATAAGGCCTACCTTAATTTTTTTATAACCTAACTAGCAGGTTTATAATAAAAATGCTCTGGTAATTTTAAAATACTTATATTTATTTATTAAACTTTGTAATTAGTGAAATAAAATTGCTTTAGAAACAAAAATCACACTTTTATGAACACAAATAACTAAAATGTCACTTTGGCCTTATTGGCAACCCTGTGTCTTAATAAGGCCTTAATAAAAACAAGTAAGCATTCAACTTCTTAATTAATAGAAAACGTTGTAAACACTTATATTAGATCTATATGAGATCCTTTAGGAACTGTCGTTTACGAATTGGTATGCTTGGCCTAAGCATATACTAGATCTTAGAGCTCCAGGTCCTATTTCTCAATCCTGATGCTGTAGGGTACTGCCCACCTAAATTGTAGCGATTTAGGAACTGCTAATCATGAATTGTTTTTGTATGTATGTAATAAGCATAGACTACATCATGGATTTCTAGGTTTTAGCTCCACAATTCTGATGCTGCAGGGTACTGCCCATCTAAACTGTGGGGATTTAGGAACTTTCGCTTGCGAATTGATATTGTTAGAATTAAGCATAGTCTGCATCGTGGAGCTCAGGTCCTAGCTCTTCAATACTGATGCTGCAGGAGTACTGCTTACCTAAACTGTGAGGAACTGTCGCTTACGAATGTTGGTAGTTGATACCAAGCATAAACTACATCATAAAGCTCAAGGTTCTAGCTCCTCAATCCTGATGCTGCAGGGTTGGTTAACAGCGTTTTCCATCTGTTGCGAAGTCCATTGAGCCCTTTTTTTCCTTGTGGTAGAAGCTGGTGATCCGTTTTCCATGATGTTACTGAAAACAAGGGTTTACTATTTTACTGTGATACTTTTCTAACTGACATAAAACATTGTCCTTATAAGGCCTATACATTTTTGTTATAGGCTTTATTAGGGCATCGCACATGGGTAAACAAAATAACAATTATATGGAATACACTGATAATACAGCTTTTTCACTTATGTGAGGAGATGGCTAAACGTATAATTATCCCATAGACAAAACACAGCACACCAAGTACGAATAAAAATAAAAATACTTACTATTTACTCTGCCAGATTTTTATAAAAACAAGCGTGCACTCCGCGGCGTGGTTGTTTTCAACTGCAATTTCCAACACGCTCGCGGCACAGGCCGCTCGCTGTGCTTATATGCACTAGTTAATGTACACACACACTTCTATAAACATTGGCAGCCATTTGAAATCGTGTAGCGGGAAATTTAAAAAATAGGCCTTATTGGGACATAGGTCTTATTTGGGTCATCCACCTTACCTATAAACTAAGAATAAAAGATAAAAAATATAATTAAAATCTGTGTGGATATACGTACTTTGCGCTATCCATGCAAAGCCGGGGCAGATAGCTAGTAGGAAGCAAGCTAGGGATAACTCAAGACTACGTAACACTATAGTTTGCAGCTGACATTTATTATGGAAACGTCTTAAAAGCGTCCCTGGGTTTTGCAACCACTCGTGTAGTTTCTACTTAGAAGTTACGATACGGCGTCGGCGTCGGGCGGACGAACGAAACTAAGCGGAACTTTTCCCAGGTTGATGTATATAAAAAGAATTTTTAAAAGACACTTCAAGTTGGAATTTAACGAACAACGCTTTGAACTAGCTCCTAGTTTAAATAAAATACCTGTAAAGCTTTAACGTCACCGTTCGTTTAATAGGATTGAAGAACAGAGGTTCGAATAGTGTAACTTTTCGTATCGTAAATCTAAAAGTCGAAATGCATCCCAATATTTACTTTTTTTATTCAAACTTATAATTTACTTAGATGCGGTCTATAAAAAAAATGAAATTACCCTGGAATATCAAGGAGTTAAATTGACCCATCGCTATCGCGGGCTTCAACTAGTTAAACATAAAGCCATTAAGGCGCTGCGCACACGTAGACACTTTTGTGTTGTGTATCGTATACAACCCACCATTAAATATTTAATATTCATACAATTAATATGAAATCAACCAATTAATAACTGTACAAACGTAAACATTTTTTATTTTAAGTTGCTTCCACTTAAAAAGTGTTCGATGTAAGCAACTATACACTAAAGTTAGATATCATTTGAAGATAAAACCGCTCATTTGCGACAAGGGTGACATAACTCAAAATTCACCAATTTTAATGTCGAACATTTATATTTTTGCTATAAAAATAATATTACACTAAGCACAAAAAAATAAGAGCGAGAGAGATTGTGACTTAATGCTCTGTCGCTTTGTTGGCCGCTGTGTTGTTTCGAGACCGCAGCATCCACAAAACATTACTCTCTAACAAGAAAATTCTCACATCGTCGACTTTGAATTATGTCACTCTTGTCGCAAATGAGCGCACGCATGCACCCACGCATGGTGTCCCGTGTCGGTAAAAAAAAAGTGTCCACTTTTGCGCAGCGCCTAAGGGCTCGCGTAGTTTTATTTTTGTAAAATAACGTAGCATGCATGTATTATTCGGTAAATACCGTGGATGACGGCCGACATGGTAATAATATGTTCTTAATTTGCAGGGGTAGCGAGATAATGAGAAGCAACGAGCGGCATTTAATACAGTTGTGTGAGCAAATACAGCCTACGTATTTGTATGTAAAATATAGCTCGACTCACTTCTGATAACCCTCAGTATCATAAAACTTTACCGCTTTATTTGCTACATATTATTTGTCTTGGCAAAAGTTTGTCTCATCAGATAAAATTTCTCTTGAACTCCGTACAAACTTGTTATAAATATCTAGATATCTCCATTGGTGTTTTGTGTCAATGTATCTTTAACGCGAGCGATTTATCGTACTTGGTCGCCTTATTTTATCTGTTTTTGTTAACCCAAAGTTAATGTTAGTTACGCAATGTTGCGATCGTTAAATAAAATCAAGTAGTTCCAATAAAATTCTCAAATGATTATTTCCATATTATCTTTATCTGCACCCATTTGGTATAATAATACTAAAGTGCTTTGGGGTCTAGTGAACTATTTCCCATATTCCCAGAGTAATTATTTATACGGGGTGGCTCACAAAGGCCGTCGCCGTCGCCGCGCCGCGTCGAAGAGAAGACGTCGATGAGGCGGGCGGCGCGGGCGTCTTGACGTCAGAGCAACCAAGTTAATCGCATACTATTAGACTACTTGTCAGAGGCGCAATAGCCGCTCTAATAAGAAAATTACTCGTAAACTGGAGGCATCGACTTAAAAAATAACATACTCATCATACGTTTTTGATAATTTATAAGGATAATTTACGTTACCAAGCGGTAAATTATTTTTTTTTTCACCATAGTTCGATCGATTTATTGGAAAGAAAAACAGATTTTTCAATATCATTATAATTAAAACACTAGAACACATTTTTTATATTCATCTCAAGAAAAAGACAATAATAAAGAATTTTTTTAATGAGTGTTATTACTATACGCACACTAATTAATCTACTATCTTGATTTTATTGTATGAAGCATTCAGACCTTTTACTTCGTCCATTTTGTTGGCGTTGGTGGACTTGGAATTTAAACAGGTAAATGCTTGAGCATTAAGTCCGTCTTTTGTACTATTTTGTTCAAGGATTAGAAACATGATCAAAGCATGTGTATAACGAAAATGTGTGTGCACGGAGTGCAAAGCATATAAGATTCTTGATTCAAAACACGCGACGCCCGCCGCTCGCCTAATGAAGCCGTTTCGAGGCGGGGTAGGCAAACTGACACCGTCGCACCGTCGCAGCTGCTGTTATTATCATGATCAGCATAAGGAACATGGCAAAATGCATCCTATTAAAATAATTTCAGGATTAAACGACTTCGAGACATCTGAGGCAAAGAGATCTTATGTGCAAAATTTAATTGTCTTTTGTCTTTTCTAAGCTCGATATACATATATAACTAACCTCATTTAGCAATAATGATAACGATGGTATATCGAATGTAATATTCATTTGAATTTCCACGCCGTAATGTGGTTTCAATAGTAAATGCCGCTATGTTAACATATTATCTAAACTAGCTTATCAGCATTCGGCTAAATTATTGTTGATTTAAAAACCAAATTCACATGCAATTGGTGCAGTATCAATGAAGTGTTTGTTAAATTTAGACAATTCCAATTTCCAACGCGTATGTACATAACGATTTTAATAATTCAGGATATCATACAGATCTCGTAACAGATCTGTGTCATCGCTGAAATATACGTATTTGAACGAGCGAATGAGGCAGTTGGGAATAGGTAAAAAGCTGATTCAGATCACGGCGCGATGTAAAGCAGCGAGCGAGTTCGCCGTTCGGCTGATGGCCCCCGTGCCGCTCGCCACAGTCCGTACTTATAATCTAATATTCGCAATTTACGAGGATCGCGGAAAGGGTCCGCAGGGAGCTGTGCTACTGTCATCACGCCGGCGTACCTGCCGGTTGCATTTACCCCCACGTTAAGTCTATCGTTGTAGCTTTTTACGAGGCCAATGTTAGCGTACCTTTGAGGATAACGTTTATTTTTCGTGAATCAGGTGACACGGGTTACGTAAATACGGTGAACCAGGATTACATGAAGATATTTAGCCTCCCAACGTCAAAAAACACACGAAAGTAGCTATATTAATGAATGAAATGGATAAACAACAGACCTTCTATTTCTTTAATGAATAAAAAATTTGTTTGTTGAAATTGCTCATCTTCATACTATGTTGTTGATGGCCTAAATTAATCTATATCGATATAGGATACAAGTACAAAGTTACTTAAAATATGAATAAAAACCTTACAAAATATTAGATTCAACTCTGTAAAACCCATTCCTGTTTTCCCTTACTTTGCAGACCATAATGAAACTGAACCAATATAAAATATTTGAGAAAGGATATGACAACAGGGAAAACTATTACGAAAAGTAGGGGAGCATTGTATGTGACGCTCGGTTCGAATAGAAAGAGCTCCGGCATGGCAAGTCTTGTAGGGATCTCGTCACACTTAGGTAAATCTCCAATATCCGCAACGACCGTCTTACGAAACGCTGTGTAGTATAATAATACAGTATTATATGAAGCCTTGCATAGAGCCACCTCGCACATGAATATAGAATAAGAGTTGGATAACTACGTCGCTTATTTTATAGGAAAGAACTGAGAAATAAATAATATCAGCGACGTGATTCTTTAGATCTTGCTTAAAAATAGATTTAATTGATTCTCAAGAGAGTTTAGTGAAAGTTTCTTCAAGCAAAAATGAAAATGAAAATATTCGACGAATAAATTAGGACAAATTAATTTACGCTTGAATAATAAATTTAATGTAATAAATAGGCCCCTGAAATAATAATTTCAAATTACACGACCGAGATGAAATAGCGGGAGGATGGTCCGGTCTCGTCCGAAATAACAGGAAGAAAATGTAAGCACAAAGGCAAAATACAACAAAGAGCGACACAAAGCGACACATTTGCTCAAATTTGAATTCGGGACGTGAAAAGTCAGCGGTCTATTACGTGACTGATAATAGCATTCCAGTGGTGACTCCGCTCCTTGTACACAACGACTTCAGTCGTTGGCAGTAAGGATCTATAAATGTCTTGCCATATCTGTGATTATTAACAGTTAAAGAGGTATTCTAGAGGTTAACAGGCAGTTAGCTGGTTTTATAACTCGTATTGGTAACGGTGAAGAAAAACATCTTGAGGAATCCTGCACACCTTAGAGTTCACCGTAATGTTCTCAAAGGTTTGTGAAATCTGTCAACGTGCATCGGGCCAGCGTGGTGGACCTATAAAAGATAATCCTTAATGAATGACCTGCTAAAAAAAAAAACAAAGCTGCTCATTCTCGTCCAACAGAGCAAGGCAAATAATAATAATACAAAAGCAAGCCATGTCAGCTATAAAAGGTCTCCGATCATCATGTCGGAGGGCGAATAGAGGACACACAATAAAAAAAAAGATAATCCTTCTCTGAGAGGAGACCAGTACTAAGTACTTAGCCGATGATGGATTGCAGATGATGATGAATACTCGTATTAACAAATTGATTAAATAGGTAAATGTAACAAAAATACGAACCAACCGTAACCGTAAGTAACAACTATTCTCAATTTGTTCCACATTCAAATAGGATATGCTTCTGTACTTCAGATAATTTAATAAAGAAAGTTTATTGGAGTTAGAAGAGCGTGCGTGGCTCGCCGCAAAAAGCCGAAAACTTTGATTCAATTAAAACAGAAAGTTGGAAGAAGTTACAGATGCGGTCAGACTTGCTTGGTGCCAGGCGAATGCTGCATAAGAAAATATTTCAGCTTTCTATTAAAATATACCTTTTCTATTTGAAACTAAGGCAGAAATCTATAGATCGCACTCTCATAATCGGACTCAAATCAGAGTCAAAACGAACGAAACGAACAGACGTATCTCAAGAAATATTTTTGTTTCGTTCTAACTCTATCTCAAATCTTAGAGCTAGAGATGTTTCAGCGCAAAGCAGTCAATTTTGCAGATTAAGCAACGATGTCCATAGTCAGTGAACGGGTGTGTGACCTACTTTGAATATCCAATAGGCCTTTTCGTTTCCTCCATGCCCCATGAACGTTAAGCCATTGGTTCTGGTTCCGTGTGTATTTGAAAATAATAATATTAGTTTCTGAAAGTCGAAATCCCAGCGAAAGTTGTCGAAAGCCTTTTAGGTCTCTATGGCTGAACTCTATATAGATTGCACTCTCACTCTGTTCAGACTCCACACAGAGTTAAAACGAGACAGATTTATGTCAGAACGGTCAGAACATATTTGTGTCTCGTTTTAACTCTATCTTAAGTCGGAGCTAAGTCAGAGCAAGCTCTTTAGATCTGAGCCTACGAGTAATGCCTCCGGTATCCGTCTGTCCGTCCGTCTCTATTTATCAGTCAGTCACCGAGCTGTAACTCATGAACCGTAATAGGTAGATACTTGAAATTTTCTCGATTGTGTATATCTACTGCCGCTATAACAAAAAATAATAAAAATGAAATAAAATCACACTATAATATTATAAAGACGAAAGTTTGTATGTGTGTGTGTGTATGTTTGTTACTCTTTCAAGCAAAAACTACTGGACCGATTTGGCTGAAATTTAAAATGGAGATAGATTATACCTTGGATTAAAACATAGGCTACTTTTTATCCCGGAAAATCAAACAGTTCCCGCGGGATTTTAAAAATTAAATTCACGCGGACGAAGTCACGGGCATCAGCTAGTACAAAATAAATCTAATAATATCCCGTACCAGAAACGTGATTTTTTCGGCGTTTTTGCTCGATCTTAACAATCCCTGTTACGATGGTACGGAACCCTTCGTGTGCGAGTCCAGTTCACACTTGACCATTTTTTTGTCTCAAATTACCACGAGTCCCTAAATCAAGCGGTAATACTATAATGCCCGAATAATCGGGCAACCTGAAAATCTGAATGACATTTGCTGTGGTTTGGGAGATTAATTTTCATTTTATTTTAATTTTACGGGCGTATTTTATGAATTTTAATGGACAGCTCATACTGGACAGATTTTATGAACAAAAAAAAAAGGTGTCGAGTCCGGTGGGACAGTGCCGCGTTGCCTGCGAAAGCCGCTGGTGGGGAACAAGGGGTGACGAGCATTGTTATGCAAATTGAGGTCGTTATTTCGCTACGAGGAAAGAGCGCGACAGCAGCCGCCCTACACCACCCGCGAGTGCGGCGCTCGCGAACACCGCCCTGCGGAAGACGCTTTGCATAATTTTTAGGGTACCGTACCAAAGGGCACCAAACGGGACACAATTACAAAGCCTCTGCTGCCTGTTTGCAGCATCAGCTGTAATATCCAGTACAAACTTTCACATAATTTAGCACTATACCAGCGAATAATGAAAATTTAAAAAAAAAATTAAACCCTTCCAAAACACGCCTTTTTTGTATTATTTGTTCTCTTTATTGGTCCAGAAATTATACAACTTTCTTTAGTCAGATTTTCGTACATACTGCATGGTAAAATAACAAATATAAAATTTAGGATTCTGTAACCATCAGAGTGTGCAGAATTATTGGTTAGGCACTATCATTCTAGCACCTGTACCTTGTCATCTTGGTGTTGCAATAACGTATATATTTTATTTACTGAAATAATTCTTAAATTAACATACGGAACCCTTTACGTACGAGCCCGACTCGCATTTTCATGATTTTATTATTCACACAACTACGATAGGCACTAAGTTTGTAGAGGCAACTGGTCTTCATCGAGACCACAGTAAGAGTTTGTTCGTCTTTAGATAATTTCGTCCATCAAGGGAAGGCCAATTAACTGGGAATAGGATGGTTGAATGGCAGGGAAGAGTGGTAAACACAACCTATTGGTTATGTTTACCACTCTTCCCTGCCTATATAGGATAGCTTTATTTACATAGCTTAGTTGATCTAAGCTTTGGTAGAAAATGGTTTAATGAGCTAAGCTATGAAAATGAAACGATCCTCTTGGTGATTTTCATACACATACCTCGCTACTAATCCTCGCAAATCCCCAATGTACAGGCAGCCTAAGGGCCATTAAATAGATTTATGTGTATCATGTTAAAGCCAAATATCGCGTATGTAGAACACAAACAAAATTGGGGCATAGCCTGCTGTTATTGTGCAATGAATGCATGAAACTTCGCCCGATTCGGTTGGCGCCGGGTCTGTGATAGACGGATTGATAACAGTTCGGCCGTGCTCTCTCGGTAAAATGGCTTTTCAAATCTATACATTGCATATTATTCCGGAGAGAATCATTTTTTCAAGATAAAACATTTTTAATACTAGGCCTATTCGATGGGCCTATTCTACTAACGCTTAAAGCTGTATTATTTCGATTTTGTTTTGAGATATCATTGATTGACAAGTCAAAACAATTTTGAAATAACACTGCTTTAGACGTTGGTAATATTTTATAGGTCCTTTACAGTGAGTGTGTAAGGTTTGGCACATTTATTAATATAAGACGGGAAAAAATACTTACATAAAAAGCAGAGACCGAATATATTTCCAATTCGGACCAACCTTTTATATTCTAAAAATACAGCCGTGATCTTACACAGACTTGTAGCCGTTACGGTGGTTAACCCCGTTGGCGGTAATATTTCAAGTGCTAATCGTCGAAATTTTTCCTTGACTACACTAAAATGTCTAAAGTTGTGGCCATCATATTCATATTTCTGGGAAAATTATCCAATATAATAAGTTTGAAAAGAGTAAGAGATGACTTTTAAAAGGAAAAGTTGTACGAAAGCAAGTAATGGCTCATCCCGCTCACGATTCCTGCCCCTCAGGCGGAACAGGCGGACCGGCAGCGTCAAATAAGTTTCTAATTGCTTATATTACCAAGTTATATTCGCTCTTGGAAGTAATTAAGTTTGAAAGTTAAGACCACATTCTCGTATTTTACCAAACTTATTCAAATTTTTCACACCGCGCGGCTGAAGTTTAATTTCAGTGTTAAAGCAAGGTGTGCAAGGCTCTCGTAACAATGCCTTGAAATACATCGTTTCTTTAAAGTTACCTAGAGTAAGACCCTTCTATGATGTTAACAGCCTCATGCAAAGCAGCATGCCACAGCAGTGGACGAATACAAGCACGCTGTGATGCGACGGTACATACCAACATTACTCAGACGCATTTCGCGACATATTTAAGTTATAATTTATTACTACTGTTAAAATGTAATAAACTTGAATAGGTTTTCAAATTGCTTCAGAAAAACAATGGCCATTTATGTGACCATGAAACGTGGTTTTTATTACAAAATATTATGCTAATTTAAATTACTTACCGTAAACGCTAAGCCTTATGAAAATTCACGAAGTTTAAACGACATCATAATTTTGTACTTTAAATAGGTACAGTGTGTAGTCATGATAACGTGTAAAGCTTGTCAGAAAACGGATACTTAATAAGTAATGGAGAATAAATTACTTTTATACATACCTATCATACGCATTAGAAAGAAAATCAATTGAATAAAGCGCCAAAAATTGGTAATTTTGTATGGGAATCTCCAATTCGGATTAGATGGCCGGAGCGAAACCGCGGGTTAAAGTCTTGCAATATAAAACCTACTGAGAATCGGTTGAGAAGGAATCATTAAAAATTCCGTCGCAAGAGTTGAACGAAATTGACGTTAAATAATACCTTTTTAAAAGGCGAGCAGACGCTTAAATTCAGAAGATATGAAGAAAATGTGTGTGGCATTCTTGTTTTCAAGTTGGCAATAACACTGGTGTATATGGAGCGTGCATGTGGCGTTTCTGTGGTAGTAAATTAAGTAGCTAGAATAGCTTGTAAAGATATACGAGTTCGGCGCTCGCTATCAGATCATACCCAGTCCAACGTTGCTGCGGTTTCTGCTTTCAAGCTGCCGTAAAACTTATTGCTTTCGTTTATTGCATGTACATTAGGTGGGTATGATACAGCAACCCCTTAACAACCCGCTATGGAAAGCATATAGTTTATAGAATCAACAATAAAATAATTATTAGCTACTAGCTATATTCTATAAAATACAATTGCCTAAACTGACCTGTGATTGTGTAAGTAGGTAAATCGTATTCATTGTACAACTCCAAACGTGTGACACTCTTTTTCACTAAAGCTCTTTGATAAGATTCTTATGTACGATAAATCCCTTCTCAGTAGGTATATTGTTTTTGAACTTTTAGTATATTATCATAGATTCAAGGATTTGAAGTTTGGCAAGGAACTGTCAGTATAGAACGGTAGGTTAGTGTTAAGTCTTTAGTTGAAGACATATTTTTTTTGTTCAATGGTGCATTCCGAACCGATGGTAGAGTTTGAGTACCTGTTATGAATTATGAGTACCTATTATAACATTCACAAGTTGGCTATCCTGTCCTGTTATTAATCCTAATAATATGTATTATAAATGCGAAAGTTTGAATGTCTGTATGGATGGATGGATGTTTATTACTCAATCAAGCCGCAACAATTGCAACGATTTAGCTGAAAGGCACAGAGATTATAGTTCGGAATAACACAGACTACTTTTTATCCCGGAAAATAAGAGTTCCCGCAGGAATTGAAAAACCCTTAATCCACGCGTACAACGTCGCGAGCATCAACTAGTTTAAAATAAATCTTTTTGATATTTTTTACAGTCATATTATGTAACTATACCTACTCGCAGGAAAAATGTGTTGAAAAAATGACAAAAAGCTGCTTTCATTCTTCCTTATGTTAAAATTTAAATTTTGTTATGGAAACAAAATAAATTAAAAAGGGCGCGAGCAAAGCTTGGTTTATGCTAAAAAAAGATTTTCTTGGGAGAAAATAAAGAAGGCCAACTTAAATTTAGTATATCGGTCTGCGAGTGTTTACGAGGCAGGCCCCTGAAATAAACAAACCGAAGGCGATGGTAAAGCACAAAGGCCAGGTTTCGTGAAATAGCCGCCTATTTTCATTTTCTGTTTTATCGCAGCTGGAAAACAAATGAGAAGCATTTTTGTGGGCGACGATGAAGTAATTACTTTAAAAAAATCGCTTAAACAAGCGATTTAAAACTAAACGCTACGGCACGGCCATACTTTATGTTAACCGATGTTCCGTTTAATACTGAATCACTTAATTGTAGTTTTCCTTTTTGCAAAACGTGGTATCTCATATTAATTTTACCTCGAAATCCGTATAAATGTTACGGTTGATGCAATGATGTAAAATATATAAGTCAATGGGTTGATGTGATTTATATAAAATTTTATCAAAATGCCGAAAATTACTAACCAACACGTGAGGTTATGATTTTATCACATTGTGTGGTACTTTTCACCTACGGCTGGTAGACGTACCTATAATAAACTTTAAACGAGACACAAATTGCAGTAAATTAATATATATCCGCCATTAAAACATAATTTATTTAGAAAAAATATTACTTATTTTTCTCTAACTTCATAGATTTTAAAAAGTTCAGTTCATAAGGTATTCAGTTAGCATTTACGCAAATCCGAAAACACATGAGAAAAAGAATCTTACTTTAGCGAAGTTTGCATGAAAATAAGAAATATCGAAACGAGTAGGTAAATATTAAATAAGTCTCGTGAAAGAGAATATTTATGGAATTACGAGGCGAACAATGCTATGTTAATGTCTTCGAAATATCTGCTAAAGATGTACGTGCGGTTCGTTACTGGTCTTTTACGTCTTGTAAGTAGGTACTATGTTTTTAGAGTATGATAAAGAAAAGCTCTCGAACTATTTATGAAAATAGTCTAAGTCTAAATCTCGCTCCAGCTATTTATTAGAAAGCTTTATATTATGACGGTAACTAATTTTAATTTAATTTAATTTTTTAGTCTTTCGTAAAAGCAACAAGCAAAGGATGTCTAATTTCTTCTGAACCTTGTTCAAACAAAAAAACTTCAACTTGTTCAAAAAAAGTACATTCGAATTTTTTTCATAGAATATCGTTAATATACAACACAGAGAATATCTGAGAAAAACAAAACATGTTTAGTACGATCCTACATATAAAAGTATATAGGTTTATCCAAGGCCCCACAGTGATAAAAGTTGTAACAGTAAACAATGAGCCTAAGCACCCGCCTTTTTACTACGCTTTGGAACCCTCAAAGTGAGTCAAGATCGTAATAGGTTATAGAACTTGTAGCATAACACACGTCTACATTGTTTAAAAGCATTAATAAACATGCATAGACCCATTCTTGTAATTATTATTTATTCGACTATTCTTCACCAATATACTTAGCTGCAATATAATCTCTTTGTTATATCCGCATTATGGCGCTAACTGTTTTAACACATGTATTTCATTGAACACAAGTTGCAAGAGAGGCAAAATTAACATTGGCTTGGAAGTCCTGCTTAGACTATCGATAAATAAATGCGTCCAAATATTTTATAAATAAAATGTCAATAAATTATATATCCTATGCTATTTCCTGTTAGTATTATAAATACGAAAGTTTGGATGTATGCTTGTTTGTTACTCAATCACGCAACGACTGAACCGATTTAGCTGAAAGAAACAGAGATAGGTTATAGTCTGGAATAACACATAGCTTTTTATCCCGGAAAATATGAGAGTTACCGCGGGAATTAAAAAGCTTAATCCACGCGTACGAAATTGCGGCCATTAACTAGTTTAATAAAAACACTAAAAATACGTTTGTGTATGGACTTCTCAGTTATAGACATTTGTGTATAAAGAACGACGTAACACTAACTTGCAAATTAAATTTAAAATGGTTTAGTTTGTATGTATATGAGGGAATAGACAACAATTGTTCGTGTGCAGGGGTAAACGGAAGGCCGGATTCAAATTAAAACATTAACAATAGGTAATTCTCAGGTGGTTAACGAGCGGCTCGAACCATTTTCACCTTTGAAACTCAATTATTATATTGTATATTAACGATACTGTGTTCCCGCATTAACCAACACAATTAATGGAACAATAATTTAATTCATCCCGTGCTTCAATATATTCCAATTTTATCACGCAATCAGCATCTATAGGGAAAACTAGTATTCACATTCGTAATCAAGTAGAAAAGTGATGTTGCAAAATACTTTTAAGTTTACTATAATAATACCTAAGTGTTTGGTACTACTACTAAATATAAATAAAAACCGGCCAAGTTCGAGTCGATCCCGCACATGAAGGGTTCCGTACCATCTACCTATTACGGTTCATGAGATACAGCTCGCAGACAGATGGACGAATGGGCAGCGAGGTTTAGTAATAGGGTCCCTTTGGCACCCTGTGGTTATGGAATCCTAAAAACTAGTTTCGTAATACGAGTATGTATACATCCACATTACATACTCGTTTATTACATACTAGCTGATGAATAAAGCCTTAATCCACGTGGATTAAAAATCCTGTGGAAACTCCTTGATATTACGTTATAAAGAGTATACAAAGTATGTCCTTCCTTAGGATGCAAGCTCTCTTGATCTATTTATTTTAATTAATTCTTGTATTATTAATGATTTTTCCCCCATCTTGTACAGATGATAAAACTTACACGTGATTGACGCAGTATTCAGCAAATAGCTGGTATACCTAGAGTAGAGGTATTCATTATTCAGTAGCTACGAGCAAATGCTCAAGTATATAAGGAACAAAAGATAGTAAGTGGAGAATGAATGTGTATCGTAAAAAACCGTTCGTTCGGTCGGGAGAAGCGCTAATGAGAGGGCATAAAGCGTGACGTCGTAAAACCAGCGCATTAAGCCCTCGCTGCCAGAAGCTGCCAGTAATCTATTCCGAGCTATTTTAATTAGCATCGTAGTAATAATAAAGCGGGGCGAAGTTTTTGTGGCGTCTCGGACGATGCTTCCCGAATCGTGGAGCCCGGCTGACGCCATCCCAGCCAGCGCGGCCGCTCCCGAGGAATACTTATAACAACTTCCCGGTCTGTAAACTTATCGAGTTCCGTGCTCAAACTCATAGCTATAATAAATGTTTGCCGATGAGTTGGATATTTGCGGTGCTCGGATAAAGTGGATGTCGAGCCTTGGCGGAGCTGTAATATTCCGGCTTCGTAGGGAGATTTTATTGAACGCAATCTGTATTATAGCATAACACGCTCTTTGTGATAAGTATTTCAGGTATTTAATATCCATGCAAAGTTATTTATTGTTACAAGTTTTTAAAATTAAACGCATAATATATTAATTTAGAGCTTGCCCTGTTTTCTCCAAGTTTTATGATTTACTTGGAAGCTATCTCAGTTTAAAATTAAAATTCCTACTTGAATATTCCTTAAAGTAACCTACCTGTAATATTCCTTTTTATTTCACGTTCCCATGGATTTTTTTTCCTATTCCTATTAATATTATAAATGCGAAAGTTTGGATGTATGGATGGATGGATGTTTGTTACTCAATCACGCGGCAACGACTGAACCGATTTGGCTGAAAGGCACAGAGATAGATTATAGTCTGGAATAACACATAGGCTACTTTTTATACGCGAACGAAGTCGCGGGCATCAACTAGTAAAACCTATATCCATCGGGACTCTTTTTGTTATATGTAAATTACCAGAGACTTTAAGAGACTTGTAAAAATCATGATAAGCGAAACAAAAAAAAATTCTATTCAACAAAAACATAAACATAAAAGTTTAATGAGTCTAAGATAGGATCTAGAAGACAGTCAAGAAGAGCGTATCTCGCAAACGTAAATCTTCATAACGCAACGGTCGCACAATCACTTCCCCGGGCACTTGTTTCACGCTCCTTTTCCCTCTGCACAACAATAATGACGAGGTCGAGGTGAGACAGTGAAGAAAAGCTTATCTCGCCGGCGGTAAATCTTCTAAGGCCATTCGCACATGGACCAACAACAAATTGATGTATGGTCAAATACTCGTATGTGCGTTAGAAAAGTCAGTTCTGACTGTCATGTCTGCAAAAGTTATAATGCGTATTCAAAGGGTTCGACCCTACCCTAGTAACATAAAGAAAACAATTATTTTTACTTGTATTGTACTCAGGAAAATTCATCGTGGAAGCACTGTATACATAGCATAGTTTCAATAACTATTGTAAAATTTTTATTTTATTTTTTTTGAAAAGAGCAACCGCCGAGTTTCTTGCTGGCTCTTCTCGGCAGGAAAGGCATTCCGAACCAGTGGTAGATTCATTGACGATTCAAAAGTGCTTGTAAAAGTTTATTTGAATAAAAAATATTTCTATTCTATTCTATTCTATTCAATTACTGATGCACCTTGGTTTACACGAAAAAGTTCATCAACATAATTATAGAGCTGCCGCCTGCCAACAATCAGCGAAGAAATAAGTAAGTACAGTATAAAGCACAAGGATGAGCTCACTAAGCATCGTAACGTGTGTGCCAACTCACTATTAATAGCCCCAAGGGTGAAAAGACAAACAAACTGACGTGCTCGTTCTATGACGGACGTTCGAGTTATGGCTCCCACGTCTACAAAAGACAATTCGAAGCACAACTCATTTGTTTATAGTCTCGCGAATAATTGCAGATTCAAAGGGGGAAAAAGAAAAGTCAGTTTCGCTGTTCTCAAAAAGAAGTGAAACCATAGCGAAACTGCCTGCTCTAAAACAGCCATTTGACTATGCGCCTATCCCTTTCGTTCCGCTGCTCTAATTTCGCGTCGGAGATTTGCTAGGCAGTCCAAGGGCAAATTAGCAACTCTATTTTATCCAGCAGGCACTGGTTTGATACCCTATTCCCACTTGCACTATAACAATTTGACTATGTAAAACATTAGATACTTTATGCTATGTTAAATGCCTATATATAAAAAAACACAATCTTTCACATCTTATTAAGAGACAATTTTCACAGCGCATTTTCCGTTTATACTACAACCACAACCTAGAGGCGAGGCAGCAAAGGAAAGCTTATCTCGCACCAGTAAATTATCACTCTCTAGCATCCACTTGCTTTACCATTTGCGTTCGCTTGCACCACAATAACACTAGGGTAGAGATTAGGTAGTAAAAAAACTTGTCTCGACGCAGTAACTCTGCAAACGCAATAGCTCTACAATCGCTTTCGCAAGCAGTTGTGCCACGCCCCGCCTCTGACTGCACTGAAATTCTTTTCTCGCCGTAATTTCTAAAACTTTTGTTTTATTTCGAAGGTTTTTAATGGAAGCAGCAGCTTCTTCCACAGGAAACATGCTCTATGTTTTTTAATATTTTTGTTATGTACTACTGTGTATTTATGCACTATCCACGTAGCTTTATAGTTTAGTGAAATTCTTACATCTAAGTAGGTACAAACCATGTAGTAAGAATACTATTTTTATGGCACCAACTCACTTACAAGCTATACTAAGTTACTATACTGTTAGCGCTATATTGTGTCCAGTTTTAGACACACTTGACTTATTATCGGCCGATGCTTAACACATTTTTCAATGACCTTTTTTGATATCTGGAGCAGCACGTAATAACATTCAACCCAGTTAGGCTTAGGTCAACGCTAAACCTGCAGTTCGGAGTGGCAACATTTTAAGATTAACGAGGCCATATGATTTTATTCGTATTCTAATTGCATATATGTTCTTAACTGAAAAAATATAGGTATCCGAACCAAACTATTAGAAAAGAAACCTTTATGAATAGCCCGATAAATTCAAAAATTCAACTTGTGCAAAACTTTAAAAAATTAAAAAAAAAAAAGCTGTAAAAGATGTCACTTATCCTACCCCATTATCCCTAAAGTTTAGAATGCGAAAAATCTAAAAAAGTAGGGTTGATAAAGGTTTGTGTAAATATGGATTATGTAACTAGTACAGTTTTTTTTAAAAATCAAGAATAATCCTTTACAACAAGCTAAATTATGCGACCCCAAAAAGGGTTTGTATTTGAGGCGGTCAAGTAATTTAACCAAATTACTATTTATTTTTCTTTTTGCAACTCTCCGTGCGCATGTTGGGTTACTTGGCTGGCTTTATTAGGTATTGTCCAAAAATAAGAAAATAGCAGCTGCTTGATCAAATAACTAGAGGCAAATATATTATTATACCCACGCGTATAATTCGCAATCCCGCAGCATATATAAAACACGATAGTGCGTTCATCAAAATAATTAATTATACGTATTCTTAGTAGCGTAGATACCCTGCCCTTATATTAAACTTTATACAAGAATATAATTCAATTTTCGTTACGAGCTATAATTTTCCATAAAATTAAATTGGTAATGTAAAATGAAATAAATAAGAAACTTTAAGTTATTGATAGAATTCAGGGGGCCTATACTACAAACGCTCATAATATGCTTAAAGCAGTATTATTTCAATTTTGTTTTGAGATGTCTTAAATGAAAAACTAAAAGAAATTACTTTAAGGTAGACATTATATGAAATATCGAAATAATTTTGAAATAATACTCCTTTAAGCGTTAATAGTATAGGCCCAGTTATTTTCTTTCTTTTCTGTTCAATTTCACAATTGCCGAATAACGTTTAACCGATGAAAAAATTGGACGTTCTAACGAATTTTACTGACACTATAGAAACTAACATAACGTCTTTATCCCTCGCTTAAACATTAATCGGCGACCGTGAAATTAGCCCTTAATATACTTAACCGTAATTATTCACTAATGGTTACACTAGTGAGTAATGCTTTATTTAAAAACGGTATATTTGGATGAAAATAGACAGTTATCAAGCATTAAGCCTGACTAATGATGGAGGATTCAACTGGGGACTGCAACTCTATGAAAATGATAACATAGGTAAAAACGTTAAAAACCTTTGCGCGCCTATGTACATTAATTTTATTATAAGATTCAATTATTGTAAACACCATTTTTTGTGAGTAGTAATAAAGAATAGTCTACGTATCTGTAATTGGTACGCTAAAACAAGGTCGTATCCAATTATATATATATAACTAGCTGCTGCCCGCGACTTTGTCCGCATAGATTTAGTTTTTAATAATCCTACGTGTATATATCTTTGATTGTTCAGAATGAAAAGTAGCCTTCGGTTCGGCTCTCGTTGGTTGACCGCCCGTTCAGTAATTCGTTTTCGCTTAGCGTATTTTCTTACTTTCCCTCTTTTTGCTCGACTTCTAAGGGTCGTACCGTGATGTTAAATAGACTATAACCTTCCTCAAGGATTAGGTTAACAAATGCAAAAAGAATTTTTCAAATCCGACGGGTAGCTCCAGAGATTAGCGCGTTCAAACAAACAAATTCTTTCGCTTTATTATATAAATGTACTTATAGATATTGTCATTTACATTATTCCACTCATATCATTAAAACCAGATCCGTCCAGAAACACAAAAATATGCTGACTAAATTTATTGAATATTGAATAAGATAATCCCATAAATTTCCGTTTCTTCGGAACAGATAAGTAGCTATGCTACTTTTTATTATGATTTTTATCCGTAAGTGGCCATAAAACGGCGCTGCGGTCTTTCATGTAAAAAAGCTCTTTGTTTCAGTCACAATTGGGAGCCTTCGATCGAAGGGACAAGCTGTAATATTTGATATTAAAAAAGTTTTTATAAATTTCCTGACCACAAAGATTTATGCAATCAAACTTAATATCTACTTTCTCTTCAGAGAATTCTCTCAATGAATCGAAAGATATATTAGTAAGATACGAAATTGTTGTATTGTTTAATTAAATTAAAGATTAAGATTGAAATAACAAAATAACAAATGTATATTATAATAATAAAATATAAAAATCGAGTGGTGATCGACAGTCTGGCTAAAACTCAGAATCGACTTGACCGATTAGAATATTTTTTTTGTTTTGTTCGCTCTAATACAGGGGTGGTTTAAAAAAACAGAGAAACCCAAAAGAACACCTGAAAAATCAAACTTGGTAATCTTGTATAGGAATCAACACTTCGAATTACTTTTGATAGACGAATAGATGGCGGGAGCGATGCCGAAGGTAAAAGCTAGTTAAATATAAACATTCTGAAAACCCACTGCACCGATTGAGAAAAAAAAAATCAGTTTGAAAGAATTTTATATTCGGACCTGGATCACCTTTTGCAAGGTTCGGGATTCGAATTTCAGGCACGAAACACTCACTTGAACCAATTAAATATCGCGTAGAAGTAACGGCGTTATAAAATTTTAGAAGTAAAAGGTTAAATTAGATAGAAAATAATAAAAATTACTTTATAATAAATAGCTCTATCACAATGATTAGCCACTGTTACCGTAGTCATAAATAAACATCAAAGAACGACACTGATAATTAATATACGTACAATAAATCCTTTCGAAGAAAATGCCAACAAAAAGTTCCATGCAAATAAATTTTGCGCAGAGGAAATAAACTCTTCCAAAAAAACGTAACGATTGCCTTAACACACAAGTCAGTACGGAGTTAGAATAACTGCCTAATATAAATAGGGACAGGGGACATTTGTCCGGCAAAATGCCCGCCTAGGTCAGGTGGCACACGGTAAAAGCGTTGAAAGCATACATAAATTTGAACTAGGCGAAGCCCGTATAGGGCGCAGGTGGCTTGAAGTACAGTAACTAACACAAACTTTATTTATGTCTCGATGTATAAGATTAATATAAAAATCGTTAAGTTCTAAGCTGTTTAATTTATCTTTCTATCTTAAGAGCCTGGTAACTAGATATTGATATCTTACAGTATTATAATATATAGTATAAATGGATTTAACACCAAAACCTTTCACATAGGTAGAGAATAACAATTCAAATCCGAATTCATACTGCCATACTATTCTCACTCTGTACTCATCCTACTAATATTATAAATGCGAAAGTTTGTTTGTATGAATGGATGGATGCTTGTTACACAATCACGCCGCAACAACTGAACTGATTTGGCACAAAGATTATAGTCTGGAATAACACAGGCTACTTTTTATCCGGAAAATAAGAGAGAATGGGAATTAAAAAACCTCAACACACGCGAACGAAGTTGGGTACATCAGCCAGTCCTATCACATCACCACTAATCAGTAATTACACTAATGTTATAAAGGAGAATTTAGTATGTGTGTATGTGTATATGTTTGTTACTCCTTCACGCCACAGCCAATTAACTGATTTGGCTGAATTATGGAATGGGGATAGCTCATACCTAGAATTAACACATACGTTACGGCTACGTTTTAATGTGGAAAATTAAAGAGTTCCCGCGAAAATTGGAAAACCTTAATCCATGCGGACGAAGTCGCGGGTATCAGCAGGTAATATAATAAACGCTAAATTCAATGTGTGTCACTTCGTTACGGGATATAAAAAAAAGCTAAATCCATGCGAGCGTAGTCGCAGACATTAACCAGTGAAATATAATGAGATCGAAATTCGTTGGGAGTATAACGTCGGTACTCGTATGTATGTATACCTATCGCGCAGATAGACTCCACTAACGAAGTAAACAATCGGCACAGAGAATTCCACCCGAGAACGTGAAGCGGACGACTCTAGCGCCAAGACAAAACGCTGATGAACCTGATTATTTTGTACCACAGCCTAAACAAGCTAATGAGAGTAGGAAAGCGATTCGGAAATACAAGAACTTTTACTTGAATACGACTTACCCAACAGACTTGCGTAAATCATGTTACAAATGACTGTCCAGCGCGGAAATGCAGCCAGGATTCTTAGCACCATTCCAAGCGAGCATGATTTGTATAGTAATTATATCAAAGGTTTGTTAAGAAAGTTTGCCAGAAATGTACCTATTTTACTCGTAAAAAGTTTAAAATTATGCTTAAATGCAGTTATCAAGCCTTGAGGGGTTTAATTGCCATTTTTAACCGACTTCCAAAAAGAAGGAGGTTATAAGTATTTTTTTCGAGACCAATGAGCCCTTGTCTGCGATCTTGCCAATGTAAGGCAAATGACGATGCAGTCTAAGGCAGAAGCGGACTAATCTAGAAGAGGTTTTGTACTTGAACTAAACCCAGATCCCTAAAATTTCATCGCTAGGCACCACATCTTGACCGAAATATATGTGAACAGCTACGGACGAAAACTCCTATCAGGTAAATACCGAAGACAAATTGAAAAATCTACTGCGTGTAATCGTACCTACCTTCTTTAGAGCCGTAATCTTTTCAAACTTTAACTCACTGATTAGACCACATGAAAATATAGCCTATAAATACAGCCTTTTATGTAAATATCATATCAAATTAATAAAAAGGTCAAATCAAACATTTATGGGTAAGAACTCATGACCCCTGTAACCGTATTTACGTTAAATGTTTAAAGCAGTCGCCGCATCCTTGGTATAAATTGTATCTGTTACACCTGAGGCATTAATGTTTGGGCATGAATTATTTAGACGCTGTGAGTGTACTGGTAGCCTCTACATTCCGAACGTACCTACTCTAGCTGGGAACGGTTTGCCGCCTGCTAGCCCTCTAACCGACGTCGACACACAATCCTGAGTGGCGCGCTTTCCGAATTCCATTCTCTGAAACAACACCTCCCATTTTGTATAGGTATGCCTTGTTTCCGTTTTCTTATTGCATTGTGCGGTTTGGGACTAGGTACACGTACAATGTAGTCGCAAAGACATTTCCTTTCTAAATAAATGCTAATAGCACAATAGTTTCCCCTCCCTCGTTAAATTATTACAGGGCTACGGAAATTCCTGTTGTAGCCAGTTTTATAAAACAGAACGCCGTTCACAACAAATAACAAAATAATATAAACACAGAACAAAACCACTAAGACGAACTTTCTCTATATATTATGACAGAACTGACAAACTCCGAAGGTTAGTTCTCCAGAGCAGAAGAAAGGAAGCAGGCGTGCACTGCGCGTTATTTACGACTCGCTTTTCCGGCGCCGTTACGACTTGAGGAAATCTAGTTTTGTTGCACCCGGTGCTTGTCGACACCTTCAAGTTTAGTATTATAGCATTTGTCACAAAGTTCAGTAAAGAGTTAAAAATACTTTTTAACAAGAATGGTCTTACAAAAATTGTAATTTTACATTATGTCGCAAAATAACTAACTCGTAAGTGCAAGATACATTTTATCTGGGGAGCAAACTTGCAGGTGCTTCCGAGACATAAAACCTTACTTAGCGAGCCACAAATCCTTGTAACGTTAAGCCGAGATAAAACAGCTCGCGGCAAGCGAAACGGAGCTCAAATTTTTCACCTGTGGACCGCCGTCGAGCGGGGAATGTGTGCCACACGAGTTATTACTTACACAAGAATTATGATGTCCCGTAATGAAACTCTGCCTACCATTTATCACACATCTTAACCCAACATAGTGACATGGTTCCTATATCTGTCTTTACCGAGATACTTTTAAATCTTTTTCGCACACACTTTCAAAATCAGATATTATATGAAATAAACTTCATTTAGCTAGTTCGCAAAGTGATTAACTTAAAAAAAATCTGTATCGTTAACAAACGAAAACGTCAGCCCAACCTGGGAAAAAAAGAACTGACAAGAAATTGGATTTTTTTAAATAACGTAAGTCGTGATTATTATTTACAGGTGGAAATGTCAGACTACTTTTTGTACGATAAGGAACGTCAAAAGCGTTTTTGTAAAAGCCTTTTGAATTACAAGAAACGAAACGAACGAAGCGAACTGGATACGTTATTTAACCAGAGCTACTGAATTAATATAACATTTCGGTACAATATACGAGTCTACTTGTAGCAAAATGTGACATTAATTCAGAACCTCTGATTAAATTGGTACTATATAAGTTCCTACTTGTGATTGTAAGTTAAGGATGATAGTAAGTGTTGCTTAGTATTATTTCAGTTTAGTTTCTGGTGGTGACAATGTAAAGGATATTAGATATAACTGAAAGTTACGCATAAAGCACTCCAATAGAGCAATCGTCCAATACATTTCACATACCTACTTGTGCCTACACAATAAAAGTACATACCTACATAGGTTGCTAATTTCCAAGGTATTCTTTGGAGTGGCACAAATAATTAATATGTCTCCGTACATTTTTTAACTTAGCTCCACATCTATAACTAAGATGTCAACGAGTTTTCAACTCGGGAGGGTGTTTGGAATGGGGATTGGGGAGTAATAAGAAAAGTCCTTCCAGTAAGATGGGTGAGCATACGTTTACTTGAGTCAATAAGTCAATAACAAAAGTTAATGATTTCGTTTTTCCGAGAAGATACATTTATACTTATGTGATTAATGATTCGCAACCGAAGACTGAGAAAAATGATACCGAAAGCGACCTTATGTTTACTACCAACTAATAAAAGTAGTCGCAAATAAATCTGATATATTATATTTTAGTTCTGTATCCGGACAAGTAAATATTGAACAAAGGAAAATAACTCTAAAAGTTTTTGGTTTTACCTTAACAATTTACTTTACTGGTTTAGTACTTCGAAAGCACATAAAGGAAAACACATGATGCGCAAGCTTTGATCAAAATATTACACTACAATATCTTTTTTAAATATATAAAAGGAAAAGGTGACAGACTGACTGATCTATCAACGCAATGCTCAAATTACTGGACGGATCGCACTGTTTGGCATACAGATAGCTCTTATGTTGTAACTTGTAGGCGTCCGCTAAGAAAGGATTTTTGAAAATTCAATCCCTAAGTTAAGGGGTCTAATAGGGGTTAAAAAAATCGAAGCTAACGTGAGCAAAGCCGCGGGCAAAAACTAATTAGATATACATTACAAATTATTCCGATTCAATGCGAGCGAACCTAGTAGTAGAAGAAAACTTTATTAAAATGAAGACAGCTATGCTAGGTAGCTAAGGTGGCCTAATCACTAACGATCGTAAACCTAGTACATATAATATTAAATCACATTTTACTTCGTTAATAAGGAATAATCTGAATTTTAATAAATCATTGGAGTCAGAACTCCTCGATATTACAGGATATAAAGTATCCTTTGTCGTTCCTTAGAATGCAAGCTGTCTTCTTGCCTGTCGAAATCGATTCAGCGATTTAGCCGTGATAATCAGATACACACTTTTGAACAAAATCATTCACAAGAAATTCAGAAGAGATACAGAGATTATTCATAAGAATATCATCTTATAAATTTTAACGGATTTATATTGATTTATTCAAGTTCTAATGTTAATGATGGATAGGGGGAGATAATTTGGAATAGGTTTCGAAGTTCGCTTTGAGGATGTGCGTCGTAAATCTCAGTCATCATTATAAACTTAAAGGATTACCAAGTTCCGTTCAATTTCCAAATTCCAAGCGATGGTGACTTGTCGCTTAGAACACAAGCTCTAATTCACAGCGTCTTCCTTCGATCTTGTGGTGCGACTTGGGAGCCGCTGTAGCCTGATTTATGCTATTTGCGCGTAAACCGGAATTAATGGTACGAGTATGTACGTATTACGCTCGCTCCTTGTTTGGATATATGGATATGGATGGTTAATTTTCAAAGAAGCGTTGATTTGAGATTTAATAAACACAGTAGAGTTAGAGTGAAACAATCCAACGAAATCACTACGTTTGTATGCCACACTTCTGATGCGGCGTCGCAAATGACTTTTCAAAATATTTAATTTCATTGCATTGCCAAATATTTAATTTTATGCATTCCATTACGTGTAAAATAGAGCAAAAAAGTGCGGATTTCATCAACGTCCAGTATGACGTAGCGAGGAGTATATTGGGCGTTCTGACAGTTTTTGTATTGAAAATCTACCGATATATCTTTACGCTCGGATAAGATTTATTTTACGTAGGTTATTAATTGTGAATGAAATTGGTAAGCTTCAAGAATTTAGTAAAACTTTTGCATCAAAGGACATTTGATTTCACTCGACGCGGTATTAAACAAGATTAGATTTCAATAAGACACGAGTTGAGTGAGGACCAAATCTCAAACAGGCTGAGTAATGCGGACGGTCATGCTTCTCTTATTGGGATGTCAGCAACCTCAGTCGCAGGGCTTTGCGACAACCAACAACTATTTACTTAGATAGAATCTTGGAATTAGATGGTACCTACTTTTAAGTAACTGCATGGTAACGCACGTATATGATACGTAGTGTTTAACTAACAGAAAACATAAATGAAAAAGTTTGCGGCCCCTATTTCTCAATCGCTAAATAAACTTTAATCGTCGAATAATTTTTTTTTCTATTATTAGGTAGCTTTTGCTTGCGATTTCTTCCGCAAAGTTAGGTTTTAAAAATCCCGCGGGAACTCTTATTTTTCCAAGATAAAAGAAAGCTTATGTCACTGAGGAAGGATTTTTAGAAATTCCAGAGGTAAAGTAGTAAAGATTGAAATGTATCAAGAAACTTAACTGAATACCGTAATCCACCCGGAAAAGTTGTAGGCATCAGCTAGAAAAACTATTTAAAAAAATTATAACATCTTACTAATATTATAAATATTAGAAAGTTTTATTGTTTTTTGGTACGCCCTTGAATCACGCTACAACAGAGCTACGAATCAATGTGATTTTTTTAATGGGTATAGTTAAGAACACGGAGCGCTACATAGACTACTTTTTATCGCGTAAATTAAAGAAGTTTCCGAGGATTTTAAAAATAAATGTAGGCGGATGAAGTCGCGAATATTAGCTAATCTATAATTATATATAATAATATAAAAAAATATTTTAAAAAAACCGACTTCAAACGCCACTTAAAAGTATAAAATAATTTTAGTTTGTACACGTATGTTGAAGTCGGGCCAGCGTCGCGCATCGGTTTCATCGTTTCTGTTTAGGCCGGTCCGTCTCACGGGCTAATTCAACAAGTACACCGGCCTAATAGTATTTACGATTTAATAATTTTAGTTTGTACACGTATATTGAAGTCGGACGGGCTTAAAATATAGAAACGATGATACCATTGCGCAACGCTGGCCCGACTTCAACATACGTGTACAAACTAAAATTATTTTATACTTTTAAGTGGCGTTTGAAGTCGGTTTTTTTAAAATATTTTTTTATATTATTATTTTAAGCTTTTTAGTGTAGCTTCATGGGACCAATTCACTAGACCATTTGTGTTGCTCCTTAAAAAAAGTATTGAAATATATTATTCCAAATAGAAATTTAGCATATGTATGTATGCTATGAAGAATGCATGGTTAAAATCCTACACATACTCTGATCACGAGCGATTTGCTCTTATTTATTGAGGAGTTCCGTCCTCCATCTCCGAAGATATTCATCAGATCTTCACCAAACTTAAATGGGACCAACCTGACGATATACCCTTTCAAATAAAAAAAAAATTATTAAAATCGGTTCAGATTTGACGGAGTTATGGAGTAACATCGCCAAAAAAAAAAAATTAAAAAAAAAATAAAAAAAAACATACGCGTCGAATTGAGAACCTCCTCTTTTTTTTGAAGTCGGTTAAAAAAGGCTTGTCCTGACTGACTGACTGACTGACTGTCTGACTGACTGACTGACGATCAACGCACAGCCTAAACCACTGAAGTTAGAAACTTGAAATTTTGACAGTAGGTTCCTTTTATGACGTAGGCGAGCACTAAGAAAGGATTTTTCGAAATTCGCCCCCCAAGGGGGTAAAAAGGGGGGTTAAAGTTTGTATGAAACTCCGTCATTTTTCGAGTTATACTCATGAAATTCGGTATTTAGGCTTTAAATTGAAAACAAAAAAGTACGTGTTTCACAGTTTTTAAAAATTCTACCCCCTAAGGGGTTAAATAGGGGTTGAATGTTTGTATAATAGTCCTTCGTTCTTCAAGTTATTTTTCAAGTTACGTTTATGAAACTTGATATTTTGGCTCTTGATTAAAAATAAAGAATTACGTATTTTACATTTTTTTTAAATTCTCCCCCCAAGGGGGTAAAAAGGGGGGTTAAAGTTTGTATGAAACTCCGTCATTTTTCAAGCTATACCCATAAAATTCGGTATTTAGGCTTTAAATTGAAAACAAAAAAGTAAGTGTTTCACACTTTTAAAAAATTCTACCCCCTAAGGGGTTAAATAGGGGTTGAATGTTTGTATGATAGTCCTTCGTTCTTCAAGTTATTTTTCAAGTTATGTTTATGAAACTTGATATTTTGGCTCTTGATCAAAAATAAAGAATTACGTATTTTACATATTTCGAAAATTCTCCCCCCAAGGGAGTAAAAAGGGGGGTTAAAGTTTGTATGAAACTCCGTTATTTTTCAAGCTATACCCATAAAATTCGGTACTTAGGCTTTAAATTGAAAACAAAAAAGTAGGTGTTTCACAGTTTTTAAAAATTCTACCCCCTAAGGGATTAAATAGGGGTTGAATGTTTGTATGATAGTCCTTCGTTCTTCAAGTTATTTTTCAAGTTATGTTTATGAAACTTGATATTTTGGCTCTTGATCAAAAATAAAGAATTACGTATTTTACATTTTTTGAAAATTCTCTCCCCAAGGGGGTAAAAAGGGGAGTTTCAATATTCATAGTTAAGACAGGACAACGTCTGTCGGGTCCGCTAGTTAAACTATAAATATATACAACATTTTTAAAAGGTACAGGTAAGGTACCTATGTTTTGAAAAATGCGCTTAGGCGAGCAGTGTTCGCCTTAACTCTCGTTGGCGCCCTCTACGATAGCACGTAGTACGCGTGCTACGAAGCGCTACGGTCGTAAACTGGAGGACATTATTTTTGTGTCTAAGAGGGCCCGTACACGGTCAAACGTGTTAGTCAAACACGTAACATTTTTACCTGTTTGTCAAATTATTTGATAGTCTGTGGTCGTGTTTGTCAAACAAACTAGGTTTTTAGCAAACAGAAACGGATGGAGTTTGATCGTGTGCGCTGGTATTTGATGACCTTGTTCAAACAAAACCGTAACAAAAACGTAAAATTTGACATAAAAATTTTACGTGTTTGACAAACATGTTTGGCCGTGTACGGGCCCTCTAAGATTTCACCTGGTCGATACTAGAAATCATGTTAAGATCCTCTATGTATGATCGTATACTCAATACTCATATATCCGACACTGACACGAAACTGTAAAATTTTCTGTCTGATACGAGAAAAGTAAAATTGAATGCGCATTAAAAAAAATGCACCCAGCAAAGCAGAAACAACAATAAAATACTAATGGCCAAACTGCGGTTTTCCAGTTGGAGTCGGTCGAGTCGCGGGATTAACGAAAATTAGATTTCAATAAGACGCTTGTGTTGAGGCGAGGAACAAATCTAAAGCGGGTCGAGTAATGCGGAGACGGTCACGTCTTTTAATGCGACGTCAGCACCCCGAGCCATAACGGTTTTGCGACGACGGCTATACACGATTGGATGTCTCTCAACCATGTTTATGCGAAGAACGCTAAAGTATTAACATCTTTACTAATCCTTTCAAATATAATAAATGCGTTTGTTGGTTGGTTTGTTACTTTATCCTTCAATCATGCCGCAACAGAGCTACGAATCGACGTGATTTTACTCGTATGTATGGGTTTAGTTGACGACTTGGAGGGTGATATAGGTTACCCTATATGATATAGGCACCCTAGGTGATATAGGCACCTGGAAAAACAGAGGTGTCCCGAATGTCCCGAATAACTAACGCCATCTGTTGTTTAACTGTAATCATAAATACTCGTAATTAATACAGTTACATTATTACATTGCAGTTTTGTTACATGATTACTGTTTGGCATTATTTTTTATTTCTTCTTATCCGACACCAAATCTTAACGTCTTTAGTAGGTACAATAATTACATAACAAATACTATTTGAAAGTTTAGACATTGAAAATAGCGAATATTTAACGTCGCCATAACACGATCCGGTGCGAGTGTCTATGTATTAACGCAGTCATACACATTACCCTAAATAACGTGATAAGACATAATCACACTCTACAATCTAAATATCTGTTTAGAGACGTGATACAATTATGTAGAACTCCATCGGAATAATAAACAGACTAAAGGACAGTGGAAACAAAAACATATCTAATATCTATAGATTCCGAATACAAGTGTAATGTGTATGTATCTAACGATATTATAGCCGGGATTTTTTCCTTCTTTATAATAAACATTGAGTTTCTTCAGTAAATATACAGCATGCATATAGTTTGATAATATAAAATAAATCTACTCGTAAAGTGCTGGACCAAGAAAAAGGGTCGCATCTTCGAAAAATAAATTACTACTCCCCGATTCGGCCGTTTCAATTCAAATCGAAAGAGCATTTCAGATACAGAGATTTTGCTAGGGACGAAAGCAAAAGAATACAAATAGGCGCATAAACGGAAATAAAACGCTTTCATGAGTCTTTCAAGCGTATTATAATCATTTATCACAGAAATAACAAAACAATCAATTCTTGCTTACAAAGCTTTGATCGTTGGCTTGTTCCACAATCTTTTAATTTCAGAGTGATTATTTTTTAACAATTCATCGCGACCTCACTTGTTGCTTTAAGCTACTAATACTCGATTTCCCCAGTGGCACCTTAACAATTCCTAGCGTAAGACCACCTAAATCTAGAAATCATCCGTTGCGTTTAAGTGCCCCTTAAAGATTAGTGAAAATAAATGCGATGTTAATTGGTGTCACCTAATTGGGCTTAGGCGTTCTTTTTAATTAAGGAATTGTCGGTGAAGACTGGCAGTATCCATATAATTTAAATCATATTCCTAAACTCTTAAATCTTGCTGCGTTATCCAGATTCATCGCAAATCATTTCTTCTGAAAATAACGACTCTATACTGTCACTTGAGGAAATTGACGTTCGAAATTACTGCTGGCAACGTCAAAACGTTAGAGATTACTTTTAGTATGAGTTTGGTTATCTCAACAACGTTGATAAATTTTTAGCATTTAAACAAAATCGTGTCGATCAAAATTAACTTAAAAGTGTCGTTTTAAGTTAATTTTGATTCGTATGTTCAGTAGGAATGCCGATTTTTATTTCGTAAAGCTTACACTTTGCTGGATGTAGATGTATTGACAGACTTATAAGGTGTAATGTTGTCTTGGTACGGTTTTGTTCATATAATTGAAGTCTTAAGGTACTTGTTACTTTGATGTTAAAACATTTCGATATTCTGCATTTACTCGTATCAATGTCATCGAGCTGTATAAACTTATACTAACCCTACAGGATTCATATCATATACCTATCCACAAACCAAGTATATATATATGTAGATATACGAAGAAGGTATATTTCTGAACATGAAATGCAAAGTACGAAGGTAGCTGAAGCTGAATCGAAATAGTTACGATTTGTATTCATACATTTTGTCGATAAGAAATCTATCATTATTCCGTGTAACATGTTTGATTATTTATTCATTACATACCCGTACGCAGTGCACGTTCTCAATAGATAGCTCGCATAATTCGCACAGGGATGCTTTGCAACCCAACGATACAATAGCAGATTATCAAACAAAATGACGTAAATAGTCCTAAAATACGAGAAACTAGATGCGGGTTAAGGGCCCGCAGGATGTCCGCCCCGCGACTGGAATACCGGATGAGACATTTTCAACCGGCCGAGGACCGCAGTTAACCAAACAGCTCACGGTTTTCTTAAATAAGCTATGACCACAACCAATTTTGTAACAAATTGTAACCGTAATATCTGCTTACAATATTATAATTATGTATATATTTGGATAGTTTGAATATTGTATAGTATCTCAATATTTTGAGAATCTCATCTTCAACGATTTCATTGTATCTTCGAACTCAGATATAGCGTAAAAATATGTGCAGTGTTTTACTACGGGGGACGCCCTAATCAAACGAAAATTTTCATTTTACAGCTTAATATTTCCCAAACGGACCCCGAAATCCCACACAATGAGATAGACGCGTAAAAAGAATATCATTCCCCCTTTACCCAAAATAATAACTTGTTTTTTTCAAATTTTTATTGTATAACTTTTTCGGCGTAATGAATATGCAACCTTGCCAAATTACAGCTCTTCAGTACCAATAGTCTCTGCGCTATGCTGCGGACTGACGGACAGACGACGGACTTGGCGAGACTATAAGGGTTATAGTTTTACTACGGAAGCCTATTAAGGAAGAGACGCAATCTCACTCATAACAGCGGACGCTACCATGACACGTACGGAACAAAAATTGCGGCTGAAGATATATTCGATTTTACCAAAAGGATAAGAACAACTCTTGTAACACCGTTATAATTTAAAGTGATTGAACTGTATCTCCCTACCTAACTCGTGTGTTGTTGTTTTGTTAGATAGCAACTATTTTGTAGCATACTTTCTAGAAAATTCAAAGCAATTTTAAATTGCCTGAGAAAAGTGGCTATCGAGGAAATGTACTTTTTGTTGCTTTCAAAGGATCGCTTAGAGAAACTTAGACTACGTACCAGTCTGGTGGAGGCGGAGTTTCTTAGACACGTTTCACTTAAATACCTAGAGATATCTTGTGTTGTGGATCATTTGTGGTAGAGTTGCTCCGCCTAGGTTAGGCGGACAAGATTTATATTTCTTTCTTTGGGGTTTAAGTGCTGTACATTTTTATGGTTTAAATTGCACTTGTTTATGCCTTATTTACTTGTTTTAGGAGCACTTTTAAATGCAAGATTCATACTGCAAAGGTATTTAAACAAGTGTTTAGGAGTTGTACAATTAAAATTTATTATGTTATGTTTTATAAGTAGATTTTATAAGAAGATTATTTGAAACTGAATACAAAATAAATAAAGGTACCTAAGCTTTGAGCACCAAACGTGCAGTAGTGGTGATGTGACAATTCAATTATTATCGATGAGCGACGCAATCTGATTGTGTCTCAAAACAAAGGCCCTGCTAATAGTATCTACCGCGCGCGGATAAACAGTGCGACACCGGGCTTGTGTTGAAAAAATAAAGGCGCGACGTCGCCCGAATAAATGAGAACGGCGATAAACAGAGGATTCGTTTCGAGCGGAGGGTCGATATCGAAATACATTATTCCCCGATCCGAGTGTTCCGATTCAAATTGAAAGAGCACCTCCAACATGAGATTTCTTAGGCGGCGAGTGGGCGCAGAATATAAATCGGCACATAACCAGAAATGGAGAGCCTGTGAATTTACGCTCGCGGGAGACATCTC
This sequence comes from Hipparchia sbordonii, assembly GCA_038048805.1. Taxonomy (NCBI): domain Eukaryota; kingdom Metazoa; phylum Arthropoda; class Insecta; order Lepidoptera; family Nymphalidae; genus Hipparchia; species Hipparchia sbordonii. Next base: position 6,633,601 of record CM076097.1, on the reverse strand, counting down.
TCAGTTTCGTAATAGCAGTGTCGCACCTGCAGTCTATAACTACTCGTATATACTCTATACGTAAAACTGCAAAGAAGGTTGCATGATACTCTGAAACTGCTAATTGTTTTTTTTTTTTTTTTTTTTAATCTTTAATTGAAGGCTTTTACGTTACAACGTATGTCAGCCTTATCGTACCCTAAACAAAATATAAAACTAAAACACTATTTACACATGAATAGACTGAACAAACTGCACGCTTCGTCAGAATTTGGATTTGCCAATAAATTATGAAAGACACCAACGTGCAGTCTGTTCAGTCTTAAATCTTCCATCAACCGGACTCTATCAGACTGATATCGGACACATTCCACCAACAAATGGTGCACATCGTCCAGGACACCACAAACGTCACAGTTAGGGGAAGATGTTTTTCCCATAAGGTAACCGAATTTGTTGGTTGGAATGTGTCCTGATCTAAGCCTATGTGCCAACACTACATATTTCCTTTTCATCCTAGTATAACTGCTCCAAGGTACAATAGGAGGCTCACACTGCAGCGTTCTATACCATATCCCTTTTTCTAGAGATGACTTGTCAAAATACTCTTTCCATTCTCTATAACATTCTTTTCTATATTTTGGTAGTGTCTCGGAATAGTCGACCATAACTTTAACGCTTTTACCTTCCTTGCAGCCCTGTTTTGCTAAAGTGTCAGCCTCTTCATTACCTGACAAGCCTATGTGCGATGGAACCCATTGCAACCTCAGATCCACGCCCTGATTAGTCAACTCATCTATAGTAGCTAGCACTGCATAAGCTACCGAAATACCTCTAATACCAGAGGCGGATCGAGCTATATGCTCTAGTGCACTTTTGCTATCGGTACAAATGAGAACCTTTTTATAATTAGTCATCTTAACATAAGACAGTGCCTCCGAAATTGCAATGAGTTCAATCGTCATAATACAAATTTCTCCATCTATCCTTAAACAATCATTATCGTATAAGTTACAATCCTTTTTTGTAGCAACAAAGAAAGCCGCACCTCGCCCTTCATCACTTTTTGACCCATCAGTATAAATAACAAACCATCCTGCATATTTTTCTCTAAGCTCCCTAACAACCTCAAATTTTAAATTATTCACCTCACAAGATTTCTTGGATTTTTTAACACTTTCTAAATTACATTTAACAATATCTTGAATCTTAATATTAGTAACCCAAGTCCTTAATGTAAACATTTCAAGACACTCAGAAGAAACAATAGGTTCCGCCTTTACCTGATCATATACTGAAACAAGTAGAGGCACCCTTTTATTTACCCAATAATTATTATTACCATTACAAAAACCACTTAGGACTTGAATTAATTTAATAGTCTCATTCTCTTTCCAGGATAGTGACTTCAAACAATATTTAATGGCTAAATACTTCCTTCTTTGTTTCAATGGTGGAATACAAAGCTCACACTCCATAACGTGGATTGGAGTAGTTTTTATAAATCCTCCTGTGGTTCTTAATGCTTGATTTTGCAACCTATCTAATTTAGCTAAATGACATTTCGCACTATTATCGTATATAAAAGACCCATAGTCAATACGACTCCTTATTAACGCTAAATAGATCTGTCGCAAATGTTTAGAGTGCACGCCCCAGGCTGCTCCTGCCAAAACATTAAGTAAATTTAAACATTTTTGTACTTTAGAAACAGTTTCGTTAATGTGCTTACCCCAACGCAAAGATTTGTCCAACCATATACCTAAGTATTTGTAAACCTCCACCAATTCCAAGGAAAAGTTGTTTACTTTTAACCCTACTTGTTGTCTTCTATGACCCCTACTAAATATACAACATTTAGACTTTTTAACAGATAATTCCAGACCAAGATCATTTAACAATTCATTAAATATTATCAACGCTCCCTGTAATTTGCTAACACTCTCAAGAATATCTTTATTTGTACTAAATAGAACGAAGTCATCCGCATATTGGCATAAGGAAACATTTACTATTTTATGGAAAATCTTTACTGTTACTATATTAAATAGTATTGGAGACATTGGATCACCTTGCGCTAAACCTTTGTATGCAAATCTAGTAATAAAAGTCCGCCTATCTACATCTTGAATTTTAAGGTGCCTTTCACTTAAATAATTCCAAAAATATTGGCATAATCTTTTGCCAAATCCAAATTCGTCTAGAATTACAGTTAGTTTGTCTATCAATACATTATTGTAGGCTCCATCAATATCCAAAAAACATGCTACTGTTTGATGATTTACAGAAAACCCAATCTGAATATGAGTGACTAATCTTGCCAAACAATCTTGACAGGAACGCCCTCTCCTAAATCCTGACGTAAATGGAGATAGCAAATTATTTTTTTCAGCAAACCATTCAATCCGTTTGGTCAACACCGAATGAAGAATTTTGCAGATACAAGATATCAGAGATATAGGTCTGAGCTTTTTGCTATCATCTGACGTATGGTTCGAATTTGGTTTTGGTATTGGCACCACTAGAATATCACGCCACTGTACTGGTATATTGCCTGTGTCTACTATGCGATTGTACAAATCCAGCAGGTAGAGTTTTCCAATCGTTGGTAAATGAAAGATCATAGAATACGTGATTCCATCATCGCCAGGTGACGTATCTTTCACTTTTATGCAATTATACAGTTCTTGCAAAGTAAATGGACTGTCTAAAGCCGAATTCGAAGAAAAATATTCAGGTACTGTCGTAACTACATAATCAGGGGCGAGACTTTGTAAAAGCTCAACTTTTTGGTGATGTGGAATATAACATCTAGGTGATCTAAAACCTTTCATCCAACGTAAACGCTGCCACATGTCGGAGGTTGAAGTTTTTTCATTAACACTATCACAATACTTCTGCCAATTTATTACCTTCTCTTTTTTAATCGCAGCTTTAGCCTCAGTTATTTTTTCTTCCAAAATACCTAAATTATCGGGTGTAGGGTTCTTACGAAATTGTTTCAATGCTAATCTACGTCTAGCTACTAGTTTGGATAATTCTTGATTCCAATACGACTTAGGTTGAAAACCCTGCTTTGGATTATCACAAGTTTTTACCATCGGAATAAACAATTCAGCTGCATTATTTAACAAATTTATAAAGTTGTCATATAATGACTGAATATCAGAATTCAAGCTACATGAAGAAAAATGACTTTCCAAAAACTTTGTGTAGGACTCCCAATCAGCCCGTTTGAAATTACGTTTTTGTGAGAGAATTACTGAATCCTTATAATTAAATTTAATCTTAATGAAAAGATGGTCACTCCCCAAAGATTCATTCATAACTTTCCATTCAAAACACAGGGCTATATCACTCGACACAAATGTTATATCGGGAGATGTCTTCTGAATATTATTATCAACATATTTAATTCTTGTATGATCTCCATCGTTAAGGGATACATAACCAGCATCTAAAGCGGCCTCATAAATATTTCTGCCTCTAGTATCCGTTTTATATGACCAATTTGTATGGTGTGCATTAAAGTCTCCTGCTATTAAACAGCTACTAGGAAAAAGCGAAAAAATATGTTCCCAATCAGAAAGTGAAGTGTTAATAGATGAAGGACAATAAACTAAAATAAGATTCTTAATATCATGGCAATTTAACAATTTTATGCATTTCATTTCTATACCTAAATTATTAATTCTCAAAGGCCATTCCTGAATTTGTATAGATTTGTGAATAATAAAAGCTATCCCACCATATGAGTCCTCTCTATCCTTTCTTAATATATTATAACCACTTATATTAAAATGAGACTCTGATTCCAACCATGTTTCACAAACTAAGGCAATATGAATTTTTTCTTGAGACAATAACAACTCAAACTCAGCACGCTTATTTCTAAGGCTTTGTGCATTCCACTGCAAAAAATTCAATACAAATTCTTTTTTACCATGAGAGTAACTAGCCATTAAACAAGAAAGTAAATATTTTTCCAACTATACCTCCACTTCGAATAAAATTAATTACTAATTCCCAAACTTCCTTAACTAATAACTTACTTATCAATTCAAGTTTAGTTTCCCAACTATTTACAGACTTTAAAATGTTTGAAATGTTCTTAAAAATTTCTAACAACTGTCTTCCAAAACTTTTTTCATACCGTTTCTTTTTATTTACTTGTTCTTCTCTATTCTGCTGTGTATTTTCCTCAAATATTTGTTCAAACCAACTCGCCTCTTGCTGGTCTTCTTTCCTCTTTGCTGGTTTTTGTCTCTTTTTCCTCTGTTTCGCTCCTGGATTTATTATTTCCGACTCAGAATCTTGACCTTCAATCGGTTCACCAACTTCTTCTTTAGACATATTTCCATGATTTTCTGCTGTCACCAGAACATCCCTGTAGGATCTATAGTTTTGAGTCTGAGTCTTGCTTGGTTGTTGAGTATTCTCGACTTCATCCTCTGATAACAAAATATCAGGATCAGTATACTGAGATTTCATCTTCTCAGAGAATATTTTCAATGCATCTCGGTAAGTGCAGTTCCTCTCAGTCATAATTTCTCGAATTTCTTTTTCTTTGAGAAAAGTTGGACATTTTTTATATAAAGCCATGTGTGGACCTTTGCAGTTCACGCATTTAAATAGAACAGTCTCACAATTTTCATGATTACCCCCACATTTTGGACAAATAATTTTTTGGCAAGACCGGACCTGATGCCCAAACTGCCAGCACCCACTACACTGTGTCACAGGAAAGGTATACTTTTCCACCTTAAATCTACAACCAAACCGAACACAAACGCTGGTAAAGTTTGGCTTTTAAAAGCTAGGCGTATTGTTTCCGAATTGACCCATTCACCTTTATTAGTCAACCTCCTTAGCCTTCTCACCGATACTATTTCAAAATCAGCTTTTATATTCTTCAATATATCTTCATCTGTTTCTTCTAAGTCTACTTGTCTAACGATACCGTAAGACAACGCAATCTCATCAGCAGGTTGGATTCTAAAACCTAAACTTAATAATCTTTCACACTCCATCAGTTTATTACCGCTCTCCCGATTTTCAAAAGAGATTATCGCCTTGTAAGGGGTTTTATACAAAATTCTATTGATACCCTTAATATTCTCCGATCTCAACAACTTCGCCATACCGAATTGTTTTGGTAACAAATCTTTAGATATAATGCATACCCGGAATTCCGTACATTCTCCGCCAGTATTAGAATAACTACTAGCACGCCGCTTAGCCCCCCGCTGCACTTTAATAAACCCTTCATCATCAGCTGAAACAACTTCCCTCCGTCTCTTCTCAAGCACTCTCTGCTCGCTCTCATTCCGCTTCGGTATTGATACAACTTGTAGCTCATTCCCGATTACCATTTCGTCCTCAGACATGTTGCAACTTGTATCACTGCCTTCTTGAATCATAATAACCTCCTGTGTACCGAGGTAAAAGGCGCCCGGCGACGGCCGCCCGCACCATCACAATACGAAATTATACAATCCCCAATACCACTATATTATAATAAAATTCACAAGTTTGGTTTTAGTAAAAAGTACTACAAAAAATGTTTAATCGTAGCACAATGCGCTAGCGTCACTCTCGATTAACGACCGACGCGCGCGCCACCTGGACCCGAACTGGCTAATTGTTATAAATTAAAAAGAGCTATAAAATACAAATCAACGTACTGTTAGTCTCAACAACTATAATTTATTGTTTTATAATGATTTCTCAAAATAAATTTCTGACTTATGACGATTAAATTATAATAACACGACTCGCAAGGACCTCCAAGAGGTCTAATGGCGACTTGGTTCAGGATCTTAGCTTTTGTTGTTATACCAGGCCGGCGAGCAGAAACCAGGTCCGTATCCGGGCAGCAATTAAGCTTATTACCAGAACGATACATTTATAGGCATATCTTGCTGATTAACATTTTGTTATTGACGTCATTCGATAATAGTGGTTCAGTAAATGCCTTAGAGTTTAGGGATGTAACAGTACGCAACGAAACAGGACTGCCTGCGATGTATTACACACGACAGGCCGCTCGCGGTCCCCGCATGCGTGGATTAGTCCCTGACTATGTTGCTGCCTTGTCGCGTAGGTACTTAGAAGTATGCTCGAATTAAAAAAACCCTAATATCACTTGGACATAGCCCTTGGAACAAAATAGTTATATTCTCATGTCAAATATTTAACTGACTCGAGTATGAATACAAAAAAAACACCTTTTCTCTCCTCCTTTGAGTGGTAGGTACCCTGTTTAGGATACCTACACAGTTTCGAAACAAAACTACATAAACAAGTACCCAATTTAACCGTAATCCATTTAGTCCAACTCGTGTGTTTCTAACTTCTAACGAAGAAACGGAAAGTATAATGGCAGAAACGAAATTAAGTCTGAACAAAAGTTCCCTCCTAATGTCCTGTCCTAAAATTTATAACCTGTACGCACAAAACATTCAACTAGCTTCAATAAATATCTCTGCGTCCTTGTCACATAGCTACTAAACATAAAGTGAATACTTCCACTTATGCAGCAGAAATGGGACATACGCCTCCCCTCATCGTGTATTCTGCCCAATTCGCAACACGCCCAGCCGATATTTACGTAACAAACGTCTTTGCTGACTCCTGACACACTCTGTCGCTCCGTTGCGCGACAACAATGATAAACTATCTCCACACTCCAGTATTTACCCGACTCATATTTGTAATTCCGCCATTCGTTATCCAAAAAAGGAAATCGCGATAATGTCCCGTTTTATAAAATTTTTTTTTAAAGTTCTCGTGTAATTTAAGGCGACGCCGGAGAACAAACTTCTTTCGTAACATTATTTTTTTGCAATTGTTCTAGGATAATTTTTTACAATTCTGTATGATGTAAGATTTGCTTTGTGCTATTCGTTTTGTACTTTAGCCAGTTGATAATTTCGGAATATTTCATAATTATGTCAATAAGCTAGTAATGGTTTTTGCCTGCAACTTCGTCTGCATGAAGTTAGGTTTTAAAAAACCCGCGGGAACCCGGGACAAAAGGCAGCCTTTGTCAATCTCCAAGTCCTCAAATCTACCCAATTACCAACCAACCCAAGCAAAAAATCACGTTGAACTGTTGCTCCGTCATTGTGGGATTGAAGGACAAACCTAAGAGCAACAAAAAATCACACTTTCACGTTAACTATGACAATTTTTTTTTTAAAGAATAAACTTCAGCCAAGCTGAAGTTGACTACTATCCTCCTATCCCCTCCAAATAAGCGGAAAGCTTGTGCTAGGAGTCGGTACGATATAATAGTGCAACGGGTGGGGTTCGAACCTGCGGCCTTTCAGTTTTCAGTTCGCACCTTTAGCCGCTATTGAGGCTACGACAATATCATTAAGTTTTAATAAAGAATATTGCTTAGTGAGATTATTTGTAGCGTTTATTAGGCTATTGTGACAGAAGCTTTTAAAATATGAACACTGAAGACGCTTTGTCTAGAAGGAAGGATGCCGAGTGAGGCTGGAGGCGGCCGAGGCGGTGGGCGGCCGAGCGGGTGTCCGCGGGCGACGCGCGACGCCGCGCCGCTCTAACTCTATTAAGGACGAGACGCCAGCGTCACTGAACAAGGTGACGCGCCTTCACAATGCCCTATTCAGATTTAAATAGCTTTACGCCCAATTGCGCTCGAATATGGCACGAGCTTTCGGATAGTTATTTCATTAAACAAAGATTTCGGAGATAAGTTCGCTGCACGGAAGAAAGCGCCTCGAGCGTTTAATTTCGTCAAAATACGAGAACAACTCACCCGTGGATAAAACAAAATTAAATTTACCGAAACTCAATTAAAATATCAAACAGGAAAAACAGCGGCACGGTTAAATAGAGTTTGCGTCATATTAAATATTATACAACGTTTTATTAAAGTTAAGCATAAAACAAGGGAATCACATACGCGTTGCTATGAAAACAATGGTAAGCGACATGTTGGTTGGGACTTGGGAGGGGCCTGGGTCGACGTAAAGTTTGGCAATTATGGCGACCGCATGTCTGAGAGCGTCGTCTACACTCATTACAGCTTGCCTACTTGGCTATATTAAAAGCAATGCTGACATTAAATCTAGAAAACATTTATGCAGAAAAATTATTTTTATCGACATCGAGATCTTAGGTTAGTGATTTGATATAATGTTGATTAAAAGCATACTATGAAGTTATCCGATCTAATATGTTTTGCGTAGTGCCAACATATTAAAGTTGTGTTTATCTGTTTAACATAAAATATATATGTAGGTACATCCGTCCATCCTTTTGCTATGCATATAATTTAACACACGCATTTCGAAAACTTGTGAACTTTTGCTTCTTAATGCTCTGTTATCACGGACAAGCAATAAAACCTAGTAAAAACTTGAACCTAGCCATTCCTTGCGTCCTATTGATTTCAAAAAAGAAAAACCTTTTTGTCCTTATTAATTACCGGGTACCACTAAAGTTCAATATCCATGTTTTAAAATTAAAAATAGTTATTACACAATACTGAAACGTCTATATATACTTAAAAAAAAATTAATGTATGTACAAAATCTTACAGAACACGTCAAATAAAATATAAGACCCTCCTTTACCTTAAATGCTTTATCCTTGCCTACACTTATTATGAACAGGATTCTCAAATTAAAGCAATACCTACTTAAAAGGGATCTGGGGGAGTATTCTGTGCGATTTAATTCGAATGCGTAATTAAAACCAAGAACAATGATGGCAAGTGGCGTGTGGTTAACGTAAAAGAGAAACGTAAAAGAGAATCTCGCATAGGACATACGAGATTTGACAGAAAATTTAATAAAAAGAAAGCTAAAAAAATCGTTTTTATTAAAGAACTAGCGGACGCCCGCGACTTCGTCCGCGTTCTTAAATTGTTGAAATTTTTCCTGAATTTTCTTTGTTATAAACCTCACGGAGCCCGAGACCTTTCCAACGAATGCAAAACCGTGGAAATCGGTTCGTGCGTTCTGGAGTTATAGCGTCAGGAAGGAAAACCCGACTTATTTTTATATATTAGATATATATTTTAATGATGTTTTTTTAGAATAGTTTCAATTAGTTTTATTGTTATATATATGTATTTAAAATATACACGGTGAAATTTCATTGGTTGTACTCCCTGAAAGAGGTGAATGTGCTCATGAAACTGAACAACTTTCCCCAAGGAACATAGGTCGAAATATGAAAAAAAATTTGGACCTCCCATAGTAAATCAATCAGCTGATCGTCAAGTTTGTATGGAGGGTCCAATTTTTTTTTTCATATTTTGACCTATGTTCCCTGGGGAAAGTTGTTCAGTTTCATGAGCACATTCACCTCTTTCAGGGAGTACAACCATTAAAATTTCAACCGGTATATTTTAATAATATAAATAATGAAGGATAGTCCATAGGTAATTCTTTTTATTCTCATCATTTTAAATGGGACTTTTAAAGGTGAACTTTATGTGTGTACATTGGTACACACAAAATGTTACAATTAACTATATCCAAAATATACTACCTATAAAACTATACCAATTTGAGAGAATCACTAACAAATCTACATACTTAGTCGAATTACTCAAAGGTATAGGTCAAGTTAATTTAAATTGTTTATTATGTTCATAGAAGTAGTAAAATGCAACTGGTATAAGCAAAGTTAGATCCGTTTAGTATTGAAATCGACTTCCTTACTTTATGGCAAAGTCAGCGACTATATTATGAGGACAACATTTCCACATACTCAGCATTATGTAATTTAGTTCCCAGACGCTGAGAAATGCTCTCGTGATAAATTGCCACGTCATAAAACTAACACTGCGACTCACTTGCACAATAACTTTTCTACGTTACAGTTACTAATACGTACGTATTATATCTATAGTATGGTTCACATTACAAATACGTGCAGCAAGAAAATAAAATAATATAATGCGAACACGATCGTGTCAAATAAATCCACAAATTATTCAGAATAACTTTCATAACTTATTTTTATGAACCTTTTAATCAAAACTTTAGCTTTTGGCCAAAGGCCGAAAATGAACTTTCGAACTTCTTGTCAGGGTTCCGTACCTCATAACGGAAAAAAGAAATCTTATAAGATCACTTTATATTCCGCCAGTATATACGCGTGTCAACGCCGTTTTTCCTTAGTAACTACTCAAGGTATTAAGATGAAATTTATAATGAAAATCAAGGGCTGAAAAACGAAACATTTCGAATTTTTTGAAATGGAGAAGATAACCATTTAACTTGTCACGGGCCCAAAAATATTTTAATTTTTTAAAAAGACTAATTTCGGGTTTTATGCATATCGATATTAGTTCAAGTCTCTACCAAGATACGGAGCCATCGGTGTGAGAATTTGACTCACACTTAGTCGATTTTTCTTACGTAATCTCTCCATAAGAATAATGAAGTTCGAAAGTTCTACATAGTAGATCAACAATGTTCTTTTCGTTTATATTGTTACTCGTATCTGAAAATACTTAATTTACAAAATAATCAAAGTTTTATTTGCAAAAAATACTGTCAAGTATGTTTTGACCACAGAACAAAGAAAATGGTAATAAAACGGTATGAAGGTGTTTTGCAGAGTTCTGCAAATGTAGAGTGCACATCAGTCTTGTTTCGTCAATGACTGAGACAAAAACTAGAGAAAATAATACAAAAACGCCCTGTTGAGACTTGAAAAACATTCACACTATAGTATAATTTTTTTTTTCAAAGTTGAACTAGCCAATCTCGATAACAGGTCAGGGTTAGCTACTCAATTAGACTTTGGCGCTACAGATAACGAGTTACCGATACACATCCGATACATTAAATTAATAACTCGCTATAATTTGATTACCTACTACCTTTGATAGTGTAATTTGAAAAGTGTTATTCTTAAATATTATAACAACATAATAATAATACGAAGAATACAGCAGTGATACTCGTAGCCTAATGGTTCCTGTGGTCTTCTATTTGGGGGGTCGCAGGTTCGATCCCGGGCTCCTATGACTTTTTTATAGTTCTGAATATCACATGCTTCAACGATGAAGGAAAATATCGTGAGAAAACCTGTACACCTAAGAGTATTCCATAATGTTCTAAAAGGTATGTGAAGTCTACCAATTCGCATTAAGCTAGTCTAAGGCACGCTAGTGTGGTGCACTATGGTCTATAACCCTTTTTCTAAGAGGGCACCTGAGCTCAGTAGTGAGACGTTCAATGGCTTGTTCATTTTGATGATGAGGAATACAGAATAGAAAACAAAATAATAGGAAGAGGAAAGGATGGAGCAAATGCAAGCAAGAAAAAGCGAGGAATTTCGAGGAAAAACATTGTCACGGCATAAAAAGTTTCCTAAAAGATTTTCGGTCTCCGAAAAAACTAGACTCGTGCACCCAACATGTTGTCAATATTTGGCGTGTTAGCAAGGTAGCTCTTGTTCACGGCGATGTGAAGCGGCGTCTGAGGTTGCAGTTAGACATAATAGATAATAATAGAATTCACATTTACGTGATTGGTAAATGTGAATTCTATTTAAATTGCTATTTAAATGCATGCAAAACAACATTTAAATTGCCAGGAATTACTAAATCACGCGGCAGCCGCGGAGTCCGCGCGGTGACCGCGTGGCATGTGGACAACGTGGCTAAAACCCCGGCCGCCCTTCTCCCCGTCAGTACGAAATTGCTTGCGCATGAGGTTAGACGCGTATTGTATCGAGTTTTATCGTATTCTATTTGGATGATATTAACCTGGAAACATCATTTTGGTGTAGTCCGCGCGGGCCACTTTGCGAGAGCACGTTGTGTCGGCGCGAACAAATTCGTATCAAATAAACGCGCCCTGACGGTAGTTCCACGCGTTGAGGTCAGCGCCGGCGGTCGCCAGTGCGCGCAGCACAGACTCGATGGCAAAGGCCGCGTGATGCGCGGATTATTATAAGTATTACTTTTTTCCAACTATCTACAATCAGTCTGACCGGTTGGCTAAAGGCCACCTAAGCAAGGCACTAACCTGTAAGCTAGGATGGACGGCGAGTTGGAGTAACGTGCGCACTACGGCGAGGTGGCCCTTGTTGACGGCGATGTGGAGCGGCGTCTGGCGGCGGCGGTTGCGCGCGTTGAGGTCGGCGCCGGCGGCCGCCAGTGCGCGCAGGGCCGCGGACTCGTCGCCGAAGGCCGCGTGGTGCGCGGCGCGGTCGCCGTCTCGGTCTTCGGCGTCCGCCTCCGCGCCCGCGTCCACCAGCGCGCGGATGACCTCTACGTGGCCGTTCTGTGCCGCCGCCTGCATTAATGTACTAATTAATTTGTTTTTCTACTAGATGATGCCCCCTTCGTCCGCGAAGATTATGTTTTTTAATTCCCACGGTAACTCTTTAATTTTCTGCGATAAAGTGTAGCCTAAGTGCTATTCTGATGTACAAGCTATTACATTGTAGTTTCATCAAAATCCATCCAGTGGTTTTTCCACAAATCCATCCATCAAACAAAATCCATCCATGTATCCTCACAAGCGTTTGCATTTATAATATTAGTACGATTTTATGGGCTGAGCATATAGTTCGACGATCTAATGATCGTTGGTGTCCCAAGGTGCCAGACGACCTCGCATCGGCAAGCGCAGTGTCGGCAGATCACACTAGGCGATCCAACGACATCAGACGAGTAGAAAGGAGCCGCTGTATACAGGTGGCGCTAAACCTAGGCAAGTGGGAGTCTATGACTATGGTCGATGTGAGTAAATACCTGCAAGGCGGTGTGGCCGCCGTACACGCCGTTCACGTCAGCCTGCGCGCCGTCCGTGCGCGCCAGTATGTCGGCGCAGCGCGTCGCGTCGCCGTTCGCGGCCGCCTTCACCAGCTCCTCGTTCGCGTCTCCGGTCACGTGAGACTCGAAGAGTTTCTTCAACAGTACCGACAGCCGGTCACCTACGTAAAGGTACTGATTTCAAAAACAACTCTAATTTTTAGTGCCTCACAGAAGATCAGCGCTATGTTCTGAAGACAGCATAAGGTGAGTGAAGACCTTTTGTGGAGATCATACCGCATACACCTTAGTAGCTTATTATTATTCGTTTAATTAAATTTCTAATTTGTAATAAGTTTGTATTTATCCCTAAGTAAACCATTCTTTCTTTCATTAATCAAATAAGTAACTAATAGCTTTGTATGGTCCGTCCTAAAATTGCTATTGCAGCAGAGTAGCAACCCCGCACCGTACTGTGGACCGACAATATCAAACGAGTCGCAGGAAGCCGCTGGATACCGGCGCCGCAAGACAGAGGCCCGTAAAAGTCCATGCAAGAATTTTTTTTCCAGCAGTGCAAGTCCAAGAAGGTGGCAGCTTTATAAAATTACTAAAGAGATTTCTAAGTAAGTAATTTTTTTAAATTAACTAAGTAGATTTTTAAGAAACGGTTAGCAACTCAGACACTGCCATAAATTTGTCTTGTTTTAATTATGTCTTAAGTCTGAGCGGAGAGAGAGTGCAATGCAGATCCCGGCCTCAGAGTACGGCAGTAAGTATAAAATGTAATCCACGCTCTTTCAGACAAGTAATAACATAAAGTGCAGAAGCTCTTTTATGATTTATCGAATACCATAACTAAATTCAAATATCTAGATAGTCCATAATATGAATCAACGTCACAAGTCCGCCCACAAAAGTTCGTATGCCACGTAACATGTAGTCTACAAGATCAATATACCTGATGAGTTTCCTGGAATGCTGCCATCGAAAGACGCCACTTTGGTGACCGCGTTCGGATTGTAAGTCCATGAAGTGTTGCAAACTTCTACCTTCAAATCGTTATCGTGATAAATCTGCTGCACGCGACCAATTTTGCCGAGCGTCTACAAGAAAAATCACCAACTAGTTTTATGTCCAAAAATAAATTGCATTCTCTGCAAATATGAATATAAATGCAATGTTTACGTACCGCGCCCACGGCAGACGTTTTGAATTATCGATATAACAGTTACAACTAACTGGCGCTCGCGACCACGTCTATGTGGAATAGGACTTTTAAAAATCCTATGACTATTTGGGGTGGAAAGAACTAGATCACAATATGTTGTATAATTCAATTTATTCGCAATTCGTAATCCGTTAAAAGCATGTAAAAGTTCCGTCATAATCGGTCCAGCCTTACCAAAAATAAGCCTAATTTTCTATTAATTAACTGTCAACTTGGACAGTATAATCTAAATGCAAAAGTGTTTTTGTTTTTTGGTTTGTCCTTCAATCACGCTGCAACAGAGCTACGGATTAACTTGTTTTTTACACGGGTATATTTAAGAACCTGGAAAAGGACATAGGCTACTTTTCATGCCGGAAAATCATATTTCTAACTAATCCACGCAAACCAAGTCGCGGACATGAGTTAGTGTATATATGTATATAATAATTTGAACTTAATAAGAAGCAGTAAGTATGCAGTAAGCCTCTAGGTTAAGATGTCAGCCTCCTTTTCGGGAAGTCCAAAATTCATTCCCTGGCACGCAACACGTTTTAAGCAATTAAATATCACTTGCTTTGTAGTTCTCGCAAGTCACGAGGGCGCGTGAGCTTTACTTGTGGTTACTTCGTGTACGTGCACATTGCATAAGTGTGCGTGCCTATCAGGAGCCTAGGTGGAAGCGGTCAGGTGCGAGCAAGCTCTTGCTCACAATTATACAAATACGACACACGCACAACCATGAGCCACGTGACCTCGTGAATTGCAAGAACTATAACAGTGAAGGAAAACATCGTGAGGGAACACTTTTTTATATTTATAGAGTATAGAAGATTATGAACAAGGTGATAAAGGTGTGTTACAGATTTTTTCAACTTAATAGGTTTTACATTTTAAAGAAGTGAGTACCTTAAATGTTCCATCACGAATTTTTCTTTCACTGATAAAGCAAGAGATATTTAAATGCTTACAATGAGATACACGCCTGCTATTTTTTTTTATTCGATGACAATATAGCCCTTGACTGCGATCTCACCTGATGGTAAGTGACGATGCAGTCTAAGATGGTAGCGGACTAACTTGGAAGGGGTATAGCAGTGTAAATTCAACCCATACCCCTAATCGGTTTCTACACGCCATCGTGCCGGAACGCTAAATCACTTGGTGGCACGTCTTTGACGGTAGGGTGGTGACTAGCCACGGCCAAAGCCTCCCACCAGACCAGATTAGAGACAATTTAGAAATTAAAAATTTCCAAATTGCCCCCGCCGGGAATCGAACCTGAGACCTCGCCAGTTATAAGACTACAGCGCTAATATATAATTATTATTTACTAGTTGATTCCCGCGACTTCGTTCGCGTGGATTAAGGTTTTTTAATTCCCGCGGGAACTCTCTTATTTTTCGGGATAAAACATCCAAACATCCACACTTTCACATTTATAATATTATTAGGATTATTATATTATTATGCCTTTATTCGTAATGGCTGAAAACTACAATGGACGTACCGGTGCCATAGCTTCGGCCCACTCCCCATGTCCCCGCTGCAGCGCCTTGACCCGCTCCTGGTCGGCGCACACCTGCACCAGGTCCCCCACCGCGAACCCGCCGCCCGCGCTCGCCGCCGACGTGGACGCCGTCATACTACCACTGCATACCTACGATAATAGACGCCTTTACACACAGGTTTGTAACTCTACTTAGAGATTACTTAAAGGAGTATAGATTTCTATGTCTGTCATACATCAAAACAAAGCTTCCGTAAATCTAGTTATTCTTTCAGATGTTGCACTTTCATCTGGAGTTTAACATACGTATAACTATACAAAGAACCCTTGAAAAAAATAAATTATTTATAAACAACTAGACGATGCCCGCGACTTCGTTCGCATGGATCAAGCTTTTTTCAATTCCCATGGGAACTCTGTAATTTTCTGGGATAAAATGTAGCCTATGTTTTAATCCTGGGTATGAGCTATCTCCATTCCGAATTTCAGCCAAATCTGTTAATTCATTGTGAAGGAGTAACAAACATACACATACACACACATACACACACATACACATACAAACTTTCGCCTTTATAAAATTATAGTGTGAAGTGTGATGTGATGTGATTTTAGGAAAATTTTCGTTGGTCCCAACCACATCTCTCTCGTATCCGATCTGGAGTTCAGAATCGAAAAGAGGCACAATATGCATATCAGCATTAAGTCCCCATATTTTATGCCAGGTGTGGTCACTGAGTAGATGTTTGTTTAGGGAGTTTCTAACTGTTCTAAAATTTAGTTGACTGTACTGTGACAAATCTGGCGGTGAATGATAATTTTTGATTTTAGCCTAATATTAACAGGAACATAAAGACACAAAATACAATTGTTTACTCTACCTTACCTTAGTTAGCACAGCAGGATTAAACGTCCACCGGTTGCCGCTGGGATACGTGACAACAATATCGTGATCTTCGTCTATGCCTACGACGGTGCCTGTCGTACTGAGGCATTCGAACATCCCGTCCGTCCAGCCACCGTGACCGTGCTGCAACGACTGGACTATTTCCAAGTCCAAATCTACATTTACCTGAAAGAAATAATGACAATTTTTAATAAATTATATCAGCCTATTATATCCCACAGAAGACTGAGGTTGGCCACATCAGAAATTGTCTTATTCTAGCTAACTATTTCTGATATGCAGCAGAGAGGAAAATATTGTGGTGTTTTACTCAGGCAACATTGTATAGCTCTATTCTATCACACAAGTAAGCTGGGCGCAACTCGCAAGAAAATACGCGTCTCGTTCTAGGCGTGAATTCTTGATGTACAGTAAGGTACGAATAGGTTAGCGGTATATAAATCTACTAGCTGATTAAGGTTATCGAAATTCTACTCTTGGTACTCAATGAGGCTCAATGCCCCTCTGTGGTACCCAAGGAACACTTTCCCTATTAATATCAAGTAACAACCACTACTGTATGATGCTATTCTATCGTTATAAATTGCATAATGATGGTACTGTTTTTAATCGACGAAAAAAGATGTTCTCAAGTTGTGACTTATATTTTTTTATAGATATATGAGAATGGAGATCAACCATCCATATCAACTTACTTGATCACCAACTTGGAGACCATGAGGCCCTGTTCTTCCTGGGCCCAATTCCCCTAAAAGTGGTAAATGCTCCTTGTAAACATTTTGGCCTTTTACATCATTAACCACCTGAAAAAAAAAATAAACACATTGGTTGTAATATTATGAGGGATTTAGGGATCATTCCTACTTTGATAAAGCCTGAATTGATCAATCTTCTTAAAAAAATATCTTTGTCACTGTTATTACTACAAAAAAATATCATTCAGTAAACAAGGAAGTGCAGAACAAATGGAAACTAAACTAAACCTTGAAATGCTCAGAATGTTTAGCAACCAAATTGGATTGAGTTTATAAAGTATATATTACAGAAAATTTTTTAAAGCTTAAGCTTACATTTTAAGTCTAATTGAATCAAAAAAATTCTCGTGAGATATCGTCCATGTCATTATCGCAAGATAATCCCATTGATATTACCCTATTCAAATACTAACAGATTGGGTATTGCACCTATTGTATTACAATGTAATGTTACACTGTAATAATTACAATATATTTGTGAGTGAAGTATGCAGAAGGAATCGAGTCATGAATATTAGCATTTGAACAGGATAATAATGACAGTAGTCCATTTAATTAGCCTCAATATACTTGACTTAGGTTTAGGTTTCTTATCTCCACATATATGCATACATACTTTACCTTTAAATCTGCCATTCCTTCAAAGCCAACCCTGTACAGATTTTTGGCTCCATTATCCCATACAACATAAGCGGCAGAACGCGGGCTAGCGGCCGACCAGTCTTGTACTTCATTAACTTTTCCCCTTCTCCCATTACCACCATCTTGGTCCTCCCATTGCCAGTCCACCTGGAACATACTGTATTAGTCAGTTAAACCCAAATACTCTCAGTACTTGTAGATCAGTCTTCAAATTATTGCCATAAAGACTAATGACACATGGGCTCTGAGATTTGGTCATTTAAAATGGTAAAAGAGACCAATGATGGAGAGAGTTCAATGTGATCGAAGAAATGAGGAAATCAAGAGATGAATCTGAATCACCAACATAATAAGAGTTGCTGAAGTGGCAATTTAGCAAGGCACATTATTTGAAGGAACCAATAGGTCACAGCATGCTGGATTTTGCATCAGAAAGGCAAGTGTTTGCAGATTTTGCTTGTAAGCAAAATGTTGAAATCTCTACAAGATATTATGTAAGTAGTATTGTATTTGTGTTGTATTTGTATTGTATTTAAGGAGGGGACACCTGCCAACACCAGGTGGGTGATCAGTCCTATGTTGGGACTATGTAAGTAATAAACAGATATCTAATTTCTCTTCATCACATATTTCATTTCAGATGGATTAATGGAATCACATTACATTATTTATCCAAAGAAAAGAGTAGAAAGAGAAAGAAAGTTTCAGCATTTATAAAACATTGTAGTAACTAGTAAGGTAAGTTTAACACTAACCCCTCTAACAACTCTTGCCCCAGGGAATATGCCTCTAACAGCTTGCTTTTTGCTTTTACGTCGAGGCTCCACCAAGCACCGTTGTGCTCCTGGAGCACTGATACGGTAAAACCTGTGGCGTAGATGATGCTTGTCGCCATGGTAGCAAACAGAGCATAGATCGTAATTACTACACTCGGCACACTTCCACCGAATACCTAAAATATAACAAAAATAAGTTTTTCATCTACATCTTGTCTAATAACCTAGATTGTATTTGGTATGAATTATTTTGAGTAAGCTTTATGAATAGTCAGTAACTTAAGCATTCAGGATTGTAATCTCCAACATTCTCTCATTGTGGGCAGTCAAAATTTGTAAACAAATTAGTAAATAAAAAATATATGTATGTTAGAAGTAAATTAGTTCCTAACATTCATATTATGTAAGAATTGTAAGGGATCCATGAAACTTTTAGATAGTATACAAGGTGTTTGTTAATGTGTATAACTTACCAGCAACCACCCATGCACTTTGACCCCATAAACACAATGGCGGTGGTAAAAAGTGAAAATTAATTATCAAAAACTTTCATACAAAATTAATTAATTAATTAACAAAAAAACATTTTGGAAACCCTAACTGAAGACATAATAACAATACGCCACATAAATCCCTTTCCGTAGTAGTAATTCCAAGAATGACTTTGACCGCGCCGCTCGAGGTAAAGGCGAGGCTACAAGCAAGACTTGCGGTTGCGTTTGCGCAACGAAAAATTACATCGCATAGGACATAGTACGAGAAAACTCTGTCCATTAGTTTAGTTTCTAATGAGACATGGACCGCACTAAGTACTACTTCTGCTTGGCTTAAGACGCATCAATCTTCCGTTGGTTTCTCCCAAAGGACAGGACAATCCTGAATCAAGTAAATCAGATAATCGATATCGTAATTAATCATCTTGATCAATTAATCAATCATCCGTTTTTACGGTGCACAGCGGACATTTCCACGGTGCGTTGTGGTCGCTACGTCTATGATTTTTACAACGCGATGTCGCACTCCAGTGAGGGCTCGCCCTTACGGTGTTCGACGTACCTATTGTCAAAGCACGTACGCGGCTTTGGAAGGGGCCGGAACTAGAGCGGGGAATTTCGAGCACCGGTGAAAATCACCGGTGATTTGCCATTCTCCGAAGATTCATCGGAGATCTCCGGTGAATTCGAATACAGATTTAGCATCAATTAAAATGTTATTGACTGTTAATGTTCTAGTACAATGCACAGGAATTTTAAGCGCATCGATATTGTGTGAACTCAAAATGATATTAGATGTATTGTAAAGGTTTTAAATAAAAAAAATATTAAGAAAAAAAATATTTTACTTTATTATGATAATTATTATTTAAGGAGGTAGGAAATAATGATAAAGTAATTGTATTTGAATAAATGTTATTAAGTTAATAATTAACAATGTTCCTCAACAAACTTCTTTTTATTTAAATTAAATTACTTGAGTTATGATTCAATAATAATCGGTTAAACACCGATTACTTTCACCGGAGAGTCACCGGTGATTCTCCGGTGAAAAATCACTTCTCCGCGCCGCCGGTGCAAATCACTACGCCGGACACCGCTCGCTTTCGACTACAAATGCTAGTAATATGCTTGCACTGTACTGCAAGCGATAATAATAATTATTGTATCGTTTTGCAATTGATTTATTATTAAAAATATCACACACATTCATTCGTTCATTCACATACAGTCATTGTTAATCAAAACCACGACGCGAGATATTAATTACCTGCAAATAAAGAGGCGGCAGCCACTTTATGGATTACGTAGGTACGGACTTTAACTTATGGAGTCCGAAAGTAGTCGGGAATATTCTTGCAAAAATACGAGATTTCTAATCGGTTTTCACTCTACTGAACAATACTACAGGTTTACAGATTTAATTGCATGCCGATTAATGGTTAGGTATCGCATCTCGAATATTTTATCGCAACGTTATAGCATAGCAAGTAGTATGTTGTAGGCCTACAAACATCCATTCATAGTTTTATCGTTGGCAGTTCATTGCCATTGAATCAGCTGTTTTAAAGGTTGCCACCTAAACATTTATGGTGAATTTTTGAAGTCCTCATAACTTGGCCAGGATATGAGCTACACGTCTCATGATATTTTTTCATGTATCTATACACCGACCCCAACTTATGGGTTTCGGTAGGATAGGGACATTAACTAACACCTTGTATAGTATGTTACTACATATTAAACAAAATACAACAATTGCATTACCAAATATTGGTTGTTGTCTGCAAGTGTCACACATTGTACCCTCATGTTTGACACCTGTGGGAGCACTATCCAATATGCGTAAATCATAAGCCCCAGAACATCTATAATTCGCTGCAGTGCCATTGTCCCAGACCACGACTACTTCTTCTGGGGATTCAAAGTTTCTTACAGTACCAACATGCCCTTCACCACCATCCTAAAATGAAATATTAGCTTGAAGTGGTCTTAGGTATACAACTGATTTTAGCAATAGTGATATTATCTACCTGTTTCCCCCATTTCCAGTCAGGTCCTCTTATTACCCGTGCCCCAACACCCTCCATCATAAATTTTGTTGCTCTAGAAGAGGTGGACGAGCCTGGAGCATTAGGCTCCATCTATACTTTTAGTTTATAACACAGGGGTAATAGTCGCATAAAAGTTTATTTTATTAAGGTTAATTTCAATTTATAACAGTTTATTTTTATTTTATAAATATTAAAGCTATACACGGATCTCAAACAAAACTTTTGCTATGCTTTTGAGTTTTGACATAAATGATGATATGTTATTGACATTGACAATCGTCAAAATTGAATAGTACATACCTACTGCCGTGGGTAGGTACAATAAATACCTATTGGTTCTCAAGAATCTTGAGTAGAACTGTCATTTCGTAGTAGTAGGTAGTAGGTAGGTATCTATAGTAATCTGTGCTGTCTTTGTCACACTGACGTGACTGACATTCTGATTCTGACATTTCCATTTCATATAAAAAAGGAACTTTTTTGCTTTTTCGTTTTCTTTATAATTAGAGTTTTAATTTGCTGATTTTGAATAAAACATAGCTCATACTTTAATAAGTGAAGTTTTTTATAAATCATCATGTCGTATAATCGCAATAAATACGAAAAAGCTCGGAGGCGTTTAGCAGCCGTGACATTCCTTTCTAATATCTCACTGGATGGATCTTTTATGGACACTGAATTATGTAAAACTGTGGATAAGAACCCTTCAAAAACCGACAAATGTGATTTAGGAAATCATAAAGATGCATCCCGCAATAGTGTTTGGAACAAAACGAAACCGCAAACCAGTCCCGTCAACCGATATAGTGGCGACAATAATTCAATAAGTTCGGATTCTGAACAAGCAACTGTGACCCCGGTTAAAGGTGGTTTTAATAGTTCTTACAGGGAAAGGTATGTATAAACACATACAATTGAATGGTGTCTACATTGGTTTTCCATATGTACAGGTACTCTAAGTACAAATAGTTGATAATTACAATAAAACAATAAAACAGTTCTGTTTGTGTTTACAGTTATGTTTTTATTACAGGTGCTCATCAGGAAATGTTGAAGTATTTAAAGACAGACAGTATTCATTAAGAGCAAGGAAGGTTGCAATTACTCAAGATGATAAAAGTAGCTCTGAAAGCTTAACCTTTGGTAATAGCAGTTATCTTTTATAGATTAAATTAAAATTCAATTTTGCACATAACTAGATTTATTTATTTTTATAGGTCGTTTTCGCACAAGCAATAGTTGCATTCTAGAAAATTCCTATAATAAAGAGATAAGGATGGTTAAGTCAACTAAAGGTGTTTCTTTCAAGGATGAAAGGCTTGCTTTTGCACCAGCACAAGGTGTACCCTGTGCTTTATTTAGTACAATTCCATACTCAAAAACTATAAAAGGTGTACGGTAAGTTATAATATAATGTAGCACACATTTTCAGTGATAGAAAATGTAAATTAAATTTTTTCATCTTAAATAGTATATAAAAGCAATAGTTTATATGAAAAATCTCATGAGTAGCTTTTAGGCACTTTTACAAGTCATACTCAAATTCCATAAATTGTGACAAATAAATTCTTAGAAGCCTCAATGATGATATAATGTTTTAATTTTTCAGGGCTGATTTACGTAAAGATGGTGTTCGTCGCCGTAATACATCTGGACCCAGACCTTTATCTGCTATCACTGATAATGGTATAGACCCATTTGATCTCATGGGACTAGAAAAAGAAGAACATGGTCAAGAAATATCATACTCAAAGCTTTTAATACCATCCAGAATTTGTACCAGGGAGCAATACAAGAAAATGTATGAGGGAGACTTTACTGATAAAGCTCCATGGAAAATTATGAACAGACATCCCCATGTAATTGCAAGGTAACTACTAATTTTGTATTACACCAAGCTACTGATGTTATTCATTGCGATTTTGTTTCTTTTACTAAATGTCAACTTGTCAAGATATTTGTGCATGTTTTAACTTTCCTATGTATTTCAATCTGTGTTTTATTTTTTGTGTACAAAAAAAAACATAATATTATGTAACACATTCATGAAACATCAGCATCAAAAAAAGTTTTATTTTATATATAAGTGGATGATTCTTCTTAGATCATAATAATATGATTGTGTATTTGATATGAGCATTGACCATGTTTACAATCATTTGTTGCTTTATCATGTTGGAATATGCATATCATTATTCATGCCATCACTAACATTTAAATTTTCAGGACTAAGTTATTGACGAGACACAAGGATAAAAAATGGTAAAAATTAATAGATTTTGTAATGCTATGCCAAATTTATTAGACATATTAATATTGTACAGATCCACTAGTTAAAATAGACTAATTACACACAACTTACAGAAATTAATGCTACTTACTTTAAATATATTACTTACAATAAATATGTACTTGATTAAACTAAATAGATACATATTATATGCTAAGGAAACGCATAATTAAATTAACGTTTCTTCTAGGTTATAAACCTGGTAAAAATTAATAATTTAGATTTTGAAAGAAGAAAAATGAGTACTACTTTTTTTTCTTATACTTCAATATGTTAGATCTACTAATTTTATTTCTTATTTATTTTACTAATATTTTACTAATTTTGATCTATTTGCACATTTAATGGGTTGCTTGCGAAAGCTTATTTATTTTTACCTTCAAATGCTTACTAATATTTTGCACAATTTTATACTCTATTTTAAAATGGTTTTACTAAGGATGGTTTTTGATACAAATTCCTGATCTTTGCCAGCAATGTGACTTGCCTTGATGTGGGAAATATTTTTTATGCAATAAATATTTCTACTTTTGACACATCATCATTTAACCAAACATCAAAGCACTCACTGCTATGAGACTAAACAGATATTGCATAGTAAGGCAAATCAATAAATAAATATCTTAAATACATATATTGCCTTGTTTAGTTGTATTGATTTTCTATTGTATCATAATTAATTAATTATGTACAAAATATTTTTTATACATTTTTGTATACTAGAATTACCTTAACATATATTAAATTCGTTGTAAAGTTTGTAAGCTATTTTAGGGCACATTGTGACATGCTTTTATTCATAAGAATTTATAATATCTTTAATATATATTTATAATCATGGAATAAATGTAATCTAAATCTAGAAATGCGCAAGATTAGGATGATATTGTATTAAGTGCCCACACAAAAACAAAAGCATGCAAAGCAATACATCATTAAGTTCAAATCTTACATACTTGCAATCTATATAATAAAATTTAATGCATGTTACGTTTAACATTGTAGGTGTAGTCGTAACGCCAGTTAAAGAATAGGGTATTTGACTGTTATTGATATTCACTAATAAAAAAACATATAAAAAAATATCAGTCAAATACCCAATTGCATGGAAAGCAAAGTTTTCTTATTCGTTTTATTTGAAAAATACTCATGTAATTAAAATTGTAGGTGCTTCTCTTACGAGTCATCTCAGCGGGCTACGGTGGCAAGCTCTCCCCCACATTCTTCGATAGAAACTAAAACTTTTGATTGGGATGAAGGAACATTACTTTCGCAAAAATTTGTAAGTCACTTTGACCTACTCAAGCTCTCAAATTACTGTGTTGATGTAGCTTTTTCTGCCCTTGTCTGTCTCTGACTGTCGCCTTCCCCTTGAACTGACTCACATCCTTGAGGTCTACAACTTGTTGTGAATCCCGGTCTCCTATACAGTGTTCCTAAAGTTTGCTCTTTCCTTAACTGCCTTCTTCGATGAAGTCTATAGATTATATATTATATAAATATAATCTATAGACTGCAGATTTAGGTTGACATACACTGGCGGTTTTAATTTATGATTTATGCATTATTATTTAGGTTTTAAGTTATTTGTTTTTATTAGGTATTAATAATTATAATTCCTTAATTTTCATAGAAACATTTTCAGGTTCACTATACGCCAAATGTTCTTGACGATCCCGAGTTAATAGCTGGCAAACATAGAACTTTACTCACATTCACTTCATACATGACTTCTATTATTGATTACGTCCGACCTCAAGACCTGAAAAAGGAACTCAATGACAAGTTTAGGGAGAAGTTTCCACATATTAAATTAACACTGAGCAAGCTTAGAAGGTAATCTAAAATAATAACAAAATATCTTCTTCTGAAGAATGTAATATAAAATTTATAATAAGTTAAAAAATCATTTTAAAACTTTTATGACTGTAGATATCTATTGTAGAGTTAGTATAAGATTTAATTGGACTGCTCGTATTCGTACTCTACAAGTACAATGAACCTTAACTGTATTGTTTTAAAGTCACAAATTCAGTACAACCGATTTTAATTTGGACCGTATTCGTATACGTAAACGTATAAGAATGCATACACGAAATTGAGCTTTAATTCAATGTTGTTATGGTTCAATTTTCTTTGACATTAATGTCATCGAATACGATCAATCGAATTAAAACTTATATTAACCCTACCGCTGGTCTATAACCGCAAAGCATGTCTAAAGACATAAGGTGATACCTATCTCATGATCAGTCCAAATCGGCATCTTAGTTCCAACAATGCATCAGATATAAACCATCCATTGGCTCAGACATCAAAGAGTTCCCATGAGATTTGTATAAACCTTAATCCACAGAGATGATGATAATGAACTGGTATTTAATATTTTCAGCATAAAAAAGGAAATGCGGAAAATCGCGAAACACGACAATAGTGGTGTTGATTTGTTGTCTGTCGCTCAAGCGTACGTTTATTTCGAGAAGTTGATTCTCGCCAACCTGATCAACAAAGACAACAGAAAACTCTGCGCCGGAGCTTGCTTACTCCTGTCTGCGAAACTTAACGATGTGAAGGGCGAAATGCTGAAGGCACTTATCGAGGTAATGGAACTGATCAACTGACCTCACTCACTTTGTTGAACTGAATTCACTTTGTCCAATTGACATGACAATTAATGCACTGCAGAATGTGTATTAATTGTTTGCATTTCTTACTGTCTATGGAATGTTCTGTCATAGACTATCTATGACAGAACGTTCCCGACATTGACTGCACAATGAGAATACATTAATTAGTGTAAACATATAATCTAAGGGTCGAATATCCTTCTTCTCCAAGTGAATTCAGACATGCTGTCTTAGGATTTATTAAATTACTCTATAAGGGTAGCGAATACCGACATAGTTCAGTAGTAGTCTTTTGGGTCCAACTTATTCGTCCTCCTTTCCAAAAAATGATAGCTCCTGTTTTTTTTTTTTTTCATATTTTTGAAATTCTACCGAAAAACTTCTCACAAAAAACTCAACCTAGTAATCATGCTTACCCTGTATGAGATAAAATAATTCAGTAAATGGCTACCCATACGTCAGATCCAATTCGGAATGAGCTATGATAATGTCCTCTCGACCTAATCTGGTCACGGCGGCCAACATCCTCAGAGATATTATAGGTGCAACCATAGATGCACTTTTTATTCCCTCTCTCTCATAGTCCGATGAGGCGGAAAATCCGACGTGACCGGAGAGATCAGGCGCAAGACCGACGGCTTTACGTACTGTCCGAGGCATGAGCCATGCACTTACACAATTGAAAAGCTTCGTAAAAGTTTATTTGAATAAAAAATTATTCTATTCTATTCTAAAACGCACATTTAAACAATAATATAATTGGTGTATGTTGTTACAGCGCATAGAAACAACGTTCAGAGTGAACAAAAAGGACCTCATGAAGTTCGAGTTCGCGGTGCTCGTGGCGCTGGAGTTCGGGCTGCACGTGCCGCCCTACGAGGTGTTCCCGCACTACCAGCGCCTGCTGCACGACTCGTGACCCTGGCGCCGCCTCGCGCTCGACGCGTGCGCGCGCCCCTGCCACCGCCGCCGCACCAGCATCGTCGACAACTTGCGCGCCGGAGCCTGGATGTAATGCGCTGCACAAACTACTAAGGTAGGTATAACTTCACTAACTCCTTAAAAAAATTCTTATAGATAAAGCCTACTATAAAATAAATGACTTCCTTAATGAATAACTTGGCGTTCGTCTCTCTACTAAGCCAATATTTGCTGTGCCCCAACGAGGTTCCAATGGAAAAAATGACCTCTAGTTATAAGAAACATTGTAATAACATTGGAATGCAATAAATGAATATGAAATAACTTGGCAAAAAAGAGTAGCGCCACTATCGCTAGTTTATCCCTAATCTAGTAAAAATCAAAATTTAGCAACCTTTCGGGAATATATGATGGAGTACACATTTATAGATGTTTTGTTAACATTTAATTGGTTTAGGAGTATTTTTGGACAATTTAATGCAAAAAACACTGACATTTCAGCAGTGGCACTTGTCAATTTAATTGAGTATTTTCATAAAAGACTAGACTTTTTTGCCAAGGTGTTTTGAGCTCAAAGTGTTGCCTAAATAGCGATTTTGTGGGATTATATGCCCAACATACTGTCTGTGTCAAATGCAGAATTCCTTTGTGGGGTTAGTTCTGTGTGGGAGGGTATGTTCTCTTATCTAGTATATAATTTTTTTTAATAACAAATGAGGGAAGTATACGTAATAAATGTAATTAAAAATTTAATTGTTGTTTAATAGTGCCCGTACGCAATTTAGCTAGGCGACCTATGCGCAAAATGTCGATGAGTATCTTATCTATCATTTATTTCTTATCACAAGTAAATAACAGATGAGGGTATACATTTCTCATACCGGATCTTAGACCATGAAGAATTACGTTGACCGACATTTACTAAAAGCATATAATATGTATGTGTATAATTCATCAGTTTCTTAAGAACATTAAAGAAATTTTGGTGTGGGCATTTATAAAACACATACATAGTACCATAGAAAAACCCTCTTATGTTTTATGTATAGTTTTACTGTAGGTTCTATAGAGTAATATTATTTTCGCAATGTAAATAGATAAAATTTGCAAGGGTGATATTGTTGGAAGTATTATCTTAATAAATATAAAATGAATAGCCGAGAAACTATTACTAATTTAGAATGTATACATAGTTACTTATTCAAGTGAGATTAATATTTGGTATACGGTATAGGTATTATAGGGCATCTACACATTGAGTATAAAAGCTCACAGTTCCACCGTGAACTATCTATAATACTATTTAGAATAGAGTGTTCATACTACCCTTACAATACACATTCCGCGCGCAACTTCATCCAATCAGTTACAATACGCACACTAACCCTTTAGCTGGGTGATTTTTCGATCGGCGCGGGCGGACAATACGTTGCCGCTTAGTGTGAACACGCCCTTAAAGTCAAGTAGATAATACATAAGTACTTATTTCTAGATGTTCTTGATCTCAATTGTACGAAAATTGAATAAAGCAGATCACACTTTTATCAGCACGAGCCATACGTGCCGAAAGCGATGTATTTTCAACGTGAAATTTTTGTAATTGACCGATGACGTCATTCAAAAGCGAACCACACGAATTTATCACGTCATGTTACAAATTCTCACTTGAATGATTTGCTGATAAATGTTAGATCAGCTAGATTCATTATATTTATAGTGAAAATAGCAATTTAATTGCTCATTGATTATGCCAAAGATTAAATCCTTAGACATAATAGACTATGTTATTAATTTTTAATTTTTACTAACAATGCCATTAGATCTTTAAGGCGTATTATATTTTGACGCAGACACGCAATAATGAGTCAACCCACACAACTTATCACTTTCAAAATTTAACTTTATTATTTTACATTATGTATCTATGTATTTGATTTGACAAAGGTTTTTGGGTTGAATCGTTATTGCGTATCTGCGCCCATTTATATGATGAGGTGTATATGTACCTACTTAGATTTTTTTCTAATGTAAGAGAAAATAATTTATGAATTTATTGCTAATCCGGTAGGTGATTCACGCACAGGGTTTGAAGCCAATGTTTGCAACAGGAACTTGTACATTATATGAATGATACTTTAACCCTAATTCTCTTCAATAATAAGCAGTAAATACTTACTTTTCTCATAGTAAGCAATAGGTACTTTCTTCCTTTACAAAATCAATAAATCTACCACCTGTTTACAATCAACATTACCAACTTAGAAAGTGATAAAAGTCGCGGTAATTACCACATTATTTGATTCAATTCTGATGAATCAATTCTCTTTTTAAAGATTTTTTTTTTGTAAAGGTTCTTAAAAAGAAATTTAAAAGAGTAGTTTGAATAAGAATGTATGTATAAAGACATATAATATATTATAATGTAAGTGTTGAAAAATCGGAAATATTTTTTTATATTGTGGTACTTTTAAGGAAATATGTCGGGATTTGTAAATATGTAACTAAATCTACTTTCGTCAAACAATCGTATTGCAAAAATGGCTTGGCTGAAGTCAATTAAGTTTGTATTTAAGTATTTAGTAGCACTTTCACTGATTCAAAAATTTAAAATGCTTTTTATTTGAATTCTATTTAATGAAGTAATTTTGCACCTATATTACCAAAATGTCGGTCTGGAACCAAATGATATTATGGTGTAACAGAAATTGAATATTAAATCTAAGAGACACAAACTTACTATGTAATAGCAAAAGTATTTTAGGCAGATATGAATTTAGATTTTTTTTTTAAGTTTTCTAATAATTATTATTGGTTGGAACAAAAATTAAAATCCTGTAATTAATTACCTACCACACCTAGAGTTTTTCGATTGTAAAAATAACGTTATTGTTCATGCTTAGCAAAGATTTAATAAAAAGTTGTGTCAAATTATTATTTTGTTTATTTTAACGGGATGCTGACGGGATAACACAGCCTATTTCACTCTCCAACTCTTCAACTATAGCCATGTAAAAAATCATGTAGATCTGTGTTCCGTTGTTAAGGAATCTTTGGTTGTCCTTCCAACCAAAAAACACACCCTTGCATTTATAATATTAATAAGGATTTGAGATGCAAAACTGCGTTGCAAGGGTTCATTCCCATTACTACAACTGATTAAAGTATAAGTGACCGGTTTCTAATTGAAGCAGCTAAGGCGCTCCGCCCATTCTGATAATCGGTGGCCGATTTTTTTAAAAATAAAACGTACAGATAGCAATATTATCGGCCCGATTATCAACGCTACAAAAAGTGACGTGGGCAAATATAACATTTTCGATTTGGATCACTGAGGATTGTAACATGCAATATTTGTAGCTGAAGCATTGCCGAACCACTAAATCGATGTCACGCAAGTGTAACATCCGGTCATGTTTCATTTTATAAAACTAGGTGACCAAGTCTTTACTCATATATCGCGTTAGCAGTATAGTACTCTGTGTTATTATTAAAAGAAGTGTTAATTTTTTTTTGTGTTTAATAAGTAGGTACTTAATAAGTTATATAATGATGACCAAGGTAAATATTGAAGTAGTTTTTTTGATATCTCATATTAATTAACTTGCATTTTAAATTCAATTAAATATTATGCTTTAGAATCCCAGATAAAACTTAAATACATATTTTGAGAGCTTTTTAAATAAATAAATATCACTTGCTTTAACGGTGAATGAAAACATCGTGATGAGGAAATCTACATGGCTGAGTTTTTAATATGGC
Organism: Hipparchia sbordonii; assembly: GCA_038048805.1. Lineage (NCBI taxonomy): Eukaryota > Metazoa > Arthropoda > Insecta > Lepidoptera > Nymphalidae > Hipparchia > Hipparchia sbordonii. The sequence goes on along the minus strand of CM076097.1, from coordinate 6,602,920 downwards.
TTGGGCGGCTGGCATGGTTGTAGTGCCCTGTAAACTTAAATGTTTTCCTGGCAGTCAAATGGTAGATTCAAAACTCATGTGCAAGCAGCTCGATCTAGTGGCAGCCTTCGCTGACGACTTTCACTATCGATCAATAAAACCTTCCTTTTTTCCATCAGGTTTTAATTATGCTCGCTGTCCTCTGCTCTCTGAGTAAATGCTTTGAAAATCAAACAACAGAGAGTTCATCTCAATACGAGAAGGCCATTACCCTTACACCAGATGCAAAATCTACACCAGAACAAAAGCAAGACGGTCAAGTTCTACGGAAGTTATGGCAATGGGGTCAATAAATAAAACTTCTTAAGTATATCTTTTGGATCAATAATGTTCATTGCGTGACAGCACGTACCTATTACACATCGAGTCCGAAGAAAACACAAGACCAGCCTCGGCTTTGTAGAGCGTTATCTCTGTCACTCAAAACTATGTGTCGTTTGTGGCCCGGTGCTACAGAGACAAAGCCTTATGAAGCCGCAGTGTAGGTACCTAGTATTAAAATGCCGGAAAGTCTGTACAAGATACACAGTTCTATTCAAAACATATTGAACTTATACTCATTTGTGTTTTAGTTACCACTTTTGTTTTATTCTTTAACCCATATATGCCCAGGGGGTCGTTAATGGCCCGAAGATACTTGATGACTTCAAATGCATCCTGATTGCAACTTATTATATTAATTCTAATTAAAGCACTATTTTTTGATACAGTAAAGAACTACTTTGAAGCATAGTACAATAAAATTACTATTCTTAAATTATTTCAAGTGAAAAATAGTAGTACAAAATCGTACAAGTTTTTTTCTGAAAAAATTTGGTGACTACGTGCATATAAATGTATATATTCTGTGTGTTTTATGTTTTTTTATCATCAAAATTATTGTTATAGTAAATTGAATATGTGTTTTAAAGATATAGGTATAATTTTCACTGAGGGGCTACATTTTTCGTACTCAAATTAATTGAAACTTTTCACGGGGTCGATAACGACCCGGTGGGCATATATGCTGCTTTAAATTCTTATTTTTACTCTAACGGTCCCAGCATGTGCTCTCCATTTTTGAAATAGTTGAAGCCCTGGAGAAATTGGATAACGAGGAACAGGTCCAGGGCATCGATGTAAACATTGATCCCCCTTGCAGAGGTACGATATCAGACTGTGATTAGCATGAAAAGGATGAATGTGTGAAAATATAAATCGATTTCACCTATCTCAATAATTATTTACTTCAGCCGAAATGTTAGTCATACAACGAGAAGGTAATGATGACAATAAAGCCACCAATAAGGCTTTAGTCAATTATTCTCGTAGATTTCCAGTCTATTATTCTCGTAATTCTCAAATCTCTGAACCCCTTTCTACACAACACAATGTTCTATTCCTATTGAATTGTCGAAGAATCTTATACTTTCATTGCTAATTCTGAGGACTATTCTTACTCGAGGGAGCACTCTGCCAAGGCCAACAGTGATTTAGGTGCTCTTTTCTACAAGAACTGGGAAAAATTGCAACATGAGGCTACGCAAATGCATAAAACGACCTTGCAAAAAGCTTGCAAGGATAAGATTTGCGCCATTCACTGGAATGAAGCAGCTTAGTTACACTGTTGTTCAGTGCAATTGGCGTATGTCCCGTCCAAAAGGCTCGTCGATATTCTGATACTGGCAAACATATTGATAGTCAAACGTTGTACATCAATACAATCAATGTGGGAGGAGTAGATAGACTTGATGCTCATTTTGGAGTTTATCAAATTGACATTAGGGGTAAGAAGTGGTATATTTTGATGTAGTTAGTTCACTTCGATGTGTTGACAGCAAAAAAGTATGTGGAAGAGTGTTGACTCTTCAATGCTTCCCAGATTATTGGAAGCAAACGTAGATATACTGGAATTTTATCTATAGCAAAGTCTTTTTCTTTTCTATTTTCTCTTCGAAATCTAATTCTTCAACCTATCTTATTTCGAAAACTCAACCTGAGCCATACCAGCAACTGAAAACAAGGCGGTACCTTATTTCTGTTTTAAAACTTTACATTTACTCAATAGTTGGATCAGAAGAAGTGTGCTGTCTAAAAACATAATAGTCAAAATGTGTCGCAAGTTAATGTCAATATGTATAACAGATGCTTTAAAGATTACCTTACCCACCTAATTCTACTACGTAATGGTTCCTGTCTCAATGTCTACCCCAATAATCAAGACTAATAAGCGAATAAAGTTTTTATATTCATGATTCCTCCCCCATACTAGTGTAAGACCTTATCTGCCCATGGGGTCGTTCTCGACCCCCTGAAAAAAACCCACTTTCAGATCTGAAAACTACTAATTGCTATTGTAGCCCTTCTTTATGGTCATTAATAAACAACATATGTGAAAATTATAAAAATCGGCGTCAAAAAAAGTTCTGGGCATATATGGGTTAAATATTTCATTTATTATTTTTTAAAAGCGACTTCGTAAGATGTGTTCGCATTGGTTTTTTCACTAAATAGATTTAAAACTAGTTTAAAACCTATTGTAAGTGAGAATTATATTATTCACGGACACATTTTGAAGAATCAAATTAAGGAGTGTTATATTCTAGTCAAGCGCGCTTCAAATTATGCTGCATCTTCCCTTACCATCAGGTGTGATCGCAGGCAAGCGTTAATCTATATATGTATTTAAAAAAAGACCGACAGATTAACTAAGTTCATTATTGATCGAAGGTTTATCCGTTTAAATTCAAATATAATTAATATAATTGACGTTTTTTTTAATTTCTTTATAGGTCGCAGTATAATAAATGAGGCGTACACTTCTGATTTAATGGAAAGTACAACGACGAGATTTCAAACTAGCGAAGGCAGTTATCGACACAGGCGCAAATTAAAAAATAATATAAAATTTCTCATTAAAATACAGCAATATGAAAAGTATATTCTGTGGTTTTTATCTTATTATGATCAACAGAGCAAACAACTTTAATGCCTCGATTTTATTCGTTAGTAGCTACCTTGGAGGACATAACCAGTAGCTACCGCCCCGGTATTTTCTAAAACGTTCGGAAAGATTAATTACATTTACATTGAAAAAAATATATATATATATTAGGCTATAATATATTCTATTTTAGATAGCATAGATAGAGCATGTTATAAATACCTCCGCTTGGATGCGGCAGATGTGCAATGCAACCACAAACATATAAGAGTAAGCAGACCTAACATAATTTTCACAACTACATCTAAACGAATAAATAATATCTTCGCTTGCTTCTCTCCAACAAAAAATATATGATTCTATCTCTTTTACTTCTGTTGTTGCAACACTTACGCACTCATAGACATAATTGAGCTTGAGGCAATTCGTAAGCTACAAATAAGAGCAGTATGGTGCAATATGTCAATTTGTCAAAAACAACAACATAACCTGCGAGTTGTTTATTCTTTTAAATTTGCTTTAAAATCGAGTCTAAAGAATCAAAAATTCTGAAATAAAATGGTGAAGTGTTGTGCACCTCTGTGTGGCAATTCTCCGTATAGGAAAACACCTGCAATTACTTTTCATCGGTAAGTTTTGATGTGCTATAGACTCGTAATTTGGTTATATGCTTACTGTGTGATTATTAATAATCGTTCAGCATTTTAGAAGCAGTCCCCAATTATTATATACGCAAAACTCGTAGACAGTTATAGTAATTTTGGTTCTAGTATATTCCTGTTGCAATATTTATCAATTAATTAATATCAGGATCTTGTTTGTCGTTTCATATACTTGTACAATTTGACAGGGCCGTATTCAGGCGCAAGTTTTGTTTAGTGGGTATATTTTGATTAAATAATTAGTCTGTTTTTGCCTGCCTGTTTTAAGATGTATTGGATTGTATTAATTTTTATTTGTATTGTATTGGACTTAGGAAAATTAATCGTGGAAGCACTGTATACATAGCATAGTTTCATTAAATATTGTAAAATTTTTACTTTTTTTTGAAAAGAGCGACCGCCGAGTTTCTTGCTGGCTCTTCTCGGCGGGAAAGGCATTCCGAACCAGTGGTAGATTCGTTGACGATTCAAAAGTGCTTGTAAAAGTTTATTTGAAATAAAATATTTCTATTTCTATTTCTATAAAAGTAAGGATAAATTATAAAATTAAATCATTTTTCAGCTTTCCAAAGGATGAAAATCTAAAAAATGCCTGGTTGATGCAGATGAATAAAAAAAATTGGCAGCACAAAACATCGAGTGTGCTATGTTCTGAACATTTTGAAGCACATTTAGTGGATTGCAGTGGTTTTCGTACCGTCCTTACTTCTAATGCAATCCCAATGATTTTTGATTCATCATTACAAGTAAGTTTCTAGTTGTTCTTATATTTAGGTACCAACCCAAAACATCTTGCCATTTAAACGTAAATATTGACAGCTATACCCATATATATATAGCTGTGTATCTATTTGTATTACCTATTAAATTGTTAATACTAGACAACTGATAATTTATTACTCTTGTTTTCAGAATATGTCTACATCATCAGTAAAAGGTCCAGTAGAAAGAAAAGCTGCTGGAGATCAAGTTTTGATGGACTTGCAAAATTTAAAGCCTAGTAATACTATTAATAAAGAGTATAGAGTAATACTATTCCTTATTACGTTATTGAAAAGACTAAGACATATGGTTTATTTTGTTATTTTTATAAGTTTAAAATGTGTAATACTATTCTAATAAGGTTATTGAAATGAGTGATACAGGCTGAATAGAATGTAAGAGTTAATTAAACTACTGTTGATGTTATCGTATTGTCAATGTTTGTATTTCTAAAAGATATTAGAGAAAAAGTTGCTTTTTGATTTTGTTTTATTTATCTAATAGATATATCTTTTGGGTAGATTTTGTAAATCATGTTTTGTTTTGATTTTATTAAATATTATTTTGTAACATTATTACTTGTTTGATTACAAAACCGCGAAACTTAGCACATTAGAATCCATTTTCATAATTAAGAATTAATTTATAGAATTAAGATTACAGAATCTAAAATAAGGGTTTAACCTACAATTTGATGGCAACTTTCCGTAGTTTCCATATTATTTCAAATCACAGATACTAAATACTCTCCAGTCCCTTCAACCTCGCTGAACCTCGCTTTTCGAAGTCCGGCTCTGTTTACTGTCAATGTGTGCATGACATTTGGATGTAGGCGTAATTGGAACGCCAATTTTTTCTTATGTTAGGTCTGCTTACTCTTATATGTTTGTGAATGCAACCCACTGCGAATAAAATTGGCGCAATCCAAATGGCGAAAGGACGCAAGCCAAGACAAAGTAGGTACTGGCCTAGTACTGGCACATAATAATTCCATTTTATTATTTGGCAAAATATGTCTTTTTTTTTTCTTTGAGTCAGAAAACAAACATCAGTGTCAATTTTTCGCTTTATTGCAATTTGCGATATTCTCTTGGATATTCTCCAAGTAGGTATCTTCTAAAAAGAGCGATTACAAACAGTGGTACTTTCGTGGTGATTAAAATAATTAATTTGTATTTTCTATTACATACAATTCGTATGCAAAAGATTGGGCCTGAAGAAAATATTGTTAAAATATTCCTGGAGTCAAAAAAAATGTAATACACACGTAAAGCATTTATAAGCTTGTATTAAAAAAAAACGCAGGAATGTTTTACATTGACTCGCAAAGAACCTTAACTCGACGAGATAGCTCAGTGGTAGTACCACGAGCCATCGTTAGAGATGATTTCGATGCCCTCTCTACGACTCGTGGACATTCGACGGCTCGACTTGTTAGTGACTCGGGAATTTCCCTCGGGTCCCGCCCGAGAGGGTCTGTTCGGAAAGAAATTATTACACTTCTTTTCGAGTCTATGCTGGACAATATTGTGGAATCTTGGGAAGTAATAGAACAGCGGAAAAACGAGGACGTCAATATTGATATCGGAAAGACGCCCAGTGAAATAACGTCCACTAGTAAGAAAAAGAAAAATCTAGGTAAGCTGATTTGCCCTATTTTCTTCCTGTTCGGTACAAAAAACTATAACTACAAAAGTATAAATCTTCGATTTATTAAATATAAACGTAGCAGACAATCATGTTGCCTAATTTTGTACTTGTTTCAGCGAAATCATCAAAATCAAAGAAGAGTCGATCTAAAATAGAATTAAATGATGGTAATAATCAGGTACTTACTAGGTAAAGTTTCCATAATATAGATAAGTGCCTATATTTAAAATTATTTACCTTATAATTTTCCTATTGTAGAGCGACTTAATGCAAGTGTGTTGGTGGACAGGTCAGGATGAAAAAGCGATAATTCGATTTCGAAACGGCAACGTATATGAAGGCCAAATTTCGATGAAATGCATGCATGGAGAAGGGCGTTTTCAATGGGCAGATGGAACTATTTTCTTAGTAAATCAATATACTTACTAATTTTTTCTACAGATGTTTCTTCCAGTTACCTTACGCAACTTTTGCCCACACTTGACGAAAGTGCTCATGTTAAAACTGAATGGCAAACGGGTGCTCGCAACGGACAATGGAGCAGTAGATGGACAGCCAAAATAGAATGGAATGGATGGAAGGATTGCGATTATTGTATTGTATCCATTGCACCAGGAAGTAATAGCAGCAGCTGTTAGCGGTTGATTGCTCTTAAGTTGTTAAAAACATTCCTACTTAAAACGTGCACTTCAAAATCTTTAAATCGGAACCAAACGCAACATATTATGTATATACCCGCAGGGCCAGTTTGTGGATAATGAAATGAACGGTAAAGGTATCATTCAATGGAAAGATGACACATGGTATGAAGGTGACTTCGTTGGAAATCTTCGCCACGGTAGAGGCCTTTATATAAATTCACGTGCACAGTGTTCGTATGCCGGGGCTTGGTATTACGGCACTAAACATGGCGAAGGAGTTATTTATTTCCCTGGATCATCTAAAAATTCTTACGATGGACAATGGGTTAATGTAAGAAAACCGACTTATACCTACTTATTAAGCCATTTGCGTTGTTGTCTTATGAAACTTTTAAACGTTGTTGTTTTTTTTTAACTTTTCTTAGGTATCCAACTCAAAGGGACTCAAATTCTTTAAACTGGATAGTAAATCATTTATATTTCAATACCAGCTATACCTACCTCGCATGAACTTTTTTGTTTTTCAAAATATAGCCCAGCATACCACTACTTATTTATATTATTTAGAGCCAATTTTAGCAACTTAAAATAGTTAATCCGAGCGTGATATTTTGCCAGACTTTCGTTACAAAAACTGTCTGAACGCCCAATTTTATTCCTGGATCAAACGTCACTCGACGTTGGTCTAATGACCAACCAGTTAATGTTAGTAGTAAGAACTAACATTTTTTTCCAAGAATGTTCGTCACGGCTTCGGATCTCGTGAGTATAGCCAAATGAGCGGATATAAAGGAGAGTGGAACTATAATGTAAGGGAAGGAAAAGGTTTGATGATATGGCCAAATCACGATGTAAGTAAGTCAAAATATTCCCAATAACATTATTATTTGTCTATATTACTTAATTAAAATTATAACACAGTTTTATAGAGGTGAATGGAAAAATGGTGTCATGTCCGGATATGGATTCTACATCTGGGGTGCATGTTACAATAATTCTATGTCCTTGCCATCTCTGATCGCATATCGTGGCTTTTGGGAAAAGGGTAAACGCAACGGATATGGTGTACTAAACCTGGGTTTAGGATTAGGTTCGCACTACAAAGGCGAATTTAAGAATAATAAAAAACACGGTGTTGGGAAATTTGTCACCAACAACGGACTTATATTGCAACACAAACATTTGTTTGCCGACGACAACATCAGTGCAATGGCGCGAGAAGAACAAGAAAGTGAAAGCGCCGTTGAAAAATGTACCCAGCTTGCAGAACCATTCTTTTTTGATATATGTGATAGCTCGGTTGGCCTTACTTACCACATAGAACAAGTGATAAAAAATATTGATAAACAACAAGAAATCGTAAATGAAATTCTAAATGAGTTTATGGAAGCTAACCATATTATTAGCACTTCACATGTTGCAAAAGACGAAGTACAAAAGGACTCGAGTTTAATTAATTTTGCAGACTTAATAGATTTTGAAGTGAGTTCATTAAGTAAAGCACTAAGATGCTACGAAACTCATTTGAAAAACATATACTACCAGTATGCAACTGTATGTAACAAGGAGGAAATACATTTCACTCCAATTTTAATTCGTTTATATTTTTGGCAATTGTATTACGATTGCAATCTACATGAAAAAGGTTTGACGCTAGTTGAAATTGATAGAGCATATCACGAGAATCCGCAATGGCTCTCGAGATCACCTCATAATCCATTTGAGAAAATATATTTCTGGCAATTTCTGCACGGACTAATTACAGTTGCGAGTAAGTTGTATGCTAAAAGACAATTGCCGGGAAAGAAGCCTGATACCATGTTGGCTAGTGGTTTTAGATATTTTATGGAAAAAGATATATTACCTGGAGTTGGTCGTAAAAAAGGTTAAATATTTTTAATTTATTTGGCAAGTATCTCAAGATAATTTCAATTCATACTACTATTACATAAATTGGCCAGTTAGATACCTTTTTACTTTTTTAATTTACCAGGCAAGCTTGCTGAAGGATATGGTGCTTTCGTGCCACTAAAAGGACTTTACGAATTATATCGCAATTTGGGAGAACCCTGTACCATAAGGACTTTTTTGAAGGCTGTTCGATATCCACCACACGATATCCAGCAAGTGAAACCTTCACTTGTGGAACATGATTGCCAAAACCTAGGAAGGAATGTTTACATTTTCGGCGACGAAATGTCTTTTATAACTGGTAATCTTAATACATATAATTTATAGGTATACTAAATAAGTAAGTAGGTAATTCTTGCAAAATATGAAGTAGGTAAGTAGAGTAGACTAGAGTCACTAGCGCAATTTTGCGCTTCAGCCGGAGATTTACTGCTACTAAGTTTTACATTTTTTATTTGCCTATATTTAATACCTTCTCGAGTTTAGTACCTATCAGTATGAGAAAATATGGACGGAAATGACTTGATAATAAGTGAGGAGCAAGTGCAAAGCCGCTCATTGACGCTTAGTGATTTCTATCTCATAAGATTTCATATAGGTAGTCCTTGTCTTGCAGATGAACCAGTTCACGACGACAATGCTGAAAATTTAAGTTTTAATCCTCCTCTGGAACTTTTTAACATAGGCAACCTGTCCAGTAAGACAATCATAAACATATTTCAAAAAATCTTTCCGCAAATATGCAACGCGGACAAGATAATGGATTTGAATGTGGAGATTACATTTTTTGAATTTTTCGAAGCATTTATCACTTGTGTTGAAGAGAGTATTCGTGTTGCTGACGAAGAGCTTCGTTTGCAAGAAAACCTTTCGGAATCTATTAATACAGAAATACCAGGGAATATACAGGGAATGCCCAAATCTAAATAAAAGCAAGAACTTTGCGTCGATATTGTTATTTAAGTTACTTAATGATTATTATTGTGTAGTGAACGACACAATTTGAAGGTAGTTTAACTAGAATTTGATCACAGTAGAAAAGTTTGCGTTTAGTTATGATTTATTTTGTTTTTATTTACTCCATATCTACGAAACCTTGCTGTACGCCACATCGTGGCGTGGCGCTATTTTGCTTAAAATTATAAATAATAATAAATTGGTTCATGTTTTATTTGCACTACTTATTATAGCGACACTTTATCCTACTTCCATGGTAAGTAAGGAAAATTATTATTTCACTAATGGGTCAAGCCTAACCATCATTCTAGGTTCTACGCAAGCTCTACGCCGAGGAATATACTTGCTCTACGGCCTACGCCAACTCGCTATAGATCGTAGATAGACAATCCTCAGTATAAAGAAAATAATTTAAGTAGGTATACCTTGTGGTATACTGGTATACCTATGCTACGGTATAGACCATGAGACCATAGACCCTCGTTGACAAGAAGAGGGAAATGACGTGAACGACTTTTCAATTCAATGATTTTGTTAATTCATTATTTATAACATTTATTATAAAAAATAATTCCTGATATTTAAAAATAACAAATTTTATTTAAAATGAGGACTAAGAATCCTATGGCTAAAAAGCCACAGCAAATTCTGTTTTCGAAAAATACGTACGGTCCACAGGTAAAAGTTGAGAACTGGGATTTTCACATTCTTGCAGAAAAAAAAGATAATTATGTATACCGTGATCAATTAAGCAATCACCTGAGTACTTATTTACGTTGGGGGGATCAGGACCAAAATATTGGGAAAACTGAAACTCGCCATATGCTCGAACAAGTGTTTACAAAAACAGATCCGATTTATGCTTTTAAACCGCTGGTGAATTTTACTTCTTATCCGTGTACTGAGTAAGTTACAAAATCAGTTCTTGGTTATTATCCGTAACCATATGGTACGAATTACGAATGGCTTCCTATTTCTTTATAAAACTCACTTTGCTTATTTTTTATTAGAAAATATTTAGGGTAGGCTAGGCATTTGTATGTTTAAATTCATTGTTAACTATAGCACTCCCGGAAGAAATAAGTTAATGAAAAATGCAAACCTGGCTACACTTCCTCCCGATTTTGGAGTTATGGATTATCTTTCGACGCAGCAAGACGATTATAGAAATCCATACGCAACTGTTGCGAAGCCGGTAATTTATCTGAGTACCTACCTATACCTACCTAATAAGAACATAGTTATTAGCTATCCAGGTACAGGGTGCAATCCACCACAATATATTTTATGGCGCGAAATTCAATATTATTAATCTAAAACCACTTTTTAATCATACGGAAACTTCCACCGTCCAATAAAAAGTTCGCACTTAAGCATCGTACCTTTTAGTGGAGAAGTGTCCCGTTGAGCTGCGCATCGAAACGCAGATATGTTCAGAGCCATAAAGACTAGCGAAAAATGACGGTACTTTATTAAATATTTTTTTATCAGTTGATGATGCCGTCTCCTCCTTGGCTGATGAATAGAGTAATTCGGTCGGATCTGACGCATAATCATGGGACGGCGCCTCCGAGAGGAGACTATCAATGCTTGGATACACATACGCCCATTGGACATATACGCGAAATGCGGCTGTTCCGTTATCAATCCTTCAACCCCGCTTCATGTCTCCAAGATTTCCCAGACGTTGCTTTACAACTCGCAAAAAAATAAAAGAGTTCATATCATTATTTATTTTTATTTATTACTTAGTAACCTAAGTCATAGTCATCAAAATTAAAAAAAAAAATTAAGTAAGTAACTACATTAACAAAAAAGTTAAACATAAACACCAATAAGTATGTACTCAAGTAAACATGGTTAAAAAAAAAAACAACTTTTAAGGCGGTACCGAAGTGCCGATATAAGTAATTAAATAAAATTAGACCGTAGCCACAACGTAAAACCTTAACAATTTTGACAAAAATAAGATAAAACAAAGAAAAAACAATCGCGCCATGCAATTCAGAAAAACTCTTAAACTAGGTAAAGGTAGACCGAGATAGGTAGGTACGCGACACGATGAATTAGATAAGTTTCTCCTACGCGCAAGTAGTCTGAGCAAAATCAAAGTAAATACCTACCTAAACTCAGCCTTATCGTATGTTTAAGCGCGTCGCGTGATATTAGGTCGCATATCTCAAAATACTTATACTTATACTTTGACCTAAGAAAAATATTTGCTCTCCATATATTTTTCTTAGGTCCAAAGGAGCTTGCACTTACAAAGTTAGAAGGGTCGCGACGACTCCTTAACATAAGTCACGTTAATATCGCGATAGTCTAATTAAAGGTCCTTCGACGCAAAAACAGAAACTTTCGGAGGCAATTCAAATTAACTCAATCAGATAGAGATCAACCAGAGGGTTGAAAACAAATAGGAACTCGTTCAGGCGCAGTTCGAGTTTGTTTTCTTTTTGAAAAATGCAAAAATTTTTGAACAATCCCACAGCTGGTCACAACTGGGTTTATTTTTTATCCCCAGCTCAATAGCACTTTAAGTATTAGAACCAGAAGCTAGAATCCGCGCCACCAAACAAGTCCCGCGGCAATTGGTGGAACTTATACATTTTGCATCCAATTTTTGAATAAACATGCACCTACTAGAGCCGTCTCTAGGGGATTTCTTTCGTGGCGCGGACTCTTTGGAGCAACTGTAACACGAGTAGATTACTATAATTAAAACATGGACAATTACCAATAAATGCATTGCCAATTTTACTGAAATAATCAGCTGTGAAAGGTCGACAGACAGACCATAATTTATTGTGTTAAATTTTTACAATTTTTGTTAAGGACCATAAAATTGGATAATATTAAAGAAAAAAAAAACAAACTAAAATATAAACTTAATAGATAACAAGTCTTAAAAATAAAACTGAAATTACATATTATATTTATCGATGTTTGCACTGAGATAATCTAAAACAATCGGTGATTACTGGAAGCTAAGTGTTGTAAAACGAATTGAGTAATTTTGGAGGACATCTTTACAGTAAATAAATGAAAACATTTTTATACCTATCAATAGCATAATGTAGCACCTCCCTGGACGTTATTACTAGTTAAGCAGCAAATAATTTCCATAAAAGGTGTTTTGTTTGTTTTTTTTTTTGCTTAATTTAAATAGGTTTTATTTGTTAAAATGTTTAGTTCACATAAATAATAGAGAAATATTTTGTATTTAACATATGAGATCCTAGCTATGATAATAAATAATTGTTATAATAGGAGCTCAAATATACTGTGCATTTGCAAAGTCAAACGGAGTACCCTGTATGCTAAAAGTTTATATTTTTTCATAATAACATGTCATATTACTTATTATATTTAAGTGCTTATAGTACAAGTTTATAAATTGCTAAGGGGGGTTTAGTGTTTCCCAAATTAAGAGTAGAAGCTTTTTATATTATAAATTACTAGTCTTTACAACATTTTTGTAATGATACAAAATAAAATCTGGACATTATTATTTTCATAATCACAAACCCTTTGCTAAATTAATGCAAGAGACGTTTCATTATATCAATTATATAAACTTACATATAAAATGATTACTGTACCATCATTATAAACAAACCATAGCAATTTCTATAAGGGAGAGAGCAAACTGGCTGCCTTTTAACGGCAGCGATCGATGTTTTTAAGGTTTTTAGCGTCTGCATCGCGTTTTCGTGATTTATGAATGCAGATTTTTGCGATTTTTGAACGCCGATTTCGGAGATTTTCGGTTGCTGATTTCTGCCTTTGTTATGTGCCCACGTAAGCGTTAAAAGCCATAGAAACGCCGACCGCTACCGCTAAATGTAGCCAGTTTGCCCTCTCCCTAAAATAATTCAATTTACATAAAATATGAAATTATTTTTTAATCTTAATAAAATTTTTACATACAAGTAAAATAAGAATAACTGACAAAACTTTTGTCACAGCAATGGAAAAAGTTCATACTTTTGCTTACAATATTTTAAAACACAATCCATACTAATATATTATGTTTGTATATTTTTGCCTTAAAGTTATATATTGTATGAAAATATATAAAATATAAATTAAAGCAAACTTAATTCTCATACAAAAAAAACACAATTCCTAAAGATTTTAGTTCAAAATTAATTTAAATAAACTTTTATCAAAATGTACTAGATATGCAGTTCCATATAAACTAATTCTTGAAGGTGTCTGTGAAAAGTTAGTTCTCACATATGAGAAATAAGCAAAAATATAAATATACTGCACTATTGTGAACTACGAACATACTTATATTAAACTAATAAAAAATATGTCCTCATATTATGAGAAATTACATATTTTTCAGACACTTTTTGACAACTGATACTTGATCTAGTACAAAGTTTTTTGTTAGACTTTACTCAGTAAAGTTTTAGTGAGCAAAATTAATGGTCCAGAAGCCGGTAACACTAAAAACCCCATCAGGCAGAATTGAAAATTCTTAATGGGCATTAGTATTAGTAATAATAATTATACATTTAATTAAGCTTGGTGTGTGTTAATTTAAATAACCAAAAAATGTAAAAAAAAACTTTTAAATGCAAAAAGGTTTTACTGTCATCGTGAATATTGATTACTTGCAGTGTATTCGATAGGAATATTCATACAGTTTCAGAAAAACATTACAGAAATGCACAAGATGACAGAGAAACTTTATCCCTTATCGTACACTTCAAGTAGGTTTGTGCAATACAAATATTTTTTCATCACATCAAAAAAAATATATAAGGCATAATGGGGCTTTCAATGTTACTGGCTCCCGGTTTATAAGCTTTGAATTAATATCTTCATTATGCACTTATGCAGACTTTTTTCATTGTTTAATATTGAATGAGGCACTTGCTAAACATGTATTTTCATGAGACAACATTTAATTTAAAATTTATGAAGGTAAAAATTAAGCAAAAATAATTTGTGATCAATGTGTACGCCTTCTTTTGAACCCCTTACCTTTTTTAGTCTTCATCTTGCGTTTGCCTGCAGTGGTACGTGTTCCAGTTATTTCGTCCGCCAGCATGCCAACAGTTGTTAATTTTTTCCTTCTATTTTTCTCAGCTTTTGTAACTGGTAAGCGAGTCAGATAGTTTTCTTCATATTCAGTTTTTTCTTGTTCATATTTTGATATTGAGTGTTTAACATGGTTGCCTGTGCTCATTTCCAATGGTGCCTCAGAATACTCCTCTCTAAGCTCTCTCATAACACTAGAATTAAGAAACTGTTTTTTGGCCCGTTCTTTATTTTTCTTTTCACTCTCACTCCGTGAAATATTCTCGTCAAAATGTACAGCTGCTAATTTAGGGGGTACGTATATGTTTGATTTGCTGCTTGTGTCTTTTTTATCATTACTGTCAGATTCATTGCTGCTATCTTCATCACTATTTCCTATCTTACTAACTAGATTATCGGGATTGGCGTGATATGATTGCGGGTCATCTTCCGCAGTACCAACAACTGCTGTTTTAACAAGTTTATCAATCTGGTATTTCAGTTTAGAATCTATTGGACGAATTTTTTCTAGTACAGTCCTTATTTCAACAAGCCTGTCTATTGATGGGTCAGAATCAATTTTTTCACCTGAACATTTTCTTAAAACTATGTATGTTAAATTTATTAAATAACTGAGAAGCATTTGATATTTCATTTCTAGAAAACTTAAACCTTTATCTGTAGAAATTTCACCACTTTTAACACGCAGCAACATATTATCCACAAGTTGTGAAACTTGCTGAACATTTGTATTCATCTCTTTAAATAATTTTAGAGCTTGAGGCAAGTCTGGTTGCTCCATTTCATCTGTAGCCTAGAGAACAGAAAGAACTCAGATTACTGTACAATACTTTTACATGAATCTATGTCTCCTTACTTGTCTTGAAATGTAAGCAAGTGTTTTCTCATAGAAATGCGTAAGCAACGCGCTAGGCACAACACATAGGACGTTTTTACCGCACACTCCCAATAAAACTGTGCTCCAAGTGAAAAACTAAACTTATAAAAATAATGTAAGCTGTCAGCTACTTTCATCAGTTAAATGAATCGGATAAATCGGAGTTATATAAATAACACTCACGGTGCAGTATCACAAGACACTAGGTAAATAAATAAGACGTTTGGTCAATAACTCAATACCTACGACGACGACCGTCGGCAATGACTATTTCCCTTCAGTAAAATATTATGATTAAAAGTAAAACTCTTCCTGCATAATGGTTAATTACTGGACATCTCGTGTAGCTAGACATTAAGTGTTTTAAAATTCAAACAAAACACTTACCTGGACCATGTTGTTAATGTTGAATTGCAAAGTAAATAACCTCAATATTCTGTTTAAAATATAAATATATGAAAAGTATTTCAACCTTTGTTTTGAAGATTACGTTACATATTGTTTTGGATACTTGATTTAAAAACTATGGTCTTAGTTCTTTTGAAATAAAATAAACACCGAAAATGTAAAATTTTAAACGCGTTCTTAATCTTAAATAATTCTTGTCTATTATTTGCACAGAACACTATTAGCTAGGTAGGTACTTTTGTCTCTTGATGATAGGTAGGAAATACCTACGAAAATAGTGTGCATACCTACAGAAGCTGTCGCACAAAATGGTCGCCCATTAGGGAAAGTGCATCAAAACTATCGACATCGATAAGAAGTAAAATACCTAGTAATCAAGCATTTATAAATACACTGTGACAAGACAACTTTGAACAGAGTAAAAAAGTATTTTTTGCTCACTACTCTCCGTGGGCTCGATCGCAATGCAGCAGTAGTATGCAATGTTCAAAGTCATCTTTAAAAAGATATATTGCAAGTCTATGTAACGCAACAAAAAATATCACCCATGAGAATTGAGAGCCCACCTGAAATTTTTATATTTTTTTATGCAATATTCGGCTGAAGGCCATCAGTTTACATATTATATTGAAATTTGACAACATTTAGAACGCCAAAATAAAGGTCTAAACAAGTTTACACCTTGTTGTCTGTCATTGCTCGGTTGATCCCCTACTTTCGATAAAATGACTGGGCTAAAAGTCACAGGCACCCACAGGCACCGTGCAGGAACAACAGGGTCATGCTCTAGAACCCAGAGCCGTAAAACTAGTTATAAAAAAAATAATTAAAAGGGTTTTGCATGCTGTCAAATGTCACTTGTCAATATTGTTGAATCTGTCAACGCTCTGTCAACGCCACTGCAAAAAAATCAAAGTGTGTCAAAAATAGTTTGTATTTGTAAACGCATAATTCATTTTTAAATTTCGCTTAATCAAAAATTATTATGTTTACCTATTTTTGGTTGTAATTTTAAATATATGACTATTAAATATGTTCACAGTAAGTATATAAAGAAACAAATTATTCTATGTATAAATGCATGTGGGGAGCTCTTTGCTAATTAAGTAAATCTTTAGGTCTCTTTTCAGATTCAATCAATAATATTCTTAGTGAATTTAATCATCTTTAGCAATGGTTTCTATGTTCCTGGAGTTGCGCCGGTGGAGTATAGAAAAGGGCAAAGAATTGAAGTCAGAGCCGTTAAAATGACAAGTATACACACACAACTACCATATGAATATTATTCTTTACCACTTTGTATACCAAAAAATGGAACCTTCCAGTACAAATCAGAAAATTTGGGTGAAGTTTTAAGAGGTGATCGCATTGTGAATACTCCATATGAAATACATATGGCTGAAAACATAAAGTGCAGGCTTTTATGTCATAAACAGAATAACCCGATGAATTGGAACGTTGAAGAATCTGAAAAGGTTGCAAGTCGCATTGAACATGAATATTTTGTGCATTTGTAAGTTTTAAAAGTAGTTCATATTACAGTTTCAACATGATCACTGTGAATGCAGTCACAGATCTCTGATTTCATTGATTTAAGGGAAATTCATGTTTTTCCTTAGTTATATTTTATCGACTAATTTTTAATTGATTTAGGTCATGCTAGAGAGCTGCTATATATAGAATAATTAGAAACATCAAAATCAGTTCTTTTTAAATTTTAGATTAATATAATATGTGCATTATATTATATTATAACATTGTATAGTCAAATCTTTACTTCAAATAAATAGCTTGGGATATTTACAAAAAAGCAATATCTATAATAGTACTACTTCCATGTTGAGACTGAGTTAAAACAAGATCTTATCAAATCTATCTTATTGACAATCCTGACATAAATCTGTCTCGTTTTAACTTACTGTGAGTCTGAACAGAGTGATAATAGCTGCTTAGACTTTTTCCCACAAGGGAATTTGTGTGTCAACACTACACACAAACCACACCACATAAACCACCACTTAATAGCAAGATGGAAACAAACAAAACTATCGAGAATTGTGAACGATTTGTTTGCTCTTTATTCTAGGTTAGTGGATAATTTACCAGTGGCTACAAAAATTGTGAATGCGGACACTTCAGAACGAAGTATAGAACAAGGTTATCGTCTAGGTTTCATGTCAAAGGGCAAGGCATACATACATAATCATTTAAAATTACTGCTCAAATACCACAAGCACAGCCAGTAAGTTTTTTCATCTATTGACATAGTTGTTTAGATATTATCAACATCCGATGAGTCACAGGGAGCTGCTGAATATATGAGGCGCAAGACCAAGACTTGTGGAAAGACTTCCACAAGATGCAAGAGACCTTTGATTAGTAGTGGATATGTGTTGGTTGATAAAGAAGAAGAAGAACTGGTTAGATTTTTCTAGATTTCGATTTGTTGATTTTATGTAACAATTAAACTACTCTGTTTTACATTATTTATACATATTGCTGAGTGTCCACTGGCAACTTAAGTTCCACAGTTTGCAAAAGAACTAAAACTTGTTGAAATTGACTTGCTGTGTAACTTTACAAAGTATAAATGAAGTGCCAAGGCTGACTTCTTTAAAAGTTTTATTGCTAGTGGATATTACTCAAGGAATGGCAAGAAAAGGAGCAAGGAAAAATAAAAATTGCAAAAATTAAAAAAGTATTTAGAATTTATTTGTAATAATTATTAAATAACAATATACCTTGTCAAGTAAAAAGAAAAACTAAATAAAAGTATTCATTATTTGTGAAACAATATTTTATATTTTAAATATTCACTGTAATGAAATTGATTAAAATTGACATTTTAACATTGACATTGTGTCTATCTATTTTTTTTTTTTTCAGAGATTCATATAGAGTAGTGGGTTTTGAAGTCGAGACATATTCAGTGGACAAAGGTGAACTGGTTTTTGCTGATGACTCATGTCACTTCCCATCGGAAACCAAGCCTCAACTTGTGAATGAAGATGCAGGAACAAAGTTATACTTTACATATTCCGTTGAGTGGGGAGAGTCTGATATTGAATGGGCCTCAAGATGGGATATTTATTTGGGCATGAAGGATGTACAAATACATTGGTTTTCTATTGTAAACTCCATAGTGGTTCTTTTCTTCCTCTCAGGTTGGTATTTTTACCTAGACATTCAATGGTATTGGTAAGTGGTAGGTAATTCTGTTGTTCAAAATCTCTACGCTAAACTAAATGGATATGTCTGACGATTGTGCTATCTTTTTAACTATGTTCCAAGTGGAAAAGATTATTTAGAGATTGTGTAACAGAATTAGCCTCAATTACCTGTTTACTACATGTAGTAAAATAAATAAAAAACATATACTAATTTTTTTATTTAGGTATTCTTACAATGATTATGGTCCGAACGCTAAGAAGAGATATTGCTAGATATAATTCTGATGAAAATATTGAAGATATGATCGAAGAGACAGGTTGGAAGCTGGTTCATGGAGATGTATTCAGGCCACCGCCAAAGCGAATGCTGTTTGCAGCAGTAATAGGAAGTGGGATCCAAGTTTTTCTGATGTCTCTCATTACTATCTGTAAGTTGAATTGAAGGTGATAAATAATTAATGCTGGCGACTTTTGTAAGAGTCGATTTTGTGAGTTATGAAATTATTTCAGTAGTTAAATTATAACTAACTTGTTAATGTTATAATAAGACCGTACTGCTTGAAGGATTTAAGCTTAGCGAACTCCAAGTCCTGCAAAACTGACTAAAGTATATTAATTAAGAGTTTAGATCTCTTTACATAGTATACTACTGGATTGACTGACTAAAAAATTGTTTATGAATCAGCTTTGGCAGACCCCCAACAATATTGAACTAGTCATGGATTCATAAGAAACAAGTTGCAGAATAACGGGGCCTTTTCCAAATCCTTTCAAAACAATACTTTTTATTCTTTATTAAAGTGTTAACCTATACGTAAAGGAAATATAAGTAGGCCCCTAAGATACAGGCTTCCCTAGTTTAGGGGGTCCAATCAAATATTTGTTTCTTCAATTGAATACACAGTAAAGATTTGGTAAAAAAAATGTTTTTTTTTTTTTACAGTTATCGCTATGCTTGGAATGCTGTCACCAGCTAGCCGAGGAGCTTTGATGACAGCAGCGATATTCCTCTACGTGTTTATGGGCCTCATAGCTGGCTATTATTCAGCTCGCTTGTACAATACAATGAAAGGAAAGCAATGGAAGCAAGCAGCTTTCCTGACCGCCACCCTTTATCCAGCAATCGTTTTTGGGACATGTTTCTTCTTAAATTTTTTCATTATGGGCAAACATTCCAGTGGGGCAGTACCTTTCTCTACTATGATGGCTCTATTATGTCTATGGTTCTGTATATCCTTGCCCTTGGTGTACTTAGGCTATTATTTCGGATGTCGGAAACAACCGTTCCAACATCCGGTTCGAACAAATTTTATACCCAGAAAAGTACCTGAGCAAGTTTGGTATATGAACACATTTATATGGTGAGATTAAAATATTTATTAATATTGTCACCTTAATAAGTATACTCATCTGAGTATTCAAAATAAAGACAAATGGATTTTTTTATTAGAATTTTTTTAACACCAGTTATTATTAAGATCAAGAAAAAAAATTATTGTATGGGAGACCCTTTAAATATTAACTTTTTTATTATTTGTTGTTATAGTGGCAATAGATATATATACATTCTGTGAAAATTTCAAGATGTGCCTACCTATCACGTATATATGTGTTCACGAGATACAGCCCCCTGACAGACAGACAGACAGACAGACTTTGGGTACGGAATCCTAAAAAGTGTAGTTTGCCCACCTCTGCACAGTCAGTGCGAATCAGTTAGTATAACAATTAATGTGGTTATTTACTTATAAAACATTACAATAAAAGAATTGTAGTAAGTGCAGGCTCAGATGAATGTGATTCTTGGAGTCATTCGCATATTTTCGCTTCATTAAGTTTCATAATATAAAACACATAGAAAATACACGTTTCTCAAAAAATTACGCTGGTCTGGCCCTACCGTTAATTGATTACTTAACAAGGTGACAATATTAAGTGTATGTGACTCGTTTTTACACGATTCATTTAATATTGTTATTATGATTTCAGTATTTTGATGGCTGGTATACTACCTTTTGGAGCTGTGTTTATAGAGCTTTTCTTTATATTTAATGCTCTATGGGAAAATCAATTTTACTATCTTTTTGGATTCCTGTTTTTAGTGTACTGCATATTAGTTATATCAGTATCGCAGATTTCAATCGTTATGGTGTATTTCCAACTGTGTGGTGAGGTAATTCTTGTTCAATTTTATTTTATTATTATATAACTGACAGATTAATCTTACAATCTGCAGGGTGTAAGGGAAACCTTACCAAAAATTGAAAGAGGGATTTTAAAAACTAAATCCACGTGGACGAAGTCGCGGGCATCAGCTAGTTAATAATAATTTAAAATGGTTTAGATATTTAGACCTTTATCTTTTGAGACACAATTATGTTTAATATTGACTACATTTTTGTTTTAAATCCACTAAAATAAAAGTTAGTAAACAATAAACATCTCCAATATTTAGTTGCTAAGACAGTGTTCTATGAACTAAAAAAAAACAAAAAATTCCTTTATTTTTTCAGGATTATCATTGGTGGTGGAAGAGCTTCATAATTTCTGGTGGATCTGCTGTGTATATTCTTATTTATTCAATATTCTACTTCTTCACGAAACTGGAAATTACAGAGTTCATACCCACCTTGCTTTACATTGGTTACACAGGTAAAACTTTCCTTTAATTATTTCAACTAAACAGATTTTTAGTATTTGTGGAAAGGATACGATTATGTTTTTTCACTCTCAGAAAGATGTTGTTATCTAATGTGAGAAAAAAAATTGAACTATATCATTTTAAAAATAAACAGAAAAAGATATTATTTACAAGATCGTAGATATATAATGTTGTACAAGTGCGGCAAAGTAACTGTTATCAAATGCTAACTAGCACGACTCTGCTGGATCGAACCTGCGACCTTTCAATTTTCTCAGCACCTATAACCATTAAGCTATCGAGGCTTCAATATAAATAATTATTAATTCATTATAATATTAATCATTATTCTGTTTTTCTTTTTAGGTCTTATGGTATTGACTTTTTGGCTTTTAACTGGAACGATCGGATTCTTTGCCGCCTACACATTTATCAGAAAAATCTACGCAGCGGTGAAAATAGACTAATATGTTGAGAAGCAAGTTTCTCAGTTACTCTTCAGATTAAGTTATGTGCGTGAATTAATAAACAATCAGTTTGGTGATTTGGTTGTGTGTAAATAGATTTGTTTAAATGTTGACTGTTTATAATAATTGCTATTATTATTTATGGGACATTGTAAAAAGTACCTACATTTTAAAATATTTGCTTTATTTAAATCTATGCATGTAGCCAGGCGATTGTAATCTTTATTTCAATGTGTGATGTATCAGTTTTAAGTGAAGTATGAATGGAGTGACTTATTGTACACATTAGTGTTGTCTTTATACCTATTTCGACTTATGGTTAGATGCATTTCAGGCGGTTAATGAATCTTAGTAATGAGTTGGACAAATAGTGCTCTTTAAATTTTTACCAAAAACTGATCTTTAACCAAGGAGCTACGAATACTGACTTGTGCAATAGGCATGATGACCGATTTTGAAAAACTGCTGAATAATTTTTCGAAGTATCTACTTACTACTATTTCGAAAAAATATCTTATTTCAGCAAAAAAAAGATATGGTAGCTACAATAGCCATTTCAATTTTAAGTTTTAAAATTCACGCAAAACCGCTCGACGGTGTCATGGCGTCGTTCGTGACGTCACTTCTATGTTTTTCATAGTAGTTTGTCAAAGATTCGAGATGTGATGTATTGCTTTGATCCAGTTCAATCCAATATGGCAGACTGATGTATTTTATATTTTTATTTTATCAAAATAAATACTAATCTCGCTCAAAATAGAGAAATAATTACATTTTTTATAATCCATGAATCCTATTTCATTAGAAAAATTCATAATTTCATTTATTCTTGATTACTGTTGTGGCGGATCCTTATATCATGCCTATTTATATATGTTTGCTAGTTTTTCAGTTGTAATCTCTTAACGATAACCGCCTGACATGCAGCTTTTTTTATCTACTAAGTTATCGTTTGCTTGCAATGATTCGTCATTATAAGATTGATTTTTAATTAATTTTTAATTTATTTTTCAATTGTACGTAATATTTGACCAACACAAATCAAAAAGCCATAGATGCTTATGTAATGATGATCCTCTATATAGATAGGTGAGGCAAAGGGAGTATGAAATTAAAATTAATTGCGTTAATGAGTACGCCTCTATAAATACGAATTTCAATTATTATTTAGTTAATCAAAATAAATGAAATTTTATAGTGTCACTCTCACTCTGAAAACTAAAATCAGTGTCCGTAATATTGTATAATAATCAAGTTTTCGTAAAAATATGTATGTACTTACCTATTATAGTTCTGAAGTGCAAAGATTTGTAAGTAAATCTTCAACGCCCACCGTGTGACTTTCACATAACCCGATCTCTCTCGGGAGTCAGGAGGTTTTGTATCTTTAGTGAATTCCCCCTCGTAAAAAAACGGGAGGAAAATCAAAATAATCTCATTACTAAATATGTAATCAAGAATCGGGAGTGACGGACAAAAATCATCACTGCATTATCAGCGGTAAAGATTTACGATCAAAATTTTTATTTTAGAATAAAGTAATTATTTGTGTAAATTAATAATGTGGGTAATGACACTATCACTATAACTTCTAGCGATGAGGTTTAAGAACGAACGGTAGTTAATATCAAATAAATCTAGAAATAAATTCAAAGGATTTGAAAGGGTGTGTACTGTGTAGTGTGTATCTACATAAATATCCGGGAATAAAACGGTCATTCCTAGTCTTGTTTTTATTAAAGCCTTATCTTTTATTTACTTTTAGGTTATTTATCAAAGATAATTACAATAAATAATAGGTACCTACTTGAGTAAAATAAAATGTTTTTAGTATATAAATGCAGTTTCCACTATTCCATAATGATACACAACACAATACCTAACTACATATTATTACATAATGATTACGGAGGCGCAAACGCAGATCTCGCAGCGGTGCAGGATTTTTTAAACCATACCATTGCTGCAGTCGATCAACAATCGATCGATTTGTCTGGTAGCACCAGCAGCGGTCTGTTAAACCCTGGCTCTGTAGCCATTAATGCTGATGCATGCTGCATCAGCATCATTGCGTTTGACCGTCTGAGTTTAATCGAGTGGAACCATCCTAAGCCGCTACATGGCTAATCGTTACAAGGTTAAATTATTGTATTTAAAGTTTAATAAATATTCCAGTGTATCGTGAACTTTATATTTCTTTTTTTAAATCCAAACCGGGATTCCCCGTGTAACAGGTCGATTGACGTTGATGCTTTCATTCTATCATCGATTGGTGTGGTAACATTCTTATAAGTACCTACTGATATTTTGAGACTTAAGGGGAGGGTAAGGTTAATTCGGTAAAAAAAAGGCATGTTTTCAAGAATTTTTTTTGGCAATACAGATGGTGTTAGTTTATTCAGTCGATCCATACATGATAATGTAACATTAGAACAATATTCTCCTAAATTTTCATTGCAAAATATCAAAAATTGAGCGAGTGACAGTGAATTTCCGGTGGCGCCTCGAGAAAAAGTTGTTTTGCGGTGTCCATCATAACTCGCAACCAAATCATCTGAAACAAAAAAATCAAAATGCATTCGTTAAAGGAGATGTTTGTCGAGGTATTCACGAGAGGATTTTTTTTTCTTTCGATTTTTCGATTTTTCGTAGCACTTGGAAGCCAAAAACCAGATTTTCGCTTAAAAAAACGGCTAATTAGCTGTTGTAAAAAAATTTATAATTATTGAAAAAAAAAAAGCTCTCGACAATACCTGGGGAATTATGTAAAGAAACACTGTGCAAAATTTCAAAACGATTGGTCCAGTAGATTTTTAGTTATGGTGGACACGGACTTCAAAAATGACAAGTCTCAGGAAAACGCTTTAAAGTTTTGCGTAGAAGTATTCAAGATAAAATTCGAATTTTTTTTTATACTCACACAGAGTCGTCGATGCCAAGTCCGTCACTTGTTACTACTCAGCACAGCATACAGCATTTAACTGATGCATACATGCCTCGAATATACTCGACTTTACCTGAACAGGCCCGTTTGAGCCGGGTGGGGCTGTAAAACCTCAGGCTGGCAACGGACGCTGAAATACTCATAACTTCGTCAATTTTGCCCCGATCGACTTGAAATTTTAACACAATCTTCTTGAGATATTATGCATTCAATTAGAAAAATAAAAAAAAAATCGAAAAAAAAAAATTTTAATACCTTACCCCCCCCTTAACTACTATAATTTGATTATTATTTTACTGCATAGATTTATTTTATGCTACTGATGTTTTATATAGGTTAGAATTTTAAGAACAGTATAAGATAAAAGTTAAATTCTTTATTTCCTACATAGGTACGCGTGGTTGCAGATTCTGTTATATAGGTATCTACCTATTTATTCTATGTTCGTGTCAGCTGTTGCTCTGTCAAAACCTACCATAAAGTAGAGTTTACACGAAGCCAGTAATGCTGGCGCCAGTCTGCAGACAAGCCAGCGTTGGCCTGGCCCTTGTTGTTTAGACGCGGCCAATCATTCACGGATTTTTTCTTCGGGTGTGCACACGTTTGGAAAAAATAATGAATACGCGGCAAAGGCTGTTGAAAAAGAAATGTTTAAGGAATATCTCTGCACTATTAAGAGAAGAGTTGATTGATATATTACAAAAAAAGGGAGCGAAACGACTTTGGATAAGAAAATGGTTAAGCGATAGACCTGTAACTGGAGCTTCTGCCTTGTTGCTGAAACAACTAAGATTAGAAGATCCTTCTGAGTACAGGCTGGCGTTGCGGGTTACTGCTGAAAACTTTGATGAGTTGCTTTCGCTTATACAGAGCTCGATTCAGCGCCAAGACTTCTTGAGTCATTTTTACCGTGTTTCTAAACCATCTATATCCAAATAAAACAACAAAGAACACACACCGTACGGACGTTCGCCAGTGACTGGCGAGACTCGTCTACACGTGTCTGCAACGCTGGCGCGGGGGTCGAAGGGTATGCGGGCGGAGGTCACTGGCTAGAAAAATAGACGGTCGCTCTATTCTCGCCAGCATTGGCAGCCAGCGCTGGCAGCCAGCGCTGGCTTGGCTTGAAAAACTGTTTACACAAGGCCAATACCAAGCCAGCACTGGCTGCCAGTCTTATTGGCAGCCAGTGTTGGCTCCGTGTAAACTATGCTTAAAGGTAAAATGTCAATACTGATGTCTATACTTTATCTTCTTTTTACTTTGTCTATGAATATTATTGTCAAAGTGACAGTGACATTCTCGTGACATTGGTGGCACAAAACAAATCTGAAATGACAATCGTTGTTGATTAGAATTAGATTTTATTACATATATAAATAGATATATTTTATTTTTAAAGTTTATATTTTTAGTGTGAATAAGTTGTTTCTAAATTTTTATGTACAATATGGAAACCAAAGTAGCAGTTGTCACAGGTAGTAACAAAGGAATAGGATTCGAGATCGTCAAAGGCTTATGTCGAAAAATTGGTGCTGTTTATCTAACCGCTAGAAACGAAGAAAGAGGGCGACAAGCTGTAGAAAAACTAGAAAAGATAGGACTCCGGCCTCTATTTCATGTCCTAGACGTAACCAGCGAATCGAGCATTCAAGAGTTCGCCAATTATATCTCGGCTCATCATTCTGGGATTGACATCTTAGTAAACAACGCCGGTATTTTAGATTTCGATAAATCTGTTACATCTTACGAAGATGCCAAGAGGCTCATGGATACAAACTTCTACAGCCTTCTAACAATATCCAGAATATTATATCCACTGTTAACCAGTACAGCTCGCATTATTAACATGAGCAGTGACTGGGGTCTACTGTCCAACATTAGGAAGCAGGTGTGGCTGGATACGCTGGTGAAGGATGATCTCACTATTGATGAGATATTACAGTTTGCTGATGACTTTTTACAAGCTGTCAAGAATGGAAAGAATTCGTTTTTATCTTTTGCGGGAACTTATAGTGATTATAAAGTGTCTAAAGTAGCCATGTCAGCCCTTACTTTTGTGCAGCAAAAAGAATTTATTAAGCAAGGAAAAGACATATCTATAAACTGTGTTCATCCAGGCTTTGTAAAAACTGATATGACAAAAGGAATGGGTGATTTCTCTCCTGAGCGTGGAGCAAAAGCACCTCTCTACTTAGCAGTAGAAGCGCCACAGTCCCTGAAAGGCACATTTGTATGGCATGACTGTCACCAAGTGAACTGGGATGATTAGATTTAAAGAGTTAATTATTGTTTAAATTCTGTGATAAAAGTGTCACATACACTTAAACTTTAATATATGTTTTTTTAGCATTTCCTTATTTTTATGTACTTTACCACTATTATAAGATAAAATATTTAATATTATTCTTACCTAAATTATAAACAATCAAGGTGGTGTTATGTTTGTTCACTGATCAAAGATTATCATAAAATATATTTTAAATTATAATTTAAAGTCTGCAGCCAACAATATTTAATTTAAAGATTAGAATTTACCATTTGGTTTGTATGTTTAGAATGAATGTTTA
This sequence comes from Hipparchia sbordonii, assembly GCA_038048805.1. Lineage (NCBI taxonomy): Eukaryota > Metazoa > Arthropoda > Insecta > Lepidoptera > Nymphalidae > Hipparchia > Hipparchia sbordonii. The sequence goes on along the minus strand of CM076097.1, from coordinate 6,575,243 downwards.
GGAATTTGTTAAAATGAGGTTTCTACTGTCTTCAACTGAGCATTAATATATATTTATTTACCTTGAGCAATTGCATAAATGTCTGTATTAGGCTCTACATACCTTTCAGCTTATCTACTGAATTTTACAAACTTGAGTCGAAAGGATTGTCAAGTTCAAGCTATTTTTAGATAGTCCAACAAATCTAATAAATAATTACAGTTTACATAAATATTCAGTTTTCATTTAATAATGTTTGGTTATTAATAAAACACAAGTTTAATAATTTTAAATAACAATATTTGAAACATGAAACTTGAAACTTATTAAACCTTAGGTGGGTAATATTCTTAACAGACTTTTCCAAGGAGATATTCAATTTAATTTAATTTTTATATGTATATCTAAGGGATTTTAAGAGCAGTTAGAAAAAATTATGCGTAAAATATCAACGTTGTCTATCAACACTCTCGACAACGTTGATATTTTTCTAGTATAGAAACGCATCAGAGTAAAATTTGATCTTAAATAGTAATTAGCTTCTTCAAAGTAGTTAATTAGAGTACTACCGACATTTCGCCCGCTCGGGAGGCTGGCAGCAAGTCTGTTGACGATTACTTTAATAGGAAATATTATAGTTTACAAGTACGTGCGCGAACATAGGTGCACTTTTAGTTTGTTTCATATCTGGATGGGACGATAATAATCGGTACAACAGGATAGACATCAAGTGTAGGACCGATTGCTTTACTGCAAGGCACGAGGGTTTGAAAGGGAACTGGAAATGGAGTATAAAAGATAAAATATAATGAATCGTCGTCCTAACTGCTATCAGTTTAAACATACACTGCTGGATATACCTAGGTCTTATAGAAAAGATCGCCATAGAATGCGACCTTGTTCCACTTCCATCAAGCGGCTGCCATCGACTCGCTCCGTCTGTCTGGGTCCTCCAACGCCGTTTTCCGGTGCGAGTACGCTTATCGCGCTATGTACCTACCTCAGTCATCGTCACTGCACTTTAAGTATACCTACTGCAATATGTGATGCAATTTCACGATTTTGATGAGCTAACTATGTCGGTTGTACTACAGATCTCATTTCTGCCAGCTGTTAGGAAAGGGTCAGAATATCGTTATATCGGCTTTAATGTCAAAAAGTACTTAATAACGATATCGATTAATTAATACCTGGGTAGGTACATTGAATTTTACGGAAGGGATCACGGACAGCATATTTATTGACCGTCTGAACCTTGTACTGATGAATTTCTCTCGAGATCAATTCCTAAGCATTTATCTCTAAATCTCATTAGCGATTTCTTGGTGCATTCACAGACTTATATGGATTCAATTGTGCTACCCCACTTATTGAATTACAAAATCGCAATGGCGGAAATGCGAAAGGGTGGTACTGCAGTTTACACCTAAGTACCTATCTAATACCCGCCCAGAAGCACTCCTAAAGAAGCCTTGATATGGCTCCATTTGCATTATTGTGCCTACTCAGGTAGGTAGGGTAGGTATTTATTTTTGTAAACCTTTTAAAGGGGTTATGGGGCTAAGTAGGCCTTTATGTCAGCATTCAACTTATAATACCTACAATCTACATAAGTAGATTACTTAGTACCTACTTCATCTTCACCCGCAGCTTGTTACAAAACAACCCTATTAGAAGAGTCGTTAAAATTGGTTTACAGTGGTTAGAGTTCAGTTAAAATTGGCTCAAAAGAAACCGATTAGGAGTAGATAGGGGTTCAATGCTATGACTAAGTTTTTTTCTAGGTGCTTAACGATACCATTGCGACCTAAAGTGTTAACAGTTCTTTCTCTTATTTGTCACCGACTGAGCCAGGATTTTCTCTCGAACTGACCACATTGATTCGGGTAGATTACCTATAGTCTAGCTGTGTAGTCTAGGTAATGAAAGTATGTATATCATCAGAGGTTTGAAAGGTGATGATTACATACCCACACACATGGAGCTAGGTAAATAGGTAGACACATACAGTTTGGATTTTATAATATTAGGTGCATGCCTTCATCATGCCTACACAGTACACATTAAATTCTGCGCATTTGAGCTCAAAGTTCGTTTTTGTCATCGACCTTTATATTGATAAGGGCCAATAAACATAATATTATTGGTATCTACCAAATTATATAAGTTGTAGGTAGCTAAATATTATCAGTTTGATAAATAATACTCGGCGTATTCGTAAGCGTAGGTACCTGGCTAGAATACCTAGTTAGGCACCTAAATATCTAGACAATAATTATTTACTAAATCAACTAAGTATTTTTTTGTTACTTAGGTACCTACTTGAATATAGGATAGGTTCATATTCGTATAATCAGGTAGGTATTTAAAAAGTTCGCGAATCGACATTCGCCGCACTACAAGGTGTACGGACTGCAATAAAGTTTAGTTGAACAAAGTGAGTGTTCGGACTGCCATATCTATACATAAGTAGTATACATCGATGCTAGCTGGGATCATTAAGTAGAGCTAACACAGAGGGCTCTAGCCCATGTAGCGCCCGTGTGCAATCAATGTCTTGGCGCCCTCTAATAGACGTGCGGCCAAAATAGAATACTTACAATACAAGAATACCGTTTGACTTACAGTTATTATTTGTTATTATATGTATTTTCGCCAGTGAAAGGAAATTCAGATGCTTTTGCATGATGAAAAGATGGTGCAATTTTAAATGATGTCGGGAAGCAAGCAAGCGCGGCTCGGCGCGGCGCCCCCTAACACCCTGCGCCCGTGTGCGTTGCACACCCTGCACCATAGGTAAAACCGGCACTGAGCTAACCCACAGTTCAGTTAGTTGGTTTAACTTAGCTCGGTAGATCGCGTGTGTGTAAAGATTCCTAAATATGTGGAGAACCAAGCTTAACTAAGCTGTTGCAGTAAACGTTACAAAATTAAAGCGTAGCAACAACTAAAACTCACAAAGACTTGAGATACTGAGACGAAGCTCTACAACGAAACCGAGGCTATTCTATTGTTTCTTTTATAATAATAATAATAATATCTTTATTAAAAGGTAAAAACCCAATACAATACAATTTAAAAGTAAGTACATACAGACTAAAATAAATAAAAATTGCCAGTGGCAATAAACCTCAATATAAAACTAGTGCGTTACATATTCGTCATTAAACAAAAATGTCATTAATATTCTACATACACACCATAATACATTTGGTACTTATTGGGTATATTTTTTATTAGCCTCCTGGTGCACTGAGAGCCAATGTTTGAATATAGAAGAGTCCAAAACCTCGGCCAACGTACTCAGGATCTCGTTGTTGGAAGCTCGTAAGCGATTTATACTAAGCTATATTAAGGTAGGTAAGAAAATGAAAAAAAAAAACTATTTATCACAATAAAATATTTGTATTGAACTGGCCTTAATAAAATTACATCAAATTTACAAAAAAAAAAATGACTTGACGAGACTTAGTACTTCCAAAACTGGATACGTTGCGGCGTATTACAATATTGGTCTTAAATATTATTCGTATGACTTATCTTAGAACTTAATGTTCCGTTACAGGTAGAGTTACAGGTGTCGAACGTTCTTACCGTGCAGCTTTTGAGTTCAAGTTTAAGTCGATCCAGTGGGGTTAGTATAAGATTTAATTCGATCGACCGTATTCGTATATTATGTCATTACGCTCCAAACTAAAATCGGTTGTACTGAGTTTGTATCTTTAAATCCATACTTTTAAGATTCATTTTATATATTATGTGAAGTGTTCACTGGCAAGTTAACTTCCGCAATTACTTGCAGAAAATGCGTAGCTTTTAGCACTGTGCGATCTCTTTTATAAAAGTTTTTATAGAGGGTCCACTTGATATTACTTAATTAATACACATAAAAATAGTTTATAATTCACAAAAATTACGGTATATAGGTAAACAATCATAGCTGTACTCTTTGGTGTTCTAGCCGTTAGTCATTGCACGTGTATATCCAACGTAAAGGCTTTGATCCACACGAAGTACGATGGAAAATGCACGGCCCCGACACGACACATTCCCATCGCACGTTGTGTGTCCAAGCCTTGGGTATTTGTACCCTGAAGCGGAGCGGAGTGTTCGATGGACCAAAAACATTTCGAGATTACGTAATAATATTAACGTCACATCTATCAATATAATCCGATTGGTTCGCTAAGCACGTGCTAAGTAGGAAGGTACATCTCCGCTTCGCTTCAGTACCTACGTCTACAGAAGCAGAATGGAGCTGAGATATGTTCGGCGAACTAATCACATAGTATAATAAGAAAACTCGATAGACGACACGTGATAATTATATCACGTCATTTGCCAACTTGGTTCGCGCCGCGCGGGCCGCTCCGCTCTGTTTCCGTGGACAGGCACCCTTAAACCTTTGCACACGTGTGAATCGCGATTGCATTCACTATACCTATATAATGTACTTCTAATACATTGACTTATGAGCGTTTCTTTCAAATTCATCTATAGTAAACAATAAAGCACAATGACCTAGCTTTTGCGAACAGTCTTTAAAAGAAAATCAATTCACGTTAAATTAAATCCTTAACTTAAAACTAGATACAAATGCAAGTTACTTTTCTACTGATGAAAATAATTATACTTAATAAAAATGATTTTTCTAGGTAACTGTACCTATCTTCTGACTTCTTCCAATTAGCAAGTGCAAGCTTACATCAATTGAACATAAAATGGTAACAAACCGAATGCTGGCAGAATTGGTAACAGTTGGTAGCTTTTCTGTTGATAACAACTAATGAAGGACGGTATCATTAACATAGGAACCTACAAATAGGTATACAATATTCGCTATAATTGAATTATTATAAAATTACAAATTACAATGTTTTGTGAAAATGAAAAATGAACAAGGCTGTTTGAATAATATTTTGTAGTTATCTATGTCACGTTTATAATGTTAAATTCATAAAGCGCGTCACACACGCCGAAGACATAGTTAATAGTTCTCGTAATACGGTATAAGGCTAACATGGCGAAGAAAATTCTTTCTCGATTCTCGACTCTCGCTGCATGTAGCTAATTAGCTATGTATATGTGCCATATTCCTTTTTCTACTTACTTAAAAAAAAAAAGTTCGTAAAGCTTGTGCTAGCGTGCTACTAAGTGTGAAAATAGTGAAACTGGTGTGATTGGGAAGCTTTCAGTATTCAGTCTGTGAGGTGCACTGTTAGGTTGTTAAGGCTTTGTTGCTTTTAGCTAATGTAAAAGACGTTACACTTTCATCAGATAAAAATTAACAGCGAGAACGAGATGAGCATATGTAATTTAGAAGTACCTACTTTTGGTGCGTTAATTGGAGTGGATTAAAGTCTATTAGGACGCAAATGTAACATATCTACTACTTTTTAAAGATAAAACAACCCTAATAGGTTAGGTACCTATATATTTAAATAATAATTACAACATGCCTCAGTATTTTCTATATAAATATAGCGTTTTACGACTAAAAAACACTTTACTTTGGTTTGTATTGGACTCACTTTATACAAAATTAAAATTAAAATATTTTACAGTAGGCACTTACGTATGCCTACACGTCTAAAGTAAGCTTATTATAAATAATGATTTTTACAATAGTAGGTATCTTAAATAGTTTTACAATTAAAGTATGACTTTGTTATACACTGTCGTCACTCTTTTTATTTTATTTTGGTTCTTTACATCTGTTATACTTTTAAGCTTGTAATTTTGAAATTATCAATTATCAAATTACCACCATACACTCAAAAACCTGAAAAAGCAATACTTAAGAGTATAACAATTTTGATACAAAATAACCTTAACAGTAGTGCCATAGTAGTATAAATTAATAAGTATAAATATGTAGATATTATATAGATAAAAATAAACTTCTGTACGAACAGTGTGAAACGTATTAAAAAGCTTTTAAAAGAATACACGCCCAAATGAAAATTAATTAAGTAGGTACCTATAGTATACCTACATATGAAAATATATAAGTACCTAATAATACTTATACGAAATATTCAAAATTTTAAACTTGATTCACGGAGCCCGCTCTAGTAATGGTAGGGGGCGTAAGTTACGTACAATTATTAAATTGTAATTTTTACTAAATATTAAGGCACTTTTTAATTTAAATCCTCTATAATATGGTTTAAGTAACTGTTTTGTAAATTGTTCGAGAACAAGTTGGAACCTTTATGTAAACTGTATTAAATTGATATTATGAATAAGTATTTTTAAAATAAATACATATATGTAATAAAATACATGCACGAACTAATAATATATTATCACAAGTTAAGGACGGAGCTTTAGGCACTATAGCGTAAATATAAAATTGAAATGTATAATTATGTAAGTTTAGTACTTATGATTTTGCATAGGTATTTTATTTTAGAGAACATAAATCGAACAGATAAGTTAGCTATATAGGCTTATATTTTAAGTACAAAAAGTTTATAGGGTTTAATTGGTTAAATTAGCCGTTTTATTTATATCGTGAGTCGAATAATAAGTAGATAAGTAATTGCTCATAATCTTTGGCTACAATAATTGAATAGTGAACAACATGAGAAGAGAGAAGAACCTTATGACGGTAGTTTCGACAACTAACTACTATTCTCAGTGTAAGTCCGTGGAACTTCTCTATTAGGTAATTAAATGCATTAAATTAAATGCATTCTGTTATCTACATTTTGATTCTTTCATTGTTTCCCAAATTGTTAAGAAACTATAAGAATATCCAAAATTGAACCACAATTGAAATGCGAACTCACACCACAAATGAAAAGTGATGTTGGGTATCTAAATTCAAAAATAGTTTTTTTACAATTTTATCGATAACGGTTATTATTTTTGAATATATACAAAACCATCGATATACTACTAGGTTACAGAACACAAAAAAATGGTTGAAAAAACGTACTTACTAGTGTAGGTACATAATATACTAGTGTAGGTACATAATATACCTTATGAGAAACCTGAGGAGGAAATGCTAATTAGGTTGTGTTAATTAAGATATACCTATAATAATATAATTTTTATTATTTGTAGATATTGGAGAATCTAACAGGTTAGAATAACCATCTTCTTGGTACTAGAAGTGTATGTTTTTAAACCAAGTAAATTGTATGTTGTTTGTTTAAACCAAGTACATAAATAAGTGTTTTAAACACAAACTTCAGTTAGAAATGAGCGGAGCCAACGGAGTTTGTTCGTCGCCGTAATACGTGTAGCGGTGGCGGGGCAGCACGGAGCCTGAGGTCGACTCCACGTCCGAATGCTGAGACTCCCTGTGACGTCGGAGGTCAACTTTTCGCTGGAATGCCTTTTCGCAAAGTCCACATGAAAAAGGTTTGTAACCGGTGTGCTTACGCATATGCGTGATGAGATTCGAACTTTGGCTGAAAGCTTTGGAGCATACGACGCATTTATGAGGTTTTTCACCTGAAACAAAATATAGTTTTCATAGAATAATAGTTACATAAGGAGGTACATAATATGTCCTCCCAATCAAATTTTTGACCACGGTGGCCAGTTTGAACGCAGGCGGGGAGACTACCAAACTATGCAGGAGATAATATACTGCGACGTGACGGGCGTTCGACAACTTCGTAATCTCCTGTTTCTTACTGAGCATTTTTTGAGAGAAAAACTCAATAATATTTTTCTGGGCTACCCAGGACCTCACGATTCGCAGCCGACCAAGCTTGCCCCTAAACAAATAATGCTTTTGAATGAAATAGTTGTAGGTATAAACTAGATATTTAAACGAGTTCGCGATTAGGGCAGTAGGTTACCTATAACCTAATCAGCTAAATAATTTATGGTAGGTACCCTAATAGACTAATGTCGAAATTCCATCTTGTCTTAATGAAGCCTTAGTCCAAGATGCTTACAGGTACTTATTAGAGTCCCCGACATCATAAAAAAATGTTTCAAAATTCATCTCTACTAAGCCCCCGCCCATTTCCAATTCAGCTGAGCTATGTATGTCGATTTCAAATGAAATATAAGTACATAATATCTAAGTACTTACATAAGAAGAAACTAAAGGTTTGGTTTGTCTGTCTATAATAACAGTCATCAAATATAACAATATCTGTGTCATAGTTAGGTATAAGTAATACCTACGTAGAGTGGGTAAAACTTAAGTAATTTAGATTCATTTGACGAAAGTGTGTCGGGATGCCGTTTATCGAATAGGTGAAGGTGGTAATTAATGCTTGTTTAAACGGCGTTTCTATAACTTGTCATATCATATTATTGAAAACCGCTACAATATTCAGCCTAAGTACTTTCCATATCAATTAACTGAACATTATAAAAGGATCAATTCTTCGAGCATATAAGTGCGAATATAGAATAGAATACAATATTATGTTTTATTCAAATAAACTTTTACAGAGTGCTTTCATATCGTCAAGTGAATCTAGGTACCACTCGATCGCAATGCGGTTCAAACCGAGAAGAACCAAAATACATAATATGAACCTATAAACCAAAATAAAACTTATAATAAAACTGTAGTGGGACGAATTCTGTACATTAAATATATTTTGAAAATTTTAGTCGGAGGATGCTTTATTATCGATACTGAGCCCAAAACATTTTTTTTTTAATTTTTTGTCTGCCTATCTGTCTGTGCACGCATCACGCAAAAACTACTGAACGGATTTAAATGAAATTTGGTACAGTGGTTGCTGGTACTTCGGGTCAATATATAAAATACTTTTTATCCTGATAAACAATAAGGTTTATCCGGGATAGGGGATGAAAGTTTTTGTTGATTTTGTTCCATAACTTCGTCAAATCTAAACCGAATTTAATAATTCTTTTTTTATTATAAATTGTGCACTATTAGAAATAATTTGTCCAATTTTGGTGAAGATATATTAAATATTATCAGAGACAGGACATAACTTCTCGCGCATAGTAGCAAGTCACTCTAAACTTTTTCCACGCGGACGAAATCACGAGAATCAGCTAGTATACACATATAAAGGTTTTGATCCATACAACAGTATAGATAATAACATTTGAAAAGTCGCTGTGATCAAGGTAACATTAAATATAGGTACGTACCAGCAACCTACATAGTGAGAAATGCTTTAAGCGATAAAACGAAACAAAATAATTTATAGATGAAACAGGATTTACTGCTACTTTTTTGTTTTCGCTGTGACGCGTCTCAGGTCTTGAAGGCTGTGCGGCTAATTGCAGGGCGAACTGCATTTTGGAATATTGATGATGGTGCTTTTATCGGGAGGACGAATGCCTTTTAAGGTTAGGTACTGTAAATCATTCGGAACTGCCGACGTGACGAGTCGACTCGGCTGAGACAAATATGTACGTCGTAGTTTTTAGATGCGCACTTTCGATGGTTTCTTGTAGTTGAAGGCAAAAACGTGTCTTATTTGGCGTCTTGTTTATTTTTCTCATTGAAATGAAGATTTCACTTTTAAAGTTTTGGAATGTTGATCGGTTATTGTGAATAGTTAATGAAAAAGCTTGTATCATAGAGATTCACACACCCATTATTTGGGTAGGTACATCCTTCTAGCTACCTATTGAACTATAAAGGAAATTTAATGAAACACTTATCGTCCATTTATAACTATTTAATGAATCTTGATTTGGACTTAATACAACAGTAAGTGTGAAACTTGAATAATGGGGCAATTTATGTAACGTTAGGAAAGGACTGTTATTTGGTGACAAAACTTTTAGTAATGATTTCGTATAGGAGTGGAAAATGCTATTAGTTTGATTCTTAGTACATCCATCAACAAAATTCTTGTATATTTATACACAACTTTTATAAATTAAATTTATAAAATTACTAGCTTTTGGCCGCGACTTCGCCCACATGGAGTTTAGTTTTAAAAATCTATCGGGACCCGCAGGCCACGGCTTAGGTACGTAACACTCACCACCAGCATAAATTTTTTTTAAAAGAATATTAGCCGAATTGAACTTAACTTAAATTCTTCTCTCCCCTCCAAATAAGCGGAAAGCTTGTGTTAGGCGTGGATAAGACAATAGTACAACGGGTGGGGATCGAACCTGCGGCTTTTCAGTTTTAAGCCCGCACATTTGACCCTTGAGGGCTTCGATTTGGATTTGAATAGAAATAGAAATAGAAATATTTTTTATTCAAATAAACTTTTACAAGCACTTTTGAATCGTCAATGAATCTACCACTGGTTCGGAATGCCTTTTGATGAATACGTCGATTGTCTTTATTTCTCTAGTCTACGACTAAATAGTAAGCATTCTCACCGGTATGTATGTAGGTGTGTTTCTTCATGTCTGACTTCTGGTGGAAGCGCTTGCCGCAGTACTGGCAGGGGTAGGGCCGCGTGTCCGAGTGGATGAGCAGGTGGGTGGAGAGCGTGCTGGACCGCTTGAAGCACTTGCCACATTGTTTGCACTGAGCAAAGGAAAAATTACATACATTATCATCAATAGAAGAAATTACTTAAGTTAGGTATACCTATCAGCCTATTATACCCATCATTAGCGACCATCAGCGTCTCACTGTTAACAGTGTGCAGAATGCCAGAATAAAAACCCCGCGATAGATGAAATAAAACATACCCGAAACCTCGTGTGAAACGCGACAGATGCGAGGGTAGTAAGCGCCAAATAGATTGATCTATCTAATTGAGTTCTCTAATAGATGAGATTAGTAGATTTTGAAAGTTTGTTAACAATATGTTTTTTAAATAGTTTTGTTACCTACTTTGATATAAAGGCAGTTTAAATTATTATAATAATTATCTCAAAATAATCGACCGCCATGTGATCGCCAAACCTATTTTACCATTAGGTACCATCGCATCGGTGTATCATTTACTAGTTCTTGCAATTCATATGAGAGGAGAGCAAAATTATATTAATCTCAAGCGATTGATTAGGTACCTACGTAGATTTTTAAAGTTTTTATGCTATTTTTATGTCATTTTGATCCTGTAAGGTACACCTACAGAATTTACTTAAATTATACCTGTAGGTATCTATATGGCGCCATGCATAGCTGCGGTGTAATTAAAATACAAGTTTTTCCTACAAAATATATAATTATGTATGTTCAATGAAATTGACGTCTGTCCAGTATACTGACAACCGGCGATAAATTAATAACAGAGCATTTTTTACCCCTTACTACACGTTTCTTTGATTTCTTCGAGCCATACTCGTTTATTATAATTATCTCCTATCGAGTTTCTTTGTTCTAAATAAAAGAGAAATTAGGTACTGCTGGTTAGGTAACAACAAGTTCCTTAGAAAACTAACAGAGATTTTTCAAATACTTATGAAATTTTTGTTAATTAATAGTTTTAAATTATGTCACAAATTAATTAAATAAGCCCTCCAACAAAGATTGTTATCAGGGTAGGTAGTTATAGACGATTGTTTTAAAAGATTCAAATATCCACTAGTACTTACTAGATATGCAAACAAATTCTTGTGTCATATTCCATTTACAATTAGACAAAAGAATCTTCAGGATTTATTTGATCAGTTGTTTTTACTGTATTGAGTAGGTAGGTACCGTGTCGGATTTTACGCATAAACTATGAGGTCGTAACAGAGGAATTTCAATAGCTCGGACGTAGTTAAGTAGGTAAAGTATATGTAAGTATAGAAACTTACATTGATTTTATCTACGTAACTACCTACTCAGAAATATTTTTAAATCTTGGTACCTAATCCAGAAGAATGCTTATGTAAAACTTTACCTGTAGATTCAGCTAGGTACCTAAATCTTGTAAGTAACTATTGATGTAGAACTAAGTTGAATACGTATTACGTATTCAACATCAATAGTTAGTTCTACCTGTTTGTTTTGCGAATGTATCCTTTTATTAATTAAAAGAAAAATTACAAGAGAACTCTATAATTTTCCGGGATAAAATGAAACTTATGTGTTAATCCGGGGTATAAACCATCTCATTGCAAATTTCAGCCAAATTGGTTCATTCGTTGTTCGTGAAGGAGTAGGTAACAAACATCCATCCACACATCCTTGGACTTTACTCATCGAAATATTGAGGCGAAAGTGTAATTTATGGAGGTGAGTGTGGTGGCTGTAATTAATCGGGTGGTTAGGCGTCAATGCACTGAATGACAATCCAACGAAAATCCGCGTGGAAGGCTGTGACAGTTGGCGGGGCAGCTGCCCGCCGCGGCGCTGCTCGCGCCTACAAAAACGACTCGCTTTTTTCATCCTCTTTTTATGCCGATGCACTCTCGTATAAACAACACAGGTGCTAGTATGACCATCCACATATGGTTATCGGTTTGTAACTGGTAGGTACAGAGGTCATTTTTTACGACAGTCAGAAGTTAAAATACTAAGGTGCTTCGTCGCGGAGCTAAACAGTTATGAATGCTGTAAGTATTTTATACGAGGAAACAGCCTTGAACGAAGTACTTGCCTATTTGGGGGTAATTAGGGTAGTACTATTATTAAGTGGCTGGTAATTCTGTTGCGAATGAAATCATTATTGAAATCCAAATTAGTACGAGTATAATAAATGCGAAAGTCTATCTGTCTCCTTTTTACGCTCATACGACTAAATCGCCAACCAATTTTGATGGACTTTGTAAAATGACATGTTGGTGAAATCGGCTCTTAGAAGTGATTTTAAGGAGTTTCCAAAATGGAAAAAGTGGTAAATATACGAAAAAACACATTTTTTTACACAAAAACATCCAAGAAAAAAGTTTTTTTAATTAAATAATTCATATTTGCAGTAGTATGTACCTAGATTGTAGAGCATATACGTAGTGTAATTAATTATGTCTAAGTACCTCACAAGGTAAGTATTCGCATTTGTGAGTAATTTCAGTTCCATACTATCTGCAGACGGCAGTAATGTGAGACTGAATTCTGATAAAATCATGTTTAAAAATAAATGACTTACTTGCAATTAATTAGCTGTTTTGAGGTTGTTAAGATACTCGTGTATATATTTTTAACTGCAGGAACGCTTTTCTTTTCTATATAATTTTAATTACCGTAAGATTTTGGCAGTGTATGAGTTTATTCTGCTCCTTATAAATTAAATTGTATTTCTTCCATAATTTTTAAGAACATAAATTATTTTGTTTAATTTAAAGGATATTTAGGTACTATCCATCCTTAACATGATTAATACCTACCTATTCATTTTTCCCCTCCAACTTAGAGTAAAGCTTGTAAAAGGACAATACGTGCATAAAGTTTGTAAAACTTTTTATCAGATAGGAAATGAGCTGACGAACTTCAAACGCCAGAACAGATCTCATAAATTATAGCTATAACTAGGTACCACAGATCCATCTCGATAGCGTTAGCTTTTAAACAGAAAAAACCGCATAAAAATCGGTCCATTCGTTGGGAAGTTACGAGAAACCAGACAGACACACAGATACCTACACAGATCACAGATGCACACGTCAAACTCATAACACCCCTCTTTTTCCGTCAAGGATTAAAAATAACGTTGTATATTCGTAAGTATGGGAACTTGAAGGAATAATGAGATAGGCAATCTTTTCTTGTGAAAACAATGAACTGGTTAGCGTTAACTTGTAGCTGTTGTAGTGCTGTATTATGTATGAAACATACGAGTAGGTCGGTCGGCAGGTAATTAGGCGGACACCGTAGGCTCGTGCCAGCCACGCGCCGTTTTCCGCTTCTCGCTTCCCCTTCACACACTTAATTTTATAACCGTATGAATGAAAAATTATTTCTCAATTTTACCTCATTTAAATAATTACATATGTAAGAGATTTGATCAATCAATCAGTAATCAGTCAAGGCGGATTCTTTTATGTTTAGGTATTACCCTACTTACCAACACCGTTAAACAATACTGTTTAACGATGTGGGTAAGTTCATAGATTTAGGTAGATAAGCATATGATATAATTTCCTTTGTGTACGGTTTCAATAGAGTTTTCTTGAATGTGATTGTAGTTGACAGGTAATGAATGTACAATAACTTTTATAATAAGATATTTGCAGTAATCTGTGTAAGTGATAGAAAAATGGCCGTCAGCATAGCATGTAGAAAGAAATTTATATATTACGTAATTTATTTATTTTGGAAAATAGGTACTTTTTTATTTAAATATCTAACACTTTTCTATTTTGGTACGGAACCCTAAAAATGGCATTTTGATTAAAGCCGTGGCGGATTTTATAATGACGCCAAAAAGAAAACGGCAAATTAAAAAAAATGGTGACTAGACCGGACTCTGTGCGCCTGAGAGCTGCAAACTGCGTGCAAAAGACGCGCGACTAGTTTCGATTCAAGAGTACTTATTAAGACAAGAGCAGTTTTTGTTCTTGATTTGTAAAAAAACCGATAAACAATTACAGGTTTTGCTATTTAAAGCTCGTCTGAACGGAAACTGTACAGTTATCCTGATCTTGGTAAAGGATGTCGCATGTTTAGGCCACATATTAACTCTATCAACCTGCATCGACTAGTAACAGTTATTATTCCATTGCTATTGAAGGCCACCTTCTTTTTAGTGACTTAACCATCGTTACTCTGTTGCTTAAGGTAACGCCAGTCACACGCTTCTTCATAAGTACTATAAACACTATTCTTCATTGTTTTAGGTCTAAAACTAAGTCAGGCACCTATTGCTTTATCTTTTCTATTCACTAAGTATGCTTTACCGTAAACGAAATCGTATATAATAGGTAGTATAGGATAGGATAATAGTAATCGTATATACTAGTGGATGCCTGTGACTTCGTCCGTTTCTTCAATTCACGATCGACAGTTCCTAAATCCCCACAGTTTAGGTGGGCGGAACCCCTGCAGCATCAGGATTGAAGGGTTAGAACCCGAAGTTTTTATGGGATCCTCTCTCGATTAAAAAAAGAATCACGCAAATTGGTTTAGAATTCACGGAGATATCGATATACATAGTTAGAAAAACACAGCTCTTCTCCTTTTTCAAAAGTCGGTTAAAAAAGTACCCTTATAACTTATACTCCCAATAACATCACCTATATACCCATAAAATTCCCGTCAAAATCGGTCAAGCCGTTCCCGATATTAGCCAGAACAAACAAATAGACAGACAAAAATAAAAATATTTTTTTTTGTTATAATTACCGTATTTACTTTCATCATCGTGCATTTGCCATTCAGTAAAAAGCTATTATTTTGATAGTACAAACAGACACTTTATTTATTTGTATAGATTAAGTATATAAATTGTATAGATTTTCTCTGTAAATGAATTTGTAATTCTTTGAGAAAATAAAATTCTTTAACCTGAGATTAGGTAGGTGTTTAATTACGACGACGAATGCCGTTTTGACAGATTTTCAAAACAAAAACTGTTGGAAAGTCAAATTCCTCAGTTAACCGTGCAGGCGATGGGGAAGTTGGCACTTAATTTGCTTTGAAATACCTACCTAGTACGTATAAATGTCTTTTACGATTTTCTGACTGTGATAGGCATAAAGTAAGCTAGATACCTGAAAAGATTTTTCATTTTTGTTTTCATTCTTGAGAAGAAGTGAAAAGTTGATGTCTGGCTGCGGCGGCGGTGGTAGGTAGGTGTTGAAGGCTGGTTCGGAGGGGCAGCGCCGAGGCTCTGTACTGGAGAGCCGGTCTTCGTCGGGGCTGCTTCGGCATCTCTTCACGAGTTCGAGTGGTGCATCGAGGTCTTCTCGCTCCTCCCAGCGAGATGCTGGAGACTCTCTCTCTGTTTCTATATGCTCGCGTTCGCACGCACTTCCTGGCGACCAAATCTGCCTATTCTTCGTTGACAAGTTCAATGGTAACTCTTCTTCATCATCTATGGATAAATATAAGCGTTATAATATTGTAATAGTCGATAGTGTAATAAATAAATATGAGAATTTAGCAAAAAGCGAAATCAAATTGTATCCAAAGTCTTGATAACTACATTGACGTGTTATTCTTTCGTAAGTATATCTACCTAAGTAGGTTGCCTCGCAAAGATCTAAGGCCACCTTATCTACAAAATTGTCTCTTTTACTCGTATTTCCAGGCCATAAAAATGTTTAAATAAATTAATATTAGAAATATTAGGGTAATAGTAGGTAAGTATAGAGTTTTTCTCTATAATATCTTAACCTATATAGCCACAACACTTTGCCGTCGGCTTCATTATTTTAATCATCATGTTCAACAGATAGGTTAAATAGGTTAGGTAGTAGGTCATATCGGACGTTTCGCGTTTGTTAAAAGAACACAGGTGCATTTTCATTTGTAGATGTTGCGTCATTGTCTGCTGCAACAATAAGCACGCTGCTTATTTAACTTAAGTAAATCTGAATCTTAAACGCGGAAAACTACACCTGAGTCAATATTAAGTATACCTTTTTGAAATTTAAAGTTTAAAATCAGTAATATGATTTTTTAAATTAAGTAGTTTTGGTACCTATACTTAGGTATATAACCTAGATATGATCAACCTGTGTTTCTGGACGTTTTCGTCGTGTAATGATTAGATACTTATATCATTTCAATCGTGAATCGTGATGATGGTTTCTAGATAGCGAACATGAGAACAAAATTCGAAAAAACGCAAAACGCACCAGGGACTTGGCCAACCAAAGGTAATTTCCTCTTCTACTAAATAAAGTCTTGCGATCTACGAAAAATCAATAAATCGCCGTACTACCTACATCAAAATGAAATAGTAGCGTTGTTAGAACACGATTCATGCAATTTGCTGAAAATATTTTGATATGAGATGAGATACTATGTACCTTGATACAAAAAATCAAGTACCTTTTTGAATCTAGGTCTTCAATGTGTTATCAATGATTCAGGGCCGTGATCGGTAAAAATGCGGATGAGCTGTAATTTGAATACTTAAAGAGTTTCAACACGATAGTGAATTGTGCATGTACGGTAGTTCTAGGTACTTACACGCTTTTCCTTGGCGAGTTGGAAGCATTAAAAAGATTCCGGTTGTGGAGGTAAACGACATGTAAACTGCGGCATATCAGCGTTTCGCGGCTCAAGCCACAACTTAAATTGATAGCTATTCTAATGAGGAGTACACTCGAGAAGGCATGTAAGGAGGGCGAGGCGAACGCACGTCTTATCAGACGACCCAAAAATCGTTTCAAGTATGTATTTTTAGAAATCTCTGGCACCTATTGCTAATTTTACTTGTTCAAATGGTTCGGTAATTTCGCCGGTATATCGTAATGATATCCTTCCTAATATTATAAATGGGAAAGGGTGTTTGTTTGTCGGTTTGTCCTTCAATTACGCAGTAACGGAGCAATGGATCGACGTGATTTTTTGCATGGGTATACTTGAGGACCTGGGGAGTCTACTTTTTATCCCGGGCAATCAAAGAGTTCCTGCAAGATTTTAAAAACTAAATCCACGCAGGCGAAGTCGCGGGCATCATCTAGTATCACATAATTATGTAGGTAGGGGTCTATCTTATAACTGAGGCGGTTCCTGAGGTAGAGGCGCGGGCGGGTGAATGAAAGTTGATGTAAAAGCCCAGAATATAATATACGAGTAATTGTACTACAATATAAAAGTGACTGAATCCATCTTTCACAATGTATCTACCTATAGGTTTATGAATTGAATCTCTGTTTCGCAATGTGTATGAATTGAATCCCTGTTTCATAACGTGTGTAAATTGATTCCTCGTTTCACAATATGAATAAATTGAATGCTTACCGTCTCTGGGCGGTGTGTGTCTGGCGTGGTCGGTGGGCGCGAAATGTGGTGCGTGTGGCAGCAACAGTGGCCACACTCCGGCGCCGCCGTACAGAGCGCCTAGCCCACTGCAGTACATCAAGGCTCCCAGTTCTACACAAAGTTCACATCAATCAATTTAAATCTATGCGAATATTATAAACGCATCATCATGTTAACTTTTTACAGCTTAACCACTGAAAAAATTCATCAAGGCACATCGACCTTGATGAATTTTGGCAGAGTTTACGAACACGCTGACTACTGATGCCCGGGATTATCTAGTCAATGTGGCCCTGCATGTCATGCAAAAACGACGTAACTATTCGGTAATTTTATAATAAATAACCGGTCAAATGCGAGTCGGACTCGCATACGAAGGGTTCCGTACCGAAAAACGCCGAAAAAAAAACACTTTTCTAGTAGGGGAGCCCTCTTTAATTTTTTATTTATTTTTATTGTTTGTTGCTATAGCGGTAAATCACGAGATATAGCCCGTTGACAGACAGACGGACGGACGGACAGCGGAGGCTTAGTAATAGGAACCCGTTGGTTACCCTTCGGGCACGGAACCCTAAAAAGGATACTATAAAAAATTGACGAAACACATGCCTATGAGCTCGCCTTCAGTAAAATATCCCTTCTTACACTATATGTGGATCCATAAGTAGGCGCAACAAGTCTCAGATGCGCCTCGAGTAGGTGGTGCGTATTTTCATCTCACTTCAGAGTCAACTGAAAAACATGTTGGGCAAACAATACTGAGTAACACTTGCCTGTAGCCCTGGCGTACTGCTTCAGAGCTCGTCCTGCGATCTCAATTTCCCCAAGCTGCAATAGATCCAATCGCTGCTGTGCGAGGGAGTCTGGGGACTGTGGCGGCGAGCGGGGAGAGGGGGGCGTGTGAGGAGACACGCTCCTCTCTGGCGATGGAAACCGCTGTCCGGGGGGCGACGCCGCCTGGAAGTGCTCCGCGAGACGCGACAGGAGCACGTGGCGGGACATCCTGTGAACAAATCTGGACTGCAACCTATTTCTTATTGGCACCTATCATAATTGTTTATCCTTACTAATATTATAGAATATAAAGGAATAGGAAGGGTGTTTGTTGGCTGTCCTTCAATCACGCCGCGATAGAGCCACGGATCGACGTGATTTTTTTCATGAGTATTGCAGTAATTGAGGACCTGGAGCAATCTCCGGGAAAAAAGTAGCCTATGTCAGTGATACGTAGACTATTATTATCCTGGAAATTCAGTGAGTTCCAAAGTGATTATTAAAATCTTAATCCACACGATCGAAGCTTACTATAATATTATATTTGCAAAAGTGTGTTTGTTTTTTGGTTTGTTAGCTGCAGCAGATTCTATAGATCAACATTATTTTTTGCATGGTATACTTAGTTAAGGAATTGGAGAGTGATACAGTATACTTTTTATCCCGGAAAAGCCTAAGTTCCCACGAGATTTTAAAAGCTAGTCTGGCATCAGTTAGTATGATCATAGGATCATACTAGCAGCTACTATTTTATTATTATTTAGTTTATCCTAGCTGACATCAAGGTGTAAGAAGTGCCACGAGCTTTTCAATGCAATCTCCATTCGGATAAAGAATTCAGTGTGAAAAATTCGCTGCGTGCGGCGCTGATATTGTAATGAGAGGTTTTATTTACTCGCAGTGAGCCGATGAAATTGTGTGCTTTTTGCTGGTTGCTAAAAATTATAATTACTTGGAATAAATAATTCGTTTTCTGTTCCTAATAATAACAATAGGAATTTTAGATAAGTTATTTCTAAAATACCTAGTAATAATTAATTTTTCATCTCTCTTGCTCATTACTTAGGTGATCTACCGAACTTCAAATTTAGACGTTAAATTATATTTAGTCGACGCATAAATTAATACTATTCCTCACCTTCACCTTTTTGGGAAGTCGATTATTTGAGGTCACTCCTTGTAAGATTCTATTTCTTTCATGTGAATTTCAGTTGTTCTGAAATTTAAATCTCGTTCTAACAATGAGATAAATATTTTAGAAACGTATGTTTGGATCGTGCTACCGTTCAAATATAATCAAAAGAAGCCTCAACAGCCCAACGGTTGGAGGTACGGACTGAAAACCGAAAGGTCGCAGGTTCGAATCCCACCCGTTGCTCTATTGCCGTGCCCACTCCTAGCACAAGCTTTCCGCTTATTTGGAGGATATTAACCAACTTCAGCTTGGCTAATATTCTTTTAAAAAAAAATAAAAATTATGATGAAATTAGTAGTTCAGTAAGTAGTTATTTCGAAATCACAGATAGACATATTAATATGTTTTAGGTGTAGCAGCTAAATAATTACGAAGTAGTGATCAGTTTAAAAGACAATGTTATTATAGTTATAACGTGACCATCGCCATTAGCGACTATTTGTTGACAGCTCTCGCCCTGATTAATCCAAGCGACGATAACGTGTGTTGGCGGCGAATCGTATTAAAAGCTCAATCAAGCAAATGAAGAATCAGAATAATGAAAGTGGACGTCACCCGCTGCGTACGCGCATTAATAATTCACAATATACATATCGGACTAAAACAATCTTCATTACATTAAAACACATTTGTTTTGATAGAACGAATCCACAGTAAACAAATAGGTCGTGAAAGCGTTCACTTTCCTTTCATTACTTAATTCGACCAAATCAAATATAGGTTGATTGCGATGTTTCAAATGAATTGCTCAATTTTGTAATCCAACGTATTAGGGGCAAGGGTGATAACAATCTTAGGGCACCTGTTAAAAACGTTTGTCATAAAGATAGTATCATACTAGTTCCCGATTTTTCCTGTAACGTTTACCCACGATATGTCAGGGCGATCCGTATCTCTGTAATACAAACAGGTGAATGCAATTGATTCCAGCTATTACGTGTAATTGGTTTACTAGTTGTCTTGTAAGCGAGGGTTGTATGTCGCAATTTCTTATTTCAATAAAGTTCCTAAGACTTCATTAGTCCGCAAGTGGCAATTACTAGCAAGCAATTGTGGTTGCTTATTTTTTTATTCGCAAGCATAGATAGTGGGAAACAGCAAGTGCTAACATTAGAAAATCAATCATACCTAGTGCTTCGTTCTTCGTTATTAGTTCATAAATCTATATGCTGTAAATCTTTACAGCTTTTGTTTGAACATTTTAAAAACTAGCGATTTGCGAGGGCTTCGCACAGATGCTTATGAATGAAAATATAATAAGTGAGTGGGTAGCAGTGGCGTAACTATACGGTGGCAAGACGGCAAAATGCCACGGGCCCCAGCCTGAAGGGGCCCCCGGTCAGGTATCTCATTGGTTGAGCTTCTTTATATTGGGGTAGGAAGGGCCCCATACGATGAATTTGCCACGGGCCTCAAACGCTATAGTTACGCCTCTGGTGGGTAGGTACTTATAAATCGGTGGATACCTTCTTCAGGAGACCCTAGAACTAGATTATCATACATTAGCACTTTTTGAGATAAGCGCTTTTCAAACAGACAGATGATATTGGTTGACTCTACATAAAGTAATTACGAGTTATGTAGTAAAGTAATTTGCGCATAAATAAAAATTAGTAATTAACTCTAATGGAATAATTATTTATTTGAGTTAATTTTGAGTGTTTATGAGTACTATGTCGTGAAATAAAATTTTATAACACTAAAATAAATATCCATTAGATACCTTCATAGGACATTTTTATATTAGGTGTGTTATGATACCTAAGCAAATATGATTTCTGAGCCTGAGTTAAACTTGAATTTTCTGAAAAAATTATTCATTCGATTTCCGTAAGTAGGTAGGTATCTACTCGTATTTTATATGTATATTAGTTTTTTAAAATAATAAGTAACAAGTTTAAAATGCTAAATTATTCTCCTAATGTTTCAAAAAAATTTTGGGCGGACTTACCTTGGGCGGCAAACTTTAACACTAGGGCGTTTCACAAAATCACTGCTGAAATTCACAGAATCGACGGTTGCTAATATCTCATCATTAGAAATCTGTGATAAACTGATTTGAAATCATTTTTCTAAATCAAAAGAAAGATTCTACGAGCAGTCGGGGTTACTCGTAACGTAAGGGTCTCGCGGAAGGCTCTGCGGGTCGGAGCATTACACGATACGTCGCGTTCGGCGCCTGGCACCTGACTGAAATGAGGCTCGCGCGCCCCGACCTACCCGACTCATCCACAATAACGTTTTTTTTTTCAAAACTGACAAAAAAGAACAGGTCTCGCGGAGGCTGCGCAATAAAGAAATGATTTGATGAAACAGTCACATGACAGGTGGCTCGCGAGTCGCGTCACATTCTTGAACACCGAATAATTACTGGTTGCGCTTTCGCAGAGGAGCTGAAAAATGGCTTTACGGGATTAATGTCGGCAAATAAGCAGTTCTCTCTGGACGTTAATGGTAGGTACCTCGTTTGGCATTGCCACTGTCACAATATCTAACAAGTAGGTACTTGTTGGTTTCTATTTTATCTAAGAGTCCTTTCGGCGGTAGATAACGATTCCGTCAATCATGATTGATGGGCTTGTGAATGATTGATGGTGCAGAGAATACCAGATTTTGGATTAGTCATAAAAACAGTATTAACAATGGCGCATTGGACTCGAACCTCAAATGAGAGCGATGCCACATGGCGCGTTGCGGCGGACTGCGCAACAAAACGTGCGGCTGAGTCACACGGCACATCACGGTTTTTTCATTTGGAAGCCGCAGCGGCGCCGCAGAAGTTCTGCAGTGAAGCCACAATGCATCGCGATGCCGTAGCGTACCGTGTGGCATCAACAATGGCAAATTCAACAATTTCATGCTTTGCAACTTCTTGGATTTTATGTGATCTTGAGAAAAAAATGAAATTAAAAGTATCTTCTCAAAAAAACAGTAACGGTGTTAGTTAAATAATTTTAGTAAATAGTAGAGCATCAGAGTATGTGTAATTTGATAGTAGAATTTAGACAAAATCAGAGCACGTGATGAGGTCATTTCAGATGTGGCGGCGAGCGGCGCCCCGCCCACCGAGCGCATTGGTTGCGATGTAGAGCTGGGCGGAGTTTGACTTAGATGCAGAATTAGAAACATTACCTTAGAACAAACACTTTAGCACGCTTCCTATGTTTAAAAAATATTTATAAAAATACATAGATAGTGATATGAAAGCAAAATTTTCTTTTGTACCTCCACTCACAAAGGATCTTAGGATACATTGACTGCTGCTGCTGCAATAATTCATGAAAAAGTGAAAATTATATACTTTTTATGCACTTATATACCTACTTACCGTATTGCAGTTGAAATATGTGCCGACCACATGCCCAATTCGTTGTTGCCTACTAAGTAAGTACTACTACTGCACGCTTGCTACACGCCAACTGCACACCTACTGCACGCAAAAGGGACTACATATAAAACTACAATTATACGGTCGGGGTGCAGTCCAAATAACCTCCCGCCTGTCTAGAGACAGGTAAAAATCTCCATTAGCTAGGTATCTAGGCTTAAGTTCTTCTATTAACAGACGTAGGTACCTATAGTAGATTAAGTACATAGTAGGTATTCTATAGATTTTTGTGGTTTACTTACTTAACGATATTTTACAGTCGATTAACCCCTTGTAGCAATCACGGGAAATTTAATTAAGCGGCTAATCTGCTTTGATACGAAGTGTTTTGTTACCGGCGGGAAATGTATGGTTTCAGGGGAAGTGCTTCAGTTTTTGTAGCGGGGTGTGTTTGGGGGATTGCGTTCCAAATTCAGAATATGTTAAGGCGGTTCGATAGAACATAAAAATATATAATATGGGGCGGCATACAGTACATACAGAAGCGTGCATTGCATATGCCTGCCTACGCAGTGGTCAAACCTCTTGTCTTCGCCTGATTCAAGAATGTGGTTGGTAAATTTTTGCACTAAACTGCAGCTTTTCATTACGTGGTTAGAGCCATACTAAATACCTACTAATATTAGGTTAGAGAAGCAAAGCTGCCTTTAACCTTCCCAAGCCTAAATTGCACCGGTTTCAACAAAAGGTGGTAAGAAGATTTTCAAATATGTCGGAAAATTCAAAAATTTCCACTGAACTTTTAAAAACTTCATTCCACGCGGACGCAGGCATTAGCTAGTTCTAGTTGTAAATAGGTAGGTTCTATTAGTAGGAAATTAAAATGCTGACTACAAAGTTTTCGTTGAATAGACCGTACTGAATAGTGGCACATAACTTATATCAAGCCATCAATTGTTTATTCCTTGAGATAGGGTAATTCCGGGGGAGATGGCCGTACGGGAGAGATATCCAATCGATAAAAAATCGACTATTAGGCAATCGATGACACTAATATCAATTTAGTATGCTTCGTTGCGCGACCGGCGACAAGTGTCAGTGAATTTTTGTCAAAAAAATAAATGGAAAGGTAAGTAAATTCCATGTTTTTGTTTGATTACACCTTTAATATAAGGCAAGAGGTTATCATATTACGTGGTCGCAAAAAGATTTCACAATATTCGCATGTTTTAGCACAGTTATTGTAAAGTAATTAAGTTTCCACGCATTCTAACCTATAAATTATGAATCATAGCGGCGTGTTTCTTCTTTTAATAGTAGTATAGAAAGCCGGTTTCAGCTCACTCCCAGCCTAGGCCAAAAAAAAAAAAGTGCGGCCAGGCCAAAAAATAAAAAAAGTGTGCCCAGCCCCCAAAAAAAGTGCGCCTAGGCCAAAAAAATAGTGCAGCCAAGGCAAAAAAAAAAGGGTCAGGGCTAAAAAAGGGTGAGGGCGATCCGAAAAAAAAGAGGCCCGAAAATTTTTGGCTAAAATTCCAATAAGACGAATTCCAATTGGAATTCCAATCATTGGAATTCCAATTGAAGAGTTTAGTATTTCCACTTCCTAATAGATGGCGCTGCTTGTCAAGGCATAAAATGGTACGCTACTGTAAGATAGATGGTGTAATGGGGCGACTTAAAATGGCACGCTACTACAAGGTAGATGGCGTTGAGTGTTTTAAGTGTGATATATTTTCCGTCCTATTTCGTGTTGGATTTTCCATTCCCATTGGTTATGAGAGTGAGAGAATGTAGAGTGCACCAGTGTTTGTGTACACACTTGTGCACTATAATACCTCCTGTCGTTAAACTTGTATCACTACCAGACAACACTTATTGATATCGCATAGAACCTAAATGCCCGGCCTACGGCCGGGCAGCGGAACTTTTATGTTTTAACCTAACCTAACCTAGCTAGTAAATTAGGTTAGCCTAATTGCTCGAAGTGCTCCAGGCACCCACTAATGTTTGTTACACAAGAAATTCATTCCAAAGAATCGAACCTGTCAGTTAAACAGAGCGAGCGCACTAACCACTGTACCAAGGAGGTCACATACCTGCTTGCTTTGAACAAAAGACCCTTTTCCTTTCGTCGCATTCCTACGTTTTTTTTTAACCGAATTCAAAATAAAAAAGGTTATGCACTTTATGTTTGCAAAATACGAATTAAAAGTCAATTAAACGTTTAAAAAAATCAAATAATAACTTCTCTCTCATTATTGATGTTCTTTTGAATGAGAAAATATAATTCTATATTGATTAATCATTTATAGATTTAAATATGATTATGCACTAATTAATGTTTGTTACACAAGAAATGCATTTCAAAAAATTGAACCTAGGACTTCTCATTTAATATAAAACCATAACACTCACCACTGCGCCCTTAGAGGTCTTCATGCGCTTTCTACCTGGTAGGACAATAGACCCTTGCATTCCAACGTTTTTGTGTTTTTGATGTTTTTTGAATGAGAAAATAGAATTCTATATTGATCAATCATTTATAGATTTAAATATGATTATGCACTCGCTAATGTTTGTTCCACAAGAAATTCATTTCAAAGAATCGAATCCAAAAGTGTGCATTCGGAATAAAACCGAATTCAAAATAAAGATTATTCTGTATTTATGTAACTCGTACGTTAAGTCGTAAGTAAGTACAAATAAAGGTTTCAAAAAATCGAATAACAACTTCTGAATTAATAAATGAGTGAATATGAAAAACGGTAAACTTGAAAATACTTTGAGTAACTAGCTATTGAATGGTGTATTTAGATCACATCTTCGACACGTACGAACTTGGTTGATTTTTTTGTACTCTTTACATCCCCATTATCTTTGGGTAGGATATGGATACAAAAAATTATATTGCCTACAGATGCATGGGACATCAGGCACTCAAGACATGTTAATTCATGTCTAAAACATGTGTGTATAAAAAGGCCCCATTCTAGTTTTCTATCATAAATTTACCTTGTGTCAGCTCGTGAGCATCTCTATAAAGTCTTAAATATTACTAATTACCAGTCTAGGAATATTGTGTTGTGAATCTACATATTTCCGTTCATTATGGTGGTAAGTGCGTAATTATACTTGTTATTATTTAAATTATATTTGTAGCTAACATATCGATTCGTTATTATTGGGCTACTTTTTGAAATTTTATAAATATAATTAGTTTATTACAGTAATTACATTACAGTATAATATTATAAAGGCTAAAGTTTGTATGTGTATGTTTGTTACTCCTTCACGCCACAAGAAATGAGCCGAATTGGCTGAAATTTGGAATGGATCCAGGATTTAAACATAGGCTACATTTTATCATGGAAAATTAAAGATTCCCTACGAGAATTAAAAAAACCTTAATATACGCGGACATCATCTAGTGTAATTCTATAAATTGAATAATCTCCTTTTTATTTCAGGACTCGGAAAATGAAATCAGTTATAAGAATTATTATTATCCACTCAATGTGTCAGATGATCAAGATGCAAGTGATTGTATGACAAATAATAAAAAGACTGCTTCAAAAAGGATCAAAACAATGGAACAAAATAATATAGATGTGTTTTTGAACATCCAAAGAAAAAGAAGAGGGCAACTACTTCTTCATCTGTGGCTCAGGCGATTGATGGAGGTCTGTCGTATATCTCATCGAATGATGCTGACAGTACAAACGCAAGTCATCTCATCAAAATAGATGTCTATGACATGAAGAATCTGAAAGGGGTTTCACCTCTTGAATACTGGAAATATGCAGATTTACGATTAAAGTACTATGTGAATTCAGACGCTGATAAATTTTATCTCAGCACTCGAGATATTATTTACAACATAACAAAGCAGATCGCAGGAAGACATGATTGTAAAAAATATTTTGTCGAGAGAGATAACAAGCAATAACAATAGCTATAAATTATTCCATCCCAAAAAATAAAACTATTTAAAAGATAGCATCGTTACCTGCAAATCAAGACCCATGTCACTTAACGTAAATAAATTTTTAAAATAATGTGCAGTCTCCCTACTATTTGTCTGTGAATACAGACGAAACAAATTATAAAAGAGTGCTGTTCTAACACAATCAAGTCATATTCCATCTCGCTATCCACAACAATGTTGTGTCAACTGTGTGCTTTTAACGACTCTGTTTACAATGAAGAATTGGTTGAAAATTGTGAAGAAGCAGAATTGAACGCCGAGTTAGTTAACATATGCATGGAAGCCGACCGAAATCAAGTTTATTCGTGAGTATTTTTTATTCATCATTTTTTCCATGAACAGTATTTATTTTAATCTATTATATTTCAAACGATTCATCGAGGCTTGGGTGCACGACTATAAATTTTTACTAATCTAACAGCTACCATCAACCTGATCAGTTCAAACTTGTTCAAACATAACGCTGATGGGGAGGGGCTATTTACATATAAATACTCGGTTAAGACGTTAGCTACACTCATTCAGAGAGAAGTTGTGATAGAAAAATATTAATAATGGAAGCTTTTTCCAATGATGAAATAAGTGTATTTTCTAAATCATTTGTGTTAAATAAGATGCATAGATACATACGGTTGTGGTATATCTCTGATAGACTCCCTAGATGGATGTTAGATGACCCAGAGATTAAACCGTTTTATACACCATGTAGTGGTCATCGTACTTCAATTTTTCCTCATTCTGATGAAATTGACGGTGTATTTCCTATGAAAGCATATTGTAATATGTGTGTTACAAATGGTAAATTATATTTAAATAAAAGATTAGTGTAACGTTTATTTTATAGAAAATATGTTTTATTATATCAATTTTTATTTTTCAGTTCAAAGCAAACTGGAGCCGGAGTGAAAAGAAAAGCTACTACAGTCACAAACTCTACGAGTAAGCAACCATGTTCTCAAGAACCTTCTACATCTACGGAGCCATTGACTACAGCAAGATCAACGGGGGGAGAATCGTCCTTATTTGTAAGTTCTACAAAATATCATAGTATCGAGTGTTCTTACTGTAAAATAAATGTGAATCAAAAGTACTATTCTAACCACCTTAGAAGCAAAAAACATATAAATAACGTACTTCTTAATAGTTCGGTTCAAAACTTAACCAATGTGCAATTAATAGAAAATGCCTTCGGTCGACGAATAGCAACATACAGGATTTCCAATAATAATTCACAATTTCAGACACCTGAAGCTTTTCTTGATTCAATTAAAAATTCTGTTCATGACTTGCTTCATACGCTTTTAAAAGAGCATACTTTAATTAAAGTTAACTTCATTTTAAACGGAGATTTTATTCAGGCAACAAAAAACTTAGAAACTTCCTTTGACTTTCAAACGTGTAACTATACATTCTGTTTAGGTGATGAAATTAACATCATTTACTCGGATTTATTAACTGAAACTTCGAGTAAAGTTTGTAATTTTGAAAAGAAAGATAGTGGTTGGAGTCTTAAAAAAATTAATTATGTGGATTTAAATATAAATAAATTAAACCCTTTAAAAGGGAACTCTTATATAGATTTACCCATAGATATTAAACATAAACTTGCTATTATTAATGTTAAAAATAATGACAATAAATGTTTTCAATGGGCTATACTTTCCGCTTTGTATCCTGTTCAAAAAAATGCCGACAGAGTAACTTCATATATATCGAAACAAAACTCTTTAGATTTTTCAAATATTCCATTTCCAGTACAATTAAAAGATATCAACAAATTTGAAACCTTAAATAATATTAGTATAAATGTTTTTGGAATTGAACATGACACAAAAAGCAATTCTACGAAGATTATTGGTCCTCTCTATTTCACAAAATGTCGAAAACAGAAACACATAAATTTATTATACGTAAATAATGGTTCGAATGGTCATTATTGTTATATAAAGAATCTTTCTAGGCTAGTTGGTCGACAATTAACCAAACATATCCATGCTGTATTTATTTGTGATGGTTGCTTACTATATTTTCAATCAGATATTAAATTGAAATCCCATCAAGAGTTTGATTGTAATCATATTAGAACTGATTTGCCCGATATCACACAAGCTAAACTAACATTTAATAAATATGAAAGAAAGCTCAAATTGCCTTTTGTTGTTTACGCAGATTTTGAAGCATTTTTAAGTCCTATACAAGGTTGTGATAATGATCCAACTACCTCATACACAGCAAATTTTCAAAAACATGAAGTATATAGCTTTGGATACTATATCAAATGTACATTTAATAATAGTCTATCAGTATATAAAACTTATACAGGTACCGACTGTGCCAAAGTGTTTATGGAGACTTTAAATGATGATATAAAACGAATTTATGATGAGCATTTAATTGAAGTTTATCCACTACCTCTGACAACAAATGATAACAAAAAATTATCTAGGACATCCACATGTCATATATGTGAAAAAGAACTGAAATCGGATTACGAAATAGCATATAATAAATACACCGGAGGTTTAGTAGGTGTCTGTCACAAAAGCTGTAGTAAAAAGTTAGAAATTCCTCAATTTATACCGATAATTTTACATAACCTTAGTAACTATGATGCTCATTTCATTGTGCACGCATTGAATTTCTCAGAAGGTGGGATAAATGTCATACCCCAAAATAAAGAACGATATATTTCATTTTCAAAAAAGATAAAAATCATGGACAAACAAATTGAATTGAGGTTTATTGATTCTTTTAAATTTTTATCTAGTAGTCTAGAATCCTTAACAAATAATTTAAATGATAAAGACTTCATCGAATTGCGAAGAAATTTTCAAAGTGAAAAAGATATTTATTATTTAAAACGTAAGGGTGTATACCCATACGAATGTATGACATCTTTTGACTCCTTAAAGTTAACGTCACTCCCAACACAGGATCAATTTTTCAGTACACTTACAAACAGTACTGTTTCAAATGAGGATTATAAACATGCTAGAGATGTTTGGAATCATTTTAAATGTCGTAATATGAGTGATTACTCTGATTTATATCTCAAAACGGATGTGTTACTTTTAGCAGATATATTTGAAAATTTTAGAAATGTATGTATTAAAACTTATGATTTAGATCCTGCGCAATATTATACTGCACCAGGTCTTAGTTGGGATGCAATGTTAAAGTACACACAAATAACGTTAGATTTACTAACAGATTTTGAAAAAATTGCATTTGTGAAATCAGGTATACGCGGCGGTGTTTCACAGTGCAGTAACCGTTATGCGCAAGCTAATAATAAGCACATGGCAAATTTTAATCAGAAAATCCAATCATCTTATCTCACATACTTAGATGCTAATAATTTATATGGTTGGGCTATGTCTCAATACCTTCCAACGGGGGCTTTTGAATGGGTAAGTTGTGAAACTAATTTCAACATACCAATTGATTCTGATGTGGGTTATATTCTAGAAGTAGATTTAGAATACCCTGAAACTTTACATGACTTACATACCGATTTTCCTCTTTGTCCAGAGAATATACTTGCTGGAGGGAGTAAAACTATAAAATTAGTTCCAAATCTATTTGATAAAACTAAGTATGTTATTCATTATAGAAATCTTGTACAGTGTCTAGAAATGGGCTTAAAACTAAAAAAAATTCATAGGATTTTAAAATTTAATCAAAGTCCTTGGTTACAAAAATATATTGATTTAAATACACAGTTGCGTACATCTGCACAATCTGATTTTGAAAAGGATTTCTATAAGTTAATGAATAATTCAATATTCGGAAAAACAATGGAGAACATTGAAAAACGTGTTGATGTTAAACTATGTACACATTGGGAAGATAAGGGAAAATCTGTTGGTGTTCAAAAACTTATTGCGAGACCTGAATTTCATAGTGTCTCAATATTTTCGGAAAATTTGGTTGCTATACAATTGAAAAAAACGAAATTACTTTACAATAAACCTATTTACTTAGGATTTTGTATTTTAGATATTTCTAAAACGCTTATGTATGATTTCCATTATAAGTATATGAAAAAGAAATATGGCTCAAATTGTAAAATGTTATATACTGACACTGACAGCTTCATATATCAGATTTTTACTGATAACTTTTATGATGACATTAAACCTGACTTAAATAAATACTTCGATACTTCGGATTATCCCCCTAATAATAGTTTTGATATTCCCTTGATGAATAAAAAAAAAATTGGCTATTTCAAGGATGAAAATAATGGTAACATTATGACTGAATTTGTTGGTTTGAGATCAAAAGTGTATGCTTTTAATGCACAAAATAAATTCATTGCTAAGGCAAAAGGTGTAAACAAATCGGTTACCAAAAATTTCAAAATGCAGAATTATAAAACAGTTTTATTTGAACAAAAAAATGAACTATGTGAGATGTATAGATTCAGATCGATAAAGCATATAATATTTACTCAAAAAACGAATAAAATATCATTATCACATTCAGATACAAAACGGTTTTTAGTTAATAACTCTACCAACACCTTAGCTTGGGGTCATTACAAAATAAAGTCGTTTAATAATGATTAGCAGTAAGAATCATTGATGATATTTTTTAAGTAATTATAAGAATGGATAGATGTAGCCTTAAGTTATAAATTGTATAGAAAAATAAATTGTATAATTATAAATAAATGTATTACTTAAATCGATGTTGTGTCACTTTATTCCCCATTTCTTTATCTAATTTAACTAAAGCAACACGTATTTTGAACATGTATCATTTTCTCCATCCATTTACTGCTATAGTTGCTGGACCGAGTGGATGTGGTAAATCACATTTTGTGACAAATTTCTTGAAACACTGTAATTATATATGTAATACACGATTTGATCAAGTTTTATGGTGCTACGATGAAATGCAGCCTCTATATAATCTAGAAAATGTAACTTACATTCAAGGAATTCCTGAAATGAATATGTTTGATGGAAAATATCCTCAATTAATTATACTTGACGATCTCATGAGGGAGTCAGATGGTCGTGTTGTTGATATTTTTACTAAAGGTAGTCACCACAGAAATTTAAGTGTTTTTTATATCACACAAAATCTTTTTCATCAAGGGAAAGGCCAACGAGATATTTCTCTGAATACAAGTTACATAATTTACTTTAAAAATCCCAGAGATCGAACACAAATTCGTCATTTAGCACGTCAAGTATTTCCAGAGAATTCAAAGTTTGTTGAAGAGGCTTATAAAGATGCCACTACTGAGCCTCATGGTTATTTAATGATTGATTTAAAGCAAAATACAAATGATTCATGTCGTTTTAAAACTAAGATAGATAGTACCTCTAATGATTGTGTGGTATACATCCCTAAAAAGGGGTTTAAATATGGTTTACATCACTCAGTTCTTGTCAGTAACAAATAATGGTTGAAGGAAGCAGCACGCTAGATTCAAAAAAGTTAAGGTGTGCATTACAAACATTTAAACCAAAATATCGTAAAATTTTACTTCGCTCTCTTAAGAAAGAAGAAATTAATCGTGTTTGTGAGTATATCAAAGAAATATTTAAAGAAAATACCCCCAATAAAGAGACAAGAGAATCTTCTGTAAAACTGAATTGTTTCTTTTCTACAAAGTTAATATAAATATGTATTCAGATTCATTCTAAAATAATGTCTGCACGAGTAAAAACACACAAAAATTTACTAAAGGCTTTACACACACTTCAACCGAAATTCCGCACAGCCTTATTGAAAGCTTGTAAGGACGAGGAAATCAATTGTATTTGTGAGTGTATTTTCAATATACTAAATGGTAAACTACCTTTGAAGGATTGTGAGAAGGCCAAGTTAAAAAAACACAAAACTATTCTGAGAAAATTAATAAAGAAAGGGAGAAATAAATCACGAAAACGTATTATAATTCAGAAAGGGGGAGCATTTCTACCTATTATTTTGGGAGCTGTTTTAAGTGGACTGTTTAATTTAATATAAAAAATGGAACACGCAAAAAAAATGGTTCTTATTGAACCAGAGGTTATTGAAAGGTTAAAATCAAAAAATATTGCATCTGACGATTCTTTATCAAGATTAGATAAAGAAATGCAAAAAATACTGAAAAGTAAACTTGATGATCGTGAAAAATGGTCACTGTACACACAAATTTTACAGAGATATCTCCATATAACTGAAGGAGAGAGAAAGCCAATTAAATTACCAGTGACTGTGGAGGACGATCGAAGCTATGACAATAACAGTATCTTTAAAAAGGAAATGAAAGACAATGATTCAACAGTTTATGAGGAATCAGAGGATGATAAGCACGTACAGGGGCTACCAATTGATTTTTTATATTCCCCTACTTATATAAACAAATTAATACCGAAAACGTATAGGAAAAAAGGTGATATATTATTAAATGCTCTGCTAAATAATAAAGAAAAAATTTGCTGGAAAAAGGATGGATCAATAGTCGTAGATAATGAAGTTGTAGATGGTAGTAATATAGTGGATCTAGTGAATTATACCCTAAGACCATTAAAACGCTCCAAACCTAATGGATGGGAAATATTTATCCAAACTATAAAAGATATAGGGGTTCCCTTAATATGTATTGGTAATCCTCAAGCTTCTGAAAATATTAGTAACATATCTCCAAAATTCAGAGAACATAGTTCTCCATCTGATGATAAAAGTCCAAAAACTTCATCATACAGACTAAGGAAAAAACAAGACATTTGGGAAAGATGGAATCCATATTAGACATAAAAGATATTTATTATGATGTATCCAATCCCGCTGGTTACGGAAGTGCAGAGAAATTAAAAAGAGCATTAAAAGGTAAAATGAATAGAAAGCAAGTGAAAGAATGGTTGCAAGCTCAGGAAACTTATACTTTACATAAGCCTGTGCATCGAAAATTCCCCCGGAATAAATATATTCTATCTAATCTTAATGAACTTTGGCAAGCAGATTTAAGTGATATGCGTACTTATTCTCAATATAATGAAGGTTTCAATTATATTCTTTGTGTTATTGATGTTTTTAGTAAATACGCTTTCGCTAGAGCACTAAAGAAGAAAAATTCTGAAAGCATAAAACAAGCATTTGAAAGCATATTTACTGAAGCTAATACTACTCCTACCCACTTGCAATCAGATAAAGGTACTGAATTTGTATCAAAAGATGTTAGACAGTACTTTAAAAGTAAAAATGTAAATTATTACACAACCAACAACCCAGATATTAAAGCAAGTATAGTTGAGAGATTTCAAAGGACATTAAAAACTAAAATGTGGCGTTATTTTACACATAAAAATACCTATACTTATATTAACATTTTACAAGATTTACTCTATTCTTATAATCATAGTTTTCATTCAAGCATAAAAATGTGTCCGTTTGAAGTTAATTTTAATAACATCATGACAGTTTGGAATAATTTATATGGAAATATATACAATAAAATCAGTGCTAAACAACAGTCTAAGTTTTCAATTGGAGATCATGTAAGGATAACAAAATATAAGCACATTTTTCAAAAAGGATATGAGACAAATTGGAGTGATGAAATATTTATTATAACTGGTATAAAAAATAGCATGTCTAGAGTAGTCTACACACTTAAAGATCTACAAAGTGAACCTATTGTTGGTACTTTTTATGAGAATGAACTACAAAAAGTTACATATAACCCCACCACTCAATATAAAATTGATAAAATACTACGGTCTCGTTACTCAGGTAACAGAAAAGAAGTACTTGTCAAGTGGAAAGGTTATCCTGACAAATTTAACAGTTGGATTTTAGAATCCAGTCTTAAACAGATAGGATGATGGAAGACAATTTTTATTTAACTTTACTTAGTAATAGTTCAATGGAATACTTCCCGGAAAACACGACGACCACGTTCTCAACAAAATTACCAAAATCGCTTATTTTGGAAGGTGAATGGCACGTTGGAGTTGTAGAATTTCAATATCCTTGCACTATGTATACGGTTAGAGACTATGAAAATGTTATTTATACATCAAAGTGGATTACAATACCCGATGAAGATATAAACTCTTTAGTGCACTATAGAAACCGTATTCCTGCCATGAACTATGATAGCATTGAACATATTGTAGCTGAATTAAATAAAAATACAGATGCTGGAATAATGTTTAACTATGATGAAATAAAGAAGCAAGTATCAGTATTATGTGCGAATAACGCAATTGATGTACTTAAGTTGTCAACCAAATTATATTTACAACTTGGTTTTGAACCAAATACAAATCTAATTCAAAATAATATCGGAACATATCCTTATAATTTAAAATTAGGATTACCATCTCAATTGTTCATTTATTGTGATATAATAGAACCACAGATTGTTGGTGATGTTATGGCCCCTCTTCTCAGAATAGCACCACTAGATCCTACAGTCTATGTATACGGGGCAAATAAAATGCATATTTTTTCACCGCCTCATTACGTACCTGTCATGCGTAGAGAGTTCGATGTGATAGAAATAGATATAAGAACGAGTACAGGTCGAAAAGTACCATTCCAGTTTGGGACAACGTGTATTAAAGTACATTTTAAGAGAATCAAGTGAATACACATATTTCAAATGCCGTGCCCGTATTTACATTATTATTCTCATCAAGCTGGTACAGGTGTAGGTGCAATTTATAAAGGTGCACCTTATCAGCGAGGTCACGGTATTGGTAGTTTTTTGGGCGGACTATTCAGATCTGTTCTTCCACTTTTGAAAAGTGGTGCAAAAGTTGTGGGTAAAGAAGCTTTGAATGCTGGTGTGGGTCTACTGTCTGATATGTTAAATGTGCAACCAATGGATGAATCTATCAGGTCACGTTTAAAAACAGCAACTTCGAATTTAAAAGAAAAAGCTGACAAAAAAATTGATTCAATAATGAGAGGATCAGGATATAAAATTAGACGACAAAAACGGAAACGTATCACTCCTAAAAACACTCTCAAACGGAGCGGTACTAAGAAAATTAAACAAAGTAATATTCAGGATATTTTTCATAAAAGTTAAAATTAAAAAATGTCATTTTTACATCATCACTCCTGTGAATGCGTAAAATCTGAGTTGGATTTGTTTGCTCTACCATCGACTCAAACTAGTATTGAAGGAGGTCAGTGGATCCATTACAACCCCATTTCATCATTGACCGATGATGGACCCATTGAGTTTTTAGTACCAGGAAATGGAGATGATTATATTGATTTATCTCATACCCTACTTCACATAAAAGCTAAAATTCAGAATACTGATGCAACTAACATTGCGGCGACGTCAAATGTTGCTCCAGTTAATAATTGGCTGCATTCGCTTTTTAGTCAGGTTGATATATATTTAAATCAAAAACTCGTATCACCACCAAACAACACTTATGGGTATCGTGCTTACATCGAGACTTTGCTTAACTATGGTACAGCTGCTAAGAAATCTCATCTTACTTGTGGGCTTTGGTATAAAGATACAGCCTCAAAAATGGATTCATGTGATGCTTCAAATCAGGGATATGCAAAAAGAGAAGAATTAGCAAAGGAAAGTCAAATTATTGAAATGATTGGACACATACACGCTGATATTTTTAATCAAGATAAGTTTTTAATCAACGGTGTTGAAATGCGTCTAAAACTAGTACGTTCTAAAGATACTTTTAATCTTATGTGTTCAATGGCAGATAGTAAATTCAAAGTGCATATATCTAGTGCTAGCCTTATAATGCGTAAAGTTCGGATCAATCCGAGTGTATTAATTGCACATGAGAAAGTATTAGCTACTACAACTGCAAAATATCCTATCACTCGTGCTGAAGTTAAAGTCTTAACGATCCCATCGGGCATCCAAGGAAAAATGCTTGATAATGTATTTTTAGGACAAATTCCCAAAAGATGTATTATTGGTTTCGTAGGAAACTCAGCTTTCAATGGAACTTTAAATACTAATCCTTTTAATTTTGGTAATCACGGTCTTAATCTGTTCGGTTTATATGTTGATGGTCAATCTATACCATCAAAAACATTAACACCCTCTTTTGATGATAATATGTTCACAAGTGCATATCATACTTTATTCTCTGGAACAGGAATTCATTTTTTGAATGAAGGGAATGATGTCTCTAAGGAGGAGTATAATAATGGATATTGTCTGCTTGCCTTTGATTTAACTCCTGATTTATCTGCTAATTCAAACTCCCACTGGAATCTCATAAAACGAGGTAGTGTAAGATTTGAAGTTCGATTTGAAAGAGCTCTAACTACAACTCTTAATTGTATTGTATACGCAGAGTTTGATAACGTAATTGAAATTAATAAAAATCGAGATGTTAATTTAGACTACAATAGTTAAAAATTTAATATAAAAATGGAGATATTCAATTTTTAAGTCATTTGTTAATCACTCATTGTATCAAGAAGATTATCTTATTTGTAAGTCTTATTTGCTCTAAATTTATTTCAATTTTAGTTTCAATGAATACCGCAGAGATTGGAAAATATTTAAAAATAATCGATCCCAATATTCAATTCAATGTTTTTGCAGCAAATAAGATACCGATATATTTAACACCACCAGCTTATTTAATTTCCAATTTAGATCCAGATACAAAACCTGGATCTCATTGGGTAGCAATATATGTGGATACTAATGGTGTCGGTGAATATTTTGATTCGTTTGGTCGAAAACCAACGGATTATCATGAAATGTTCCTAAAAACCAACTGTAAGAAGTGGACCCATAATAACAAAGTACTTCAGAACTATTTAAGTTCATTTTGTGGAATGTATTGTTTAGTTTATATATATTTTAAATATAACAACATCTCAATGTCACAATTCCTTAATATATTTACTGATAATACTTTGTATAATGATCAACTTTTACAATGTATGTTTACAACTTTATTTATAAGGAGATGAAATAAAAAATATTGTTTTGAATAATTATAGTTTTATTTATATACAAATCTTAAATAACATTTTTTTACTAAAAATAAACATAAGACTACCTAAATACTAACTAACTATAACTTAAGGGTACGCTGTGATGAAAACGAATGATCTTGCTCAGAGTCTTCATCATCAGTTGTTGGTCCTCCTCGTATTCCGAATAATGCATCTTCGATTGGAATGAAGTCAACTGGACTGTAAAGGCTCGGACTAGGGCTTAGGCAGGCAAAATGATCCCCATCTTGTGAATCCTCACACAACTCCATATCTTCAAAATTCAGTTCCGCTTCTGCTTCTTCACATAGCGAAACCATTTCTGTATCGTAAATGGTCTCGCTCAGTTCACACAGTTGAGAAGGTTGAGACGACATCGTATACTCGTAGTTGAACGTAGTGAGATGGAATATGAAGTTCACCTCTCAAGGCAAAACACTTTTATACTTTGTTCTGTTGTCGAAGAGTGGGGGACTCGGTTAACTAATTCAACAAAAACTCCAGGTATAGGGAGACTGCACATTATTTTAAAAATTTATTTACGTTAAGTGACATGGGTCTTGATTTGCAGGTAACGATGCTATCTTTTAAATAGTTTTATTTTTTGGGATGGAATAATTTATAGCTATTGTTATTGCTTGTTATCTCTCTCGACAAAATATTTTTTACAATCATGTCTTCCTGCGATCTGCTTTGTTATGTTGTAAATAATATCTCGAGTGCTGAGATAAAATTTATCAGCGTCTGAATTCACATAGTACTTTAATCGTAAATCTGCATATTTCCAGTATTCAAGAGGTGAAACCCCTTTCAGATTCTTCATGTCATAGACATCTATTTTGATGAGATGACTTGCGTTTGTACTGTCAGCATCATTCGATGAGATATACGACAGACCTCCATCAATCGCCTGAGCCACAGATGAAGAAGTAGTTGCCCTCTTCTTTTTCTTTGGATGTTCAAAAAACACATCTATATTATTTTGTTCCATTGTTTTGATCCTTTTTGAAGCAGTCTTTTTATTATTTGTCATACAATCACTTGCATCTTGATCATCTGACACATTGAGTGGATAATAATAATTCTTATAACTGATTTCATTTTCCGAGTCCTGAAATAAAAAGGAGATTATTCAATTTATAGAATTACACTAGATGATGTCCGCGTATATTAAGGTTTTTTTAATTCTCGTAGGGAATCTTTAATTTTCCATGATAAAATGTAGCCTATGTTTAAATCCTGGATCCATTCCAAATTTCAGCCAATTCGGCTCATTTCTTGTGGCGTGAAGGAGTAACAAACATACACATACAAACTTTAGCCTTTATAATATTATACTGTAATGTAATTACTGTAATAAACTAATTATATTTATAAAATTTCAAAAAGTAGCCCAATAATAACGAATCGATATGTTAGCTACAAATATAATTTAAATAATAACAAGTATAATTACGCACTTACCACCATAATGAACGGAAATATGTAGATTCACAACACAATATTCCTAGACTGGTAATTAGTAATATTTAAGACTTTATAGAGATGCTCACGAGCTGACACAAGGTAAATTTATGATAGAAAACTAGAATGGGGCCTTTTTATACACACATGTTTTAGACATGAATTAACATGTCTTGAGTGCCTGATGTCCCATGCATCTGTAGGCAATATAATTTTTTGTATCCATATCCTACCCAAAGATAATGGGGATGTAAAGAGTACAAAAAAATCAACCAAGTTCGTACGTGTCGAAGATGTGATCTAAATACACCATTCAATAGCTAGTTACTCAAAGTATTTTCAAGTTTACCGTTTTTCATATTCACTCATTTATTAATTCAGAAGTTGTTATTCGATTTTTTGAAACCTTTATTTGTACTTACTTACGACTTAACGTACGAGTTACATAAATACAGAATAATCTTTATTTTGAATTCGGTTTTATTCCGAATGCACACTTTTGGATTCGATTCTTTGAAATGAATTTCTTGTGGAACAAACATTAGCGAGTGCATAATCATATTTAAATCTATAAATGATTGATCAATATAGAATTCTATTTTCTCATTCAAAAAACATCAAAAACACAAAAACGTTGGAATGCAAGGGTCTATTGTCCTACCAGGTAGAAAGCGCATGAAGACCTCTAAGGGCGCAGTGGTGAGTGTTATGGTTTTATATTAAATGAGAAGTCCTAGGTTCAATTTTTTGAAATGCATTTCTTGTGTAACAAACATTAATTAGTGCATAATCATATTTAAATCTATAAATGATTAATCAATATAGAATTATATTTTCTCATTCAAAAGAACATCAATAATGAGAGAGAAGTTATTATTTGATTTTTTTAAACGTTTAATTGACTTTTAATTCGTATTTTGCAAACATAAAGTGCATAACCTTTTTTATTTTGAATTCGGTTAAAAAAAAACGTAGGAATGCGACGAAAGGAAAAGGGTCTTTTGTTCAAAGCAAGCAGGTATGTGACCTCCTTGGTACAGTGGTTAGTGCGCTCGCTCTGTTTAACTGACAGGTTCGATTCTTTGGAATGAATTTCTTGTGTAACAAACATTAGTGGGTGCCTGGAGCACTTCGAGCAATTAGGCTAACCTAATTTACTAGCTAGGTTAGGTTAGGTTAAAACATAAAAGTTCCGCTGCCCGGCCGTAGGCCGGGCATTTAGGTTCTATGCGATATCAATAAGTGTTGTCTGGTAGTGATACAAGTTTAACGACAGGAGGTATTATAGTGCACAAGTGTGTACACAAACACTGGTGCACTCTACATTCTCTCACTCTCATAACCAATGGGAATGGAAAATCCAACACGAAATAGGACGGAAAATATATCACACTTAAAACACTCAACGCCATCTACCTTGTAGTAGCGTGCCATTTTAAGTCGCCCCATTACACCATCTATCTTACAGTAGCGTACCATTTTATGCCTTGACAAGCAGCGCCATCTATTAGGAAGTGGAAATACTAAACTCTTCAATTGGAATTCCAATGATTGGAATTCCAATTGGAATTCGTCTTATTGGAATTTTAGCCAAAAATTTTTCGCCTGCGGCGGGCCTCTTTTTTTTCGGATCGCCCTCACCCTTTTTTTGCCCTGACCCTTTTTTTTTTGCCTTGGCTGCACTATTTTTTTGGCCTAGGCGCACTTTTTTTGGGGGCTGGGCACACTTTTTTTATTTTTTGGCCTGGCCGCACTTTTTTTTTTTTGGCCTAGGCTGGGAGTGAGCTGAAACCGGCTTTCTATACTACTTTTAATTCATATGGACATCTCTCCCGGATAATCGGGATAGATGGCCTATTATTTTCAGGGTGAGTTACCGAATAATATTTTAGTTTCAAGACTGTTAGAAAACGCAAAGCCATTTGAAGGATCTCAGACAGTAGCTGTAAAGAAGTTCCTCTGCCACTTTGCGATACTTCTGAAAGTGAGAACGAAGACAAAGAAGAAGATAACTGTAGAGGCTGTGGAAAAAATTATCATAAGACCCAACTCGTCGAAGACTGGCTGCAATGTATTATTTGTATGTCCTGGACAAATGAAAATTGTACGGAGTTTGAGGACATGTGCTCCGACTGCTGCAATAAGAAAAAGAAGAAGTTCGAATGACGTAAGGGCAAAGAGAAAGGGAAAAAGAGTACTGGCTATCTCTCCCCGACTCCTATGGCCATCTTAAACGGACAGTCTGGGAGAGATGGCCAGTCGTAAGTTTTTTGTTTCATGCCTGATTGATTACTTTTGTTTATTTTAAGACTGATTATTGTTAACATTTGATAAGAAATATAATTAAAGTTCCGTTTGTGATTAAAATAATCGTTTTATTTATTATGATTCGTTGACAATCAGTCCTCAAAGTTAATAGGGCCATCTCCCCCGGACTTACCCTATTTGAAATTAAAAACGCCAAGTGCGAGCAGGATCGTGCACTGAAGGTTTCGTAACTAGGTACTTGGGAAGAAACATAAATATCTAAATAAGACATACCCTGGACATACCTACCTACCTAATGCTTTTTATTTGGAAACGAAAATAAAATTAAGTAATTACCTAGTATTCTTTTATTTTCACATTTTTCCTTTCACTTGTGTCACAAAACCTATCTTGGTGCCTTTCACGAAGAAAATTTTAGTTCACCAGGAAGTGCTGTACCTAGTGCTGTACCTGGGTACATCCTACGCTGTAGGTAAAGTTTGAAAATTGTAGGTAGATAGGTAAGAGTGTTTCTTTTCTTTATAACAAGTCTTTTTTTTTCTAACCAAAATTGTCTACAACAATAAGCGGCCATTGACCTTATTATCTATTACATAAAATCTGAGAGTTGACACACTAATCATGAAATCTCAGGAGCTATACCTAAAGCAACTACAAACTTGAAATTTGGAAGGTACTTAGGTTCTTTCTAGGGTATAGACTTTACTTAAGAAACGGTTTTCAGAGAATCCACCCCTAAAGGTGCGAACTGAGGGTTGGAAGATTATATGAAATTCCTATGTTCTTGAAGTCAAAAACGTGAAAATCGCATTTAGTTTATTAGTTTTAAATCATAAAAATCTGTATAAGACATTTAAAAAAATTACCTACCCCTTTAGGGTGATAAAATAGAGGATGTAAGTTTGTATTGAAAAATTTTGATTAGGTTTTGTTATTTTAACTTGAAATTATAGGAAGGTAGGTTTTTTCTAAGACGTAGGTGTCGTCTAAGAAACAGGTTTGAGAAAATCCACCTGTAAAGGGATGGAGTGAGCGTTGGAAGACTTGGAAGGTTATATGAAACTCATAATTCTTTGATGTCGGAGTTGTCGGAGACATGAAAATCCTATCTTAAGAGAGGTAAAATAAGGGACGAAATTTTCAAAAATAAAAGTAGAGCAACGGGAAGACTTTTGCACATAGGCCTCTTGCAGCGGGAAAATTTAACTTATTATAATGTCATAGGAAATTAGAAATTCTACGCAAAGAAAATCGCAGGCGACTGCTAGTACAGTATGAACTTCAAATTATTGATACCTACCGTAAGCAGTTTCTGAGAAAAAGGCCTTGACACACGAAAGAAAGACGGACGGAAATGTGAACATTACAGATGCACTACTAGGGCGGTCGCATATTATTCCGTCAGAAAAGTTACTATGACGCGTCCCGTAAGACACTATGTTTATATAATCTATTATACCTACCAACTTAGACTCCGTAGCAAGACCGTAACTTGCCTAATCGTAAAACTTTTCCGGCGCTCGTCATATGCATAAAATGGACTAATGTTATGTGGTCAACCGTTTAGTACTTAGGGCCTAAGTAGACGAGGGACTATATTGTCCGCGGAGGACAGTACCTACTCCATCGCCCCATTACTACTATATAATCGCCGTACTTTAGTTGCTTTGTGTGGATCATTCGATGCAATTGTAACTGATTTATTTTGACGGACAAAAAAATACTCCGAGGACTGTCCCTCAGCGTCCCGATGCGCAGGCCTTAATTCATATTAAAATTATTATTTGTATGGACTTTGCATTTACTTTCGTGGCACACGTAGAAATAATGTAACATATAAGATTATGAGGTTGTAGTAAAATTAAGTGTTATTTCGGCTACGGTAGTGATCACGACCCAAGGGTGCGCTTGGTACTATGTGTATGCGAGGGGGTGGTGCGGGGTGGGGGGTCGTAACGGCGCGCGCGTGGCGGCCCGTTAGCCGCGCACATGTCGCCCCGGCACGCGCCCGCGCCGCTTTTTACCATCCTTTTTCTCTTTTTGTTTTTGTTTTCCCTTTGTTCCAATTCCGAATTTCGATTGCGGTACAAATAAAAAATCTTATCCGTGATATCGATGAATGGCTTTTTTGTACGATTCTGTCCCACAAAGGTTGATAGTTTTTTTGCTCACCTTTGACTCCGAAACACTTGAATTTTTTAGGGTTCTGACTTCAGACCTCGTAATCTTTTTATGATTTTATTATAGCCAAATGCTACGTGATTTAAATATGTCGCATCAAACTTTCAACATGGCTCTTCATACCCTGAGCAGCTGACTGACTAGCCGTGCCATGGCTAGGACTGAGGTTAGGAGTTAATGGTTCTGGTCGCAGCTAAGAAGTCATCGCTACTAAGTTGAAAAATTATTATTTAACCTGCATTAGGTAAATGAAAAAATAGCCATTTGAAATTCATAATTGGTCAAACGACCCATCAATCAATAATTGTGGTCAGATGAATTTATAGCTCTTTAGCTTTGATTCTCTCGGACAAAATCGGGTCTTGATTAGATATAGGAATAAGAACATTTTTAGACAGTTAAAAAACTTCTTTTTATAAGAATTGCTTTGAAAGTTATCTCAGAAAATTGTTGATCGGCCCTGTCAGTTATCATTTAATGTCAGACCAACCAACTCAGTTCATAGATAAGTATAGATCTACGGGAAAACATTGGCACTTTGGGGAACAGGGAAAAAATAGAACAGATTAGAGATAAATGGTACCTACTTATCTAACTGGCGAAGATAAAGTCTTGTGTAGGTGGATACCTAGGTACATAATTAGTAGGTAGGTAGACGCTATTGCCAAGGAAAATTATAATAAGTATAGTTGATAGATATGTTTGCAAATCAAAATAAAACACCTTGCGAATAGTTGCGCTTCAGCTGCAGACAGAACCGGTACCGGCCCGAGCTGGGCTGCAACAGGCGGCCGCTGTCTCCACCGCGCCGTCGCCTATACCTTACAGTCAACTTTTATTAATTGGGCAGATGAGAACCACGGTGACCATGATGAATGCCTAGCCCTTATATGGGCAACGATTCGCGAAACCTTTTATAGATTCTCAATTAAAAGTGTC
Source organism: Hipparchia sbordonii (assembly GCA_038048805.1). Taxonomy (NCBI): domain Eukaryota; kingdom Metazoa; phylum Arthropoda; class Insecta; order Lepidoptera; family Nymphalidae; genus Hipparchia; species Hipparchia sbordonii. The sequence goes on along the minus strand of CM076097.1, from coordinate 6,530,437 downwards.
TATTATAGTTAATAGGGCGGTTGCACATTGTAGTGTATAAACTATGGAACAAGAATATTTGCTTTAAGTATGGGATAAAAAGAGGGCTTTATAACGGAAAGGACGATTAAGTGGAATAAAATATAGTGTGGGGGTGCGGGCGGCAGGTGGCTCCTTGTAGAGATGCGATTCACTTGTCACATGTTATCGATCTTTTTATTAGATAGATTAGATATTAGGTAAAGGTATGAATGATTTAGACTTAGTTATTTCATAGTTAATAAAATATACTTACTAAAAACTACTATGCAAACATTATATCTACCACGTTATATTTTTTAGTTGAGATTTTTCAATATTTCAACCAAGATGCATACCAACCAAAAAAACATCATGGTATGCTCTCGTATGTAGGAGTCGTAGGTATCAAATATCTATTACTTATTCGGCGTTTCGCTTTAGATGTCTACTTCTTACCTAAACTATGAAAAGTTTTGTTTTTGATTTATTCATTTCAATGATAATAATATAATATTTCACAAAAAAAAATTTGGTTTTGGAATACACTTGAGAATATAGAAATGGAAATAGTTTTAAACATTTTTCCACGTACGTAGGAGCTATTTGATACATTCATAGCTTTTGCCTAAAGGAGTTACCTACTTGTATGCTTATCATAATAAAAACTAAGTAATATGTGTACCAACTCGTACTTACCGAATGTAATTAACCTACCTGCTGATTGCAGTAGCTATTCTTGAAACTGTGGCTGGTTGTGGAATCGATATCTCAAGAAATTTATCGATAGTCGATACGATGTTATCGATAAACATCGAGTGTTTTCTTATAGCCAGCACTACAGCACCCTAAGTCTCGGTCGACAAGATTCCGCGGCATGTGCGCCTTGCCTTCCTTAGCCCTTAACGGATTTATTCAAACGCCGACGCGTGTCGTCACACGGCTTATTGCCTCACACTCGCAACTAACCGTATTTTCAATACATCCAATTAGAATTTACATCAATCCCCACTAATCTTCTAAATATATAAAACGAAAAGATGATTGACTGACTGACTGACTGATTGACTGACTGATCTATCAACGCACAGGTCAAACCGCTGGATGGATCGGGCTGTGGTATATAGTACTTAGTTGAAATTTCAACCTCTATAGAGGTAAAATAGGTGTTTGAAAAATCGAACTTAACGTGAGCGAAGCTGTGGGAAAAAGCTAATATTTTTTTTCTTTCGCTTTCGCTTTCAAACAGATATACTTTCTTACCTAGGTATAATATACTTAATTACTTACCTATAGGTTAACCGCAAAAAGGCTTCATTTATTTACATAGGTAGGTTTTGGATACAATGTAGATTTAATTAAAATCAACAGTTTTCTGGTTAATATACTAAATGATAATTATAAACATAAAAACCGCAAGCCTAACCGCAGAAGTCCGATCCGTATGAAAAATACAATCTAGACTTTTCAACAATTTCAATTTTATTTGCGTATCTGCTCGTAAATGCTCACGGAATCCACAAACCCAACCCAAACCCAGCCAAACCCAAATTTATTTATGCAAATATTGTTTCAGTTTGTAATTGTTTTTATTTTAAATTCCTTCATTCAATTACGACAGCAACAGAGCTATGGATCGACGTCATTTTTTTGGATGATTTATTATTAGTTGAGCGCCTTTTAATTGTTATGGTTGTAAGTTTTATTGAAATTATCGTATTTATAAACCTACTAGCTGATTCCCGCGACTTCGTCCGCATGGAAAAAGTTTTGTGATTTGCTACTATATTAAATTTCATTCAAATCCGTTATGCACGCACAGACAGACAGACAAACAAAAATTCAAAAAAAATTGTTTTGGGCTCAATATCGAAAATAAAGCATTCTTCGATCAAAATTTTCAAAATTTATTTAATGTACAGAATTCGTCCCGTTACAGTTTTATTATCAGTATAGATTAATTCGTATGTACTGAAAATTGTAAGAAAAGTAAAAAAATAAATTAGAAAAAGATTGAAATAAGATTTTGCAATAATGGTGTAGGTACGGTTGGATAGATAGCTATTTCCCAAAGTCAAAGAAACACGAGAGTTGTACCGCCCGCCGCGAACTCCTAGCGATTTATTTATTACATGAGCCTATATTTTATAAATTATTTACCTATGGCAAAACTTATACAATGCGCGAAGTTAATACCGATGGCAATTTATATAATTTATTGCTTTACAAAAAATATATCCTTATTAAGGATGCCTATATCATGGCACGCGGGAAACATTTTTAGTATTTATGAAGGCTTAAGTCTCATAAATGGATAATAAGAGCTTAATTTATTGTGGTTACATTAAATTATCAAGAAGCTAAGCATGATCGTAAGTGGAGTCAATCAATAACTGTAGATCCGTACCTACCTACGTGAGAGATTAATTCATGCATGTCAAAATATTAAACAAAAATTACGTGAAATTAAGGCTTAGTGTGCATACCATAAAACAAGAATTTTGTTTCCAAGCTTTTTTGCTAAGTAAATTTTGCTAAGTAAAATATTTATAACTAATTTGAAAACCTATTACGACTACTTTGACCAGTTACACGTCCGACTTTACCACTTATTGAAATGAGTGCAGCAGAATGGAGTAATCTAATTTTCATTAGACTAAAGTGATAGTCAAATTGTAAAATTACTTACTAAAAGGAACAAGGCCAGTATTTCATTGGCGTTTATAATCGTTCTTAAATTGCCGTAAGAGACCTCACTCCTTTTGTCCTAACGAATGTTGTGGATGTAACCTATAAAAGTGGTCGTACTCTACCTGCTATGTTAGGAAAATGAAAGGCTTTACTTCTGTGGTGATCATTGGAGGTACATAAGTATAGGTAGACGCAATGGCGATGCCCTTGCGTATTTCAGACAACAGTTAACCTACATGAGTAAATAGTCGAACAGAGACTAAGCTCTTCAGGACCATGCAAAATTTATACCTATCTGGAGTTCATTTCATTTATTTCACTATAAATGGGAATGGATGATCCGGATCTCGTAGAACAGATAAAGAAAATACTATTTTGCACTTATAGCTACTAACTGATACCAACCTGCATTACTAACACCACTGCGACCCACGGTAGCTAAGATACCAATAATAGAAATTGATCTCTTTTATGGACTTCCACATGCATCAGTATTGTGCCTATCTATATCCAGCAGCAACCTGCGGCTAGTTTGATATTGTCAATCCACCTAGTAGGGGGGTACTCCCAGTATCTTGGGACCCCAACGGACATCTAACTATATGCTAAACCCATTTTTGATTCAGCTTCGTAACTCGATGAGCTATGTAAAGCTGTAGACTATTCACACTGAATAACTTTCAGCTCTCTATGTCGTGCCTACTCGTATGCCTGGAGTTCACGCGTTCTTTTATGATTATAGTACCCATCACAGCCCGGTTTTACGAAGCTCTGTCTCTGTTCGGTTATTTACTCGCGTGGTTAGGCGGCGCAGACACGCGGCTCACGGCCGGAGTCATATGGCGGGCGACGCGCGCCGAAACCGTAAAAGCTCGCGTCGCACGCGCAAGCATATGCGCGCACCGCACAAAGCGTACACTTGTGAGCCTGACCGCGCCCCGCCCACTCATTACGATATTATCTTACTCAACTCTTCCCTAACTGCGATCATCCTTGCGAACCCATATTGAATGTGCACGAATGTTCTTAACAGAGCCAGGTCGCGCTCGGCTATGTTGCGGTTTTCGATTACTTCCAACGTAATGACTATGCGCGTCGCCGGTTTAACCTACGTTTAAAGTATTCATGTCTCATTTTATGGGTTTTAGCGATTAATGAACATGTTGCCTTTTGTGGTGACGTTAATGTTTATATTCAATTCGCGTGTAAAGGAAAGCCGATGTTACGTTGCTGTTGAGTTTAATTCCTGGATTCAACGTATCTGAGACTAACCGAAGATATACTTACTCGTATATACGGTGAAGTGTTTGACAATTTAATAGCATATGCGCGTGCACCTGCCTTTGCAAAAACCAGGCGCACGCTTCAGACGGTGAAGCTCGGAATTCGTCGCAGCCACAACGCTCTTAGCCTATTTTTATATAAAATTAGCGCGACTTTGTCCGAGTATATGGTTATTAAAAATACCAAAGGAACTATTTAATTTCCCGGGATGAAATAAAGTCTACTCGTACATAAGTTATATTCAATTTTGGTGAAGATCTTATAAATATTACTAGAAATAGAGGACAGAACGCCTTACGGATAAACAACAAGTCATTACTCACTCGCATAAGATTTACCGATCTTAATAGGTACTTCCATATACATATAAGTTTTAGTATATATTATGTGAGGGTCTTGGTCTTAGCCATCAATTACAATGTTTTATAATTTGTAGTGGCTTTTGAAGTCGGTTATTTGTGAAAGAATTTTTATACAAAACCTAAATTTTACGCGGACGAAGTCGCGTGTAACAACTAGTTGTCTATATAATATCAAAAGTTTTTTTACGCAGGAACCCTAAGTATAAAGTTTAGCCTCCCTTTTTAATCCTCTACTAGCCTGTAAAACTCTTGTCGAAATCGGCTCAGCTGTTCTGAAGCTTGGCGGATACCTACTTACAAACAGACAAAAAATTACTGCACTATACGTGCAGTAATTTTATAGTGCATAATACTGAAAGTGTTTAAAATAATTGTTAAACTCATATATATGAGTTTAACAATTATTTTAAACACTTTAATTTTTAAATAATTTAAAACTCATATATATGAGTTTAACAAGGAAACTAAGCTTCTTTCGAAATCATACACAGACATTTCAATTTTATTGATTTGTATATAGGTGCCTACATATTACCTATATGCTATTCTGTAGTTGATTGGTAAGGTGCATTTAGGTTTTCTCAAGTTAACCCTATATGGATTCATAAGTCAAATTCTTCAGGTGTCATGTATGCAGCCTTCGCAATGCCACTTTTTAGGGTTCCGAAAAAAAACTTCGGAACCCTTATAGGATCACTCCGTTGTCCGTCTGTCTGTCAGTGTGTCACCACCGTTTTTCTCGAAAACGGCTTATGATACTAAGTCGAAATTTATACTGAATATAAAGTTCAATGGTCTCGTAGTGTTTTAAGAATATCAAGCTTATAGCTTAACTCAGTGAAAAGTTACAGCTTTAAAACCACGGCTTTCTCACTATTAAAACAAATTAAGGGGCATCTTCCCAAAATCGTTTCTTTCCACACCTAATTCTTAGTTTCATAGTAAGTCCCGTTATATTTTACAAACACCAGTATTAAAATCTTGCAAATTACGGAGATTTTGATACCTCTAAACCATATAATAGTACCTAAAACAGTCAAAAAAACAAAAAAAAAACGATAACTTACTATGGCTTTTAAATTAATTGCAACGCTAAAGCTAAAGCAAACTATCGGCTGCGTCCGTAATCCGCGACTATAGCTGCGACTGATAAGTGTGCACAGTCGTTTGAGATCAGCAGGCCCATATTTCTATCGGACATCCGAACGCTCAAGGATCGCCAAAGGTTACGTTCGCGACTACGCCCGATATAGTGTCTAAAGTTCAATGGAATTTACTATCCAGCCGCGGCTTACGTGTCCGTTAGTTTGTTCAAAGCTTAACTTTTTACGCGTCACGTCCACATGTCACTTGTCACAACTACAGATTCACAGAACACTAATAGAATTTTTTTTTCTACTACAGATTATTATTACAACTTTTTTACACTGACCTCTAGAATTAATCTATGAAAGTATTGATTTGTTGCTAACTTTTGTATAGGTATAACAAAGTTAGCGACACTGCATTGATAAATGCAATTACTTTTAATTTATTTCTCCACTATTACTTATTCATTTTTATTTATTCACTATTTATATTAGTTAATAAAATTATGGCGGTCGGTGCACCATTTGCAATATTATTAGTTCCAGAGACACTCGTATGTCAAATGTGGTGCTTCAAATTGATTCATAACTATTAAGGTATCTAATCATTGGTAGGTAGGTCTAGGTAGGTAGGTTCCTGCAGAGACAGCCAGTCCAGTAGGTATTAATCATAGCATAGATTTCATAGAGGCGTAGACAGCTGTCTACGGTGTTCAAAGTTGGTTCAAAATTCAAACTTTCAAAGCCAAATTCAAACAAACAAAAGTTCAATAGTAGTTTGCACAAATAAGCATACTAAATGGTTTATATTCTCTTGGAGACAAATAACGTTTGATTTCTTGTTTTATATGTGGGATAGTTACATTACATTTTACAATATTAGTACTGAATCAGTGTTTTCTTTTAACTTTGTATGGAGGTGAACTTCGTATTCGAGATAGAGACTTAATGCATATACTTTAACTTTGTGAATTAAACCCATTATCAAAATGGACAATACTCCATCGCCAATGGATAATACGTCATCACCAATGTCGGTGAGTACCTACTTATTTATTTTAATCTCTCGCAAAGAAGCATTAGAAAGGGAAACTCAAACTACAACTCCCAAATTCATGCAGTTATCTAACTATAGAAATGCCTATCTATAGAAGACAGTCTCAGACTTAAGACCGAGTTAAAACTAGCTTGTTATTGTTACTGTTTTAATTAGTAATAATGCTAACCTAAATTTTGTCCCATACCATTATAATAATTCCTTCAACAAGTTTATTTAAATAGGTATTCTTCATGTCAATATTATATAGAAGTATAGATAATTTATGTGTTGTACAACAATATATCATAATATAATCAGAGATAAGCCTAATTTATGCAAAGGCATTTGTTAAGTAACTTGCAAAACTGGCGTGTATTATAATTTTTTGGACAGGCCAGTTAAATAATCATTTGACAATAGAAAAAATAGAAGCACATTCTACTTTTGCTGCCAGCTAATTGCAAGTGCGCTCCCCACACTTATAGGAGACTTTAGTACGATGACAAGTTAACATGTCCTGACTTGTCTCGTTGAAAGGTTTGATGTAGGATTTGTTAAGAGTTTAATCTTAGCTTGCCAATTTACCAGTTACTTATATTATTTTAACAATAATTATTTTTATTTCAGGTTACCAGAATACCAGACTATTACTAGAGTTTGCACTGCATGTTGGATTGCTGCTAGAAGAGATAATATATTCAGAAGTAAATGCAGCACAATGTCAATTTTTTGTTGTTGATATTTGGTTCCTTGAGTATGGATAATATTGATTATGAAGAATCCATACATATATCTGTACCTCCACACAACCCAGAGAACCTACAACTTTTAGGATTGTGTCACAAGCTCATATACATTCTGTGTTTACCTTGAGACATTATATATTTTTAAGATAAAATGTTGAATGCCTATTGGTGCCAATTGCAGTCAAACAAATGTTATTAAACTGATATGCTGAGGCATTATTTTCAAATCACTGTGTGGTAAGCTCAATGTCAACCTTTGCTATGTTTATATATCACCTTTAGAATTAATGTGATTTAACTCAAAATTCCTGTAACTTCTGTTGTTGTAAAATGTATTTAACATTTAATATAATATGTATTACCAATCCATATGTATAAGATGATTAAGTATTAAGATAATTAACTTTTTTAATAGTTTTATTGGCAGAGATACATTCAATTTTACTCAACACTACTTTTTTGAAGTCTTGCTCATTTCCCACAAATTGCAATTTTTGAGTTAGGTCACTTTAATTCCAAAGTTTGTATCTCCTACTCACATTTTTTATAGGTAAGATAAACTTAATGAATAAATTAAATTGTTTTTATAATTTTGTATTATCAAAATACTGTATCAACCCCAAAATAATATAATAGTAATAGGCAATTCATAGTTCAATGATACGGAAATCAGAGAGAGAGATTAGGTGTAAAGCCAACGTCTTTATATTATGCTCTCTGAGGTACAGATATAATGGAACCTTGTCATCTGCAGTCTACTGCTACATCCACTAGAGTCTAGTGGATGTAGCAGTAGACTGTAGCGGTCTAGTGACTAGACCAACGAGACAAATAATGTGATGAAAGATGGAGATTGGGGACTCTGTGAGAAAACTACACAACCCCATCGAGTTTGGGCTTTTTAATTCGTCTTGACAAGTTCTCTAGTCCTAAATGATATGCAGGTTCTGATGATGAAGCCGAAAGGCGTTTATGGGAACTCTGTAATGAAACGACGTAACCCCATCGAGTTTCGACTCGTTTGATTCTTTTTGACGTTTAGAAGGTCATTAGTAGGTACCTAATTAATACATTGGTCAATAGTTTCGGAACCCTCAGTGCGCGAGTATGACTCGCACTTGACCGGTTATTAACTGAGTCTAGACTCAGTGCTTATCTCAACATGATATATTTTGTCCATCAAGTGACCTTATGTCCTTATGTTCTCCTAACACTATGCGCAAAATGGGTTTATGAAAAACCGATAGATAGCGTCTTTGACTATAGGGTGGTAACTAGTACTAGCCATGGCCAAAGCCTTCCACCAAACTAGACTAGAGACAATTTAGAAATTATAGATTCCCAAATTGCCCCGCCGGGAATCAATCCCGAGACCTCCCAGTTATAAGACCACAGCGCTCACCACTGCGCCAGGAAGGTCGTCAGAACATATGTTCTGTACATGCATAGACTGCTGAAATTATAACCCATCCCTTCTTCTCCATAGTTGGGTAATAAAAAGTCCTGGCAGCGGGCGTCCTTACAAAGCACCGTTAAACGCGTTCCATTCGCAAAAGAGCGAAAGTGAACACACGAGAGAATTATCTTGAATCTGGTCCCAGATTGGAATCAATTAAGCGAGTCGCTCCCGGGCCGGCCTTCGCGCCACCTGCCCCGTGCTGCGGCGCGGCGCTGACTCGCGGACGCGGCCATAGACTTTCCGTCCTTTACTAAAATAACTACCAATTATATTTTCCTTTACACGACTGCCAAAAAAAGGAGTGTAAAGTTTTCAGGGTTCATGTATGCGAGTTTATGCAATCCACCATAACTTATAAATGCCTGAACAGATTTTGATGTACGTATGAAGTGTCGTTAGAATCCTAATTCTTTCAAGTTTAGAAATTAAGTAGAACTTAATATTGTACTTATTACTAATAGTAACAGTTTTTCTGGTAACGAATAAAAAAAGTAATAATAGAAATTAGATCCTACTATTTCCTAAACTAGTCCACTTAGGTAATTGTGTGCGGAAAAGTGGACTCAAAATATTTACACGATATGACAAAAACCTGTAACAAATTAATTAGGTTTGGTGTTTTTCTTGACTCTATCAAGAATCGAACCGGCGAAGAAGCATCAGTTTGCAATGCTTTTCAAAAATAGCCATAATACTCCGAATCTTGTTTCGCCGTGGTTAAAAATTATCCGTGAAACTTTATTATAAGCGTCGGGTAAAATTGTCGTTAACTACATTAATCTCGGAGGCATTGGCGCATAATAAAAAGGCTACCGACACGGCCGCCCTCGCCGCCCGCCGCTGTGTGCAACGGCTAAATTGCTACTATTAATCCCCACATCGTCTCATGCGCAGGATCTTTTTACGCTTTTATTGTAGGCATTATTTTCATACGAAAGCCGATTAAAGCTGTGATAGACACTATAAGCTATAGCGTAATCTTATACCTATCTTTAATTGAATCGAATTCTTATTTGACTCCTTGTATCTAATAATGTCGAAAAAAAATGATCTTTTTATTATCGTCTTTACACATCTTTACAGAAGTCATTGTTGGTGTCATGTCATTTGTAGATGAATAATTTTAATAAAGAAGAGCGAAGAGATAATTAATAAGATGTCATTTCCTTCATCGAAGTCTTCGATCACAGAAAATTTTTTCTGTGATCGAAGATCGAAGTAAACTTTGATACATAAATAATTGTACTTCCTAGTGTTATGATAACACTGTTATCGTTTTAAATGGGTCCACCGTCTAAACTAGGCCACATTACCGCTTTACAACGTTCATATTTATGTACATCCTTAGATTGTAGCACTTGATAACGTATATAAAATATTCATTTTAATTAAATTTCCAAATGTAAGGAATTAAGTTTAAAATCATAATTCATATTTCTTGAATTAGATATAGGCCAGCAACGTAAATCCCGTATGAATGAATACTACGTATCTACATGTCAGTCGGTAACAAAAGTGACGCAGTACAAAAATTTTAGTTTTTGGGAAATCTATCGCAATTGCATTTAAATGTATTTTTCCAATCGAATATTCACTTAAAATTTTCTACGATGACAACACGATTATAAATATAAATATATCTACGAGTTTCTATATGTAAGAAGTTACTTAGTCTTTATGTGAACATAATTATACTTAAATACTTAGTGAAAATGGTTGGTATAGCTTGCGTGAGTGAAGAAATATTAATTTCTAAAACCTAAATTCAATTAAGGTTGTGGCATCAGCTAGGTATCTACGTGATTGTCTCCACAAAAATTAGTAAACTGGTCACAACAATAAATTATATGACAATTTGTTGCCAACGACAATTAAATACGACACCGATCCAATTACGTATTATACAGAAATCTCTATTTTGTATTATCCAGTGTTGAGTCGTTGTTGTCGATGCACGACGTGCTTAAAGGCCATATAAAACATTTGATTAAAATCAGTTGTAAAAAATAAAAGGGGGAGTATTGTGAAGTAGGTAGCACGTTCCATATCAGTAGAACAGATATCGCTATGTGCGTGCGCGTCGCACGCGCCTAATAATTACTCGTAAAGGTCGCTTGCGCACATTGCGCGCGGACAGCTTGCTGCCGTCTTTAACACTGCCGCCCCGGGCTCCATTCTGACTTACGAGTAGGTACCTTTATGTGTTTCTGTAATAAATGAACTATGAACACTGCAACTAAACTTCTAGAATGATTGTTAATAATCAATAGTTTGAGTCCTGTACTCTAACACAGACACTTTGCAAGAAATAATATTATCGCAGATGCATATTTAAGAAATTGCCAATCTTTATAATTATTCGACATGTACGCAAAAGAATAAATATTTTTATTTAGTATAATTTAGGTAGCAACAATGTTTTTAAATAGGTACAAAAATGTCTGATAATTTTTTTGAAATGTAGAGTTTTCTAATTCTAATTTAATAGCTTACATATGCCCGCGACTTCGTCAGAGTGTATTTTGTTTTATAAAAATCCCGCGTGATCCTTTTGTTTTTCTGGAAAAAAAGTAGACAGTTAGTAGGTAATGTCACTCAGCAGGTCCGCAACTATTGGTACCCATGTTAAAAATCACGTCTATCCGTTACTGAGTGATGTAATGACAAACTAACAAATAAACACGTGTTCGCATTTATAACTAAAGTTATAAATGCCAAACTTTGGTACTCTATCTTACTAATGCAGGATATTGTAGAGTACCAGAACTCTGTCTTTCTACTCGTTTTGATTGCGTTCAAGTTGAAGTTTGGCGGTAACTCAGTACCGTTGTGAGCTTTCCTATCCTATGCCACCTGCTGCAATATCTAACCGATTTATCTAAGCATCTATTTAATTAGATAATTTTAAATTATAATCCTTATTGTCTTTATTTAAACCATAAAACATATCTATACCAACTTATAAAAAGACTTGTCTTATAATAAAATAATAAATACTATTTACAACTAATATAAATATGGAAGAATACTGCGAAAGAGTTATTTCATAATATTGAATAGGTATAAATAAACCTTTAACAGTAGGTAGGTATAAGTGAATATTCGTTAACGATTCAGCGATTGCAGTTTACAGACTGTCAATGTAATAAAGATATTTTCCGATAAATTATTATCGCTCCGTCCGGCTATGTATTATTTATTAATAACCTGTCTATTGCATGTGGTTATACTGTAATCTTCAAAGAGATTATAGGTTTTATTTGGTTTCATTCTAAAGCCTCCCATGTACGAAACGTTCCTTCACTTCGATCAATTGTCAAAAACATTGTAACAACCATTGGCTAAACTTTAGGTACAATATTGAAAATTGCAAAACATTGTAACAACCATTGGCTAAACTTTAGGTACAATATTGAAAATTGCAAAACTTGAGTTTTTGTTGCGGTCTCCGATGTTGCCTTCTATCAAGTCAATCATTAACGGTAGGTACAAGTATATAAGCTTACAATCGATTGCTGCGTTTCGATATGGCAGGCTGAACGCTACAGTGTAATGAATCCTAATAAAACCTGCATCTCCATCATGTATTCCATGATTCTTTAACAAAACGTAGAGGACTGGTTGCGACATCTGCTTTTAGCTAACTTGTCAACTGGGTATCAAGGTTATAATCTAGACCTACTTATGAACGCCCGACGGGTTAGTAAGACGTTGGATTAATAAGGTGATGATATCAAGCAACCGAAACAGTCTCGCTAGAAGATGATTACTTGTATAGATTGAATGATAGGGAATTATAAAATAGAGGGTAATATTAGGATTATAGGAACAATCTTTTCTAATATTGTAAATGCGAAACTGTTGTTTTTTGCAGGTTTATGGGTTTGTTCTTCAATTACTCAGCAACGGAACAACGAACCGACGCAGTTTTTCACATGGGTTGAGGACCTGAAGAGTGTCATAGGCTAATCTGTATTCCGGAAAAACAAAGGGTTTTCGTGGGATTTTTAAAATCATAACTTCCTACGGATGAAGTTGCGGACTAAAGTTAAAGTAATTCTTAAATAAATAACAATTATGTAGTCAATTATTATGTTTCTTTTTTTCCTCTTGTGAAAATATTAGGTACATTGAAACCTATGTCTAATCTAACTTAAACGTCGTGTTTTTATCATTACAAGCTTACTTATTTCAATTGAAACATTGATTGAATTGAGGCTCTTCTTTGACGGTAAAATGATAGTAATCGATGCAGATATTAAAAGTTTTATGACTTCAATTAACGTTCATATAAAGGATCCGTGGTTGGTGCCGAATGAAATATTATTATGAAAATAATAAAATCAGCCTTATAGTAGGTAGACAGGTACAGATAACATCTAGAATGGTTTCCTGTAGTGTCCTCTAATTAAAATCAGAATAATCATTAAAATAGGAATGTAAAAGGAAAATGTAGATGGGTCGTAAATACCTTATTATGCTTACTATAAACTATTTTTCTTTAACTTTAAAACGTAAACAAGTGGGTTTCGCAGAAAGGTGCAAGATGCGCTAAGCAGAGCTCATAGGTCGTTCTTACCGCACTGGTAATAAAATAGTGTTACAAGTGAAAAATCAAACTTAAAAACGACGTAAGCGCTTAGCTATAGCTACATTCATGGGTTACGCAATTCTTCGAAAGATTTTCTGCGATTTGTTATACCTTTTAAGACAGCAAAGAAAAATTAGGTTATAGACATATTGTTGCCATTTCGTTTTTCCACTTACCTAGTTAGTTATAGTTACTTATCTAAATATAAATATATAAAAGGAAAAGGTGATTGACTGACTAACTGGCTGATCTATCAACGCACAGCTCTAATCGCTGGACGGAACAGGCTGAAATTTGGCATACAAATGACGTAGGCATCAGCTTACGACGTAGGCAAAAGTTAGTTGGTATTATATAGGTAACTATAGTCTAACGCTTAGGAGCTTAGCATGAGTTTTGAATGATTCTTAAGTTGTGAACTTTAGTTTAGTATATTTTTGAAATGAAATGAATACACTTTTTGGTATATCATATTAAAAAGAAACTATAAAAACATCTAATCGAATACCTATACATTACATTGCGTTCTTTTTTTCAAAATCGAATATTTGTACGACCAAAGCCACAGAAAGCAGCTAATATTACAAAGCGTTGAGTATAGCCATTTTTCAAAATTAAATGTGTGTGTAATCGCAGTCCAGTCCATCGTACGCAGTGCGCGACCAGCGGCTATAAATAAAACTTTCGCAACGCCAGCGCGCTAAATCGAAACCCAACGATGGTTGGAAGCCTGGAACTCGTCCTGCAGGCTGCACCTGCGACAATTTTTATAGTATACATTTACATTAATTCATTTAGTCCTGTTTTCAACGCGACGTATAAATAGGTTAGCCGGTAAATGGTCTAGCCGGTGGGACGTCCTATGATGGGCATGGAGAATGCAGGCGTCGCAACGGTTAAGTCCTGGTGATTCGCTGCAGAATGCTTTCCCATAAAAGGATAGGTTTGCAAGGTGCTTGTTAATTCACAGTTGACTTAAGCGGGATCGTAATTATTAATTCACATACAATTTGATTATGTTGTAGAGACTGAAAGCTGATCAAGTAATATAGTGAATTATGATAGTTTTAGGTATTAAGCTAATAAAATAAGCTGTAGACTTGTAAAACATTACCAAAACACAATTCTTCCTCATGCGAGTATACAAGATTGTTTTTGTTGGTGAGGAACCAGAAAATAGTTTGTTCAGAAAGAGCCTAATTTAACAATATGAAGTGAATACTTTTCTACTTATAACGTGATTTTGTCAGTTTAATATTTTAGAAACATTTCACACAAAGAAGAAAAAGAGAAAAGAATCTTTTTTAAATAGTTTATTTTTTACTTGTTTCAGCTCTTCTAATAAGAAATAATAACAGTATAAAAAATTGAGATAAATAAGAAATTTTCATTGGTAGGAATGCTGTCATCTCTACATAATATAATTAGTTTATTAAAAAGATATTAAGTAATAAATGAGGTACATATTTTCAAACTACATAAATAAATTCTTATTCTTATATATTATATGGAAACTCAATACCTATATGTAATAGAACTTAGCCTTTATAAATAACGTAATTGAGTATGGCTAATTTGTTGCGAGGCTTAAGTGGTAAAACAGTGTGACGGTCTTTATCAGAGTCCTGTCGACTGGTTTGAACATCTTGCGAGCCTAGTCCTGTTAGCCGCTGCCACATTCCGACTTGTTGTCCTTAAATATTTATACATTGACGATTTATAGATGGATAATTACAGTGGTATCCTTGTGGAAACCAGATATTTTTATAGTTGAGTTTAAAACTATAGAAAAATGCAAATGGTTAAAAAATAAAAATGGTTTAATATAAAAATGAATATTATTGATTAAATACCTACTAATATTATAAATGCGATATTATGTTTGTTTGTTGGTTTATTGGATTGTTTTTTATTCAACTAAAACAAAGGATTCTTATGGGATTTTTAAAAACCTAACTCCCAGCGGAAGTAGTCGGGGGCAAAAGCTGATAGGTACATACATGAACTAAATTCAGAACAAAAAAAGTACAGTCGGCTAGTCAAAATGCTTTGGTGGGTAATAAAAAAAATCGAAAATGAGAAACTATTGTGAAAGTTAAAGATATTTTCAGATTCTCTTTGGCCCAGTGGTGAGGCCATACGGCATTACAACTAAGATCTTCGGCTGCCGCTATTTACCACCGTACCATCAAATGATGTATAACGTTATGAAGCTGAGTAGAAACACAATTAGGCGTAGATGTATGTCTGATAAACTGCCACATCCCTTCCATTTTTTGACTCCTTCGTCTCTTAAGGGTGAAAGGAGGATGCTGAAACATTTTTATGTATAATTTTATAAAGTGTACAATTACCTAAATTTATAGACTACGTTTTACAACTAAAACTTATTCAATCCTACTTTACTAGACTTAAGTGTAACGTTTAATTTATTTTGTTCACACACAATTGACTCCTAAGTCATTAATTTAACACGTGGTGTTAACATGGGAAGTTACTTAAGATTCTATTAGGTGGACATCAGAAGAAAGGATCCGGGCTAACCGACTGCGACTTTTTATAGCCCGCTGAACACTTTCCCACATAAGTTTATTAGTTAGGTCTATATACCTCTGTATCTACTATTATGTACGAATGTGTAATTCAAATTGCAGCTGTATAGGTATGCAAAAGGGCTTGTGTGTTATAAATAACAAAACTTTATTTTTCATAACTCAGTCAGGGAACATTTTAAAAGTAGTAGTCAATTTACTATGAAATTTATTTTAAAACGTTAAACGTCTCCTGCTAGTAATAGTTGATATTCGTGGCTTCGTCCGACTGGATTAAGGCTTTCTGGTTTCCGCGAGAATTCTTTAATTTTCCGGAAATAAATATAGCCTATTTGCTATTCTGATGTATAAGCTCATAACGGCCATACATCATACAAAAGCTTTTTTGTTTTTAAAAAGATTATATTAGCCAAGCTGAACGTGATTAACACTCTCCTCTCCCCTCCATATAAGCGAAATTTAATGTATTAATAGGATTAATAGGACTAGATGATATCCACGACTTTCGTTTCATTTCCGGGATATATGGTTTCTCAGCTTGTCAAATCTTATCGAAATTGATTCAATGGTTAAGGCATGAAAACGAAACAAACAATATTAGAAGATAGAGAATATTATTATGAATATGGATGGAAGGAAAACAGTCTTTTTATTTCGCGCTTTTAAAGTTGGTTACCAAACATTCGCACTTAATTATTCCATATTTGGGAGTTATTACTCCCTCAATGAAATTGCAAAATTTACCGTTTTATTAACTATACTATCTTAACTAAAAAGTGTAAAATAATATATTAAATTAAAAAAATAAAAATCCGACTGCGTAACAAACAGTGAAAAGGAAAAAACAAGTCCAGTGTGCCTAGTTTAAGATTTTTTACTACAATTTCGAGCTCCGTAAAGTTTACTCACAAACTACTCACTGCGTGAATAGTTTATGTCAGTTTGGTACCACGAGTCTGTCAAGTAGGCATATACGAGTAAACTATTCGACAATACCAAGGTCAAAAGCCTGACATTTGTTGTCTCTCTTACACATTTGCAGAAAAAGCGAGACAGGTATACGCTGCCATCTTATCCAATTTGACATTTTTTGCATCGTTTTGTGACGTCATTGACGGCATCACAGTGGCAGCATAGACTATATATATGCTGGGAAGTGTCAGTACATCATACAATCTATGGTATGGTTGTCTATGGTAATTTGACATAAGACCTAAGAGTTGATGTAAGTACAGTGTACACTATCAATATTATTAACAATACTAGATTGTAACTGATTGATAGTGATATTGTTTTGTTTGGCAATAATATTATTCTTTTGATTAAAGAGTGATAGAAAATGAAGCCGTTAGGTAAAACAATGGGTGCCTAAATGATGCACAACGTTAGCACTACTGATATTACCGATGTGGATGAAAAAATCTGCATGTTCTTCAAGACCGCATTAATACCGCTAATATTATATAATTACACACCAATTTTAGTGTCAATAGGTACAGTAAATATATTGATAGTGTAAACCCAGCCTACAGTCAAAGCAGAACAAAGTCTGTGATGTTTATGACTGCGCCGTAAGTACCTAGAGAAGTATCATAGACTTTGATATTTCCTTTTAACTACCACACGAAAGAGATGCAGTATAGAAAAGTCAAACAAGATGGAATGAGACACAGTCACAATTTATTGTCTTTCACAGCGTGCCCACTTTCTAGAGGATACCTACCTACTTAATCTATGACCTAAGTCATTAAACCACAAACAGATTTAAGTGTCTGTGGCTCCCTAAATATCAACAAAAAGTTCTTTAAGATAACGGAATACAAAACCGAAAAATGTTATATATGTAGGAGATTAAGATTAAATTGACGATTATTTAAAGCGCCATCTAGTGACGCTAGTCTTATAGCGTTTAGTGACGGTAAACTTATAACGTTTGGAAGGTAATCTTATAAAGTTTAGTGTCGGTGGTTTGATAACTTTGGTATCATGGTTTGTTGAGCGTTACGTAGTTCGGTCCATAAAAAGGAAGCGTACATCGTGTATCGGATTATTCTTATTCTGATTCTGATTCGGTAGAGAGTTGGATTAGTGGTCAGTCAGTGTGGACTGAGTGTGTTCAGTTTAAGGTTACTATGGTTGTGCGACGATTGAGTGATTGTTGGAAGTGTTGTCGAGTGGCAGTTATCTGGTGAGTTTGTTCCAATGCGTTACTTACATATTGTGTTACTGGGAAATCCCTATAGTGTTTGAAAAGAGGTTTTACAACGAAGGCTGCAGCCTTCGTTGTAAAATGTACCGTGTACCGTGTTGGCTCTGAATCGAAGCTTGTGTATTAGTCTGATCTGAGGTCCACTGGCCAGCAGTGGTATTCTGATAATAATTATGGCGGTTCGTTCTATTGGTTAGCTTATTGCGAAGTTGTTTAATAATGGTTTACTGGGATTTAGGATTTGTTGAGTAAGACTAGTGATTTATTGCGATGATGCTAGTGAAGGATGACTACGTAATTGTTATAGTTCGATCATTGCTGGATTGTTTGGTGATCATGGTGGTTGGTTTGGTTGGCAGGCTAACTGCGCAGTAATTCTATAATGGTGTTGTTAGTTGATTGGTATCGATGGATGTGAAAGGCTGAAGATAGGAAATATTGGCGTTACTTAGAAAGAGGCTTATGTCCAACAGTGGACGCATATGATGACGATGATGTGGATGATGATGATGTTGAGTAATGATGATGATGATGATGTTGTGTGATGATGATGATACTGATGCTGCTGATGTTGATGATAGTGTTCTGGTTATTCTGATTTAGTTCAGGAACTGTTGTTGCCCATTCGTGGCCTTAAGTGGTTAGCATAGACGATGGCTAGGGTCTTCTATCATGGTGTGCGATGAGACGGCTAGAAGGGGATGGTGGAGGCCGTACCTAGGCTAAGCTAGTTAGCCGGGTTTGTCTAGGACATGGAAATGTTGGGTTCCATGTTAGTTATGTAATGATTACAATGTAACCTACTGCGGGTAGATGTTTTATTGGAACAAGGTGGTTGCTGAGAATAATTATCTGTTCTGGGATAGTTTGTGATTCCTTTTATTAATTGCTCGGCGAGGTGTGTTATCACTCTTATGAGATACGGATATGGAGAATAATGCTCGGTCATGGTCCTAAGGCTGTTAGTTTAGTTTAGTTCCGTTTCACTTCTGATGCCTGGTGATGCGCCTTAAGCGTGTGCCTACATCAGAAGTGGGATGAAGCCCAAATGCCCACAGGTTGTAATATCATGCCCACATTAGTTTTGATAACTAGAAAAAGGTTTTGCGAGAAGGTTAACAAAGAATCATTGTGGATTATTGAGTAGAGTTAAGGTAAATGGGAAAATGAGATTCCTGTGTGATCGAATAGCTTTCATTCTTGTGGTTTTGTGGAAACCAGGTGTTGTGTGATCCCGTGTGTGGATGAACAGTGATGTGTAGCGAATGCACATCTGGATGCATGGATCGGATCGATCCTGTAAGGATGACCGATGCCATGGCGATTCAGTGTGTACATGCGCTTAGAAGGGTTAAGAGGGTAGTTGGAGGGATGATGTCGTACCGGGCCATGCAGCTGCAAGCGGCTGGTTGAAAGGACACATTCATCTCGTCCAATTTTAAGTGTTCGCTGGTCGAAAGGATAGTGTCGTCCGGGCCATGCCCGAGCGGCTGGTTGAAAGGACACACCCATCCGGTCCAGGCTAGGTGTGAGACGTGTGGCACTCACAGTATCGTACCGGGCCAGACCCGTTGGGTTGGTTGAAAGGACATACTGCTTGAAGCTGGCTACTAATGTGTGAGACGTGTGGCACTCACAGTATCGTACCCGGCCAGACCCGTTGGGTTGGTTGAAAGGACATACTGCTTGAAGCTGGCTACTAATGTGTGAGACGTGTGGCACTCACAGTATCGTACCGGGCCAGACCCGTTGGGTTGGTTGAAAGGACATACTGCTTGAAGCTGGCTACTAATGTGTGAGACGTGTGGCACTCACAGTATCGTACCGGGCCAGACCCTTTGGGTTGGTTGAAAGGACATACTGGTGGAGCTGGCTACTAATGTATGAGACATGTGGAACTGACAGTATCGTGCCGGGCCAGACCCTTTGGGTTGGTTGAGAGGACATACTGGTCGAGGCTAGAGAGCGTTGCTTGTTGTACAGCTGGAAGAAGAGTGTCGTCCGGTCCATGCGTGGTCGAAAGGACACACTCTTTCGTTTATTCATTGATAGCGTGTGTGTAATTCAGTATGTAGATACGCCTAAAAGAATTGAGAAGGTACAGCTATTACGAGGTTTGTGAAGTTATTAACGTTACGATTTTGATTAATTGATGTCAGTGCAATGATTCTTTGAGAGACCCTTGTTTCTTATTTAGTTCAATGATCTTTAGTTGCGACTTTTGGTTAATGAAGTTGAGATTAATGTTGAGTTAAGATGAGATTAATGTGAGACTGTAATCTTCCTGGTTAGGTCCATGTGGCTTGGTTGTGAGCAACATGCTCAGTCTAGATGTATTGCGTTGACCATTAGTAGTAGAAGTGGTCATTATAGAGCTTAGTGATCCTAACCATAGGATATTGCGGTGATGTTCATAGCAAGTGTTCATTAAGAGAAGAGTAAAGCCTAATTTTAAGTTGACAACCGAAACTTATTGCATTGCTGTTACCGTTTTGTTTCTTTTACATTGGTGCGTTATAAGAAAATCGTTAATATTACTGGTATTGGATATTCAAGTGTTGATAGTAAATTGCAAATTTTAAGTAAAGTTATCGATTGTAGTAACCGGATAGAGGTTAACTGTATTGATGACTAAATGGAGGTTGCCACTAAATGTTTTGTGACCGGATAGACGTTGCAATTAAGATCTTGAGTCAAAGTAAATTAGAAGTTTTTGATTTTTAAAAGAAGTTTTTTTATAATAAGATTATGTGTTTTTTTAACATTGAAAGATAAAGTTGTAGCATACAGAATTTTTGGTAGGTTTATAGTTTTTTTTTTCTGCACACATGGTAACTGAGTTTTAACTAAATTCTTCTTTTGAATTGATTTTCTTTGTGTAAATTTGGTAAGCGATGAAAATTCGTGACAATTGAATTTAACCGCGATTGTTACGGATGTGATAGACACAGATAAGTGTAAGCTTTTAGAATTATTAGATCAGTTTTTCAAGTTCTTTATTACCGGTTTGCCTACGACGCGTTTAAACACTACTGAGTTTAAAATTGGGTTAGTACTACACAGTTGCGATCTTGTAGAATGTCAGCGAGTTAAAGTAATGTTATCCATAGCCGCGTAAAAAAGACGTTAGAAGCAAATGTTATTAGGTTAGCTGTTCTTCATTCGCAAGTCAAGCTCTCTTAGTTAAGAAGCCAAGTCCGAAAGTATTCAGAAGTGTGCAAAATATGATAAAACGCGATTTGATAAAACTAACGTTGCGATAGTGAAATTTTCTGTTAGAAGTTAGATTCAAAGTTTGAAGGTCCATTTAAAGGGATGGAAATCTTAAATTAAGATTGTATTAGGAAGATGTCTGAGGACCATGTACTATTGAGATTTGTAGATCAAGTTGAGATAGATGATAAAGTAGCATCTAGTTAATCGAATGCATAGGTTCTCGATTCGTTAGGTTGGAGACTGTACAAAAGTATTGTAGCAGTAGCCCCGTAGAAATCGGCGTCTGCTCTTTGAGTAGTCCGTGAGTAAGCGGTAGGCGGTAGTTCTGGGTAGTAGAGTCGGATCTTGCCTTGTAGCGATGATCATAGAGTCGAGAGTAGACTCTGGCTTCTCATGGGGAAGAGGTTAGCAATGTGTTTGCTAGAGCTGTGAGTAGACCGCGAATGTGCAACCTGATGATTGCTCAAATTATTTCTGATCGGTGTTATCATGATTTATCATTCTTTGTTCAATGACAGTTAACAGTTAGTCAGGTTGGACGAGCGGGTTGTTCAACAAGATGCTGTTACTAGTTCAATGATTATCTGCTACAGCATTACAATCAGAGACGTCCGAGGACGGCCGAATGTCAGTCAGGCCGTGTAGGAGATTAAGATTAAATTGACGATTATTTAAAGCGCCATCTAGTGACGCTAGTCTTATAGCGTTTAGTGACGGTAAACTTATAACGTTTGGAAGGTAATCTTATAAAGTTTAGTGTCGGTGGTTTGATAACTTTGGTATCATGGTTTGTTGAGCGTTACGTAGTTCGGTCCATAAAAAGGAAGCGTACATCGTGTATCGGATTATTCTTATTCTGATTCTGATTCGGTAGAGAGTTGGATTAGTGGTCAGTCAGTGTGGACTGAGTGTGTTCAGTTTAAGGTTACTATGGTTGTGCGACGATTGAGTGATTGTTGGAAGTGTTGTCGAGTGGCAGTTATCTGGTGAGTTTGTTCCAATGCGTTACTTACATATTGTGTTACTGGGAAATCCCTATAGTGTTTGAAAAGAGGTTTTACAACGAAGGCTGCAGCCTTCGTTGTAAAATGTACCGTGTACCGTGTTGGCTCTGAATCGAAGCTTGTGTATTAGTCTGATCTGAGGTCCACTGGCCAGCAGTGGTATTCTGATAATAATTATGGCGGTTCGTTCTATTGGTTAGCTTATTGCGAAGTTGTTTAATAATGGTTTACTGGGATTTAGGATTTGTTGAGTAAGACTAGTGATTTATTGCGATGATGCTAGTGAAGGATGACTACGTAATTGTTATAGTTCGATCATTGCTGGATTGTTTGGTGATCATGGTGGTTGGTTTGGTTGGCAGGCTAACTGCGCAGTAATTCTATAATGGTGTTGTTAGTTGATTGGTATCGATGGATGTGAAAGGCTGAAGATAGGAAATATTGGCGTTACTTAGAAAGAGGCTTATGTCCAACAGTGGACGCATATGATGACGATGATGTGGATGATGATGATGTTGAGTAATGATGATGATGATGATGTTGTGTGATGATGATGATACTGATGCTGCTGATGTTGATGATAGTGTTCTGGTTATTCTGATTTAGTTCAGGAACTGTTGTTGCCCATTCGTGGCCTTAAGTGGTTAGCATAGACGATGGCTAGGGTCTTCTATCATGGTGTGCGATGAGACGGCTAGAAGGGGATGGTGGAGGCCGTACCTAGGCTAAGCTAGTTAGCCGGGTTTGTCTAGGACATGGAAATGTTGGGTTCCATGTTAGTTATGTAATGATTACAATGTAACCTACTGCGGGTAGATGTTTTATTGGAACAAGGTGGTTGCTGAGAATAATTATCTGTTCTGGGATAGTTTGTGATTCCTTTTATTAATTGCTCGGCGAGGTGTGTTATCACTCTTATGAGATACGGATATGGAGAATAATGCTCGGTCATGGTCCTAAGGCTGTTAGTTTAGTTTAGTTCCGTTTCACTTCTGATGCCTGGTGATGCGCCTTAAGCGTGTGCCTACATATATATTTAGTGGTAATTTGTAATCAAGGAACATAATACTCTGGTCTGACGAGTTTGTAATAGTTTTGTAAGTGGTGTTTGTAAACAGTTTGTGTTTGAATTCAAAATTCGCCACCAATTATTTTCGCACTAATCCAGTATCTACTGTCCACCAAGTAACTTCATAACCCTAGCTTGTTTAAAACTGTCCAGGCTTACGCAAACAGACCAACTGAATTGGAATGGAAAAATTAAAATCAAGCATCATCTTGTAAACTAATAGGTATGTAATTGTACTATTTTATGACCTAATCCTCTCATTTCGAGAGGAGACCCTAAACTTCGTTTGATTCTGTGACTCTGACCCACGGCTGTCTAGTTGTGTAGCTCAACACATCCTGTGTTGAGAAATGACTGGTTTAAAGAATGTGTGGTAAAGAAAATAAACTATTTTATTTGTTGAAGTAAGCATACTTACTTAATTTTATTATTAGACCTATAAAATATTAAGATTTCCTACACTAAAGAACAATGTTATGTTGTTTTGATATATTGTGATGTCATTCTCCGTACCCTACTAATTTTTTTATAATTGTGAAAGTGTTATTATTGTTTGTTGATTTGTCCTTCAATTACGCTGCAAAAGAGCTACGGATTGATGTAATTTTTGCATGTGTACAGTTGAGGACCTGGAGAGTGACAAAGGCTAAACTTTTTATCCTGGAAAATCATAGTTCTGTGAGATTTGAAAAACTAAATCCTCACGGATGAAGTTGCTGGTATCAGCTTGTTACTAATGATTAAATAGCTTATGGGATATGATTTTTTCTTTTTTTCCAGTATAACCTGTGCAACTAGTGCCTATAGTACCTACTTACACTATTATACCAGAAGAATGGGTATACATTTGTATCTCTCTATTCAGCTCTTAGGCTGGAATAGCCCTTAGGCCCTTAGGCTGGAAAAAGCAGAGCAGTCACCAGGTCTTCTGCATCTTCACTGCTTGTTGTACCACTCAGGGGCACAGCACATTCCTACCTATACCTACTTTATAATCATTTTAGTGCAAGTATCCAGCGTTATAATGGGATGGAATGTAATTTTTACTTTGAGAATTCATGTCAGAGAATCTAATGTAATTTGTTATGGTTGCTTAATAAATAAAATAAATTATTTATATTCTGTAATAGACCCATTCTTGTTTTATATTTATACTAATTACTACATGAATAAATAAATAAATTTATTTACAAACCATTTCTATTCATTTATATGTACATTCAAGTTATTTTAATCTATACCTACATACAAAGTCTACTTAATTATATTATACAGGTAAATTGATGCTGAACAAAGGCATTTATTTTGAAATGGCAGTCTATCTATAATAAATAAACTGTCTTAAACATTTAAGTTTAAATTTTTGTGCCTGTTGGTCATGGTTAAAAAAGGTCAAAAGGCTGAACCGATTTTGATAATGCTGTTTTGGCAGATGCACTGCAAGAAAAGTATGGATGCTATACAGTTTAATTGCTAATGCAGACTATCTATAAGTATTATATGAAAGTTTCTACTAGTACTAGGCTACTTTTCATACAAGAAAGGTTCCTAAAAACTATATAAATCCATATGAATGAAGTCAAGACCCTATATCTACTTAGTGAATACAACATATGATTTAATTATTTATTATCATTGACATTAGTCAATCATGTTAGTATATTAGTACTAACATGTTTATTACAGAGAATCCTGCTAATAATGTAAATGCGAAATTATGGATGGATGTTTGTTACTCAATCACGCCGCAACGGCTGAACCGATTTGGCTGAAATTTAACACAGAAATAGATTAGTCTGGATAACACATAGGCTACTTTTTATCCCGGAAAATAAGAGTTCCCGGCGGAATTAAAAATGCGAACGAAGTCGCGGGCTTCAGCTAGTGTTTCAAATATATTATTTCTTTTTAATAGATAAATAAGCTAAGTAGGTATGCTATAAATTATACATTTTAGGACAGAATTGGGCAGTTAAAATGAAAATTGAAACAATAAAGATTATATTTATTTTTACATTTGGTTTGGTAATTATTGTCTTATACATAATATATAACCTACCTATCTTTTTATGAAAATCTTGATAATATTTAAGTATGATTCGAGCTCCACCTAGCACCTGCATACTTGGTATTAGGTGACAGCTTATATTGGTCTATAGTGATCCTGTAATAAGTAACATGGTGCAACCTGCATTTTTCTTCTTTATCAACCGACAGACGTCCACAGCTGGACAAAGGTCTCTTGCATGGACTTCCACGGGTTTCGGTCTTGCGCCACCTGAATCCAGCGGCTCCCTGCGACTCGATTGATATCGTCGGTTCACCTAGTGGGGGGTCCGCCAACACTGCGCTCCCCGGTGCGGGGTCGCCACTCCAGCTCCTAGGGACCCCATCGACCATCAGCTCTTCGAACTATGTGCTCCGCCCATTTCCACTTTACATTCGTTTCGCTGAGCTATGTCGGCGACTTTGGCTCTTTTACGGATCTCCTCATTTTTGATTCGATCTCCCAGGGATACTCCGAGCATAGCTCTCTCCATCGCCCGCTGAATAACCCTGAGGCTTCTTGTGAGGCCCATAGTTAGGGACCATGTATCTTCAGGCACTGAGGAATTATTAATTATTATTATTGTAATAAGTAAGTAACAATTTATTAATCTGTGGAACTATCCTGATTAATCCTGAATGAACTGGCTGAGCGATTTATATAGTTACTCAACAGAACTGGCTACGGCTTAGGTACTTATCTTCGTCACCACTCACCAGTGGTACCTTTTGTGAACCTATTAGGTTGTGAGAGTTAGAGATAGTGCTAGATTCTCTTGACGATTCTAAATCACTTTGTAAAGTTTATTTAAATAAAAAACTATGTTATTCCATTGAATAAGCACTTCTCGGGATCCGTTGGGAGTTTTTGCACAAAATGCTTCATCTGAGATTCTTTTCGTCTTCGTGACACTCTGGCCAGAGAGGTGGTGGTCATCAACGAAGTGACGTCTTTAGCGGCAGATGTGAATCGCCTCACGAGCTTTCGCCACTTCTCCCTTCTGGCCGACAGCCTCGTACACTTGTGCAATTGACCGCCCATCGTAGACTTTATTTGATGGGTCCATCGCATAGGTGATTTTCTTCGTCTTCTGGTGCCCTACACTTTGTCCGAGAAGCACAACACTATTAACGCCTCTAAGTCAAACTTTTCTCCTCCTCTTCCCGGCGGTTAGCTTTCACAGCCTCTGTGATCATTATTCACATCTTCGTGGGTCCTAGAACTCTTCAAATTAATTATTTTTCAACATTTCGTTCGTATATCACCAAGCTCTCACGGAATATTTTCGGTGAGTTGCAATTCGAGTATCGTATCGTGTCACAACTCGAAAATGACGTCATTTTCGGGTTGTGAGATGTCAAACATGTAACTCATACTGCAAATAGCAATACTTTCCGTATCTTTGTTCGAAGACGTGTTTATTTCTCGATGGTGACGTCACACGTCCGTAACGTGTAAGCTCATACTCGGAAACACTCGATCACTTTTAGTTCCGCCGCTCGCCGCTTGGGGCGCTGGCTGTAGATGTATGAAGAAGCTCGAAATCGAAGATTCGATGAAGTATACTATCAAAACTTAAACTAACCACACAGTAATCTAGAATACTGTTAAATAATACTGATTTAAACAGTCGGGACCATTAGGTTAAAATTATAATGTGCCCATACTAAAGACATCAACGCGCTCGCGCCAGCCGTTCAGGCACCTTAGAACTTTCTCCCGTCTAGCATGTGTAAAACATAACCACGACATTTTTTATCAAACACCTTATGATATTCTAAAAAATATAACCGTATTTACGTTTTACAAAAACGTGGTAGGGTAGCAAACAGTCCGCACGAGTTGGTCAAACTTATAAGAATACCTTTAAAAAGAAAACAAATAAATGGAAGTGGCCTTACAATAGTTAAAATAATATTAAAGGTAGGAAAGTTTTTTATATTTATAACTAATCATTTCCACTCCTCACACACCATTGAGAAAATTAAAGTGGCTCTCAGCCATGCACGTTTCCCGACGAAGATTTCTTTCACCGTTGGAGCATGTGATATTAAATTTTTTAAACGCATTTTAGTCCTAAAAGTCACAGGTGCGTGCTTGGGATCGGTTCCGCGACCCCCAAAAAGGAGATCACAGCCCTAAGCAATAGGCTATTACTGCTCCTACACTCCTATGAAAGAATGAATGAATGAAATATTCATTATTGTACACCAAAGAATAAAAACTTACATAACACACAAGTAAACAACACAGAGTACAGTAGGCAGCCTCATCGCTGAGAAGCGATCTCTTCCAGGCAACCCATGGTAAGAGAAGAATATTTAATCGGAACACAGGTAAGAGTACACTAAATTGCAAATAGTTAATAGAATATAAAAATACAAGAAAACAAATACCACTAAAAACTGATAATCACAATATTTTACAAAATATTTACAACAAATAGCAAATAAATACATATAATAAATAATACATATGCAATGAATAAATAAATTTAATTATATATGATATTTAAAGTATCCTCCGATTAAAATTTTCAAAATATATTTAATGCACAGAATTCGTCCCGTTACAGTTTTATTATACATATAAATGACTGTAGTAGGCTTATTATTATAAGAAATATCTCTTCTAGAGGCAGTAATTCAGTGTCGTATAAGGTTTGGGAGTCATCGCTTCGGTTGGTCGTCGCGGATTCTCGCCATATGGCGCTCACATGCGCTCAGCCCTCCGAAATTACAGGTTACCTCGATTGCTTTCATTGAATTAAAGCGAAGGGCTATCTATCACTTCGTTAAACGTCAAACGTTATGCAAATTAATCGCACTAGCTTTGCATCTTCCTTAACCAATAACTCCAATTTTAAGAATAGCGGCCATTGTACACAATATGTAATTACTTAGTTGGGAAATTCAAATATAGAAAGCGTTTTATTATTTTAGTGTTTACTTCTTTTTATAAACTTTTATTGATATAAATAAGTTAGGGCTTATACAGGGAAGGTAAATAAAATCCATCAGGCAATTGCAGAACTTACATAATTCAAATATTATAAAAAAAAAATTTTTTTTACTAATTTTCAAATTGAAAATAATATTTTTTTTCCAGATCTTCATTCTATTGCATCGTTCGGACCCTAGAACTTACGTTCAGAAAAAAAAATCGATCTACGGTTCGGACATTATAACTATCCGTCATAAGCCAATATAATTAACAGGGCACGTCCTTGATGAAAAGCATGTCAAATTGGCGCGATGCTCTGACGTTTAATTATGAATGGATAACAATTGTTTTAGATTGATCCAATATGCCGGAGGCGGCGGGCCGTTATCTGATGAAATATGTCCGTTATGATTGGCAAACAAACAGTATGGCGCCGCCATATGTCGCGGCACGTGCGCCCGCGCATCGCCCGCGCCTCGCCCGCGCTGCTCACTCGGGGATGAAACCATAGCCTTTAGTATCTTTAAATATACGGTCTTCTCAATATAAATTTAAATAGTTTCATGTATATATGTAGTTATAGTTTCATACTATCATTACTATGCACTATTAAAAATGCTAAAGTTTGTGAGGATGGATTGATAGATAGATGGATGTTTATTACTGTTTCATGCAAAAACAACTGGATGGATTTTAAATATTAAATAGGTACATACTTAAAATCCGTCCAGTTATAGCTTTTATATTTACATTATAGGCTATATTTTATCGCCTTCGTTCGCATAGGTTCGCGTAGATTGAGGTTTTTAATTCCCACGGGAATCCTCTTATTTTTCGGTATACAAAGTAGCCTGTGTGTTATTCTGGACTATAATCTATCTCTGTGCCAAATTTCGACCAAATCGGTTCAGTCGTTGCGGCGTGATTGAATAACAAACATCCATCCATCCATACATCCAAACTTTCGCATTTATAATGTTATCAGGATAGAATAGAACTTCTAACTAAAGCTAAGAGTATCCCAACGCACTCTAGTCTAAGAAGAGCTATCAATAAACTCAGCCTGGAATTTTATACATTAGACCGCTCTAAAATTGTGAATATCTACACGCGCGGGAAGCCATCGTCGACGCGCTACCCATCCGTCAGCCTAATCGCTTGTTAATCATTTTTCGGTTGATGGGGTTTATTGTGGCCGCCACGGTTAGCATTATTTACGATTATGACAAATATGCTTGCAAAATTTTTGAGAGCCTACAGAACCAATCATTTCGTATATTGTAGTATTTTGTGTTTATAATTATACATCTTCTAGTAAATTAATTACGTATTTATGTGGCATCTTACGGTAGTAAGGAATACTACTGTAAGATCCTCTATGTATGTATGATCCTCTGAAGATAGAATTAGAAAAACGTCTAAGATATGTATATATCTTAGGCTTTTTTTTGTTCGATGTCAAGTGAATCATTGACCGGATATAATGTTGGTAAAGGTTGATACAGCTGAAAGCTGAAGCCTCCCAACAGACAAGACATGGAGTCATTTTATGAACTACAAATTCTCAAATTGCACATAACGGGAACCTAATACGGGACCTCCCACTTACAAGCACACATTTTCCACTGCGCCAGGAAGGTCTTTAAAAATTTGCAGACTTTAGCTATGTATACTTAAGGACGTGAAATAAATCACGTAGGTAAATAGGAAAATAAAACGTCAACGTAAAAAAAGTACCCGTATCGTTTGGCTCTACGTCTCTACCATTGACATTGAACCCAGCGCCTGACCTCAGGGGCATCGCGGGCAGAAAGGACTATAACTTATTATAACTTATTAATGTTCTTAATCAAAATGGTGTGATTATAGTAAGCCACTAAGACAATGCTTCTTCAAACCCTAACATTATGTGATAATTGGAAAGGTCGTGACCATTAGCAAAGACGGTACGAGATTGGATATTCACTTCATGATATTCATTCAATTTAGATCGATACGAAGTATTTTATTTAAGAATTTAAAGTATTGTTGTTTAATCCACAATTACCCAGACGATAATATTAGCTTATATGCATTGTATGCTACACGTACCTACCCAATACTTTTAACTGAAGAGCTATCTTGTTTTCTCGTCATCCTGAAAAAATAACTCCTAACTCTCTATTTTTTATTTATTTAATAAAGAATATATCAGCCAACCTGCTGTTGACCGATATCCTTCTATCCCCTCCTCGACTTTTATTGTACCTATGTTCAAGAAATCTTATTATTTACGTTTCTTTTTGTGATTGCGTAGTGACTCGTGTAAAGATGAACTTTCGAATTTGTAATGTTAGAATAGATTTCTTATGTCTCATCTGCTTCAAGCTACCCTGACATGGGTGCGGTGAGCCGTGAGCGGTGACGCGGGCCCGCATACGGCGCTGATTTGCATGCGCCTGCGCCCTGCAAGCTGATCCAGAGGGCAAGATAACTTTTTTTAAAGAATATTAGCCATGCTAAACCAGACTTATGTTCTCCTTTTCCTCCAACTAAGCGTAAAACATATGTTAGGAGCGGGCAACGGTATAAGTTCACCGGTTTGGGTTTGAACCGTCCACCTTTCGGTTTTTAGTGCACGCCTTAACCAATACGCTCTTGAGGCTTGAAATGTTTTAAAATTACACTTAAATAAGCTTGCATGTAATTAAGTGTCTTTTAATAAGTATATAAACATTATGTAGGTAATGCTTTATCTATTTAATTATACCTAACTAGCTTTTGCCCCCGCGACTTCGTCCGCGTGGAATTAGATTTTGGGGTGGAATTTTCAAAAACTGTGACACACGTACTTTTTTATTTTTAACTGAAAGCTCAAATACCAACTTTGATGGAAACAGCTTGAAAAATGACGAAGTTTCATATAAACTTCCATCCCCTATTTAAACCCCTTAGGGGTGGAATTTCCAATAATCCTTTCTTAGTGTGCGCCTACGTCATAAAAGGAACCAACTGTAAAAATTTCAAGTTTCTAACTTCAGTAGTTTAGGCTGTGCGTTGATATCTCAGTCAGTCAGTCAGTCAGTCAGTCAGGACTTTGAATTTTATATATATAGATAACTAGCTTGTGCCCGCGATTTCGTCCATGTGTTGGCCCGTTGGCTTTCCGGGATAATTTATATTCTCTCGTCTTCAACTAACTATACCCATGCAAAAAATGATGTCGATCCGTAGTTCTGTTACACTTGACACTAGGACAAACCAACATACACACTTTCGGATCATTTATAATATTGATAAGATTAATATTACTTAGTAAGATGAACGACGATATAATTAATTAATACTGACAAATATGAGAATAGTTATCCTGTGTTAACTTTGTAGCTATCTATTAGTTTTAATATCGAATTGAATGTTCATATATTTTATAGGCATAGATAAAATACATTATCTATCTACCAATTTAATTTATCAAACTCTAACAATATCGAATGCATTTAGTTCCCACAGAACCCCTAAACAATTTGGTCAATAAAACAAAGAAAAATACTTAGCTAAGTAGGTTCGCAAATGCATTCGCTGGAAAAAAAAAGCCCCTTTCAACGCCTCGGTTTATTTTCGATTTAGATAAAGGATCTATACAGACAATAAATCGTGTCAATATCTACCTCTGCGAGTAATTTCGTATAAAATACAACAGAAAACAATTAATTCATCGTGTGATACGAAAAATGCCAAATAGCTGGGTTCACACTCTATCCTCTTTTCTAGGACACAGTCCTCTAATTTTCCCTACGAGTACAGCCTATTAATTCCATTTTATGTTCAATCAATACAAGGTAATAAGCACTTACACTACGGTACTATAAAAAATCGAACACTTATAACCTTATATTTGTGATAGATTGTTTTCATGACACAGGAAGGGCATGCTTATGGCCAATTTCAACATTGCCGAGAAACGTTTAACTGACAAATCATTCGTTACCAGTTATTCGTTACCGACTACCCGCAGTTTTAGGTACCTACTACTAGTAGTAACACGTCAAAAACTACCCACGGTACAATTTGGTAGAGCAACGAATGATAAATCACACACTAATGACTAACACATCGTGAGAAATATCACATTGACTTTATCACTGAAAATAGGCTCAAGACGATGGATCTAAATAAGTCAAAAATAAATATTACTTAAACCTACTTACCGAAAATATATGCACATCGTGTGATAGGTTCGAAAAATATTTGCAAAATGAAGTTCAAAGAAATTGGTAAACCTACAAATAGAATTACAGTCGATAAGAACAACAAAACAAATAAATTGTACGTAGGTGTTATTAGAGGATGATTTTAATTGCGCGTACACACCTGGACCGCGCAGGTGGGGGTTCCGTTTTGGGGTCAGCGATGGTTTTGACATCGTAGCGAAGTGCCTGAATTGTGGGAACTGATCCGTTGCAGGTTAATTAATGCTACCATAAATTACTTGACCTATTATTTTTTTTAATAATTGAGTTGCCTTTTCTGTATCAGAAGTTAATGAAAAGATTTTATTGAAAATTCGCTATTTTATAAGGAAGTACCTAGGTTAGAAATCTTCAACTGATTTAAAGGCACCACGCACTTTTCCGAACCAATAAAAGTAAAGTAAGATATTTAAATCGATGCATAACTGGACGCAGATACGCAATAACGATTCAACCCACAAACCTGTGTCAAATTAAATACATACATAATGTAAAATAATAAAGTTAACTTTTCAATTGATAAGTTGTGTGGATTGACTCATCATGAATAGAATAGAATAGAAATAATATTGCGTATCTGCGTCCAACTATCCTAGCTTCTGTGCGCGCCACTGCATACGCCGGCCGTGACGAGCTCCACATATCAACCCGGTGCGCGGCTGAATTTTATATGCATCATAAGACAATAGACACTGAAAAGGATAGGAGAGTGCACGGGGGGGTTTTAACTAACCTTCGTGTTTACGACAGCAGCAGTCGCTGCGCCCTGCTCCGCACCGCATTCGTTTTGTGGAGCTCTTAAGAGTACCCGCAGACTTACAATTTCAAGTTGACCAACTAAATCGCAGAGTATATCTACTAATAGTGAATTATTCCCGCACATCTTATCCAGCTAAGTCGTCCAACTATACCTATAATTGAACATCGATCGTATCGGAATCAAAATTCCCTTTCGATTACGCACACAATACAAGTTGGCTAACTAAATTGTGAAAGCACTTTAGTTTTGTTAGTAGTAGTAATTTAGTTGTTCGATAGTCGGCCAACTTGAAGTTTTACGTATGTGGGTGGTTGATTGTTTCAGGATAAAAAAGACAGTATAAACACTTTCTTATTTATTTAGAATAGTCAATAGTAGGTATGTATCACATCTGTAAGAATTTGTCAATAAGCGCGCCAAGCTTCACTTATCAAATCGCAAACAGTACATATGTATGTAAGTTTAATCTAATTCATGGATAAAGATAGGTAGGTAGGTACATTAAACATCTTTGATTTTTATGGCCGCATTATTTTACAGTATTGTTGTAGCACTGGGTACAATTTACTTACTCAAAGAACTGAGAAAAGACTCAGGCTGTAATATAGGTATAGACCGCATTCTGTCTCTGCTCAGACTCAAGACAGATAAAACGAGAAAGCTTTTTGTCGGATCATATTTGTGTCTGTGTGTGTTAAAACTCTTGTCTTGAGACCGAACTAAGTCAGAGCATGTTCTATAGACCTCAGCATTAAAGTAAGTCATGAAGATATAAGATCAAAGTACATAGTAAGTTTGTATCATAGTGACAAAAATAACAATATTTTAAATAAGTTGTTAAATGTAACGGGCAAAGTCAGAATGGGCGCAGTCCACTACGCGAAATGTTAATAGGACCTGAACTTCGGACTTTACCCGTTAACACCTAAGTCTACCTAGAGCTGGGGCTGGGTAATATGGGCTACGCCAGAAGATTTTCTCACGGTTTCATGCTCTACTTAACGATAGGCGTAGGTTAGATAAGACTGCGTGGTGTAAGAGATGATCAGACATTCGATTACATCCTCTATTCGAAGAAATAAAAAGCATTATTTATCTGTTATAAGAATGATTTACTCGAGTTAAGAATTTATTCTTTTCACTTTACCCAGTCAGTTCTGGGTAGACCTAAGTTTAAACGGGTAAAATCCGAATTGTGGGTAATTATAAGCGTTTACCTAGACTGCCCGTGATTTACGACAAAGTACTTATATTATACTTCACAGATGTTTCATATAAAAATGCGGTTTACAATACCTATTTATTTTAAATATATCATACCGTTATGGATGTTACAGGCTATATACTCCACCTTAATAAACTAGCAGTAAACAGTTTTAGACAAAGTTCACGGCGATAATATCAATGTTTTATTGAAACAGAACGCGAGAATGTCTTGATGCATAAAAAAACAACAGCTGCGTTCATTTGCACATCGTGACAGCCATTAAAAATCAACAAAAACAATTTAACTGTAATGGCAATACTAATATAACTCTGGGACAAACCAACGCGTACTCAATTACACGGTGACAATAATATAAGGGATTAAGGAACCCTCTTAATGGAATCGAAAAAATAAAAACAACATTCGGTACTCCGTCCTGCCTTTAACGTGTTTTGATTCAAGTGCCAGCTTTTATGATCGTTAAAGTTATTTTGTCGATACAGGACCGATTTCATATTACGAATAAGTAGTAATAAATAATTGATCAGTCATCAGAAGAATTGCGACCCTAACGGAAAATTATAGTTAGTTATTTCAATCAACAGAAGTAAATCTAAGCTTTTGAGTTATTGTAAATGAAAATGGCTAGTCAACTGAATGGCACAGGATTTTTACTTTTTGCTTGACAGGTAATCCAATAAGTGATTAAACGCCTCGAGGTATATATTCATACTGTTATGCATAATGCATTTTAGCTGCCATTTTGATGTGTATTTTAGTTATATTTATTAGAAGCGCATTTACAAAAAAAAAAACCTTTTTTGTTGCAATTTGTAACTTTTTCTTTAACAATATTTCTACCGCACTAAGATGGCAGTATATGCTTTTCATGATACAAAATTAAGGCATCAACCTTTTTTATCTACTCACTACTAAAAATAATTCGATAGTAAATAATCAAAATGGTAACGTAGCCTTAGTAAATCTAGAACTAAACAGGTTAACATCATTAGAAAACCCTTCGAGGAAACCCCACAGTAAGAAAATCTTTACTAAAATCAGAAAAAATATCCTAAAACTAATAACTATTAAAAATAAATCAATAAACCTATAATAAATTAAGGTAGAACATCGAATTTAGGGCGAAAACACAGGCTAATTAAAACGGCGATCAACGATATTCCTATTGCCTATAGATGCTGCGTCATGATTTGATATGTGCTTGTAGTACCTACAACACTGAACTATGTTCCACAGATGCCAGAAATTTGAATTCATTAGCTTCTAAATAGATGTTTATGGCGTTCGAATGTGTGCAGAGGTCCACATGCAGAATACAGACATGGCATCTAAATATGGCATTATAATCGCAAATTCCCAAGAGACAACCGAAAAGAAGTCAAAATTCGATTAATCGCCGATGTTTTCGCGTGAGTTTTGCTTTGTTATAGTTCCTACAATAATACTTACTAAATGAATAAACATAAATGAAATAAAAAAAAAAAATGCCTGTGATTAGAACATTCAGTAGTTTAAACTTTTAAAGATATTGATATCGTTCTCCACATATTTTAAATTAGGTATTACTTGCCTCAGTACGTTGTATAAATATTTGCATTCAATTATACCCTTACGATAGTCAGTAATACCTACTATGTTTATAGTTATGCTTAATAAATAATAATAATTATTTATTAAAATGGGTGGATGCTCAGGTAGATAATATTTGAAAAAAGAATAAAGCTAATCCATGAAATGATCCAGTATAGTAATAATAAATATGATCTAATAATCTACTACTGTGTTCTAATAAATGTGATCTGCTAGTGATTCTTTCATTATTCCTTTCTTACGTTAGGATGGAAAAAAACCCTTCGGCATCTTATTTTATATACAAGACACTTTGCAATACGAGATTATTATTTTGAGCTAATAACCACCTATTATTGTAAGGAAGTAATAATTAAAGAGAGACAATCACTACGGTTTAACCGTAGATAATATTCAATGTTTTCGTATACAAATTCAAGATTTGCTTTATAGTCAAGCACAGTTACATCTTATTTTTTTAAATAGAATGGAAGATGTTGGAATGGAATGATATTAGTGCGTACTCTATATAATAAAATACTTTCGTAAATAGAGGCTGAGTGATTCTGTAGATCTATTTGATAAAAATCAATAGAAACGTACTAGAAAATCTGAAACTAACAATAGTCTTAAGCAAAAATGGTTTCATTGTATAAGCCTGACTATAAGGTATATGAGCAGCTTTAAAGTATTAAACATCTCTGCGTCTATAACAGACTTAACAACAGACTTAGCATGGACTTTTAAGATTTCTTTGTTATAAAAAAGTGAGTTTTAATTCGATGTGCAACCACTGTTATTTATGAGATCGCAGTTGTCGAATCACAAAGAATTTGTGTCAGATTTCTAAAAATTGTAGGTACGTACTTTATATACTTAGTGTAAATGTGCTTCTCTATGTGATGAATTTTATCAAGTTACCTACTACATATTAAAGATTTATGATGTGACAATTTTAAAACGTGATTTTTGAAACGATATTATAATATATACAGCACAACCAGTTTGTACAGGGCTTGCGCTATTTAATATACGTAAATAACATAATATCAGAGTTAGTGGCGGATATCAATAAGCTTTCTTTGGCCCAATATACCATAATGTTTCAAGAACAAGTATATTTTTCCCTTATCAACCAACTTTCAAAAAAGGAGAAGCGAACAATTCTATTTATTATTTTAAATACCGCATGCTTAAAAAAAGATAAATTTAATAGTAGGTGGGCAAGTGATTTTAGATATGTGATTGTAATTCAAAAATCAAAACAAAATTCCTTCTACCCCAAAAAAAAAAGAACAATTTAATACGATTTTAATTTGTCATTGGAGAATTAATCGAGATTTTTCGCATGATTACCAATAAAATTAAGTAAAAATTTTCGCTTCTATTTGAACTACTAAAATTTCACCCTGTTAGTTTGCTGTTAGCCTCACAGGCGTGAAAATGATTACCTATTCTATAAAATGAGCACTATCATGAAAAAATATTTCTCTAATATGCAAACCGCAAATATATTATAATATACCCTAGATGAGCTAGCCTCTACTTTGAAGCAGACCCGTGAATACCTATACAATTGAATAATGTAATTTTAACGATGAGAAAATAGAAAGATAGAATACCTATGGAAAAAAGAAATCTTACATGCTATTAGTATTAATATGGAATATAGTGACACCGTTTGTAACAAAATATACAAATAATACGCTCGCAGCTAGAGATCTATAAATCAGCTTAAATCGGTTATTATGTTCTTCATATTTTACTATAAATTAATTACATTTTATTTATAAAAGATAATGACAACAATGGTTATATTTAAGATCATGGTGGGTGGAATGCGTCTGCAGTTTGCTACATTTTGTCGTGACTTATTCACGAAATATTACATCATACAACAGTTGTTGTTATAATAATAATTCGATACCATATATACCAAAACTAAGCAAGTTAAGCAGAGATAATCTCAAATATAATCTAGAAAATATTATTATAGCTCCCACTGTATGGAGTAAGGATTTGAATCGAGGCAAAAACACACTTTGAAACGCAACCTCAATCCGTTTCCGTCTTTAACAAAAACTATACCAGTTTTGAGATTATCTTCATAGATAGAAGTAAGTATACCTAATCATTATACACAATAATTAGTAGATATATATAGCACTAACATAATGTGGCATAAACCAGACGCGTGGAATTATTAAAAGATCATATGACTATAATAATAGAGTAAATTTGACTAAATACATGGAACTTGTGATTAATTAGTATGCTATTCAATTGCACGAACTGATAATAAGTACACTATATTTCTATAAATATGTCTTCTTATATTCTGGAACTTTGACTTCTCAAGTATAATTGATGATAAGATCAGGGTATTTAAATTGACATCCTTCTGTAAGTCTTGCGGAATCTTGTTGCTAACGTTAAAATCTTACAGTACAGACTATCATCGCTGTCAAAATGACAGGTTTGTATGAGGATGACCGGACACTATACCGCAAGAATCGCTAAATGTCAAACCTTATAGAATCGATGTACAGTCCGCGAAGCAAAACTTAGCTTTGCATTTGTGGGTTCGCCGATAGTGTAGACTGCTTGAGGCGCCACGCGTCCCGCGCAAAGTTTCGACCTATTTGTACTCTAACAGTCACTTTGTACTACTTTTCGCGATCCCACACACAAAGTAAAGCTGACATTACACCTCGTACACTGTACCTAATATATATAACGTAGGTATATTTTTGAAGTGACCTCAAAATGTTAATTGTTCTTTAACAAACATACAAGTAGTGCTTGTTTTAGGGCGACTGGCGATCATCGATAGAAATATTAATATTTTTCCATTATTTATTGTAAATAATTGAGAGTGTTACTTTCCTCGATACTGCGCAAGTTTTTGTCATTCAATCTATAAGTCGAAAGTTTTTGATATTCATAATCGTGCTTATTCTGTAGTTCACAAATCGAAAATTTTTCCAGACGAAAAAAAGCGAATAGTTTGGTACCACTTTTAGAACTATAGTTTAAATTTCATGAACAACCGAATAAGCAATACCATCTGAAAGCTTGATAACAAGAATTTCGAAGTTATTAATATTGCAGTTTTCACGTTGATTTAAAGAAAAAACGTTAAAATCTCGATATCTGATAAAAGTAACTCGAAATACATAAGTAGATAGACCGTATTGTAGCAAGAGTAAATAGTAAATACACAAATATAGTTGAAGATTAAACAGGTGTGATAAGACTATACAATTATACATGTTATATTAATAATATACTCCACATAATAAACTGCAATTACAACTAGAACAGTATATAGAGTGTACTTATTTGTGCACTAATGACGTGAGCCTCCTGACGCCGGACTTAGAAGTACCTTTGGTTTTTTTGGTCTGCTCCTTAACTCCTCTGCAAGAAAAAATAAAGTTATTAGAAATCAGTTTGGATGTGTCATCATTTTTGTGGGTGCTAATTATAAGAAAACAGGGCTCAAAGAATATGAATAAATAATTATACAACTATTCTATATGAATAATGTAACAAACGATATTCTACAGAATTAAAAAAAAAAAAGTTATTCTATGTATTGAAACCAGTCTGTAGATCTTGTGACAAGTCAAAACTACCTACTTCTATTACTCGTCTACTTCCATTTCTGTCTCTTTCACTTTGAAAGATCTGTCAAATTCTTTATTTATTTCATGTAAGCCAACACGTGGCTCTTATGACACGTCGAAACTCTACCACCGGTTCGGTTGTCTCATGCATGTGTGAGTGACTTAATATAATTTGATTAATCTTTTATTTACCGACATGATCGCGGCTTTTGATTTGCTTACATTAAAAAAAAATAGATTTAAAAAAAAAATTTAAGAAACTATTTTTTATTCCTCTTGCTGAGGGTACAATAGAAGTGATCGTGATCATAGATAACGGTTTAATATGCTTATTTTCATTATGAAAATTGATTTTCATTTATTATAACCTTAGTAAGTCTAAACATCGTTTGTACTTGTAAGAACCATCAGTACCTTTTCTTGAGTTAAACAATTAAAAGTTAAATTAAACAGGTTCGACAATTATGTAAAGCAAAATGATTACTATTTTAAACTACCTACTTCATACAAATTACAGTATAATATATGATATTATGAGAAAAAATTACTTTCTATCTTCATTATAATTCTTCATATAACTTCGTGTTTCTGTATTAAAAATAATAAATTGTCACACATCTTGATATTACATTTTAAACAAATTCAAAAACCTCACTTATATTCCATATTAGCGTAAACAACGAATATGTGAACAAATTATTTTATTATTATAAATTGAAGCGTGGGGATAAATTACTGTTGCTAAACTGTCTTAAGGCTAGGTATATCGGTGGTGGCCCAGAACCGAATTCTATGGAAGTCCATGCAAGAGACCTTTGTTCAACAGTGGACGTCTATCGGTTGATAAAGAATAAGATGAAGTTGAATACTTACAAATATCTGGTGAGATCCTCGATATCGACGAGCATCGAATCCTGTCCCATGTGCAGCTCATCGCGCGCCATCAACAGCTTCACCAGCGAGTCGTTCAGAGACTCGATCTGCGAGTGCAGCTCGTTCACTATCACCTGCAACAAGCAGTACATATTAATATTAATACTGCCCTCGTAATAGAAAACACAGTAAGTTAAATAGAAGTTACCTTTAAGTTACTGTGTTCAATTACGAGGGCAGAACAGGATTATGCCGTTCTGGGATTGTCTAAAAATTATTACATCAGTGTAAAGTGTGTGAGTAAAAATTATCACAATCACTGATTGGCTGAATTTATGGTTTTCTTGCTGCAACATTTGAACAAACGAACTCTACATGTTATACATAGACTGCTTTGCCGTCTATGTAGTTGTAGGATGCCTAAGTTTGGACCTACTATTCATTATAAATAAATCAGTGCAGGTATATGAATGTTCTATAGAAATAATTTTATTACCACGTCACTTAACATTGTAAATGATCGTTCAAACCGCAGAAACAAATAATAGTTACTCGTAACTGCGAACAAATATTTGGTCTTTTCAGTTTGTGATTTTGTAGTATTTTTTTCGCCACAAATCGTGGGTCATTATTTACGGTACTGACATTTATGTAACAGTGACGAAATCGTACCAAATTGCACAATGGCTTTTGTTATCGAGACGTTACGCATGAGTCAGCGAGGCTCAAACGGCAAAAAGGCCAAGACTGCAAGGTCATGCACAAAAAACTGCACAGCTCTGTGTACAAGAAACAACTATTTTTTGTTATAAATTATGATAGACAATGACCTGAGAATGCGAATAAAATATTAGAAGGTAATTTAGAAAAGACTAGCTGTCACGACCCGGCTTTGCACGCGGACTTCAGTAATTAATTTATAACGAATAGATAATTATTATTATGATAATATTATGTAGAATATGTTCAATCAAATGAGCATACTAGTAACGACATTCTAGTCAAGTTATGAAATTCATTCGCATTGCATGCATTCCATAATATATCTAAATTATGTTTTACATTTACTTACATAAAAAGCGCTGGATTAATCTTAAATCTGGTCCAAAATTCACATATAACTTCACTAAAGCAAAAATTGTGCTTAACTTCATTACAGCCATTAATGCGCAAGATATAACTTCTATAAATTAAAATGTGCTAGGATTGACTGCACTGCAGCTAATAATACGCAAGGTTTGTCTGGTGGGAGGCTTTGGCCGCGGCTAGTCACCACCCTACCGTCAAAGACGCGAGCGATACAAGCGATTTAGTGTTCCAGCACGATGGCGTGTAGAAACCGATTAGGGGTATGAGTACACTGCCATACCCCTTCCAAGTTAGCCCGCTACCATCTTAGACTGCATCGTCACTTACCAACATAGTGAGATTGCAGTCAAGAACTATCTTGTCATAGAATAAAAAAAAAGTTATCTTCTTCCCAGCCAAACGAGGACTAATCATAACTTGCAGCCATCAATAGGCAAGAGTCAAATCAAATCAAATCAAAATTTATTTTTTTCATGTAGGCCAACTTGTAGCTCTTATGACACGTCATAAATCTACCACCGGTTCGGAATGCTGCGGTTCTTCTGCTGAGAAGAGCCGGAAAGAAACTCAGCAGTTGCTCTTTTCAAAAAATTTTACATTGGTTAACAAAAATATGCTATGCACACAGTGTTTCCACAAAGAAGTTTCAAAAATGCACACCTACCACAACCTAACACACGTTAAGATGGGTAGCACAAAGCAGACCCATTCCCATTCACGAGTACGAGTCAACTTCTTTGCAGCGTCAGAATTAATCAAAATAATCAAAATGTGCTGGACTTAATTTGATTGCAACCAATATTGCTCTAGATTTAGCTTAAAGCTAAAAAAGTTTACCTGCAACTGCGCGATGTTCATGTCGGTGAGCAGGTGCCGGGAGACGCGGCGTCGGTCGGGCGCGAGCGGCGCGTTCGCCTTTTCCATGCTGCGTTGTAACATTTCTGTGACCGGCGACACTGCGCGCGCATGACGTTCATGCTATAACAAACAAACGACATTAATTAGTACAGTACTGCCGTCCACAAGCTATAATGCCGTTAACTATCGAGACCATATTTCCTAATATAAACCCAAAAGCATTTACATTAGGGTTTATATTAGAAAATATGGTTTTGGTAGTTAACGGCATTATAGTTTGTGGACGGCAGAGTATGGATAATGTACTCATATGTAAAGAAAATGTTGAAAGTAGCAGAGAGAAACAGAGATCTCAAGATCTTGGATGTCACTTATTTACATACTAGATGATGCCCGCGCCTTCGTCCGCGTGGATTTAGGTTTTCTTATCTGGAGAGAACTCTTTGATTTTCCGGGATAAAAAGTAGCCTATGTCACTCTCCAGGTCTACAACTATACCCATGCAATAAATCGCGTCAATCTGTACCGTACCTCTTCCAAGGGTCTAAATTCAGAGAGTACGAAGGGATAAGAGTTACGTGATAGAAAGAGAGAAAAGTCTAGGTGAGCAGTGCTCTGTTACCCTGAAATGCACTTTATTGAGTGGTAACAAGAGTTACTATTTATGTGAATCATTTTGCAGAGTGAATTTTCTGTACCTTGAGTACATATTAGGTATTCTGTGGTAACGATTACCTTACCTCCATCTGTAATCGAGCCTGTTCTTTAGCCTGTGCCAGGGCTATTCTGGCCTCAGTCTGAAGAGTAGCTTGTAGAGCAAAGAAGTCTGACTCCCTCAATTCAATATTCCCTAACGAGTTTGTGGATCGTGACTTTGTAGACTTTAAAGTGAGTGATGTTGGACGAAGTTTTACACCTAAAATGTCAAATTAAAAAACATGAGGATATTGTAATAATGTTTATATAAATAACACCAGTGTGCATAATTTTAAGCTAAACAACAAGAAATCTAAATATATAAATGGAAAAGGTGACTGACTGACTGACTGACTGACTGATCAACGCACAGCTCAAACCACTGGACAGATCAGGCTGAAATTTGACATAAAAATAGCTTTTATGATGTAGGCATTTGCTAAGTAAGGATTTTTGAAAATTCAATCCTTATGGGCATTAAATAGAGGTTTGAAAATCGAACTTAACATGAGCGAAGCCATGGGCAAAAGCTAGTTAGTTATAAAGGATACAAGTTAGATCAGTAAAACATTATAGGATAATACATCCCTAACATCTATCTATTGCAGCTGTAAATCCTTTAATTAAGCTTTATGAGATTGATACAAAACAAACCCAAAACAAAAAACATAAATTAGAGATACAATAATAATATATTACGTTCTATCTAGGAAATATTTAGTATTTTATATACTAAATTATATCACTACAATTATGTATATCATGCATATTCTACAATCAACAATAATTTTTGATTGCAAATTATTTATTTTAAAATATAATTTTGGCATTTGGTTACTACTTATTATCATCTAATGTGTTATATTCATTGTATCTACTTGACTATTAACAATAGGTTTTTTGAGTGTTGTTAATTAATAGACTAATAATACCATAGTGTGGGAACAATCAAAAAACAATAGTCGTAATAAACATTTTTCATGCAGTATAATTTAAGTAACTTACCACCCGGACTTGTGTTTTTGTCATTTTTTGTAATATTAACAGACAGTGGTCTTGTTTGGTATGGATGGTTAAAACTGTTCTTGCTAAATAGACTTGACTGTGATGAATTTT
Organism: Hipparchia sbordonii; assembly: GCA_038048805.1. Taxonomy (NCBI): domain Eukaryota; kingdom Metazoa; phylum Arthropoda; class Insecta; order Lepidoptera; family Nymphalidae; genus Hipparchia; species Hipparchia sbordonii. Next base: position 6,486,090 of record CM076097.1, on the reverse strand, counting down.
TACTATTGCAGATAAGATTTCTCTCTATGTCAGATGCTTGAGATTCATTATCTGAGGCTGTTTCATTCATAAAGCATATTTGTAGATTTTTCCCTGCACCACCACAGAACCAGAAAATAGATTTATGCGAACATTGACACATATAATTTGACTTAACATAAGCAGCATTGATAAATGTGTGACAAAAAATTAACAAGGTAAATCTCACTAATTTCATGATTTTCATTTTGCTTCTAATGTTTTATTTTGTTTCTAATGTTTTATTTTGTTTCTAATGTTTTAAACACAATTTTTCTGATTGAATGCATTGAAAAACTTTGCAGCAAAAGCAGAGGCGTAACTATACCGTTTGAGGCCCGTGGCAAATTCATCGGATGGGGCCCTCCCTCCCCCAATATAAAGAAGCTCAACCAATAATATAGCATTTTTTTATTTTATAATAAATCACTACGTGAAGTAGGTACCTGCAATAGAAATGTAATAGTGATATTTTCGCGAGCGAAGCGAGCGCGAAATTTTTTATGATTGCATTACGCGGCACTTAGTAGTCCATACTTGGTACCTACAATAGAAATGTAAAAGTGACATTTTCGCGAGCGAAGTGAGCGCGAAATTTTTTTATAATTACATTACGGCACTTAGTAGTCCATTCTTGGCATCTACAATAGCAACGTAAAAGCGACATTTTCGCGAGCGAAGTGAGCGTGAAATTTTTTATGATTGCATTACGACACTTAGTAGTCCATACTTGGCACCTACAATAGAAAAGTAAAAGTGACATTTTCGCGAGCGAAGCAAGCGCGAAATTTTTTATGATTGCATTACGGCACTTAGTAGTCTATACTTGGCACCTATAATAAAAATGTAAAAGTGAAATTTTTTATGATTGCTTTACGGCAGTTAGTAGTCCATACTTGGCACCTACAATAGAAAAGTGAAACGTTTTTTATTTTGCACTACGCCATATCTACTACATAGTCCTGTATTTTTGGCGCTTGAGACCCTGCGCTTGTATGCGCCGCACACCCGGCATCGTAGGTAAAGTCGGCCCTTCAAACTATTTAGCTATTGTTATTGGGGTACCTATATTCGGTAAATAATTAGATATTTTATAAAATATGTGTTTATGGACCTAATGACATTTAGGTACCTATACAAATATGTATCTTTTTAATTTCTGTAAGACATAAATAAAAATTTTGGCCCCAAATCTACCGCCCCTAAAATCTGCTGCCCTAGGCTCCAGTCAACTCAGCCTTTTGGTAAATCCCCCACTGTGCGTAACCTTTCTTGTCCCAAAGAATTTAGTTTATATCAATTTTAATTTTGAAAATGATCGCTCGGCACTAGTGCCGACTACGGCTAGACGTAGCCACAGGAATAGCTATAAATGTTAGGATCATCTTGTGCTTCTGGCTCTCTCTAACCGGGGCCCCTTCCGGCTGGGGCCCGTGGCATTTTGCCGAGATGCCACCCTGTAGTTACGCCTCTGAGCAAAAGGTATATAGACAGTTAAGTATTTGTAGAATTTGTTATTGCTAAAAAGTCAAACTAATTCTATTGTGTAGAGTTAATGTGAATTTATAAAACAACAGGAAATTAAAGACATGATTCTAGGTTACTTTTGAAAAAAAATTGTTGTATAAAGTTTCTGTACCAAATTTCTAATTTCACTTTTAACTCGGCAAGTGTGCAATTTATGCTCTTTTTTGTTAATTCCAGTTGCTCATGTTTTATTACTAATGTACTCATAACCATTAACAGAATAATGAACTTATTATATTATGCCAAATTTACATTTTTTACACTCTGCTGGACTTTAGTTTCAACTTGACGGGTACTCGAAATATTCTTATATTAGATATTCTTGAATTATCAACTGCTTATTTTTGATTTACAATAATATCTGAGTACAATACCTACAATTTAAGATTTTTGTTTTATTCTAAATTATTGAGATTTTCCATGATAAGTTATTCCAAGTATAAAATTCCCATGTTAAAACACACAAATTTTAAGTGACACATACATACAACCATTACCATTTAATTATATTAATAATGACTTCTCACACACAAAACCCAAAATAAAATCTATTTTCAACATCAACCTATCACATTGGCTCAAACTTTTTGTTACATTTACAAATAAATCAACTTGTTGAAAACTAATGTTTAATCATAAGCACCCAGAATGGGCAACAATCACCTACTTATGGAAAGAATTCCCAAAAAGATGAAAAAAAAGTGGTAGTGGTATTCTCCTAAATTGATTGCATCAGTGTAACAATGGCCATGACATCTGATTGGCAGAATTTATGGGGTTCTTGTTGCATCAATGCATTTTAACCAATAGCGGCAGAGTAACAGCCAATTAGAGGTCAATGCAATCATTACACTGATGCAAACAAATTTAGAGAATACCACCACAGAAATATTACGAGCCTATGTGATATGTCGCATCTGTGTTGAAAACTGATTTTGCCATATGGAAATAGACCCAGTAATGTAACTTTAAATTAAATGATAAATTGACATTAATTAAGAACCTACCATTTTGAAGCCTTGAATGTAAGCTAGGTTTCTTCCCTGGACGGTCTGTGTGCCCTAAACTGTAATACTCTTCACTATCAACACCCATGGCCAAACGCTTCCTGATCTCCTCTCGGTCATTGCGTTTCTGAAAAATGACATTTATTTGTTAAAGTGAAGGCATCTTATTTATTATTTTCATTAGTATTTGAAAAAGATAATAATTCCAGACCTTTCCATCATAATTTGTACTCCCTACAGTGGTAACAATCTTTGTAAATTTGTCTAAGATGTTGGGATTTTTGTCACTGAGATTTGGCCATTCAATTTCAGTTTGTGCACATTCACCAGCACCAACAGCTCGGGGGCTTAGAGACATATTATCAATATTATCATTGTAATAATAATTGGGAACCGAAACATCAGTAACATTGGTTCCACTAGGCTTTAAAAATTTCGTTTTTAAACTTAGCCAATTTTTTTTAAACCCCGACTTCTCTTTATCTACATTTGTACTTATTTCATTTGAGGTCTTGCTAAATTTTCGTTTTATATTCGTTATTAAACTTTCGAACATCTTAAAACTAGTCAGTCTTTATTTTTTGGCAAAAATGGCACACGTTTTCGTAAATCGTCAACAAAAATTAAAAGTAGGTAAACAAATAAAATATGCTATCCTGTCATTCCTGTCATATTATTTGACGTGATATTTGACATTTAGGCCAAGGACAAAATACTAGGTATGTTCTATTTCATTTAACTTTTTTAATTAGGTAGGTACCTACTTTATGGTTTATTATGGATTAGGGATGTGCTTAATATAAATTAAAAATAACTTACGAGGCAGCAAATATTATCGACGGATTCGTGATTATCATACGTTATTGTATATAAATCCAAAAGAAATCTTGTATCCTTTTTATAATGTCTTTGTTCCGAATTGAAGTACGGCAACGACGCCATTTTAGCACTTATTTTTGTATTACGCCTTATTTGTAGGAAATAACGAAACACGCGTCAGGCTGTCTGGTCAGCTATTGAAGTATGGAAACGGTTACAACAAAACATTAAGTAACGAACGCCTACACCGTTGAATCACCGTAGAAAGCAAGCTAAATATCTAACTGCTAATGCACCTATTAGTAATTATTCTAACAGTTACTTAATGATATTCATGGGTTGTAAGAGACGTGGATAAAATGTGAATGTATGCATTTACCGTTAGGTACTTCAATACGCGCCAATTTTAAAATCCAAAGTATAATAGTACTTAATGCTTATTGCCTATATAAATAGGCAATAAGCAATAAGATTGATTTTTAATTATAAACTTTAGTTATTACCTACTTAATGTAGGTACTATATCAAAGTATTTATTTTATTTAATTAGATACCTACTTAAGTGATACTATTATTTGATGATTGATTAATTGGGTATATTGATTATGCAGATTATTCATACACTATGATAATATTTCCTAAATAATTAAAATATTGGTATAAGTTATAATAAAACAAATGATTATGCACATACTCGTCTTTCGGCTTCCTTAGCAGCTTTTATATGATTTTCGATTGCATCCAAATCTAATTTCGGCAAGGCTGTTTCTATATTATATACGTCAAAGCTCTCTGGAAAAGAGTAATTGTATTTTACGCAAATTTTATAATTTCATATCATATTAATAATACTTATACCTAGCGTTGCCAGGCGTCCGGATAAAGCCGGACATAGGTAGGCTTTTTGATTGCGTGTCCGGCCAAAATGAACGGTGTCCGTCTTGTCCGGCTTTTGTTAGGCTTTTCACATTTCGCAAACAAGCGAGCGCCGAGCGTGGCCTAGCGCAGCCTGCGCAGGCGACTTGATTGAAACTTGATTTTACATACAATTTTTTTGTCGTACCTATTAATACTGAGACAAAATCCTCAATAATATAGGGTGTCCGGCTTTTTTACCCAAATGTCCGGCCAAACTGGCTGGTCTGTCCGGCTATTAGGTTTGGCGACCTGGCAACCCTACTTATACCATACGTAGTTTTCTGGTCGATATAGAATTAAATTTTAGTGTTCCTATAGGTATACTGTAGGTATACTGAAAAAACAAAACCCAGAGGAATGGAGATTGGGCAAAATAGGGTAGGTACTAGGTCACTGACCTCTATAATTAATCTATGATTAACACTGGACTGGCTGCTGTGATTTTTTTGGACCTACGTATACGTTGTCCAAGCCTTTATTTTCTTTTTGGCATCTGCCAAATACCCTACGCCTATAAATTACCGCTTTTTTGTTTTCGGAATAATGTACTAAAATAATGTCGTACTTTATTGACGTTTAGTGAAGTGCCCCGTGCATAACAAACAACCACAGAGTATAACACAGTTCTTGAAAGACGATAAATCATTCACGATTATGATAAAAATAATTTGACTTTGTGTAAGTATTGTTTCTGTAAATTTAATAAAAAAAGGAAATAAAAATAGTAACTATGACTCCAATATTGAATATTTGCAAGGAATTAAGTTGAAATCTTGGAATTTAAGTTCAAACCAAGAGTAAAGAAATTTTTCTTTTCATTTATTTATTTTTTGACGGCTGCCTTAAAATGTAACTATGCACGCGTTAGTGAAGTGAGTTAACTTCAAAACGCGTGGTTAATAACGTCTAAACCAAGTTTAAATCAAGAGTTATGAGCAAATATACTTGGAAAATCACATACCTACCTACTTATTTATTTAACAAACTAGCTACGTAATTGGGTATACAAATGAAACAAGTAAAATTATTAAATACTAGCGGCTCGTCCTGGCTTCGCACGGCTGGACATTTATTTTTTAAACATTTTGGCATAAACGTACAGTAAATGCAGGACAACTGACATCAACGCGTAATTTTTAAAAACATTTCACTGAGCAATTTTATTAAACTCGTAATATGTTTCGAATGGAATGTCCGATTTTAATAAACTAAAAAGTAATTTACAGGTATTTAAACTGCCTTGCTTGAGAAATCATTTATTTAGGTAAGGATTAAGGCAAAGGTATAAATAACTTGATCTGATTTATATACACTATACAATTTAAATTAATATCGGAGTTATCAGAAAATGAATATTTCCGCGTGATAAAATAATAAAATGGTGCCAGCCGGTGCGGCGGGGCACGGTGGCAGGTATCGGCGCGGAAGATTCCTGTGGTTCCTGTGGTGATCTTATTAACAATCGTTTCCTATAAGAAGCTCTGTGCGATCGCAGCCCCGTAAAAACAAATATTTAATATTTCAACCCAGACGAAGTCGGGGCAGGTCGCTAGTTAAACATATTTTGAAAGAAAACCTTAATTATTATTATTATCGATAAAGAACCCAAATCAACTTATTATTTTTTTCTGTTTGTCTGTACCGCAAACATATGTCAAATTAATTTATCTAAGTGATTAAAAATATATAATAAAATATAAGTACGTTAAATCAAAATTAAAAAGTATTTCATTAAATCGATTGAAAGTTCTTCTTAAATAAAATCGATTATTACTTCAAATCGAATCGGTAACGTGTGAAGGCGTCACTAAAGTCAAAATTTCTTGATCTGCCAAAAAGAAAATAAAGAATTGGACAATCTATAACTAACGCCATTTTAGACTTGATTGACGCCATTTTGGCGCTGTAAGTTGGCTGATACGAGTGACTCTGAAACTAATAATGCTGTAAATGGCGTAACGACCTCTATTCAAAAATTTCAGCCAAATTGGTTCATTCGTTGTGACGGGAAGGAGTAATAACAATACACACACACATGCGCACATATATAAATTTCGCCTTGATAATATTAGTGTGATGGAAACTCTTTGTTTGTGTTTATTCAAAATTCAAAAGTACCTACTTATAACTTACCGAAATCGGATTCTCTATGAGCTCCATTTTTACGGACGGATGTAATATTTTGTGCTTTTGTAATCGATTTTGTCACATTGTGTCGGAGAATAGGTTCACTGAAATATTAATAATTTGTTAACTACGTACATAGGTGGTAATAGTACATAATAAATTTAAGGATATTTACGAATATTATACCTACTCCTATTTATACTTAGGTTCGTAAATTGCTATCGACAGCGACCTAAGGTTGGAAAGAATTTAAGTGTGCACACTGCGCAGGCGATTATTTTTAACGGACTTCAAAAAAAGAGGTTCCGAGTTTACTGTAACTCTGTCAAATCTGGACCTTTGGTATATATTATCTGGACCGATTTCAGCCATTTTGTTTCTAATTGAAAAGACGTTTCGTCAGGTTGGTCCGCAAGTCCGCAATGAGAGCAAATCACTCGCGATCAGAAAATGTGTAGATTGACCCTATGAAGCTACACTAAAAAGCTTTTTTTTTTTTAAGTCTTTAATTGAAGGCTTTTACGTTATGACGTAGGTATGTCAGCCTACTAAATAGCTTAAAATAAAAATTTTTTTAAAAAAAAAAACGACTTCAAACGCGATACAAAATATAATTTTAGTTACGCGCGACGACGCTAGCCCGAGTTCAACATACCTACATGTACAACGTATGTTGAAGTCGGGCTAGTGTCGCAGATCGGTTTCATCCTTTCTATTCAGGCCCGCCCGACTTCAACATACTTAGGTGTGCGAATTAAAATTATTATATACTTTGTACTGGCGTTTGAAGTCAGTTTTTTTAAATAATTTTTATCTCAATTAAGAAATACTTATCCAAAATCTTTTCTTATGTAAATATAGCGACAATATTATGTAGATATAGATATTTTTCATAAAATGGAGTTCTATATTAAAATGCTCATTAAAAGTTCATATCAAAATGGCCATTAAAAGTTCAGCCAAGGGACTAGTAAAAGACGCGACGGAGTAATAAATCGTTTAGGAGACAGTAAAAGTTAGAATTTTGAACATGTAATTTTTACAACTTTAGATACAGATTCCTCTAATTGAAAGTTTTATAAATACATATAAAATTAATTTTAATGATCAAATACCTAATTGCCTGAGGGTTTAGTTTGTATGGACACCGTTTAGACCGGAGACGCATCGTAAGGAGGTGAAGCGACACCGATTCCGATTTAAGAAAGTCCTATGAATACAACGGCGGTCGCCGCATTATATAAGCGACGACGTGTCACGTGACCCATTCACCTTACTAGTACGACTCTGAGCTATGGTGTTTTAGCCTTATGCCAGATTTTATGTTTCATTTTATTCACCAATTGATCAAATTTTAATAGAAGTACCAAGTTTTTGAATTACTCTTATATTAGGTACGAAAATAATGAACTACGCACACTTATCGTTGCCACGTTGTTGCTGGTAAAAAATTACACTTAACGTACCTATCTATAACTATGCTATTAATGTAATTAGGTCACATAAATAGTTATTCTATCCTCTAACTCATTGTCAATACTGGATAGGATATCCAGTATTGACAATTAAATATAATTTGTAGTAGATAGGTACTTACACAAATGTTTTAACTGAACACTGATGACTTTTAGACATAAAGTTGTCTTGTGTATTCCTCTTCAGATTCTCGTATTTTAGATACGTGCTTGTTTCCCCTATACAATTTAAAGACCCTAATAGTACATTATTAGAGTTACTATCAGTTACATTCTCCTTTTTATTCTCGATCCATAATTTATCACGCTCTCGCATTTCGTTTAACTTTGGTATTATTTTCCTTAACTCTGTACTTAACTGTTTTATAGTATTTTCAACATTATGACTCAGCTGTTCTGTGTCGTATTCATTCTCGTAAATATTGATTTCATCTTTACCATCTGACAGTATTGCATCTTTTATCTTATTATCAAAATTATTTTCAATTAATAAAAATGTAGGCCTGCTTATGTTCATTTCTGTTCTTGTATTGGTTTCATTTTCCTTATCCATATCTGTAATATCTTCCATTTCATGGTCATTCAAGTGATCGAGTGATTCTGTATCACATTTGCTACAACCATCACTTTCCACTAATTTCTTAATGACTTGATTTACGACTTCACTTATATTATTAATAGTATTTTCAATTGGTTTTGCAAAAGTATCCTTTATATCTTTTCTTAATTCTTGTAGGTCATCTTCTATATTTATATTATAATTTAATAATTGTCTTATTTCATCTTCAATTTCCTTATTAAAGTCACCAATAATGTCTTTGGTGTGAAAATTATTCTCAATGTCAATAGCTGAACAATTTAAATCGTAGTTAATTGTGTCATTATTGTTATTATTTTGAGAGATCGTTTTTAATAGATCCGGCATATCATCATTTCTAGAAGTCGTGTCAGATTTATCTATTTCTAATAACGAAATATTTTTTAATTTTTTGTTTTGCGTTTCATAGTTTATATTGTTGTTAATATTTTCAACAAGACTTTTATTAATATTATCATCTGGTGTTGAGTCCCCTATTTCGATATCCAAGTCGTCGTCCGTCATGTCATTTTCCGAATGGTAGGTAGATCCAATGTTTGTAGAATAATCCTGTAAAGTAAATAGTATTTTTGTAAGACAAGCAGGTACCTATAATTGTAGATATCGCAAAGCTATGGGATATTGGGCTTATTTGTAACCGTCGTCGGATTACTCGGGGCTGTTTATAAATCAAAATTTATTTTCACGTGTAGTGTAGCACTCGTAGCTTCGAGCATTCAACCCATGTAAGCGAAACGACCTTTCATACATTGCGCCGAAAGAGAATAGTGTACCTACCTAGTTAATGTTTTGCGTTACTGAGGCTTCTGTTTTTATGCCCCAGGTTAAGTGTTTACACTTCAAAGGCTTCTAATTACTGCTTATTATTACCTGTAACGTATGCGCTAAATGCTGAAAACCTGGATAGTTAGGATTTATAATTCCTTTGGGTACAGGATGGACAATTTTTTCAGACATTTCATCGGAGTCAGACAGCTCAAACGCTCGTTCTTCGTCTGCAGGCGTTGAATCTGTAGAATCTTGAGCATTATCTGTAATAATGAAAATGGTTTGAAAATTTTATTTTTGTCATATAATAAAATTTTAGCAAAAAAAATGACATCAATTCGTTGCTTACCTATACAGTTTTCAGGCCAAATAGTTGATCGTTCGTCATCAAAGTTTTTATACTCTTCGAGTGTTGTTGAATCTACGTTCTGATTGTTCAACCTATACTGTTTGTTACATATTTTAGACTCAGTATTTCCTTCTAATATACTAGTTACAGTCTTACAGTCAGCAGTAACATTTGAAAATCTCTTGTAACTTGCATTATAATGGACGTGATCATCAATGTTACTATTAGTAGTTAAGCTCGGGTTATCTGACTCCAAGTAGCTTCGGTTGACTACGTCTCGAGTTGAAATTGTATTTGCATTATTCAGAACTACGTTGCCGTTTTCAGTGACGGTTGGAAACCTCATGATTACCTGGAAAAGAAGGAAAAATTACATAAAAGATACAGTTAAGTATCTTAATTTAGAATACATTGTTGTAGTACTGCCTTACTTCTCATATCTGTCTATGCTACTTTAGTCAAAATCAATAAATACTAATAGGTATTATAAATGTGAAAGTATGTTTGTTTGTTGCTTTGACTTTCAATCACGCAGCACAAGGGAAGAGAAACGGTTGGACTTAGAGAGTGACATGGGTTGCCTATTATCCCGGAAAACTGCATAGCGCTAGGTTTTTAAATAGCATAGCATAGCGTAGGTACCTACGCTTTGTTATTCCGGCATAAAAAGTACCAAGAAGCAGTAATTTTTATTAAATGCTTAGGCACCAAATCATCATAAATAGGTAACCTAGTTACCAAAATCGATCGATTAGTAGAGTAACTATTATACGTATGTTCATTGTACAGTAGACCCTCGATCCGAAAAAAGAAAATAACATCGAATACAAAGCGAGAAATTAAAACGGTCAAGGTTAAGTCGGGGTTCGTGCAATGTAAAGTTAGAACTTTTATGTTAATGCTTATCCCTCACATTAATAATATGTTTCCAGAGAACAAACTAACTATCCTCAGAATAAAGATTTTGTATTCTGAAAATATAGGCACTTAGGACTATGGGTTGAGAAGAGGGAAATATTTTACGTCACGCGACTAAATATAACTATTAAGATATGATTTTATGTTTTTTATTTGGGTTTCGTTTTGATTTAAACCCACAACAAAATTAGTGATTTTCTCGATATTTCTTGAGAAAAGCTCAGTATTTAGGTACCTAGTAGGTAGTTTTATACCTACATTAGATAGTAATCGATTTTAGATGGTGAAATAATCCATTAAATGAGTTCTACTTAGTTATAGGTTTTATGCTAAAAGTATGGGGTTTTATAAGGGTGGAGCACATATTGTAATCGGTACGGAAAGGCACGTTATAGGCGACCCCAATCCCCATTATACCTTCATACATATTAGGAGCGGATAAGCCTTCATAAACTTCGTTAATAGGTACATAATATGTTACATTCCACAAAATGGAACGATCTTTAATAAAATTTTATTCTATTCTAAAGTTTTAACTTTTACATAGATGAAGGTAATGTAGATAAAATAGGAGGATAATAGGTATTATTTTTAATCTACGAATAAATAATAAGTCAGGAACTCTAATTCCGAACAAATTCCACACAAAAAGTGGCACTAAGTACTTCAAACCAAAACGTCCGCGTCGTATGATTCAAAACACGAATCACTTTGCTTGGCGTGTGTGTGATAGCTATTATGACGTAGACATCCGCCATGAAAGGATTTTTGAAAATTCAATCTCTAAGGAATAATAAAAAAATAATCAGTAAAATCGATTCAACTTTTTTAGCGTATAATAATTTAACAATATAAAAATACTTGATGACTTCCCTGGTGAGCACTGTGATCGATCTTTACCAGCAGAGGCAATTTGCGAATTTATAATTTTCGAATTATCTCTGTCTGGTCTGGTGGGAGGATTTGGCCATGACTATTTACCACCCTACTGTGAAGGACGTGCCGCCGAACGATTTGGCGATACGATGGCGTATATAAAACTTCAAGTTAGTCTGCTACGATCTTTGACTGCATCGTCACTAATATTGCCGTCAAGGACTTACATAATTACATAGAACATCTAATAAAAAAATACCGTCGAATGGAGAAGTTCCTCTTTTGAAGTCGGTTTATAAAAGTTATAATTGATGGTTGAACCAAATAGTGCCTCTATAGGCACTAGCGTGGTTCAACGTATTGCACATGGCTAGCTGCCAACGAATTGATTTTTTGCTTAGAGACGGCGCCCTAGCGCTCATCCATTTATTAAGAACATCCTTTCTTCCTGGCAAAATAAAACTCCCCTTCCACATATACGTAAAGTAATAAAATAACAGGCGTGTAAGCGGCTTCCCTCCCCACGCAACGCGTGTTGTTGTAAGTAGACTTTATGGTAATTGACTTATGTATGCTTATGTAGAAGGACTTCAGCCTCCTCGGGGGAACCGGGTTCGATCCCAGACACACATCTCTGATTTGTCGTAAGTACTAGTATAAATTCTAATATCATTTGCTTTAACACTAAAAAAACATGAGAAAAGCATGCCTGAGAGTTCTTAATAAAGGTGTGTGACGTCTGCCAATCCACACGTGGCCAGCGTGGTGAACTATGGCCTAAACCTTTTTTATTTGAGAAGAGACCGGAGCTCGTAAGTGGGCTGGCGATGTGTTTAGAATTTAGATAAATGAAAATGAATGAAAATGTCCCGTTGAAAATCTTCTATTTTTCCGGAAAAAATAACATTCTCCCGGTCTCCAAAGTTGGTCTACGGTGCTATCTCAGTGCCAAATTTCGTGACGTGAAAAGGTAATAAACAGATTAGACAGAGTTATTTTAGCGTTACTTACCTGCCCCGGATTCGCAGGTATAGGCTTGATAATTGGTATGTTTCTGATTTAAGGAATTGTTAAATGCCAGGAAAGTAAATATACCTGCTAATATAATATATAAATACAGACTGAGAAGGAATAAGTAGGTACTAATTCTCTTTAATCTGAGTTTAATAATCCGGCTTAAGCAAAAGCTATACTCATAATTCAATGAAGACGTGGCTTATTCAAAACCTCTTATAAATAAATACCTACTTATATTTTATTATAGGCTGCCGCGTTTATGTTTTGGTAAACACCAAATAAAATATTAAAAGCGAGAAATGTGTTTGGTTTGGTACTTAATGTATTTCAACAATATTTTTTTCATACACGATGTGAATTTATGTTAAACACATACTTACCTAATGTTATAAAAAAAAAAAGTTTCTCCGTTGACTTTTTCTATCTGTATGCAATCTTCAGGTTCATCTTCAAATTCATAAATTTATGTACTTTGAACCCTGTTAAGCCGAACCGGTCGCTAGTCTATAATACAAGAATTGAGCTAGGCAACTGGCAAGGCCTGTGAATCAAGCAATATTCCATTATAATAATCGTTGTTTGTACGGCGAAATGCCTTTGTTCAGTGCTTGTTCACTTGGAGGCAAAGCATTGGAGCATAATACCCGCAGTTTTGAATAAACAAAGACCAATCCTCCTTTCCTACGTTTGTGTAAACGCTAACAAATGAACGCAACATCGCTTCTGACCTTTGAGCTTCCCAAACAACCATCCCTAAGCTTGTAGCTCCAAAAACTTAACATCAGCTCTATAGATATCCAATTTAAAAACCTACCTTTAAAACTTAGTAAAAATTTTCCTATTAAATAAGTATAATAAATAAACAAATCTACCAGTATAAAAAAGAAAACAATTTAATTTTTTTTTAGAAATCAGTCTTTATATTATTAGGAGTCACCATTTGTTTTTTATGATTATTGTACATTTTATATTAATTTTGCAGTTTTAAGTTCTTTATAAGTTTTTTTTGTGGGTAAATCTATGGATATGGCCCATCACGATATTTATTGTTGGTGGTAATCATAGGCGTCCATTACGACGACAGGTTTTCTTCTGTCACTTTTATCACAATCATGGTTGTGCGACTGACGGATTTAACCTATCTTCTACCTATAAAATCTGATAATATAAAGATCAAAATTTGGAACATTCTCTATTTTATTATTGTCATTTGTTCACTCATGATCGAACCTAGCGTCTAGAGTCCAATAGAAGTTACTAGGCACTATAGATATGTAAGATGCTCGCTGCCAATCTGCACCTCTAAACGTCATCCTTGAATAAAATGCAGCGTTTGAATTTATAAGAAAAGAAAAACTCAACTTATACATATTCATTGATAAGTCTCTCTTAAATTGTAGCGTCATCGCGGCCTACGCTTTTTGCTCTTGCCTGACAGCTTTCCGCTTATATGGACCGATTTGATCAACGGATTACTACCCAGTAGTAAATATTACTCATCGAACCCTAAAAAAGAGACAATCAGCCAGCCTTATACTCGTACATACTATACCTACTGTCTACGTTGCCGCAGCCAGCCTATTTGTAAGTTTGTAATTACTAGGCCAGGTATTAAAAACCGTATTCAAAAAATGAAATAATGTAGTTTATTAAAACTAAGCAATAAGTTGCCCTAGAATGTCATGTATAAGTAGCCGTTCTAGGATATCCACCCAGAGATAGGAGCTCGGAGCAAAAGAATAACTATTTCTGAAATTACTACTTAATCCCTAATATCCGCGAACGAGCTCGAGTCGGAGCTTCAAATAAGATTTTCCTTATATTAGGTCGCAAATCAATTTCTCGACCCCAAACCTCTCATCCGGGAATTTTGTGAAAACCGGAGAGGCTCTTCGGAAAACACATTGCCCGTTTTTACAAATAATGTTTTGTTATAAGCCATGATTTTATAAAGATCAGTCACGATCATTAATAAATTCGCTATGGAAAAGAAAAATAATTAGAAACAATTTCTTCAATAAAAATGTTTTTACAAATTACAATCTCATGCTTTACAATCTTTGTTATTTTACTTTTAATAAAAACAAACCTTGTGTATAATATTTAAAAATTATAATTTCCTAAATCCTCATAAAAGTTTTTTGTTTTCAATCATACTTTACCTAAGTGTGATTGAAAACAAAAAACTTTTAACAATATCATTTGATTGTTTACAAAAGTTAAAAAACACATGTCATTCTGCGGAATACAGCTTTCTCAGACTATATTGTCTCAATATCAAAAAGTTTTTTTGCGAACGAACCCTAATTATTATTTTTGGTATAAAATGTAGTATACAAGTTACTCCTTGTATCTCATAAGGTTTAGCCAGCCTTAGCAATGTAAGTGGATGAAAATATTTTTTACGACTTGATTACCAAACCTTTACTTTCCACTACACGAAAGAATAATGAAAACCACACCAAATCCGTTTCTTAGTTTAGAAGGACTGAGCGTATAAATAGATAGACGGGGAGAGCGACAAATATTATTATGCCTAAGAATAAAATGTTATTCTTTGTTTTAATAACGTAACACGCAAACAAATTGCCTTCAAATAAAGTAATTCCCCGATATAATTGTTCATTGTGTGGCGTAACAGTCTTTGTTTAGTGTAGTCAATTTAGACCCAAAGCGAAAGCACCGAGTTCTGAATAAACAGAATGTATTTGTTTGCTAAAATTCATATAAGCATAATATTATTATTATACTCAAAATGTAACGAGCTTTTCTTACATCTTTTGAAGCTCCGACGGAAAAAGAGGTGTTATCCATTCTACTACTCCTACTAATATTATAAATGTGAAAGTTTATGAGGATGAATGGATGCATGTCTGTTACTCTTTCACGCAAAAACTACTATCACAGATTTTGATGAAACTTCACAACGTAATAACTTTTACATCAGAATAGTACATATGCTACATTTCATTCCGGAAAATTAAAGAATTCCCGCGGGAATCAAAAAATATTAATCCATGCAGACGAAACCACGGGTATCATTTAGTAGTTAATAAAGTTAGTGTAGTGGAAAGTAAACTGATAAACTGATTTTAATGCAGTTTCTTTTGTTTGAAAGCGGGTTTAATTGAAATAGTTCTTAGCTATGTTTGATAAGAATCGGATTATCCGTTTAAGAGCTATCAGTTCTTTCTGTTTATCCTAAAAGCCTAAAATTTGCTAAAAGAGATCGAAATAATATAATAGGTAAAAAGAACCTTCTAATATTGTCATGAGAATGCAGCAATGACAGCAACAGCTGTGCAGTTATTTTACAGTAGCCCAATCCCAAATATTGAAGAATTATGGAAATATCAGTAGTAGGCAGCGATCACAGAAGGCAGTAGGTATGAAAATTGCCTGTACATTATTTTCCTTAAAAAATATGAATATTCAAATAGTTAAACTATTTATTCAAATAGTTAAAACTCGAAACAGCATTTTGAAAAACTTATAGATAATATGAATTTATATGAAATTTTCAAAAGTTCATTTAAAATTTCATTACATTTTAAACCAAGTTATTCGCGTCCTAATTAAAACAATTTGAAAAACATTTTATTTCAACCATAAAAATCTACACAACGTACGCGACGTTTAAAGACATCGTCCTCAACTTCAAAGGAGTGGCGCTAAGTGTCTGTCCTATTAAAAGTTCAAGCAGCAGTTGTAGAGCGACGTAGAAAATGTTAGCCTATTTAAAAAATAATTTAAAATCACACTATAAAATTGTACTTATATACCTACCTACCTCTCTTCTTTGCAAGGCGAATTTGTTCTTCATTTCATTCAAAAAAAAAAATTGCGTTTAAAAACCAAGTAAAAAAATTCCTTTTGGAGAGGCAAGTGGAGTCCCAGGATCATATTATGGCGGAATTTTCTTTTCTTTAGTGAGCTTTATTTTTTCAGTTTTTTCTGTTGGTTTTAGTTAGATATATAAAACATGTTCTCTATTATTATTGTTATTTTTTTTCTTTATTTTATGTAGTCTGGTAGTGACATTAATTTTATTTATTAAGTCTATAATTGTATCTAGTATAATTAGTTAGTTTTTAACTGATTGTTTTATTAAATTTAATTTAATTATATATTTTTTATTTTCTTACCATTTCCGTGGCGTCACCCTAATTTGGGTTGTAAATAACATATGTTAGCCCGGAGCTTCTATTGCTGGGTTTTTGGCAAAATGCCTGAGAAGTAGAAGTGTCGGGATAATGTACCTGAGTGTATCGTGATGTGTGGCACAATTTCTTAAATAAATGCTTGTTCTTTCTTTCTTTTCTTTCTTTTCATTCATTCATTCAACCATCTCAACCGATCGACGGCCCACTACTGGGCACAGGTCCCCTATTGAATGAAGAGGCTTTAGGCACTGATCTGTATAATTAATCTATGATTAACACTGGATTGGCTGCACCTATACAAATGACAGCTTGATAATGGATCACTTTGAAGAGCTACATTAAAATATAGATAATAATAGCTCATCATGACTTCATCATGAAATTAAATGCAATAACTTTTAATCCGAAACAATGAAAAGTTCACTCGGGAACAAAATCAATTTGAAGCGGTCGGAGTAGCTAGCAATTTGTTGGTACTGAAAATGTATTGCAACAATAATACTTTAATGAAACTTTTGATTTAATACCACGAATCCAATTTCGCTTTCATGTTATGTTATTCTTTAAAGTACTTATGTTCGACCTACTATTAGTACTGTACTACAGTAATTATTACTGGTTTTCATATTAATTTTAGGTACTCTACCATAATTTTTTCACTAAGTAGATGAGGAAAGAAAATGTGATAAAGAAAAATTATACATAGACATGTCTCATTATAAGCCATTTATACCCCCTAAAAATGTAGTTCGGGCGTGACCTAGCGCCTAACGATAAAGTAGGGCCACCACAGCATAAGTCTGTACCCAAGATATTCCTCGCCAATCATAGTCACATCCAAAATATCTAATGCGGATATTTTGGATGTAACTGTACAGTGGATACGAGTATTTTACAGCGCCTATGCACTGTACAATAAATACTTACCTTTTGTACTGCAATGTTCGATAAATGCCTCAGGGATGTTAGTTAATGAAATGCAAATTATAATAAAATGTAAATTTATTTTTTAATTTATTATACAATATTATTTAAATGATATTTAAAAATTGTGTTGGAATTTGAAATTGAATGTGAATATAAAATTTTTGATCATTCCAATAAAATATTAATTGCTTTACTTCAATATTAAATTAATTAACTAAGTAATCTGAGGTTGACGAAAAGTACTAATTTCAATTTGCATTCGATTAAGCGGGGGTTATTTAATCAATTCGCAGATGTTTGTACTCAATTTGATATGAATGAGATATGAAAAGGCACTCCCACACACGAACGCTGCTTAGCAGCTGAATAACGAATTCCCGTCACGCTTAAAGCTGTATAAAAAAGCTGCATAAGGGCTGTATACGGCCGTATACAGCTCTTATACCTCTTAAATGGGCACAAATTATACAACCTTAAGTTGAGTAAAAGATTACAAGTTACTCTTTATTCAGCAAATATGTCACGTGACGTAAAAGTGAAGTAGCAAACTTAATCTAGCAAATTAATATATTTCGTGGAGTGAATTGAATACGTGTGGTTATATATTCAAAGTTAAGTGCATTGTTTTCATATTTATAAAAGAAAAATGATTGGGAATGTAATTTTACTGACATTATACATATATATTACCTAAGAAAATTTTAGTGCGCCACGAAAATATTCGGTTTTTAATTAGTTTCGTGATATAAATAAGCCGTGATGAAAACTTGAATAAACAATTTTTAGTGCTTTGAAAAGAATTATAAGATAAAAAGTTGTTATTATGATATCGAGAAGTAAAAACTAATGCAATCCATTCCTAATTCATACACAAAACATCATAAAAGTTGAAAAATGAATCAGTATATTTATATAAGTTATGAGGTTATACAATAAAATGGTGGATTCATGTTAAACAGCGACGTGAATAGTTAAAACTCTCATATTCAGCAATAAGCTGTAATGTGGGCCACATATCATTCATTATATAGCTATTAACTTCATAATAGTTCACACGTGCCCCCTTAATAAGTCAGTGTAATAAGAGTTCACAAATACCTTCTTATACAGCATTTGGCGTAATTTTATCCACTAAACAGCCCTTATTCAGCCTAAGCTGTTTAAATATAACTGACAGCTATTATGCAGCTGTAGGATCACCAGTGTACTCTTAAAAGAGTCTTAATACGCATAGAGTTTCAAATAGGTCTAAAAGTGAGTATTTATACAGCTATCTGTGCTACTTGGGAAGTGATGATGTGGTCTAAGGTGTAACGCGTTGTCTAGATTTACTTGCCTAAGTTTATTTTAATGAAAAGCTTTGTACTCTATTCTATTGTAGACGTCCTAGTATAGACTGATTTCATGGTGTCTTTAACCTAGTGGTTATTTACAGCGAGTGAAGATGGCGTGACCCGGCGCGCCTTCGCCCTTTTCCCTCTTTACTTTAATGGCCACTACACTGATGGACAAGCTCGAGCATGTACCTACTCAGCGTCGCTGTATAAACCATACAAATCCTTGAACTTAATTTTCTAAATCCGTTCATATTGTATTCATAGGAAGGATTTAATCTCGAGTTCTCAAGAAGAACTCGAGAAGACCTCATTTAAATGTATACCATAAACATAGCTGTGTACATGTATGTGTAGTTACTGGTAGGTACATATAATGCAAATTGAGAAAAGAGCCAATTAGGAAATATGCAGACTTCTGACGCTTTTGAGAAATTCAGAGCCAAGTGAGTACAGAACACTCTAAATGCGTCGGTAAATTGCTTCAACGTGGGAAGGTAGTAGTTATTCATAACAAAGCAGCGCATAAACCTATGTACGATGTACGTTATAACACACACCCACATCCGCACACACGCATGTAAGCACGCGCGCGCACACACACACACACACACACACACACACACACACACACACACACACACACACACACACACACACACGCACACACACACACACACACACACACACACACACACACAAACTTCATTTCTTAACGAATAAGTATCAAAAATAATAAAACTAAGTAAAAATATCCTGAGTACACGAAGAAAATCGATAGCTACTTAAAAGTATAAGGTTATTTTCAGAAAGCTAGGTTTCTTCCAAGCACTTAATCAACGGTGTCATAACGTTCAGCTATAATTGTACCTAAAGTCGACTAATAAATAATGCGTAATAGTAAAAATACAAGGTAAATGCCACATAAAATAAATAAGACAGTATTTTTCTCGTGAATTAAGAAACTACTGTTCTTTTACTAACCCATGCCTGAATAAAACAACAAAATCAAAATGAAAACTTTTAACTTAAATCCTCTATATGTTTAAAAATCAATTGCTGTTTGTTAGGCTGGCTAAAACTCAAAAGCGGCTTGAAGGACTTTTTTTATTTACTTTCATACGACCTAAAACCAAAATAACATCTGAAAATCGAAAAAAATCAATCGGTAATTTTGTACCTATAGGAACCACCATTTCGGATTACTTTTAACAGGTGGCGGAAGCGAATCCGCGGGTATCAGCTAGTACTAAATAATATCAGGATTGAAGAGGCTAGACTTCAGTTGAAGTCCCAACTCGTTTGTATTCTCGGTATCTTTATTATGAACTCACAATCTTTTAAACAAAAAAACATTTATTTCGTGAAATTAGGCCCTCTTTATACAGAACTTTTATGATGACCCCCTTGCTTAATGCAAAAAAAACAAGAAAGTAATTCTTATATTGTTCATTGTGTATTGTTAAATATCTAGAGCGAAATAAATCAGGGCACATTCCCAGCGGGAATTAGGAAAATGCATCGCTTAAGTAAATTTCATTCGCACAATAAAGAGAACGTAGAATAAATGGACCGGTCGAGTCGTAAATAGCCCTTACAACTGTCGATAGCTCCTTCTATGTATAATGGAAATCGCACACGGAAGCAAAAGCCACATGACGCGTTCATATTAGGTAGTACTAAAATGCAATAATTGCATTTTAGTCAATTATTGACATTATGACTTGGAAATAATTTTCCTTTGACTGAAGCTTTAACAGAATAGAGCGCACCATAAAAGTGCCTTGCTAACCTTTGCTGACGTAATCACTATTAATTTCTCGATCGACCCACTGAGGCTAAAGTAAATATGTAGCTAAAGTATTTACACCAATACTTAAAAATTCATTGCCTTCTTCATTGCCAGCTTCGGCTATTGCATGTCCTTTCTTCGGTATGCGGTCATTTTTAATCAATGTGTTTTGAAAGGTTTATTATAAGAGAACATGATACAGTAAAACAAAAGTAAGTAAATAGCAAAGTAGGTACCTAGTATAAAATACGATTAATTCGAACACGCAAAATAAAAAACCTCGAAGTAGAGCAGCTTACAATACGAAAAACGGCTAATGCTTGATGTTCATTAAAATTATACCCGGTTGGGTCACTTCATGAAATGAACACCTAAATGAAAATTTTAAAATTTAGGTATATCTCATAGCAATACCGTTGCTGCGTTGCATCTGCGTCTCCGCTGCGGCGTCCTACAAGACAAATCTACGGTGTGTCTGAGCAATCTGATAGGCATCGCAGCGACAATGTGTTTATATCGAAGCACACGACCCTACGCCACACTAGCCAAGTGGCATACCTACAATTCGACAAAAGCAATAGCTATATTTTGCAGTGCCGCAACACGCTGAATGGCTTCGGTTTAATGTTTTCCTTCTGCTTTTCAGACCTTTGACGAGACTAGTCGGAAACTAAGTAATTATAAGTTTCATTTTAAGTTATACACAACTGGTAGGTAGCTAAAAATCAAGTTAGATTGCGTCAATACAAATTGAAATCGAAGTTAAAAGCTAACTTGTTGTTTACTAAAACAACTTGACTATTACAATTCAATCAGATGTACAGGCCGAGTTGGATTAGTAGGTACTTAGTCGTTGAAAACTCCAACAAAATAACACTGAATTACAAAAAGCTAGTGCCTAGTTGTTCTGTAATTAATGTAACGTATTCAAGTTCGTCAAGAACCGTTTCAGTGAACACACAACAACCCTTCAAAGCATTTATAAAAAACTATGTCAATATTAATTAATACAACAGCGCCGTTTCATATTTTGAAATTAAAATAAAACGTAGCCTCTGAATAAACCATTGAGCCGAATCTCACCGGTCCATTCACAGAGTGGAACTCAGAATAAGTAATGAATAGCTAAAATTAAAAAAGTAGTCTTAACGTGATGATATTATTTTTTGCAACAATTTTGTACAAAAAACTCTTATGTCGACCTTTAAATTAACATAATAAAATTATTTAGATCTGAGATTGCCGAAACCTAACTATGTAGACTGAGAAAAGCATTTTTTACGATAAAGATAAAAAGTTCAATGACGTCGTAGCGGCGGTTGAACAAGCCCAATAATCATCAAAAGGCTATATTTATTTCACTCACAGAACTCTCCTAATTTGGCTGAAAAAGAGGTCTAAGTGAACAAAGTATTCAGTACTGTATCGTAAAAATAGCTATTTTGACAGGGTAATTCCTCTTTGGAGCTTTATACCAAATAGAAATATTGTCAAAAATAAATAAAATAATAGCAAATAGCTTCAGACTATTTGGTCACTTTCCTCTTTTATGTTTCCGGAGTGATTACATTCTCTTTGTATGTTTCTATCCCATAAGCTAAACATGAGTCGGCTATTGTACCCATTGTTAAACTGTGACCATACTCACCTGACCTAAATCCAATAGATTACAATTTACAGTATCGGCATAGTAGGTACAGCCTTTTACAAGGGGATGTCTATATAAAAGTGTGGCTTCAATTTACCGGGTAGGCTATTTACTGAAAAATTATTGAACATCGATACTGTGTTTTAAAAAATTCGGTGAAGCCTTAGATAGGCAAATAAGTATTATTAATAAGGCTTTGTCCAAGAACCATAGGAAACTTTGAGAAGATGCTTGATAAAAGTTAAAAGTTTGTTCCATTTATACTATCCGTTTATATCTTATAAACGGAAGGTCTCAGATTCGATTCAGTGGGAACGATTTGAGAATTAATACTTTCTAAATCGTGTCTGGTCTGGTGAGAAGCTTTTGCCGTAGTCAGTTACCATTACAGTTGATTGGCATTTGAAAATTACATTGGTCTGCTAGTCGCAACTTTGTTACATAATAACGTCCATGCCACGTGAGATTTTAAAGGGCTAGTGTGGAAAAGGGACCTTATATATCAACAGTGGGCGGACAAACCTTATAGCGTTATTTTCAGTTTCACCCACGCATATTTTATGCTGTGCTATTTCATTAGGTTTCAGCGTCAGAGAGTAGATAATAAATACATTTAACCAAATAATTAAATTGTTAGAATGGATACCTATCCATATAAATTCCAGGGATAAGTACAAGCTTAAACTTTATGTAGCCATAGGTTTCATCAATTTCTTTACAAGATTATTACTACCTCACAATTTGGGTACTTAACATTATTATTGTATCGAGCTCGTAACATTGACTTAGGTTACCTACCAATGAACTAATCAATAAAGCTACAATTAGGTACGGTTACGGTTAACCAATTGAAAGTTAATATAGCTTACTATAGGGTTTCAGGTCTCAAAATTATTTCACCTAGTACAGGTTTATAGTACATAAACTAGTAAGTTAGTAACTAATTAGTAATTTTTTGGTAGATAGTTACCATCTATATATACGAGTATATTATATATGTGAGTTTAGTATTACTAGAATATTAAATTTTTTAATGGTAGTTCAGGTTTTAAATGTAATATGTACATAAATTATTACGTATTCTTGCCTTAAAGATTCTTGCACGCATGTACTCTATCGAAGAATTCTTACATACAAAGCTGAGAAGGATCAATGGAATTACTAAAAATTGATTTTAATAAGAACGTGTAACTTAAAACTTAAAATACGAGCAAATTACCAATACATAAACCAAACTATCATTTTTCCATTCCCTTTTCCAGGACCTGGGTCTCGTCGAAATTGTACCGACGGAAATGCACTGTGCAACGTAACGCGCAAACAGTTTTTTACGAAACTTACGATAGCTACTAGATATTTATGCACGTAGTATTTACAATTTAATGAAAACATTCTATTTTAGGAACGGTACCTGTAAAGGGCGCCATCCTGGCCATAGTTCAGCGCAGCCACTGAATAATAAATGCAGCAAGCAAGGTTATCCTATAATTTCGCTATCACAGGCTCCGATGCAGCGATGCTACGTCTTCAATACACGGCCACTATACACGGTTAGATATAAGAATGTTTTACGTCACTCAGTTAACGAGATATAGTATAAAGATTGGTTAGGCGGCGAGCTTAGACGTGCAACCCCCGCGCTTGTCGTTGCAAAATGATCGCGTGGCGAGGGCACGCACCCGCTCACCCATCGCGCCGGTTTCTCATGCAAGCCGGCCATAGAAAATTTCCATTTTTCTTTATATAACACAAACAAGAAAACCTCTTTATGAACCCTTTCTGAGAGCCTTCACGTTTTTATTATTTTACCATGCACAGAAAAAAACGTAAAATTGATTCTACCCTAGTCGATAATGTTGCTTTACCATTGCTTTTATTTCTTGTTTTTCGTTTCTCTAAAATTCCAATAACCACATTTAATACATACTCATATTGAAGATTAATTCAAATTAACAGGACTTAAGATTTTATGTATGACATCGTTTGACGTTTGGATTTTGGTAAAGGTACGTATAGAAACTACATATTTTGTATATACCCAAACCATCAAAATGTAGTTACTTCGTATTTAATATATAAGTAAGTACAATAAAATATGTAAACCACATCTTTCAAGTTGCCGTATCTATGATTGTACCTATAAACATATTAATAATTCCTTTCATTCATCTTGAACCTCAATTTCACGGATGTGACGCCGTAGTAATCCTATGTCGATATTATCAAAAGTGATGCCTCCTATTGCTTGTGGAGTGAATTAGATATTCATTCACTTGTTGAGCAGATAGTCTCGCTTCGGAGAGATGTCGCCACAAGAGCTTTCAGCAAAGAAATTGCTTTCAGGAATCTCAACGAACCCCCCACAACATTAACTAAGGCTTTATGACTTTCAGAGATGGCGCTGTAGCGATGGTTCGAACTTATGTTGTAATCCTCAAAGGTAGGTTCGAACAAAACTGTGGTTCGAACTTTCGTAGACGAACTCGTAGACTTTCGTAGCCATTCGTAGCGTTCTACCCTCGTAGTTAGATGGCGTAAGGATGGCGTGAACATTGCGATTTACGAATGATCTGCATGAACAACCTTTAGAATGATAATAATAAATGATAATTTAAGCGTATATTATGTTTTAAAATTGTTAAAATTAGCCATTACTTGTGTTTAGAAATATGTAACATGGATTTTCTTTTAATTCGTCCTAATCCTTTCATACTTAAGAACTACATGATTCACATGAAGATTATCCATATTTAAGGTAAATATAACTATACAAATAACAATAGAACATAATTGTTAAGGAATATAAACTGCGGCACAATCAAGATCCGTCGTGATTCCAGTCACGTAATTCACGGCAGAACCAGGACTGGAGGCATAATCGACACAAATGCTGAGAATTCATACATTCTTACATAAGTAACTGTATATTTTTTGTAAAGAACTAAAGATTTTAGACTTGATTCGTGATTTAATTACATAATTGTAATAGAATTATACGAGTGTAAGAGAGTACGTACCACGGTGATTATTTTAGTTGGAATTGTCGATATGTCGATTCATTTTATTCCGAAAAATTAAAGTGTTCCCGCGAGAAATAAAAAACCTTAATCCACGCGGACGAAATCGCGGGCATCATCTAGTATTCCAATAAATGCTTCAATTTTAGTTGGCTAGATAAATTCAACCGTAGGCACAAAAAGTGGCATTAAAGTTAATATTTTTATCGTGCAGTAAGCACCCCAGCATGCTGAATTATTGATTTCTTTAATGCCTTGAGGGAAAACGGTAATCCAAATAATTTCCTATTCGAAAAGGGAGGCAAGCGAGGGAGCAAAATTGATTGTATGTCGTGGGTAACATATGGACAGTGGAGCTACTTATGTCTGTGAGACCTTTGATTTGTAGATTATCACAGAACAAGTACTTGAACAATCGTTTAAAATTAACATTGTTCTATTTTTTCGATAACTTTAGTACATTTCA
Organism: Hipparchia sbordonii; assembly: GCA_038048805.1. Lineage (NCBI taxonomy): Eukaryota > Metazoa > Arthropoda > Insecta > Lepidoptera > Nymphalidae > Hipparchia > Hipparchia sbordonii. The sequence goes on along the minus strand of CM076097.1, from coordinate 6,460,326 downwards.
CTTTTCACTTTTATTAAAGACTAGCTTTTGCCCGCGACCTTGTCCACGTTAAATTCGATTTTTCGGATCCCTATATTATCCCCTTAGGGGTTGAATTTTCAAAAATCGAAAAATCCTTTCTTAGCGGATGCCTTCATCATAATAGCTATCTGTACGCAACCCATCCGTCCAGTGATTTGGGCTGTGGGTTGATAGATCAGTCAGTCACTATTTCTTTTACCATTATCTTGATATAATACACATCATTTGATATAATACTCATTATCATTATCTACGACATAATAGATTGTATACAATGTATATCAGATGTACCTATCTACCAAAGTCCGAACTAGCAGCACCTCCAACATCATTCTTAACAAGAGTACATCAAGAAAAAATGCGAGTGTGTTGTTAAATAGGTTAGATACTTATTTTATAGATAAATAATATTATTTTTTATGTGTGAGTAATTTCTCGTGAACAGATCTTTGTAGTCTGCGTATAAACAACTGCATAATACTCGTACACAAATAGAAAATTAAAAGCTTTTTGGGGCAGCGCCGCATAGAGAATTTTTTGTCGGTTTTACTTTAAATAGTGAAATCATAAAGAAAAACTTGCATTTCATGATTTTTTCATTTCTATCTTAAATTTATAATAATATATCTCCCTATTCAATAAATGAATGGTTTAATGGGATGTAGGCTATTGAATTAAGTCGGTAAGTAGGTATTTAAAGAATGCTCAAATAAATATTAATTCTATTACAATATTTAAATAACAGCTATAAAAGCAAAAACAATAAAAAAATGCAATAATAAAATAAATAAATAAGCAAAGAGTATAAAAGCAATTACCAATGTGAAAGATTCCAAAAAATAAATAGAGACTTGACGTCGACCTTAAAAAGGCAATTTGATTGCTCAAGAGCTCGTCAAGACGAGCTGAGCTTAGAAGCTTTAAGTTCAAATTAGGTACCTCTGTGTCAGGGTACAACCTATAATGGCCTGGCCCGAGTAATTAGCCGCACAAATGTCGCAACTTTTCGGCATGAATCACCCTTGGAAGCAGGAATTTTCATTGCGAAATTTTCTTTTTAGGGTCTCATATTCACATTCACACATTTATGAAAGGTAGGGAGGGACGTACGCAGGGTACAATAATTAAAATAGAAATGAATTTTCGAGCGAACTGAAATGAGTTTTTTTTAAATATAAAAATTCAAGTGTTAACCTGTGCGTTAATATATTTTTGAATAGGTATTAGGAATACATTATCTAATTATTGTTTTGTATGGAAGAAATCATGAAGAAATACTTAAATCGAGTTAAGTAATCACCGAGAAAAAGAACTAACGATATCCTGGAAAATGTATCTCGTTTTCTCTTTAAATCTTTGGTAGTAAAGAATAAATTGTTCCACTGTTGAGAAAACTGTTCCTTATTCAAAAGCGCTACCTACTTACGGCCTTAAAAAAGGCTACAAAGTCGCCGTAAGATACACATTTCCCGAAATTTATTCTAAAATATGCTGATTTCACCAAGAAGTTTTCTTTCTTCCAGAGATAAATTTTTGTAAAAATTCGTTCGTAGACCCTCTTTTGTTAGGGAAAACCTACCAATTACCAACGAAGTCAGGTTAATCATTAACTCTAATGGTTACATGCTTAAAAAAATACATAGGTATAATCTTTAGGTACTTATAATATATATTTTTATTCATAGGTTATTTTTTTTAATTTCGAAAGTTAGGGGGTTAAAATGAGTAAAAACAGAAAATCTTTAATCTCAGGTCTTAAGATATTGACTGCTCTTATTTATAGTTTAGTATAGTAACTTACTTTATGTTTCTAAGTTTCTACCTAATAATTTGCGTATCTGGGCCCTTAATTATAAGGATTAATAGTCGAAATACTAAGCCTATTTTACGAAATCTACTGTAAAACCAAAAACAACGCGTAGTATTGCGTGATCAACTAAATTTCCATTTTACATATCTCGAGGGTTGGAGCTGACTCGGTCGGATCGATGTCGTCCCGGTCCCTTCTCATTCATCATGCGACGCCGCATTCTAACGCACTTAAACCCATTAATTTACCACCCTTTACCAATTTACTAGATTACCTATCGGTACTAATAGAGCAATAAGATGTTATTTTCTAAAATTATTCTGTGTTTCAACCAAAGGAATTATATGTACCTCTCATAAGTAACTATTACAAAAGAGCAAAACGATCAATTAGAAGCCTGTGACTCATGCACCCACCAGCATCACCTAACATTGAGTGCATGAAAAATTTCTGTTTACCCGTGCATCCACTGCATTAGGTATAGTAGGAAATAAAAAATATATCGAAGCATTGTATCGATAGATCTAAAAAGAAAAATCATAAACTTAAGGAAATATTTTGTAGACTTTTTGCTCTACGGCATTTTCATACAATATTTAAGAGATAAGTTACTATTGTCATTATTATCATCATCGCTTCAATCCAAGGCCAGCCCACTACAGGCTGCAGGTGTTCTCTCAGGATAAGAAGTTTGGTAGAATTCAGTTTTTCAGAAAATTATAGAAAACTCCTTTCCTTACGATATTTTCCTTCACCGTTAAAATAGGTCGAAATCTGCCTAGTGCCTATTGCGATAACCTTGACCCAGTTGTCTCTTGTTAAGGAAATTCAAGAAGTTAGCAGAACAAATATCTGAGTCAGTATTATAACGTATATACCTTCCTACCTAACCTACCTATCTTAATATATAAAAATGAATCGCTTAATGTGTTGGTAAGCGCATCACGCGTGAACGGCTGGACCGATTTCGCTAATTCTTTTTTTATTGTGTTTGTTATTGTCAGGAGAAGGTTCTTATGAAAGAAAAAATTAAGAAAATTGCGCGGAAAATTAGAAAATTTAAGAAATATTAACCACCATATTAAATTATTTCTAATGTAACCGCTTTTACAATTCAAACTTTTTGATGTAACCTTATGGCGTTTGACATAACATTGACAGAATGCGTGCTGCCAATTTCGTCAAAGAGGATGTAAAAAACTTAAGACAGGACAACGTCTGTCGGGTCCGCTAGTTAAAATATAATAATATTTTTATCGAGAAACAAGCATTTTCATCCGCCTTCGTTAAGTTCGAAACTTACAATACAATACTTAAATCAATGTTTTTATTTAATAGTTAGCCGCAGCCCATGACTTCGTTTGCGCAAAGTAGTTAATTCTTTTCCCGTGAATTTAAGATTCCAGAATAAAAGAATCCTGGAATATCACTGAATAACTCAAGGTGGTTTACCTAAGTGGCATTTCTATAACATATGAAATGCTACGTTAGAATTCTGGCTTCATCGTTCCATTCAGTTTTATTCTGACGATCTTCGTAAATGCTACTAAGGTCCGATTTCACTCAAAGTAAATCTTATCCGAAGGGTAATTTGATAGACAGTTTGTGTTGAAAACTTTACGCACATATGACGTAATTAGTAGTGATTTTATCATATTGCTACAACTTCAATTATTAATTAATTGTTGTGATTGGCAGAAGTCACATCTGACAGTTCTTAAGTCCAAAGTAACGTGCACTTTTAAATCCAAGATGACGGTCATATACTTTGGAAGACTATCGAGCATTTTATACTTAATCATGCACCAAATAAATAAATATAATATTATATTTAAGATGAATTTGTATTTGTAACGCCCTGAGCGAACATCATGTTTATATAAATGTGTGATATTTTTGAATATGATAGCAAAATAAAGAATAAAATATCACTTTTACAATTTTTTAGTATGAATTCAAATTTTTCTCTTTTAAAATCCGGTAAAGCAATGGAAACTCATTTTTTATGATAAAATTCCGAGACGTTCGAAGACCTTATAATGATAAGAAAGAGACTGTCGCACGAAATACGTATTTCAACGTTCATGAGTAAGCACGCTATGGTAAAAAAGTCTTATGATATCTTTGTAACATTTAAGTAGGTTGGAATTTTTTAAGATGTTATCTGATTTAAAAAAGTGAAGGGAAAAAGTAGATAATTCTCATAAAACAACGTTTTATTAACGTGTTTTTACACTATACCTATATATTATATCATGAATGAATCTTCATTCTTCATCTTTTATTTTTCATATCTGCTGCTGCTATCGTTAGGAGAAGCAGACTAAAATAAAATTCTTACGAGGAACACCATTCCAATCATATTATGATTACGATTTATGATAACGAGTAGCTTCGTTTAAGTTACAAACTATTTAATCCATGAATACTATGATAACAGCATATTAGAAAAGCTTACCTTTAAATAAAACGACACAAAACAAAAATGACTGCAAAAACACAACTTATTTCACTGTTCGCGCAAGGTTATCGTAGCGAGCTCTTGCTACGCCGGGCGGGCGGGCGCCTACCGTAGCCAATGCGTCTCTACTGGCGTTTCCCCCACGCTATTCTATGGAGCTACCGAACTCTACGCATTGCTTTAAAACCAAATCATGGCTTTCCATAACGTAGTTGCGTCATTATGTGTATGTATGTACTTAATACTAGCTTGCGTAGGTAAATGTTTATTTTCCTAGTTCCGATTTCATTATTATGTTATTTTGAATATAATCTATGTTTTTTTAATTAATTAGTGTACCTACAATTATTGATGTCATTTTATGCTACAGTAAAATATAATAATAATTTCCATCTTAAGGAATTTCATTTATAAGGACAATTGCCAAGCATCAAGCGAAGCTACAATGCGCCGAGGATCAGTACTAACAATCAGATATCAACTTTCCGCATCCTAATGTAACTGCAACGTTTCTGCAGTTCCAAATCCCAGTTGGAATTCATTTCTTCGCCATTCACCGAGCGTGCAACAGCTTCCTTCCAAGTACATAATTAAGACAGTACCTGCAAGTACCATCTTGGATGCAATTTTAAAGACGATTCGATCCGTTTGCTTAATTTGACCTTACCTACATTACATACGAAAACAATAATAATATGGTTTTTAGATTAAACTAGATGACGCCCGCGACTTCGTCTGCGTGGATTAAGGTTTTTCGTTTTCTGCGGGAACTCTTTAATTTTCCAGGATGAAATGTAGCCTATGTTTTAATCCTGGGCATGAGCTATCTCCATTCCTTTCAGTTAAATTAATCGGTCCATTCGTTGTGACGTGAAAGAGTTACAAACATAAACATACATACACACACACAGACACACATTCAAACTTTCGCCTGTATAATATTAGTGTGAAGTGTGGTTAAAATTTTATTTTTATTTAGTGTTATTTTATTGCTGATAATGTTTAGTAGGTAGATATAACTGCATATGGACGCTTATGAACCTACTGTACTCCATTTTTTGTAGAAGATAATAACTTTACGCCTCCTGAAGGTCCAATTGCCTGAATGTCCAAAATGTCTGTTACGTCCTGTTCTCGGAACGTCCAATCTCTCAATTTCCAATTCTCGGATGATTGATCAGAGATAGGTATAAATTAAAACCTCTTCCTATTTGCTAAATAGTCAAGATATAGGTAGCTACCCTAACATAAAATTCGTTCGATTTCATTTAGGTTTAAAATATTCCGTAGGAACTGAATAAGATAGACGTCTCAGCGAATGTTGAGTAGTATCAGCAGCCTTTATAGGCGCAGGTAATGATGCCTTTGTGTAGATATATTATACCTCCTAATCGTAATTCCAGAGAGCCAGAGCTATTGAAGCGGGTATAATCTGATTTTGCAAAGGGTTTTGGTGTTTTATAAATGAAGGTGGAATTTTTTTTAGGGTCTGTGTAACTATGAGCAATTGCCTCGTTGGTCTAGTGGTTAGCAAGTTCGACTGCAGATGACGAGGTCCCAGGTTTGATTCCCGGGAGGGCTATAAAATTTATTGGGTTTTTCTGTTAAAAATTCTCAGTACTAACCCGGAGTTAGTAATTTGCAGCTACTACCATACGAAATACGAAAATGTATTATTTTGTTTGTTCTTCATTGATTGAGAACCTAGCTAGAGTACATACAGCTAGTTAGACGTAGTCTACCTACATGGTAACTACAGCGACCTTCACATACCTACGGAGGCTACAGATATGAAGATATCTGCACGTAAAGACGTGATGGCATATGATCGAGCCGAAGACTAGTTAGTAAGAATAGTTATTAGAAATAGAGTATATAAGCTAGGGATTTAACCAGATCTGTGGTCTACCAATCGACACAGTTGTAAGTTAGGTTTAAGTACTTTTTATAATTAAATTAGTAGTAGCCAAAATCTTCGTTTCCTTTCGTCGAACCCTTCGTCGCTGTCCCTAACTTAAGTAGCTGGTCAAAATGAAACAATGTCATGAAAAACAAACGTTTATTTGTTAGTACTTATACAAGAAATGACACAAGTGGGCTGATAATATCCGTCTGGCCCCACAGTGCTGCGCTGGGACAGTTGGATATTGTTGAACTCGGCGACACCGAAGTCGTAATCAGCAAACTTCGACAGGATCTCGGAGCCATCGAAGGTTTCTCCAGGGTCTCTTGAATTTGCCGATTGAGGACAACCGGCATCCATCTCTCTTTGTTTCGCTCTATACCTTGAGTTGAGTAATGTAACGTGCATTTTAATGGTGTCACGATTGAACTCCCTTTTCATGAAACCTAAAAAAGAAATATGCTAAGTAACTTTTATTTAACACTAGTTGATGCCCGCGGCTTCGCTCGCATAGATTTAGTTTTTTTAAAATCTCGCGGAATCTCATTAATTTTCCGGAATAAAAAGTAGCCTATGTCACTCTCCAGGTCTTCAGCTATACCCATGCAAAAAATGACGTGATCGACGTCATTTTTTGCATGGATATAGCGACGACGTAGCTCTGTTGGAGCCTGATTGAAGGACAAACCAACAAACCAGAAAACAAACATATTTTCGCATTTATAATATTAGTAAGGATTATTTAAGTTGCATATACCTAATCTTTTATAATTTCTGCATTGTCTCCGGTCTGGTCTGGTGAGAGGCTTTACCACCGTGGTCAATTACAACCCTACCGTCAAACGTGTCGCCAAGTGATTTAGCGTTCAGGCACGATAGCGTGTAGAAACAGATTAGGCGTATGGATTGTGAATGTACACTGCCATACCCCTTCCAAGTTAGCCCACTACCATCTTAGACTGCATCGTCACTTACCATCAGGTGAGATCACAGTCAAGGACTATCTTGTCATCGAATAAAATAAAATGTATTTTTTTACACCCTTATCATTTTAAGTTATACCTGCTTTATAGAAGTGTGCGTGTAATCCATCGACCATTCTTTGCAGTATGCCGGCCGGCGCGCCGTCTTCCTCCACGTTGCCATACAACACACTTATCGCCCTCGGCTCGTCGTTCATATACGATAGACCTTTTAGTCTTATGTTAAACGGCAAATGGTCGCGAAGCGTAGGCCTACAAATAAAACTTCACCCTATATAAAGTTATAAGGCATATATGATTTTGATCTGCTGAGATCGACTTTGCTTCTGTCTCTTTATATTACATTGCCTTAAACCTTAGGGTAAAGCTGTAATGGTAAGTTTCCGATTAATCTACCAATCATGAATTGATTTTGAGGATTCTTTTTGTATTTAGTAGGGCAGAGGTTTAGGAATTTTTAAAAAATCAACAAAGACAAAAAATATATACACAGATCCCGTTTTTACACTTCCAGATCAGAAAGTGTAAGTAGTAGTGCCTAAGTGTCCAGATATTTTGAGAATCTGGCGATTTGTCCCTTATACGTTTCACTTTATAGACCTTTCACTAGACGGCGGTTTCCTATGTAAACATTTTCCTATTTACACATACTGTTCATTAGACTTTTTATGTAGTTAGACATTTTACTACTTAGACTTTCTGATCGGGAAGCGTTTTACAGTAATTTTGAGGATTTTTTGTACACTAGTATTGTAGAGGACCTAAGTAAAATGGGAAAGCAATATTCCGCGTAGACAAAATCACGAGCAAAACTAGTATCAAATACTTACATTATATGCTTATCCCTCGCTTCAGTGAGCAGCTTCGAGGCCGCGAGTCGTTCTTCGTTGTCCATCAAGCACATGACGCCGACAGTGATGTGCAACTTACCCGGCTTGATGAACAGAGAATCCTCTATGCCCGGACATTCGCGGAGCACACACTCCTACAATGTCTAAACTCTAAATCATCATTAACATCATCATTATAGGATTCTATACCCAAGAAGGTAAATAGGTAAATCAGAATCTTTAGGTCGGAGCAGACAACAAGTGACCAATCAGATTATTATTTATCGATGCTATTGATTGTTATTAATAGTTGAAAATTGCTTTAAGCAACTTTATTGCAAATTAAAAATTTTATTTTTATTACTACCTGATGCCCACGAGTTTGTCTTCTTGGATCAACTGTTTTAGATTCCCGTTGAAATTTTTTAATTAGCTATTCTGATGTATAAGCTATTACATTGTGAAGTTTCATCAAAATCAGTAGTTTTTGCATCAAAGAGTAAACATCGATCGAAACAAACTTTCACATTTACAATTTTCTTCTTCTTCTTCTTCAACTTATAGACGTCCACTGCTGAACATGTCTCTTGCATGGACCTCCACAGACCTCGGTCTTGGGCCGCCTGAATCCAGCGACTCCCTGCGACTCGTTTGATGTCGTCGGTCAACCTAGTGGGGGGTCTGCCAACACTGCGCTTCCCGGTGCGGGGTCGCCACTCCAGCACCTTGGGACCCCATCGACCATCAGCTCTTCGAACTATGTGCCCCGCCCATTTCCACTTCAGTTTCAGTTACAATTTTAGTAAGATATTAATAGGATAATAGTTTTACCTTAAAACTTTCAAAACTTCTGACAATCTCAGGAGAGTTCATGGGAATAGATATAAAATGTGTGTATGGCTGTTTCATCCTGGATGACATAACAATCATGTTTATTCTCCTTAAAGCTGCTTTGACATTCTGTAACCCAAAAATATTCAATTTATCTGGATTAAACCTTTACCTTCAATCTGTAGATTTTCAACTAGATAAGTTACTAATTTTAATTTCTGAAATATTGAAAAGTCAAGACACAACTAGAACCAGAATAATGTGACTGGTTCACATTATTCTAGTTGGAGTTGTGTCTTAGCTCAGACTTAAGATAGAGTTAAAGAGAGATGCAAATATGCTCAGACATAAATCTGTCTTGTTTTAACACTATCTTAAATCTGAACTGAGTGACAGTGTCATCTATAGATTTCAGCCTAAGACATAGAAAAAACCTTACAGAAACACTGGGTCCATAAATAGTAATGTCTTTGTTTTCTCCTTGTCTTGGTGTTTTGATGTCTGTTCTAGTGTCTCTGCCGAGTCTTGCTATAGTAGCTCCTTTCTTGCCTATGATAGACCCCATGTAATGCCTGTAAATAAAACAAATTAATTAATCTCAGTGGCCAAGTTTAAAAGGTTTATAGGTATTTGAACTAAACCCTTTACTGCAATCTCACCAAAATGGCGAGTAACCACGCAAGACGGCAAGACCCATATGATACTAGATATAATCTGTCAGAAAACCTTGTTTCATGTATCAAGTATTAGAAGGGGATGTATGATCCCAAAAGATTTCGATTGTTTATGGGTCTGATAGAGAAAAAGTATGAACAGAGTGCCTTTCCGTACATGCCAGATCTTTCTGTATGACAAATATCTGCTACTATTCAGCAGACCTATTAAGGCTATGCTTTGATCATAGGAGTTTAATATTAAACTTTATTAAATCCACAAGCCATTAATTTTAAGACTAAAATTATACTGGCATGTTAGATTCTTAACTTGATTTAAACTAGCTAATTTATACATTGAAGTCTTAAACAAATCAGAGAATAAAGCGATACCTACTTGGAGACATGCAAACTAGTGCAGAACCGACCACTGTCTACCTGCACAATCTCACATTCAACATCTTCATCATCTTGCTCTTCAAACTCATTATATGGAGCATCTGTAATATTTTTTTTAAACATTTTAGTCGCAAATATATTACAGAATGATAGAAAGATAATGTGACCTAAGTAAAAGCACTTAGTCTAAGCAATGCCTCAATCCAAGATTAGATAAAAGAAATAACAAAAAGATTCCTTGTTTCAAAAGGAAAAGGAAGAGGCGAGTTCTGAAGCTGAAGTGGAAATGGACGGGACACATAATTCAAAGAGCTGATGTTTGTTGAGGTCCCAATATGCTGGAGTGGCGACCCAGCCCCGGGAAGCGCAATGTTGGCAGACCCCCCTCACTAGGCGGCGGAAGTCCGTCACCTTTGAAATTCCAAGCATGAGATCTTTGTTCAGCAATCTGACAAAAATAGGTGAAAATTATTACCATTTTCATATAAATCATGTTCTTGTAATGTCGAAACCTCCGTGGTAGGGTGACTTACTCTGTAACATCTTCCTTCGATCCATAACAATTCAGGTTTAAGAACATCGTTCATAATGTGTTTAATTATAATTACCCTATTACCCTATCGACAATGAGAATTGCAATTTTAACGCTTATTATCGACTAATTTGTTTAAATTCCTTTCTCTTTATTTTGTTTACTTTTTGACTTTTGTTTTGTTTCTTTTTTTTTTTAATAACTGGTTTAACGGCTTTGGGTTCTAGCCCTTTTAAGCCTGTCTGTAGTTTATTGTTCCATTCTCCAGTATTCGAAACATTCTATTTTTCATTATTTTCGATTTGTATTTTGTTGAAGAATTCTATATAATTATATCAATCTTGAATCTATATATCATTTTGAACTGCAGCCATAAAAGCATATAGTGGACGGAAAAATTTTTGATCCGATAATAGACTTTTTTTTTTAATGATCACATGAGTTGAGAGTACAGACTCTGTGACATCTGTGTCACAGAGCCAAACACAGAGTATATCCAGTGGGTTCCTTAATAGTGGCTTGGATTCTTGGCGCCACATAAGCACAATAACGAAACGTAAATTCTTAAAATTAATAGAAATCTTCTCTGTAGCGTCATATCAAGATCAATACACAAAATTTCAAATCAATCACACAATCGGACCAGGGAAATTTTGTAAGACTATATTTTAAACTATAGCTAGATGGATCTTCCATCTCGATCGCGTTATTTTTCAAACAGAAAAAACCGCATCAAATCGGTCCATTCGTTAGGGAGCTACAAAGGAACAGACAGACACACAGATACACACGTCAAACTTATAACACCCGTCTTTTTCCGTCGTCTTAATAAACAGCTGCTGCTGCGCGCACGTTATACATTGGTGTTTTATGTTAAATAAAGTCATTAGGTAGATAATTCTTGTTTTTGTTTTCTTTTCTAATCAGAATCGAATTGAGGTTACATCCTACACGATTCCATGTTGTAGTACTACGAAAAGGCCGATGAAAAATTTCACCGCCAAACGACTCGATTCCGTACAGAATCATATACAAAATCCCACTGATACTCAAAGGTAGGTATCTACCTACGCTCTAATGTTTAATCTTTAAATGATAAGCTTATCAAGTAGGTTGTTATTGGTATAAGTGGACATCGCGTAATAGTTTTTATTATTTAGTACCTACCAATACATTGAATTACAATCGTCACTACTGAATACACAGCAATATTTAGTGGAAATATTGTGACAGATATTTTTAATTAAGAAATGTGCACCTAGGTATAGAACACTATGAGTCAAACGTTTAATAAATCATCTAGTGCCTATTATAATGTGGATTATCAATATACATCTATACAAAACAAAGATAACGGTAAGTAACTAATTAACTAATTTACATAGTTATTATACAACTGTTAGTGATCAGTAGACCGTATACTTAGTAGTTGTGTGTATTATAGTAAAGATTTTATTTTAGTCTATACCATGGTCTTATACCTATACTTAGGTTCTTTTAAAGGTAAAGTAGGGGTCGTAGTTTTAACAAGTTAACTTTACTTACCTTGTTTGTTTCACTTGTTTTTTTACATTTTTTAGCACGTGATGTTTTTAAAGATATCTATTTTTTTACCTACCTATCTTATATCGAGTGAGGAATTAATGAGTAGGCGCCTAAATACTTAAGGGCACCTCTAGCCTAGAGGTATAGGAGGATATTTACTACTTACCTTCGTTCCTACACTAGAGGCTCTAGGGTAGGAAAGAAGGTAAGTAGTAAATATCAACGAACGTGCCAACAAAGATTAATTAGTTACCTGTACGTATGTAGTATAAAAAGAAATCTTTGAGTAGGTACCAATGAAAGTAGTACCTACCTATATACTTATGTTTCACTCGTGATTTAAGTAACTTTCTGTATTCAAGACTCGAAATAATAATATCACAGAGTAAGGAAACATGCTGGCATTACCGTGTATGAATATACATGGTAATGCCAGCATGTTTGAAAAGTACCTACCTACCTTCCGCCTACAATAACTTTGGAAGACCCTATAATCAGGTAAGAACTGAGTTGATGATCTTCAAAGGCCTCAGCCTATCTTAAAATTCTTCTCCATAGCTAAGAACCATCTGGATAACGTGATAGAGATGATTTTTCAATTAGAAAAAAACCGCATCAAAAAGATTCATAAGTTTTGAGAGCTACGTGGGCTTTGATAATAAACTACGTGGGTACCGACAGATAGGTCAGACTTTTAACACCTCTTTTTTGTCGGGGGTTAATAAATAATAGGTAATTGGTTGTCTAGTAATTCTTATTCGCGGTACGTCGGGTCCACCGCACTATGGCACGTACTATGAAGCTATAACCCAAAAAATTTTTTGATTCCTCCTTGGCGCGTGCTTACTAGGTAGGTACTAGGTAACACAGCTAGGTAATTTGTTGCACAAAAAAAAAACAATTATTATTTTATAAGAATTTAATAATATGAGAAACAAAATTAATAGGCAAAAGTCACATTTGGAAGTTCCTTCCGGCCGCTGTAAGAATGCGTTCCAGAAATCAGTCAGTTGGTGAGCTGTCGATTGTCTAAAAATGATTGCTAGATTGTGACGATCGCAATCGCTTTTGATGGGCTGGTACTTTCTCGCTATTGGTTAAATTAAGTGCATTAATGCAGCTAGAACGCCATAAATTCAGCCAATCAAATCTCTTTGCGATCGCTACAATTTAGCAAACTATTGAACTCATAAAAATCAAAATAACTAAATATATAGCATAATTACCATGATTCGGGCAGATAAAACATTATTATTAAAAAATACCCAAACTACTCAAACACCTATATGAAAAGGATTGGGTCAAAATCATTTGCGTTGAGAGGAAATGCTGGTGGTCTTTTCTCCATAAAAACGCTCTCGCCTGTTATCTTTATGGTTTATGACCTTAAAGGAATGATTTTTTATTGTTCAATAAATATCAACCTCTTCTATGTCCTTATGTTTTCCTGTTTGATAAGACATTATCTTTATAAGCACTAGAACCCCAAAATGTCCAAAATTGCCTATTTAGATCGCTGGTTACAGATAACCAGTATACGAAGACTACTATAAATGAAAAAAGAAAAACATAGGGGCACAGTAACTAAGTATATATTCTTCTTATTCAGTTCAAGAGATATCTTTTAAATTGGTCCGATATTAGAAGAAGAAATAGTAGAGAGCCAAACCTCGAATTATGAGTTTTTACATAGGCTATCTTATCGCTCGAATGTGCTTTATGAACAACTGCAGAGCGACAGCAAAAGTTTTTTCACAAGTCTCTCCGACAGCATTTCCTCTTAAACTTCATACACACAACATGTGGCCCTGACGTAAAAACGGCCACCCGTTTCGCGAAATAAAGTCTTTTCAAATTAATATTATAAACAATATTTTAAAAAACATGTTATTAAATACTAAGATAACCTAAATAAATTAATATATTATGGGAAAAGTCTTTTGTTTAATGTAAATTTTTTTTGAAAACCCTTTTATCTCATCTAAATCAACAAAAAATAATAGGCTGCGACTAATCTCATTATTTTTGTCAATAATAAAAAGAATTATTATTAAGTATATTGCTTTCATGTGCCAACAATAATGATTTGCGAATTACACTTAATTATCCAATTGAAGTAAAAGTGCAACACTACGTTTTATCCAATGAGCGGATGGTTGATCAGACGGTAAATAGAATGCCAGCACAAAGTTAGAAGAATGCCCTGTTGTTGCCAAAACACCTTTTCTCTCTAAAGTCTTGTATAAAGGGCATTTATACCTGTCACCTTCCTTAAATTCTTGTTTTAATTTTGGATATAGCCATATAGCGGGCATATTGTCATTTAGAACCTTAGGAAGTTGTTCCCCAATTGCAAAAGATTTTCGATCCCATCGCGCGCCATCCATAAAAAGTCCATGCACATACACTCCATGTTCTGGTGGCGTTTCCTCATAATCTACATGAAGAACTTCAAAATCAAAAATTAACAAATCTATGGGAATTGTTTTAGCCCGAGCATAGTTTTGAACTGAACCAGTTAGAAAGGCCTGAGTAAAAAAGAAACCAGAAAGCCAAAATGTTGGAGGTTTACCGTTTTCATACCAATTTTCTAGCATTGCTAAACGCTCGATAAAATCTGTTACGTAGCTTGGCAATGGTTTCAAACTTGGATAAGAAACCTTCGACCAGTTAGCAGGAATTTTCCCAAGCAACATAGCATTGCATTGTAAGTCCAGTGCTGGTGACATAACTATAACTCCTTTCACAGCTCTTTGAATATCTATCAAAGAAGTCCTAACTTCTTGCAAAAGCTTATTAAATCGCTGCATTTCTTGAATCAGCACAGTGTTCATCGATTCATTATAATCGACAGGATATTTTTTCTGGGCAGTTTCTATGTCGTATGCTGATGGCAATTTGGATAAAATTTCCGAGGACATTTGCGTAAGTATCACTTCCGTGTTTCCACTCTCACCCCCACCACTAGTACCTTCTACTAAAACTAATGAAGTGGTCAACGCCATTGAAATCGAATAGTCACGAGTTATTCCGGCATTCATATGTAACCCAAATACTTCCGGCGGAGGATTTACAGGAACTGATTCAATGTGTTTAAGATAATCTTGATATTCGCACCTACGAGGAAGTCCATACTGGTTCCCCAAATCACAAAATAAATAATTTGGATCATTGACAACACTGCTATTAACATAATTGTCTAAAATTGTGACTATCAATCTTCTATCCCAATCATCAGTTACGCGACCACCGTAGTTGCATTCTCCTGTTAAGTATTTTATCGCTACATATTGTATTTCTTCGTACTGATTCAAAAACATTTGCAATTGCATGACAGATATATGGAAATCAGAATCGTTAAAACCGTATTGAATATTCCATCCTAACGGGCCAAATTTTTTTCTTTCTTGTACGACTGCATGAAAAAAACTTATCCCATAAAGAAGCTTACTAAAAATTTTATCTTTTCCGGGACATCCTTCATAGAACTCCGGCTCTTTTAGTGGCTCGGATAAATAGGACCTTAATAAATTATGTTGGAGACCAGTAGGTGGTTCGTTTGTCATTTTAACACCTACTTGTAAAACTGACTGTGGAAATTTATCAGAAGGGTAACTTGTTAGCCACATTCTGAAACTTAAATCGGTGTTTGTCAAATCAAAACCTTCTACAAGCTTTTCTAAAGTAGGTAACCAAGATACTGCTAAATGACAATTTTGTAAACAAACCCATCCCCCTTCTAGTTGTGCTCTTTCTATCATTGCTTTTGCTATTGGGCCTTGGCCTTGACCCAACGATATAGAATTAAACCTATGAGAATAACCCATTTTTTCACAGTACTTTATTAGAGCTCCCATTGGATCTGAACCGGGAGAAAGAATAAATATCAAAGGTGCTAAACAATTTGAATCGCCGAAAGATTTTCCGATATCAAATGGAGGTGGCGTTATATATTTAAGCCCCATTTGTTTTTCGACGAAGTCAGATATTGCAAACGTTAACTTATCTGGTCTGAGAACTCTTACAATTAGTAGTTTTTGAAAGGCGGTTACTTTATCTTCCCAGCCGCCCGGTATATTTCTTCGGTGAGGCTCTATATCATCATAAACTTCCTTCCACTTATCCGTGATATTGATGAAACTATCTTTAAACCCCTTATACGCCGGTAAATCATTTAAGCGACATATTTCATCCCAGCCCTTGTCTGGTATCCAATCAACAGGCTTTTTATGAATATTCTCAACCGCTATTCCACCGGTAATTAGAAATAAATACTCATCGTGACTCATTTCACCAGTAGACAACATCATCTTGGAACACATAATAAATGAGAACATTAGCTTATCTTTGTCAAATAATGATCTACAGACGTTACTGTATAAATTGTATGTGAATGTTTCTTTCAAAAATTTAAGTCGTTTTTCTAAGTCTTTGGATTTATTCGCATTTTCAATGGAGATTATGTATAGATTTATAAACCAAGTCAAGGAATATTGATACATTGGATCTACATTCGGTAACTCTGTAACACAGTAGTACAGTACAGCCGAATGAGAAGCTATGGGTCTGTATCCAAGTCTAAATTTTTCAATAATAATTTCCGTTTCAACTGAAGCTTCTTGCTTTTTCATTATATCTATCGCTAATAACTTTGATGAGTCTAAAACTTCTATTGCCGTTTCATCCTCCAGTATATCACCTTTTGACTCTTGCAATGTCCGTAATATGTCATCCTCTGTCTGTTTTAATGCTGCTCGATTTGCTGCACCCTGGACAATTAGCTTTTCTCGTTTTTCTTGCAAATCTGGCCTTTCTTTAGCTATAACTATACCTAATAATTGATCTTCTAACCCATCTTTTGTTAACGCAAAATTTATTAATGTAACTTTATTAAATACTTCAGGTAAGTAGTGTGGATTTCTTAATTTTGTGGTCATATACAATCTAAAATTTGGATGATATTCAATGACATTTTCGCCTAAAGCAATAAATTCCTTTCCACCCTGTGTGTATGTATGCTTTAATAAAATTGGATCTAAAGGGGGCTCAACATCTTCTAAAATACAATCTATTAATGCTGGCTTACCATATTCTAAACAAGTTTCGATTACTTTCATGTAATTACCATCAGTAAATTTCATAACTTGTAAATCATTTGATTTTTCCATCGTTTTAATCCATTTATTAGCTTGACCTTGAGGGTCTACCAGTAAGGACCAACGTAAAGAGTTATCTTGTATAACACCATTGTCAATGGAAAAAGAATCCCATGGTAAGCCAGCTATACACCAATTTTGAATCTTAATATCTGTTCCTAAAATGTCCTTAAACACGAATTGTTCAGAATGTGGCATATCAAGTTTGATAATCAATTCTCGCCACTGTGCAATCACCGATATTCTTACCGGTGCGGTATATGGAGCTAAATACGCGATAATACCACAAGACACAAGAATATCTCCCGCTAAGTTATCATATAACAGTTGTAAATTTTCGGCTGCCAAGGTCCATCTGACTTTTTCACCTCCCAGACCACCAATTAATTTTTCAGCACGATACAGTTTATCTATACATAGCTGTACCTCATCCTCTAAAGCTTTTTTCTTAGCATTAGCTTCTTCTAAGGCTTCATTTAATTCCGCTAATTTCGCTTCCAATCTAGCAACGGTAGCTTTCTTTTCTTCTAAGATTGCCATAGTTTCCGCAAATTCTTTTTCGGCAGCTTCTAATTTAGCTTTCTTAGGAGCTACTACTTTAGCAACAGCATCATACATGTCCATCGCTATAATCCATTTACATAAACCTTCAGCAGCCGTGGAAGCCTTAGCAATAATATGTGGCTTAAAATCTTTGTTTGACAGATATTCTTTTCTTATTTTCTGCATAGTAGCAACTGGTATGTTGTCCTTGTCAAAATTTTTAAGTGATTCTAAAAATCCCATGTCACCTAAAATCCTTTTGCTAGGACCCCAGTAGTCCAGCATTTTTTTTCCAGGATTATCCGGATCTGGAATTTTATCAGGAGGAAGTCCTTTCATGACACATACCGCAGCCATAACCAACTTCACAGTGGCTGGTGGATTTTTCATAGATTTAACTATTGTTATATCAGCTGGCTTGAGTGTATTCAAAGCAGCAATGGCATCTTCTAAAATAGGCAACGCTAAAGCTAAGTCAGCTTCACAATCCTTCTTAAGTTCTTGAGCAGCTGCTGCTTGAACATTAGCAACTTTTTGATCTTCTCTTACTTGTGCAGCAGCTTTATCAGCAGTAGCAGTTTCAACAGCTATTTCTTCCATCATTTTCGTTGACTTTGCCGCCATTACTATTAGTTGAGGTTTTAAGGCATTTAAATCACGTTGCATTATGGCCACTGCTTCTGCGGCCTGGCCAAGTTTATCTAAACCATTTGTATATCGTAATTTAGCAGCTCGCAATTCTCTTTGTTTTTTGTTTGTTAGTATAGTAAAAGATTTGATCAAATTTAAATATGAAGCTGATGTAATATAAGTTTTTCTTCCGAATTGATTATAAAAATCAGCTGATACTATTCGCGCATCAACATGAAATTGTTTACATGCTACAACTGCAGCAGCTTTGACTTTGTCAGATACATTCACTTTTCCCATGTAATGATGGGCAACCATTTCCAAAGCGTCCTCTGGCCAACTGTCATACCAATCTATGGTACAACAGTTTACTAATGAAGGATATAGTCTTAATCTTGTCCTAAAAGAACTACCAATTGGACTAAAACACAAAACACAATGTAACTTTGCCTTACATCTACCAACAAAAAAGGATAAAATCTGTAATGGGCTTATGTCCAAATTTCTATTACCACCTTGAGCAGCCAGTCGAACTAATTCAAGAACTTCTTGTATTTCATCTAATCCATATAAGTTTGGAACTTCACCTGAATTCAACAAACTGTCTAAATTTTGAATAAAAACTTCTTCCTTAATTTGGTTTTCGGTAAATAAAAATGTGGTATCTTTATTTAAACCACCTGATTCACGAAGGACTAATTTTATATCATCGTGCCAATCCTTAACACTATAACTTTTTGTAATTTCCGGTTGATACACTTGTTGACCTAATATTGTGCCAGCTAATTTAGTAAGAGACTGTCTTCCAGAACCTCCAACGCCTACTAATAAAGCATTACCTGATGGCATTGAAAGCAATCTACATATTTTTGATAAATGTTCCAATGCATAATCAAATAACACTATATTCATTTTTGCCTTATGCATTGTATTATATTCTGCCAACATAGCTACAGAAATATTTAAAAATATTTCTTTTGATGGTATTTCGTCATATCTTCTCTCTCCTTCAGCACTGTCGAGATCAAGATAACATCCAAACATCATTTGTTTAATATTTTCTTGAGTCACTTCTCCCTTGTCGTTTTGATAAGTATCTAAAGCTGAGTCAAATGTATCTTTCATGAATTCTTGCGTAGACTTTCGTAAAAGAGTGAAAAACCAAGATCGGTCACTTTCATCAACAAGTCTATCATAAAATACTCGCATGATTTCATGCACCCATACTCTTGTAAAAGTTTTTTTACTATCTGCAGATTCCTTTCTTAATAAAGCGCAACCTTGTATAACTCTTGAAAAGTCCCTTAAATTGAATATATAATGTGACTTAGCTGGTGTAGGCCTCAAGCCTTCTGTTGCTTGATCATATATATTCATTGTAGCAGCTATAATATTCACTATAATTGGTTGAGCATCTTGACCAAAACCATTTCTTCTCCATCCAAGCTGCAATAGAGATGTAAAAATTTTCGTCATGCTTTCCTTTGAGAACTCGTTTATTGAATAAATATTATAATGCCTTAACATTCTTGGATAAATTAACTGTCTGCTTCCACCCACTGGTCCAATTGCGCCATAAAAAAACGTATCATAAATAAACAGTTTTTCGGTTGTCTTTAAATCGTACCAATGTTTTTGATCAAAATACAATCTTAATAATTCAATAGCAGGTTGTGCACCATATACTTCTTTAGCAGGCATATTCATATCATCAATAAAAATAATGGCTTGTTTTCCTTTTGTTGGTCCATAATTATTTTTTCTTCTTTTCACTAATTTAGACAGGACCAAATCTTGAGTTTGATTGGCAGAAGTGGTCGTTGTAAATGTTATAAACCCAGGAGTATATTTATCTAAATTGACAGACATCAAAAAATTTTGAACATAAAAGCTTTTGCCAGTTCCTGTTGGTCCAATTAATAATAAGGGATTGGAAAATTTTGTATGAAGTTGCAAAAGAAACATATACTTTTCAGTTTCTAAAGTAGGTATGACGGTTTGCAAAAGGTTGATCTGCTCTTTAACTTGAGCAGCTTTTACGGCATCTGGCCAAGGTTTCCAGCAACCTTTACTTTTATACATGTAATAATGTTCTATTATCATTCCTTCGGCAGGTATAGATACATCAAGTCTGTCTATTTCCGGAGGAATACCCTTTTCTCCTTTAAAGTACTCTTTAACCAAGTCATCAAATCTTTCACGAGAATCAGTATTTAATATTCCCCCGATGCCCCAAACCAAGGCTGTCATAAATGAAGCCAAAAACCATGTCCTACTATACTTGGTATCTTCTTCTCCTTCAATAGCATTATCCATGAGCATTTCTACTAACCGTAGAGTACTTATTATTAGATTTACTTCTCCTGCTGTGACAAGTTGAGAACAATGCTTTCTAACGTAATAAAGTAAAGGGTCGATTAGCCATGAACACATATCATAAATAAATTCCTCATTTTCCTCCAACCAAATAGGATTGAGTGTATTTAACCATGATTTGTAAAATGGCATAGATCCAAAGGTTGCCGATTCCATATATATCATGCCACATCTTGATACTGTGGCAGGTGAAGCTTGTGAAAGATCCATGACTTCAAAAATCATTGACATAACATTGGACATAGCCATTACCTCTCCAGATGTCAAGCAAAGTTTTTTATTATCGTCAAGAACGGTGTTCATATTTTCTATCCACACGGCATCCACTGGTCCATCGAATACAATCCATTTTCTAACAGGTGTATCTTCTGAGGCAAAGTCTCTAAACATAGTTGCTACAATACCATCTGTCCACTCATACGATATTGGATCAAAAGCTCCATATAATTGGCCCATAGTAACCGCTTTAGGATTAAGGACTTTATATGTGCACTCAACACCTCCTACCTGTTTTTCTTGGTCCATAAAAGTTAAAGCTTCAGATAATATTTTTAATGTCATAGATTTTCCTGAAAACGGATCACCTACTAACATAAAACCATGTCTCACGATCATCATTTCATAAGTTTGAATAACTTTAATCAAAAAACATTCAACGGGCTGTAAGTTATTCCTTTCACAAGTCACATCACAGGCTTTTAACAAATTATCATAATCCGGCTTAGGTAATGTTATTCCTGGGAATAAATCTGATATGATGCCTTCAAATAAAGGCACATCAAAAGACAAAAATTTTGGTAAGTTAACATCTGTTATTGATCGAAGTAACAAAATACTTTCGCTTTCATTGGGAAAACTTCTTTTTAAGTTCCCTGCAGCAGATAAAACCGTTTTAACAGCTCGCATGCCGTAATCATAATGGTTTTGCGATGATAGTTGTTCTGAACATAGTCGATATGTAGTCACAATCTTTACAGATAAGCTTCTTGCATCTATAAAACCAAATGAATATAATGATATTTCTCCAATCATTGCGTAATCTGGCACCATCATTGCAACTGTTCTAAATAGTACTTTAAGGTTATCCGGAAGCTCCGATCGTCCTGCATAACCTGGATTCATAGTTATACAAACATAACATGCCGGATTTAATGTTAACGTTGTGCCTTCAAAATCAAATGTTTCTAAATGTTGTCTTACTGCTTGTACTATACACAAAATTTGTTGAGCAATAACAGATAAAACTTCTACCTCAATACGATTAAATTCATCAAAACAAACCCATGCTCCACATGATGCTAATCCTTTGAAAAACTTTCCCATAGCTTTGTAATCTAAGCCATCCGAACAATTAAAAACTACGCATTGGACAGCTAAAGCTTTAGCTAAATCTTTCGTTGTCTCTGTTTTACCGGTTCCTGCTGGTCCTTCGGGAGCACCGTTCAAATGGAGGTAATAGGCTCCGATCAATGTACGATAACAACGATCTGTTAAAGGGGTTATTACTAAACGATCAGAATTTCCTAAATATTCGTAAGCATAATTAACTACTGCATTGATAATTTTAACGAAAACTCTTTCCTCTTCCCAATAATATCGTAATTGAGCTAAC
The DNA here is from genome assembly GCA_038048805.1 of Hipparchia sbordonii. Taxonomy (NCBI): domain Eukaryota; kingdom Metazoa; phylum Arthropoda; class Insecta; order Lepidoptera; family Nymphalidae; genus Hipparchia; species Hipparchia sbordonii. The sequence goes on along the minus strand of CM076097.1, from coordinate 6,438,041 downwards.
CATTGAAAATCTGTTACTTCTGTCACATTTTTTTCTACAAGATCTTGTATAACATCTTTAGCATGAACATCTATTACAATTAGGGCTTTAACTGTAATACTACTCAATTTTGATAAATCAGTCCTACGAATAATAGCAACTGTTTCATTGAGCTGTTTTGTAAGGCCTACGTGAAATGATTTTAATTCGCTTAGTTTATGTGTATTTAAGCATTCATGCACATCCACAGCCCAATAAATTTGAGAAATCGCCAGTACGACCATACCTTCCCAAGATAATATCCAATCTGCTCGGCTTAGGTTTGGGTAGTCATAATAGGATAGCTCAGTTTCAGATTTAACAGCTTTTAACATTTGTTCTTCAACTTGGACGAGCCACTTTTCAACTGATCCCCTTGCTGCCGCTACACTAATTGTCTCTAAAAATTCAACTTGCTCACCTTCCATTGATATCATTGCGGATATATTATATTCTGGATCAAACACCAACCTGTTTATACCTTCAAAACATTTTTTCAAGTGAGGTTGTACTTTAAGAGGATTTTTCGTTTCAGATAAGATTTCTAACATTTCATCATTTGATAAAAAGAAAAATCTAGGAAAGAAGAGTCGCTTCTTTTCTAAATAATTATTGATTCCATCGTTGATTTTCTCTAGCATCCCGGAAGCGACTTTGAAAGATTCTAAAACGCCAGCGCCACCAGCAATTTCTAAAACATGAGGATCCTTATCCACAGATCCCATATAACGACGATAAATATTGTTTACTTCTACAAACATGACTCCTTCTTCGGGCATTTGAGCTACAATATCTTTTGAAGAAAATATCGGTAACAAATAAAGCCACTGGCTTTGAACTTTACCCCATTCGTCAATAGTTTTATTCACTCGCATAATTTTTTCATACCATGCCCTGACTTGCGATTCAAAGGGTTTCACAAACGCTGACCCACGCATACCAATAGTCTTTACAATATGATCATCAAGTACACTCTGTATGTCATCCAGACCAGAAAGTATATAAATACCTGTATCTTTATATGGACTAGTTTTAAAGCATATATCGACCCATTCGGCCATCATTTTATTAAGATTAGTTATAAGTGCTAATTCTTTAGTGGCTGCTACGCTTATTATTTCGTACTGATCTATATCAGCCCACAAATCAAAGTTAATAATTTTTCTTAGCGTGGTCCCAGCAGTAGGTGTTAAATCAAATCCGGCAATGATTGACATTTCATCCCAATGCCTTTGTACTAGTGCCGGATTACACATTATGTGAGCCATTTGAACATTAGGTCGCCATTCTTTGATTTCTGCCACAGCTTGAGCACATAGTTTCATAGGAGCAGGAAGATTGTTCATGTCAGGATCATCAACTAATCCTTGAAAACGTTTTTCAACACCTTCAGCTATTTGTTGCTTAATCTTATTTCTATAAGCTTTTGATAATCTTAAAAATTCTTTATAGTAAAAATCATGATCCTGTTCAATTTGTTCATGGTCTAAATATTCAAATGGACCGTCCATCCAGGTATAATAGCTTCGTTTCCATTTATGAACTAAATAAATAAGACAGTGAAACGGTTTAATGTAATCTTTTAACTCCTCTAAGTCAGGATAACTAGATACAGGAAATTTAAAAGTCGTTTCTTCATTATTAATCCAAGTAACTAATTTGTCGCAATCATCAAGGCGATGTACCAGCTTTCTTAAGTATTCCAAATATTCAAGTGTATGATTGATATCGTCCATATTGTCCAAAAGTTCAAGATATGGTGTCATTTCTATAACTTCTCTATTTAAATATGCAATCTTTGCCAATAGGTTCTCTTCCATCTCTGCTTTAAATGTTTCATACGCAGCTGCATTCTTCTCAAATATCGGCTTTATTTCTTTAAGCCAGTTTACTGTTTTTGTATTAGAAGCTATGTGTTCCGGGCTGAGAGATGTTATTTCTAATAAATTGGATATAATGTTTATTTGTCTCAGAATTCTTTCTTTTAATGCTTCTACCAAAACTGTTTTAGCATGTAAAATGTATACTCCTTGCTCAACTAATTCCGCAGCATTTTCCGGTTCCTTCAATGCTTTGGCAGCAATTATTTCAAACTCTGCACATATATTTTCATTTTCATCAATATGTGTCCTTACAATACCTGCTATGATATCATTAATGAATTCTAAAGCTTTAGCTTTTAAGCCATTTATCATTTTTGTTTGAGAAACTAAAGCACAATTAAAATATTCATTTTCTATAACAGCTGTTATATCAGAATCTATTACTTGAAAGTAAATAATCTTGTCACGAGATTCTTCAAACTCATTAGCCTCTTCGATAAATTTTGTTAAATTATTTTTGGCTGAATTTCCGTACAACATGTTATAATCTTGCCTTAACTTTACTAAATATTGTACTAGAGGGGCAAATACAATATTTAACTGTTGTTGCATTCTCTCATTGCCATCTTTATAAAGCCATTCATTGTATTTAACGGGCAGAGCATCGTGAGTATAATGTATTTTAAGATATTGTTCAATTGGCATAAGTCTTTGTGCAATATGAGAAATTGCGTCAGCTACCGCATGATAAACATTATACACTTCTTCCAGTGATGGTTCAAAAATGAATTCACCATTAAAATTTAGAGCTATATTCAATATAGGGATGGACTCCAAATCTTTTAGTGTAATTATTATTGCATCAATAGACCTTCTCATCAATTCCTGTATCTGCATAGAAATCATTTTTGTGGCACATTTTACGAATTCGGGTATTCTTTTAGGGCGCATACCTTTTAAGCATCTTGGATTTTTCAGCCATTTAACGAGGATAGAATACCAAGTACTTGAAACCAGGTAATCAGCCCGTTTAATTTCTTCCATTATTTTTGTTTGGAAATCTTCTAAATCCATAGGCCCTTTGGATCTGTATTTTGATAGGTCTATAATAAATTTAGGAAAAGTTTTCTCTGAGGATTCAAGTACAAGTCTAATGAAGGGATGTAACAGTAATGAACCAGACTTAAGTTTTTTTCGAAACTTGATCATTTTTTCGTAATTTGACGTCACTCCTTCAAATTTAAAATATGGCTCTTCATATCTTTTCCTGGATACTCCCGGTACATCGCGAATTACAGTTTTTACGGCTAAATCATGTAAATTACGATTCCATTCAACCTTACTTTCATTCAAGAGCTCTTCAGTTAGAGAAGGATATGCATTTCTTAGTTTCGCTGGAATAAGACTAGTTATTTTTCTTTCCCAGGACTTGAGCATAGGGGGTGGTTGTATCTTCTGAGCACATTCTCGCAACACAGCTATATGTCTTTCTTGAGAAATTTCTAATATATCGCATTCACGCCGTTCTACAGGTGCTCGTGCAATTTTAATTTTTCTGTCAGTAGCCTTTGCTTCTAAAAGTTTACGAAATTTTTCTTTTTTATCCTAGAAGAAAAAATAAAATAATTTGTTGAACATAAACCGAAATGTTAAATGATAGATAGTAGGTACTTAAGTATATTGTAAAGATGACTAAGTACTTTGGGATAAACCATTTGTTATTTTAAATATTAGACTGGTTTTTATCGTACTTTTGCTTACCTTAATTCTAATTGTATTCCTATTTCCTATTACTCCATCATACAAGGTGAAAAAAAAACCGGCCGAATTGATAACCTCCTCCTTTTTGGAAGTCGGTTAAAAAGGAGTTCAAATAGGTAGGTATATTGTCACATGTGGAAATAGGTAACTTAGAAGCTTTACAATAAAAAAATAGGTAGTTAAGTATATTCAGTATAATATTACATTTAAGAAAATATGTGGAAAAAATAACTCATTTACCTTAATTCTGTTATACGGTGGTAGGGGTATAAATGGTAATTTATCAACTTGATGAATATCAGGAATCGGCAGCATAGGTGGGATTCGGCACCCATTTTTTGTTTGTAACAGTTTCCTTAAATCTCTTTCTTCCATTTTAATAAGCTTAGACGAGCATATTATTGAAAACCTCGTTTATAAATTCCCAACAAATTCTTTCCAAAATAAAGAGGTATTTAACAATTCTCACGAATGATGGTAAAAAAATCAATAATTTGATAGCACGTAGCAAAATGACACTGTCCTCGCGATAACTCCCATGGCAACCAATAGCAACCTCAGAAAAATAACCAAGCTTTTTTTTGAAGCATTAAGTATTTATTTAGTTGATTGATAGATTTTGCCCGTGACTTCGCCCGTGTGAGGTCAATTTTTAAAAATCACGTAAGAAAAATTCACAGATCAATGATAGCCTAATGGTTAGAACAGGGGTTGCGAGTTCGATCCCGGGCAGGCACTACTGACTTTCCGGAGTTATGTGCATTTAAGCGATTTAAATATCGATTTCTTTAACGTTGGTGAAGGGAAATATCGTGAGGAAACCTGCACGCATGAGACTTTATCATAATGTACTCAAAGGTTTGTGAAGTCTGCCAAATCTCATTGGTAGACCATGGCCTATAACCTTTCTCTGAGAGGAGACCAGCTGCGCTCAGTAGTGAGTCGTTGATGGGTTGATATGATGATCATCATGGTGATAATTACGAACTGATATTGCAGGTACCAAGCATAGACTACCAATTAGTTACCATCATGAAGCTCTAGGTCATGGCTATTCAACCCTGATGCTGCAGGGTTGAAGAATTATGCCAGGGATTTAGAAACTGCCGATTACTAATTGATATTTTAAGTACCAGGCATGGATTATTTCATGGAGCTCTTCAATCTCGGTGCTGCAGGGTACTGCCCACCTAAACCGTGGAGATTTAGGAAATTTCGATTACGAGTTGATATTCTAGGTAAGTACCAAGCATAGAGTAGGTACATCATGCAGCTTTCGTCCAAGCTCCTGTAATAATCAAATGGCTTGCGATCTACTCGTTTGCTTTGTACTGGCACGTGAATTACTGGCAGAATCTCGATACACATGCGAGTAGCTCGTTTTTGCTTGTGACTGGCATGCTTTTGTGCTAGTAACAAGCATGTTATCACGCACTTTAACCATGGATTTATGATTTAGGTACCTACCTATTCTATGTTCATGATGATGTAAAAAGGGCTAGAACCCCGGGCCGTTAAATTAGTTTAAAAAAATGTTTGTTTGGTTTCTTAGAGTAGGTATATACTCTAAGTATGGTTTATATTCTCTATGGTTTGGTAGCCTAAAATGTCAAATTGTTTTTTTTATAATATTTCAAAATCAAAAAGAAAAACTGAAATGTGATGAAACGTACATATTGGATTTGTTAAATTTGAAAGAGAATAAAGAAAATTAAGTAATAAATTGACATAGAATGTTTAATTTACAGGATTAATAATAGGTATGTTTTGTTACATAGTTTTAATACATATTTGCTAACAGTAATTAGGTGTTTTTCTGATGTTGTGGTGATAACATTTAACTCCGTTTTATATATTAACTTTGTAATAATTATGTACATTAAGAACATAAGATTATATTATGCTTAACTGAATAATATTAGGCAGGTTGGTGTGTAAGACTTTGTATGAGAGCAATAAATTAATAAGATATTTCATTCGTCTTTATTGCTTTTAGATCCTTTTTTAGAGAAGGTTTTATTATTTTGATTTGATTATGACACCTTAAAATATTTTACGAGCATTGAGTGAGTCACTACGTATTTGAAGGTCATAATCATGCTAAAACAAAAGGGACCTTTTGTAGATATGTAAGTAATTAACATTCACAGTTTACTTACTCTCCCTTATTTGTCCACTTTTACCTTATTGTCCGATTTTCAATTGAAAATATTGACTATTGTAGGTAGCTAAGTAATACATAAATGAGATAAAGTTGTGTGAGAAATACATATGTTAAATACATGGGTGGCAGGTTACTTACTACCTACATTATACTTTTTATTACTTAATTACTAATCGATAGGCATCAAACTGTACTCTTAATATTGTAGGTGATAATCTTTTTAGTAGCTACCTGTTGCTAAGGTCGCGATTGTGGTGACAGCTGAATTTATTATATTCTTTCTGCACTAATACCCTTTAGCCAATAGAGATTGACATCAGCCAATCATAGGCAACTGCAATCGAAACTGATGGGATTAAGAATATGTACTGTTAAATAGAATTAATTAAATATTGAAAAATAACATCAGGAAAAGAAAGGCAAACTGATAACTAGTTAATTTTATTTTCAGATGGGGGCAAAATGCGAGGAAGTCAAAGGGTTGTTATGTTCTGTCTGCTAACAACTGTATTGCCTGCAATATTAATTATATCACCGTTATACCTCAGGAACATTAGATATGCTGATGTAATGTATAAAATGTCAGATTCAGATGTAATACAAATTCATAAGGGACAGTCGTCAATATTTTGTGCCAAACATTCCATTAAAATGAACAGCACTTTTAATGCATTCCAAATGAAGGGAAGACCCAAATTAGCAAATAATAGGAGACATATAAGATTAAGAAAATCAATGACTTTACCTGATGATACTTTAGAATATTGGGGATTCTATTTGTTTACTGGAGCTACTGTTGAGTTAAAAGCTTGTTCTAGGTATGATGGTTCCAAAATATTGGTTGTGAAAGGTGAAAAAATATTTAATACATGTGGCATTTTAGAGGGTAAGTACAAAAGAGATCCATTGATAGTTGAAAATCGTGGACATGTTTCTGTAACATTAGAAAATCCTAAAGAGAAAAAGAGAGAAATCATTGGTGAAAGTTATAACAATCAACATGAAGTATGGTTTGAGGACTTTTTACCAGATAATGAAAAGAAAACTAAACATAAGAGAGATGTTGCACTCCCTTCCCTGCACAACCCTAACACTGTATTAGATGCTGGAGTCAATCATGGCGGAAATGCACTTAACAATTCTATAGGACCCGCAGAAGATAAATCTGTATCAAGTTTTGAAAGCAGTTTGTACGAATGCTATAATGACAACATATTAATGAATGACTTTTTCCCTTATTCCACACAGTGTAATAATACAAAATATTTAGAGGAGATAACAACGCTTAAAGTCGTCCATAAAGTGACATCAGATGGATATTACTATTACATTTTTTATAGTGATAATGATTTTGTTAATAATGATATTCATGCAATTTTCGATATTTACAAACCAACATTCCAATATTCTAATATATCTAGCTCTAAAATGTGTCTAAATAGTACAGAATGTGTATTTAATGTTGAGATGTTTAGTGATGAATTAGTAATTGTTGAGGTCCCAACCAAGGATGGTTTAAACTATAACGATGACAATTTCTTTATACTTACATCTGTTTGCCATCCTAGAATGTCTGTTTACATTTTCTTCCCTGTGACTGTTCTTTTGCTAATTTTAGTTTTTGCATTTTTATGATATTTATTGTTAGTATTCCTTTACATTTTGTTTATTAAGATTAATCTATCTAGAAGTGTGATATTAGTTTATTAATATGTGTACATAAGTTTAACTATTATTGTTTAAATGAGTTGATTGTGAGGTATTTTGCCTGGTACCTTTTTATTGTTGAAACCTTCAGAGATTTAAGCATGTAATAAAAATGTTTTTGAATTATTAGTTGAAATTTTTGTTTAATTTTTAAGCTAAAATATTGCAGGATCCCCAGATGAGAGTGAAAAGCTCAATAGAAATAAAAGTTTCTGGCCCAATAGATTAGTTTCCTGAATTTGCAATATTATTTTGGCATAACGATGATATTGCTGTACTGTTAGGGACCCTCTGGTAGCGATAGACGTCGCCGTTGAGCTGCACACGGAGATATTTGTATACTACTTTTGCACATCACGGCGCTTTCATTAGAGGCTCCTCGATGTTTCTCGCTCGATTTAGGACGTGTGAAATAAAACCATAAATAATCCTTACTAATATTACAAATGCGAAATAGTTTTTGTATGTTAGGGCAAACCCTTCAATCACGCCGCAACAATGCAACGGATCGACGTGATTTTTTGCATGGGTATAGTTGAGAACCGGAAGAGCGATATATCTTTTGTTTCCCGGAATATCAGGGTTGCCGCAGGCTTTTTAAAAACTAAACCCACGCGAGCGAAGCCGCGGGCATCAGCTAGTACGTATAACGTAATTTTATAACAATCTCTTTCGACGACCTCCCTGGCGCAGTATTTTTACTGAGGTCTCGAGTTCAATCCCCGGCGGGGACAATTTGGGAATTTATAACTTCTGTTATCTCTGGTCTAATCTGGTGAAGGCTTTGGGGCGGCTTAGTTACCACCCTTTGCCGCCAAGCGATTTAGCGATCCGGCACGATGGCGTGTAGAAACAGATAAGGGGTTTGGGTTGAATTTACACTGCCATACCCCTTTTATGTTAGTCGTTTACTATCTTAGACTGCATCGTCACTTACCATCAGGTGAGATCGAGATCAAGGGCTATCTTGACTTCAAATAAAAATCTCGTATCCCGCTCTCCTATAGGGCTATTCTCTATCTCAGTGTCTATCCTTATGTGCTAAGAACTATCAAACCCGCATTTTGTATTACGAAATTTGGCTTTGATGGTTCTTAGCAACTGTTCATTATTTTCCATAACCACTGAAGTAGAGAATGATCCGTAACGCTGCCGTGCTAAGCGGCACTGTATCTTCAGATACAGTGTTTTATCGTAATAGCGATATATGAGTTCCTCGCACATGTTTATATATAATAGCATTTAAATATTTCAATTAAGTCTTAAAAATACTAAGAAACTTCAAATGGAAATACTGTACTGTATGTATCTCGTAAAACAATGATAAAAAAACCCGCGATTTTTAGAATAGATACAGTACATTGTCATGACACGGCAGATTAGGCCAGCGTAACTTTTCAACGCACAGTGAAAGTAAACTTGAAAAGTTGCACTAACTAGGGCTTCTGGACGCCTGGATATATCCAGGATTGGACAGCCCAATGGTTTAGTATGGTTTAGTAGCCTGCCGCCCTAGCCATATTACAAACGTGTCGAATCTATTTTTTCTATGATCGCTGGTAGAGCAGTTGTTTTTTTAACACGCTTCCCTTCTGAAAGGATAGGTCGTGCGATAAAACTTTGGGAGCCCCTGCTTTAGCGTTAGCGATCTTAGAAAACGATTATGGAAAGAGAAATAATAGATACGACAGGTTTATAATATGGCTAGGGCGGCTGCGCTGTCTAACTGAATCCGTTTTTACATCTATGATATTCAGGAGTACTAAAGCGTCCAGAAGCCCTAGTGTAACTTTGTAATATTATGGAGGTATAGAGGTATTTGCATGTTTCATTTTTAACACAAATATAGCTAAAAGATGGCTTTATGTACTTTTTTATGACGGCGAAAACATGAAGTCTGTGCAATTTATACTTAAAATTGATCTACAGCGTACAGTATGTTTGACATTCTAACTACAGATACTTGTAACGTATGAATAATTCCCAAGTGTCTGGCCAAGGAAAAAAAACCAAAGAAATAAAAGACTCTTAAATGTGTAGCCTTTATGTAACATTTAGGGCAATTAGTTACTATGGTAATTATTGATTATTATTATTATATATACTCGGCTTATTGAAATATAAGTGGTATACATGAGGTGTTTGAAAATATCAGTAGCACTTTTAGTACCTAGTGAACAAACAAGATTATTATATTAAGAATGTATATGTATGTATTTTTGTCAAGATTCTTCTTTTAATTAATTTATTAGTTAGTGTAGTTAATGTTTTCGCACTTTAAAATAGGAACCTTAATTACCAACTTCTTATATTTCCAAGAAAATTTATTCCAAAAATATAAATGATTCGCAATCAACATAAAACCATGTAGAAAATTAAAAGCATTATGGGAACACAGGATACAAAAAAGGACCTGTCAAAAGAAAGTAATGACTTAGAGGAAATTTTGATTTATTATTTCCACATAGTTGTGTCCAACGTGCGTTTCAACAGCTCAGTTGGCAGATGTTCTGTAAACAAAATGTATACATTGAATAAGGGCCCGTGAAATTAAGGTTCCGATCGGGAATGGAGTGCTACAATTTCATTCCAATAACAATGCAGAGAAGATATTGAATCATATTTATTTACCGTATTACAAAAACAGTTTACCATATTATGTACAACTGGAAAAACTACAATACATTATTTCCTTCTAGTACTTTTGTGATTGAAATAGCCTCTCCAGTACCCGATGAGACCTCTCCGCAGCCGGAGAGGCCTACGCGGAACGGGGGCCATCCGGCCGGGCCGGTGCTACGCCTATAAATATTAAACTTATCGAGATACGTCTATTATAGTAGTTATTATTCATTAATTAAACTAAAACCAATATATCGGTCCAAAAGAAAAAGAGTTCCAATAAAAAATTCAGCACAGTGGTACTCAGGATCAGCTCCCAATACTCACACCGTTTAAAAATCGCAATAGAATGCAGGACACAAAGTATAAACTGGAATGCGCCGGCGCCTTAGATGAGGTTGGCCACGTCGTTGGGCATTTCCGTTATAGTTGTGTGGTAGAAGTCCTCGATGTCCTTCAGCGCTCTCTTGTCAGCTTCCGTCACAAAGTTGATGGCGATTCCTTTACGGCCGAAGCGGCCGCCTCTTCCAATCCTGCCAAAGTGAGTGCCATGTTTCAAAGGATACAAGGATAAACACAACAATTAAATGACAGTCACCGCTTAACAACCTCCTACAAACAATTCATTGTTCCTAGGCAACCTAATAACAAACGTCGTACTTTTAGTTTAAAACTTTAAACACTTGCGCGGCAAGTCACGCACTACAGCGCAACTGTGCCGCGGTAGTTGTTTATGTGCCGAGAGTTTACATTTATACTAATATAATAAAGCACAAGTTTGTCTGAATGCACTAATCTCTGGAACTACCAGTCAGATTGAAAAGTTCTTTTTGCATTTTATAGCCCAATTCAACACATATGCACAAAAAGCTAAACAACAATTTGATGACCTTGAGAAGGTGAGCAAAAAGAAAAAACGCTAAATAAGCAATAGTACTGAACCGAAAGCTACTTTTATCCCGGAAAATCAGAGTTCCCATCATATTATTAAAAGCTAAATTCAATCATCAGCTAGTAAGAAATAATATATGCCGCGCAATTGGGTTATGGCACTTAACGTCCTCATTGATCCTTTCAAAAAGTTCACGCATCTACGAGTCAATACCATTTTGCAAGGGCTGGGGGCATATTGGACTCTGTATGTATAAATCATGGCTGTAGGAGTAAATATTTAAAAAAAAAAAAAAAAAAACATATAGATAAAAAAGCAAACATAGATTACCGATGGATGTAGTTCTCGCGGTTAGTGGGCAGGTCGTAGTTGATGACGCACGACACCTGCTGCACGTCGATGCCGCGAGCCAGCAGGTCGGTGGTGATGAGCACGCGCGACGAGCCCGTGCGGAACTGCCGCATGATCACCTCGCGCTCGCGCTGGTCCATGTCGCCGTGCATGGCCGACACCGTGAAGTCGCGCTCGTGCATCGATTCTGTCAGCCAGTCCACCTGCAAATTAAAGATTTATTTAATACAAAAAGATACAATACATTACAAGTGTCGATAAAACTGCATTAGTGTAGGTAACACTGTGTCGCAGTTTTATCACCCAATCCTAGTAAGTATACACAAATAGACAAACCATGAACACATATTTTACTAACAATTCAAATTATCCATATTCTAAAATAATACGTATTAACACAAAATTGAATTAACAACAAAAAATAAATAAACAAAATAAAATAAAAAATATATAAAAAATATTAACCAATAAACCGGTGAGTTTTTGTGCTTTTGTGTGTAATGTGTGAGTGTAAGGTGTGTGTGTGCGTGTAGGTGTGTGTGCTTATAAAAGAGAAGTAGTTGTTCAGTCTCATATGTAAGGGAGAGTAGCCAATTTGTTACTTTATTTTTGAGTAAATACAAACAAGATTGACTTATTTTTTTGGATTTTGAAAAAAACAGGATTTCGAATCACTTTGTTGTTCATCTGTTGGTGTCAAGACCCTTTTTCTCGGAAACGGCTAGAGGTACTAAGATGTTTATACTGAATACAAAATATGTCACTGTCCTTAATGCCGTAAAAATTTTAAGTTTCCAGTTTAACACAAAAAAGTTACGCTTTTCATATCTAAATTCCAGTGACTTCACATCTTTAGTTATATTATTAGGGTTCCAAGTTGCTGGAGTGGCGACGTCGCACCGGAAGGCGCAGTGTTGGCAGACCACTAGGTGGACCGACATCAGATGAGTCATAGGGAGCCACTGGATACAGGCAGCGCAAAACTTGAGGTATTAAGAAGTCTATGCTAGAGACTTATGTCAGGTGGTGGTTGATGATGATGAAGAACAAACAGGAATCTGAAAGAGTGTGAAGCTTTCTGAGGAATACACTGTAAACTTCCACGATTATAGTAAAATTTATAGCATTTTTAAAAAGGTTTTTTAATTTTTTTCAGCTTTTTAAATTAACTCATACCAAGCTTATTCATGTTTTGTTTAATTTTTATAACTATCAATTCATCTACCCATATGTGAGTGCCATAGTTTGTAAGACCACAGTATCTTACATAACTTATATTATTTATGGTGTAAGCAGATGACCTTGAAGTGTGATTCAGTGTGAAAGATTAGATGTAAATAGTGCTATAAACATAGATACATAACTTTAAACAGTAATTATTTAAACCAATTATTACTGTTATTATATGGTTAAGTTTGCAGTTTTTTTTTATACATTATGGGCACATGCTTAACCAGTATCACACCTGATTGAAAGTGATGATGTGGTTTAAGGTGTAACACATTTGCCTAGAAGATACCCAAATTGTACATGTTAGGAAACACAGATCTTGCAAGAGCGTTCCAGACCTTAGCCGTGCAGAGCAGGAAAGAAGACTTAAAGAGCTGAGTGCTATAGATGGAATATCAACGACATAGGGGTAGAAGATCTCCATATGTCTTGCAGTGTGATGATAAAAAGGTAAAGGGGGACAAGATCGAAGAGCTCCTGAGCACTCACCAAAATAAGTTAGATTTATTTTAGTCAGTCAAAATGTGTGCAATTTTACCTGTTATTAGAATCTTTTAATGTCTTCACTTTTGTGATACACTGATGGTTTTAACTTAAATTGTTGTAATAATGCTGGCAGATGACATGTAAAATTGCTAGGAGTGACCAATATGAAATGGAATATTATATACTTATTTTAGAGTAAATAAAATAAATTTACTAACCATTTCATTAATTTAAGCAATACATAAATTAAATTGCAACAGAACTGACCTTGCGACGGGTGTTGCAGAAGATGACTGCCTGAGCGATGGACAGTGTGTCGTACAAGTCACAAAGTGTATCCAACTTCCATTCTTCCATTTCAATAGAGATGAAGAACTGCTTGATACCTTCCAGTGTTAGCTAGAACAAAATTATAAAAACAATTATTACTCGAAAACTCGAAGGTTCAAACCCCACCTGTGGTTTATTCATTTTACTATTGTTTATTTTAAAATGATAGTAACCTGTCTTTCAACCTTTGTCTTTTGTTGGCATTGTCTGTTCAAGGCCAACCGATGACCACAGAGATACCATAAATCCCAGAGATCCCATGGGTATTTTGAAAATCAACAAATAGCTTAGATGTACCTATCTACTTTTACATTATATTTTTATTTTATTTTTTATATTTTTAGCGAGCAAACGAGCAGGCGGGTCACCTGATGTTAAGTGATTACCGCCGCCCATGAACATATTGAAAAATACTAACTGGTCTGTATGCAAGATAAAAATTGTGGTAACTGGTAACTCTTATAAAAAGTTAAGAAGAGCTAATGTACAATATTTACCTCTTCTTTTTGCACAAGAATGCGTATAGGATCTCTCATGAAACACCGAGACACCTCCAACACATCATCTGGCATTGTAGCAGACAACAGGATGACCTGGACATCTGCAGACAGCATCTTGAATACATCATGAATTTGATCCTTGAACCTGAAATTACCATATTTTTTGTTAGTTTTAATGCACGGAACATTAATTAATAAGAACTTATCTTAAGGGACTAGCCGGATTGTCAGAAAAATATACAGAAAGAAAACAAATTCAGTGAACGTGCCATAAAAAAATTCAATATTATTTGTCTGTCACTGCCCAGAATTGCCAATTGCAAAATAGCCATTTGGATGCAATTCTCCTTCTCTCTCTTCTTTCTCCTCAATTCTCATTTGGATTGAAGTTCTTCTACCTATATTGATATCTCTGTGGTTTCTAAATCGATTGGAAAAGTGTGAATCTTTTTTAATCAATACAAAAACTTTTCAACATAGTCCAATAAAAAACTCCTCAATTCTAATCCTGCAGGGGTACTGCACTATTAAACTGTAAGGATTAAGAAACTGTAGATTGTGAATTGACGTGAACGAAGTCACGGGCGTCCACTAGTAGAATATAAAAGGGCAAACTAAAATGTTTATTTGTTAATCTATTTACTGTATATGACAGATCAGGACTACATTGCAATACTGAATTTGACACATAATACAATAAAAGAACACACACATATAATAAAAGAACATACCCTCTTGATAACATTTCATCAGCTTCATCAAGTACAAACAACTTGATTGTATTGGCACGGAGGGCGCGACGAGTTATCATATCATATACACGGCCTGGAGTGCCCACAACAACATGGACACCGCTCTCCAGTTGACGAATATCCTCACGCACGTTTGTGCCACCAATGCAAGCATGGCATTTAGCATTTAAGTGGTCACCAAGAGCTATCACCACCTAAAATCGAATATATTATATTAGTACTGTAATGAAGTGAAGTAGTCTACTTGAGTTTTCTTCACTTTTGTTAAATCACTAAAAAAAATTATTGTAAATTATTTCCTACATAATATTCTAATTATGTATAGTTACAAACCTTCTGAATTTGTTGAGCCAACTCTCTAGTTGGGGCTAAAATCAGGGCTTGACACTCACGAACAGTGGTGTCAATTTGTTGTAGAATAGAAATAGAGAATGTAGCAGTTTTGCCTGTTCCCGATTGGGCTTGGGCTATAACGTCGCGGCCTTGGATGCAAGGCATAATCGCGCGTTGCTGTATGGCCGAAGGCTTTTCGAAACCATAGGCGTAAATTCCTCTTAGCAACTCCTCTTTCAATTTCATGTCATCGAAGCTTTCCACGACTTCATGCCAATTTGTGTCGAGAGCGCCGCCAGGCTCCAAGCCCGGTGGTCCGTCATAGTTGACTTGATCCTTTGATGGCCCATTTTTAGGATCCTCCGGCCAATCCTCCGATCTAAAAATGAGTAATAATGCGTCATATAACTACTACATGTATGTATCATTTGTATGTGCGAGAGTCCTAAGTTAAAATGAATTTGCAAAAATCATTAAAGTGTAACTGTCAAGTGACATTTCTTCGTACGCTTTCCGGCCATGGATGGGATGAAAGGAGAAAATGTAAATCAGAAATTGAAATACAAACTCTGTTTTAACAAATGTAAGGGTTACAGTCATAAAGTTTAAAATACATTAGCAAAACACGTGCACGGAGCCGGACAAGGAATACTATTCTGCCAGCGCCATGTTGGCAATCCGAGATCGTGCAGAATACAGTACCTTACAAAATGGTTTAAAAAATCACAATTATTGGGAAATAGTATACAACTTTGATCAATAACATGTAATTTCCTTAATAACTTTAATTAAACACATCATATAATAAAACAAAAAACGGTAACTTACCTTCTTTCAGGTGAATAAGACATGTTCCAATCGCGGTAGCTGAACGGAAAAGAACTAGCAAGGTCAAGTTAAGTTTAGCAAAAGCTTTTTATAATAGAAGAAGAAATGTTAAATTAAAGTATTTAACTGTATTGTATTAATTTAAAAATATTAAAACAAAATTATTAATCACTCAAAATTTAATAAAGGCTCTTCTTAAGGATAAGATGAGTAATACTAAAATTATTGGAAATGAAACGACGGAAGTAGATATCTTACCACAGATTATGAATAATATACTTTTGCGCAGACTACAGCTATTTTCGAAACAGAGTAAAAAGTCATAGTCGCGTTCAAATTACAATTATCGACTAGTATGACGTTAGAATGCAAAGCTATAAACAAACTAGGTAGGTACCTATCGGATGCGTCCACAAGATGCGTCCGTCAGCCGCAATTAATAAAGCTATCAGTCTATTCAAAGTACTCTGTGAATAAAGCTGAAAACATGCCATCGGATGCACCCGTAAACTGTACCTGACAGCCGCGACTGAAATGCAGATCAAACACGATCAAGTTTGTCGTCAAATCCGCATGATGACGCATCAAGTTCGCGGCAGACTTGACAGTGTAATTTGCATGACAAGTCTGCATGAAGAAATAATTGAATTTCCATCCTGCCGACTTGATCAAATCTCTTATGACATGCAAACTTGAAAGTGTGTGTGAGCGGTCAAGTATGCATGATATCAATATCAGTCCGCATCGGACGTGAAAACGTGCGCACGCACGAGCATCATATCCCAGAATAATACTCGTTATAGAGAAATCATTTTTATAAAATAATATTAATTATAAAAACGAACCATGTTTGTGGCAAGTAAAAGATAAATCTTATTATAAAAGGTACTTCATATGACATTATATTTAAAGTCAAAACCATTTATAAAAAAAAAAAAATTTAAATTATTTCTGGAATAGAGAATGATTGATTAATAATAATAAATAAAATTACAGGTGAAAAATTAAATTAGGTATAGGACTATAAAACTACTGTGATCCTTATAGGGCCCGTACACGGTCAATGTTTGTCAAACACGTAAAATTTTTATGTCAAATTTTACGGTTTTGTTTGAACAAGGTCATAAAACACTAGCGCACACGATCAAACTCCATCCGTTTCTGTTTGCCAATCACGTAGTTTGTTTGACAAACACGACCACTGACTATCAAATAATTTGACAAACATGTAAAAATGTTACGTGTTTGACAAACACGTTTGACCGTGTATGGTAGTCATATTTAGATAACTGTGCAGAACTGCAGAAACTGCACTGCAACTGTCTTGAACGCATTCTTTTATAAATTTTAAAGTTGGTAGAATTGAACTTCCTGTCGTGTCGAGTACGCTGCCATTTTGAAACGGCAGTGCTTTTTGTTCGTGTGGAGCGTTAGCTCGTTGCGAGGTCTAGATTGTGGTTTAGCAAAGTTTAGTTATAATATTTAAAGAACTCTATCAAAATGAGCTGGCAAGATTATGTCGATAAACAGTTAATTGCATCCAGATGTGTTTCTAAAGCAGCGATTGCCGGTCACGACGGAAATGTCTGGGCCAAGTCGGAAGGCTTCGATGTAAGTTTCTTGTCATTTAAATATGTGGAGCTACTAGCTAGTGAAATTAGCTCAATAGTTTAATGTGAAAAAGGTGTTTTATTGTGCGTCTCTTTGTGCTGAAAAGTGCCCAAAAGGTTGTATGGATGGATGACGAATCCGGCAAGTTGACAAAATGGCGACATGTGGTAGCAGTCTTATTCAGATAGGATTCGAATTTTATGCTCTGTCACGGTTCAAACGGCTTGTTTTCGCTTGCGAATATTGTTATTGGTGTTACATAGTATGGGTTTTCGTTTTTTTATTAAAGTGCTTTGTACTTATCTATCGATAATGGTTGCCGGCCGGTACGTGGTCACGGTCACACGTTGCCGACGCCTTTTATAGTTACTATATTGACAAGATATTTGGAATTAAAGTATAGCGAATAATATTTCAGTTCAATTTTAAACATTTTCTGCAATAAAATGTCGCAGTATTTTTCATATCTGTAATGTTTTGCATCACATGAGTCATCGTTATATATTACGAAGAGAACTTCATGATTAAATAGGTACCTAATTATTATTTTATCGAATTTTATAATATAGTACTGAATAATAAGTAACTTTGATAGTGTAATGTGACTACTACTTTATTTTCACTTATATTTATTAGAATTTCCTTCAAAAATAGCCACTGTGTCTATAAATAGTTATTGATATAGATCAATATTCTATTATCTACTTTTATTACAAATTAATCAGTTATTATATTAACCCTATAAAACAGGTTGCTAAGGTTAGAAGACATAGATTCAAAATTGAGTAGTAAATTTCCTCAAATTTTTTAAATATCAATGTGAACCCTGGTTAAGTGTTCCAAATTTAACAGCTTTTAGTCCCTTTAAGCAAGAATAATATTATACACAGATCGGGCTTTATTGGGACCAAAATTTATATAACAGGCATAAAAAGATTATGCTTAGAATACTGATATTAAATATCTGATTCTAAATATTTATTCTAAATTTTATTTTTATAATATTGTTGGCTAACATGTTGATACATTTATTTCATGTTTTCAATAATTTTTGACAGTAGATTCAACCCAAAAAGATTTGTGAATGTACAATTTATGGACTCTGATGCTCATTTTCATCAACTATACCTAAAGCATTTGTAAGAGTCTACCCCTAAATATAATCTATTACCCAATTTTATTTCCACCTTTAGGTGTTTAAGGGAACAAGGTTCTGAAAACAAAATTGCTAGAAAGCATCCCCTAACTTAGTTTAGGTAGCCTATAAAAGTTTGGTAATATTGGTGAAAATTAGGTTCCTAAATACAAATTTTAATTACTAGATTCTGGAAAATACATTATCACTCTACTATACTTCAAGATTAGATACAGTACCGTATTGGTATCAATATCAGCAATTCTTTATAATTAATTTAATTAATAAATTGAAAAAATTATTTAAAGTTTTAATATAATAAGGATCATATAAAAACATACCTAAAGTAGTACTTTGCTTTGGGTTGGTTGTTGTGGCACAAATTAAGTCATGAGAACAATAATAATACTTTAAAGCACAGTTAATTGTGATTTAGTGTACGTGCACATAAATATATTGAAGGTTCTGATTATCATTATAATAAGGTTTACTTACACCATTTTAGTCATAAAACTTTGGCAATTTATAAGGAGTTCCCAGGTTTGATTTGGAGCTGGGATAGTTTGGGAATTTATAGTTTCTAAATTGTTTCTGATCTAGTGGGTGGCTTCTGGCGTGGCTAGTTTCCACCTCATCAGCAAAGCTGTGCCACCAAATAATTTACCATTCCAATTCATTTACTATGCAAAGTAAAAAAAGGATTATCGTAGGTATTCAATCTCCCATACCTGCCCAGGTTAGTCCATCTTAGACTTTATTGTCACTTATCACTGTTATTGCAGTCAAGTGCCCTCCTTGTCAAGGAAAAACCAAAACCTGTTGTCAGCTTTTATATTGTATCTCCATTATATCATGCATGGAGCTGCTAACAAAAAAAGCATGACTGTTTGTAATATTTTTGCAACCAATTTTTAAAAACTTTTCCAAATTCAGATAGACGGAAAGGCGGATTGCACCTATTGTTTACCATTTTGTTATGGCACTTTAAGGGTCTGGGCAGATGAGGGGCAGTTAGTCCTCAGCATACTTTGTTCATCAAAATAACAGCTTACAACTGCAATTAATAACAAACGCAAGGGACAAATATTGGCTGAACCTTCTGCCCTGTCGAAACTCAGTCTTTGTAAATTTTCACATGTAATGTCCCTAACTTTGGGTGACGACTACCTGTTTTCCTTTGGTTGGTGAGATCGTGTTGAGTGCAAATTATGTGGTTTTTTGTGTGAAAACTTGAAAACTTGGGCCTGCAATTACAAAAATAAAATCTTTTTTGATGGGTTGTAATGTTCCAGTATTGTCCAGAGCTAGAAAGAATGTTCCCTAGTTTCTACAGAACTGATCTTGCCAGACTCCAACATGCATAAAAAAAAGAGTGGTGGATACTCACGATAATACTCCCATTCAAGGGACAATTGGATCTGCTGAAAATAAATGTTTTGAAAGAAAGAATTAATCGTATCTGTTAGAGCCATTATTATTATTAGTTATTGGGACATCAGTCCATCCTGAGAAAAGCCATTTTAAAATATCCTTCTGCTCCGCCTTAGTAATTAGTGTTCCAAGCAAGCAGCTGTTTAGTGCCGCTGCACATTGTGTTATTTTCCCTCAAAATCGGACATCCCTTTTTTATGATACTAATCGAAACTTTAAGCTTTTTTTAATGCTAGAGTAGAACACCCAGAAGTTAATTCTGTTTAAAATTTGAGTAATATTTTTTTTGAGTAGTATTATAAAAAAGGGATGTCCGATTTTGAGGTAAAATAACATAATGTGCGCTGTACAAATATACACAAGCAATAGTAACCTCGGTGAAAATATTGGAAAACTGCTTTTCTTAGCATACAACATCAGATAATTTCGAATATATGTTGTATCTTTTTTATGTATTTATTACATACCTACTTTCATTATTGTTTTTTTATTTCATTTACCACATGTGAACTGTATATGTGTTAAAAACTAAACGTACACTAGATTTTCACATGTTATAAAAATATTAATTTTCAATTTAACATAGTAAAATAAGTTTCGGTTTAGGTTTCAGCCAAAACTGGGACCAGGGCCGAAGGTTCAGTTTCAGCTAAAAATCCTATATCGGTTGGACACTATATAAAAATAAGTAGGACTGTCCTCAGCCTTGTCTGTGCAGGCCCTAAAAAGATTATGTTATATTGCCCATGATGAATCTAGAATCCTGTACGATACCTACTTGTACTTATATCAATGTTATGATCATTAAAATAGCTCAGTTAATATGCACAGGTGCTAGTTACTAAACAAATAAACTTAATAACCATAAAAGTATTGGAAATAATTGCAAATCACAATAAATGTATGTTCAGTGTCTTGAAACCTAGTAATCCATCTATAGCTATGACATCGTTTAGTGTAATAAACTACAGTACTTATATAGTTAATTTAAAAAAACTAATATATGTAGGTAACATAATATATTTTGTTTTTCTCACACTGATTGAAAACTGTAGTTTATTATAGTCGGAGATATTAGTTTCGTCATTATCCAGCGCCTTTTAGGAAAGGAATGGGAACTATCCTTAGAAATACATGAATGCATTTATATTATTAAAATAATATACCTAATATAATTATGTAAGCAGAGGTATGAGTACCTACCTGTGTTCTATTTATGTATTATTATAGCATTCTTGGGGTATCCCAACTTTAGCAATTTGTAGTTTTGTTGGACATAGGTCTCTTGTTTTTATTTTTAAAAAACCAATCCGATAAGTCTCTTGTATGGACATACATGCGATTGTACTTGTGCCGCCTGTATCTAGCGGCTCCCAGCGACTTACGTGATGTCATTGAAGTACCTAATCTGGTTTCTGAAGCTCCGATGTTCGACAAATGGCGGTACAGTTATTTAAACTTGATAGACTTACTCTAAACTAGACATCGACGCGATTAGTCTTTTTCTTCGATGACCAATAGGTACGCCAGCACAGGGCAGCCATTATGGGCAAAATACTGTGCAGGCATAAGCACAAGGCCAATGCCCCTAGTTCCCGGCGGCCTCGCTATTCCTGACCCTGTAGGGGCGCCTAGCGGTCATGTTAATGGTAGGGCAGGGGGTGCGAAGAATCTTTCTATAAGTCTAGTCGTAAGACGCTGTGAGAACACAAAAAAAAAATTTAATTCGACCATAAGACCATATTTGTTAATAAGGAAACCACTCACTGAAACCAGTAATCTTAAAAACTATCTAATCCTAAAGCTATATCTAAGACATACTTGATTAATCAGCACGTGCACCATATGACAATGGTTCAGGTACTGACAATCAAACCTGTCAATAAAGACCCAAATCGAGAGTTTTGCTTGCTCACCCCTCATGCCCGCGCATCTCCGGGTACCAATACTCTTCATACAATTGTATTGTAGGTACATAGACAAAACGCGAAGTTATACAACTGTAAATAAGTAATAATGACTGAAACGTGAAGAGTTCGTCGCGTTTGGCACCGAGATTGCATTGACAAGCGAAGCGCCTATCTCACTACATCATCTGTCTCGTAGTACCCTAGTAATTGTAGAATTATCTAAAAATTATTGCTGTATGGTGGAATCGCAATGATATTTGATTGGCTGAATTTATCTCCTTTTGCTGCATCAATGTAATTTAACCAATAGTGAGAGAGTACCAGCTCATCAGAAGTGATTGTGATCATCACACTTATCTTTTTTAGACAATCTACAACTGACCAACTGACTGACTTCAGGAATGCATTCTTTCAACGAGAGAGTATGTTTTGACGGATCATAATTTGTTTCCGCGTAAACACTGGCTTAAAATCAAGTAGGATTATTTCAATAGTTTTGACAGCTTAGCCTAGAAGAGTGCGATTACTGGTCACTGACCAGAAAATTGGAGGGTTCTGTTTAACCCAGTCCATTTGTTCGTCCGTTTGTATAGAATAGAGCCTAATAGAAAGGAATAATTTTTTATTAAAATAAACTGCAATTAATGTGTACAACTGCCAATTTATTCAGAAACTATTAAAGTTGAAAGGTATGAAACCCGTTACATCTATTAAGACATGTACTTAAATTTAAAAAAAAAATACCTCTTGAACAGGTGAATGTTGAAAAAAAAGTACTCCTGCGAGCGGGGCGTCGTTGAATAGGGAGTGTTTTGAAAGTAATTCTGAATCAGTTTTTCGAAAGTAATGAATTCAAAGGACATTTTGCAAACCTTCGTAGATCACGATTCACGACCCTATACGGCGCTTGAACACTATATCCAATATCGTATGTTTTGTTAACAGATATCAAAAGACGAAGTGGGGAAGATAGTCGCCGGTTTTGAAAATGAATCACTTCTTACAAGTGGCGGTGTCACGATAGCGGGCACGCGGTACATCTACCTCAGTGGCACAGACCGCATCATACGCGCAAAGCTCGGCAAGGTCGGCGTGCACTGCATGAAGACACAACAAGGTAAAGCTTATTTTCAAACAAGGTCAGGACAAGACAACACTTCTGTGATCAGCAGGCAGCTGATTGTGTAAAAGCTGGAAGAATAATTGCTAAATATTGACTATAGTAGATAACTAAGTACCTAATATAAAACAGTTAAAGTTATGTGATAAATACATGTATTATATACATGGGTCACATAATATATGTATTTATCTCTCGGAAATGTACCTTTACCTAGCAAAAGGTATAAAACGTAGAATTTTCTATTTGAAAATGAAAAATGAGTTGATAAAATCACCCGACCGTTCCCTATAGGAATATCTCAACTGTTGCCAGTGTCCGCCTCCGTTGAAATTGTGTCCGTGACCGAAATTCGGTAGTTTAAATTATGATTATTATTGGTTATGTAATATATTTATGTTAATGACGTAATGACGAGAAATTCGTTATTTTTAGTGGAGCTTAATTAAAAGAGTTAAATGTAACGTGGAATTTAATCACACTATCACACTAATAATATTATAAAAGGCGAAAGTTTGTATTATAGAGGCGAAAGTTTGTATGTGTATGTGTGTATGTTTGTTACCCCTTTACGCCACAACGCATGAACCGATTTGGTTGAAATTTGGAATGGAGATAGCTCATTCCCAGGATTAAAACAAAGGCTACTTTTTATCCCGGAAAATTAAAGAGTTCCCGCGGGAATCAAAAAACCTTCATCCACGCGGACGAAGTCGCGGGCATCATCTAGTATTGCATATCTCTGCTCTTGTTCTGGCAACACTGCCAAGTTTACTAGCCTAGACCAACATTTAAACTGAGTCGCATACTTACGACTTAGTATAATGGTATAACAAATCATCAACCTGTCAAGGGCTCGCTACCGAGCGCAGGTCTCTCAGAGAAGGGTTAGTCCACGCAAGCCCAATGCAATTTGGTAGACTTCACACACCTTTGATAATAATTTGAATTTAGTTTGTAGTTAGATATTCGAATAAACACAAACGGCAAAATTAGATAAAATATAGGTGTACTTAGTTTACCTCCACGGCTTATCGCACCATAAAGCCGAAAAGTCAGAAGTCTCGGTATCGAACCCGCGACCTCTGGAATAGGAGACTGTAGTCCTAACCTATATAGGCTATAAAAAAATTGAAATAATGAACTTTTATTATTTTAGATCACTCTCGAGTCCAAATTAAAAATGATATATCCTCTCACACGATATATGAATTTTATCGGCGTTAAATAGGAAACGAAAATCGCGATAGTGCGCATCGACCGTTAAGTTCTCTCTTAGTTTTTAATTGACCTAAATTTGACTGAAACACGCAAAAAAGTTTAGATTGTAATTTAATTATGTAGTTAAGTAGGTATGTATTTTTTGTTACTTTTTTTTATTGTTGCACATTACAAGCGGCAAGTAATCCGCAGTATTAATAAAAATACCATATTTCAATTTTGGTCATAAAGATATCGTCATCATCTCAACCGATAGACGTCCACTGTTGGACATAAGTCACTTGAAATGATCACAGAATATGATCCTGAGCCATCCAAAATCTATAAAGAAAACAGAAAAAAAAATTAAGGTTTTCTAATTCCCACGGGAACTCTTATTTTCCGTAATATGTAAAAAGTAGCCTAAAATGTAACCATACTACCTTTATGATAAACTAGTAGGGCGCGTGGGTGCGCGGCCCGCTGCAGCGGACCGCGGTTTTTCTGCTCTTAGATTTTCAGGGCTTGATCATTTTCTACCAAAAAACCACTCTTCGATTTTTTATTCTTTGTCAGATAGACACTGACGAAATTTGTATGGCCGCCATCTTGAATCCGCTAATTTGCAGGTTTTTTTCGGCTCTCTGCCAATTGGATGAGGTTTCGAGTGGCTTTTGTTTGAGCACCCCCGCACTTATCTTCACTAACCTGGCAGTGCTCCTCACCCGTCTCCGAAATCCTCAATCATCAGCTCCCTCCATATTTTTCATCCAAATGAATTTTTGTCCCTATACGAAACCATTAGCGGAAAGAAACGTATCAAAGTCTTGCATACGTTTTCTATGAAAACAATAAATTCCGCCATCTTGATTTTTTTTCTATTCATCAAGTAGACCTTCGAGTTTTGATCATCTTTTTCCAAGAAACCACTCTTCCACCTTGTATAGTCTCCGAGATAGACACCGACGAAATCTGTATGGCCGCCATCTTGAATCTGCCATTTTGGATTTTTTTTCAGCTCGCTGCCAATTGGATGAGGTTTCGAATGACTTTTGTTTGAACACTCCCCACCTATCTTCGAAATCCTGGCCGTGCTCCTCACCCGTCTCCGAAATCCTCAACCATCAGCTCTCTCCATATTTTTCCTCCAAATAAATTTTTGTCCTCTCTACGAAACCATCAGAAATTTTGAAAAGGAACCGTATAAAGTCTTGCATATATTTTGTATGGAAAAAATAAATTCCGCCATCTTGAATTTTTTTTCTATTCATCAAGTGGACCTTCAGCTCTTGATCATCTTTTGCCAAGAAACCACTCTTCCATCTCTTATACTCTCCGAGATAGACACCGACGAAATTTGTATGGCCGCCATCTTGAATCCGCCATTTTGGAGTTTTTTTTCGGCTCTCTGCCAATTGGATGAGGTTTCGAGTGACATTTGGTTGAACACCCCCCACCTATCTTCGATACCCTGGCCGGTGCTCCTCACCCGTCTCCGAAATCCTCATTTATCAGCTCTCTCCATATTTTTGTACCGAATGAATTTTTATCCTCTATACGAAACTGTGAGTGAAAAAAATTTTTTCCATACAAAATTTTACAGGAGAGGTGATCAATGAGTCAATCAGTCAGTGAATCAGTGAATCAGCACGAGTAGCTATATATTATGATAAATAGAAAGGGGTCACATAGAATTATCATAATCTTCATTTTATTATGTGTTATTCCAGACTATACCGGTTGAAATTTTAATGGTTGTACTCCCTGAAAGAGGTGAATGTGCTCATGAAACTGAACAACTTTCCCCAGGGAACATAGGTCAAAATATGAAAAAAAAAAATTGGACCCTCCATACAAACTTGACGATCAGCTGATTGATTTACTATGGGAGGTCCAAATTTTTTTTTTCATATTTCGACCTATGTTCCTTGGGGAAAGTTGTTCAGTTTCATGAGCACATTCACCTCTTTCAGGGAGTACAACCAATGAAATTTCACCGTGTATAATCTATCTCTGTGTCTTTCAGCCAAATCGGTTCAGTCGTTGCGGCGTGATTAACAAACATTCATCCTTACATCCAAACTTTCGAATTTATAATATTTAATAGAATAAGATCATTATATTTCTCATGGTTTAAATAGGTTTAAGTCTTAGCAATAATTAATACAAATAACATTGTTTCAGCCGTCGTAATTTCTCTGTACGAAGAACCGATCCAACCCCAACAAGCTGCATCAGTAGTGGAGAAGTTAGGAGACTATTTAATTACCTGTGGTTATTAAAGGTGAGTTGACATTGTTGATTTTATCTTAAGGCTTCCCTTTGTTTATAACCACACTACTGGCTTTTTCTGCGAAAACTCTCTATTTGCGGAATATAGTGTAGCCTATGTCACTACCCGTGCGTGATTGAGGGACATTATTGAGGTTGTCCCATAAAGCCCAGGCAGAAACCTGTCTCTGTTCCCTACTAATATCGTAAAGGCAGCGGATGAGTAGTTGTATCCATTCCTCTAAAATACGAATAGCTGTTCAGTACAGGAGTGTTCTTTTCTCTTGTTCCAGATCGAAGCGCGCCGTGATCTAAGAATACTATAAGATAATATTTTTTCCACAGGGAAATAAGTAACTGCATTTTGTATATTCTATAAAAGTGATAAGGACCGTCATTTGTTTTGATATTTGATAAATTATGGCGCCGTCAGTGTCTGATGCGTTTAGCGGCCACTCGCGGACGCAATTACTTTGCGGATTTTGGATTTTTTATACGCTCACCTGTTCCATGGAGTGATTGTTGCTGCGGGATGGTTTTTATTTGTATTTTAAAAAATTTGCTTTTGTCGACCTTAACACGGCGAAGCTAAGAGTACGGCTTCGTGGAGAGGTCATAAAGCATGGTGTATAGAGATTTTTTTTAGATTTCTTTTCAAGCTGTCTGATTGCTGAGAACATAATCTTTACGTGGAACATACTTTTTAGGGCGTTACTGTCGTTATAAGTTCGACTTCGGAAACTCGCGTTCTACGCGGCCACTGCCAAAGTCCCTGATGGCGCCACGATAGGGTCGTAAGCCCATATGCATCGCGTACTTAGCCGCAACGTTCAGCTGGCCGCCTGACGTGCCGTGACTACTCGTTGCGACCTAACTTTGTAGGCAGTACTCGTACTAAGCATTATGAGTCATATGTTAACGGACGCGTATTAGATACGAGCTACTGCGACCAAGGCTGCGCGACGACCAGTCGTGTGATCGTGGCCGTGTAGTGCGCGAGATGCCTTTGTATGGATTTATTTATGAAAATCAAAACATAGCGATAATAACAGACGCTTGAAATGAAATTATAATAACCACGTAATGAAATTACTGTAACGATATATATGTAATTACGAATAGGCATTTGTGTAAGAGCTTGTTACAAATTGAAAGACACTGTAACCCAAGATGCATGTAACAATTTATTTGAAATCTCTAGTCCCACTGGAACCATCGTGTGAGAATTACTGTCGGACGCGCAAGCGACGTCCTGGGCTTGCGTCGTCTTTCGCTATGCTTCCCTTATCATTGTGCTGCCTTCATGAACTTGTGTAGTGAATAATAAACATTTGCATTCTGTTCAATACTATCTCTTATCTGCAGAAATTAGAAGCGCTCAATTAATCCTGTATCCTCAAAACAAGGCTTACAGTAATCGAAGGGTGCATATTGTTTATATTTGATATTACTACTATAGCTTTGTACATTGTTTCTGATAAGCGATGGGAACTGTGTCTATCTAATAATAAAATGATTTGTATTATAATTAATTCGTTTTCTTTACATTACACCCATAAAATAAATAAATTAAACACGTATTTGCTAATGAACATATTTTATTTCCTTTGACAAAATCTACAGTAATAAGAATTAAGTACACTCGAATACAAGGGTTGGTATAAAATGTTAAAACTGGTAGTCTATAAGTGATTTGGTTCTTTAGTATATACCACACAACATTTTACATAATATATCTAATTCTATAAAGAAAAATTTAAGAAACTTACACAGTACCGTGGTGCCTATTGTTAGCATTAATTACTTATTACAGATTTGAAGGAATAATCTTTATTTCTAATATTGGTTAACAATAATTTAAAAAAGAAAATTCAAAAACCAGATTTACAGAACTGACTACGTGGTTATCTACATTTCTACATATTTTATGTATATCAAAGAAAAGTTAGTTGTATTTCTAGAGTAGATGCATTGCCTTAAAATAAATAACTTGTAACTTACATACCACTGGTTAGAAAATACCCCTATACAAAACCGTTAAATAAAAACGTGTTATTTTCCAAAGCCAAACTATGTTTTTTTTTAATTTCAAAGCCACATTCACGCACATATGTTAATACGACAGTTATCTAACACTCACCAATTTTATAGCAATCTTTATGAGTCACATTATCATTAATTGAACCACCAATTGGAAGAAGGGAATAAATCCAAAAACTAGGAACGGAGATAATCGAAAAAAACTGTTTAACTTTTAATTATCGGCACATAGCCTCTTATGATGTATGAACGAAATGAAGATAATGTTAATTATGATTATTTACAGATAAATTAGAACGACATATGTTAATATTAACTAAGATATACACATATAAAGTTCTTGGATTTATTTCCTTCTTCCAATTGATTCAGTACTGGCATGAAAAAGCCAAAATAAAGAGAAAATATATTTATTTATTTGTAATACTGAAGGTGCTATGTGACGTTCTTCTATTCTTCATCGATTTCAGCAGTTTCGAATGTTGTAGTAGGCAAAGCCTTAATATCATAATTTTTTTAAAATTTGTCAAGAATTTATTGAGTTATTTTATGTATGTCATTCATTTTTGTCTCATTTATTGGTCTTTTAAAAGCATATATGCCTTTGTTAATGATTGTGCTGGGTTCTCAGATACTTTCTAAAGCATAAAACTCATAAAAAGCTCTTTACCTAAGCCATCTTTAAACTTAGAACATGTCAAGTAAATTTTTTGACTTGAGCTGTGAGATATTGAGTGCGATTATCTTATCTAATGACTTTTGCATTTCTTTTTTATATTGATGAGTATTTTTAACACCTCTTCTTTTCTTTTTTGGAGTTTCATCTTGAACCTCCTCATCAAACGAATAGGTGCAACTATCACTAGTCGTATTTAAGAAAATACTTTAAATGATTAACTTATTAATCTCTAAATTGCACGTATATCTCAAATATAACTTAAAACAAAGGTGGCATTAATTGTGAATTATGTTTGTATTTATTTTTATTTGAATTAAGCAGGCATATCACTCGTTAACACTATGGACATACGTGTATCAGTTGGAAGAAGGGAATAAAAGCCGGGATTTATTTCTTTCTTCCAACTAACAGTTTCTTTGATTGCACAAAACTGCATGAAATAAGAGAGATTTATCTCTACTTTTCAACTCGCAGAGTAGGGCTATGTTTTAGGTACACAAAAATGGGCATAAGTCGAATTGGCAAAAAATGGCCTTTATTCCCTTCTTCCAATTGGTGGTTCAATTATAATTATAAATTGTTCATGTCGACAGAATATCGATTTTAGTACAAAAACGTAACTAAGATTCACGGTAGGGATTTCAAAGTCAAGAACAAACTATCAGTTTCCTGACATGGTCACGGATGTTCTAGAGAGTAATGGCGAGATTTCTTCCACAGGCTTCTAAAGAAACCTTTTCTTTGTTTCTGACCTGGATGCTCCTCGCCTGTTGAACAAAAAAACAATTAGTCTTCAATTTTGGCCCAAGTTCAACTATATGGTAAGGGTTAGAACTTAAGAGTAGATTGAGCTGCTAATCGCTATCTTTAACGAAAACAGGATCAGAGCGATGTTATACGGAGCCATGGGCAATGGACATTACATTGCTCTTAAAAACAGCGACGAATGCTGATGACGTTAACGGAGGTCGACGTTGACGTGACGTCTAAACATGCAATTTTCGACATAAGAACCCAATGCTGCTGAAACCCTCTGATTTTCAATTTTAATACTGAAAAACTGCCATTCTTGCGACCGTGTACGATGGTTATAAAACGTGAGTAACTTAAAAGCTCAAATATTGCTTAATGCATTTCGCGTAAAATTCGGCCAATGTACAAAATATGCAGACCGCTACAAAGATTGAAGAAAGTGTAAAAAAATAATACACTAACATTGTTCTTGTAATTTTACTACCTATACATTTCTTAAAGCACACTAACTATGTGGAGTGTATCGCCCGTTCACATTGACCTCACTGAAAATATGTTGTCAATCGTTGGTGGGAACTGGGAACTTGTTTTCGTGGACCCAAAAGATTAAAATTATATCTGGTACATCATTGATGGAAACAATAACGTTAAAAGGTACATTCCTTGGCTACAATAGTAGAAGGGTCGTGAACCCTTATTTTGTGAGCGAGGGAGTGCGAATGTCAAGTGTACGAGCAGGGCAGGGCCGCCGCGCCGGGTCGATATCGCAATGAGCACATTGGTTTTAGTACCTAAGTGCACGCCACCAAAATACTTTTATAATATAAGTACTTAATTCTAGTAGACAATCATTATGTCTTACAAGAGTTACCGGTATTACCTACTCAATTACTTTTGGATTTAGTTATGAAAATATTAGTAAATTGTCAAAAGAGTATGTTTCTGGGCTTTTTGCACACTTTCTAAATCCAAGGTTTTCTGCAAATTATTGGTACAGAAATTATGTCGCTGAAGTAATTTTTGTTTGATCATGACCAAAGATCGCTTCTGCCCGCGTGCAAATGATTGACAATTTGCAGACGAGAGGACGGCTTCGCCCGTTGATGTAAAATAAATCGAACCACATGCGGGCGAAAGTCAATTAAAAAAAAAATGTAAGTAGGTATCTACTATTTAGATAACCAACCTGTCCGTCCTGTCCAGTCTGTAATTAGGTGCTGCAACCTTGATTTATATATAACATATATTATATGTATTCATCGTATAATTTATTTAGATCAACGCTCTCATACAGCCTCTCCGAGTTGGAGGTAGGCAAAAATAAGGGCCGGATCTTTATCCCTTGAGGGTACAAGTAATACTATGTATTATTATCATTATTTTTAGTAGGTTTATGATTAAATGGAACTGTAATGTCAAGTTTATATGCGGACGCGATCAGCGATCAATCACTGCAGCGAGGAGTTCGTTCGCCCATTGATAGAGTATCTAAGGTCGCAGTGGTTTATAGCCCCGGTCGAGACAATATAAATGACAATGAGCTAACAGACACCACGATAATATTATTATCAATTGTCTGCACTCTCGTTCGATAATTGACAATAATAAATTAATGTGAGTAAACTTGTAAAGTGTTTCTAAACGTTTCTTATAAGGATCTTTTAAGGATATAATTATGCTTTTTTACTTAATTATGTTTTTTACTACATCGTAACTTATGGCTGCAAGCAAGCTCACTAAAGGAATGCGACCTTAGGCAAAGTTATCTGGATTACTACCATCCGATTGAATTCCATCTGATGCTTTGACCCTGACAGAAAGTAGGTATGACACGATTCTTCTAATACCAGTTTTTAGATTCGCACCTATTTGTATTCCTAAATTATACAGCGAAACTAATAATAATAATAATTTAATATTGTTCCGGAATGAAATGATTATGATTAATGGATGTTTTTTAAAAATGTTTCAATTTGAAATAAATAGTATTTCGGCGGTGAAGTAAGAGAGCAACGTTAGTAGGGCGTCCAAGAATAGACCGGTTAGTAGGTAGGTAGATATTTTCCAGCGCGCGTCCCAAATGCCTCGCATGTGGCCTAAAATAGCCCTCACTATGCCGTTCCCGACATCTGACTCCGTTTCAGATTAATAACTTTTGCCTTTTATTTTATTAAAATAGCTTATGTGTAGCTTACTTACAATCTACGGAAAAACAGTTGTACCTAGATAGAGTTAAAGAAACTTTTCCAGAGTGCAATTGATTTTAAATAAAAGAGAGAGAAGGTAGAGTTTAACCATTTTCATTTTCACGTCAAAGGTATATATACCAATGGCTTCGTAAAGAGATTGCACTAATGCAAATTGAATGCTATGTATTTACTAAAAAGTTTTAAGTACCTATGCACATATGTGCTCAATTATGTTCTTGCTTTTAATAGATAGCTAATAGTACCTATGTAGGTAGAGTATATCAATCATAGATGAACCAGACCAGAACAAAATAGTAATGAAGCAAAAGTACCTACAATAAATCATAAAATATCATTTTAACATCAAACCAGCATCACCATAATCCATATACCACATCACATCACGAAGCCGCTATTAATTATAGCATGCGCAGTGGAGTTGCTTCCCATTCAAGTTCATTGGCTAGACTCCCCGCAAAGATCATCAGCCGACGCGATTGTCGATACTTCATATTATTACGCAGACACTTGACGCTGCAATTGCATAGTTGCTCTTGCACAATGTCCATTAAACACTTATCTCTACAAGGACTAAACGCGAATCACATTAAAGTTGAACCATTAACGCGGCGTTTAACGTTACTTCAAAACCATAAAACGTTTCTTTACTTTCAATCGACTCTGCATTACATTGGAATCCACGTGTAGGTATGTTTTATGATAAGAAACTTATAGAATTCGTCTAAGGCCTGATTTAGACTTTTATATTGCTTACGTAATACTTTACATAAGTAGTTTATGAGTGCATTTACACTTTAAATAAAATTATAGTAAATAATCCTCATGTAGCTAAGTTTTACGTAAGTTATTACAAAGCCATTTACACTTAACTATCAAAATTCCGTCTCACCGTCAAGAACTAAGTCGAACTTATGGATTCGAAACATGGTCGCTAACTATGGGCCTCATAAGAAGGCTCATGATCACTCAGAGGGCGATAGAGAGAGCTATGCTCGGAGTATCTCTGCGAGATCAAATCAGAAATGAGGAGATCCGTAGGAGAACCAAAGTCACCGACATAGCTCAGCGAGTCGCGAAACTGAAGTGGAAATGGGCGCGGCACATAGTTCGAAGAGCTGATGGTCGATGGGGTCCCAAGGTGCTGGAGTGGCGACCCCGCACCGGGAAGCGCAGTGTTGGCAGACCCCCCACCAGGTGGACCGACGATATCAAGCGAGTTGCAGGGAGCCGCTGGATTCGGGCGACGCAAGACCGAGGCCTATGGAGGTCCATGCAGGAGACTTATGTCCAGCAGTGGACGTCTATAAGTTGACAAAGAAGAAGAAGTCAAGTCAAAGCTTGAATGTTGCTACAAATATACTGCCGTCCACAAGCTATAATGCCGTTAACTACCAAGACTATATTTCCTAATATAAATCCCAATACATTTAAATTAGGGTTTATATTAGGAAATATGGTCTTGGTAGTTAACGGCGTTATAGTTTGTGGGCGGCAGTATATTAACTATGTTACTGTAAAAAGCTCGAACTATGATAAATCCTGAGATCTTCCTGTAAAACCTAAGATTTACCATTTTGTTATGGTAACGAAATTTTCTGTGATGATTTACATTTACCGGCGTTAATTCGGCAGAGACATATTGGCAAATGTTGAACGTAAACTATTATACTTAAATAATTTTAATGTTATTTTTGAGAAGATAAATAATTAAACTATTGTTGTGGTGAAAAGTTTTTTCAACTGTTTCACAAGTTATTTGTAAAACTAGTTACATAATATAAATAACATCTATAGAATGTAGTTCCTCCTGGCCGAATCCGGCCACGGCGGCCAATCTCCAAATCTGCGCGGAAGACATAGTGCACAAGTGTGTGCGCAAACACAGGTGCACTTTTTATTCCCTTACTCTCATAGTCCGATGGGGCGGAAATCCGACAGGACTGGAGAGAAATCAGGCGCAGGACCAATAACTTTACGTGCTCTCCGAGGCACGGGGCTGACTCACCGTCAACTTCCTAACTCCAGACTAGTACGAAGAATTTCTTAACAGAAAAAACCAAGCTTTACGTGCTCTAAACTAGTTACATATTAATATACATAGACTATAGCCTGCTGTCTGACGTGTGAAATCTAGTGAATAGATAAAAATATCGAGTAATTGGGAAAGTACCGTAAGTATAACCAGACTGTAGTCAACCTATTCTCTTTCTGATGTAGTTTAGCGTTATTTCTCTCGATGGAGTGGTGCAGCTTTCGGGAGCTTTTATTTATTTTGTATTATTTTTATTTTTTTGTAGATAGGTAGGTATAAGGAATTACAAAACAACATAATATATTAGAAGAAGTAGACATAGGTGAAGCTTATCTCTAAAAAGAGCTTAGCTTTCCTAGGTATCGAACCAAAAGTATCGATACTGCTCAGGTATCGATCCTTTTTTCCTATCCCTGAACATCATGCAAACTGACGGCAAACTTGATCTTATGAGGCCTCTCGGGACTGTAATGTATCAAAATTACTAGGTAGGTACATATCCTACCATCGAGAGCTTTATTGATCAGGTTTTACAAATAAACAAGTTCTGAGGCTTTGGGGCGAGTAAGGACATTAAAACACGATCTGCTTATGAATTGGATCGATGTTTTATGTGTTAATTGAGGGTATTGTGTATCGAAATGATTATATTCTTCATAGCTATCTCAGGATCGTTTATGAGTCAGAAACCTTATTTTAATTTTCTTTGTACTACGATGAGTTAGTCATGGTAATGACTAAGGTTATACGTAGGTGTAGTCAGCGTATCTGACTAAAACTAATGACTGAACCTGAAGAAAATGACTTTTATCTTCTATCACTTAGGAGGGTAATCTGTGATGGCTCTATTCTTTCCGCTTCCTACCGGGTTCTTTAACTTTACTAAAAGACCAACACCTTGCCAACAACAGGTATCCAACCTATTGTTTTATGCAATCCTCAGCTAGTTAATCCACAGGTACCTATTAACTAATCGCTTGACGTGTATCTATCTGTCCAGACGTTCAGAGGTTAAAGTGGTTAACGGCAGGATCTCTGAAAACAGCCTGTTTTTGATTCAATAGTAAACAATCAAATATTCTTTGTTTTGATTGTTAAAAATATATGTTGTAGTTTAATACACGTTCTAAATTATTTTACCGTTCAAAAGTCCATATTTTGAACTTCACTCGATCAAATAATATTCCGAAAACAGTGTAGTTTTTAATCAGGTTCAGGTTGTATTTATAGTATATCAAAGTTAAACTAAAAAAAAAATGTCAAAAAATAGGCAAAAGCTTTTAGAAGAATATTAATTTACCGTTAATTTTTCTCTAAAAAGTTTACTTTTTTTTTATCATGACTGTTTTACTTTTTTTATAACAAATTGGCTCGTGCATCTCACTTCAATTGCTTGCAAGTTACTGCGAATTGCCGAAGATCGTGCCCTTAAAAAGAAATCCGTTATTCTACACTTGAACTTTTTGCAATTTATTGAGCAATGCGATCTGCCGCGGTCTCTATTCATTAGGCGTTGAGCGATATCAAAGCATGGGTATCAAAGAGATAGTTAGGTATTTAATATCCATGGGCAGGTTGTAGTAGGTATGTCAGCTGTGGGTTTGTCTAAAAATGATTGCACCCAGATGTGACGATCGCGATCACTTCTGATTGGCTGGTATTCCTCCGCCATTGGTTAATATTGAAATGTATTGAGGCAGCAGGATCGTATCACCTACTTTGTCAATCATTTTTAGACAATCCCACAACTATTGAGTGATAGGTATTAAATATTTGGAATATCTATTCGGGTCAGGAAGATCGCACTGAGGCAGCATGGCACAAGACGAAGGCACAGTTTGAAGGGCTCGCTCGCGGGCGCGGTGCGGGGTGCGGAGAGCGCAGGGTTCGTCGACTCTGCGGTGAAGGGCAGCGAGGTTGGCACGGTGCGCGTTCGCTTTCGTCGGCGCGGGACGGCGCGCGGCGCGACGTATTGATCGACCTCAGCCTCCGCTCTCCGCTCTCCGCACTGGAGTGTGGAGTCTGTCCGTTGTACCGAGCCCAGCGTTTTGTATGTCGTTGAATATTTAACAGTATCACAATCTAATTGGGGAATAGGTTGTACCCTGATGTGGTCCACTTTGCTCTCAGCAATTTTTAGCTAACTTTATTTCTATTAAAATGAAAAGTTAGATATTTTAAGGTTAGCTATAGTTGTCTACGTAAGATTGAAATAAAAACGAATAAAATTGAAGAGTACCTAATGACCTACCTGTACCAGTACTTAAATTCGAAATAGCTAGATACTTTAAAAAAATCTTTAGTAGGTACGACGACCTTAAGGACGCCACATACGATCAAGTTTGCCGTCAAGTTTGCATGATGCTTAGGGATTTGATACAAGAATCGGTACTTGAGTAGTATCGAACTTATTTTGGTTCGATACCTAGGAAAGCTCCCGAAAGCTTTACCATTCATCGAGAGAGATAATGCTATGCATCAGGAAGAGAATAGTAGGTATAGTCTATAGTCTGCTAACTTACGACTTTCCCAATTACTCGATACTTTTACCTCATCACTAGATTTCACACGTGAGACAGCAGACTAGATCGTAAGTATGTGGCCTCCCTTACCGAAGAAGTGGCAGCCGGCGGGCAAAAGCTACATCTCAATAATAAAAAATTCTTAGTATCTACCTATTTAGATATTTCTAAAGAAAATCAGAAATATGTAGAAACGAAGTACATAGCAGGCAACATAATTATTATGCTTATTGAGGTACCTATAGGTAATGATACCTTATGGTAATGGTGGGTATACACTACCGATCCATGAAATAGAGCAATGTTACTTTATAAATAAAATTAGTCATTCAAATTTAATTTACTTAGCCCCCTTGGGAGTAAGCAACACGCACGCACAGGGCGATTTTACTGAAAACGCGTAGCCCGCTTACCTAGCCTACCTCTATTTATTTTGGAGTATCTCATGAGGTTCATCAAGTGACCGTGCTATTGTCATAGAATGCGATATTATAAACAGGTCAAGGTTTTTTATTACAAGATTTGCCTAAAAGCAATGGGCTCTAACTTTCCAAGTACTTAGTAATCTGTGCTTAGTAA
Source organism: Hipparchia sbordonii (assembly GCA_038048805.1). NCBI lineage: Eukaryota > Metazoa > Arthropoda > Insecta > Lepidoptera > Nymphalidae > Hipparchia > Hipparchia sbordonii. Next base: position 6,400,751 of record CM076097.1, on the reverse strand, counting down.
TAAATAAACTATGGGTTATGTTTATGGGTCTAAGGCCGAAAGCTATAGACCTCCGCTCAGACTCAAGACAGAGTTAAAACGAGACAGATTTATGCCAGAATTTGTCTCGCTTTAACTCTATCTTAAGTCAGAGTACCTACTTCCTACGCTCTATAGATCTCCGCAACGTTCGAGCGCGCTTTCCTAAAAGAATGCCCAATCATAACCTATTTGGGCTTTATAATTGAGCTTTATAGGAAGCGTTTATTACGAAATAGGCACCACTATTTTTTATTAGCTATTTATATTTTATTACCTAGTACCTACCTATGGTTAGGGCATACGTTAGGTGTGTGAATTATCAGAAGTAGGTGCGCCAGAACTTGTTACAAAGTAGGTGGCAGATATACCACCAGTTGTTCGCAGCGACCACAAAGTCTGGTCTAGATAAACTTGATGTAACACAAGCCGCCCGCGCCGTCTTCTCATAAATGTCTATACATTATATGTCTATAGTAGGAAGGTAGGTATTTCTATCTTATATATTACTAGAAGCCCGCGCCGACTTCGTCCGGGTTGAAAATTAAATATTTGTTCTTGTGAGCTTCTTATAGGAGACGATTGTCAATAAGATCACCACAGGAACCACATGAATATCCCGCACTGATACCCGCCACCGTGCCCCGCCGCGCCAGCCGGCACCATTTTATTATTTTGTCGCGCGGAAATATTAATTTTCCGATAACTCCTAAGATATTTATTTCAAATCAAATCAAATCAAAATTTATTTATTTCATGTAGGCCAACTTGTAGCTCTTATGAAACGTCAAAAATCTACCACCGGTTCGGAATGCAGATTCTGCTGAGAAGAGCCGGCAAGAAACTCAGCAGTTGCTCTTTTCAAAAAAAAATTTTTTACAATTGTTAAAAAGAACTAGGCTATGCACACAATGTTTCCACACAGAAGTTTCAAAAATGTACGCCTACCGCAACCAAAGACATGTTAACATGGGTAGACACAAAGCAGACCCATTCCCGTTGGCGGCACCCGTTCACGAGCATGACGCATGATCCAGCCATTGCCTCGCTCAACCATATTTGAGGGAACGTAACAACCCGCACCACACGACACCACCACAGAAATGTTTAAGTGAGCATGACATACTTAGGCTACCCATGTTAAGGCATCGAATTAAATATTAATATTAAGATACTCATTTTAAGACATAACTGAGACACAAATAAAGTGGAAACACTGTAGAACAGAATACAATAGAATCATGTTACACTTAAATTGTATAGTGTAAAGGGCAAATATGTTTTAAATTAAATACTTACGATAATAAACATATTTATTTAGATATAGATTGACATCACATCGGTTAAAGAAGCTTCGAAAATAATTCATTATTTTTAATCAAAATTTGAAAGATAGAAATGGTTACTGTAAGTTATCCTTAGAATATAGACATATGCTATCGCGGACTTTTTTTTAGAACTCTTTAAGAGGAACAATTCACCCATACATCATTTTTATCCAATAACAGTATATGACCCAGCGCACGCCTTGAAAACGTTTAAGAGTCAAAAAAATTTCCGACTTCTTTAACAAATTTGCACATAATATCTAGCCATAATACATTTATTAACATAATTATAGCCTATAACCATCTGGAATAATGTACCTTTGAAATGGTAAAAGAATTATTGTAATATGTATTGTGTGTTTGTATGTATGACATACATACAAACTCACAAAATTCACGCTCTCTCTTTATTATAATAGTATAGATTATGTAGGTAGACAATCAATAGATATCAGAACAGTAAATAGACATCAAATTGTAAAAATTGCTCAGTATCAAAGTAACCCCCGTAATACCTCTGAATTTGGTGTCCCCCAAGGATCGATACTGGGACCTTTACTCTTTCTTATCTATATAAACTCCATGCACGAAATCAAACTACACGGCCATTTATCCCTCTATGCTGATGATACATGTCTCTTTTACTTTGGTAGCTCTATAACTAGCATAGTGAGTCTCGCACAACAAGATCTGGATACATTATCGAATTGGCTTGAGCAAAATCTCTTAACTATCAATGCTTCTAAATCCAGCTACATTATCTTTAAGACTAAAAATAAAAAAATACCACCTCACCCCCCACTTCTAATTGACAATCAAGTATTAAAACAGAAACCATCCGAAAAATATCTAGGTCTAAGACTCGATAGTGACTTAAATTGGAAAACTCAAATCAAATATATTAAAAATAAGCTATCCACATTAATGGGATCATTGCGTAATATAATTCATTGCTTACCTCGTCGAGTACGCCACATAATATACAATTCCTTAGTTAAACCACATCTACAATACTTAATCGAAGTCTGGGGATTTGCATTAAAAACTAACCTAAAGGAACTACAAATAGCACAAAACAAAATAATAAAAATGTTATTTAATTATGACTACCTAACACCTACAGTTAAATTATACACAGACACAAAACTCATGAATATCAAACAGCTCCATACATACTACACTTGCATATTAATAAGAAAAATTCTCAACAAATCCATTCACACACATATAACTTTTACTAAAATTCATCAGGTACAAAGTCGAAGCAGTCGTAGAGGAGATCACATTTTACTGCCACATACACGCACTTCCCAAGGAAGAAGGAATATCAAGTTTGTAGGAGTGCAAGTGTATAATAAACTACCCAAGGAGGTGAAGAATGCGACTTCGTTTAACACATTCAAACACAAACTAAAAAAACATGTACTTCATGATATAAACTTACTCAAATAATCTTATTTAATAATCATATACTAACTTACTGTTATAGACTACACTGTGGCAACGAATTCGCATTCTTCAACCGGAGCGGAGTTATGATAAATTTGTGGGTAAACTTAGAATTAAACGTACAATACTCGTAAAATTATTACTATTGTATACACATCTGACTGCTGAAATATGTAAATGTTTTACTTTTATTGTTTTCTCTGTAAGTGAATTTGTAATTCTTTGAGAAAATAAAATTCTTCTTTAACCTGAGGTAGGTGCTCTACGCTTTTTGATTTTACCATGTACGTTCAATAAAGGTTCAATAAAATAGTAAATAGCTTTTTTATTCAAGCAAACCTTTAGAAAGAGCATTTTAACTATGTGTTCCGCCCATTTCCACTTTAGTTTCGCAACTCGCTGATCTGTCTGTGATTCTAGTTCTCCAACGGATCTCCTCATTTCTGATTTGATTTCGCAGGTAGGTACCTACCTACTAACGTATAATTATTTCTATGCTAATAAAATATAAACTTAAGTACCATAGAAAGAGACTAACTAGAAGAAAACTCAGACAGTCGTAAAGAACACATTCCCGTTGTCGCAGCACAAAGCTTCATCACACAATACAAGACTAACTTTGTGTAGCGAAAGTCACTCTCGAGAAATGAGACCTCTTTGAGTGGAAGTAGGCCTGTCTGAATAACTTATTAGCGCAAAACTGTGTGCCATATTAGCTTACTAGCTAGTTCACGCGGCTTCATCCAGTGGTCGACGTGGATCTGGGTCTGTTAACTCCCGTGGGAGGTTGAAGGACAAACTAAAAAACTAACAAAAATACTTTCGCATTAGGTACCTACTTAGTACCAAGTAAAGACTACATCGTTGAATTCCAGGATTTCAACTCTTCAATCCTGATGCTGCAGGTGTCCTGCCCACCTAATCTGTGTGGATTTAGGAATTCGATTGTGAATTGAAGAAGCGGTCGAAGTCGCGGGCGTCCGCTAATTTTATAATAATCCTAACATGAACCTATAGGTTCATGAATCCTAACAAAAGTGATAAAAGACACCATTCGTTCGAATGAACTTTCTTCGATCAAATATACTCAATAGATAACAGCATTCATGTAAATCATATGTACCGTTAGCAAATAATAAATAACACGCTTGACGTGGCCATCTCATTGTATGACCTCTTATCGAAGTCTATTTATTTACTAGATGATGCCCGCGACTTACACCGCGCATATTAAAAATGCCGTGTGAATTCTGTCATTTCCCGGGATAAAAAGTATCCTAATACTTACGACAGTAGTCCTAAGTAGGTATTACGATAGGAATGCAAGCTGTCTTTGATTTTCGCCAAGATTTGTTCAATGTTGGACCCACGTTGAAATAATATCTCATATTTTTTAAAAAGGAACCCTAATTTTACTTTTGAGATAAAATCTACCTAATGTATAGGTATAATATGTATTTAGTTAGCGTTAGCTATATATAAGTGCTCGATTTTTTTTTGCGACTTGTTTAAACAACATTGACTTTTCTCTACTTCAATAAACCCACCTAAAATAATCCGGAAAAAATCTCTAAATGATTGTGAAAACCCCATTAAAAATCCATTGCGTAATTCAAAAGAACTAAGCGCATAAACAAACAGCGACTGGCTACTTTGTTTGATTATTTAGCGATATTCATGCGTAGGTAGGTACGAGTAATAGTCAACTATGTACAATGTAATAATAACGTTCAGTTAATTATATTATTTTTATCTCACTCTTGGCAGTGGCTGAGCCTGCAACGAATAAAACAATAACTACCTACTGGCTATTAATAAATCATTAAAGGAAATACAATGTATACGATGTACCTACTTGAAGTAGGCACTTTTTTCTTAAATAAATAAAAAATAACTCTTAGTAGGAGACAGGTAAGTATTTCAGCTTTATGCGATTTTCGATAACACAATGAGATAAATCAACAAGCTTTAAGGACTAGAAAAACAGGCAGTTCTGCTTTTGTCAATAGCAAGATCATATTATTTTGACTATGCATTGAACTGCTAGTTTCGGGGGCTCTAGTGTGGTCAATGTTAGGTACCTACCTACTAGTATTTTTCAATAATTCTCCATTCAAATTCGACATTAGGTAGGTACTTTGCTTGCGCAACGATAGTCTGCATTACGCAACCGAAATCATAATAAAAATGCGCAAACTAAATCGTTTATCTACATGCTCTTTAGTCTTTACGCTCTCTAAATTTTGCATGCAAATTTTTACTTGCACTGATGGTTTGTTTTTACTGATTCAGTGCTATCGACAGTAACTAGAGAACGCTGACACTGGCTTGTATCATTTAGACCGGTCTACTCGATCCAACGCTTGCAAACAGAGCCAAATTTCTAGACATTTTTTTTGTAAGAAAGATTTATTAGCCACACTGAACTTGATTAATATTCCCCCTTCCCCTTTCAAATAAACGTATAGCTTGTGTTAGGAGGGGGTACGACAGTACCTACTGCAACCGGTGGGGATTCTTTTCAGTCAGCATCTTCCGTTGGCTTATTGAGGCTTTCAAAAAAGGTTTAAAAGATGCCTTTACCATACCAACGAGGGCGAGCCAGCGACGCTGTCAACTCTGAATGGTTATTGGATCAATGGAAACCTGCCTTAACAGTTTGCAATTTAAGCAGGAGTTGCAGGCAGTACAAAGCTGCAAACTTTCACATCGTTAGTTTCGTAGGTAATCACAGAATGGAGTTAGTAATCTGACGCCGGTTAGTAATAAAGCTTTTAAACATTAATGAAATACTGACCTTGTATTTTTGGTAACCAACGATCATCATGGAATCATGACGCGTTCGTTAGAAACATGAGCGGATGAAACGCGTAAATCTCGTCACCGACGAGTTAATGAGGCGAAAATATTTTTGCGCCAACAAAAAACAAATAAGCGAAGATTCATCATTGCCATTGCTACTTATAAAAGTGATAGTAGTTAGGTACTTGTAACAACCAACCTACGTACTACTTAATAAAAATAATTCTCAGAGTCAAGCTATTAGCTAAATCAGTAACGCTCGCATAACACCTGAAATATTATGGTAGGGTACCTATGTCATAACCTAGATGTATTTTTTTTCTTCACTAATGTAACCTACTGTACTTTAATCAACAGGTACAATTAAAATGCTACCAATACTAAGTATCGATAGGTACTCTAAGGTCCTAGACGATTGTAGATTTATTGAAAACCCTAAGTAGATAACCGTTGGGAAAACATCAAGGTAATGAAGAAGGAATGTACACAAAAAGTAATTAGTGCGATAGTCGTGTAGGCACAGTGACTCAGTTTCGTTGGCTAATGAGGACGCCAAGCGGAACCGACCTTCTCTCGCTAAGGAAAGGACCTTCGCGTACGTATTGTACATGTGACGAATGACATAGAATAATTAAGCGTAGTCTGAGTAGTTAAGTACGTAGCAAGCCACTAAGTTTCCACAGATGACTCATTGAGAACGTTCTTAGGGCTATATACGGGTTTAGGCCATACAAAAATGGTATAAAAGGAACCCCGTTGCGACTTCATTCTTCTTTTATTTTCGAGGTGGAAAAAATTCCTTCTGTCTTCTGCAATCTGTCCACTTGCTAAAATAACCTACCTAATACTATAAGAAATGGTTATTCTTCTGAAAAAGCACGGAACTGCTTAACTTTGTGCCCGCTCTCTAATACTCTGTCTCTTACTTTCTTCTTTTTCCCTTCTCTCCGTCTTCTGTTCTTATCATTAGAGCTGGTTATTATTTTTATAAAAATTATTTTTTATCTATACTATAAATTATACAGTTATATAGTGTAGTTATATATTATAGTCTATAATATTATAAAGCTGAAGAGTTTGTTTGTTTGAACGCGCTAATCTCAGGAACTACTGGTTCGAATTGGAAAATTCTTTTTGTGTTGGATAGTCCATTTATCGAGGAAGGCTTTAGGCTATATAACATCACGCTGCGACTAATAGGAGCGAAGCATCAGTAAAAAATGTTGCAAAAACGGGGAAAATTATCCATATTTAAAATATATTCTTTTAAAAACTTCTTAATCGCGATCATGATAACAGAAATTGACGCGGACGAATTCGCGGGCAACAGCTAGTATAAGTATAAATTGCTGTATGTTAGTTATGAAAAGATGTCGGGAGCAAAGCCGCGGTTAGAACCTAGTTCCAAATAATTTTAAACAATGCTTGGCCATCTCTATTGCAAATGAAAGAATTTAAAAAATATATTATCTATACTAGCCAGTTCAGTTAGCTAGAAGATAACTAAGATAAAAGATAGGAATCTTATTTTTACTAATTATGTATCTAGCTACCTAATTACTCTACCACGGCAAACGATCGCGGGGTGCACTGGATTCACTTTAATTGCAGAATTAATATTACAGACAAACGGTAGGGTAGACTGGGTACGGTTGTAACGGGGTACGGTTGAAACAACTCAATTATTTCCGAAACTATAAACAACACAGGAAGGGGTACAAGGAGACAGACACGCGGATTTCAAGTGCCAACATGATTCAAAGTGTTGCGTCGCGCTCTGCGCACTTATAACGTTTAGACGAAGGCCTATTGTGTTTTGGCAACCAAAAGTAAGTTTTTTTGATGAATTTCTTCACGATATAGCGTGACTACTAATATAATTTTCATATTTGAGTATTAATATATGCAATTGTTGTATTTTAGAGATTGTAATGAGCTGGTTCGTTTTTATATACGTTATTAGGCCTCATGCCTGTGTCGGTTTTATTGCCAAAATAGGTGGTGGGTACGGTTGTAACGATTTTCATGGGTACGGTTGTAACATTAGTTTTACTATATTTTTGCATTGCAGATGCCTAGGAAACGCGTAAGAAAGACTTCGAGAGGTAAAGCGATGTTGTACAAGAACGCCTATGATGAAATAAAACTTGGGGGCGTCTTTGAGGCAAGCTATAAAAAATAACGTTCTACGAAAAATAAATTTAATTGTAGATTTCATTTTAAACTTAGATTTTATTGATTATTTAGTTTTGTTTTATATAATAATTAGAGATTATGTTCATTTGGTTGAGTACCGAAGTAGTTATAGCGGAAATATTATCTATTTTTGTTAATTTATTTTTACTCTAAAAAAATTACCTAAATAACTGTTAAAAATGTGCTTAAGATATTGTGATACTAGTTAAAGTACATTTAAGCGTTTTTAAATAATAAAGCTGGTTTAAATACTTCCACTCTGTATTATTTCTGCTTGTTACAACTGTCCCACCATCACTGTTACAACCGCCCCTGGTATGGGGTCGATTGTAACAATCGCATGCACTCAATAAAATTATTCATATCTGCTAAATTATTTCACCTGTGCATGTGTTTTTGATATTAATTTAAAGAAAAATAACCTGGCTTTCATATCAAGTGCCATGACAGTTGTTTATAGCAATATTGGCAATGCTGTGGGTGTTCAAAGGGAAATTGTTACAACCGTACCCAGTCTACCCTACAGTTCAACGAACTCTTTGTCAAGTAGGTAGAAGCTGACAGGCAGGGAATAGCAACAGACTCGCAATTTTTCACTTATTTGGAGGGGAGAGGAGAACGTCAGTCAAGTTCAGCTTGGCTGATATTCTTTTATAAAAAAAAAAAAATTATTTACCCTGGGTAATATTTTACTTGTGGTCTATTTTCTGGCGACCTCCCTGGGGTGGTGGTGAGTGCTGTGGTCTTGTAACTGGGAGATCTCGGAATCGATTCCCGGCAGAGACAATTTGGGAATTATAATTTCTGAATTGTCTTTTGTCTGGTCTGGTGGGAGTCTTTGGCTCAGTTACCATCCTACTGTCAAAGACTTGCCCACAAGCGATTTAGCGTTGCGGCATTATGGTGAGTAGAAACCGATAAGGAGTATAGGTTGAATGTAGGTACACTGCCATACCCCTTCCAAGTTAGCCCGCTACGATCTTAGACTGCAGCGTCACTTAACCATCAGGTGAGATCGCAGTAAATGACTATTTTGTCATTGAATAAAACAAAAATAAAATTAAGTATTATAAATTAATAATTACTTTATCAATAATCAATAATACATTATAAGTTACAGCTGATGTAAATACATATGTCGATTGCGGTCCGAGTTTCTGTAAAAAGGTTTTCAGAGCGTTAGATAATGATGACGTGATGGATACTGAATACCCAGTTTCCACGTCATAAGCCGTTTTTCTGCCAAAATAAAAAAGTAGGTACTTGGTAGCAACGCATCTAGCACATTACCAATTTAAAATCTTAAAACGATAATAATTAAAGCGTATATGTTCGTATAACAAATGACGTATGGTTAAGAATGGCTAATCGAGCTTATTTTGTTTTTCGTTTATTATTTTTGTGAATAGGAGCTAGATCTTATTCCAAACTGGCAAATATCCGGTATTTTATTTTTAGTGTGTTAATGAATGATGCCTGGACTGTGTATCCACATGTTTACTATCCTGGTTTTTTAACGAGGTAAGTATTTTCTGGAAGACGTCCAAATTGTGCAAAATGGCGTAAATAAACGTTTACCGGTTGGTACCCAAGCCAAGAATAAACTAGATATTAGTGAGACATAGTTAAGGCCGGTGGTACCTGGCATAAGCTGGGAAACGCTAGGAAAATGAGGAGTTAAAGGTGGTGATCAAAATATTATTGGCAGTGTTTCTATGCATAGCTGACCTTATGGATGACCTAAACTAAAACATTGGAGAAATCTCCTACTCCTATCTCCTATATAGGTGTTTTGGTTTGCCATAAACGTAAATACCTATGCTATACAAACCGATAACAAGCTATAATTTAAAAAAAAAACCCGACTTCAATGTACCGAAGTAAAGAATAACTGATAAGGGAAAAGTGTACATATCATAAAACTACTAAACTAATTTTGATGAAATCTGTTCTCTTCCCTAAGTTGAAGTAGGTACATTAGTAAGCAAATAAAAAAAGAATTATTCTAATTCGATAAATAGTTTCGGAGAAATGCGTGGACAAACATACATACATGCCTGTATCTATAAAATTTTGTATATTTGTTTGGAAGCCCTAATTTTGCAGTTCCAAATGAATTTAAATAATTGTACAAGACACTTGTTAAATACAATTTTTATCAATGTAATTGATACTATAATTAAAACATACCTACCTACTTAAGTATTCGACTTATAATTAAAAATGATTATTGTGAAATTATTTCTTTCCCTGTTCACGCCAAGCCATAAATAGACATGTTACTCCAAATATGTATAGCACTTACCTACCTAATTACCTTCTGCTGTGACACTAACTGGATGTACCTATATTGCATTATTACATGTATTTATACCTGCTTACCGCAAATATTTATGATTCAAGCAAGTTTATTTTGCATTCAGTCCCAAGATTTTGAATAATAAACATTCATTTTTAGACATAATAATATAAAATAAAATCGTCGGGGATAGTGCAAATCCGCGTAACTAGCATTAGTGCATTAAAATCCATTTTCATACGTTTTTGGTCAAATCAAAACCGCGTAAGTGTCGTAGCGACTAAATTAATCACTTTAAAAGCTATCTATTTTTATATCAATACATAGAACACATTAATTAATACTCTCTGTATAAAAATTAGTCCAATAGCCGTAGAAATAAGAAATTTATAAAGTTTTAAACTTCCCCTGTAAAACTGACTAGTGTAGATCCGCGTTTTTTACTAATGGTACATACGCGGTTTTGCACTATCCCCGATGAAATACTTTTCTTATCCCGGAAAATAAACAGGATAAAATAAATTACAGTGGGTTTTCTCGTAATTATAATTTAACAAATAAGTACTTAGGTACTGTGGTCGTGGACTTATACCATTATTATTAGTCAAACCAGTTTTCCTTAAGTATATTTTTTTTATATTATGCTGATGGTATTAATTAGTTATACAAATACCTATGCACTGAATTTTGTTTATAGAAAGTCCTATTAAGTACATATGTGAAAAATAATTGAATAATTTTGTTGCATTTGATATTTCAAGTCTGCATTATAATTTGGTCATAATTAATGAACTTTCAGAAGGTAAAAGGTCTGATAAATTATTTTCAGCAAAATTAGGTAGTTTACATAAATAATAGGTATGAAATTCCTTTATGACCATAGTAAATGTTCGGTAAATAAAAAAAAGAAAGCAGCAACAACGTTATCGTGTTGGCCGATAATAAAGACAGGCGACAATTAACAAATACCACGACACTGGCTCATACAAGACTGGTAATGGGAAGACTCTAACCAATTAACCCTGTTGTCCAATGGAAAAGTAGTCTGTTTTGAGTTATGTATGACATCACCGAAACCGTCCGTTATTAAAAAGCACTGCTTACAATATATCAGCTCTGTGGACATACATAAGCCTGTTAAGGAGTTCAACTGAGTTTCTCAGTTCGTGTACCGGTTTACCGTATTGTCTGTACGTCCTTTAGTTCGCGACATGTTTTACTTTAAGGTCACGATTTTCCATAAAGCAACGATACGTTATTACCTATACATAAGACAAGGTAAACACAAACCTAATAGCTATATATAATAATATATAGCGATATATAATGTCGCTACTATGACCTACTTTAAACTGTCTTAGTCATAATCTTTGTTATATTATTACAGGAATGCTTTGGATTTCTGTTTTATGTTCCTTCCTGATGTTGCGACGTTAATTACCTACCTAAGTACCATGTCTTCTTTAGACTTTACTTAACTTTACAGTAAATGAAAAATTACAGATTTTTATTTACCTAACTACTAACTAATGACATATTATATTTAGTGATGGGCCGAAAGTGGTTTGAATCGAATATGAACTTCGGCAGAACATTCGGTAAAAATTCAAAATTCGGCCCAACTTCGGTTTTTTTTCACAGCGCTTTCTAGATTGCGACTGTCTCACTTCTATACGTGAATGAATTATTATTTATTGGTTAAAAAGGGACTCCTTCCTTTCTCCCAAAATTAATTAGCTTTTTTTAATTCGGTACAATTACTTTTTAATTATTAACATAATTTTTTTCTCAATAATAAAATGTTTAGAGGAGTATCAGTTTAATTGAATTTATTTTTAGAAAAAGATTTTAGTGTTAAATAAGCAAATACAGACTAAAAATAAATGACTATAATTGAAGTGATTGTTTTATTACTTTAGGCAAAATAGTTGAGTTTTTCAAAATTTTCTTATACTTACCGAATGTTCGACATTCGATTTAAGTGAACGTGAAACTAATTTCGGAATTCGGCCCATCCCTAATCATTTTCCATTAGATTACCTACTTATTTGTATGTAACATTAAGATTAGTGAAGCGATTTAACGTTTCTGATAAACGATGATAAATATAACGATAACCCAAAATCATGACCGAATGGCCGTAACTATATGACTATTCTTTTTGGGTGTGGTTAGAGATAATACATATTTCATATTAATTTTAAGTTTTCAGTGAGTAATTTTTTCTTTTGTAAAGGATTTTTAGTTTCGATGATTTAACTTGAATTCAATCTTCTGTTAAACATAGTAATTTGTAACTGCTCCTTAATTATGTTAAACAATGCAGTGAACAAAATATATTCCACCTACTCATTCCCGAAGACGGATGTTCCATTATCTAAACGTTTGTTCCATTGATATGTCACGTTTGGAGACAAGCTGACATTGTGTTTTCGAGTTATTATCATATTGTCACCCGTTGTTGGGTCGTTATTGTCTACAATATTTAAAATATTATTTTTTTATAGGTAGGGGTGAATCATAGAACGACAAAATTAGGGCAATTTTGTCGTATTTAGTCAGCTGAAGACCACAATGTTTTTCCCTAAATATATCTAAACAGACGATGATACGAAATTACTTGGCTGTTTTTGAGGGTGTCATCGTTACACTATGAATTTGAAATATACTTAACAAGTGTTGACTTTCCCTTTATTATAAAAATTGATAGCAGTCTAAAAATATAGGTACCTAGCAATAGATTTCTTGAGCTATCGATCGTTTCATATAAGCACCCTACCTACCCATAACCTACCTATTATAATACAAACAGTTCGTAGTGTAATTTAATTGTGTAGTCTCGTCTAATCGATGGCAAAATTATTGTTTTGGTCGGCGGTAAATTAAACAAGGTGATCTAAAGCGACTATTAAGCGGCAATCATTACGAAACGTGGTAGTGACAGGCAATGTTGTCGTACTTTTGTGCAGACACCACCAGTTATAATATGGAGAGAGGATTCCAATTTCCGCAAAAATGCGAGTAGAATGCGGTGTCTTCTGGAGTCGTCGCCCCTGCAGAGCGGGGAGAAAGAGGGAGCGGGGGTGACCGGGTATCGTCGGGGTGGAGGCCGCGCCTGCGCGTTGTCAGCCGCTGTCGCAAACCCCCGGGACACCATGTGCGCGGTGTCGCGTAGCTATAGGGTTGTCAGGTGCTCGTTATCCCCTACTACTGCTCTCCCACTTGCCATTTACCTATTATGAAAACCCATAAATCGCGAAAGAGAGTTGGGAGGAAACTCCCAAATTTCACGGGATTTCTCATTTTTGATCCATACCAAAACTCTAGCCATCAAAACACGTTCCCCAAGTACCTAAAGACATTCTGACAGATTGATTGCCAATACAAAAATGTCCAAACGTCTTTATTCGTCGTTTAAAGTTAACGATGGGAAAATGGGTTCATATTGAGATAAGATATGATTTTATGGACAGCAGGTTTCTATATAATTTATATCTCCTTAAAATCATCAAGTAAAGAATAAAAATAAAAATGTATTTATTTGACAAAAATAAGTACCTAATGAAAGTATAATATAATATGTCTATCATAATCAAAATTCATTATTGTGTAAACTAATAACGTAAACATAATCGCATACGGCCGCAAGACAAGATCCGCAAGAACGGTGTTAGTTGCGTTTTTCAGTACAAAAGAATAAGAACAATTCAGGGTGTAGAACAGAAAACCGAACGATCGACAATTCAAAGCACACCTGTTGCAATGTTGTCGTAACTTCTCACAGCACTAGCTGCACGCTTAGTTGGAAGGGAAAGGGGAATATTAGTGATGTTGGCAAATATTCTTTAAAAAAGAAGGATGTGTCCTACACGTCGGCCGCGTCAGCAAAGGGTATTTTAGCATTTTTTTATAATCTATGAATCGTATTTCATGAGAAAATTTCATAATTTCATTGATTCATGCCAGTTCTTAAGTCATGAAATGGTAGGTAGCAACCCTAGACGCACCCTACGCCGCTCTCGCCCGCGCACCCCCGCGATCAACCCTCCGTTTCCCAATGAAAAGCTCGATCATTACTCGCTCATTCATTCAAAGCTCTATCATTGCTATAGCAACGCGAAGTCAAATGGAAACCAAATCCTATATTATACTTTAAAGTCAATAATATGGGTTATACTGACCGTTAGCAGAACGCGCCGCTGGCGAAGTCGCCTCCTTGCTTCGAGAATTTTCCTTCTCCTTCCCATTGTTTCCTAAGAATAAAGAAAATTATGAGACACCTTACATTATGAAATGAAGAAACGTGATAATTCTCACGTTTTGCTTTTAACACTAATGGGAACATTTTAATAATAAATCATCTCATTTATAAAGTGTGGAAGGAATTTATTATCTAGATAAATAGGTAGATAAATATACAAATGTTCAATACTTTCCAGTAAACGTATTATCAATAAATTGTAACGTTGTGTACATCAACATTAATAAGTTTCTTTCAAAAACCATTAGCCTATTTACCTATTTTAATACGAAATGTACCAAATATAATGTCCCATATAGAGTCATCAATTTAAGTAAAGTTAGACAAAAGTACCTTAATAGTAAAGTGTACCTTATAAGCTAGTCATTCAATTTTAATTTACTTTATGACCCTTGGGAGTAAGCAACACGCACGCACAGAGCGATTTTACTGAACACACGTAGGCTACGTAGCCTACTTGTAATTATTTAGGAGTAACTCGTCATTAGGTTCATGAAGTAACTGTGCTATTGTCATAGCAAGAGATGTTATAAGACATCCATAAAAAGCTGTCATCTGCATAGGGGCAGCCAGTCCAGAGTTAATCACAGATTAATTATACAGGTCAGTGAAAGTAGGCATACAAAGTACTCCAAGTTATCAATCGGAGCCGGAACTATCTGGGTGCAACTGCAGATAGAGAAGGGAGGGAGTCACCCGTCCACGGCACATTCCCGGGTGGATCTTTTATGCCGCGGCCGCCCGTCTGACCGGTTCTAGAGATCGTTCAACCCAGCGAGCTCGCAAATTTACGCAGATCGACTTTCTCTGCCAGTGTACCTATCTCTTGAAAAACAATTGTTTTGTTAAAACCAACAAGATTAAAGTTGATCTTCTATTATGTAATAGGGTAACCAGCTTCGTGTTATGAGTGAAATGGTTCCATCTTGTCTTGCATAAACTCTTTCGTTGTCAAAAAAAAAGTTGACATAAGCTTCACGGTTTCTAGAGAATCATTTTCTAACTCAAACACGTAGGTACCTAATTATCTACTACATTAATAGTTATGACGCTTGTAGCTAAGTAAATAAACTGTTTACTGTTAAGAGGTTGCACGATCAACAAAGATCAAGATGGAAGACCACACAGGGCTCACGTGCCGATGAGATCATTAAAATTTACACTTATTTCCCATCAAGCAAAAATTTCACGATCAGCTTTTTCTTGATCGCAGTTAACAAATAAAAAACCGGCCAAGTGCGAGTCGGACCCACACACGGGTTCCGTACCGTAGTACAAGTTTAACACCAGCTATTATTTACGACCGAGCAAAAACAAAAGTTTATTGTATGGGGTCTTTGATTTGATGACTTGAGAACCTCATAATTTCTTGTTGGTTGAAAACATAGACTAAAGACCACAGGAGAACCAATAGGTACCTATGAGATTATTACGCACCGAGCAATTTAAAATTTCAGCATCAGCGTATTAGGTATTTACTATTCGTAGAAGTTATATATAGCACCAGTTCTCTAAATGGTATTGGATTACTAGGTAAGTAAGAAATATAGATGGTCGACGACACGTGAACAAGTGTTGATGAGATCACGATGTTTCCCATCGAGTAACAATTTCACCATCAGCATAGGTACTTATGCTCGTAAAAGGAGTTAATGTCCATTACCAACATTCTCGAAATGGGAACCTACCTAGTATCTTAAGCGATTATAAAAGTATTGAAGAACACACATGTACCTACAAGGACCTACCGAGAAGATCATACATCTATTTATTTTATTTTTTATTTATATATTTATATTTATAATATGTTTTCCAATGTTCGTAGAACTTAAATGTAGTATGTGATGTAAGTGCATATCACTCTCTACACACTCTGTAAACGGGAAAACTGAAATACTATCTTTCTACAAGTGAATAAGATAAAAGCTTACGTCACTATCTTGCTGATGATAAGGGCGTTAGAGGTTCGATTGCATCGAATTTTTACGATGGTTTGACGAGGCCGGACGAGCTGACCTTGACAGTGGCGTTGACTTCTGTGGCCTAATCGCACTCAACCATATGCCTTTCCTATATAATTCCGTCTACAAAAACGCGCTCGAATATTACGTCAGTGAACGTCGCGCGGCGACGCGCGGTTCCTTTGACGCGAGTGTCAACCAATCACGTTCGAGGACAAACCACGCCCACATCCAGAACAAAGATGGAATGGAGTGGCGTTAGTACTATTTTCGTATAAAATCTCATCAAAATTTTATTTGGATGGGACGTGTAAACCAGACTTTTGCATTTATATAAAATAATATAATTGCGGTTGAGCGTGTAATGAATATAAATCAAAGAATATTCACTTATTATGCATGTACGCAACGGATACACGTACAAACATATTTTTGCCATAGTTAATTGAATCACTTAAATTAAAAATATAATGTATTTATTTATTAGTTATTTATTACATAACATTTTATATTAATAACTTCCAACTTGACGTTTTATAAAAATAATCACAATTTTTATTTTTATAACTTTTTCAGTGTTTATAATATCTATAGTAGGGATGTTGCGGATGCAATTTTTTTTAAAGTTGCGGATGCGGATGCGTATATCCGCAGCATCCCTATCTATCTGTATGTACGTAATACGTACATACAGATTAGGGACGTACGTACGACGTATACATACAAACATACATACATAGTTAAATACATACAAACAAACATAGGTACAGTACACAGTTTTCGCAACTAGCAACATCCACATCCGCATGACCATCCGCATTGATTATTGCGGATGCAGATGCGGATGTCCAACTCAATGCGGAATATCCGCAACTTACCTAATCTATAGGTACGTAATACGTACGACGTATATATACAAACATAGTTATATAGTTAACTACATGCAAACACGTATACATAGTAAAATACATACATAATCATAATTCATACGCGGATAAAAAGTTTTACTTCGAAAAAAATAACACGACTCCATTCTTTTTGTAATGCAATTGTACGACATTTTCGTAGCACATTTTTTATCATAGCAAAATTAAAAAATACCCAGCTTATGCTGTAAATTAAATAAGAAAACGATATACTTACAAGTGAAATGTTATTTCATCTCTTTTTTGATGGATTTCCGAACGTTTTTTGCATGATTTGACTGCAAACGACGGCTTTTTTAACGATCAAAAATACGAGCGATACGTTGAAGCGCGTGCGGCCGACTGATAACAAAGACAAGAGACTTTTGCAAATTCTATTGTCTTTTTGAGCGCGTTTTTTTTCTTCTAAGGGCCTATCCTTATATATCGATGATCGCACTCGACCGTCCGACGTCGTCGCTCCGCGCTATACGTCAGATTGCCATTCTATCGGATTTCCCAGGATTTGTTTTTTTTTTTTACACGTATTTGGATTGCTATTCTGCGGTTAGGCGACTATAAGTTATTTGACTGTTGTCAAAATGTAGATATTCATTAATTACAATCGAAAATGTAACATTTGAGAATAACATTTATTTATTTATTTATTCAGACACACAACAGATACTGACAATACAAAACAAATATAATACAGCCATGATTATAAGCTAGCCACTTTCCACAACAATGTGTCTACATAAGCAGCAGATAGACGGACATGTCATTTAAAACTAAAAGAAATTTGAACTTAAACAAAAATATACTTATAAACTATTGCAAATTGTAGGTAATTATGGATATAATTTTAAGGTTGGATATTTTAAAAAAGAGTAAGAGTAAGAAAGAAAGAGTAAGAGGAACATTTGTAAAAACAGAAAATAAATCGGTCAAAACACAAATCCTATTATCCTATTATTTCCTAATATTCCTTTCTCTACGCCTTTCAGCCAAATCGGTTCAGTCCTTCGAGCGTAATTGAGTAACAAAGTTTGGATGGATGTATGGATATCCATCCATCCATCCATCCAAACTTTCGCATTTATAATATTAAAGTAGGAAGTAGGATTGATAAGTAAGTTAATTCGAGTCATAATACACGTGTCGTGTTATTTAACATATTCCTCTGAAAAAGCTAATTTTCTGAATTTGGTGAGAATTAGTATCCATAAAATGTTATTATTTTGCTGGTAACCCTTCTTTTTTTAACGGCTGAGTACCAACACATGGTCGAACATCGTATATTAAGTTTAACATTAGACTTTGATACGAATAAACAACAGATGTTGTCATGTGTCGCTTCGCCTATTGGCTTCTGCTAATTTAATATTTCTGACACGTCATCATTTGATCATCGGTTCAAAATTAAATATCCGTTAATAGGACGCTTAATAAAATAACTAGCTTTTGGCCGCGGCATCGTCCGCGTAGAGTTAAAGGTTCTTAAAAATCCCGCGGAAAATTTTTATTTTTCCGGGATAAAAGCCGGGTAGCCTATGTCAGTCAACAAGTTCTCAACAAACTAACAAATCAATAAACACACATTTTCGCATCACATCACACTAATATTTATAAAGGCGAAAGTATGTGTGTGTGTATATTTGTTACTCCTTCACACCCCAACGAATGAACGGATTTGGCTGAAATTTGGAATGGAGATAGCTCACACCCAGGATTATCACATACATTATATTCCAGAAAATTAAAAAGTTATCGCAGGAATTAAAAAACCTTTATTCGCACCGATGAAGTCGCGGGCGTCATCTAGTTTATATTACTTATTAGTAGGTACTAAGAATGTAGGGGTTACTAGATTAAAACCGGCTCACGTCCAGACAACAGGAAAACGATCGCTCAGCCTCTCCATACAAATCTTTACTACAAATTCAATTGTTCTCTTTTTAGTAGGTATAGGGAAATAGCCATAACTGGACGCAAATCGCCATTATTAGCGGTGACGCAACAGTACATTTACCTAACTGATAAAGTTTACAGAATTGAATTAATATGTTAAAATATTATATTCAATAGCAATGTTAATAATAAATAATAATTTAAATAATGCATGTAATTTAATAATAAAATAAATCTAAACTTAGTTGTATTAGTAACGATCAGGTACAATCAAAACACTTATTTTTTTCGTTTTAATGCCGTAGGTCCTGTTAGTGGTCGCCTAACTGACCCTGGTCGCATAACCAGCGAAGTCACCCTAAATATTGCCTACATATTTTATTTGACGAGGTACACGCGCTTAAATGAAATTAGTTTTCAAACTGATTAAAATGCTTGCTAAAAATGCAAAAAGTACTACTTTTTTTCTAATTAAATTTTAATTAAGTAAACGTTTTTATATGTGTACCTACCTAAAAAGCGTCGGCGTTATTAACATAAGCATAATACGTATTATGAACGCTAATTCCTAGACCTTATCATGTTAATGTAAGCGCAAGATACCTAGTAGGTACGACTCATCTTTATTAAGTGAAAGCAACCATATGCCTTTCCTATATAATTCCGTCTACAAAAACGCGCTCGAATATTACGTCAGTGAACGTCGCGCGGCGACGCGCGGTTCCTTTGACGCGAGTGTCAACCAATCACGTTCGAGGACAAACCACGCCCACATCCAGAACAAAGATGGAATGGAGTGGCGTTAGTACTATTTTCGTATAAAATCTCATCAAAATTTTATTTGGATGGGACGTGTAAACCAGACTTTTGCATTTATATAAAATAATATAATTGCGGTTGAGCGTGTAATGAATATAAATCAAAGAATATTCACTTATTATGCATGTACGCAACGGATACACGTACAAACATATTTTTGCCATAGTTAATTGAATCACTTAAATTAAAAATATAATGTATTTATTTATTAGTTATTTATTACATAACATTTTATATTAATAACTTCCAACTTGACGTTTTATAAAAATAATCACAATTTTTATTTTTATAACTTTTTCAGTGTTTATAATATCTATAGTAGGGATGTTGCGGATGCAATTTTTTTTAAAGTTGCGGATGCGGATGCGTATATCCGCAGCATCCCTATCTATCTGTATGTACGTAATACGTACATACAGATTAGGGACGTACGTACGACGTATACATACAAACATACATACATAGTTAAATACATACAAACAAACATAGGTACAGTACACAGTTTTCGCAACTAGCAACATCCACATCCGCATGACCATCCGCATTGATTATTGCGGATGCAGATGCGGATGTCCAACTCAATGCGGAATATCCGCAACTTACCTAATCTATAGGTACGTAATACGTACGACGTATATATACAAACATAGTTATATAGTTAACTACATGCAAACACGTATACATAGTAAAATACATACATAATCATAATTCATACGCGGATAAAAAGTTTTACTTCGAAAAAAATAACACGACTCCATTCTTTTTGTAATGCAATTGTACGACATTTTCGTAGCACATTTTTTATCATAGCAAAATTAAAAAATACCCAGCTTATGCTGTAAATTAAATAAGAAAACGATATACTTACAAGTGAAATGTTATTTCATCTCTTTTTTGATGGATTTCCGAACGTTTTTTGCATGATTTGACTGCAAACGACGGCTTTTTTAACGATCAAAAATACGAGCGATACGTTGAAGCGCGTGCGGCCGACTGATAACAAAGACAAGAGACTTTTGCAAATTCTATTGTCTTTTTGAGCGCGTTTTTTTTCTTCTAAGGGCCTATCCTTATATATCGATGAGTGAAAGATATTATGTAAGTAGGTACTTAGTAGGCAGGTAAATATGTAGGTAAGGTACTTAGTAGGTCATAAAAAAGTGAAAATATAATTAAGCTTTCCGAATCGTTGACCATAAACTCACTTTCAATATAAAAAGTCTTGACCTATCATAAATGCATGTAAAGTTCATCTACGTATAATATAAACTTTAAAAAAAATAAAAATTCTTTCTAAAAAACCGACTTCAAACGCCACTACAAAGTACCTACATAAAATATCAATAATTGTGCCTGTATTTGAAGAGTTCCCTCGATTTCGCCAGGATCCCATCATCAGATCCTAACCTGATGAAAATGGGATCACCTGGGTATACCCTTTCAAACAAAAAAAAGAATTTTCCTAATCGGTCCAGGCGACTTCGAGTAATCGGGGAACTTACATAAAAAAAATCCGATGAATTGAGAACCTCCTCCTTTTTTGGAAGTCAGAATAAAGGATTATGTCTTTTGTCTTTAATCTTACTGTTATTATATGCTGAACATGAACATTTCTTTATAGGTTCATGATGCTGAATCTATATTGAATCAGATAAAATGTATTTCATATAGAAATGGGCTTGTACTTAATGTTAAATCGAATAAACTCAACGGCTAAAGAGCGAAATCTATTAGATTTCAGCCTCCACATGTAGGTAACTCTGTTTTTCGTAAAAATGACTTAAAAAAGTGTCTGTCACTAACTATTAACACTAAATAACTTGTTAAACGATAGATTAAATCGTGTAAGCCCTAAAGCCTAACACGATTATCTATATAATCCTTAGGTAAGTAGTAAATTTTTCAGGTTAATGCTACTGGTTCATGGTTGAATAAGCATAACTATTCGATAACTTTAATCTTCCACTTCAAGTATTTAGTTTTATGGTTAGAAAATCTAGATGAATTACCTACTTTACAAAGGTAAAAAATAAATAATTTATCGCTCCATTTAAGCTATAAGAGGAAAACATTGCTCCGTTGCTTGCATGATTGAAGGACAAACCAACAAACAAACTCTCTAACTCAGCACGACAATAACCTACCTACATAGAGTAGGTAGAGTTTATTGGTAGGCTTGTTCGTATTACAAATGAGTATAATATTATTTTTTAAAGAATATATATGCTATACTGAACTTGACTACTATTCTTCTCTCCTCTCCAAGTAAGCGGAAAGAAGTGGGTATGACAATAGTGCAACGGGTTGGGATCGACCCGTCGACCATTCAGTTTTAAATCCGCGCCTTTAACCATTGGGCTATTGAGGCTATAACATAATATAAATTAACAACTAGCTTTTGCCCCCGCGACTTCGTCCGCGTGAAATTAGAAAAGATTTTCCCGCTTTTCTGTTGAAATTTTTCCTGAATTTTCTTTGCTATAAACCTCACGGAGCCCGAGACCTTTCCAACGAATGCAAAACCGTGGAAATCGGTTCGTGCATTCTGGAGTTATAGCGTCAGGAAGGAAAACCCTTACCCTAAGGACTTATTTTTATATAGTAGATAAAACTGTTAACTATTTAATACGATTACTTAGTTACAAAAGAGCAATCGTGCTTTCGAGCGTGGCGCCTGGCCATATTGAATTACTACGAGGCCGCACTCGACCGTGTGATATGAAAGATACCCTAAGGTTGAGCTGAGTAATATCACGCACAGTATTAGTAAGTAGGTGTACTAATTATATTCTTTTTAAAGAATAACCAAACTGAACTTGGTTTGAAACTTTCAAATAAGCGGAAAGTTTGTTTTAGGGGAGGGTATGAGGGTATTAGTATTTTAAAAAATTTAAAAATGCTAATACCCTCGCGAGAATTATTTGTTTTCCGGTATAAAAGGTAGCCTATATCCCTCTAGGTCCTCAGCTATACCCATGCATAAACAATACGTCGATCCTTAGTTCTGTTACGGCGTGATTGAAGGACAACCAGCAAATCAAGAAACAAACATACTGTCGCATCTTTCTATTAATATCCTACTAATATTATAAATGCCAAAAGTTTGTGAGGACGGATGGATGGATGTTTGTTACTCCTTGGTATGCCCAAGGTACATTGTATCCCGGAAAACTAAAGAGTCCCGGGCATCATCTAGTTTATAACATTAGTAGGAATTTTAGAGGCTTATTTTATTTCACCATCCACAAAATAAATAAACTTTAACAGACGAATCATTTAACCACATCGGCTATCTACAGACGGCCCGACCATTGCGCTAAATGTGACGAAAACGATAAGCCATACCCTGTGAGTAGGTATCCACTAAAATGCAGCTAATATTATAGTGCCATGTACTTTTTCACGCGACAGTATTGCACCATATGGTTCTGATAGTTGACGGCAGTCATGCCCATAAAAGCTTTTAGTTTGGCGGTCGTTCGTCCATAAAACATCGCACTTACGTTCCTGTGTGGTGTGTAGTGTGCAGTGTGTAAACACACGAACACGTCTCATGCCTCCGTGGACCGTGACTAATCAATTATTTCTAGTGATATGGGGATTAATAGCTTTACAGTTCGATATTTCATCTCGTATACGAGAAAATGAATTATACAGATAGATATAGACATGTGGGGATATTGATATTACCTTGTACCTAACTTTAAGACTAAGTTCAAGAATTAAAACTGGATTAGTTAGACACAAAGACCAGTAGTATTCTTTATCTCTTCCGTGGTTTGACGTTGTGGTAGTGTTAAAAATAATACTAACACGGGCCAAACTCGTCATGACGATGACGTCATCATACCTATAGCCTGAGACATGCGGAACGCTACAAACTACGGTCATGATCTCCATTAATTTTATTGCACAGTTAATCCAAAACTAATGAATATTTGATTCTTTTTTAAGTTAACGCATTTTATTGGTCTAACTTTTAACTATCAGTTCACATATAAATAAAATTTCATCACACATTACGGGGCTTTTAATGTTACCGGCTCCCGGTATAATAGTTGTGATAGGAGGCTAGGTATTCCACGTTAGACCGACCATACCATCGACCGGATGCAGTCGTAGATTTGGTCGAAGACGGATGTGTCGCCATTTGCATGCGCGCCACGAGCCGGCGACAATGCGCACAAGAGACCAACACCAGAATAATGAATAACCTACACGGGGAACACATTTTTACACAAATATATAAAATTAGCTGCGGTGGAACAGTGTCACACAGATTCTTTTTACCTCATTACGGCAAAGTTTTTTTTTAAATTATTACCAGACCAGGCCAGACCAGAGAAAATTCAAAGATCGACTCCGCCGGGAATCGAATCCGAGACCTCCCAATTATAAGACCACAGCGCTCACCACTGCCCCAGGGAGGTCGTCAGAAGGAAGGGTTATGATTTAAGCATTATTTGTATACAAGGTGTTAGTTAATGTCCCTATCCTACCGAAACCCATAAGTTGGGGTCGGTGTATAGATACATGAAAAAATATCATGAGACGTGTAGCTCATATCCTGGCCAAGTTATGAGGACTTCAAAAATTCACCATAAATGTATAGGTGGCAGCCCTTTAAAACAGCTGATTCAATGGCGATGAACTGCCAACGATAAAACTATGAATGAATGTGTGTAGGCCTACAACGTACTACTTGTTATGCTATAACGTTGCGATAAAATATTCCAGATGCGATACCTAACCATTAATCGGCATGCAATTAAACCTGTAACCTGTAGTATTGTTCAGTAGAGTGAAAACCGATTAGAAATCTTGTATTTTTGCAAAAATATTCCAGACTACTTTCGGACTCCGTAAGTTAAAGTCCGTACCTACGTAGTCCATAAAGTGACTGCCGCCTCTTTCTTTGCAGGTAATTAATATCTCGTTAATTTGTGTTGTGGTTTTGATTAACAATTACTGTATGTGAATGAACGAATGAATGTGTGTGATATTTTTAATAATAAATCAATTTCAAAACGATACAATAATTATTATTATCGCTTGCAGTACAGTGCTAGTTTTAGTTCCTTTACCGATGCCGCGTACGTGGGCGTGGTTTGAATATTAAATACGTCGAAACACCGTAAGGGCGCGCCTTCACTGAGGACATTGTAAAAATCATAGACGTCGCGACCACAACGCACCGTGGAAATGTCCTCTGTGCACCATAAAACCTGCGATGCGACGATGTACTAACATTCTAGCGGTATCCACACTTCCCAGCGTGTGCATGTCAAGATGATTAATTACGATATCGATTATCTGATTTCCTTGATTCAGGAACCTCCTGTCCTTTGGGAGAAACCAGTGGAAGAATACAAAGATAAATTTCCAAAAACAAGCGTGGAAGGAAGTATCTAAATGTTTACATCTCAATTTTGAGGAGATGAATACGCAGTAGGTACTTTCTTTTGTGTTTTTTCTTGATGCATCTTAACGCAAGCAGAAGTAGTATTTAGTGCGGTCCATGTCTCACTAGAAAGTAAAATAATGGTAAGAGTTTACTCGTACGATGTCCTATGCGATGAAATTTTTCGTTGCGTAAACGCAACCGCAAATCTTGTGTGTAGCCTCGCCTTTACTCGCGGGGCGGAGTCAAAGAATTCTTGGAAATAGTGTAGGGGACCAAAGTGTTTACGTCTTTAGGAATTTTGCCTTTACCTGGGGAAAAACAACACAAAATACTTGTATTATACAAGATTTTTGCTTAACTATTTTTAAAGGAATTGATGATAATTGCGAGTGCATTTAATAATTTTGGAATCTAACAGTAACTACCAAATGTTAGGTAAATTCTTGAGATAAAAATGTGGCTTTTCAAATGTAACACTTTTGTTAATAAGTATTTTTTAAATTGCTACCTAAAGCAGTATTCAGTTTTTCATTTTACAAGTTATTTGCCAAAAGAAAGTCAAAATCTTTTTTCTTCTTCTTCAAGGACTTCTAGGGAATTTTTTTCGAGGGAAAACGGGTAAAATCAAAAGCATGAGTGGTAACACTCGTTTTGAACTTGTTGTTATGTCTCCAGTTAGGGTTTCCAAAATGTTTTTTTCTTAATTAATTAATTAATTTTGTATGAAAGTTTTTGATAATTAATTTTCACTTTTTACCACCGCCATTGTGTTTATAGGGTCAAAGTGCATGGGTGGTTGCTGGTAAGTTATACACATTAACAAACACCTTGTATATGTATGTATGACCATCCGTAGGGCCTAAACTACATTCGATTTCGATGAATGAGTCTGTGGATTCGTTATTATGGTCCGGGTTCATATAAAATGAACAAAATCAATACCTACTGTACATTAATATTACAATATTAATGTATAGTACGTAGTATTATGAAAAGAGCAACTGCTGAGTTTCTTGCCGGCTCTTCTCAGCAGAATCTGCATTCCGAACCGGTGGTAGAGTCATGACGTGTCATAAGAGCTACAAGTTGGCCTACATGAAATAAAAAAAGAATTTGAATTTATTCGGGTTACAGTTTTTAAACTTTTTCTTAGTTGGAATTCTACTAAGTCTAGTTTAGTCTAATTAACAACTACTACTACCTAAGTGGAGTTTACTCGTGTTGGTCGAGACAGGAAACTTCACACATAATATTATAATCTGAATTCTAAAAACAATATTAGGTAAATAGAATATCTAATATCACGTCAGTGCATTTCCGTTTATGTATTACAAGTTGCAAGCATATTGTAACAGTTTATGCTAATGCACAACATAATAATCTAATGATTATTATTGTATCGTAACTGCACTTTATAAATGTACCTATACCTAAGTAGCATAACATTTTAGTAGATAAATAAATGGGTAGTCTGTTCGACCTAAGGTTGATTTTAAGCTAACAAAGCAGTAATGACAGCTAGGTATCAATTTTATTATCGTTTTCGAATAAGAACAAAGGCGGACCAATATTGTATAAAGTACTTATCTACGCTGATAACGATTTGATAACAGTTAAAAATAGCTGGTCAAACACATGTCAGGTAAGTATAAGACAGGGTTCCGTACTGCATAGTTGAGTGGTAAAAAATTTTTTATTATGAACTAAAAGCAAGAATTATAAGAAACAAAGAGATGTACCTACTTATGCTGTAATTATTGTAATCTCTATCGCTAACTACGCATTGTCATCGCTTTAACTCGTTAAGTACGTATTTGTCTAACTCCTTGGAAACCTCATTTTAGAATACAAATAATTTTTCTTTCATCTGAATACTGAATGAAATGGCAGTGAGACCTAGACACCATCATTGTCTTACTCTAATGAGCACGAGTTTCCTCTCAGATTGAGAAGATTTGATGTCTTAGTTAATCACGCTTCATCACGCTGGCATGATATTAAGTAGGTATTCCGAGACGCTGGCCAAATTCACATTTGAGAAAATTATGGAGAACTCTAATGGCTTGCAGATTTCATTCACCGTTAAAACAAGTGATATTTAGTTGCTTAAAACGCATTTAACTCTGAACTCCGGGTTGCGTGACGGGGATTCCAATTCCATAACCTGAAGAGGAGATCGAAGTCTTAGCTTAAGGCTAAAAAAAATCTTGTTGATTCGTTATTGCATGCGGTACAATGAAAAACCAACAAACAAACACCCTTTCGAATTTATAATATAGAGTAAGGATTTTGATATACAGTTTTTTCTGTTACCGCTCTAATACTAATAAATGACTTTTGGCTCCGATCCAAAGAATTCGTTTGTTCCGAGAAGTATCTCGATGAAAGTATTTGGTCGCTGTGTTTCAGAGAAAGTTGCACATCATTCGAATTAAAGATTAAAACCTAACGTAGGCACCCAGTATGAGTAATGATCATTTCTATGAGAAGTAGGATTGTACCTACTGTTAGAGTTCTAACAGACGCTGTATTGTTACTGGGTAAGGCCGTAGATTTTGCCACTTTTTGTAAAAAGTAAATGTCCCTTAACTTGACATGCGTATTAAAAATCGAAGTACTGCGTAAATTGTTATGCAAGTATCCTAATTAGGTTAGGTAGTTCTTAAACTCCTATAGTGAATTCTTAAATTGAATGTATGTCGTATATTTAAATAAATACAATGACTTAAAACCGACCTTACCCCGAAATTTTGCCCAAAATAAGCTGTCTTTTTGATCCAGTCAAGTATTTGGCTCGTTGTAACTACATTATTTCTATTTAAAGTCCTAATTTACTATGAATATCTGAAATGTGAATAGATTAAGCAATTACATCCTGGGTTCCATGTATTTAAATATGCGTTTTTAAATGTTTTATCGCAATTCAAAATGTTGTCTCCTTATTTTCACTTATTACGTTACTATTTTGTATGTTACCAAAATTGGGCATCTAAATATTCAATAACTTTAGGGTAGTATTTTATAATGGCACGTGCCACACTAAAGATTCCGGCAACGAAAAAAAAAAAAAGAAACCGCCATTTTCTGGTCTGTGGAATCTTATCAAAGGTGTGCGCGTGTGTTTCGTCAGCAACTTTTTTTTGTGAATTTTGGTGATTTTAAAGGTAAATAACAGTTTTTATTGCACACATGTATGTGTTATACTAAGCTAAAGTGATTTATAAAAACATGATAATGTGTATTTGACTAAAATCGGCTCGCATTTAGTAATTATTCCTTTTTAAAACCTCAAAAATTACGCTTCGACGTTACTTTTATGTGACTTCTATGTTACTGGTAACGTTGATTGTTATTTAGTAACGTTGAAGTGTTGTAAAGGTTAATGTACATATTCTGCCAGAAGCAGATTTTTCAAAAAGTTCTTTTAAATAAAGAATGAGTTTAAAAGAAGATGAGTTAATTGAAACTCATCTTCGTAATAATCAGAATAATGTACCTTTATTTGATAAACAGCCAGAGAGTTTTGGTTACTAAATTCCATTGATGATAGTTTAAAAAAATATATTTTTCCTATTACTGAATTCTCTCTCTTATCTCTGAATGATCGGCGATTATAAAAAATGCTATACTTACAAGTTTATTACAAAAATCTCCTCCTTTTTTGAAGTCGGTTAAAATAAGTACGTTATGTAATCAGCCTTACAAACACTGTGTTACCTTTCACGTTACTTCTACGTTACCGTAACATAGGAGTGTCTATGTTACTCTATGTTACAAAGTGGCAAAATCTACGGCCTTACCCTACTATAACTTATTTTGTAGTAGCTGACGAATTCCGCTGATCAACTCAGCTTGTCAGTCGATCGGACTGAAGTTGGTACTGGACATGTTTCACAGATTATACTTATTGTTGCATTTCCGCGCCATCACCTCGTATCTACGCGATGGTCTGCCACCATAATGAGGCAATAAACCGTAATGAACTATTTTGTAAGATGTTTTTGGCACTAGAAAGTCTGGGGCTAAAAAGGGAATAAATTATTTATTATCCACAGCCTATTCACAGCCTCTACACATTCTCTACACAGCCATTTCAGTAATTACGCTATTTCGTGATTCGTCTAGTGGTAGTCACCCGCATCATCGAATCTTGTACGAAGCAGACCAAATCCGATGTGAAACACACTCCGTCGAATAAAATTGGACACGAAAACGACAGCGGCACAATGCACAGTGGTTGGAAAACCTGCCTAGAGTAGGTACTTCGGTCACTCACTGTGCCAGATCATTTTTTCCACGTACATCCAAATTGTTGAACCAACTCTCTTCCGCGGTGTTCTCACTAAACTTCAAGATATACCATGAGTTTCGATGTTGCGAATTTAGATGTGGCATACGGGACCCAACAGTGGTACAATAATTACTTTTTCCGTCTTTTCAGGAATTACTTGTTGAAGTACCTTCTTATTAAATATCCCCAATATTTAAGAGGTGGACCAAGAAGTTCCTGAAAAGCTGGTAACGTATGATGTTTAGATGGTGCCCAAATGTTCAAAAAAAAAAACCGGTGTTTTCAAGATAAAACTGCCGCTTTCCGGCCGTATAGAATTCTCCCGTCTGTTAGTTCTCTAAGTTGTCATAATGTAGGGCGCCGCCGCGGCCAACCATCGGCCTCAAAGCCTGACCGGTTGCCATCTTTGGCAGCGACCGGTTTGTGACCATAGGACCATACGCTCTCTGTACGTAACACTTTAATTCGCTGTTTAATAAACTTCGTTTTATGATCTTTTACCGAGACAGTAAGTATGTACCTACTCGTAAGTAGGTACCTATTTAATTTATCAAGCACACGCTTATGTTCACGACTTCGTGCTCGTGTTCTATCAAATAGACATACAATAACAAATGGGCGTTTAGATTTTGATTTTACTTGTAAAAAGTGAAAACGGTAAGATGGCAGTTACTTCGGAAACATTGATAGGTCCACAGAAAACAATATGACTTCCTTTAAATGCTGCCATTTCGTCGTCAACCGATAGCCCACTATCGGACCAGTGTCTTGAAGGGACTTCCACTGGCCACAGTTTTGCACCCGAAGGAATCTTGCGATTCCTTGAGACTCGTTTCTGTCGTCCGGTCACCTAGTGGGGGGTCTGCCAACACTGCGCTTTACGGTGCGAGTAGGTACTTACTTCATTCCAGAACCTTAAGACCTCAACGACTATCGGTTCTGCGAATTATGTGCCCCGCTCACTGGCACTTGAGCTTCGTGACTGTTTGATTCGTTGACTACGAGATTGTCGGTTACACTGATCCTACGGAACTCTTCAGACCTCATTTCTTGATTTTTATCATCCAGGAAACTTTGAGAAACGCTCTCTACTTTGCCCGCTGAGTGGTTGATTTTTCTTATGAGGCCCATAGTTAACCATCATTTAGGAGTTCTCATGATAAGGTATTATAGTCGTTAAGGTGACTAGACACATAACTGCAAGCTTTAGAAGCCTGCATGGAGAATCATTTTGTGAAAGCTTATAAAAGGTATAAAACTGCCCTAAAGTAAAGTATGCGTGTACAAATGACGTAAGCTTCTCACCTGCATATTTACACACCCATTCACTCATGCTTATCTACAAAAGCGTGCCGCATAAAAAAAATCTATACTTGTTCCGCTTGCACAAAATCATCATACAGTCGACCAAGCATAATTGTCATTTGCATTTACACATTTACACATTCTTCCTCAATCGACAGATGCCGCCATTACAGCACCTTAGAGCCCCAATGATTAGGTATTATTATCAGTTACTCAAATAATTTCTCTCGACCAGCTATGTCGCTACCTTTGGTTCTCATACTTCTTCATTTTTGATTTCATCACGCAGGGATACCCCGACTTTCTCTACCGCGTACTGTGTTATCCTGGGCATTTTTAATAGCCTTAGTTAGCGACCATGTTTTGGATCCATAAGTCAAAGAATTCACTAACCACTTTAAAAATGGTTGAATCAGATGTGATTTATTATTAGGCGTCAGGGTATATGGGTGTACTGGCATCCTCCCTCGCGCTGTCACTGGTGACTCACGAGCCACGGCGACCGGCGACGACGGCTGAATCACGGCACGCGTACTATTATGCACATATTGATGCCGCAGGTAACAGAATCGCTATTGTATGCTGGATGCTATTGTGCAGCCCAACTTTTGAGGTCCCCTAACCGATTGTTGGCGCCTTATACTGTGGTATTGTTCCGCGGGACGGACGTGTAGGTTTATTATTTAGATTGGAACAATAACAGTATACCTATATTTGAGTCCACAGACGTTAGTTGTTAGTTGCTTTGCCTTGACTGCTATAGGCACAAGTATGGGTTCAATAGCCGTTAATATAATTCTATAAATTCTGTTGAAAAGTTATATTAAAGAGGAGATCCATATTAATTAAAATAGGTTGGTATTGTAACTGAAATAATTACAATATGACGTTTTAGGCCTTTAGGTATATAAGATTATTTTAAAACTAGGTAGGTACCTACCTGCCTTAATGAGCACTTTATTTTTTATAATGCACAATGCACATTACCTAGATACATTTAACTAGATTAATTTTAATATAGTTATAAACATTCGTAACGTACATGAATAAATAATTATTATAACTACACATTTATATCAACAGTACCTAAATTAGTACTAAAGTACAAGTGAGTACAACTGTGTACCGTAGCGCCATCTCTATGTCACGTATGACGTCTCTACAACAGGAGTGGTGTGGTGGTTCGCGTTTTTTGCGGGGCAATATTATTATAAGCTCCATAAGTTCGAGTAAACTCAAGTTTCCTTTTATTTTAAACGTATTTTCATCATACCTATTCGAAAAACGAATATTGGCTTCAGAGGATAGCGGGAGCAAAATTTAATTTTTAGTCCCATGGGAGTTTTGATTTCTCTCTTCTGATTGGTCCGCGTTCGTGCTTTAGTATGTGTTTATTACTACTGCGATCGTTGCAGAAATTCAAAAAACTCGAAATTCAAAAATGTTTGAGCAGCTGTTGTTTTCGATAAGTCACGTGATCATAGAAGGTTGATACTCCTAGCTTTTTCTCATAGGGAATGATGAAAAATAGTGTGTGTCACTCGGGGCCAAATTTTTGTTCTCGGGCGGCATATATTGAATTCCTCGCTACGCTCAGGATTCTACTTTAGAATCCTTCACTTCGCTCTGAATTCAAAATAGCGCCCTCGGGGAACAAAAATTTTCTTTGTCCCCATATAACACAAATAACTATTTTGCATTGTTTCTTTGACGTGAAAAGAATCTCTGGCTGGTTTCTATGATAATATTCTTAAAATCCTATTACCTACCACCTGCCTTCTCCATCATCAGAATTGGTACCTTCACCAATTTGTCTACCAAGTGCTAGTCAAAATCAACCCATCGAATAGGTACAAACTAGAGGGCGTATGGGCGTATAGAGCTGAGTAGGTACTTACTATGTACTTAACTTCTTGCTCCAGAACGATACCGTGGTCCCTGTCTATATAAGCTATCTATTAAGTAATCATAACTATGTGGGCGAATGGTATTTAAAATCGCGTATGCAAAAACTTCGGCATGTACGCACAGTAACAAGACCATGACGTGAGATCTTATTATAAATTTTGCCATAATTTATTTGTTTAGATAAAACATCTGACGCGATTGGTGGGAGTGTTATGATTATGGCCGTACAATCAAATATTTGAGAAGGTATCGAAATCTGATTTTCATGATTTAGATAGTTTTAAATACTTACTAGTCTTACTACCAATAAAATACTAGATACATTTTATTAACAAACATACTGCAGTCATTTTTGCCTAACATTGGATGTGCGTTGGATCTTTAGTTGTGGACCACAACTTAAACAAATAAGTACTTTTCCTTTTGTTAATTTCTTATATTCGAACATTTCATGAAACATAGCTACATATAAAAAATAACAGTTATAAACGTAAAAAATATTTTTACAAAACCGGCTTCAAACGTTACTACAAAGTATATCAATTATTGTACCTATAAAATTTGAAGAGTTCCCTCGATTTCTCCAGGCATGTGTTAATTATAAATATAATTATGTTAAGATAAAGCTTACCTTTTCGTATTAATAGACTCGTAACTCTTCGTAAGGCTTCTCTTGGAGACTTCTGGAAGAATTTAGGCGTCAAATTAGGAGGCAGTGTTAGCGGTTTGCGCGCTGCAGAGCTTTCCCAGGGCACGGGGTGATCTGACGCTATCTTCGACGAAGTTGTTATCCTGTCGAGGTGCTCCGTTGAAGCTGGC
Organism: Hipparchia sbordonii; assembly: GCA_038048805.1. Lineage (NCBI taxonomy): Eukaryota > Metazoa > Arthropoda > Insecta > Lepidoptera > Nymphalidae > Hipparchia > Hipparchia sbordonii. The sequence goes on along the minus strand of CM076097.1, from coordinate 6,367,075 downwards.
CTTTAACAAAAACCAGACGTTATTGAGGGAGTCCTAAAGAAATCTGAAAAATCTTTTTAAGTAGGTTTCTTTTAATATAAATAGCGAACAAACAATCAGGCAGGTCACATGATGTTAAGTGATTGCCGCTGCCCATGAACATTTAGAGCACTAGAGTCATCAAAAATGCGTTGCCGGCTATTCAGGAATTTATTGGTCCACCACTTGAATAAGCTCATATTGAAAAGTGGGAACGCCGTCGAAGAGAGTTGATTCCACAGTTTGGAAGTGCGTGGAAAAAAGGTCTGACACAGAGGGGCGAGAAATGCTTCAGGCACCCAAATGGTGAGGGTGAAATTGCTTTCGGTGGCGTGCGGTGCAGTGAGGTGTCTCATAAATGTTTCGATTCAACCTGGCATTTAGAAGTTGTGGATTTTGTAACAATGGTGCTAAAACTGATCTATGAAGAAAGTTTAAAAGATTAGGACATTTCCACCACGAACCGAAGCGGCGAAATCGCTGAACATCTGGCATGACTTGTTCGTTGTATGACATGCGAAACAGGCAGAACTTTGGCCACCGTCTATTGTGTCCATATTGCCGACGTCGAGAGTACAACCTTTGTCGGAGTCAGGAAATACACAAGCGTGCAGGAGACACTTGTATAACTGTTAGTGCGATTTTCTCCTGCACGGCCATCTTGATGCACCCTCTGAAGCCAACCGCAAGTATTGGCCACTCGACATGTGGCGGCTATTTACGCGCTGGGTAGCCAGTGAGGTGACGAGTGTGGAGGCTCCCTATGAACCTGTTTTCCACACAATTACAGCGCTGTACTACATATTTATTTTGCGGCATCGCTAAAATAGCGCGGGAAAGAAAAAGATTCATAATCAAAACTCGGCGTTAAAACAGCTAGTTTTGCTTCTGTCATAAAATTGACAAGTCAGGCTGAAGCATCAGCGTTTTGTTTTCATTTTGCGACAGATGCCTCAAGGTTAAAACCACAATATGATTAATGGAAAAAACATGCATACTGTGGATGGTGGTAAAGATTGAAGAATTTGATGATAAATGTTTGCGATGCGAGAGCAGTGCTCGGAGCGTGTGCTTCGTGCAACGCATAATTTAAAGCCTGACACTATAAGATGTATGACCAAGGCACAGAATGTCCACGTACAAAGGACTGTATGAAGACGTTTACATTTTATACTACACGTAGGAGCCGCGTTGCAGTCGTCATCACACTGCATTGTGACATGCTTCCTAGTTTAACAACAGTATGATAACACTCTGTAATGCTGCTGCCGTCGCGCGTTGTCTATGTAAGCCTTATGCTTTCAATTTCCAATCATTTATTTATGATGGACTACTGTCACACTCATTCTGAGATCTATAGAGCGTGTCTGACTCTCTGACTTAGCCCGGACTTAAGTTAGAGTTAAAACGAGACACAAATATGCTTTGACATAAATCTGTCTCGTTTTAACTCTGTGTTGAGTCTGAGCAGAGTGAGAGTGCGGTCTATAGATTTCAGCCTTAGACCTTCATTAAATTATATTGAATTAGTAATTAACTAATTATATTTATCGTTATACCAATTCCTTAATGTGTTTTAATTTAGGAGTGGGTACGACAATAGTGCAACGGGTAGTGGGGTTCGAACGTGCGACCTTTCAGTTTTCAGTTCGCACCTTTAACCGTTGAGCTATCGAGGTTTGAAAATTAATTAAATTAACAAATAAAAAATATTACCGGTGTCGTTGTCTAGGATACCAGCCGCGTGGGGGTCCCCCTAAGCGAAGCAGATCTGCTCCCGTGCAAACTCCCGATGTGCCCATTACAGAGCCCCGCCCATAGCCTCCTAAAGTTGCGCTACTTCCTGTACAAAAACAAACAAAACTAGCAAATTCGATATATTTCATGTACGCTAAGTAGTAGCAAGTATATGCTGAGTCGAGAGTCTTATAGTAACTTTTCACGTTAACTTTCAATGTTATGTTAGAGCCTGAACCCTGGCGTAAATTCTTCATTGGTTTGACATAAATGCAAATTATGACACACAGTTAAAGTAAACTTGAAAAGTCACACTAGAGCCTCTAATAACGAAGTGATTATTTTCTTGATCTTATAAATATGATGTTCTTTTTAAAAAAAAGAAAAATTTTGCGCTTATTATCCAAGAAAGAAAAAAAGGGAAGATCATCTGTAGGGCTAACATACGCACCACGAGATTCTTTTTCTACCCATTATCTAATACAAATTCACAAGTAAATGGGTAGGCAAAGTTTTCTCGTGCTGGTCCTACTGGACTGTTGGGAAATTCTAAGCAATTTGCCTTTGCCAAGTAAGCAAACCCCAGTGCCTCCCACTTAAAAGTGTCGCTCAGCATTGCGCACAGTGAGATGGTCGAAAGTAGCCGGCTACCCCATTTCAAAACCTCGTAAGTGTGATTGACAAAATTTTACAGGGACCAAAAAAACATGTTTTGTAGATGGCTTAGCGAAGTAATAAATATATCCAATAAAAGCTTTCAAAGTAGTTAATTTACGAAACTTTAATTTCCCAACAGATACTGAAGAGTTCAGAGTTCAGAAGGGCTACCACAAATATGTTTTTTGGTCTCCTTTAAAATTTTGTCAATCACACTAACTAGGTTTTGAATTGGGATAGCCGTAGGTATTATTGCGAATAGTAAAACAGCTAACCTATAGTTTGCATAGAGTTCACAGTGTTGTTTCTTGGTGGTCCCGTGGAATTTCTTGGCGGCGTTCGTGGAACATCACAACCTCGAGCGAACACCGGAGTTTCTGGCAGACTGGCTGATGTCTGAAGTTGACCGCGCACATTGGACGAAGTTTCCCGATTTTGACGTTGTAGTGTTCTTCGTCTGGCGCCGCTAGCTCCAGTGTCTGCAAGTTATAAATAGTGTCAACAAGGAAATAAGAAAACGACATAATAGCTCGTGATTTCTCAATTACGCTTGACAGAAGTCCGAAAGTCTTTTGTGGGAATGGGCGTAATGTTATATAGGTAATAGAACTCCACAGTCCAGCATACGGAAGTGCCGAAGCACAATCAGTGCTTATCAATTGAATAGTTAAGTTGGTAAAGCAACGGTTACCCCTGTCGTTTTGTAAGGTATTTGGTTATGATAGTGACAGATGGTAGGTCTATCGAAACATTTGACATACCAGTAGGTAAAGTTCTTCTGTCCGTTGAACCACTTTTGAAATTACTATTTCTTCTGTTTTTATTATAGCTTGTCTCCATAGATCTCGTTTTAAGGCTGTTTGTGGTGTCGCGATGTGGGGGCACCGCTGGAGGTTCTGATGGCCTGCAAAATTTCTCATAATGAAAGGAAGTAAGACACCTAATATTCGAATGTAGTATGTAACTGTATGTAAACGTAGGTTTGCATCTTTTGTTTTGCATGGCGAAACGATTTTAAACTACTTACACATTGAAAATGAAAAGATGGTATATATGATCCGCTGCGAATTTAATTGAAGTTCGTTGATATTCCAAAATAAATGGTAGTATGTATGTATTAGGTAATAAATTATAGATATGGATATGTGAAATGCAGTACAACTTTGTTGATTTTACGGCATGCTGCCTTGGAAGCGGTCAGTGAAGTTAAAACTTAAACTATAATAAAAGGAACCACAAGTGCCTTTTTAACAGCTTATTGTTAGTAGAGTTGGTAGTACAAGTAAAGTTGGTGACAAAACGATGTAAACAATTTTTTCTTAAATAAAACTAGCCTAACAGATAAAATCTCTCTGCTTACTGAGTTAGGTAGGGTTGCTTTTCTTTTCTTTAAAATCGATACCATGGTTCCTTAGAGTAAATTTCTTTATTTCTGGTAGTTTAGTATACGTCTCGCTGACCACTTCCATACAAACAGCCTGTCAAAATTATATAGGAATATATGTAAGAATATTTTTCCGTACCTTCTTCTGGATTCTAAAGTGGGTGTAGGCAGAGTGTCGGCCTTTTTGCCGTGTCGTCTGTCTGTGGGTTGCATTATTTCTGTGTATTCATCTTCCACCTCTTGTACAGGAGAGGGTGGTAAAGGTGGGAACTTCGGAGATTCTGGTGTTTGTGGTAAGGGTCCCATTTCGTGACCCATACTTGGTGACGGAGGTAATTGATTGTGCCTATACGGATGTTCTACAATTTGAACATTAAGAGGGAAATCGCCTCCACTTGACACTGCAGAATCAGAGGACGACGGTTGCCGCATTAAGCCGACTGGCACATCTTTGGCACTAGTTGACTTATGCATACTATTCGACCTTCTGCTCGAAGATCGCTCTCGCCTCTCTATCGATCTCTGATTCTGAATTTCATTATGGCTTGATGATTTTTGAATATCGTGTCTTTTTTGTTTATCCCTAGAGCTATAACGAAAATGTTTTTCTAATATATCTTTAGATATTTCATCACAGTACTCGTCCTTATGAATATTCCAGTCTTTAGGTATGTATGGGGTAAAATGTTTTTGGTCCCGACCTTGGCTAAGTATTGCGCTTATATTATTTTCAATCTTGCGAAGCGGTGAAGTCTCACCGCTTGATTCTGGTTCCCCGCTTTCTTGGTCTTCTTCTTCCTCAACGGTAGTTATAAGAGCTTGACGACTAGCGCTGTTGCTGTCCCCTTCAGCTCCTAAACTCGGCAACGATATAACACGAACCATATTCGGAGGCACAGTTGAAAGCTCACCAACGGTTTCATTACATTCTGACGGAGGCGTTTCTTCAACTTTACCCTCTTTTATTAGAGACTGAATATTATCAAACGTAGAAGAATATTTTTTAAAATCTGTAAATCTAGCCTGCGGAGACAATTTGTTCTGGATACTATTACTTTTAGATCCAATTGCACTTTTATCACTATTTACTTGTCTACTTTTAGGACTATGTGCGTAATACTCTGGATTTATGTACCTATCTTGACCATTATTGAGGTCCAAACTTAGTCTCGACTTAGGTGACATAATTTCTTTACTTATTCTAGAATTCGGAGTACAAAGATCAATACTATATCTAGAATTTGGAGTGTTAAGCTCTCGACTTAACCTCGAATTTAGGTCAGCACTATACCGTGATTGGGGTAAACTTAAATCCGAACTTGGCCTAGAATTATAGGAACCGACAGATCCTGACCCACTTATTGAAATGCTGGAGCCATCTATGGATTTATCGATGCTCCTATTTAAGCTATGACACTGTGAGAAGTTATTAGTACTAGATTGTGTCTTAGTACTGGCATTTTTATTAAAAGCTGGTAATTGTTTTCGATTCTTGCCCTTTCTAATGACGTATGTGCCTGAAGCAAGATCTTGAGGTCGACGAAGTTCTGGTTCTGCATCTGAAGTTGGCGACGCGATAGGGTCGCACTGAGATATTGGAGGAGGCGGAGGCCAATATTCTTCGCCCCAGTCATCGTCTAAGCGTTGAGGAATGGAACTTGTGCTCGAATGTGATTGGTCTCCAGATTTCCTTCGTCGTCTTCCTATAACCTAAAATAATAACCATTAAATTAAATAATAAATAAACATAGTATGTAAGGGCTGACTAAATTTTCTTTTGAGGTGTCATGAGTTATTTTAGTTTACGAAGCAATTAGCAAACTTTGAGTATGATGTAATTGCATTCATAATTTTTATACCTTTGTGCTTCCTGGCGTGAGAAGAGGATCGTCACCATCGAGAGACACTTCCCAAGCTATGGAATTGCGTTTCGAAGGTGTGCTGACAGCGGGCGGCGGCGGCGGGAACGACTCTTCCAACGAGTCGTCCGAAAAATGTTCTTCTTCGTTGCCCCTGCTCGAACCGCGCAACTTGCAACCGTCCATCACGTCCTCCGATGATCCTCTACACACTTCTCTATGCCTCTCCATAGAACTGGCGAGAGTACGCGGAGGTAATTTACTCTTCGGCGACAACATTTCCCCATCCGATCTGCTGTCCCTTTTGAAGTTCTTTTTATCGATGATCTTGCTGTTGGAGGGAGAAATTTTATACGTCGGGGAATGCGACTGGCGATTGTACTGGATGTTTGGTCCAGGATAAATTGTCACCGGATGTTCATTGTACGGTTTATCGTTAAATTCGCTAGAGAACCCCATGAATGGGAATACTGGTGGATTTTCGAAGCTAGGAGATCTTTTATTAGTGATAGACGCCGCTGAGTGTCTCGGCGGGAGCCAACTTGGGATGCTTTCTGGATAAGGCGGTCGCGCGCCGTGCTGCAGCGAAGAAAATTTGAATGGAGGCGCCGGTGGTTGTTGTAACTGGAAACCATTTGATTCTATATTATCCTTTTCCCATCCGTATGGACGTTGATGTCTAGTCTTCGGCTGAAAATTACAATAATTGTTGCTAGTATAGACAGTAATTTTAGACTAAAGTAGCAAAGCGAAACGTGCAACCACACCTTTTTGAATTCCTGTCAGGCGAGAACATTTATCGACTGATTGGAATCAAAAAAGTTGAGGTTCAAAGTAAACTTCAACCTAGCACAAGCTTTATAGATATGTATGTAGATTTTTTTAATTAAAAAAGAAACAACAACTAAACGTACAATTCGCGAGGAGTAAGCCGAGCTTGTATTCTGAGTGATCGGTGATGAAACTGGGTATCAAACACCGATTCAATCACGAAGTTGATTTAAGCCGATTGTCACTCGCCACTATCACTTTATCAAATGCAACGCTGAACTTACGCCTTGCGGACTGTAGGCACTTAAGTAGATCTATCGATAGACGTTCTTTTTACATATTGGTATTCACTTACAAAAGTAGTTTGCGTCGCAGTTGTAATCCCATTGACGCTTATGATAGAGTCTAATTTTTCTTCAGCGCCGCACTTTTCGACGGAATTTGTACGTTTTGCAGAATTTGCGGGCGATACTCTGTAAACAGGGAAAATTACTGAGTTAATATTGATATCGAAACACCACTTATTTTATGTTGATAACATGCTTACCAATTACAAAATGTATTTATGTCATTGTTATTGATAAGGTGATGCCAAAGTTAGGTAGGTATAATACTAATTAATATGTGAAATTAAGTATGCATAGCTCTTTCATTTCACGAGGGCTCGTGGCTCATGGTTGTGTGTGTGTGTCGTATCTCTATAAGTGTGAGCGAGAGCTTGCTCGCGCCTGATCACTCCCACCTAGGCTTCTGACAGGCACGCACACTTACGCAATATGCATGTACACGACGTAGCCACAAGTAAAGCGCCCGTAACTTCGTGAGATAAACGTACTATGTCAAGTATACAAGTAGGTAGGTAGGTATCTGTAATTAATGTGTGGCAATGCTATTTACATTGGTCAGACGATAATATCAAAAGGGTGACTGGATGTAGATATGAAAGTCTGGACCGGCTATGTTTGGTACTTTGCGCTCATTAGGAAAGTCTATGTCCTAATATAGTTAAGGCTAATCTGTTGATTGTAAAAGATTGAAACAGTTTTCTCAATAGAAAGTAACCTAACAATGCTCTTAAATTGTGATTTACCTATTAGGTACTTTGAAGAATTAATAGTAGGTAAATTGTAACATAAGTAAGTATTTTTAAATCCACGATTCGGCACACGGTGAATAAATTTATCCTCACATTTTTCCTAAAATCAGTTTCGTTGCGATTTGATTTTAAATGATAAATAAGTTTTCAATTTCTTATTACAAGAAGACATATAGGTTAATTCGTGGTTTAACGAAATGGGTAGATAGATTCTCTATCTTCTATTCAATCTCAATCTATATCTACATAATATAAAACAGTTGACCGGTGGATTTGAAATTTGGAGATCATGGAGTACCTACCCTAGAGGTGCATTAATGAGGGATTTGAAATTCCTTCCCTAGAGGGGTGAAAAGGGGTAGTAAAGTTTGCTTGGAATGCGTCAGCTTGACAATTGACGATACTTACTTAGGCAATAAGGTTGAAATAATTCTCTCCGCTTCTTCGGGGGGCGGCGGAGAGTGCGGAGAGTGCGGCGACGGTGGGTCCGGCGGAGAGCCCTCCTCGCGCTCTTCGGTTGGTCGAAAGCCCAGTGCGAACTTCGCTCTGAAAATGTGAAACAAAATAAACTTATTATCATTTTTAATAAGAAGCTCATCCCTCAACCATACTTACTTCTTAAATAGGTAAGCACTAATATTATAAATGCGAATGCGAAATGTTTGACGTTCAAGTGGGTCTTCCTATGCTAAAATTGGACTTTTATAACTACGTTCGCAATCCATCAAATGTTATATGTAAATGACAGGACGTCTATCGTTGCAGATGTTGATTAGATGTAAATGCCTCACCTTCTGCCGTTCATGCTCATGTATCCATCGTCCTCGGAGGTGTGACCGGCGAGCGGCGAGTCGTCGTCCGTGGCGGGCGTGGCAGGCGTGGCCGGCGTGGCCGGCGTGGGCGGCGCGCGCGCCTCCAACGACCGCGGTTCCCCTTCGTCGTACTCGCTTAACACCTGGTCCAGGAGTTCCAAGGAACGTTGCACGTCGTCGCACCCTCTGAAAAATGCAATAGTTCAATTTTTAGTCAAAGGTTCCTGTCGCTTACTCTCTAATTTATTGATCGAGCGTTCCCTAAAAAGTACAGGTACCTAGTCTGTGAGGTTAGACAATATTATCACATCACACTATCACACTAATATTATAAAGCCGAAAGTTTGTATGTGTGTGTGTATGTTTGTTACTCCTTCACGCCACAACGAATTAACCGATTTGGCTGAAATTTGGAACGGAGATAGCTCATACCCAGGATTAAAACATAGGCTACATTTTATCCCGGAAAATTACAGAGTTCCCATGGGAATTGAAAAACCTTCATCTACGTGGACGAAGTCGCGGGCATCGTCTAGTTTATTAGATACGCATATTATAGCCTGGCTTTAGCCTATTGTAGATATAAATTGGAACTGCCACTATATATTTGACTCTTGGAGTGTGCATGGTTTTTTACCCTCTGCTTTGGGTTTCTGGCCCATCGCATTTTGGGTTCTTCTAATAAAGTAGGTAGTAAATTTTAACCTTTGGCCACTACGAAAGTATCGTTTGAACCAATCAGCCTAGTGGTCCTGCCGAGATGCTCGCACAAATAAATAAACAGACATTTACAATAATTATACAAAAGCCTGCCTGGATATAATTTAAAACTGGCCACAATGCTTTATTCAAATGGGACTGAATTTAGTCTCGTGGCCGCGATCCATGCAATTGTGTAAATATCGACATTTTGGACAAAAACATTTTTCGTGATTAATGGATACAGAGTGTAAGGGACATGCTAACGAAAACTGAAGCCAGGCGCTCCGTACATAACTCTGAGTCGCCCAGTGTTGGAATATTCATCGTTCATCGGTTTTTTTTCGTGATTCAGCTGTTTATCAAAAGTTCAAAGCTTATTCGGCTTATATATCGCGCAATAGCTACTACGCGTGTAGGTATCGGCGTTCATTGTTCATGTTACATTGGGCAATCAAAAATTGCAATATCGGTAACCCAACATTTCCGAGATTAGTGACATTTGTAATTTCATTGTAGGCATTAATGTTACAACCTATTCACAAAGTTTTCCTTATGGGACAGTGTATACAACCTAATCTTTTTATACATCATTTTTTTATTTATTTTTTATTCGATGACAAGATAGTCCTTGACTGCGATCTTACCTGATGGTAAGACACGATACAGTCTTATATTGTATGGCAGTATAGAACCCATACCCTTAATCTAATTCTACACGCAATCGTGCCGAAACGCTAAATCGCTTGGCGGCATGTCTTTGACGGTATTGTGGTAACTAGCCATGGCTAAAGCCTCCCACCAGACGAGACCAGAGACTATTCAAAAATCATAAATTCCAAATTACTCCCGCCGGGGATCGAACCCGAGACCTCCCAGTTATAAGACTACAGCGCTTACCACTGCGCCAGGGAGGTTATCATCATATTTTTTGTTAAACTACGATATATTTCTATCTCTAAAATCTTTACTCGCGAAAATTGTTTTCATAGTAAAATGTTTTCCCACTCATTTATAGTTAGTTAATGGACGCTAGACTCGCTTGAGCCGAGTTAACGTTAAACCAATTAGGAGGCAGAGTCTAAGTGAGTAAATGGCTGAAAATTATTACCCTTATATTATAGTGGCTATTTCTCTATTATAACAAATTATATTAATATCGCTACGGTTTCATAATAATTATCTTTTATTAAAAGCAGTTTTCAGCTCTCTACTCTATATAAGATTTACCTCTTCGAGGTATTTATTTTTATTATTTTACTCTATGTTTTGTTGTGCGTATGTTAAATAACATAATTTAATATGATATATAATAAAAGTTATTGACCAAATATATAACAAAAAGGGGGGTGGGGGGGAGGGGGGATATTGCACGCCTCTTAACTCCATTCAAAGGACTGAACAAATGAAAATTTTGGAAAGCACACGTAGAAAATACGCACACGTTACCAACGTTAAAGGAAAATCTAAATCCTTTAATAGGTAGGTATCAAGGAGAAGGAGACAGTATGGTTCATCGCATTCCAAGCAGCATCCGACATAATTTACTCGCATAGTAACAGGACGAGGTCGGACGGCCAATTCCCCGAGATAATGTTAAATTGAAATCATTTCCTTCACGACGTTTCCTCTTACAGCTCCATTAGAGGATAACTATGTAGCTCTATTGAGTTCATCACTCACAATTAGTTACAGTTGTTAGTCTTAATTGAAAAGCTTTCTGTTCGAATAAAAATTTAAATTTATTTTAAGTTAATAAAAGGTTTAATTTTAATTAATTTAATTTTAGTTTTTTTTTTAATTTTAATTTAATATTAATTTATCTAAAAATAAGAAAGGTGACTAATTGTGACCGTTTAGCTTTAGACTAGAATTGGCAGTTTTTTGCCCAACGATTAAACCTTGTAATACAGACAGACAGACGCAATAAATAGCGACTGTGTTTTGATCTGCATCTTCATAGATGATCAGTGTATCAGAACAGGTATTTTTCTAACAGATTTAAGTTTTTCTACATATTAGGTAGAAAAAATTAAATCTGCATCTGAATTACCTAATCAGAAATAGAATATTATGATAATCAAAAATCAGATTTGATTAGGTTTTTTATTGGTTTAAAATGAAGCTCTCATAAAAACATTACATAAATAAATAATAGGTATTTAAATAAAAATAATAATACAAAAAAAAATCTAGCTTTCTTTAGTAATTAATATTATTTATTTAACTACTGCAATTTCGATATCTTAGTTCAGTTAAAATAACTTTAAGCCCAACTGGGTACTTAATTGACAAAGTTTAGTCCAGTTTAAAAAGTAATCGGATTCCAATTTCCAGACGAACGCGTTCGTATTTGCAAAATTGGACCTTTTCAATTTTAAGTAAGTTAACGTAATACTTCTCTGGTTTCTTAAAATTAATTAGGTATATAACGAAGCATCGTTAAGCAGTTACCTAGGTACAGTTAAGTACTCGGCAACAAAAAATTTACACATGTCAGCTTCGTTTTAAAAACAGGCAAAAATTATATCATACTAGACGATGCCCGCGACTTCGGCCGCGTGGATCAAGGTTTTTCAATTCCCATGGGAACTCTGTAATTTTCCGGGATAAAATGTAGCCTGTTTTAATCCTGGGTATGAGCTATCTCCATTCTAAATTTCAGCCAAATCGGTTAATTCGTTGTGGCGTGAAGGAGTAACAAACATACACACACACACACATACACATACAAACTTTCGGCTTTATATTAGTGTGATTTCCAAGAGAAGATACTGAGGAGAAACAAATTGTTCGACAAAAAAATCGCGAAATTAGGTCTAATTTTTAAACAATTTGCATTTATTTTCAATGTGTTGCGCATATTACAGAGCCTAAATTTTTATATAAAATTCCTATACATATTACTAAGAGACGATACAGCTATTTTTTTAAAATTTAGAATACATGATGTATTTGGCGCTCACTACACTATAGCATCTGTCGCGTTTCACATGAGGTTTCGGATGTTTTATTTCATCTATCGCGGGGACTTTTTTCTGGCATTCTGCGCACTGTTAATGCCAGTTTACGGCTCTACGTTTGATCTATGGCAAGTTTTTGCGTAGGGTAGGTTCAAGTTTTCACTGTCTGTGTGGAGAAGACGCTGTGCTATCTCGGCGCGTGCACGCTCGTCAGCGGGGGTCGACGAACGGGGGTGAACCGGGGGGGCGTTTTGCGCTTCCGCCTCACTGCACTCATTTCCGTATAAACAGTGCCTACCTGCCTTACTCCACCAAGAAATAGACCTACGGGTTACCTATTATGACTGCGTAAGTCACATTTTAGTTACATGCAACACCTAACTTGATTTGGTTGCTAATTACGATATTTAATGTGTCTACTTCCAGCAGGCTATTCAAATAAAACTAACTTCCAAAGCAAACTTACTTCACACCTTTATGTAAATAAGGGATAATTTGAAATAGTTCGTAACACAGAATAAGATGATAACTAATGGATAGACGTTCGCTACTATTTTGTATTAGGACAAATGTCATCAACTCACGTTCCAAACTCCTCTATTCCGTGATAGGTAAACCTAGATGAAGGTAGTTTTATTTTAGTGAATAGCCCTGCTAAATGTTGTGTGAAAAAAATATGTCACGAAAATAGGGATTAAGACAGGTGAACTTGTTGGCTAATTACGTTATTTATGTGTAACCCAGAATGTTGTATGAAAAAAAAATTATGTCACGAAATTGGGGTTTAAATGGGTGAAGTTGCTGTGGATGAAGTAATTAGATGGTAATTTAAAAAAAAGTTGAGATACCTAATCAGCGTAAACCGAGCGGGTTAAAGCGAACGCAATTCGAGGTCCCCCTGCGAAGTTTCGAAAGTGGAGGAGTGTGGGTGAAATAAAACAAAGGCACGCGCCCGTCGCGGCACTCATGCTGAGTGCTGCTTTGTGGAAGCCCGGGCGATACAATGTGGTACGTACACCGACACGTAAGCCCATCCAGCGCACAGCTCCCCGCGTTAAAGCTTATTACTCCCGTGACATACACTGGTATTTATAAGACATAAAATTTAAAAAAAACATGAAGAACTGCAGCAAGGAATAATATACTACTGTCTACCGAGAGAACCGCAGGCTACTAGAAAAACTGCCCCCTGATTCTGTAACTCAGTACCTATCAACGACTATAGGCATTTTTTTATCCATTGAAGGTTTGAAAAGAAATGTCATTTACTATTTCATAGTAAACCTTCAATGGATAAAAAATATATGTCAGTGGCTTTCATTTTTTGATAGGCACTGAATTACAGAATCAACCCCCCTGCTCAGAGGTTATATTTATGTACCTAATGTAAAAAGCCCTAAAAAAAGGCATCAAAATCTAGTAATTTTTTAGGGAAAATAACTTAGTAAAAAAGGTACCATAATAAGCATCAATTTAGAACTAGAAGTGATACGTAAATAATAATAATTGACTAATTAATACATAGAACCCCAGTGAAAATCAGACCATTAGTTTTTCAGGGTTGTGAATTTAGGAACGCACACACATAAAAACAATTCTTACGTTACATATTTATTACGTATTATAATATCGTCGCCATTCTGTAGACAAATATTTTTCTTCTTTGAAAATTACGCGTGTGTGCGTTAGGAAAATTTAGGGAAGGAAAGATAACTATGGCGTAAGTCGTAACATCAAAGTTTTGGTCACGTAGCAGTCATATTTCCCCCCGGTAATTAACCTGGACCCTCATATTTATTACTCGGGTCAAATAGTGGAAAAATACTTTTTCTCTTGGTTCATCTTGAAAAATCTGTAGGTCCGAGGCAGGAAAAACTTATTTTTCAAGAAAATTTAATTGGTTCAGCCGTTCCGAAGATTAATACCTAAAGTCTGTAAAAAGTAGATTGATGGATAAAATGTTTAAAAACAATGTTTTGCCTGTTATGTTATTGTTCAAATATTAATTTGAACTTATCTATACATACAAATTAATAAGCTACCTACTAATTAAATAAAGCAACAAAGATTCATTCACACCTATTTTGTGGGTGAAAAACTTTAACGTTTTTTAGTGGGTGAAAACAGCTTGAACACGCGGGGATCATTAGAGATGAACACTAATGAAGCTCTCGATCGCTGCAGATGTAAGGCGCCTCGGCCACGATGTCGCAGTCTCCATTCGTGTGCATATAGGTACATTGTACTCGAGAGGTTTCTTTATCTATCGATGAGCGCACGGAAAAATACTCGTACCTACTAGCAGAAATGTATCCAAAGATATTTCAGGTTGCATCATTTGTATAGAGAAAGATCGTTAATTTTATAGGTTTCGGGGGCAAGTAGTATGACATAAAGGAAGTTTTTTTCAATTTTTCACCTTCGGACACAGTTTCTGTTGCCGATAGAAAAAATATCCAAAAATATATAAATGTTATCTAGAAATGTAAGTTTCATTCACAAAATTATAAAATATGTTTTATATTTTGTTTCAAAGTTTTCACTTTTGTTATCTAGGTATGCTACAAATACGCAAATAGATCGAAACGGTACCCCCCTTGACAATACGTCATCATGTCTGTAGTTTATAGATCATCCGCTCAAATAGTTTGCAGTACGCGTATTAGGTATTTTGTAAATCATGTGAAAATCGATAAATACATACACAATTCAATCATTTAGTACCTCATTTATTTCAATTATTTTACAGCAATAAATCAAAATGGTCATTTTATAAACATACTATCATCACAATACAAACATTTAGCGCGATGCACTAAAGTAAAGCCTTTCGACATGAACCGAAGGCCATTTTGTGTCGCTTTACAAAGCGTGCCAACCATTTGAGTGAACGAACTCACTGGCCACCTGACGCCATCAGACGGCGTCTAGCGTTTACGCGCGAAAATTTAAAATGCATTTAAATGCATTTTATTGGTACTTATCGGTTGAATAAAATTTTAGTAAATTTTCTAGTAGTAAATTATCAGCTTAGGATCAAAAGACACTTTTCAAAAAAGAGTTAGATACCCTATTGTGGCACGCGCTTCACTTTTCTCACATAAGCCCTAGTTTACGGAGCTCGTACACGCTCACAGCTGCAGAAATGCATATGAATGTGTATAATCATCAGGTTTATTTTTACCTTGTCTCTGTTTTTGGATTCCAGACTATCTGTCTGGAAATAATATGGTCTTCGTTTTCGTATATTAAGATATACAAGAACGAAGACCATATTATTTCCAGATTTCAATTTTATTTATTTTTATATTTCATACACAAACCACAAAGTAGTATTTGTAGAAAATTCATAAATTATTAAGTGTAGACTACTATATAACTAAGAGTACCTACGTATAGACAACGACGTTTAAAAAGCGCAATTAAGACGTTACTAAATGTCTTCACAGATCTAGAGTAGTGATGAAGAAAAAGTTTATTATAATATGTCACGACATTTATGAGCTCCAATGACTCTACATCTTCTCTATATATATACGATAAATCAATAAATTTTTAAATATAGCTTTACAAATCACAGGAAAAATCTAATAAAATTCTAATTCCCGCTTCTACCTTTTTACGTTCAGCATTCAGCGATATAAAAAAAAAGTAAACCAAAATATATCGGTTATGGATTTTTCACTGCGGCATTTGATTGAGAAAGTATGGCATAGAACTCCGTGCAGCGCTGAGGGCTTATCGAGAGCTGGCGTGAAAGCGGCTCTTCTTTCAGAGGGGTGCTTTGTGCCCGCCACTACAACCACTTCGTAGCATAGTAGGTACATACATCCTTTAATATGAATAGTTATAATGAATGCTGCACCAGACGCGTCGACGGGGTGCTATTTGATGTGACAAATAATACTTTTTGTTCACGACGGCACGCGTTTTAAGAGCCTGTCCCGTGGCTATGTAGCCACGTACTTTAAAGATTGTTCTTCCTTCTTTTGAGAAGTATAGAGATGCATCTGTTTTTTTTTAGGTTTGTTGATGTACTATTTTTCTAAGCTCGTATTATTTATATGGTACTAGCTGATGCCCGCGATTTCGTCCGCGTGGATTTAGTTTTTAAAATTGAATTTTCATTTTCCGGGATAAAAGGTAGCCTAAGCCACTCTCCAGTTCCTTAACTATACCCATGCAAAAAATCACGTCGATCCGTAGCTCTGTTGCAGCGTTATTGAAGGACAAACCAACAAACAAACACACTTTCGCATTTATAATATTATTAAGGAAGTAAGGATTTGATCGTAGTGAGTTGTTTCCTTTGTTTAACAATGATAATTAAAATTATGAGCGTTTATTATGTCAGGGTCAGTATTAAGGTTGTCTGCCGAAACCGGCTCATAATATATCTTACTTACTGACAATATAATCAGCTTGAATAGCACTTATTTAAAACGAATCACGAGTTTGTTATCAGGTAGGTAAATCTATAAGTACAAAAAAAAAATTTGCCTGTCTGAGATTTCGAAATGATATTTAAACTTTAGTTTAATCTATGCGGACGAAGTCACGGACATCATCTAATTATTCATATTCAAGCTCTATATAAAAGCGTGTGAAAAGTCAGGGAAGCATTAGGTATATCTATAGGTATTTATTGTACGCACTCTATTATAAGTTAAATAGTATGTATACGTTTTTCAATTGCGTAAAATCTTCCTAATTATTTATTCATTAAAGACAATTGAGATTTTACAAGAATATAAACTACAAAAAGTTATTTATATTCGATTCAGCTGCTATTCTTTGTTTTTCGTAATATATTTTTACTAAAAAATCTTTAAATTGATGACTAACTTTCACTTGGAAAGGGTTAGTTCACCCTTTGTTATTTCCCCTTTTATGATGATTTCGTACGCTACCTCAGTTTTACCCTGACAACATATGTCAGATATGAAGTTTGCGTAGTAAATGTATCACTATTTAAAAAGTGATGTATATCAATATGCTATAAGATATCAGCTGTCGACCGCTTTTTCGGGCGATTTTAGACCTTCAAAATCTTCAAAACTAAGTACCTACCTATTTTCTGTGTTTACTCTACGTATTGTTTCAGGATCTCCTCGTTCCATCAAATAATTTTGTCATAACACATGTGTGTCAGTCCGTCTGTCTTTAATCCATCTGTAAGTTACAGCCTTTATATTCGAACGAAAACGTTACGCTACCGCTACTTACCTACTCGTATTTTAGAAAAATTTTCTTTATTACATTTGTAAGTAATTTAATAATATAGCTTCATTTTGTTACGACACTTCATAAATTCTTTGAAGAAAATTGAGCTATTTAGTAAAACGTCGTTGGTCCTCGCGAACCGGTCGGAAGGAAGCATCAAGGACTTGCCAATAAAGCGCGGCGGCTATAACAACACCTCGCTCAAACAACTGCCGGAAGCGATTTCACCCCCTAAGAGCGTGCTGTAAGGTTGACATTTCAAATAAGCACTTTATATCATCGGCTGCAGCGGCTTAAAGCAATTTTGTGAGTCAATATTGAACTTTCCAAGTCTCGGGAACGATGTGTCCCTTTCAAATAAATCAACTACCGGATTACTCGGCCAGTTCCAAGAGGTTTATGGTATCTTAAATATTATGGAACTTTAACATACAGAACTACAAATTACCATTCGATACTTTACCTAACATAAACAAAAGAAACACACATACTTATAAAGTCTTTAAAGTAAGGTACTTTAAATTATTAATTCGAAAGTGTATTTATTTTTTTGTGTGTTCTTTTTTAGTTTGTTGGTTGAGGTTTGCCCTTTAATCATGCATCAATGGAGCAACGGATTGACGTTATTTTTTGCATGAATATAGTTGAGGAACTGGAGAAAGTGAGACACAGGCTGTTTTCCTGAAAAAAAAAAAACAAGCAGCTCGGAATTTTTAAAATAACCTAATTCCATGGGGATGAAGTCGTGGGCAAGAGTAGGAAATATTTGCGTAGGTAAAGTAATTTAGCTCTGGGATATTTTCATTTTTGTGAGGATTAGTTCAACTTTAAAAACTCAACGGTGTGTTTGAACACAAATCCATTGTGGATTATGGATATGTGCGGAATAGAATTTTGAAAGCATTTTTTAAGCTATGTAAATTATGTACCCGTATACCAACCAAATCCTTTTAAGTTCATCTATTTAGACTTGAAACAATTTGAGGCTGCTGAAATACATTATTTTGTTCATCCACTAAACTCTTCTTTTGACTACAAAAACCCGACCAGAGAAGCCTTGGCTGCCTCTAGTTACTACACGCATTAAGTAGTAGGTATTTCACGCGTCGCAAACATGGCAACTAAGAAGTAGGTACGTTAGCCACATGTGTAGTGAAAATGTCTTAAGACTTTATTTGTAACGCAATTAACTAACCTTCGAAGGGCTCAGAGGCCCTAATTAGGCAATTAGCTGAGGTTTGACACAAGTTTCGTCCTTTGTAACAAGCTAAACAAGGTGCGATGCAATATTCTCGCTGTAATACTATAAACCAAGGGCTATTAAATAGAATAGTCAGTCCACAACATTGTAAAAGTATAATGATTTGTAATTAGGGTCATCGGAAAGTAGAATTTGATTCGATCAATGAGATCGGAACTTACTTCCCAAGTTAGGTAAAATCAATGCTGTGGAAAAAGGTACAAATAACATACCTATTACTTTCAACTGAGTCTTTAGAGATCCTATATCTTATTACTTATGATAGAGACAAGTGCTATCATAATAATTATTATGAATTATGATAGAGACAACACCAACTGCAAGAGGTTCTGTAAAAAGCGACCTAAGATTGGAGATGTTAATTTTTTTTGCCCTTGACTTCGTTTTCAGCTGATGGTAAGTAACGATGCAGTCTATGATGGTAGTGGGCTACCTGGGAAGGGTTTATGACAGTTATCAAATTGAACCCCTTATCGGTTTCTACATGTTGCGTCGTCGTAACGGAACGCTAAATGGCTTGACGGCTTGACTTTTGATATTAGGGTGGTAACTAGCCACGATCAAAGTATCCCACTTGACCATACCAGAAGTATTTCAGAAATTATGAATTTCCAAATCGCCCTCGTCGGGAATTGAACCTGAGAATCCCCACCTTAAGACGACAGCTATCACCACTGCGCCAAAATGGTAACAGGTAAGCATAAATAATAATAATTAAATGAATCTCTTAGTAACTAAGTGATAAAACAATTCTCAGATCATCTTAACGAAGATATACAATCACGAGGTAAGACTGTCTGATGTCGAAATTCGTATTGTTTTAGGAAACAACATGAATAATTTAAATGCTAGTACAGCACAGGACACGCAAACCGACGTTAGGTCTCGGATTGGTGTTAACTAGGCAATTAGCTGAGATCTCAGCTCGCTGCAAGGCGTGTCGGAACACTCGTCAAGAAATTACGGCGGGCTAACGATCTTTTGAAGGCGAAGCTTTTTCCCTACTTTTCATCTAGTAGCAGTATTTAAGTAAGTTTTATATTAAACTAGCTTTCGCCCGTGACTATGTCCGCGCGGGGTTTGGTTTTTAAAAATCTTTTTGTTTTTCCGGGATGCAAGTAGCCTATGATACTTATTAGGCCCTCAAAAATGCGCATTGAATATAACTTATAAAAATATTTTTCAACACACTTGCTCATAAAATGGCTCCCGGTTCACCGCAATTAGGCACACAATGACACCTTTAACTCAAACTGTGACTTTTTATTACCATTATTCACAATGTGAGTTATAGATTTTTTTTTAATTTTATTGGTTGAGTTGCTTTGTTCTTAAAAAAGTTTCTATTACAAAAAAAATCCTACCTATTGCCAAGATACCTATTGCTTGCTCATTTCATAAAACTTCGTATTTAAATAGATAATTTCAACTTGTACGTGTTTAATAAATAAAACTGTCACTCAAATATAACTTTTGTTTTTTCTGTAATAAAGAAAACTGGAAATTCCCCATTTTGTACGTGGCTATAAGAGAAAAGCCAAAAAAAAAAAGAAACCTCATTCTTTTAGTCTATGGCCATTAAAGGTGCGCGCGCATTCCGGAAAACTGATGAAATCAAATAAACACCTGAAAAGGCTGTATGGTCGTCGATCTTTGCCTGCCCTCAAGAGCATCTCAAGAGGGCGAACAAAAAACAACATTAATTTTTCCCGCCATTGCGAAAAAATTTTCACAACTCGTTTTCACTGTTTTGTATCATAATGTACTATTTTAGTATTATTTTCTTCACAAGTGTGTTGAAAAACGTCGTATGATACACGTGTATATTGATGATTACCGTCCTCGGCTACCTTAAGACCCTCACCTGACGGCTCGGGTCTCAATAGCGCCTCAGCGGTAATCACCAACTTTTACACTTGTACCATAATGTACTAATAAGTAACTAACTTTTGCATGCACCTTCTCTACTTGCCTGTTATAATGTATGTAGGTACTTAGTGATATTATTGCACACTAAATAACTGAAATAAATTTTAGTGAGTTAAAGGACTACATCTTTATCTTGGTTTGAGTGGTTTCTACCGTGTGAAACTTTACTTATTTATTTAAGATTCATGGTTAGAAGTATAAACCAAGATTTAAATTTGCTATTCAATCAGTACCTTTTCATTATATAGTAGGTACGTATAAATGCAATGCATAACTTCTAAGAAGATAATTTAAGAGATATACACTGGACAGCAAATAAACCGAGCCACCCGCTACCTTGGCACTCTGATTCGAGTTTCTCAAAAAATATAAAACTTACAAATATCACAGTTATACCTACAGAAAGTGTGTTTCTTGATGATGAAAATGAATGGAAATTCATTAGGATTAATCAATTAATTGAGTGTTTATTGAGGATTTTACAAAGAAGAGTCGTTTTCCAGTCGTGTTAATCTTTCGTAATCATAAAATGAAAATTAAAATAAAGTCAGAAACAAAGAAAAAATTAAAGAAAAAGTTTTTGGTTAGTATTCAGTATTCCCTCCCCTTGCTCGAATAACTGCCAGCATCCTCGTATTCATTGACCTCACGAGCCTGACGAGGAATTCTTGAGGGATTGCATTCCACTCCTCTTCAATTGCGATTCGGGGCTCTGGAAGCCTTACTGGACCAGGTACCCGGGCTCGAACCCGACGTTTCAGTTCATCTCATAAGTGTTCTATCGGATTCTAGTCCAGGCTTGGAGCTGGCTAGTCCATTGTACGAATGCCGACGTCGCGTAGATACTGGGCCACCACATGAGCAACATGAGACCGTGCATTATCAAGCATCAGCTGTATATTCTGCCTGATATATTCTGCGTAAGGTACCACATGGTCTACCAGGATTTCAGTAATGTAGCGATAAGAAGTCAATCCAGGTGTACGGCCCGTCAGTTCGATGAAAACTAACGCTGTACATGCGGTTAGCGAGATGCCGGCTCAAACCGTTACAGATCTTCCTCCATAAGCGTGAGCGTCACCCTCCAGGGTGAGTCTACATGGAAGTGATCGACGTCAGAGAGTATATCGTCTCTCTGGAGAACGTTATTCTCAGTGTTGCATCGAGCAAACTGATGCTTATGGAGGAAGATCTGTAACGGTTTGAGCCGGCATCTCGCTAACCGCATGTACAGCGTTAGTTTTCATCGAACTGACGGGCCGTACACCTGGATTGACTTCTTATCGCTACATTACTGAAATCCTGGTAGACCATGTGGTACCTTACGCAGAATATATCAGGCAGAATATACAGCTGATGCTTGATAATGCACGGTCTCATGTTGCTCATGTGGTGGCCCAGTATCTACGCGACGTCGGCATTCGTACAATGGACTAGCCAGCTCCAAGCCTGGACTAGAATCCGATAGAACACTTATGAGATGAACTGAAACGTCGGGTTCGAGCCCGGGTACCTGGTCCAGTAAGGCTTCCAGAGCCCCGAATCGCAATTGAAGAGGAGTGGAATGCAATCCCTCAAGAATTCCTCGTCAGGCTCGTGAGGTCAATGAATACGAGGATGCTGGCAGTTATTCGAGCAAGGGGAGGGAATACTGAATACTGACCAAAAACTTTTTCTTTAATTTTTTCTTTGTTTCTGACTTTATTTTAATTTTCATTTTATGATTACGAACGATTAACACGACTAGAAAACGACTCTTCTTTGTAAAATCCTCAATAAACACTTAATTAATTGATTAATCCTAATGAATTTCCATTCATTTTCATCATCAAGAAACACACTTTCTGTAGGTATAACTTTTATATTTGTAAGTTTTATATTTTTTGAGAAAATTGAATCAGAGTGCCGAGGTAGCGGGTGGCTCGGTTTATTTGCTGTCCAGTGTAGTTTTATAATATGTTGTTAAATACAGAATTTATGTACCGTAATACTCGCCCTCTGTGATTTGTTATTATATGACAATATTTATGGTCAACTGCGTTCGGGGAGAGTTTAATTTTCGCCCTAAATCATTAGCGGTGTCATCGAAATTCTGTATGCGAGGCAGTGAAGGGAGAATAATTTTAAATTTGTGTTGTATCACGGTGACATTTTCATTTGGGTATTGTTGGGAGTTTTCTCAGTAAAATGAACGTTTTCCTCGCTGATGCGGCATGCATGTAAATGTGATTAGCGTTACGTTCCATAATGCTTGTTGGATACTAATTAATGGATTGTACAATGGGTTAATGATATCATTGTAATGATACATGTCAACAATGTAATATTGTACTTGATATGTTTCTAGTTTAATGGTAGTTAAAACTTGTTGATGGTAGAATTGAAACGTTTTCTTTAGATTTTGTTTATTGAACTGAATCTTTTATAAGCCTTCTTCTGCTGGTCAAGGTCTCTTGCATGGACTTCCACGGCTTCGAACTTGCGCCGCCTGAATCAAAAGTTTCACCATTACACAATGATTTTCATTTATTTCTTTTGCTAAGCTTCTTCGCAGCAGAAGCTGCTTTTCAAACCGGTGCCGGTAGAGTCATGACGTGTCATAAGAGCCACAGGTTGGCTTACGTGAAATAAATCATTTTGAATTTTGAATAGAATTTATTTTAATTTTTTAACTTAGCAGTATCCTCATATATTCATTCACGCACTCAAAAAAATTAACGAAATAAAATTCGTAGCCGTTATCATTGCAACCATAGATGTGCACCGCTGAACATACCTAATCGTAGATCCCTTGTTTAGTATTACTACAGAATACGATTTTAGGGTGAAATTTATAGACCGCACTCTCACTCAGCTCAGACTCAAGACAGAGCTAAAACGAGACAGAGTTATGTCAGAACATATTTGTGTCCCGTTTTAACCTCTATCTTGAGTCAGAGTACGCTCTATAGATCTCAGCATTATAACGCTCGTGCCCAGCGACTCGCTCGAAACTGTCCGTCCGTAATATGAATAACTACCTAGTAGTGTAAATAAAATTGATTTATTATATTAGTTACCTAAATCGGTTTAATCTGTACGGCGCGATGGAATGCTGTCGCCACCCTATCGATCTGAAGCTGTGCCAGACGACGCGCCGATGCAAAACTATTATTTTTGTCCGTAAACTTTTGCACCACGTACAACCTATTACTACTCAGAGACTCTACATCCAATTCTTGTATGGGTTAATTAAAAAAATACCGTTAACAAAATAACCTTTTTGCTAGACACCTATTTTGTGCAGCTGAATGTTATTATGAGTTGTACATATATGGCTTGTGCAGTGTAAATTATAATTGGACAATTGTATTGTAGTGTTACTGAAACTAGATTAGTACCTACGTTAACGAATTAGGTCAGTGCGCTTGACACATAACTGAATGTGTCAGCCATTCATCTAAATCCTAACGAGACATAAATTACACTGCTATGCCTACCAAATTATTATTCCATTGTTACATGTCATAATAAAAATTTATTGTGTCGTAATGCTTTCTCAAAAGTAGCCTAGAATCGTATAAAACAGCCTAAAAGTACGAGTATGTCGTTATAACAAGATTTTGTGAGGGGTTCTTTTATGAAGAAGGGTCTAAATCCAGTATCAAATACCTGAAATGTCAATCATGCGCAAAATTATACGACTCGTAGGCATATTTTGTATGTATCGATATTCCTTGGGGCTTTTTCTGCGTGGTTATTAATTAAATAAAGATTATATGAATCACAAGATGATGAGCGCGACTTCGTCTGCGTGGGGAATCCATTGAATACACCATATTTTAAGATACACCCAAACAAATCTAATCAGTGGAGTCTTGAGATGATATTTTGAGAAGTCACGCTAATAATAATAATACAGTTGCAATAAACGTAGCAATAAATATTCACGGCGACAACGATATGCCTACACGAAGTAAATCGTTGCTTGAAAGCGTGAATAGACTTTTGTGAGTAGCTTTACCTTATAGCGAGAGCATTGTCAAATGCGGAGTGATAGACAAAAACTCATCAGGAGGTCCACGATAATAAGCACGGTCGCTTTGATTCGCTAGCTTACAACGCTTTATGCTAACTGCTTTCGTGTATTTACGAGTCATTCAGCATACAGCTTGGGGAAAAACAATAAGCGCGTATTAATAAATAATGTCGTCGCCCTTGCCGCTGCAGTTGCCATGGCAGGGGTGTCGGTAATAGGGACGTTAACACCTTCGGTTGTAACGAAAGTAGAGTCAGATTTTTTTTTATATCTCAGCCAAGCTGAAGTTGACTAGTATCCTTCTATCACCTCCAAATAAGCGGAAAGCTTATGCTAGGATTGCCTATGACAATAGTACAACAGGTGGGGTTCGAACCTGCGACCTTTCAGTTTTCAGTCGCTTTTAACAGTTGGACTATAGAGGCTTCAAATACAAGCGAACGGTCTGCTGGTTTCACATCTTTACAAAGCTGGCAGCTAAGTACCGCTGAAACTGGCATCTCTTCTTTTTCGTAGTGATTCTGAGCGAGTTTTGTATCTGACAGGGTATAATTTTTAAAAAACGTTGCCGCCAAACTATTTAGAGGTAGAGAAAATGGTGAGACTTCCATACAGCCCGTTTCCACTTTAGACTGCATAATATCACTTTGAATCAGGTTAAACAACAACAACAAAAAAAACAAATATGCAAGGTTGTAAGTTACACTGCTCGCTTTGAAGGTTCGACTTCAGTGAGTCGACAGAGAAGCTTCGTCACATCACTAGTCGAAGGGTAACAAACATTAGGTGAACGCTTCCCGACGATACGCGGAGACTTGCCGGATGCTGCGGCATTAGTATCGTGATTTATTCGTCTGGCGTCGTGTGTACTTGTCTACGTTAATTCCCCCATGCTGAATGGGGCGCAGTGACCATTGAGGTCTTTAGTGAATTTGGACAAAAGTGTTAAACGTCATAAATTAGGATCGATGCCTACGGGTCGGTTAGGGTTGGACGGGTACTGATGATCCCTAAATCGAATGTGATATTTTTAAGGGGTCTCCAGAATAACTTATAAATAAAGCTCAATTGAAAGTGTCAATAATATAGATAAAAAATCTAAGTCTACCACGCTGGCCAAATGCGGATTTTGAGTGAATTCTTCACACACTTTTGAGAACATTATGGAGAATCCTCAAGCATGCAATCATCCTCACGATGTTTTCTTTACCGTTAAAGCCAGTGATATTTAATTGTTTAAAAAGGACATAACTTCGAAGATAAGTGTCTGAGATCAACCCCCTTCCGGCGTCCCGAAAAGATATTAATTAAAAGTAGTAAATTCTGTTGTGTACTTAGTAGGAGGTAAGGTAAGTACATAGGTAAATTTGGTATAGTTCTTGCAATTCACGAGGGCGCGCGACTCAAGTTTGTGTGTGTATCGTATCTGTATAAGGGTGAAAATATGCCAGAGATGCCTCACTGCGATACCTCGCGGTCGCGGTTTAGCTCGCTACCTCGATGCCACCTCCATGTAAAACAAATGTATGCAAACAGGCGAGCGCGAACATGCCGAAGGATACCTCACTGCGATACATCGCGGTTCACATCGATGTTTCTCGGCATGTTCGCGCTCGTCTGTTTGCATACATTTGTTTTAAATGGAGGTGGCATCGAGGTAGCGAGCTAAACCGCGACCGCGAGGTATCGCAGTGAGGCATCCTTGGCTTGTTCCCACCCTAAGTGGGAGCGAGAGTTTGCTCGCGCCTGACCGCTCCCACCTAGGTTCCTGACAGGCACGCACACTTACGCAATGTGCATGTACACGACGTAAACACAAGTAAAGCTCACGCGCCCTCGTGAATTGCAAGAACTATAGTAGTAAGTAACAAGCAATGAACACTTGTATTATGACGTAGTGTAGTCCCTTCGTTGTCCGTACAAACAAACGAATTTGTAAGGGTGTAAGACGTCACAAATCAATATAATACAATCACAGCAGCTTAGCAGCCCATGCCCTAATCGTATGGTTCCCTCTCAAAGTTGCGGTCCTACGTACGCCGGTGGCACTCTTTAAAAAGCGTTGTGCAAAATTTGATCGCACCCCTGATATGGGGTTATATCTGCAGTTAATTATCTGTGCGGGGCTCGGAAGGGGGAAGATGCGAGCGCCAATTTCTCCCCCCTCGTCAGTCAGACGGCAGACCCAAGATCCGTAGGTATCTAAACGCTGAGCCCTTGCAATTACTTTTAATTAAACTAAATGGGGGAAACTGAATCAATACATGCTGTAAATACAAAAACAATTGCAACGAAGATACTTTCGGCAATATTGATTTTAAATGTGTGGCGGCGCTGTGGTATACAGTAAAACACTGGAGTTTATGATTACACCACAGTACTATTAAATTTCTAAGTAATTTTTTAAGTAGATGTATAAATAAATAAAATAATAATAGAATTTAAAGGAAAAAAAAGTAATTTTCAATGAGGTCATTAATAATAATAATGTACATTTCGTACCTATAGATATGTATTACTTAAGTATGAGTCGACATTGAAGACACTCTGTAGAAACTAATATCTAGTTATATGGTTTCAAATCTTTGAAACCATATAAAAAAACTATTTTTTTTTTTTCGGAAATCATACTGAAATGAAAGACAAAGATTTTAGAGTTTAGGGCGTACCTACAAAATGTTGTAGAGTTAATTTTGAGAGATTAGTTAAGTCTCAAAAAAGAATCGAAGCGCTAGATAAACCCCTCTTAAATAAAGAATGATGCTATTTAGGAAATAAACTCTAAAAATAGCTCAAACAATAATCCTGTGTCGAATAAAAGTCTCAGTTCAAATAAACTACTATTTATGAAATAGGTTTCCTAAATAGCAGTTCATACTGTTTCCGAAAACGTTACATTTTTCATACGACCGCTTTCGAAGGTATCGCGGAAGCACAATTTTAGCTCAAATTGACAAGGTAAAGGAGATCGCGAAGGTATATTATGTTATGTACGAAATACTGAAAGTGGTGTAAACCATTACGCTAAGAGCGAGGTGACGTCATAAGCTGAGAGTGGCGCTGCATGCGCCGGGAGCGGTTCCTGCCTGAAGCGGATGAATTAAATTAATCGGCCGCTTGACGGCCGGTGCTAATGGAAACACGGAACGACCTTGTATAACGGTTTTATAAGTGCTTGTCATAAGCCGTTTTTAGTAAAATGCTTTTACATGACGTTTATTCCTGATATTAGCTAGCAACCTTGTAAAGCTGTAGTCCGTTTAAAAACTAATTTACTAATTACTAATTATGTCGTTGGTTTCAAAGTGACTATTTGTCGTTTGACGGACGGCCGCAGGCACTAATGGAAACACTTCACGAATTTATTTTTTACAAACTTTTTACATAAGCTCGTATAGTTTTTGCAATTCACGAGGGCTCGTGAGCTTTACTTGTGGTTCGTCGTGTACATGCACATTGCGTAAGTGTGTGTGCCTGTCAGGGGCCTAGGTGAGAGCGGTCAGGCGCGAGCAAGCTCTCGCTCACACTTATACAGATACGACACAACACAACCATGAGCCACGCGTCCTCGTGAATTACAAGAACCATATCTATTTTTTGCACAAGATAAATGTTACTACTATGTTCATATTTCAATATTGGTACAAAATATGTATTTTCAGAGTCTACACAATGAGGTCTTTCATTTGATCCATTTATCTCATGTTTATAAATTCTTATCGTAATTTCTTTGTCATGTTTGCCGTAGTGGCTCAATAATGACGTCATTAAGGTTATGAAATTTACACCGCTAAGAAAGATCCAAGGGCATCCCATTTATTTATAATGTAATGATTAATTTGACAATTATTATGAGTTAATGATTGAGGAATATGTCTAAATGATAGTGAACACTGTATCAAAATCCGTTGCGTGGTTTAGAAGTCAACGGAGAAACAGACGAAAACAGCGACTTTGCTCTATACTATTTAGAGATTAGAGATGAGATAGAGAAGAGATGAAGTCTGTTTACGAGTATAAATGGATATGTGCCCCAGGATTAATGCGAAATTCCTTTAATGCACATATTATTTGTCGTACAAACAGTATATTATAATGAAAACAAGACTTCCATTAGGTATTATAATTGATTTGATTACGTAAAGCAGCAAATACCAATTGGCACGTAGGTTTCTTATAATTCCTATGATACACCTACATCAAATAGCAAATACGTTAATAATTTAATATACCTACGTTTTTAAGTGTAGGCAGAAAATACATAACACTATTATCTACTTTATCTATTTTGGTACTAGTGAATGTATAGGTGCTGGAGAATACGCTAGACTTTAGCCATACATAAAATGTTGCTGCTACAAAATAGGAAAGACATCTATTGACGAAATCATAATACATACTACCATAAATTTAGTGTAACGAATACTACACTTTTAGATTTACTACGGCGGTAAGTTTCCTTAACGAAAACCGTTAGTGACCGTAAATGGCGTTAATGACATCCTATTCTCTAATTTGTTAGACAACGCCTATTTTATTGGAATATTTTGGTTAAATTAATCGATATAAGATAAAATGTATCGATCTCGTTGATAGTACAATAATTGGCTTATTTTACAGCGTTGTTGATTCGGTCTATAGCATTCTCAAAAAAATTGGGTAGCTTAAGATAAAGTTCTATTTCTTTTCATATTCATTCATTATTTTTGCGAACAATGGATCGGCGTGATTTTATCCATGGTTAGGTATAGCACTCGAGGACTTGGAAAACCAAAAAACTCATAAAAAGGATGAGGTCGCCTAATATATTTTTTTAATAGAATATGTTTACGTATTCACTGTATATGTTAGACATTATTTAACCGTAACCTTTATTAGGCAGTAGCGATAGACGAACTAAAATCACTTTTATGTATATAACGAATACCAAGAACTCTACTACATAATTATTTTGACGATATTTCTTTCGTTCTGAAAAAAAAAAACGAAGTCGTAAATTAACAATTTCGTTCACTAAAAAGGCTTTTCATTACACATGGCAGTCGAGTGATATGAAAGTTTTCAAAGAAATGTTAGGGCCACATTTCGTGCTGAGCTCAGTTGTTGTTAGGTCGACGACACTGAAACATTCACTAGGCTTTGTTGTGGAAAACAACCTGCACGCAATCCTTGCGCTATCGCACTGGTAAAAACGAAAAAAGATTATTGTAATTAACAGGAACACGTACCTAATATTCCAAAAATTACCTACTTGCTTTCGACACTAATCTCTTTTTTGGTAGATATTATTACGTTCCAAGAATATGTACGTCCAAGAATATGTGCGCTTCGCATTTAGTTCAGTACTTAAATAAAAATCCTCAATTCGTAACATGTAAATAATTACAAGTATAATAATACATAAACTTCGGTAAATAAACCGGTAACATTCAACGGAATGAATTTTTTTACAAAATCCGCTACCTACATTTTCTGAAGCCCCGATAAGGCGTAGTTGGTAAATTAAAATAATACGGATTGAGAAAGCTTGTTTTCGGTTATCGATGAAGGTTATTTAATGAGTAAATAATACGGGATTCGTAACCATTTTTTAAGAATTTTTAATATGTCTGATTAGGTCTGTATTGTACCGTAACATCTACGATTATACCTGTTACACGTCATGAATTCGGTCTGTCTGTCTGTTAATTTTTACGATTCATCCATTTGTAACCTCCAAAATGGTCGGTCATATAATGTTTTATTCCAAAAACCAAACAGTTTGATAGAGATTTTTAAAAAACCTAAATCCACGCGGGCGAAGTCCAAGGACTCAACAAATTGCATTTCTTTAATTATTTCTCATGTTTACTGAACTTTCTTCGAACTTTCCTTATAAATTCCTACCATGGATTGACTAAGGAAAAAGTCTTTGTTATTTAGGATACCTTATCTTCTTATTAGATAAGACGAAAATCAAAGGATTAAGGATGGGTCAAATGTGGATAGGATACAATGTTCCAAAATTCGCACTGCGACAGCCACAGTAAGCATACAATATAACAATAACTAGTCTAGGAGTAGCTACTGCAATAAACGAGAGGAAAGGCTCCACTTGAGTGCTAGCTCGTTAGGGAGGGAGCTTAAATTATGCCACAAGTCTATGGCCACTCATAAATTGCGTAACTTGCTTAAAATGTTACATGTGTTAACAGTGTCGGCACCATTATTTTTTCAAATAAAATTTTAGGTTAAAAATATGTTTCTCTGATTTTCAGTTTGTATATTTTAAATCCTATCTTACTATTCCTACTTCCTACTTACCTTTAATAAAATTAATATTATAAAATGCTAAAGTTTGTGAGGATAGGTGAATGTTTGTGTTACTCTTTCACGCACAAGGAAGAAACTGATTTGGCTGATATCTGGAGTGGAGAATGGAGATAGCTCAAGCCCAGGATTAGCACATTAATAAATAATTAAAAAAGTATTTTCCAGCCGAATATATTTGAAGTTTTCAGTGCATACTCGCGGTTTAGTTTGAAATTTTCATTAGTCATTCATGTTTTAATTCGCTTTGTGCATGTTTATTTTATTGGCCAGGCAATGCAAGTTCTAGTGGGCAATAAAATGGTTTTTATTAGTTTGTCTAGTGCATGGTGCAATTCAAAGTTCAGTAGCTTGTATCTTTTTTTAAACTGTAACTGTTTTTTTTATTTTGAATTTTTTTAAAAATCATGTTTCTAGTTTAAAGCAATAAAAGGATAGGATCCTTCAAATTTCATTATCATATCCTTACTAAAAGCCTCAATCACTGACTGATCATCGAAACCTACAGGACACTTTCCGGTTACCTTCAATAAAATTAGGGACGAAGTTAGGCTTGTGCCTCAAATATAGGAATATAAACCCGAAAATAATTAGTTTCAAATGTCGCTATATAACCTACCCTAGCTACAAAATGCAAAACCTTTTATGGTACTGAATCCTTTCAGGGTGTGAGTCCACTCGCACTTAGTCTTGTTAACTCTTTAACAAACACCTCGATAGCTGTTTTTACAGAATTTTGTCGCTTCTTCTTAATCTCTTTTATTGCTCTTCTAGCACAGTTGTGTTTACAATGCTTGCTTTCATAAGAATCTAGCCCATTGCTTTAAAATTAAGATGCAATTTATAATAACTTGATGAGAAAGAAAAATAAAAGGAAGTATTTGAAGCTCTACAAAGATACTTAAAAAAGAAAGGTAATATTCGAAAGATTATTAGGTTTACAATGATTTTATCTAAGTATATATCTTTTCATAATATAATCCTATCTAATCTCATCTAAATCTTATCTCTACGCGTTCTGTACCCTTACACTATTACATATTCTGTGCCCTTACTACTTCGTGGCTACAACAAAACTACAATAGAAGAATAAAATCATTCAGTCACTCATCCTACATAACGAGTATCAACTTAACAAGGAACAAACTGCTAACTGTAATATTATTCGGATCATCCAATACTGCTACGTAATCCATTTTACGAAATGTAGGTAGGTAAATATTCAGTAAGAATTCCCTCCCCAACTTTCCCCGATGTCTGCGGCTAAGTCTGGCGCACCAGGGGAGAGTGGGGGGGAACCTTCACTTTCGATGTGCACAGCGACGCCCGTTGACCTTCTCTGTTATAATATTTTCTTAATCGATACTTATTTTAAAGTTGAAATTGTTCTTGTTTAAAATTCAACACTGGCTATGTCGACTTCGGATTTTATTCGCCGGTTAGTGCCAACGCTGTTCTCGATCAAATCACGATTGATGAGCGAAATAGGGTTGATGTCTTTGTTAACAATGACAGCTACATATTTTCTTTGATTTCCTAAAGCGCGGCTGCAACCCATTGATCATATCATAATTCTGATTTATGCAATTACTAGCTGATACCCGCGACTTCGTCCGCGTGGATTTAGTTTTTTAATTCCCGCGGGAACTCTTTGATTTTTCGGGATAAAAAGTAGCCTATGTCACTCTCCGGCCCGTAAATTACCCCTATGCAAAAAATCACAGCAAGCCGTTGCTCTGTTGCTGCGTGATTGAAGGACAAACCAACAAACCAACAAACCAACAAACCAACAAACACACTTTCGCATTTATAATATTAGTAGGGATGTATAAGTAGGTTATTTTTGTTGTTGTACAAGAGTTTTATCTCATCAAATTTAATTTTTAATATTCTCAAAATAATTTCTGTTAGTTTATATTTGACGAGTTATTGATGAATCGCCATAAAATAACCCAGCTCAAAGATGATGTTTGAATCTATGGTCTTTTGATTTCAGCACCGTTCAACCATTATGTTCTGATTTGAGCCTGACGTAGTGAAAACATTTATTTGGGGACTTTTATCAGGTGTTTTGGGTGAATCAATATCGGCACATAACATTAATTCTCTTTCCAATCGGATACGCCGATCGTTTATTCCTCGGGGCTGTTTAACCTTTGTGTCAGCGATATTAAAGGTTTTTCAGGTATAACATAATGGTGTCTGGCCAGCGACAGGCCCGTCATCCCATTATGGAAATTGATAAGGGGGTGAGGCGTCTAGGCTACGCGTATTTTTAACCGCCTGTATTGATAGCCCCAGTTTATAAATCACCTCTTTTGTAGTGTAGTCTGTATCGATAGAGGGTATAGAGGTCAGAATTAAAGCTTAAAAAGTAAAGACCTATTTTACGATGACAAAAAATATTTTAATGGTCTTTTTGTAGGTTGAATTTGATGTTTGGCAATTATTTATTAATGTAGGTGGGTTTAGTAGCACGTATCAATATAATTATACGTCCGATAAGTCTTTGTTTTCCCTCTGTTTTCTGATAACTCTTTTATTTCCCTGGATAAAAAGCATCCCATGTCTGGCTTCAGGAGGAAAATTGGACCAAATTTCATCAAGTTTGGTTAGTGTAGACTACCTAATACCTACCTAAATTTTACGGGCTACCTAAGCTATGTTAGGTGACGCTTTCTGTCAATTTTGTTTTTACGAACCTAGGGTGGAACACCCAAAGGTGGAAATGACATTGGGTAAGGGATGTGCTAAATAAGATGCAGTTTTTTTGCCCTTGCGCTTGACGACTATCAATACTGGATAGCACTGATGAGGTCTAGGTTGGAGCGCGCTTGCCTAGAAGATGCCTATTCACTCTTAGAAACACGGATGCTGGAAGGGTATTGGAAGGGTGATCTTTCGAAATCACGGGCAGACATTTCAATTTTATTTATTTGTATATTGCGTATACCTATTCTGAAAATATGGCCTAGAAATCGTTTCTAGGTTCCTAGATCTAAATACACCGAAATCAATTTACGTAAAACCAGCTTCCATCAGATTAAAATCAAGTAACTCTACAATTACATGACCTGACAAAATTCTTTCAATATTATAAATACCTGGTCAACGCAAAAATAACCTTTATGTGTAGATATTATGTAAAACTGCTTTATGGATGACTTAGAACACTTTTTCTGATTGAGGAAGCAGCTAGTAAATCATAGCACGCCCTAAAAATGAATAGGGAGGGTTTAGAGGGTTGACTTTTTATGGCAAAATATAAGTTTTTCCCATTTTCAGTAAGAATAAAGGTTTTGCTTACGTGACAACATTTAGACACAGTTTCGATTTTATAGAGTAAGTACGAGTAGATAAGTTTTACAACTTTTTAAAGTAAGACAATTCAAAAAAGGTCTCTGTTCCCTAGACGAAAAACAGTATTTGTACATCTTAAGTAATTTAACGTAAAGTTAGTTAGTCAAGTTATGAAACTCAATTTTATTTTAGGTCACATTTCATAATATATTTAAGACATATATATAGAAATATTTTGTGAAAACGCTAGGAGTAAATAAATCAATATTTTTAGAAAACCTACTACTGTCTATATATTATGATTCTTTAAGAGATTAAAAATGATCCCTAAAAAAAGAGAACCTTTAGGACACTACAGTTAAGGGGCAGATTTGGGTACTGAAAGAGAAAGAAATTAATAATGACATCATTTCGCAATTATTTATAATATTATGTATTAGAAGTGAACCCAAGCGTACGCCGGAATAAACGATAGAAATCCAAGAACAATAATAATTACGAATAGGACTTCATACTATTCGTTTTCAGTTTACTCGCAGACAGAAGTACCGGGATTCAGTGGGGTTAGTATAAGATTTAACACGATTGATCGTATTCGTATACTATGGCATTAGCGTCAAAGTAAAATGAACCATAACTACATTGCATTAGAGCTCAATTTCGTGCATGCATTCTTATACTTTTACGTATACCGAATACTCTCCAAACTAAAATCGGTTGTACTGAATTTGTGACGTAAAATCAATATTTTTAAGGTTTATTTTACTTTGACGCGAAAGTCATAGTATACGAATACGATCAATCGAATTAAATCTTATACTAACCCCACAGTTCCAAGCTTTGCGCGAGTGAAAGGTACATCCCATGAAGAGGGTAACATTTGAGATCCTAAACAAATTGACCGAGCCCTCTCTTGGACGGATTCGATCAAGTTGTCCTTTTCTCTCGCTACTAAACAAGTTGACCTTTACAAGTAGGTACCTATATCTACTTTCTACTAATTTGACAACTTCTAAATTATTTCTCACCATTTGTTGGTGGAATGTGTCCGATATCAGTCAGATATAGGGTCCGATTGATAGAAGATTTACGACTGCACGTTGGTGTCTTTCACAATTTATTGGCAAACCCAAATTCTGACGAAGCGTGCAGTTTGTTCAGTCTATTACTGTGTAAATAGAGATTTAGTTTAATACTTTGTAAGTACCTAGTTTTTAGGGTACGATTAGGCTGACATACGCTAGGTAAAGAGCCTTGTAATAAAATATTACAAAAAAAGTGAATACCAGCTTTCACAATTTCTTTGTGATGTTTTCACGAAAACGGGCATTAGTCAGTTACGCTTAAAATAGTGAGTCGAATCAATCAAACGATTCTGTGAACTTACCTATATCAATAATAACTGCTTGAGTATACGGTAACATCATATAAATTGCCATCAGACATCGGAAATTACACCGTATGCAATCGGCAAAATTGAAAGCCCCAATCTTGATTCCCTCTAACTGTGGATATTACATTTCATTTCTATGTAAAATTTTATCTTGCAATTCAAGTTAGACGGAAAATATGAATATTCAAATTAGACTAAGGTTTAACATGAAATTGAAATTACCTTTATCCCTCTTTTGCCATCATTTCGACGATATTACGAGTTCTGTTGAAAGTTATAAGTACCTATCTCAAGCAGGTACATTAGGTAGTACAAAATATTAGGTACCTAACTAAAAATAAAAATTCTTTTAAAAAAATCGACTTCAAACGCCACTACAAAGTAAGAAAATAATTTTAGTTTGTACATGTTTGTTGAAGTCGGGCGGGCCTAAATAGAACGATGAAACCGATGCGCGACGCTTGCTTTCTGATGACACGTGAGAGACACGTTTGAAGTCGGGCGGAATGATGTAACCGATGTGAAATTCTTTGATATTTATTTATTTATTAGATTGAACTACATAATTATGCTTATAAAATTAGAGGTCACCGACTTTCCTTTGGAATTCTTTTTATGTTCACCTAATGTCACCCCTATGTAAAATGTAATCCCATTAACGTATAATAGTGTTGGTCAGGGCCGTCAGGGCGGCGCAATATCGAATCCTAAGCAAATTGCTGGAACGGACCCAATGCGAGCATTATTTACTTTAATCGTGAAATTGCGAGCAATGCTTGAGACAATTTGGTCCCAATATAAGATAGTAGTTTCCCTAGTAAACAAATATCTCCGAGCTTGTTATTGAGGTTCATTATTTTTGCAACTATGCAAACTTTTACCTAGGCATCGGCTTGCCTAATAGTCATTTAATGGCTAGAAATACCTTCTTTATCGTCCACAGCTGGATGTAGGTGTCTTGTATGGACTTTCACAGAAACTCGCTCTTGCACCGCCTAAATTCAGCTACTCCCTGCGATTCGTTTGATGTCGTCGGTCCAGCTAGTAGGGGGTCTGCCAACACTGCGCTTCCCGGTGCGGGGTCACCATTTCAGCACCTTGGGACCTCATCGACCATCAGCTTTTCGAACTATGTGCCCCGCCCATTTAGCATAATTTCGCAACTCGTTGAGCTATGTTGGTGACTTTAGTTCTCCTACGGATCTCCTCATTGCCTTAGAAATACCTACCTATCAAAAAATATACTCCGTCTAAGCGTTCACCCCTGGGTATAATGCCAAAGACGCTGGCGCTATTGCCCCTTTGGATAGCTTCGACCATATTACCCAATAAAGCGCCAGTTCTTGGCTCACTGAACGCATGAATCAGCTTTGCGACTTATACTATAGAGAACTATATTTTACAGATTTTTCATTTCGATTTAAAACTACGTACTTTTTAGGTTGATTACATGATATAATCATTGTAGTTATCCGCGATCCTTCGTCCATGAAATCCTTCATTTAAATCGTGATCGGTAGTATTATACTATGATAACGATGGATGAAATTTTACAACATAAATACTGATGGTAATTTACTAATAGATGCGTATGGTAAATGGTAAGAATGAGGCGATGAGAATATCTAATATTTAATGATAATATGTAATTAATTCAAATTAGAAGAGTTCACGATATCCCAAAATCTACAATATAATTTTATAAATTTCGTAATCGCTAAGCAAATGCTCCTGAGTTTCACGGTACAGTGCTTTGTAAAGCCTGTGCGGATCAGCTTGCAAGCAAGAAATTCGTCAAGTTCAGACAAAAAGTCGCGGGACGTCGTTTTCCAGCGCATCCGTAAGTGTTTATTAACTAAAATTTTAAAAAGCCGTATTAACTCTAAGGCCGCTATATTTTAAACTGGTGTATCTGATTTCAACTCTAGTACTCACCTAACGTCTTAAGTTTGTACACACCATTACCGTACAGAAAAATCGACATGGTTTGTCTTGACTCTGTCGACCAACCAGAAATTCTGTCACATCGATGTAATGTGTTTTTTGAACCGTAGTGGCTAGATACTGTTTCTACCTATTGCATGTGCCTCGGCTGCCCCATTTCAAAACGTAGTAAGTGTGATTGACAAAATTTTACAGGAGACCAAAAAAATCATGCTTTGTAGTAGATGGCTTAGCGAAGTAATAAATATATAAAATAAAAGATTTCAAAGTAGTTAATTTAGAAAAAAATCATCCATCCACAGAGAAAGATACTGAATAGTTCAGAAGGGCTAATAAATATGCTTTTTTTGGTATCGTGTAAAATTTTGTCAATCACACTTACTAGGTTTTGAAATGGAACAGCCGGCCTGTATGAAGTGATAAAGTAGGGTATGACAACTTTATATCCTGAATTATGTCCGTAGTGTGATCGCGCTCTAAGCTGTAACTGAGCTGGCGGGCGGCGGCAGATGTTAATGGGGGGCAAATACTGTGTATAATTATGCTGCCATGCCGCTTAGTGCATCAGACTGGCTCGAGATAAATTCTACCCCCGTTCTGCGCGGAAGATAGGATATTTATTCTGTTAAAGCTTTCTCAAACGCTTTTTAAATTAAGCCTTTCATTGAGTTTTTCTTTTGCATTTTCTATAATGCATAATTGTTGTTTTACTTTTACTCTAGTTTACTTTTCTCTATTTTCTGTAATCTCTACCTCCTGTAGTATTAGGTACAAAACAAAGACACAAATTAAGTTTGTCTATGTCACTTACGACTTCTAATTTTCTAAGTGGATTTGGTTGGTTTTTAACATAATTTACAATATTTCACGAGGAAGAATTATTACACATAAGTACCTACATTTTTATTTTGTCTCTAATCCGGACGTTTATTTGTTATGTGAGTAAATAAAAAACTACAGACTAAACATTTTGTGATGCATACAAGAAAAATTACATCACAATGATAAAACAATATACATTTAAATGTAACGTATTATATATTGAGAACGTTACTTAGTTTTTTTTATTTGAATGGTTCTGGGTCAGTCCCCAAGAGGTCAAACCGAAGGATTTTTATTAAAGGCACTTTACTTTGATCGGTTCCGATGATTGACTAACGGGGTATATCCACGAAACCTTTCACGGGATGCTGATCCACATCTAAACAATCATAAGTTACTTGTAATATCATCCCGATATTAGGGGTCTAAACTAATGCCAGTTTTATTAATACAATCTAAATAAAATGTTAGTTTCTCTACCAAATTTAAATAAATTAGTTATAAATGGTAAATTAACAGGCTCAATCAACAAACACACACTTTTTAGGATAGAGATTCTATGCCATGAAGGTCGTCAAAGTAACTTGTTATAGCAAAGAAATATGTATTTTCATTTTTCCCGAGATGACATTATAGTACGTTTAAAAATAGAACATACCTACTGATATTTTTCGCAAAATACACGGCATTGATTTGAGTGACGGATAACCAACGTAGATAAAATCAAATATCATCTCCCCCACGGACAATTCCAATATGTATGCACAAATATAACATATGATATGTTACCTATTCTGATACTCCCTTAAGGTGACTACATACGTAACTGCAAGCTCGTCAAGCCTGCTTGGACAACTTTCTTCACCAGTGACGTGATCTTTTCAGTGTGTCAAGTGTAATTATTCAAGTTTACGTTAACTATGCGTAAATCTGTCAATTAGTATGCTCGAAAAAGAGATTTTCCGTAGTTTTCCTTGACGAACTTGACGAAAATTTGCGTGAAAAGGAATAGGGCCTCAGGTCTAAAGCGAAATTAGTAATGTCAGTTTTGATTGGGTGATATTTCATTTATTTTAAACTAACTTTTGCTAGCAACTTTATTTCTTAAATCGTTTATTTTTCCGAAATAAAAAATATAGCCTATATATATATACACTCGCCATGTCCTTAACCATGCCCATGCAAAAATCACGTCAATCCGTTGCTACAACGCTGCGTGATTGAACGAAAAACTAACACACCGACTCTATTAAACTATCTTTTGACCTGACTTTTATTAAATATCTACAGGGTGATTCGGAAAAACACAAAATTTGGAGATGACAAACTGCTCAAGTCACCGATCAACAGACAGACCCTAACTCCAAAACAATCAGCGGAGCTTCTGGCGGAGACGTTCTATCCTCACGACAATCCCAACACCGACTCAGAAGGACAGAAAGAAAGCAGGTTGGCAGCCAAAGCATTAATAGAAGAACTAGGAAACACGAACCACCCCTCCAGCAATCTGTTGCGTTTTACCCGAGAAGAAGTAGAAACAGCTCTAACCAACATGAGTGCCAAAAAATCACCGGGGGAAGACGGACTATCAGCGGACATATGTCAGAAGGCATACTTAGCGAACCCGCAGACATTGATAGCACTGTATAACCAATGTCTGACACTAGCACATTTTCCTATAATTTGGAAGACAGCTCTCATCCGAGTCATTCCTAAACCAAACAGAGAAGACTATTCGGCACCAAAATCGTATCGACCCATCGGACTGCTCCCTGTGCTTGGGAAGGTTCTAGAGAAAATGTTCGCCAATCGGATTTTATGGCAAATAGGCAAGGAAAGCACACTTAATAGTAGGCAGTATGGCTTCATGCCCCAAAAAAGTACTGAGGATGCTCTTTATGATGTGGTGGAACGAATTCGCACAGAGGTAGATGGAAAGAAAATCGTTGTAGCAGTATCTTTGGATATTGAAGGGGCCTTTGATAATGCCTGGTGGCCAGCTATTATTCATCAGCTGGCTAGATTAAGGGTTGATCCCTCCATAATAAGACTAGTCAACAGCTACCTATCGTCCAGATCAGTCACGCTCAGATACGCAGGCGAAGAAGTACACCGCACCACCAACAAAGGCTGTATACAGGGCTCAACAAGTGGCCCTCTCTTATGGAATGTGCTGCTAGATCCCTTGCTGGAAGCGATGAAACACCACCAAGTACACATACAAGCTTTTGCTGACGACATACTACTAATCGGGTGGGGGAAAACAGGACCAGAAGTAGAAAGCTACATAAACGAGGCACTAGCTACCATAACAAATTGGGGCAAACATAATAAACTGCGATTTGCTCCCCACAAAACGCAAACAGTACTTTTCACCAGGAAGCGAAAGTTTGACCAGCCAAAACTTCGAATTGATGGCGTTGAACTTAAATTCGAGGAAAGTATGAAAGTTCTAGGCCTCAACCTAGATAAAAACCTGAACTTCTCCAAACACCTGGATCAGATTACACTGAAAGTAGCTAAGCTGTATAAAATCATCGCAAGATCAGCAAGAGCTCAGTGGGGATTAAACTCTGAAATTATAGCAACAATTTACACTGCAGTGATTGAACCCACTGTCTTATATGCAGCAAACGTATGGGGAGCAAAATGCCATAAAGCATACATGCGTAAAAAGCTCGACAAGATAACCCGCATGTTTGGCCTGATGATATGCAAAGCACACCGTACCGTATCACTTATGTCGTGCGCCGTCCTGGCAGGAATTCTGCCCCTCGACCTACGAGCAGCTGAACAAAGAGACTTATATGCAATGAAAAGGGGCAAGCTTCTTCCGGGTCTACCACGATGTCAGTTGGAAATGCCGATCAGCCCGTTCAGCTTACCTCACCCAGCTTCAAGACAACGACTGACTTTCGACACCATCAATAACATAGCAGAATTAGAGGCAGTGGAAGATGACTGGCCCAAAATATACACAGATGGAAGCAAAATTGGGGGAGGAGTTGGAGCAGCTGCATCCATATGGAAAAATAACGCAGAAATGCATTTTATTACCATCTCGCTTGCCGAATATTGCTCCGTGTACCAGGCAGAGCTAGTCGCCATACGGGGGGCCTTGGAAGCCATGGCACGAAACAACGTAGTGCGGAAGGCTCATATCTTCTCAGACTCCAGATCTGCCTTGGAAAGCATAATAAACCCAAACAACCTACATCCACTTGCGTCAGATCTCCACGCTCGCATTTGCGCTCTAAAGGAAAATGGAGGAGAAGCAAGACTTCACTGGATTCGGGCACATGCGGGCATCCCAGGGAATGAGCGCGCTGACGAATTAGCCAAAGATGCAGCTCTAAACCGCAAGTATGCACCCACCTACGACCGACTCCCTATGTCCTCTGCCAAGCGGCTCATCAGGGGCCCAACACTCAAAGCCTGGCAAGAAAGATACGTCACAACAACAACTGGAGCCGTAACGAAACTATTCTTCCCAGATGTCCAAGAAGCCTACAAGAGTTTGAGAAGGATTAGACTCGATAATACCATGTCTCAGCTGTTCACAGGCCACGGCGGCTTCAAAAGCTACCTCTTTAGATTTAAGCTTTCCCCCAGTCCATTCTGCGTTTGCAACGAGACCACCGCAGAAACGGTAGAACATATAATAACAAATTGCCCAAGGTTCGAGAGCGAAAGGTTTGACTGTAAGCACAGGATGGACAGGGACATAGAACCCAAAAATTTATGTACGTTGGTCAATGACGAAGACTGTCGGGACGCATTCCTGATATACGCCGCTAAAGTGGTCAGGAAGGCAGCAAGGGCCAACGGGTCCTTCATTTAGTCATAGGTTATATTAGATAGATAGAAGTAAGTTAGATTTAGATACAATCAAAATAGAAGTAAGTTAGATATGATAGGAGTAAGATAGATAGAGTTAGATACAGTAGCATAGATAATTAAGATAGGAAAAAAAAAAAAAAAAAAAACAGCACTTAAAGTTGCTACATAATAAATAGTAGCAGGAAATTAATGGAAAAAAAAAAAAAAAACCTGACTTTTATAAAGACTTTATTAAGGGTGTAGATTAAATTCGCTAAAGACGGTTGTTTAATCAGCTTGCACAAAATTATCATTTAGACACTCGTGCATATTTGCGCAATATAAATTGTTCTGAATGCCATCTTGCACAGAATGTATGTAGTCTGCCCTTTTCCGTCGCCCATACCTTTGCAAGACGCGCCTATTGGCAGAATATTGCCAAAACATCAGCCTTGTTCCCGCAGCCTTCCTTTGTTATTAAAATATTGCAGCCCCTTGACTATACGCATAATAGTATCACTCATGTATATTTTTACTCTAATATATTTTTTTGAGACGATATTGTAGAGTTTGCAGGCCTTCTTTGACACGGCTCGGATGGGTTATAGAGAGCCATCTCACTATAACTAGGCTTGTAATAATTATTAATAATGCTTTTTTTATGAATTGTCAGCTGTAACAAGATATCAAACATCAGAGTTATAAAAATAAAACTTAAAGTTGAGAGAACAAATAAAGCTCGTTTAAGTGGCAAGCAAAGTTCCAGCTGACAATTTAAAGTTCGTCCAGGGGGTACTGGAAGAGGTGAGAAATCGCGGCGAGGTCAGGGGAGGCACCGGACATGAACGACATAGAGTTTTACAGACCATAGAGATGCATATCTAGTTATTTATTCCTTACTAGCTATGCCCGTGACTTCATCTACAGAGTAGTTGAAGAGAGTTTTTGAAAATTCCCCGAAATAAGTAGCAGCTTAATATGTCAAACAATCACGATGATCCGTAACTATGTTGAGAACAAACCAACGAATAAAAATATTTTCACAATCATAAATCATAATATTAATGAGGTAAGTAGTAAGCATTCTCTTACACGAGTTCGTTTATGTGAATTTAGGTTTAAAAATATTTTTTTTTCATACAGGTTACCTACCTGT
The DNA here is from genome assembly GCA_038048805.1 of Hipparchia sbordonii. Classification (NCBI taxonomy): domain Eukaryota; kingdom Metazoa; phylum Arthropoda; class Insecta; order Lepidoptera; family Nymphalidae; genus Hipparchia; species Hipparchia sbordonii. Next base: position 6,323,905 of record CM076097.1, on the reverse strand, counting down.
ATGAAAACTTACGTACAAATTTTACCATCCATTTTCACTTCATCAAAAGCGAATTCAAAAAAAAAGCCTTCTTTAGTTCACTTCTCGGGGGACTCAAGAAATATTTCCTACAAACAAATCTCTGCGTCAGCCGGTTTTTGTAGAAAATGATATTTTTTTATTTATTTTGTCTGTAACCAAAAAGCGCGATCTTTTAAGTTACGAACCAACCCATTTTGCGGGACATCGACGCCTCTAGTAACCTAACAACTCTCTGACTTACGGTATGAGTAGTCCCCCAACATTGATAAAGTTGCATCGAACCAGAAATAAGTGACTTAACCAAGCACGGCCCAACTTTGAAATTGCCTTTAATATTAGATGGAACATCGTATTGTTGAGTTTAGAGAATGTGCGAGTAGTCCGGAAGTGGCGTTGTTTTGCACGTAGACAGACAATGAAATATGCACAGGTGTCGGGAAAAAGGTTCCATCACACTAAGAGGATTTTGGCGTTTTTATTGTTGCATTTATTAAATAGTAGATGTCATAGCTAGCATATGAACGAATACCTATAGTCATGAATAGTTAATGCCGGCCAATTCGTACTACGTCATACTACATCGAAAAAAGGGTGATAAAACTTGCACATAATTTTATGTTTCATTAATAATTAGTAATATATGAGATACAAAAATATTGGTCCCTTATCTTATAACTACTATCCCGATAGACGAATATAGATATTTTGACAGATTTTTCAATACAAATAACTGTCAGAATGTCAGTTCTCGGTTAAACGTTACTGGACGATGGTGAAATTGGTACTAAGAAAAACATCTGAATAGTTAGTAGGTAGAGTTCGAGGGCGCGTGGGCTTTACTTGTAGTTACGTCGTGTACATGCAAATTGCGTAAGTGTGTGTTCCTGTCAGGAGCCTAGGTGGGAGCGGTCAGGCACGAACAAGCTATCGCTCCCACTTAAACAGATACGACACACACACAACGATGAGCCACGCACCCTCGTGAATTGCAAGATCTATACCAAAACATAGATACCAAGAGTAATCGCTTGGGACGTGTCTGCAAAGTTTACAGTAGAATTTCAAGATGTATAGACGGCTACTGTGAACGTACGCCGCTGATACTGCTTCGGGCAGTATTGATGGATGGAAAAAGTTTGTTCCGAGCGTTTGCTGCTTGCAATATGCTCAATTAGGCATACGTAAGATAAAAAGTAAGTGTAAAGATAGATAAAAAAATATCAGCCAAAAAAAATATGAAAAGAAACTAGCGTAATAGACGTGAAAAGAAAAATCTGAAGATTATAATATAAACGTCTTTTTACAAAACCGACTTCAAACGCCACTACAAAGTATATGAATTGTTCCTATAAAATTTGAAGAGTTCCCTCGATTTCTCCAGGATCCCATCATCCTGACCTGATGACAATGGGACCACCTGGGAAGTATACCCTTTCAAACAAAAAAAGAATTTTCCAAATCAGTCTAGGCGTCTTCGAGTAATCGGGGAACATATTACATAAAAAATATAAGAATAAAAAAAAGATTTCGACGAATTGAGAATTTCCTCCATTTTTTAAACCCAAAAAAAAGGGTATTTCCTACGTGTTTTCACATTCGCAGCTCTACCTAAATAAACTTTGGGCTTTCGCATTACCTACTAAATTCCACGAAGAGAAAGCATTGGATAAGGAACTAATTCGAGTAGTTATTAGGTAACAATTATTGAAGTATTTCAAAAATTCCATTTAATAATATTATGTTTTAATACCCCGGAAAATTTAAAATTAATTTCCGAATACCGAAAATTTCATTTATAATACCAATACACGATTCAATGTAACAATGAAGCAATGTTATTCATGTTATATGTTTTGATTTTAATCTTCATTCAGCCTGTACTTGAGTGTCTTTTGTCAATTACAAAAAGCATCATTGCATTGTTTTCAATTCTATTGTTAGTGATGTTGATAGAAATTTTATAATCTGTTTATGGGATAAAAAGAATATCATTTCATTTGACGATGGGAAAAAGCCATCTGCTCCCGGGAGGCATTAAAAATATTAAAATAAGTAATAGCTCTATCAGGCTTGCACCTGCCGCTCTTCGATGCGAACCCCGGCGCCCTCCTTTCGCCCTTAACGCTCAAGTTCTTTACAATAAGAGCAGTTTTGTCCTTGCCAAGTCTTGTCGACGATGGAAGCGTATTTAGGCCCTTTGGAAATTGCTACGATGTAAAATGTGCTAAGTTCTAAGCTATGATGTACGTACTCTTATAAGTTTTATGATAAGGGCAGTTTTGTCCCTGCCTAGTCTTGACGACGGTGTAAGCGTATTTAGGCCCTTTGGAAATTGCTATGATGTAATATATGCTAACAGCTACTAAGGATATGCAGGCCATAAGCCATGATGTACGTACCTATTCGTATTAACAATGAACACTGAAATATTAATCCACCAATTAGATAAGGCATCGAATAATTTTAATTATGGAAAGAAAAATTTTATGATAAGAGCAGTTTTGTTCCTGCCAAGTCAAGTTTTGTTGATTGATGTAAAAATGTGCTAAGTTCTACGACAGTACGCAAAAAATAAGGCGTGAAGTACTTATTTATAACGAACATTGAAATGTTTTATTGTAACAATTATACGTAGATAAGTCTTCGAATATATTTTAATATTCAAAACAAAAGTTTCGCAAATATATTCCTAACTACCTATAGAAAATACTTCCTTAGAAACTATTTATGTAGAAAACAAAATAATTATGTTATACTATTTAATTAATCAAGCTAAGCTATCAAGACTACCATCGATTCAAAAAGCCGATTCAACTGGGAACAGCCGGCCAGAAACTCAGCAGTTGCTCTCTTAAAACATAACAAATCAATGTAAACTTATGACACTCTCTCGTTGACATGTCAATGCAAAGCCGAATATTTTTATAGCTCCACGACTCAAAATAAACTAGTCTGTATTTATAGAATTTATATTATGTATGTTTATTTGTCACAAACAAAGGACAAGCGAGAAACGTTGAATACTCTAACGTAAGCAGAATTAAATAGTGTTAATGTACTTACTCAGCTCCATTTTTTCCTCCCCTGTGCAGCATGCCCGCGCGTGCCATCTCACGCCCACGCCCTGGGAAAAAAACAAACCATCCATTAACGTGGACACGACCTTTTCCCTTAACTTTTCCTGCATTAAATACTGTTAAGACAGCCTTTATCGTATATTGGACGATGTAGGCGTATCGTATAGGTATGTCGGGCGCGCTTTCAAGCAACATTTTTTTTCCCCTATTCGTATTGTATTTAGTGTTTTATTTTAATTAATTATATTTCGTCATTACTGACATGTTTTATTTCCATCCACGCTTATGTTTTTGAAATGGAATTAATGCATTAGTAACAGAGTGACTTCACAAAAACAGCTTATCAAATTGTTTTAGTACATTATTAGGTAATGCTTTGACAAAATGATGTGCTAAGCGAAGATAAAATTAGTATATTTTTGCTTGAGCGTCGCGTCTCGAGGTCCTTACAAGAAACCTGTGTTCAGTAGGTTACGTTACTTGTACCTACTAGTTGACAAAGAAACAGAAATTTGAAAATACTAGAGTGTGTTTTATCGTAGGTATAATTAATTATGATGTACCTGTGTAGAATAAATGAGGATCATAAAATGTATGACAGGACCTTTTAAACTTTAAATTAACTTAAAACTGATTGAATAGTTTGAATCTATGCACTGTAGTGTTCCGATACAATTCCTGAGAGGTAAATTGAGTTACGTCCACAACGGTAGCTCATCTATCCACTTTGAACCATTTCTCTTCTTGATAAAAGCTGCAATTTAGCACTTTAATCAGCAATCAATTCCGTAGAGCTTGATGGATAGCCTCGGGAGAATATTTCAGTGTCGAAACGGTGCATTTAAGCGACATCTTCAACTAAAGGTATACATTGGACTATGGCGGGCAATTAATGAGGCGACCTCGGCACTGTTTGTTTAAGCTGAATTTTAACATTATCTACCGCAGCGAAACTTGCAGTTCGTTGTGCTATTCAGTAGAATATAATGGGTGGAGTGTAGAAATGTACAGTACATTTTCGTTTTTGTATTTATAGAACATATTTTAGCTTTTACTTGCAACTTCGTCCGCGTGGAGTTAGGTTTTGAAAAATCCCGCAGAAACTTTCTGTTTTTCCGGGATAAAAGGTAGCCTATGTCAATTTCTAAGTCCTCAGCTAAACCCATGCAAAAAATCACGTCGATCTTTATAAAGATCTTTACAGGTACCTATGTTGAAGTCGGGCGACTCTAAATACGAGTAGAAAGATGAAACCGATGCTCGACGTTAGCCCGACTTTAACATACGTTTACAAACTAAAATAATTTTTTATTTTGTAGTGGCTTTTGAAGTCGGTTTTATTAAAAGAATTTTTATTTATTTTTATTTTAAGCTTTTTATTGTAGCTGCTTAGGATCAACCTACACATTCTCTGACCGCGAGCGATATGCTCTTATTCATTGAGGAATTTCGTCCTCCATCTTCGAAGATATTCATCATATCTTCACCAAATTTAAATGTGACCAACCTGACTATACGTTTTTTCAAATAAAAAAAAACTTAAAATCGATTCAGGTTTAACGGAGTTATGGAGCAACATAGCCAAAAAATAAATAAAAAAATTATTATATAAGAATTGAGAACCTCCTAATTTATTTGGAGTCGGTTAAAAATAGAATATTACTTACATATATTATATAGATGTGCTTAACTATATTATTATATTTATAATATATTACAAAACATGATATAGTGCTTACAATACATTAGATTCTAGATAGAAACGAACTAAACTACGGGCAAAGCGATTTAGCGTTCAGGCATGATGGTCTAACAAAGATTTTCACAGTTTAATCACAGGTCACACCTATCAAATGGTACATACCAGTACCATAACAAAGTATTAAGTGTTTTACAAGTCTGTGAATCGCAAGCTTTCAGCATTGTGTGTGTTATTGTGTGGAACGCTCGCTATTTTCCACGGCGACACGCAATTTTGCCATTAGCCCTAGCACTTGCTAACATGTGTCGCGTATAATTGTATTAAGTGTTGATTTATGTATCCGCTGATTTAGTTTATATATGAAAATAGGGGCCTCGATTCACCTTGTGTACTAGCTGATGCCCGCGAATTCCTCCGTGTAGATTTAGGTTTTTTTAAAAACCCGTGGGAACTATTTAACTCCCGCTCTATAAAATAGTCTATGTCTGTCTCTGAAAAAAAAGCTATATCTGCGCGTTTTGTGAAAACATCATACTTTTTTATACTCTAGAATAAAAAGTTAGGCTACTTTTTACTCTAAGAATATATGAGTCATTTATCGATGACATTTACTGTCGAAGTCCAACCTATTTCTGAAAATTTCTTGTCAGAAAAACCCAACAACTTTTCTGACCCGACCCGGGGCTCAAACACGTAACCTAATGATTCTATGAAACTATACCCACACACACACATATACGCACAAATTTTCAACTAAATAAAATAATATACAATATTTAGGATCGAAATTTATTTAACACTAGCGGACCGCCCCGGTTTCGCCCGTGGTATATATGTATATAGTTCCTGAGATTATCGCATTCAAACAAACAAACTCTTCAGCTTTATAATATTAGTATAGATAAGAGTAGGTACCTACTACTCGTTCTCTAGTAACTATGAAAAACAGATACATGTTTGTATTTCGCGAATTCCATTAGATATTATAAAAGGCGAATGCATTGAAATAAAGGCATGATATTTTGTTACGGAGTTTGATGTTTCATTTGGTATTGAGATTTCCTTAAAGGGGAGAGACATTGAAAGAAATTGTAAAAGAGAGACTGGAATCATAAAGCACCCCTTGGCCCTTGCTCGTTTTATATTTTCTAATTTCATTTTATGCGTCACTAGGAGACCGAATTGTACATAATTAGATGAAAGACTTTATCATTGAATTTACATTTAATTTTAGCAAGCATGTCTTTCGAGTCCACACCTCATACAAACGATTCTTATTTGGATATGACCAAGCAAAGTCAAAGAAATTTTGTAGCCAGAACCAGTTCGTCAGATTTTCGTATAAATACGAAATAAACATACATTAATATACTAATTGTTATCACATTTTTACTCTTAATAATAATAAATGTGAATCTTACCTGGACGACTGGTCCGGTGGTAGGTAAACCAGGCTTTTATTTTGGATCATTCCAAATATCTGAAACAAGCACAAACATATAAATCAAAAGATGATTTTGTTCAAACACAATCACTTAAAGAAACGAATAACTTAAACATTGTCACCTAATGATTTGAATATCGTATTTGCAGTACCTAAAGTCTACACGCCATAATTTTAATTCTTGATTCTTACTGTATATTTTATATCGTATTTACAAAAACGTAGGGCTTGATGTTTGCGCTAAGTAACGCCTGTGCTTCAAATCATTTGACTCTTTTCGACTTTTTCCTCAACAAGCTGAGTGATTATTTAAATCCGGTATTTACTGCCAGTTAATTGGATCGATTTGAAGGATTAAGGCCGTTAATTGATGTCTTAGCGTCAATCGGAATTTCTGAAATCCATTAAATACAGCTGTCGGAGTAACTAGCTATCAGAGCTTTATAACTTACGTATAGATTTATGAACATAATTATTTCAACTTCACAAATAAATGATAAAATGAATAGATGTTAAACACAAAAAGACAATTTTATCTATGATTAGATTTAATTTCTAATAAAACAAAATAAAATTAATTCAAGCTAAAATAATGTCCTTTTCCCCCAAAGCTATTTAATACTGAAAAACAAAATACAACCAATTCATTATAAATTTATATTATGAACATAAGCCAGAAGAGTTATTATTTTAGCAAAAGTGTCAACTACGAACAAAATGTTCCAATAAATGTTTATCAAAACAACAGGGACGTCTCTCACAGATGATTGACAGTCTGAACTTCGACCCGTATCTGGTACAGTAACTGACCGAAATAGGTGCCGTTTAAATATTTTATCAGTTTCATACATACTCTTAATAGGTATAGAACGCCTCGTTCTCTATAATTCGGCTGCTGCATTTTTACCACTCCTTTTAAATATTATATTAAGTGCCAATTTTGTCACCGTGGCGTTAAATTTAACCGTTGAATAAATATTATATTTGAGACATTTTCAATAGAAAAACTGTCAGAATTCACTAACAAAATTGTTTTCATTACACGTTACCTACTCGGCGACGGTGAAATTGGCCCTTCGTATAACATCTTCTTAACATAGTTTACACTAAAAACACTTTAAAGTATTGAATAAGCAAGACAAGCTCAACCCGTGTAAAGCCGAGTAAAATACTAAGTACCTATTTTACTCCGTTAAAGTCAAAGGCAAGCAGTAAAGTATAAATAAATGAATATAGTTTAGCTTGTCTCAAATATAAGTATTTAACACATATTATTCGCGTTATTACCAATATATAGACTATATAGAATATAGAGATCCCTCTTGGAATTTTTTTCTAATAATTTTGTTTAGTATGTAATATCAAGCAATCGAACTCAAAAGCATGTCTACATTTCTTGACTTTGAATCAAACTTCATTTGTAGATAGCGCACTAGGGAACCCGCAGTGAAGACTGGATTCCCTAGTAAAAATAAATCAAATTCATGGTATAAGATCATCGTCCGTTCACACGTGGTGAACTAATTTTTAGTAAAGGGATCAATTCACCGGCGCGCTCCCTTGGCACAGTTGCTCGTGTGAGCGGTGTCCCGCTGACCCAAATGCAAGATTGACCGGTTTGCGCATCCTGACACAAAAAAATGCACCAGTGTTATTTCAGAATTTTCCTATCACATTCACGCCTCTTTAAATACCTTTCGAAAAAATTTTAGGTATAGTATTTTTTTAGTATGCGCCTCAGGCTAACATTTGTTATATTCATCCTTACTGTTTCCTACTACTCGTATAATACGAAAATTTCTTTCGTTTGTTGGTTTCTTGGTTCGTTTTTCGATCACGCAACAGCAGTGCCTCTTGATTTTATAGATTAGCTTTGGCTTGCGGCTTCGCTAACTTTAAGTTCGATTTTTCAAACTCTATTTTAAACCCTAAAACACCGGCGCATGCTCTATTCCCTCACTCTCGTAATCAGAGGGAACGGAAATACCGTTGCCGGCGGCCTTACATTCACTCCGAGGCACGGATAGTCTTCTGAAAAACGCAATTGGAGCTCCTTTCTCACATTCATTAAAAGTGTCACATATTTCGGGGGTATTAAAAGTTTCTCATTGACCCGAATCGGCGAACAGTTAAGAGTCGTCTAAAACAGGATCACAACATAAACGTTTACGAGCCGCTGCGGTTGCCTGCACACCTGTGCCCGCCATAAAACTCTTTACGGCCTACAAAGTGATGCACGAGGACGAATCGCGGACGATTTTGATTTTGAAAATCATAAATCTTCCGAAAATGACTGTCTATAATATTGAATCACTGTTCTGTGGTTTAGTGATTTTTACACTATGAAAACTACGTAATAAAAAAAAAATTTTTTTCCACGCTCATTTGATATTGAAGACATTGTCGCGATTCGGGCACATATTTATCAATTATCACCCAGCACAGATCACTAATACATCGCACCGCTCATTGGTGGTAGACCCTCACTAGTTGGATAAAGAACTTCAAACAGATAAGTTATGTGGAAGTCTTTCGAGTTTCTGTCGAGTTTTGTGAAAGTCAAGAGACTTATGTCCAGCTGTGGACGTCTACTGGGCACAAGTCTCCTCTAAGTATGAGAAGGTTTAAGGCCACCACGTGTAGAGTGCAGATTGGCAGGATTGGTCAAATTAGAGCAAGTTTGGCACGTGTTTAACGCTTGTTAACACTTCACTACATAGTATAAAACAAAATCGCTTTCTCTGTCCCTATGTATGCTTAAATCTTTAAAACTACGAAACGGATTTTGATGCGGTTTTTTTTAATAGACAGAGTGATTGAAGAGGAAGGTTTGTATGTACAATAACATCCATTAACAGTGAATGATAGGCTATATATTTTATACCCGTGCGAAGCCGGAGCGGGCCGCTAGTTTGTAATAATAAAGTTTAATAAAATAAAAAAAATTATACCTCTAATACCTATTCAATCTAAAAATATGATCTAGTTGTACTAGATACGAATCCGATTACCTTCACGTAACACGGATGCTAGGATACAAATTGAATTCTATCCGAATGCTTGAAAGTCGGTTTAAAATCATGTAAGCAATACATGTGGAAATATTTGAACAATTTTCCAATATGTTCGAAAAATATTCGGTGGTTACTGCATTTCAACCTGTTCAATTGATACAATAACATATGAACAGAGAGTTGTCTTCTAACTAGAGTAGTATAATTATGTCATAAAATTAACTCAACCTGATTGGACCCTAGTCGTGTGTTTTTTATTCAGTTAGTTGGTGCTGGACCTGTTGATTGTTCTTATGTCCAATTTTCAAGTAATGTAACAGAAGTTGAAATTACGCACGCCACAAGACCTTGTTTGGTGAGCGTGGCAATAATGTTTGCAATTTCAGTATTTAAACCTAATGTGACAATAACTCTGCAGCTCGGTTTAGGTGTTCTGTGGCTCGACTCTTTGACATGCACTTTAATTCTTGCCAAAAACAAGCGTGTCAGAAATAATCAACAACTGCTTGGAAAAAGTCAACTTCTAAATAAAAAAATTATAAATCATTGTTAAATTTTATTTTACATTTTTCAAACTATTTTAATGTTCAAATATTTTCGCCCATTATTTATAATTAAGTTGCTAAAAAAGTATTAAAAAATAAATCTTTTGAAAATCATAATATTATTCATAAATTCCTAGATGATGACGTGATAAATCGATGTCATGCTTAATTTGGGCGTAAAATATATAAAGTGGCGTAATCAAATTCTACGATTGTACGAAGATATTGTATTCAGTGGGAGTGTTTTTTGATGCTTGATGTTTAACGTTACTAACTCGATGCATATGTATTGGTTGAGGAATGCAGTTAATTTTATATTACACCGGGTGCGAACAAAGCATTCCCGGTACGCGACCCACTTCCTACAGACCTACTTTATTAAAGTTACAGAGCATCCGAACAGAAATAATAGTCCAATAAATATTGCTCTGTTATTCTGCGAAAACTTATTGTCATATTGTGCCATCAAGTGAACGTAATGCACCTTGGCAGAACTATCTTAATGATTTTTTGTTTCTTCGATGTGCGGAGATGGGAATAAGTACTAGTGGCGCTCTTTATCCGTACATTTTTTCAATTTACTATACTAGATTCAATGTTTAATTCTGAGGTATTAAACTATTATCAACAATAAAACGTCTGCAACCACCAGCGGCTTTTGAAACTCGTTTGATGTCGTCGGTCTACGTAGTGCAGGGTCACCAAAGCACCTTGGGACTCCAATGACCATCGGTCCTTATGTACCATGTAGCCCGCATATTGCCACTTCAGCTTCGCGACTCGATGAGCTATGTCGGTAATTCTTGCTCTCCTAGGGATCTCTTAATTTCTATTTAATCATCCATGGATAGCTCTCTTCAACATAAAACATTGCTGAATCAACGCGGCACAAGATTGAGAAATGCGGATGTCCTTATAAGAGGCCTATGTTATGTCTATGTGAAGAAGAATACCTAATAATAAAACTTTTCAACGTATTATCGCATCGATGGGCGTATCCAGCTTTTGGCCTAGGGGAGGGACAAATCAGACATTTTCTAAGCCTGGTTCCTACACTTGCTCCTGTATTACCCTACAAAATATCTATTTAAAAATAATTTTCGAGGATCTTCAGCGAGCGTGGCGCTTGCTCGCTTAGCAAAAGAAAGGATAGTTAAGGCGCAAGAATAACGGCTATACTTACTTTTCTTGGCATAGGAGTATAAAACCCCTACTACGTAAATAACCCTGGACTGCGACTGAAATTATTTTAGCAGAAAATACAGAAGATAACTTTTGGTCCGAAGCGGGATTCGAATTCCGAACATCATAATCGCCGCATATTCACAAGACTAACGAGGCAACCAATGTGTCTCTTGGTCAATGGCCAACATGAATCTTCCAATGTAAATCGACGCAGTAAATTCTGAAGCCCTGTGCCCTAGTTAGCGATCAACAATGGTGCGACTATTAAAATCGTCCATGTGTGTTGGCCAGTCTGGTACCTCTGCTCGTTAACTGTAGTCGGTGACAAAAAAATAAAAGTAGAAAATAGGACGGGATCACACGTGGAAAGTTTGTGGATTTTAATCAAAGATTCGTTGGCGTGCAGTTCTAGTATAACGAACTGCGGTCGGCAGTAACGATGAAGTTATGCCACATACTAACGGCGCCGTTGGTCTAGTGGTCAGCATATTTTACTGCAGATGACGAGATTCTAGGTTCGATTCCCGGGTTGGGTCCAATTTTTTCACTGGACTGTTCCGGAGTTGGGAGTTGGCAGTGAGTCATCCAAGGAGAGCCTCGGAAAGAACATAAACTCTCTCTCTTTGCGATTAAACTTTTACAGTGTACGAAATATGAATAGAGAGTGCACCTTTGCATTACTATTATCAGTACACATACACTTGTGCACTATATTATCTCCCGTACAGAATAATTATGAAGATTAGCGGCCATGGTCGAATTCAGTCAGAAGGATAATGCTATTATTATGTCACAACTCACATGCTTAAAAGTCCTTTTGCGGTCGAAATACGGACTGCATTTTACCCTTTGTCTGTCTAGCCCCTTAATTACTCAGTTAGGTCACTTTCGCTTTGCGAGCTCAATATACAGAGATTCAGAGATGTAGGTAGCTCGCTGCAGGCCAGTGCACGCGGTAGCCTCTACTGCTCCGCCTCTCTCCAATAAAGAAAAACAGGAACGCTCACAACGAGCGTTTTTAACCGTCAAGTTGGAAATTCCTTTCCGAGTTTCTTCAACATTGTTTTTGTGGCTTGTTCGCATTAAGCATTGGCACGGCTGACGTCAGGCTTTATGTCAATTATACCATTAACGGTAAAAATGCGCACCAAAAATAAGTGAAATGACAAGAATAGAATAGAATAGAATAGAATAGAAATATTTTTTATTCAAATAAACTTTTACAAGCACTTTTGAATCGTCAATGAATCTACCACTGGTTCGGAATGCCTTTCCTGCCGAGAAGAGCCAGCAAGAAACTCGGCGGTTGCTCTTTTCAAAAAAATAAAAATTTTACAATTGTTATTGAAACTATGCTATGTATTCAGTGCTTCCACGATGAATTTTCCTGAGTACAATACAAGTAAAAATAAATACAATACAAATACAAATAAATACAATTCAATACATGTTAACACAGGCAGGCAAAAGCAGACCCATTCCCGTTGGTGGCACCCGTTCACGAGCATGACAAGTTAGTATTCGTATCTGCCACTATCATGGAGTAACTGTATTATAGGTAACTTGGTAAGTTTAACGATCAAGATTTGGTAAAAAGTTAAAGATGAAAGTTTTTGTTGAATTTAACTTTAACCCGTAAAAAGTCCTACGAGTAAACTGTTGAATTTTTTGGTAACAAAATTTTTATGTGACAAAATCGATGACGTCATGTTCAATATCACTTGCTTTGACGGTGAATGAAGAGAGTAAAATAGGGCTTTGAAATTTGCATGAAAATCAAACCTAACGTGAGCGAAGCTGCAGGCATAAGCTGGTTTTTAATATTTTCTGTCGTCTTGAAACATCTGATACTATCATAACGTCCCAGAAATTTCCCCGTCTAATAGAAGAACAACAAACAAACCATTCCTATCTTAAATATTGTGACGGGGACGAAGTTTAATTAATTGTCACCTCCCAGTGGAAGGTAAATATTATTCAGGCGAAACATTTAAAAGTAGCTTGAGTTGAGCTCCTTATCGACGACAGCAGTACCACAATCTGATTGTAGCTCGTTTCTTCGAGAATTGTTTATATTAAACTCGAAAGCACATTTCCTTCTTTTGTGAAAGACACTTAAAAGCAGCCTAATATCCTTGTTTAATCCTCTGTTTGCCTGTGAAAGTGATGTCGTTTAAATGATTCAGGCAACGTCTTTGAAAACATGTGTTTGAGTTCTTCAAATACGATATCACATCGAGCACATTCCCCAATGTTTCTACTGGCTGCCACTTCGACTAACTTGCACGATCATCACCATCCACCATCATCATCAGAAACCTATAGCTGGCCCACAACTGGCATGGATGTCCTATCAGAAAGAGAACAATTTAGGCCCTAGGCCACCACCCTAGCCAAATGCGGATTGGCAGACTTCAATACCTTATAATAGAAGACCTATGTTTGGGATGTTTTCCTATTAAGTAAGTCGTATTTAATTGCATAGAACGCAATTAGCTCCGCAAAACTCACGTGAGCTCAATAAGCGTACAGTTGTACGATAGAGTTGCAGTTTCAGTGGCAGTCGAACAAAACAGAAACTATCTTGAAACCTGTTCTAATCTTGATTTCAATTTTGAAATGGAAAACACACCTTGTTTAATCATGGTCGCATCAAAAGACTGCATTGATATTTGATCATATTATTACATAACCATCAAAAAGTGGAACGATGCGTATGAATTTCTCGAAGGTGTTTGTTGTTATTCAATAACATTATTCTTACGCAAGAAGAATATCAAATAATATAACTCCCTATTTTCCGATAAATATTGCTTTCTCAGACATCTGTTTCTGTTGAGAACTCTTCAAGAATCGCTCATCGAGAGCAAAAACGAAAGGGATTAGGAAACGAAGTCAATTCAGTTTATTTATATTATGTGTTGTGATGAAATAGCAAGCGTCTGGTTAGCTTTTTAGAGCAAGTCTTTCTGAATCTTCCGTAGCTAAATATTGCCGAAAACCCAAATGTATCGTATCTTGGAATGCGCGATAAATTTTATTGTTATGTTTATTTTTACCTATATCAAATCTGAAATGAGAAACATTCAACACCTTCACTGGTCTAATAATGGTCGGGGTTTTCTTGGGATAGTAACGAGATGGGTTTCCAGATCCTCCCGCAAACTTTTAACTACGAGTACAGGATTTTGACTCTTAGGTTTAACGATTATTTTTTACTTAGATGTTAGCAATAATAAATCCGGTCGTACTTTATGAGATACGGAGGACACGTCCGGGCTAATCTCTAAACCAAGATGGCAGGAGCGAAGCTAGGGTAAAAAGCTAGTGAGACCATAAAGATGGCATTCCTTTCCACGAATATTATGTTTATAAATGAGAGACAGTACATGAGTATAAAAAGTCTTGTAAAAACAAAGTTCCGTTTCCGCCTCTGTGCAGCTGAAAATTTATAGAGCAATATTTAGAAGAAGCTCCTTATCGACGGCGCGGCGCCAGTGCCGCAATCTGATTGCACGCTGGCTGTCGTCGACACAGTGGAAATATTTATAGTATCTGTTAAAATATTATTCTCAGTTTTTATTTGAATCCTTAGTAACGTTATAAGTGTGAAAGTGTATTTGTTTTTTGGTTTGTCCTTTATTTATCTCGGAAAATCAGACGGTTCTCGCATGATTCTTGAAAAATCTGAAGTGGTGGTGAATTCGCGGGCAAAATCATCTATAGTTATATATTTTAATTGTATATTTTCCCGGCTAAATGTGATTAATATTCCCCTTTTCCTTTCAACTAAGCGTAAAGCTTGTGCAAGGAGTATGTACGACAATAGTGATATGGGCGGGATTTGAACGGGCGACTTTTCGGTTTTCAGAACGCCCCGCCGCCACGCTATCCTATTGAGGATTTATTTATATTGGATCTCATTTTACTTGTAACTATCTAAAAGATCAATATGATAGGTAAATAAGCAGGAAGGTACCTACTCAATATTCTTTCGATTAATTTGCATAGTTAATGGAATCTTGACTCCAACTTTAAATCCAACTTTAATTAAATTCAGTGTATTTGCATGCTTCTTCATGAAAGCTAAAAAGTGAATGCAATTTAACGAAGTTGGCATCTTTTATCTGATAACACGGGGCGAGGGGCGATTGCATCAAAAAGATATTTCCTCTTCGCTAAACGAAGAAACTCCCGCAATTTATCTTGAATTTATGAAAAATAATCAAATAGTATTGAAGAAGGTTTTCGTAACTTTACATCAGCACTATAGTAAGTAAGTATACTTTTAGTATATTAGGTATAGGTATTTGAATATTTTTTTAAGATGCTTCAAGGTTTGGGCTTCGTTTGGTGTCAGCCCCCACGCTATTGGCGATAGCTTAACCTAGTCTGTAGTCATCTAGCCAAGTAATCAAGTCAACAGCTCTTCATCAAACGGCAAAACGCGCATACTTGGCAGCTTGTATGAAATACGTCCTAAACATTTGACGCTTTATAGAAATAGTTTCTTAGTTCGTGAGAGGGAGTGATAAATTATTTTACTTCATAGCAAGTTTGGTTTATGCCACAAAAAAAAGATGAAGAAAAAAATCTTATGAGCGCTTTTACATCAAACCACAGTTGCTGTGATTTCGGCATAAAACGAAAACTAGGGCGAGTTGATATAAAAATAATTCCTTGAATAAATAATTTATTCAAAAAGCAAAATCGGAGCACGTCGTCGTCAAGAAATTGTATGCTTAAAACGTGTTCACTCGGGATTAGGTACGTTTATTTTGATAATCATCTATCATTCTCCATTTGAGTCATAAAAGCAGACTTTTATCTGAAAGGCGGCGCGTTAAATGAGATACTAAAAGTTTTTATAGCCCGATCACAGTTTCACGGCGCATGTTCAGCTGAAACTATTCGGCGGTGTCCAGAACAGGCTCGGTATTAACATTAACAACAGCTTAAATTGCTGTCAAACTATGTACTTATACTTCTTTTTCAAACGGGCTTTATTTTTTGGCGTTATTTTAAGAAGATAGCCATGCTGAACTTGAATCTGAATTTTCTTTTCACACCAAAGCTTTCGGAGTTTTCGGAGTGGGTATGGCAATAATGTAATGGGACTTGGGATTGAACCGTCGACCTTTCAATTTTCAGTCTGCACCTTTAACCGTTGAGTTGTCGAGGCTCTAAACATCAACAACACTTTTGGACATAACATGAGTTAAAACTAAGTAGGTACAGGTAACTCTACCTATTTCTAATACAACTATATTTTTAATGAGAAAGTTTGATAGTACACTATGCTATGGTAATACGATGGTAATAAAGTATGGTAATATTGTATAGTATCCTTACTCTGTGGTATAGCTCTAGTAAAACTCGTTCCGTGAAAGCTTCGAATAACTGTACAACCTTTAACTAAGCGTAGTGCACACATAATACATGACCCTAAATTATCCTCATTGCCGGTAAAAGCGCGCGCTGTCTAAAAATGCAATTTTATAGTCAAAAGAAGGTTATTTTTGGTGCGGATATGAAAGTAGCATTGTACGATGCAGACATCAAAAGGCGGGTATCAAAGAGTGTTGGCACGTGAGGGTAGCGCAAGGCGCCCCCTTCAATATATGAGTTCCTGGTAGTTCCAATTTTACATTAAGCCAATTCCTTGCGTAAACCAAAATGTTTTTGTTTTTGATATTGACGGTAGGCAGGTACTACATGGAGGAGGCACTATTGTAACTTGTAATCACAAAAAAAGGGAAGAAAGAACATTATAAACCTTACATCGTTAATCATATGGTATCTTTAAACAAAATTGTAATAATACTATTTTAAGCATTTGCGTTGGTAGTATAGACCCAAGTAGGTTCACTAGTAACTATTTTGTGTTTTGGTTACCTGGCGCTTGTTGAAAAACAAAACACACATGAATACTTAGCACCCGCCTAAAGCTTAACTTAAGATGGATGCAATGTATTAATGTGCAATAACTAAACCGCTAGGAGTCTTGAAATTCATGAGGGCGCGTGGCTCATGGTTGTGTGTGTGTCGTATCTATATAAGTGGGAGCGAGAGCTTGCTTGCGCCTGACTGCTCCGACCTAGGCTCCTGACAGGCTCACACACTTACACAATGTGCATGTAAACGACGTAACCACAAGTAAAGCTTACGCGCCCACGTGAATTGAAAGAACTATATTACAATGAAGTAAGGCTGTCCTATCACTACGAAAATATTTCAAAAGTTCGGTACAAACTCCCGTAGCAATTAAATTCCTACTAGCACAAGCTTCAGGCTTAGGAGTGAAAAGGAAATTCTGCAGTAAAAAAAGGTGAAGGAGCGTTTAATGACACTCGTTACTAATGATTAAATACCTCGTTATCAACTTATCACAGATTTTAGGGCGTGTAATCATTTGTAAATATAGCCTTATAAGGAAACTGGTCTTAAGGGGAACCTTATTAGAATTAATGAAAACAGGATTCGGCTCAAATTGCCATATAAATTACAAGTCGTGATGGATAACCGGGTTTAGGGTCGCTAACAGGGCGGCAGTAAATGTTACTGCTGTACTGAATACATTGTTATTACGGGACTGCCTTCTTGAATATGGTCAGTTGTACAAAAATATGGGCAAATATGCAGCAAAAAAGAATTTGCGCATACTTTTAAGCTATTGCACAGCTTCTATCGCGAGTCTTGAGCGTGGTGACCGAATCCAGAAATTCTGTAACGAAAATAACCTGTACACCCCACGGACACGGACTCCTCTCACCGCTAGATGGCGTTGATAAAAAATGCTATGCAATAGCTTTACCGCGGCAGTCCCCGAGTGCCACACGTCTTTTTTTTCTCAAAATATAATAACTATGATTACAAACACAGTTATGCGTATAACCAGCGCCGTCGGCTTTAACGGTGAAGAAAAAACATCGTGAGGGTCTACTATGGATCATGCTAATGAAAGGATTGTAACTCAGCTACTCAGCCAAATGACGTAGGTATAAAAGTATATGACTTCAAACTGAGGAATTTTTAACCGACTTCAATAAAGGAGGTTCTAATTCGTCGGACCCCCCCCCCCCGAATACTCGAAGACGCCTGGACCGATCTAAAAAATATTTTTTTGTTTGAAAAGGTCAGGTACTTCCCAGGTGCTCCCATCGTCATCCGGTTTTATTTAAGTTGCAATTGCGTTTGCGAACTCTATTATTGACTAAGTACCTACCTACCTCGAACATACTAGAAATTTCCACCTATGTTACTGTAACAAATTATTCAGATAGTAATATATCTCAGTTAATTATTCATTAACCCTGTTCAATAAACTTATAACAGTCATAACTTTCGTAAGTGATCTATCATTTAACTTAATTGATTGGATTTGATTCGACATACCGATGTATTTACATAACTGTAAGTACTAAGTCTCATTGGTAATCGCGGCTAAACAAGTCATTTTAAGAAAGAAATATATTTATTTGTTTCCAAAATGCCTTCTCTACTAGGTATATAGTTTGTGTAAAACTTAAAACTGTCCGAATTTCTTTACTAAACTCTTCTTTATCTAAAGTAATTTCGTAGCAGGTATAATAATAAAATTAGACTTAAGAGAAGTTTCATCCAATTACTTTCCATACTGATAATGTTTGCTATTTATTTATAAAATATAAACTCAATGAACGGTTGTAGACTTGCGCTAGGAAGTATATGTATTATTGTGTACGATTTGCTAAATATTTGTGAAAATATACATAAAGTTACACTGGCTCAGAAATTAACTTCAAATCTAGATACCATATATCACATGATGTATGTAGGTGGATTTAGGTTTTAAAATCCCGTCGGAACTCTTTAATTTTCCTGAATAACCTGGATAAAACGTAGCCTATGTCACTCTCCAGGTCCTCAACTATCCTCATGCAAAGAATCACATCGATCCACAGAACCACTAGAAGTTCTAGAACCTAGAGTTACAGCTTAGCTTAAATATACTCGTATTCGAAGCCAGTGGAAAAAATAGTAGCTAATAAAATTAAATAGGAGCTTTCCCAAAAGGTAGGTATCAATACTATACTATTTTCCAGTTCATAGTAAATAGATCGAAGTAGGCATGTACATTGTACATAGTTGAACGAACAAAAGGAGTTGCGAGTAGCGAGGGGCGAGTAATTCATTGTGAATAATAAATGAAGTGTCTCAAGATGGAATTGTTGCTCGAGGAAGTGGCACTGACAAGAGCGGATCCCATTACGCTGGCTGCATATGATCTCTTTAATTAACACTTGCCCATCCTTGATCCAATTATTGTATGGGATAGGTTTATTACCTATCCCATTCAAAATAATAATGTAGGTAACGATAATTGATTACGTATGGTTATTTACAAGCTTTATTTAAAAAAAGTAAACTTGCCGCAGCAAGTTGTATTCGTATTAAATAATCAAACAAACCTATATTTTATGTATCTAAAACTCATGTATATGCTTAATAGTTGATTAAAAATTTATTACTAAACCCTAAAGGGAGTGATTTAATTTCGAACAGTCCTTCCTTATTCTGCACGGTCAATAATATCCTATCCGTTGCTCTACTATAACAGTGCATAAATCTATAACTTAAGAAGAAGACGTCAAATTATGACGTTTTCTCAAAAGTTAATTTCCATCAATTATAACTTCTTGATTTCCATGTTAATTGACTTTAAGTTGAACTATATATCACTATCAGTATTGTAAAAACAGATTCAGATGATAAATCTGAGAATAAAATAATCAATTCAAATCAAAATCATTTATTTTATGTAGGCCAAACTGTGGCTCTTATAACAAATCCCACCAAACCAAAGAATAATATAAACTTGTAAACTCACAAATTTTTTACGTCATTAACGAGTATTAACTCTGCAATGCTATTCCTCAATTTCGATCAATCTTGTACTATTACGTCTCGGTCTTTGTTTCTTAAATGTATTTACATTATTTTATTATTCCTCCACCGGCTGAATAAGTTCTGTTGTATACTTGCAATATGCAAGACTTGATTTTCTCAACAATAGTTGACCGATGTAGATAGTTATAAACGAAAGTTCGTTTCTGCGTGAGACAGGCCTTTAGATAAATAGTAGTTTAGAAACAATGCACGTATTGTTTGCCTGTGAAGTGCGACATAATTTAGAATGATTTGAACACGTTTGTGTGCAAAATTAAGTTTAACAAAGCGTTTCACTTTCGGTGTTAAAACATGGTAGGTATCATAGAAACTGAAATCTGATCTGAGACGCAGTTGTTAATCTGAGTTTGAAACACAAAGTAGCAGTTTGAGAAATCTCAAACAATTACCACGATAATAATGAAGGCACAGAGAAAGTTCCAAAGTGGTAGATAAGACTTTCGAGATAACAAATTGTATTTAAAGATTTTCATAAACTAGAGTTTATGTTTCGTCGTGATAAGAGAAACAAAGCATGTTCATATTGTTCATATTTTGAAAATTTTGAATGGGTTGCAGTGTCGGACTAGGGTATGATAATTCAGCCTTTTAAATGGTTTAGGAATGCAACCCAGAAATATTAACGAGACCAGTAAATAAAAGGTCATCTAGCAAGATGATACCCATGACTCCAACGCATGGATCAAACTTTACCACGAAACTTATCCCGCCCTATTTCTAATCTCTATAGGTCCACCAGTTTAGGCTGTGCGCTGTCTAATAGTCCACTGACTATATAACAGTAGAGATTTCTCTACTGTTACTGTTTATCCTACTAACATTATAAATGCGAGTGTGTATTTTTGTGTTTGTGCTTCAGTCACGCCGCGACAGGACTCAAACAACTACAACAGGATAGGTCAACGTGATTTTTTGCATGGGTACAGAAGGTCTAGGACCTGGAGAGTAACATAGACTTTTTATACCGAAACCACAAAAGATTCCCACGATACTTTTAAAATACCCAACTCCATATGGACGAAGTCGCTGGCAAAAGCATAATAAAAAATTTACATACCTAAACATTCAGCCAAATAGTTTTATAGGCCACATGAGCTGTTTAATATAACAAAACTGAATTATACCGCTTTCTGTGTTCCGGTTTAATATGCATCGAAAGTATTACTGTATGTGCATAGCAAATTGGTCCATTGTAGGCGAGTTGATTGGACGATAGTAAACTGTGTCCGTGTGACCTAGATATAGCCTGTGACCTAACACAAAACGTGTTTCGATCGAATCTTACTGGCCTAACGAGAATAAAGCTTAGGTGCAATCAAACAACTGTCGAGCTTCGGCATCAAGGGCTGTGGTCTTCAAATGACGACTAACGATTGTGAATGCAGTTCTAAAAACACATTTGATACTAAAAAGATTATTTTAATGTCGCTAGGATTTCGCTGACGACATTATTTGGATCGCGATTCTGTATCTTGAACTATAATATAACTACATATATTGAATGCATAGTGCAGCATATTGCTGGATCAGGATTTATCACTGTTCATGATTTGAGTATCGTGCAATATTGTGATGAATGCGTTCTACGAATAATAAAATTTTTGAGTGAGTTAGTTTAATCTGATCTAAATAAATCCACCCTGAACTAAAAATTGCAACTAAATGATTGTCTTATTAAGTACAGTCTAAGTAAACATAGTTAATTTATATTTATTGCCTCTCAAATGGCTGTAAATCTCAATGAAGTCTTCTTATTCTAACAGATTTAAAAATGGTTGTTATATTATACTCGTATAGTTTGATGGCTTCTCGTTTCATTGTTTGGAAAATTTATTGCTGATGTCGTAATACAATTAAACTTCATTCATAGCGATTGATGTCAATTGTGATCATAAATTGTTGATGGATAGATTTAATTGTCAAATGCACTATCTCAACTCTCATCCCCTAATTTAAAATAGTGACCTAACACCCTACAGGCCTTATAGGAATAATTTTGGCCTTGCCTGCGAAGAGACAATATTTTAATTTTTATCTTCTTTGTATTTTATTACGACTAAACCCCACTTAAAGTTTAATAAAATGCAACTGACGGGAAAGGGCAAATGTTTAGGACTAATATGCCTCTATAATTTGACGAGGGTTACGCCAAGTTTATTTTCGAGCTTATTGCGGTATTCATTTATACATTTATTTGCAGTAATAGTTGCCACGTCCTCACCACGATTGTCTGTTCTGGTGATAGGAGATTGTGTAGCTCACAAAAGATATTTTAAAAATAGAGTAAATCTTCTTCTATATGTAAAACATATACCAACCAACAAAATAGTAGGTACCATGTATGTCTGTCTGACAGACAATTTGACTTAGGAAATATTCCTTCAGTACCACAAAGGTGCACCAAGAGCCCTCTCTTTTTTAAATTCGGCTAAAATTTCACAAAGTCCTCTCTACGAAGGTGAAAATGGTTGATAAAGTGTGTATGAAGACATATTTCTTTAAAAATCTAATCCCACACAGACCGAGTCGTGGATATCAACTAGTATGTAATATAAAAAGCTATTATGACAAGTACTTCGACTCCGATAAAAATAATAAATGTTTTAAATCGTCACAAAATACAAATCACTGAAACGCTTAAGAAAATATTTTAAACAATCGAGTGTTACACAAAGCAAAAAAGCAAAATAAACAGTCAAAAGCTTTGTGCATTTGTGTGAGAGTCAAGTGGCGTGAAATATCCGCGCAAGACCTAGTTTCCCAAACGTTCACAGAGTAACTTATGTACATGAAGAATTTACATGAACAAACGGGGTAGTTTTAATTTTGTACGTTAAAGCGTATTTAGGGATACTACCGGGCCTATATTGGTACAAATTAGCATCACAAACAAAATATTCGAACGGATCGTGCTGAGTTCATTAGCAGGGGTGAAAAGGTTAAATGTTCTTAGGGTCTTACAACCTACGTACATATTATAGCCTCGATATTTTCAAGTTCTGTCATTTTTTTACAAATAAGACAGTTAATGAGTACATGACTTATAAAAATAAAATATATAGTACCTATATGATGGGAAAATTACGAAAGATTTTTTTAAAATTATATTGATTGTTTAATTCAAAGTTTGTCGGAATAATTAATATGTATAACCTTGCAAAGTTACAGCTCTTTAGCACAAACAGTCTCTGCGCTATCCTGCGGATAGACAGACAGACGGACGGACTTGATGAAACTATAAGGGTTCCTTGTAGTTTTACTACGAAATGCTAAAAATGGATAAAATTAACACCTACATTACGCAGTCGAGTTCCAAAACAGATTTCTGAGCGTATTTCGTAGAAAATATAAATATTCAGTACAAATAAATGGCTCCGTTTATATTTTGCACGTGGAGGCGTAGGCAGGGGATACAGCCGGGCCTATATTGGATGCCGAGAACAAATTAGCATCTCACTGACATGTGACAAAATACGCTCGTACCGTCGACTTAATGAACGGAGAACATCGTCATTAAAGAGCTTTAGACGTACCTGCGAAGGTTTAGGATGGAGTCAGTGACTACATTAGGCAGTTTGATGGTAGCTCCGGGCACATTGATAAGGATTATCGACGTGTAAGTGAGGTGCCGCCCAAATTGTAATCTTGCTGAATGCTACGCCTGAGCGTGTGCGATATTTATATAGTAGGGGTGGTCTTTAATCAAAATGTTCATATTACGTATACAAATTGTGGCATTCGCATTTTTAATGAATGTACGACTATTTTGTTAGATTTCTTGATGATAGCAACTGTGTGTTTAATCTAAAAGCTGCAGTTGATGAAATAAACTAACCTATTAGTACATATTTACAATTATAAAATCACTACACATATTTCACAAAGTAAAGTCGGCACATCGCGTATCTTCATTTAAGTTCAAATTCAATTCATTCAAATTATTGCCATTTAGAATAAATCTCTTTTGGAGAAGGTTCTGATACAGTGTTGAAGGAATTTCTAAAAGGACTCCCAAGGGAACAATTGATTTCAAGGTACTCGTAGGTAGGTATATACGCTATGGGAGTTGATTTAAATAGTTCTTTATAGAGTGCTTAGCTCTTTTTAGGGTGATTACCGTGAAGCTGGGGCTAATGAGCTAGTAAATTTATAAAAGCTGAATAATTAGATGCAAGTACAAAGTTTCCTGGATCGTGACAACGCTGCGTTGTTTAGAAGTTAGTCGACAAGTCCTCGCAGCCGGCCACTGGCTCCCAATAAAAACTAAATTAGAGACTCGCTTAGGGATTCCACTTTTACACACCAACACAAATAGCTGATGAGTTTAATAGAAAATCAGGCGGTCAAAGTAAGATTAACGTTAAGGTAAAGGTTGGTAGAAACCAAAGAAAATCCCTATTCTTTCAATAACTTCTTATTTTTAACCAAGAAAGCATGATTAGTGCCTTGTGCAAATCACTTTGTTTTTTGGTGGGCAAGTTTGACTTTAATCGGTTATTGTACTGTACTTTAACCGCTTGATGTGGATATTAATTATACTTTTCACATGTTGTGTTGTTATACACACTAACATTTATTTCTAATAGTTTAAATGTATTTCATTTCATTAAAAAATATAATAGAAAAAAAATCATTGGATGTATATCTGACGCTTGGCGTAAAACGGCGCAGAAGCATGAGTGGTAGCTTCTATTGACGAAGGCCAAGATCCTCTTTGGTCATCGAGTCAGCGAAGTAGTAAGTCTATGATTTTCCAAAAAACGATTTTATTTACACGAGTTTCTATCAATAAAATGTTGGAAGGAAGTCAACTGTGCACAAAATCGGATGCACTCACGCAAAGGCGCAACCAAAATCCACTTCAAACAGAAAGCTTCCGCGAAATTCCCTGAGAATCGATTTAATTGAAGTAGATTCTCGCCGGGAGATAGAGCGAGTGGTATCAAAATGTCCTGACGCCGCGCCAGGAACCCCCTGGCATCCAGCCAAGCTTCAGCTTACATTTCAGTATACGATCGAGTAACATAGAGGGAATATTTATTACTACAATTATATTACTATCGGTTCAGAGTGAATTATGCTCTTTTGTATTGAATTTTTAGGAAGGTGTTTCTATGTCCTATTTATTTACAAGCATTTTATGTTTGTTTCCCAAGTTTGTATTATGTTGTTGGGGATCCCAAGATGTTGAAATGAAGACCCAGCGCTGGGAAGCGTAGCGTAACATAGATATAATATTTTTTAGATAAATACCTATTTTATTCAGTATGAGTACCTATAGTATTGGAAGTTTGTAGGAGACTTCGGTCGTGGCTGGTTACGCCACTTTACCAGGATTACTTGCGAGCAAATTAGCTTTCCCTATTCCCCTACGATGATGTGAAGCCGATTTAAGGTTATTGACTTATCGGTCTACTTTACTGCCATACAATTTCCGATGTACCGCATTATTTATGACTCATTTTCTCCCGATGGAAAAGAGGGTTGTTATAAGTTTGACGTGTGCATCTATTTGTTTGGCTAGCTGTGTGTGGGTGTATCTGTCTATTCCCTCGTAGCTTTCTAACTAATGGACCGATTTTGATGTGGTTTTTTTTGTTTGAAAGCTAACGCAATCGAGGTGGATTTTAGCTATAATTATTACCGTGCAGCAACTTATAGCAGATATTGTGTGTTTGGTCTCAATGAGTAAGTATCATCATCTACGTGTATCTAATAGGTATTAGATAGGTGATGATCGAGGATCAAGAAGGATCTGATGATGGAGCAGAAAATTACACTTGTACTTATATACGCTGACATATCATTTTCAAGCACATGAACTTTTATGAAAAAGAAGAAAAACAAACTCAAATAAATTCGAGAGTCGCGTAGGCTTCGAAGGAAGCGCGTAGGTATCATATTATTATGCAAGAGATTTTCAAGCACATTGGCTTCTATCAAGTTGATGATACGGAAAGAGGATTGATTGGAAGATACTTATAAGGAAAACCAATTTTTTCCTTACTGGTTTCAATCTTTCCTCTAAAGGGCATGTAGCCTGGAAAGAAATTGAAAACAAAAAATATATATGAGGTAAATTTGAATTAAAACAATTTTAGTATCAGTTTTTATACCATAACCTTACGATTTATGAGTTGTTTTTCTATATGTATATTTTTATAAATATTTTTACCCGGAAAAATAAGAACTCTTTAATTTTTTGTTTTATTATTTTGTATGCAAAAAAATATTGCTGTGATACACAGTAAACCCTGCTTCTATCCAATATATTGATGTTGTCTATCCTCCCCTTTCACAGGAACATCCATACCCGTATCTATAACTCTAGGGCTCTTCAAAGACGACAGCTATCTCATGGATGTTTGAAGCATTCTCAAAGTTGCTGCTAAGGGCTGTCATTCCGCTCCGTCAGAATCCGGAAAAGAATAGATACCGCGAGGACATCTCGAGGAGAATATTGCCACAATAGCCCGTTTTATTCTTCTGTATATTTGTGCACATTACGACAAATGTCTACTTATCTCTGTATTGTGAAGTTGGGAACGCTTTGAGGTCGCTGTTTTGTAGTTATAAGCTAGTTTCCAGCTTCGATGTTTAACATGAAAATGAACTTATTAGTTTTTCGCTATTTATCAAAAACACTTATTTTTATAATATACTTACTCCATATTTTATAATAACAGGTACCTGATTTTCATATAAAAGTTGATAACCCTTGTTACATGATTTTATAGTTTCTAAGTAGCATCGTATCAGAAATTTAATTAAAAAATAAAACTATAATAATGAATAGTTCAGCAGTAATTGATTTAGCTGTAAAGCAATAGACAAATATTTTTATTTTTTTTTGGAGTTAATTGTAAGCATACGCTTTTCAGTGATTTAATAAAACACTGACGAGAATACTCTCGTCAGTGTTTTATCAAATCACTGAAAATACGAACAATTTTGGCGTAGCAAATCTGATGATTATCGTATTATCATTCGAACTATGAACGTTTCGACCTCAAAATTAACGTACTTATAACAAATATAAATAGGCACAATGTGAAGCTAATGATGTGCAACGAATCCACATAATTAAATAGATGTTCTCTCATGAATAAACATTAGAGTAAGTACATGTTAATTACAGACATCTATTTAGTTATTAACGCTTCATTTGATAGAAAAGAAGTAAACACAGAGCAATTTAGATCTAGGATAAAAGTTAATTTATTAAAACGTCGTCTCAAATTTTGCTGATTGCCCGAAATAATATATTGGGCACTGAAACAATATTAATAAAATTATTATGGAAATAATACATGATTAACGTTTATAATATGGGAGGGGAACATTCGACCGGTTTCGAAATAAGCATTGAGAAATATCTAGGGTAAGAGTCAATTAAGTAATAAGTTGTATCTGCTGATTGCCCGAAACAATATTTTGGATTCAGAACGAGGACACAACAATTATAAATAATAATTATAAATGGTAAACTTTTCTAGGTATACGGGTGAAAAATTTTATAATGATATAAGATGTTCAAAAACCATTTGTTGATCAAAATAACAGAATGAATAGCCATAGGTGAACAAAATAAAATAACAATTAGCTGCGGTTATGAAAGTAGATATAATTTAAGACTAAAATGGTCTTTCTAAATACATGGTATTAAAAGTCGTAAGATAAGTAGGTATGTTGGATTAGTCATTACTATCCGACAGTAGACCGCACACAAAACAATCATTCTAATAATAATGAAACGATTTCAGATGTTAGTCCGCTTAGTCCGGTAGTGATTGTACGGTGTACAGTCCACAAATAGACAAACCAAACAGAGTGGTCGGTTTAGTAGCTATTTGCCATATGAATGCTCGTTCCGATGCTTCAATTACAATTGCAATGAGATCAACAGACACCACATAGGTTTTTATTTGTGTTTTACCGTAACAGCGACGGTAGTCGATAATGAAATACGGCAAAAACTAGCTCACAAAGGAAATAGAACAGGACTGTGGTTTCATAAAAGTTAGTATTATACGGGCTCTGTTAATGATAAATTATAGTAATAATAAAACAGTGGTTATAAAGGAAACATTGATTAAACATAAATATTAAGTGTAAGACCCACAGAAACTAGCCAAAATATTACGTGTAGTAGATATTATCATAAACGAAACAAAATTACTGCATGTGAGTATAGTTGTAGGTAATATTATTACAGATTAAAAGTATATTTACCTACTAAAAAGAAACCCGACTGTAGACGACTTTATTTAGGGTTTATTTTGTCCCTAAACTACTTAAAAACAACTTATTAAAAGTCTAGATCTATGAATGCGAAAAACATAGCCATCTATGTATATGTTAATAGACAGACAAATCAGCGAATGATGAGTGAGCGTGACAAACCCAAATTGATTTCAATGAATAGATCGTTTCATCTTTCACTAGTGAAAGTTAGTATTAAGAGCTTATGTACGTGTAAGTACGATTTCAAATGAAATTGCACATCGAGAGTATTGCTTTTACAGCAAGAGCATTATGTGATACAATAACAATAACGTAACCACTAACCACCTTTTGATTGGAAGCTGTACATACTCGTAATATTGCTGTGCAGTGTTCACTAATGACTTAATTTTCTTAGTAGTTTATTTGCCCGGGTTAAAAATGCTCATTATTTATTAGTTTTTATAGGCTGATGCTCACGGTTTTATGCATGGAATTTAAAAGAATCTAAAAACCTGCTAAGTGCAATTGAATCAAATATTTATATCTCTTGGTCTATTATTTATTAGAGCGAGGCGAATCCACGCTTTTTTGTCATTTTTTTATTAACTTACTTTTAGTGGATTTCTTAAACATGTGTAAGGACAAGTCTAATATTGGCCTTGGATTATTACAAAAAGTCACGCCCATTCCAAACTGATATTTTTGAAGTGTAGTTGAGGAATCGCGTAGGTCCCTGTACCGATATATTATTTGTGAAGTTGTTATGTTCGTGTTGAAGTCGGTTTTGTTTTTTCTCGCGTGGTGTAGGAAATCCTCAATAGTGACGTCAAGCCCCCCCGGATGCAGCTGTGAGCCTGGGAAAGTGCGGCCCTCCTCGCAGACGCGTCCCAGCTCTGACATTGAACGACAATTATTATGAACTTGACTTACTTGGAGCTACGATAAAATACATTTTATCATTTTGCGGACTTTAAATGTACTCAACATTGCAAATAAATAATTATAATTCAGACGTAGAAACAGAAGATTTATGTTTGTGTAATCTTTTGAAAACAAAAAAAGCTCTACTAGTGCCACTGCTTCATATAGACGAGGATCATAATGTTATCTCAGGCCTTGTTCAATATATGTTTGATTTTATTACTCACAAGGTGTTAATAATTGTTAAAAAAAACCCTACAATATAACAGAGTATAAAGCAAGTCAACCCCCCAACGGGTTCTTCATCTTTTACATTAGAGATTATATAGATTATCTGATTTTAATTAAGTTTACTTGATGCATGTGCAGCCCGGAGAAGTTTCGTATATGGCTATTATTGAGGTAGATAGGTCAGCTATCAAAGAAAAAGTAAAACGCAAAAGTCGTGACGCACGGCGTAAGTTAAAAAAAGGGAAAGCGAAAAATTTATCCTCAATTACAAAATCGAAATTGAACAGTCCGATAATACTTGAACTTTCTTTAGAATATCATCAGCCTAACTTCCATACAAATTCGCATGTCAATATTACGTGCAATCTCATGTATGCAACACGAAATTGATTGTGAATTTTATTACTACGCAGTTATCGATTAAGCTATGAAATGAGTTTAACTTAAAATTAAATGAAAGGAGAAAATATTACAGTCGTTGAAAACAAAACATGTAATTTACCTATTCTACAGAAGGTAAATCTGATAATTCCGTTTTTCCAAGAAAGCAAGGTACAATTATTTCCACAAAGTAAAAAGGAGCCTATGTTAGTCTCCGGTATATCAAGATCGGTTTAGTTGTACAGACGTGAAAATTTAACGAGTAGGACAACAGTCAGATAGCATTGCGGATTTATACAAATTAAAAATACGTATGACGACCTCCCTGGCGCAGTGGTGAGCGTTGGGTCTTATAACTGGGAGGTCCCGGGTTCGATTCCCGGTGGGGGCAATTTGGGAATTTATAATTTCTAAATTGTCTCTGGTCTGATCTGGTGGGAGGCCTTGGCCGTGGCTAGTTACCACCCTACCGTCAAAGACGTGCCGCCAAGCGATTTAGCATTCCGGCACGATGGCGTGTAGAAAC
Organism: Hipparchia sbordonii; assembly: GCA_038048805.1. Lineage (NCBI taxonomy): Eukaryota > Metazoa > Arthropoda > Insecta > Lepidoptera > Nymphalidae > Hipparchia > Hipparchia sbordonii. The sequence goes on along the minus strand of CM076097.1, from coordinate 6,293,683 downwards.
CGATTAGGGGTATGGGTTGAATTTACACTGCTATACCCCTTCCAAGTTAGCCCGCTACCATCTTAGACTGCATCGTCACTTACCATCAGGTGAGATCGCAGTCAAGGGCTATCTTGTCATCGAATAAAAAAAAAACGTATAGTAGTATCTATTAGTGCAGGTATATTCCACAAGAATGCTCATGAATGATAGATATTTAATGATAGAGTTCATTGGTCTCTTACAAATAAGTAACAACTAGATGATGCCCGCGACTTTGTTCGCGTGGATAAAGGTTTTTTGATTCCCGCGGGAACTCTTTAATTCTCCGGGAAAAAAAGCCTATGTTTTAATCCTGGAAATGAGCTATCTCCATTCCAAATTTCAGCCAAATCGGTTCATGCGTTGTGGCGTAAAGGAGTAACAAACATACACACACACATACAAACTTTCGCCTTTATAATATTAGTGTGATGTGATAGATTAGGTAGTAAATTTTGAGTGCTCACCAAAATTGGAAAACTCTCAAAACCATATGCTTAGAACTATCCAATAAACTTATACGGTAAAATAGCATCAAGTAATACCTAAGTATATTTACACCTTTGTTAGCAAATGCCACCACTCTAACACGAGAAGACAAACTAATGCCATGTAACGTGTCTCGAGGTTATAACACAGATGATCTAATGAGTTCTCGACTCGTCTCTACAACGACCACAAATTGTAAACACTTAACACGTTACATGAAATGACGTGGTATAAGATTTTGTCATTGTTATTTTTACTTCGTCGTGTGAAAATTGAAATTGTTTTTTCTTCAAATTAGAAGTATGGTTTGCCCATGAATACGAAGTAAGGTTTTTAAAAATCCCGAGTTAACCCTCTGTTTTCTGGGATAAAAAATTTGCCTAGATGTCACTCTGTCAGTTTTCAACCCCGTTGCTGCGTGATAACGACAAACCAACAAACAAATTCTTTCGCATTTAGGTACTAAGGATTTGTGTAGGTACTAATAATTTATATAGGACCAGCAATATTAACCTCATCTCTTCAAATTAAATCTTGTGTTCCCAAGAAGTATTTTACTAAGCTTATCTTTCCTTTATAGAGATTAGTGTCATTATTTCGTTCTCCTAGGTGGCGGTATAATATTAATAAAATTATTTTATACTAAGTACTTTTTAGTATTATACCTATGTGAAAATGTGGCGGACATTAGTGAAACTATACTCATTTACTTTATTATTATGGAATTGGTTTCTGTAAGGGTAAATTCTATTTATATTAATCTGGTGAACATAATATCAACAAGAAAGGTATACCCATCCGCAATAATAATAAAAAAATAAAATAAAGAACTTCTACATGCGGTGTTATAACTTATTAGACTTTTAATGTAGAAATATCAAATCCATGTGATAAAACGTGCTGAGCTTGAAATCCACGTAAAAATATCGATTTTTAATATTTACTGTTCAATAAAATATTTTATGTGCAGAAACCGTATTAACGATGCATTAAAAACCATCTGATACCTCTTCATGTATGTTGAAAATAGGTCAACCTAGAATTTAGGCCGATTTGCTAAACGCTTCATTATAATTACCTCATCCCAGGAATAGTCCGAAATAGTTATCATGTTCATTTGAAACTAACTGTTTTAGAGGAAATGGTAATGTTCTATTTTAGAGATCGCATACATATACAATTCAGTATTTGAGGTTCTCCTTTGGATACAAGATAATATATTAATTAACTCTTCTGCGTATTGCATCTTCTCGGAAACAGTTCATAATGAACCTTGAAGTCAACTGCTTCATTCGTAGAGCAAAATGATATTATGTTTTGTAGATTCGTACGTTTACTAATTCTGCATATACATTTACAGAATCCAATGTGGTTGAACGTCTGTGGCACATATATGTCGAGTACATAGCAAGCAGCAGCCTCTGGACTCTGGAGGCGCTGCACTCAATGTGTCAATATAGATGCCGCAAATTCTCAGCGCACTTACTGTGTGGTAAGAAGCTGTCACTATTGCTACCAGCTCTCGACTTCGATCGAGAGCCTTACTTTAGCTCCCATTCTTGTATCAGATTTGTTGGCAGACGGATCGGGAAGTAGGTAAAATGCGTCTCGCGTATATTGTAATAGTCGCAAGACCAGTCTAGCGGGACTGTCGGGTCTAGACGGCGCGTCGGATCCCTATCGGTCTCGGTAGAATTATGTGACGTAAGCGAAAATATGTATAGCTGCTTAAAGGTTGGAAATCTCCAAATTTCTTATGGTAAATACTAGCTGAGGCGCGGGACTTCGTACGAGTGGTTTTAGGTTTTTAAAAAAATATAGTTAAAAATTAAAGACGTTCTCCATACAATAAACTTTTGTTTTTGCTAGATGTTTTAATAATAATAGCTAGTTTTCAATCTTGTACGATGGTATGGAAACTTTCGTGAGCTGGTTCGACTCGCACTTGGCCGGTTTTATAATATATGCACATACCTATTAAGTTCATGCTAATATTAGGTATAATATTGTAATGTATTTTTGCACTAATTTTTTATTTAATATTCTTAAATTATATGAAATTATTTAAAATTGTACTTCACAAAAGCAACGCAAATGCGTTAAAGATCGCTAAACATTGGCCGTGTTACCATCGCCCGCTGCACAAGGAGAGGCTTTAGCCTGCAATGCGACATAAAGTGAGCCTATAATATTATGAACGCTCTCTTTGTTCGAAAATATACTCGTATTTTGTTTATACATTAACAGACTTAAATAGAGCTTTAATTAATTCAAAAATTGTTTATTATAAACTCTATTAATTTAATTGTTTATTATAAACTTAGGAGGGTTGGCTCATTTTTGCGCAGAATGGCTGTCCCGTATTATTGGAAACCTTCCATGCGGGCATGATTTGCATAGTAATTAGATTAGTTTAGCTGTAAGTTTTATTATAAAATTTTAATTATATATTACTTGTACATTATCACTCACATACTCATAAAATAAAATAAAAACTATAAGAATTTCAGTTAGTTAGTTAGTTACTGGTGAACCTAGCAATTTGAAATTTAGATGAAATATTGCTTGAGGTTATTCTAAGAAAGTAATTTCATCCCTACAGGGAGTGACAAAGGGTGGTAAAGTTTGTATGAAGAAACTTTTTTTAAAAACCACGAAACATTCGCGAACTTTGCGAACAAAGTTATATTCGAAGAACAAAGGCGTAAGGAATTAGGTTTCCTAAAAATTCCGCAGAAAACCTTTGTTTACCCGAAATAAAAGTTTCCTATACAAAAATCATGTTATAGTCGATCCGTTGCTTCGTTACTGCGAGATTGAGGCAAACCAACATACAAGCGAAATTACAACTTTCAGATTATATTATTGCGTAGAGTTAATTAAATATGATAATTAGATATGCACACACACACACACACATACACACACACACACACACACATACACACACACACATATTGTTATAAATATCTATAAATTCATGCGATTGTAATCCTATTTGGCCTTATTTTAGTATAAAGATTTAATTGTAAATTGTATTGTGTATGTATCGCTGTTGATTACAATAAAATAAAATAAATAAATAAATAAATTAATGATAAAAGAGCAATAATCGAGTCGTATTTTATAAGTTGGAAAACCTTTATATTTATTTATTCTGTAGTAAATAAAATAGTCAAGATCTTTGAACTGCAGTTTAACTCAAAAACTAGCGGCCAGAATTCGCAATTCGAATTCTTCACAATTCTAGCTCTTCAAAGATCTATCCGTATCTTATCTCACAAAGATTTACGTTTATATCGCACTCCAGTTGAGCGTAATTATGAAGAAATACAGCATTCGAGCCTAAGCTATTTATTATCGTGACCGCTTAGTAGCAAAGTAAGAATTAATAATAATAGAAGCTATATCAAAAGTTTTCGCTACAAAAGGCTATAAAAATGTTGGTAATTACATTACGCTAACAATTCAACAAGCAACAATGGACGCTGATGATCTAAGGAGCATATTCGAGCATGATCTAGATCAAACACAATGCGCTCTTTGCGAAACTCGTTAGTTCTTTGCGATCTCTCTTGTGAGAGTGGTGTTAAGTGGCGAAATTGCTGGTCGACAATGGAACAGCTTCTGCTATCGGCCGGTGTTAGTTGCATATCGGTCGCGGGTCATCGCGCAACCTTTCACCGACTCTGCCAGCCAGCCTATCTTTACTACAAAAGATAGGCTATACAATGTTTGTTTGGGTTATTTTGTTTTTCCTCTCGTTTAGTTTTTGATAGAGCGTAAGAAGTTTCAAATAAATGGTCGTAGATATATTCCATTACTTCATGGATTAGAGTTACTGTTTTACTTCTGATTTCAGTCATATTAAAAAGTTTCAGTGGTTAAGTGGTTACAGTCTTGATAGCAGAAACGATAGCAGAACCGAAAAAAATGTAACACTCTAACGGTGGCAGAAGAATAGAATTGTCGAGCGTCATTAGCCTTTTTTTTTTAAATCGATGACAAGATAGCCCTTGACTGCGATCGTTATGCTTCGGTCGTTATGTTTGATTTTAGAGATTGTGTACATTACAATAAATGACAGCCAGCGTGTGTACACTGTACACTATTTTCTTATTTATGAATATCCCATGAAAACATCCGATGTATTTTGATACAGAATTAAATAAATGCTATAAAATACAAATAGGCATTTGGCTGAAAGGCAAACTTCACGCTATTTGCAATTTATTAACTCTGTTAATTGGATTTCAGTTTATTGTATTCAGCACAATCTTTCTATTGATTTAATAAAATGAGTTGGCTGCTCGTTAGAATTTATTTATGCATAGCCCTTTTAAATTCCGTGAGTAATATTTATATTGTAATTGACACGGAGTAAAAATACTTCTTTTATTTAATATAATAATACTTTAAATGTAATTTTTTTTAAAGATAAAATATATTTTTAATTTCAGATTTTGGCAATGCCACAAATTCGATCTCATCAAATATACAATCCTATTTCTCGAAAACGTAAATAATAAATCCTTCCTTTATTTAATAATATTATATGTATTACATTATAAATACGAAAGTTTGTGAGGATGAATGGATGGTTTGTTACTCTTTACCTGGACGGATTTTGATGAAATGTCACAATGTACATTGTACATACCCTTATTTCGTACGGACGACGTCGTGGGCATCATCTAATAATTATGCATATTAAGTTATTATAATAATACTTAGAGACATTGGTCTCAGGCATAGGCATTAGGCATTGGCCTATCATAGCTGGAGATGCTATTAAACATTATTATACTATAACAATACAAAAATTATACAGTGATACAGTATATCTGTTGTCTTTATGAACGGACATACATACAAGAAGTCTTTCAGTTGTTGTGTTAATATGATATTTTAAATATACTTCGATATTTTGTAGAAAATACTCCCAATATTGGACACAATTCAGAAAATTCCGACGATTTGGAAAAAAGCGCCGAAAACGAAAAGCTTATAGGAGTTAAAGAGGATGTAGGTAAGTTATTCTATTGTAACTGTGTACTTTAGAATAAGCTTACAAAAATAAATTAGAGCTACCCTCAGTGAAGGTGTAGGAAACTTATTATTTTAAAATTAAAGAAAATAAAAGTGATTTCAAAGTCATAATAACAATTAAAATTGGCTGTAACAATAAGTTATATTAATAATGTAACCGAATACATCAACTCTTTGCCACTACAAAATGTCGTACTAATGCAGGCAAGCGATCTCCATTATATCGAATGACACAATCATATAATGAGCGTTTTAATAAAATAGATATTTTTTCCACGCGTGTAGGCACATTTAAGAAGTTGGTTGTGGATACATTGAAGCTTGAAACTTAGTCATTCTATGTTTTGTAATTATAAATATCGATTTCCTTTCTTTTTTCTTCTTTCTTCTTTCATTGTTTTCCCCTATTTTATAATAATTGTCCATAATGTCCACTTATGCTTACTATATTAAATGTAACTTGTGGTTTGCGTGGTTGACGCCACAATTAATAATATTAGTTTATAATTTTTTTTGTAATAATATAATATTGTGATGTTGTTTGTAAACCCAAATAAAATAAATAAATAAATAAATAAATAAATTAACATTGATAGTGATAATTTGATTTGATGATAGGAGTGAATAAGCAACACAGGTTAAGAGCTTACAGTATGCCAGCGTGCCACGTTTGATCGTCCATATCAATAAAAATATTGAATCAATAATATTGAAAGAAATATATAGTAAAGTTGACGATATAGACTGAATTTTGTATGTTGTGAAAACACGATTGCTAAAAATTTTCTCGATAGAAAAAATTCACAAATTTCCCTCTGAATTTTACAAATAAATCGTAGTAGTCAATGAATACTTTACCTATACTAATAAAACTTAAAATATATACTCAACTTAGTACAATAAGTGTCCTATATGTACTATTTAAAATTAAATAATTTTTTCGTTATTAGAAATGAAATTCTGAAAAATATTGCGTGTGGGCCGACGGGCGACTCGTGTCCACCGCATGAATTCATTCACGCTCCGGCATTCGAACGGGGAACCCGCGTCGCTTGTTCTCACGCATACCTACCAGAATACGTATATTATCTAAGAAATTATAAGTGTAATGAAATGGAAAATAAGCGGAATAAGAAAAATAAGACGGAATTGGAGAATAGAAAATGCTAAAAACATGAATTGATTACTACAATAATAACTTTTTTGGCTCTTGCTGTGGAATAGGTACATAGTTTCATACACCTACCATCACTAAATATTAAGGTAGTTTTCCCAGTTAGTAGCCACGGTCACATTATTTTAGTAGTATAAACAAAAGACTAGTTATAGCCTATTTTGTTACAGAATGCAAATACATAGCTTCCTAAAGGTCTTCCTTAGGCTTCCTAAGTCTAAGACTAAGTCTAAGTCTAAGACTGAGTCTAAGACTGAGTCTAAGACTGAGTCTAAGACTGAGTCTAAGACTGAGTCTAAGACTGAGTCTAAGACTGAGTCTAAGACTGAGTCTAAGACTGAGTCTAAGACTGAGTCTAAGACTGAGTCTAAGACTGAGTCTAAGACTGAGTCTAAGACTGAGTCTAAGACTGAGTCTAAGACTGAGTCTAAGACTGAGTCTAAGACTGAGTCTAAGACTGAGTCTAAGACTGAGTCTAAGACTGAGTCTAAGACTGAGTCTAAGACTGAGTCTAAGACTGAGTCTAAGACTGAGTCTAAGACTGAGTCTTAGACTGAGTCTAAGACTGAGTCTAAGACTATGGTCTAAGACTAAGTCTTAGACTAAGTATATATCTATGTCTAACACTAAGACTTAGACTTAGCCTTAGACTTAGACTTAGTGTGAGACTTAGACTTAGATTTAAACTTAGTCTAAATCTAAGTCTAATTCTAAGTCTAAGTTTAATTCTAAATCTAAGTCTAAGACTAAGTCTAAGACTAAGTCTAAGACTAAGTCATAGTCTTAGTGAAAGACTTAGACTTAGACCTAGTCTTAGTCTTTGCTTAGACTTAGTCTTTGACTTAAACTTAGTCTTAGTGTTAGACTTATACTTGTCTAAGTCTAATTCTAAGTCTTAGTTATTAATAATATATAATAATATTAGTTTCATTTTATTTCCATACCTATGTACTAGAGGTTCGTTAAATGTATCATATACCCTATCGTACGGCGCGTGACCCCTGCCGCGTGATGAACTCGTGCGAGTGAGATAGCTGCAACTACGCGGTGCGGGCGGCTGCACGCTGGGCAGTGAGGCGGGGGCAAAATTTGGATTCCAGCTGGCATACTATAAGCTCTTAATTCAAGTGAAATCTAATCCCAACTTTTTTTATTTATAAATTCCAGAAAAACGAAGTTTGACTGCTGGTAAGAAGTCCTACATCTACATGAATTTAATTATAAGTTGCAGTCTCAAAGGTCACAGTAATTTTTTTTTTCAGGTGATTCTTTTACTCCCAGTGATATGTTGCCAATAGCAGAAAAATTATTTAATAAAGGTTTGTGAAGGTGAAATATGTGTGAAAATATTAACAAAATGCTAAGTTAAATTTTATATAAGCATAAAACTGTGAATGTACGGTAATGTGTGAATGAAACGGTAGGTGAATTCTAAGCATTTATTTTGTTGACTGCTAAGAGATAACCTTTATAATAACATTGATTGTGCTGATATACTCTATCAATACACAAACGTTTACTGTAAAAACACGATAACTGAATAAGATCAACGCTGCATAGGTTTTACATTTGTAAATCATACACTCATCAACCAATTATTTATTATTACTTGCCGTATATCTGCATCAGATATGGAGCAAATGTAGATCAATTAAATTTCTAACCTATACTCTATAGAGTATGATTTAATCTATCACTGGTAGTATCATCGCAACTTATACATTCTACCCTCCATTAAATCAAAATCAATGTGATGCGCATGGTCTATGCATAATATACGTTTGAATTTACATAAAGGGAAAATGCTTTTGCATTGATAAAATGCTTCAACTGATGGGTTTTAAATCATATTACGTAGATACACTTTTTATCAACAATTATGGCTATAGGATTTTTTAATTAAAGAATATATTTTGATTACGATTTTAATTTTTAATATAATATAAAAATCTATCATTACAAAATATGAACAATTTATAATAATCACGTGTATACGTATACGTGTATATTTAATATAATTATTAATTACACTAAGTAAAATGAATTTTTCTTTCTTTAGTGGATGATCCAGGAAGTACGTATTTAATTGTTATTTATTAAAATTGTAATATTCTGTTAATTAATTTACTATATAATTCACGATGCAATTTAACTTTTTTTTTGAGAAAATAAATAACTTTAAACGTATTTTTAATAATATTAATTGTATTAATGTTATATAAATAGATGGGCGTGGTTTTGTGAGTTCTACTCACAGTCCCCAGGAGCTGGCAGATAAGTTGTTTGAAGCATTTTGTACGTAATATTTTTCATGTTTTTGCTTTTAAATTTTTTTTTTGTTCATAAATAGTTAACATTGGTATATTTTATAGTTTCCACGACGAAAAGAATTATCTTTCTGAAGGGTAAGCAATAATGCATTATTAAATTAGAGTAGGTACTTACGCATGAATTAAATTCTTAATAATATTGAGATTTTATTTATATTGTAGATGAAGATATTCCTGGAATTGATGCTCTACAAGCTCTGGCCTTAAGTGGAGAAGGTAAGAAATTGATTCAAAGTTTATCTTTTTTTAACCTACATTCTAAATCTTTTATTCAAAAGAGAAAGCGTAAATTATATGCAAAAATCATATTGCGTAAACATTTAGGACTATTTGTATTAATTTTTACATAGTCTATGTAAACCTAATGTAAACACATACTGTATTTAATCTTCTGAAGGCTAATCATCAAATTAAAGGATAAATGTCGAAATTGATTAGCGAACCATTTTAATTAAGAGGAATTTATCTCAAGCTCACCCCATCTAATGGAAGTTTGATTCTTATTTGATAAACAATCAAACTCAATTAAATTTCGTAGACACGCTTAAACAACTAAGTCCGTAGACAGTACCTAAGGCTTCGTACGAAGTTACCTAGGTGTAAAACATTTACATGGAAATCTATGAGCCCGTGTAACATTGAAAGGAAATCTGACAAATCCCAGATATTAGTTTCTAGAGCGTGTCTACAAAATTGATTGATTGATATACAATTTTATGGGACATGGGACTCGCTCAAAAGAATTGTCTTTTGAGATGCAGGAAAAGCACAGATGGTCAGAAAGACATATTTAACTGACCAATCTTTTAACGAATCACACTTTAATAACCATCATTTTTTTAAATTAGCTGTTGACTCGCAAGTCGAAGGTGTCACTGAAGCTGCAGATGGCATGTACTTAAGAAGTAAGTATAAGAGTTACTTATTTAAAATTATAACTTGAATATTAATTTTGTAAGGACAACATTGGTAATAAAAGTATCTTTTTAGGCAAGTTGGAGAGAATGAAACCCAAAAGGAGTAAATACAAACGTAAGAACCATTAATTTTTAATCTAAGTAGATTGGTGCACTTTAAATAACGTGGGTTCTAAAGGTTTCATAATTTTTACAGTAGTCGGTAAAATCGTGACTGAAGGTAAACAAGGTAGTACGCGTAAAGCTAATAGAAGAAGTAAGTATTTTCGTGGATTATGACTTTTTTTTCAACAGGCGGGTCACCTGATGTTAAATGATTATCGCCGCCCATGAACACTTGTAGCACCAGAGGCACCACCAATGCGTTGCCGGCTTTTCAGGAATTTGTTGGTCTGTCCCTTGAATAACTCCCATGTTGTAATTAAGTGGGAACACCGTCGAAGGGAGTTGGTTCCCCAGTTTGGAAAAAAAGATCTGGAAACAGCGGACGGTCGAAGTGCACCGGGCACCCAGGTGGTGAGGGTGAAATTGCATTCGGTGGCGTGCGGTGCGGTTGTAGAAGACAGAGGGTCGAATAAGGTCAAACAGCTCTTCAGAACACTCCCCGTTATATAGCCGATAGAACACGCAAAGAGAGCTTACGTCTTCGCGGTACATAATAAACGTTTAATCCAACAGGTACATTATTTAACTATTTTAAACACGGAATCATCGTCGTCGTCATCGTCAGCCTTAGATGTATTATGTCCCTTGTAGGGCCTGCCACACGTCGCGTTTATGCCCCGCTTGTATCTAACGGATACCACTTTCCACGGCTACTTCATTTCGATTTGTTCACGTAAAGAAACTTTGAGTAGGTACTCTCTCCTATTTCAGATAGTTAGTACGGAATTCTATTTTCTGAACTTTCTTGCTTACCTCGAAAATATTAACAAAATAATTTTTAATTTTAAGGCATTAAACTTTCAAAGTATTTAAATAAGAAAAGGCATTTAATCATCAACAAACGACGCAACAACAGATTAAAGCAATTAAGAAATAAAGGAGCAAGAAAAGCATCTGAAACAATGGTTTCCTCGGTAATCGAAAAAGGTATGTCTATATGACATTATCATAGACGAAATGATTATTATGGAATAAGTAAATAATGAAAGATCAATTTTTAAATTTCATTAAGTATTTCAATTGTTTTTTTTTATATTTTTATAACTTTCCAGGCGTTATTTGAGTTATCCCAAGTAGCACAGATAGCTGTATAAATACTCACTTTTAGACCTATTTGAACCTCTAAGCGTATTAAGACTCTTTTAAGAGTACACTGGTGATCCTACAGCTGCATAATAGCTGTCAGTGATATTTAAACAGCTTAGGCTGAATAAGGGCTGTTTAGTGGATAAAATTACGCCAAATGCTGTATAAGAAGGTATTTGTGAACTCTTATTACACTGACTTATTAAGGGGGCACGTGTGAACTATTATGAAGCTTGTTGCTGAATATCAGAGTTTTAACTATTCACGTCGCTGTTTAACATGAATCCACCATTTTGTTGTATAACCTCATAACCTATATAAATATACTGATTCATTTTTCAACTTTTATGATGTTTTGTGTATGAATTAGGAATGGATTGCATTAGTTTTTACTTCTCGATATCATAATAGCAACTTTTTATCTTATAATTCTTTTCAAAGCACTAAAAATTGTTTATTCAAGTTTTCATCACGGCTTATTTATATCACGAAACTAATTAAAAACCGAATATTTTCGTGGCGCACTAAAATTTTCTTAGGTAATATATATGTATAATGTCAGTAAAATTACATTCCCAATCATTTTTCTTTTATAAATATGAAAACAATGCACTTAACTTTGAATTTATAACCACACGTATTCAATCAAATTCAATTCACTCCACGAAGTATATTAATTTGCTAGATTTGTATTATCTATGGTTTGCTACTTCACTTTTACGTCACGTGACATATTTGCTGAATAAAGAGTAACTTGTGATCTTTTACTCAACTTAAGGCTGTATAATTTGTGCCCATTTAAGAGGTATAAGAGCTGTATACGGCCGTATACAGCCCTTATGCAGCTTTTTTATACAGCTTTAAGCGTGACGGGAATTCGTTATTCAGCTGCTAAGCAGCCTTCGTGTGCTACTTGGGATTTGTAGTACCTAATATCTATTAACATTCGAAACCTACAGGTACCTACTATGGAATTGGATCTTTAGGAGATTGTTTTTTTACAGGAAAGGATAAAAACCAGAGTTGTCGTTGGAAGTACAACTGTACCAATATAGTTGATCTTGATACTTGCCGAATACAATCGGAGTGCGCAAAGAACGCATCTAATAAGTTTTCAGATGGTATGGTGATATTATATTTCTATATTGTTTTATATCATGATGGATCAGAATCTTCTGTATTTATTATAGAGAAAGAAATACAAATACATTTATACATTCACTAGCTTTAACCCGCGGCTTCGCTCACGTTAGGTTCGATTTTTTAACCCCCTATTTAACCCTCTTGGGGTTGAAATTTTCCAAAATCCTTTCTTAGCGGATGTCTACGTCCTAACAGCTACCTGTATACCAAATTTCAGCTCGATCGGTCCAGTGGTTAGAGCTGTGCGTTGATAGATCAGTCAGTCAGTCAGTCAGTCAGTCAGTCACCTTTGCCTTTTATATATTTAGATTAAATGAATGGCCGGACATATAATGGATGTTTAAAAATGCGATTGACATTATGTGTATGTATGCCTTTTGACATGTCCATTGTCCACACAAAAAATATTTGAAAATAAAGCACTTGGGAAGCTTTTAGCCTAAAATCTACAGAACAAACACTGAAGTGGTTCAGACTTGAGAAATAATTAGAACGAGACGCAAATAGGTCTTGAAATTTTGTCGCGTTTTAACCGAGAGAAAGTGCGCTTTATGAACTTAGCCTTAGTTGCTAATATATGTATCTTTATATTTTCAGAAATATCCATCGACCACAATAGCGACGAGCACACATTAGCGATCGATCGCTTTAGGAAAATGTGTAAGTATCTTTTCTTATCGATACGTAATTACGTACAATATGGGAATACAAATAAATAAAATTCGATTCGAAATAAGTGCCTCTACCCTCTACTCAATCTGAAATGATTATTTGATCGAATGCACAAACCAACATAATATTGTTAATAATTTCTGTTTGTGTGCTTGTTCGGGCTACTCTTTGGAATTGTAGAAAAGATTTTTTCAGAACTTTTACAGAAAGATAGAGGATTTTATAAAGAGTGACCTAGTACTTTTACCGAAAAATAAGAGAGTCCAAGAAACCTTAATATAAAATCAATAACCGTTGGAGATTTGTTAAATTAAGTTAGTTATAGTTTGCTTAATAGCATTTTAATAAAATGTAATATCTATTTAGTGAAAATATTCTCCGTGGATGAAGAAGTTGAAAAAATACGTAAGCATTTTTGAAATAAAAATACATTCATATTGGTAAATAGAGTATAACCGGGTTACGTATATTATATTCAATATTTTAATTATTTTAGTGGAATCAAGAAATTTACAATCAAGGCCTTCCAATTCCAATGCAGGTGAGGACTGATCTAATATACCTGAATTTTAGCGATTTACGAAATATTTACTTCCAACAATAATTATATTATATTCCTAATATCTGGCCCAATGAAAGTTGACTGACTTTCTAATACCCAAACTAAAATCCATTTTTTTAATCAGAGATTAGATAAAATATTTATTAATTCAACTATTCTACATATTTCGATCTACAAATTGTGTACAAAAATCGCGTAGCTAAATGAAAAATACATGGAAAAGTTTAAAATTTAAAAAATTCTTTTTTTAAATAATTTAGCTGCGGTGCAAAAAGTGGAGAGCTTAGCTGAGTACTTCAATAAAATTATCGTCGATGAGCAATTAGGTGAGGTATTTCTAATTTTCCAGCAATTTTGAGAATCTCTAAGAATCCAAATGTCTCACTTGTAATCCAACTTACGTTTAATTCACAGGAACCACAAAATCTTTGAGGAGCTATGATATATAATCTTACACATGAGTAAATCGTAAATCCTTGGAAATTGTAAGTAACAAGTTAAATATTTAAAATTAAAGTAGTAGACCATACCAAATATTAATTTAGCTATTATTATTAATCAAGTAATGGAATAAATGTATTTTCAGGGTAATATGATTTAGCGTCGCTGCCTTCTTTCAGAATTGATACCTACTCAATAACTGGATGTATTGATTTACAATACAGACTGAAAAACATACAATATTTTTCATTTATACCTCATAAAAAAATCAAAATTGTTTATTTTAAGTAGGCCAACCTGTGGCTCTTATGACACGTCAAGACTACCGTTGATTCGAAATTCAGATTGTTGTAAGTTGATAATGTCTAAACTATCATAATGTAATCGCTGAATTAAAATATATAAGAGTATTTTAATTCAGCGATAACCAAGACGTTTTAAGTCTTTTAAAACATTGAGTAGAACATAATCAATTTTGATAGTTATATTACGAATTACAAAAAAAAATCTCAGCCAATCTCAAATTAAAATAAGTTAAAAATCTACAAAAAACTTCAGGTCCATATAGTTTTTTGATCGTTCTTAAATAGACTTTGCGCCTTCGATCATAGAAAAATAAGCTTTGCGCACATAAATGTAAATTTTTAAAAAATATCTTTCTAAAATCAGGGTTAGAAAATCGCATAGTAGCTCGGTAACAGCAAATAGGCCAGAAGGTTACACGTGGTATATCGGATCGGCTCCTGTTTATCGAATGTCGGACAAGGCCGGCGTCGATACACGACCATTCAGCTCTGCGAAACACCGGAATCAACTGACACTATTTGCCTATTCACCACTTATTCCGATACAAGTTACAACAAAGCTGGTGTCTGTTGACAATGCTAAGCAAAGTTCCCAGTCCAGTCTATCTCGAGAGTGACCTTTAAAACAGTAGCCGCCTACGTTCCTTTATTAACATTTCTAATGGTAGCCTATTTGTTTTATCTTTATTCTCAAGTAAAACCTGATAGCTTAAGTTGAATCTATTCATAACTAGCGGACGCCCGCGACTTCATCCGCGTTCTTAAATTGTTGAAATTTTTCCTGAATTTTCTTTGCTATAAACCTCACGGAGCCCGAGACCTTTCCAACGAATGCAAAACCGTGGAAATCGGTTCGTGCGTTCTGGAGTTATAGCGTCAGGAAGGAAAACCCGACTTATTTTTATATAGTAGATAATTAATATCCGTTCATATCGATGCGAAATATAAACTGATGTTGAAATATTGTGACATTATCATTAGTTATTGATGACTGGAGAGCTCAAGTTGGAAAAAAGGTGAACAGCTAAAAAATAGCAGGTATAGATTAATTAAAAATATGTACTTATTGGCTACATCATACATGCTAGGAGATCTTTTTTGTCTACACAAGTCAGCTGGAAGGCTGTATCAATAAAAACTCAACATTATTTGAATAAAATAAAGGTTTTAAAATAAAGCACTTCAGAATAATAATTATATTCCACTCAACCCGCAAGTCGCGGGAAAACTCATGTATAAAATATATAACCCTGTATAAGCTAAGGTTAAAGTTAATTTACTTACTTATCTATTAATAGATTTTTTAACTTAATTGCAATTATTATATTGAGCACTTACCTCAATGGTAGATATAAAGTTTTACTGTCAAACAATTTAAATATTCATCATGAAAGAAAAAGTAAAAAAATAATGGATATTTTATGATTTCTTAAAAAGTGGAATTTGTAAGAGAACTCTAAAAAAATGATTGGCACCTTCTGAATCTTTGATGAAGACTCGTTATCTGTTTTAATGTTCGAAAGAGCTTTGGGTCTAATGATATTTACAGTTTCATAAAAATCTTGGGAAAAATGTCTATATTTCGATCGATATGTTTTATCTGGACATACGAAGTTATCATTCCACAGCGACGTTTTGTAGTCTTGTTCGACTCAGTGTTATTCCACTAACGGGCTCCGTTTTCCGGGAAATTCTTGCCCACTATGCCCGCTTTCATGCATTAGCTTTTGAGTTTATTGAGCAATAGCTTGCGGCCATCCAAGCAAAGCAAGCAAGCAAGCAAAAGAACAAACAAGTAAAGAAGCAAGCGTTTTCTTGGACGGGCTCAAGTTTTTCTCTCCTGCGATTTCGATGTTCAGCCATCTGTTACCGACGTAACTTTGTGGTTTCCATGCTACATGACTGTACCATCTTAAACGAGTTACTAAAAAGGTTTACTTATTTCTAAACTAACCAAACAGATGCAAATTAGCATTAGAAGAATTTATGAAACAGGTATTTCTGGAATTTTAACAACACAAAGAAATGCTTTGAAAAATGAAATAACTAAATTTTTTTGTTCTACCGCAACGCAAAGACCTCTTTTATTAGGAAGAGGGTTTTGAAAGCTAACCAACCGCGTTTTTCCACTTTGGACGCCGTAGTTATACAATTCAGAACGTTCTAGAATTTCATTCATAACCTATTTTTCGTTATATTTAGCTCTACATGCAAAAGCTCTGTGATAAACTGTTAGAAACTGCAAAGTGCCGCATACAAGTATCATTTAATGACGAAAACGTCTTAGAAATCCGTACGAATTCTTTGTAAAAAGCGTTAATGCTTTATTTCTTGTTAGCATTCTGGTGCCTCCAAAATGATGCAGTTACCCCATTTATATTAGTTTGAATAATTTCTATAAAAATAAACTTTAGGTACCTATTCCCTGGTATATACGTATATATGTATTTCTAATACATAACAAATACATAGAAAATCGGAAAATAGGATTTATCTACCGTTTAATATTAACTCACTCGTTCCCACCAGGGCTTCCCCATCGTGACAAAAGCGATTACCATATTTGTAATGTTAATTACAACTGAAAATGTTTCGAGCAATAACGCGATTATGGTCAGGTAATTCCAAATTCATATAGATTAACGTGTACCTAAATCATTGTAAAACAAGACTTAAATTTATTGTAGTGTCAGTTCTACTCACGTGCTCCCTGAAAGAACAAACGAAGAAAGTGTCCCTAATTTACAATTTGAATCAATAAGTAACTTTGGTTGAGACTTCGTGATCGTGGAGTGGTTTTTGAAAATCCCTCGTCTTTGTTTTTTTCCATGATAATATCTAGCCATTCACTCTCATTACCCATGCAAAAAATTAAATTGATTTAGTGTTCCATTGGTAAATTATTGCAAGGCAAACACACTTTCGCATTTATAATATTACTTGTGGTAGGGATCAAAAACTACAGAAACGGTATTCGAAAATTTCTTATGAGTAATTAAATATAGATTATATAGGTTAGGTTGAAGTGGAGTTACTACGCATAAACCTAACCCATAGGTAGGTAGCCCACAAAATTTGGGTGCATAGTAGGTAAATATCTTATTGGTACTCTTTAATAAAAACAATATTATAATTATTTTAGTATAAAATTATTGACAACACTGATGTTGCTTAAAGTGGTTTATTACTGTCTAACACTATTAACTTAGAACTTTAAGAAATAAAACTACGCGGAAAATGCCTATTCCTCAGGTGCCGTAATTTTCACGACCCGAAAGCTCGTATAGTACCTACCGACATTATTGAATAGAAACTTCTATTATAAATTATAATTAAAGTTAGGAGGTGGATACGACTCAAATTACTTTCTGTAATTATAAAGAACAGGACAAGGATAAACATATATCTTGTTAATATAATTAAACGCATGTACGAGTAGGTACATAATATATATAAGATTTTCATAACGAAAGCTCTCAGCTTTCTTGATTTCCATCAGAATGAAACTCTATGAAATGACATTGTTAACATTCAGTTAGTAGTATAAATGAAGTCCGCTGCCTGACGGGCGACTAAAACGCGTAACACTGGGTATAATTTGATGCAGTGACGCTGACGTTTCAATTTGACTTGCGCTCGAGTTTGTTACTACTACGGTGCGGTTTTGATAGCAAGTATGTTGGTGACAGCCACAAGAAGCATAATTGCATTGTTCGCAGCTATTTCATCTAAAAGTAGCTTTTGATTGCTTTGGATAAATAGTGCAAATGTCAGTAGTAGTTGTAGAAATACTTGAAATTGGATGTAGCAACTACATTATATCTGAATAAAGGAACCGTTACGGTGTTGAAAATCTGTCTAAGAAATCATGCCATCGTGTTTTATTAAACAATAGCAGCTATTAAACTAATTCTTAAACATTTATTAAACATAATTATACCTTTATAAAATTTAATTCTATAATTACATTATTTTCATACTTTAACAACGATAATCAAAGGCCACATTAAAATTTGCTGAATTAAAACAATAGAATTATCATTTCATATGCAACAACTTTTAGAGAATGCATTATATATTATAGCATTGTATAGAGTTTTAAAAACAAAGTAGAACAAAATTATTTGGCTATAATTCGACAAATTAGTAAAATATGTAACGCACAACAAGCATCTGTATGACACCACATGCAGGAATGTGAACCATCACCATGTAAAACCACAGAAAACCATCTCTAAAATACATTCTACCCACATTTTACTCCAACATCAGAGCATCCTTGGGATATTTTGACTCTACAATACACAATCGCAAAATCTTTGCGATTGTGGTGCAAGGTGATGTTACGTATCGCTCATTTTCATATCCTAGTAACCTGTTACTAGGGCGGGCCGTGCAAGTACTTTGGCAAAGTAACGCCTGCTTCTATAAAATACATTTTAAGTGTTTTTGATTCTCTAGAATTGTTTATCTTTGGACCTTATCATGGACTAATGGAGAAACATTCTCAAAATAGTTATTTTATAATCGATTCTGTGGCAGGTGAGTACACACAATTACCTTTCGATCAGGCGAGCGGTGAAGCGCCGCGTACCGGCGACGACGGCGCGTGTGGTAGCCCTAACTAGATTACTGGCCGGCGGCAGGCCATGAACCTATCCACAGCCTAACATAGTTTTATAATTGAATTGTTTGACACTACACTTATGAACTTTTTATTTAGCAACAAGTGAACCTACTTATTTGAACTACTGCTTGGACTCTTTGGTGGCTTTCTTTTCGATACTGAAAATGCGTATCTGTTGTCAACATCAAGATTGGACCGCATTGGCCTCATAGAAGAGTTTTACCTCCTTGTTGTATGAAGATAAGTTTAAAGAGTGTGTAGCGTTGCGAGTTGGTGTTGCATTGTTTTTGCCATTTTGTTCTATCACTGGAAGAGCGGCAGTGTACAGTGCGAGGCACGTTGTGTCATAGAGATTTTTTCTTATTTGGCCGATTATAGCGGTGGAAGAACTTTGTTTTTCCCTGTGTTGCAAAAGTAATTTGACGTCTATACTGGCTATGCTGTGGTTATAGCCGCCGCGACGCCGCCACGCAAATAATTTGATACAGATTCATCAGCGTCTGCACGACATTAGGGATGAACCCTCACGTCATTAAGCAAAATTAATTTGAAAACGACATCCTGATGAGACCGAAATCAGAAAAATAATTTAATTGCACGGCCCTGTAGGTTGATAATATTCCTATCCGAAGTATTACGTTCAATTTAAAGATACTTTTGGAAAATTTTCTTTTTAATCATTTTGTAAAATTTATTATTCTCAATATAATTTTTTTTCAACTATTAAGTACTTCTTTTCACCTATCTTTCACTTCTCTCACCAAAGGCTATGGTAGAGATTGCTTTGTAAGCAATAAGGCCGCATTTTCATACATAGTTTGAAATAATCCAATTTCTTGTATTCTATTGTATCTATCGATATTTTATAGTCAAACTAAATGGAATGAAGTATTAGAAAAATAAATTCTGTTGCAAGGACCCGTTGGAAATTTTAAGAAGTTGTTTTGTAAGTTGATGTGGGTTCTGCGTTAACTCAAATTGATATATTTCGTGTGGACTTAGAATCCTGTAAAAAGAATCTAGCACCGGTTCGATAAGCAGAACTTCCCTAAAAGAGCCGATATAAAACAAAATCTTACAACTTTAAGCTTCATCAATGAAATAAATTAATTTTGAAGCCTCAATAGCCCAACGGTTAAAGATGCGGACTGAAAACTGAAAGGTCGTAGGTTCGAGCCTCTCCGTTGCACTATTGTCGTACCCACTCCTGGCACAACTTTTTCGCTTATTTGGAGGGGAGAGGAGAATATAAGTCAAGTTCAGCTTGCCTAATATTCTTTAAAAAAAATCGTATGAAATAAAAAACTCAAATCACAAACCTACTCATGCTGGCAGGTCTAGTATATCATACATAGCTACATGTAATAATGCAATGAAGCATCTTGGAACTTCCAGTACCTCTTCAAATTTTTATACCGGCGCTGGAATTATTCTCGGGCTTTTATAATAAGGGGAATCATATTCATAAGTCTTCAGTCATCGTTTCAATACAGAGAGATCCTGAGCCATATTACACGTAATGAAGCTGAAATTATAAAAATTACTTGATCGTGAAAGTCGCTGTAGCTTATTGTACAGATTCTACAATAGGTAATCGAAGACTCATTCGATTTCTCCGACTCAAAGCGCCTTTTCATCGGCGTGCAAGCGAAGCCGCTTGCCTATTGTGGAACTAAGGTGCATTACTTCGAGAATGTTGCAGGCGTGTCATCGATCTTACGCCCAACCGTTATTGATGGCTTTCAGTATGGTTTAAGCGGAATAAAGCTCTTTTAAGACCCGCAATTCTTAAAAACAAAGAAGTATTTAACAACTCGTTTGATCCCATAAATGCCAAGTGTCACTACTTCTTCCTAAAGGAGCCTCAGTCCCAACGAAGGTTTAGTGTGAGTGAACATTAACAAAATGGGGTATCCATTTGAGCAGCTACTGCTTGCCTCAACTCGAAGCTACCCGCTGCAGCTGCTACGACTTGAGCTAACCAGCTCAAATGTGGGGGACAAACATGGATCTTGAACCCTAAAGGAACACTTTAATTATATACATATTGAATTATTTATTGACACGTGAACGAAACCTTAATTTCCGTTCTTAGGATCTAATGCTGAGATTTGTAGAGCATGCTCTGACTTAGCTCAAACTCAAACTCTGACATAAATCTGTCTCGTTTGAACTCTGTCTTGAGTCTGAGCAGAGGGAGAGTGCGGTCTATAGATTTCAGCCTAAAATATAAAGACTGTTCCTTCCTTCGAAAAAGAGCAACTGCTGAGTTTCTTGTCGGCTCTTCCACTGAGCGACAGCTTGGCCTGCTTGAAATAAATAATATTGAATTTTCAAAATCGCTGATTTTTAATTCGGTGGAATTCTGACAGATGTCATTTTATAAATAGAGCGAGTTATTTGTATGAAAAACAGTATTACCACCTGTAGTTCGATTTTACCCCAAACTATCTGTCAGGCATTTGTCATATATCTGTGTGCGGCCATTGATTTTTATTTGTATAAGTTTCAATTTATTATCTTTTTTGTGGGATTTTTTAAATCTCTGGTAACATTAAGATACGTCAGAATTCCACGGAATTAAAAATCAGACTATAGGTAGGTATATCGTATGGATACGAGCAAATATTTTTCTTTTTAAGCACGGAATTCTTGAGAGTCTAGTTAAAGACTGCGCCCACCGGGTTTTAAAAGTTTCGTGAGGAAAGTTTGTTTTTACTTGGGGCATTTCATGAAGCCCGAGGTACGTAAGGGAGGTGCCTGCTTCATTTAGGACGAAACTTCCTTGTTTTGCATTTACACGGGGAAAGTCACCCTAGAGAACTGAATATTTCATAAGTAGAACAGTGCCTGTAAGTGCGTCCCTACATAATTCAAACGGCTTATATGTTTAAATTAAAATATCATAAAGGAACGTAAAGTGAAGAGAGTATTATGATAGATAATCCGAAGAAAATGGATGGGAGGGGTCTTTTGGAAATGGAAACGTGGTTTATGTTTGATATGGAGGCAGCGGCGGTCAGTTTCCCATTTCCCAGTGCACCGATTCATTTATCCCCGAAATCCACGTCCGCACCGCTAGATATCAATGTCAACACGGGCTTTGTCTCCATAAAATGGGCTAAGTAAATAACCAGATCACCAATTGGCTCGTGCAATTTGGTCCGACGGCCGAATGAAGTTTGCACTTTGTCTGATTCACATTTTAATTAACGTTGATCCATTTTCACATAGAAGCTCCCTACGGGGCAGATTGCTTTACTTAAAAGGACTGGAGTGTAGATGTTCGCAAAAAATTTACTGCTATTTAGTTTAGGCTAAAAATGTTTGCAAATAATTTTTACCATTTCAATTGAAATTTAATTACTTACTCTAATTTCAACGCTTTAACTACTTAAAATATTAAGTAAGTTTGTAACTGACTAATAATTAAGAATCGCCACAGAATACGATATTGTGCCGCTTGTATCAGGGGCTATTTGAGCATGAGTCCTCAACGCCTATCAATTCTGCGAGGTATACCGCTTCAGCTTCGCGACTCGACGAGTTATGCCGGTAACACTGACAAATAATAGTAAAAATAACAAATAAAAAATTCAATTCGTTGGTGTAATGAAAAGATTCTCATCATAAAGCATCGCAAAAAATATACTTAACTGTTTGAACTTATTAAAGCAAAAGCTATTTACAGAGGCTTTCGAACAAAGCAACGTTGATATTATCTACAATGCTATTAGAGTGAAATAAACAAACGAATTCACGAAAGGTCGTGACCTTTCGAAGTAACATAATATAGTATACTTATTACTTTAGTTTATTTAGGTTAACTGAACCCTTTCAAGTTGTCATAAACATCCTACTAAAGTTACTTATTAAAATTGTTACGAGGCAAGTAGGTACTCGGCTTGTTTGACGTTTTAAATAAATGTCGGTTAACTTTGGCATAAAATTATTTATTAAGTATAAATAGAGAAGGCTTAAGATTGCCTTGAATTTTAAGGACCATTATTAAATGGCTTTGAATTCTAAGTATTTCTCAAAATTATACCGACTTGTATTTTACTGACTTTTGGATGGGCTATTATATAAGTATTTTTTATTCTCAAAAATCAAGAAGTAGAATTCAGAAGCAAGAAGATAAAAATATTGCGGTATTTAGATAGCACTTTTAATCTGAGTATAGTTGTATAATTAACATTGATTGATTAATTTAATTTCATTGATTTAATTGATGTTCTTTTATATTTATGAAATCTCTTCTGCAATGTCCATACGGCTTAGTTTTTCCAAAAATATTTATTTAAAATAATTTAAAATATTATGAGTAGATGATGATAAAAATACTTGTAACATATTATGTATGACGGCTCAAGACCGTCAGAATTGTTTTTAGAAAGAGTGACGTCAGCATTGCTGACGTCACGGTGTTCACTATTATTGCTCATGGCAAAAACAAACTTCAATTAATCAGATTTACTTTTATTATTTTTAGAACAATGTAGTACAGAGATGCGTACGGCTCGACGTTCTGAGCGATAATGCCGCGCGGGGCATTGGACCGCCGTATTTATAGCCAAGTGGGCTTTACAAATCATCACCTACCGTCTAATTTAAGTTTACACAATTAAAATGAGTTTGAAAATCAACAATGAATAATGAATTGTTATTTAAACGGTTTTAAAACAGTTAATTTGATTTAAAACTTGTTTTCTTAATGTTGTAATCTAGAGTTCAAATCGCCTTTGCGCCGATACGGCCATTCTGACAGGCGGTGCGCGCTCTGCACCAGCCTGACTGTTGGTGTTGGTTCTGTAACATTAAAAATTGTTTCTCTGAGCTTGGTATCTGGTAGCATCTAATCGATGCGTACATAGTTTTGTTAGTGAACCAAGACATCCTCAATGTCTGGGTCTGTAGGTTATTAGTAGATTTCTCGTAGATTTCTCGTGGATTTCTCGTAGATTTCTCGTAGATTTCTCGTAGATTTCTCGTAGATTTCTCGTAGATTTCTCGTAGATTTGGGGAGAGGGGGTGATGCTGTGCATGGAGTATGGTGACAGAGACTTATAATAATATGGTTTTGACTCACCTTATTCTGTTGTGTTGTCGTCAGTTGCATCTTGTGTGCGTTGCTCCGGCAGGTCATCTCGTGAAGTAGATGGCCCAGGATTGATTGGCTGTTCATTCTCTGACGCCGATACGGTTTCTTGATTGCCAGGTTGAGGGGCACGTCGAAGTTGGTCATGGGCGACTTTCCGAGGTCGTCCCCTACCAACTACTCTTTTTACCAGGTAGCGATCATTTTCCAGTATTCTACAAATTTCATAAGGTTCGCTGAATTTAAGGTCCAACGAGGTTTGATTCCTCGGATTGTTTTTGATCAGAACATAGTCTCCTCTTTGAAATGGGTGTATTTTTGCTTTACGTAGATTGAAGCGTTGTCTGTCAGTCTCTGCAGATTGAGACATTCTTTGCTGTACACGTTGCGTAAGTGCTTCAATGTTGATAGTTTGATTATCAATATCCACCAGGTTCAGCAGTTCAGGTGGAACACAGTGTTTTCGTTGAGTAATGAGTGTGAGTGGAGCAACCCCGGTGACTCGATGAGCGGTACAGTTCATCGCCAATTGAAGTTCTTCTAGTGTGGTGTGCCATTCCTCAGTTTCATAGTTTTTTATCATTGTGAGTGTATTTTTGAGTGTTGCTACGACTCTTTCCACTTGACCGTTTGCTCGGCTGACTCCTGGCGAAATGGCATGAATCTCTATTCCAAAATTATCACAATAGTTTTTAAACTCGCCCAAGAATTCTCTCCCTCCGTCAACGATGATTTGAAGTGGTGTTCCAAATAGATGTACAGTGCGTTTTAAGGCAGCAAGCGTGCTATGTGGGTTTTTGTTGGTAGCATAATAGAACAGTACGTATTTCGTGAAAGCGTCAACTGTCACAATTACATACTGTTGATCATTTGGAGTCCCCAGCTTGCCCGTGATGTCCATGTGAATTACTTGGAAGGCAGCTGAAGGTTTCTGGATTGGGTGTAGTTGGGCTTGAACAGCACCCGAAGGTCCTTTGGAAGTTCTGCATATGACACAGTTTTCCACAAATGTTCTAACTATGGTACTCATCTTGTTGAACCAGTACGTCTCCTTTATCTTGTGTAGTGTCTTTTCCCAGCCGGGATGTTTGAGAGCAGTGTGAAAGGAATTGATAATGCTCCATTGGAAAGTCTTGGGTACCACTATATAGGATTGGTGTCCGAGGACTGGATCTTCAACATTCTTCTTTAGAACGTCGTCTTCCAAGATATATCCTTCCACCGGGCTATTTTCTCTTAAGGTGTCCATTATTTGTCTCAATTCATTATCTCGTCGCTGTTCTACCTTGAGCCAGTCAAGGTCCTTCGTCATGACATTGACGGTATGCTCGCTTGGGTTTCTACTAAAAAAGTCAGCGTGTTGAAGCCGCTCACCTTTTCGGTATTCTACCTCGAAGTCATAATTTTGCAAAAATGCCCAACAACGATGAATCCTAGGTAGGAGATCTTTCTTGTGTTTCGAGGCTTTTAATGCATTGCAGTCCGTTATAACAGTAAACTTTCTCCCGTAAAGATACTGCCGAAAATGTTTAATGGCGCGTACCACCGCCAGAGTCTCCAACTCATACGAGTGATATCGGCTTTCGGCGTCTGTAGTTCTCATGCTCATAAAAGCAACTGCATGTTGACGTCCTTTGATCACTTGAACGAGTACTGCACCAAATCCAAGACTGCTTGCGTCGGTGTATAGTTCTATGGGTGCTTCCTCTTGAAACAAGGTAAGCACAGGTGCGGAAATGAGACATTGTATTATTTTGTTCCGCGCTTCTTCATGTTGTTGGTTCCAGTCCCATTTTGCACCTTGCTTTGTCAACTCGTATAAAAGTAACATGATGCGTGAGAAGTCAGGAATGTATTTCCGAAAATAGCCCGCCAAGCCATTGAATTGCCTTACTTGTTTGGCGTTTGTTGGTACAGGAGCCTTTACAAGGGCTTCAACTTTCCTTGGACTTGGTCGGACTTGTCCGTTTGAAACTACGTGACCCAAATACTCGATTGAACGTTTGAAGAAACTGCACTTCTCAGCATTGATTGAGAACCCAGCATCCTGCAGAGCCACCAGTATTCTTTCGATGTGAGCTAAACCTTCGGGGAAGTCTGCGCATTTGGTTAAGACGTCATCGACGTACACTTGTGCAGCAGTTCCAAGCAGTGGGTATAGAGCTCTATTTATACAGCGCTGGTAAACAGAGCTTGCATTGCTCAGACCAAATGGCATGGTGGTGTATTCATATAACCCGTCAGGTGTAACGAATGCAGTTTTCTCTATCGAGGTCTCTGCTATCGGTATTTGATGGAAGCCAGCCGCCATATCCAAACTTGTGTAAAAATTACCACCTACCAATTGATCAATCTGATCTGAGATTAATGGCAGGGGGTAATGGTCTCGTAGGGTATTAGCGTTTAATTCCCGAAAGTCGACACAGAGGCGATCGTCGCCGTTCTTCTTTTTAACTAATATGATGGGGCTGGAGTACGGTGACTTACTCTCCCGTATAATATTGTGTTCCAGCAGTTCCTTAATAATGTTTCGGACTTTTTCTCGTTCTACCGGGCTAAGACGATATGGTCTTCGTTCCACGTATTTGTCAGGGTTTTTCAGGCGAATTTCCAATTCACCCGTATTAACTCTGGTCTTTGGATACCCATGGATGGACAGATGCTCGTATTTATTCAAGAGTCCTTTTAGTTGTGCAATTTCGTCATCGTTGGTCAAATCACAGTCCAGTTTGCCAAACATAGGACTTTTCGTACTTACATGGTTGATAAGTTGATGATGCATTAACCTTGTACCATTAGATGTGATTATCATGGTGAGGTTTGTATCGTGTATCAGGTTCATGCCCACTAAAGCATCTGTAGACATCTCGTAGTCGGGTAGTATATAGAACTGTATTTCAACATTTATGTTATCAATGACACAGACAGCCAGCAGCTTAGTGAGTGATAACACTGGAAAGTGTCCAATTCCTTTCAAAAAGTTAACTGCTTGACTTCTTTGCCCAGGTAACTTTGCAGCAACTGACTCTCGAATTAATGAGCATTCTGCTCCACTGTCAAATACAGCTTGTAGAATGATTTTTCCTATTTGAACAGTTATAGGAGCCAGTCTTGTTCCTTCGACACAGTTCACATTTGAGGTGAGTGAACGCTCTCGTTTATAGCATAAGTCATAGCTATGACCAGGTTTTTTGCAGAATGAGCATACATTCGTATTTGCTGGTTTAGGATCCTTCTTGCCTTCTGCTGGCTCAGTCGTTTGTGGTTTGTACCTACAATCATTAGTAGTATGATTTGTCCTTTTGCATATGCTACAACGTGATATTGAAGAAGTGTTTTCTGGCAAACGCGGACGTTTACTAGGTCCACCTCCACCTTGGTGTGAATTCGACTGAGGACGCTTCCTTCGTATTGATGATGCAATTGAGATAAGTTCAGGTACTGTAGTTGCTCTCGCATTTAATAATTCTATACGGACGCGCTCATCATTGACGCATCCAATAACAGCTTCAACAGCATGTTCGTTATCTAGTTTGTCCTTTGTCACTCTCTTCCAGAGTATCCAGGCACGTGATAAAAATTCAGCAATGTCTTTTGATGAGTCATAGACATGCTCTCTAAATCGGAGGATGTCACGTGAATATCTGTTCTCTGGTTCAAATGTGGTGATGAGATTATTACGTAGTTCATTCCACGTAGATGTGGTCACCATCCAATCATCGGCCCAGAGTTTAGCTCGTCCTTTCAATAGACTGCAGGCTCTCATGCGAATATCGAAGTCACTGATTTTGTATGCTTCGACTGCTTTGTCTAAGTGCTGGCACCATTCACGCACACCGACATTAGTGTCAGGGTCAAATGATGGCAGGTAGACATCCTTAATCTTGACCTTCGATTCAGAAGTTGGCTCACACAGGCGTTCTGACATTTTCTGCATCATCTGCATCATATTTGTGAAGAATTCAGGTGCAACTCCACCTATCGGTTGACAGGGTGTTTCGTTTTCACGCCTGGTGCTAACTTCGTCTTGCTGTTGTGTATCTGGAGGTCGAGCTGATGGAACAGCAGCCGATCCCACTTCTGATGACGGCTCAAGACCGTCAGAATTGTTTTTAGAAAGAGTGACGTCAGCATTGCTGACGTCACGGTGTTCACTATTATTGCTCATGGCAAAAACAAACTTCAATTAATCAGATTTACTTTTATTATTTTTAGAACAATATAGTACAGAGATGCGTACGGCTCGACGTTCTGAGCGATAATGCCGCGCGGGGCATTGGACCGCCGTATTTATAGCCAAGTGGGCTTTACAAATCATCACCTACCGTCTAATTTAAGTTTACACAATTAAAATGAGTTTGAAAATCAACAATGAATAATGAATTGTTATTTAAACGGTTTTAAAACAGTTAATTTGATTTAAAACTTGTTTTCTTAATGTTGTAATCTAGAGTTCAAATCGCCTTTGCGCCGATATGTACATTTATCATATATGCGGATATTCATTAAAGCAGTGTTGCTAGATTATCTTTTTTGTTTCCTTTTCTCTTCTGTCATGGTGGTCGGAGAATGTTTTAGGTCGGTAATATTACATTTTTGCTCGACTAAATTGCCATTGCAAGTAAGTACGAGTATTGCCTCGCCAGACTATCGTCATACCAATTACGGAGCGCGTGATCATAAGTCATAAAGTACGGGGAAAGCTGTATCAGTTATATGGGGAAAGAATTCATGCATATATACGCGAGCCCATACTAAGATATAGCTGTAATGGAATTTCATTGTTCGGGTTCAAAATTAATGACAGACAAGGGGGAGATGGGGGAAGAGATTGTATTGTAAAAAATTTTATTCTAATTTTTTTATGTACCTACTGTGCGCGGGTTTTTCGAATAAAGTTCGAAATATATTCAAATACTTAAAAATATTTATTTATTTATTTTTATTTTTTATATTATGCATATTATAAGGAATTACAAGACGATATATATATTAGAAGAAGTAGACAGGTGAAGCTTATCTCTAAAAAAAAATTTCAATCAAAATCACTTGATATCAGGTGACACGCCTGCTTTTGTGCTTGCAAAAAAATATATAATTTTCAAAAAAATATCGTGATTAGTTTTTCCAGTTTTCCGTCTTTATCATACGTAACTGTCGTTACGTTAGGTACTTTGTATTCAAAAGAACATCAAGAACATCATTTCCATGTTTGTTCGACTATCAGTATTTCCACGTCGATGCCGCTGCCTGCTGGTGTTATTTTTTGTGAAACAAACCAGGCTGCAACAGGCTTGCTTTGTAGTTTTTCTTTGTAGATTTACATGCAATGGTGATTGCCAATATCGTTTCTACTCCTTTTTGTTTTTGTGTATCTATTTGTGTTCGGGAGATCGCACACAGCCGTTAGTTTGCAAGAGCCGAATGAAGCTAATTTTGAATAAAAAAAATAAAAATAATTTGACTGTCGTGATAACGTAATGTGACAATAAACATATTATTCCTTACTACAGTAAAAACGTGATAGACACATGGGCTGGGCGAAACTATAAGGATTCCATATTTATACTACGGAACCCTGAAAATAGGTAGGTATCTATAACTCTTGCGGCTCATCGGGTTGTTTTCGGTAGATACTATAGGACTTGTTTCTTGGAATATTTACAAAACCATTCTAAAGAATAAAATAGCAGTGGCAAAACCACATAAAGTACGGAGTGAAAATGTAATTATTTGTAAAACAATGATCTCACATTTAAAGTACAAACGTACAGTAATAATTAGTTACCTACCTATAATTAAGTTCAATTTAAATAGCAGATAATTTCGATTAATACAGCTTGTTGGGCGATTGGTTACGTATGCAACGGTAAACTATATTGTCCGTTTCGTGGTCAGCTTTACTATCATGTGTATGAAGGGGAAATGATAACCACCACATAAACCATAGTAATAATGTACACCCATTTTCGTTACGGTATTTGGTTTCTGTTTTCTGGTTTCAGTTTCCTACATGTGCATGATTTTATCTGGGTAGTCTAATAAACGGTGTAACTAATAGTCTGTTTACATTAACCAGCAGTAAATATCACACACTCGCTACTTCCTAATTCAATTGTTACACATCTTTAGAAAAAGAAAGCCAAATTCTGCTTCTAAGAACGACGTCTCTGTTGTGTGTATAATTGTATGTGCTCTGTTCTTTTTTCTTCTTCTTAGCATTTTCTAGAGGATTCCTCTATTATAGAATAGTTCACACATTTTTGTCTTGACCAACTACAGTAGTTGGTCAAGGTGTGTGAAGTCTGCCAAAATACACTTGGCCATCCGCATTTTACCCTTCTCATTATAAACACCGATTTCACCAACGTAAAATAAGTCTTATTTTGACAGTTTTTGTATTGAAAATCTGCCAAAACATACACTCGGATAAACTTTATTACACGTCGGTAAAACCGGCCCTATAAGTAACAATATTTTATTCGGCGTAACTATTACACAACCAAACAAAAAACCAATCAAAAAATATTGTTGAATCCAATGCATAGACTTTTATTGCACACTTTTCCAATAGATATTTGTTATTCCATTCACGAGAATGCCAGCAGTGAAGCACACAGCATCCGAACTGGGACAAAAAAGACCTAACCTACCTATTAACTAGAAGAACTTTTTCGATAAAGCGAACGTGCGCGAGAGAATTCCAACAACAACGAAACAAGCAAGCGGGACGATCAACTATTATCTCAATATAACCCAGTTTTACCTGATGGTGATGAACGAGGCTAAATTGCCGACAAGTTATTTTACAATCGAACTGTTGAAAAAACGAGGACCGCAAGTTATGTAGAAACGCTTTAGTGCATTTAGCAATTTACTCTACTTTTTGCTATACATTCTTCAGTTAGTTTATGATTTTATCGTTTTTGTACCTATAAATATCAGTACATCAGAAAATGTGTTCATTTTCTTGGCCATGCATAACACAGATTCCGTTTAATACAAGAAATAAAATAGAAAATTCTCAATTCTATATCATCAGCTTACTCAAGATGCCTCGATAAGAGTATTTAACCATTCAGCTTTTCTAAATCTCAAAATGTGAAGATAATAAAACAAAAAGAGTAAATATACAGAATACTTAATAGTATAGGTAAAGGTCTATCTACGTAGCTTAGTTCAAAGTTGAGCGCATGGCTAAACCTACCATTACCCTACCGAGTCTGAAGATGATCGATTCTGTATGATTTATCTTAGTAAAATAAACACATACCTTTGAAAACACCCGTTTCTCAAAACACCAGGGGATCTGAAACAAAAGGAGATCTATTATTATACGCGGTAAGATTATTTATTCTCCCATCTCATTTCTCTACTAGCTTTTGGCCGCGACTTTATCCGTGTGGAGTTCGTTATTTTTCCGCGGGAACTACCCTAACGCAATGGATCTACGGGGAAATACGAATTCGCCATAGACCCACTGATGGGAGAAGCCAGTGTGTCCACGGCTCATCGGCCATTTTTTCGGGATAAAAGGTAGCCTTTGTCACTCATGCAAAAATGAGGTCGATCCGTTGATCCATTGCTGCGTGAGTGAAGGACAAACCAACAATACAAACAAAATAATAATCTAACAAGATACATCATAGCGAAACATGTACTAGGATTTGTTCACTCAGCCTAGTCACAGACCCTACAGCCCCCTAGTCATAATTAGTAATAGTTGTCCCATCGTATTTGTCGAGAGCCCTGGTATCGTACGCACTCTCCACCACAATAGGCACTCAGACGCCTTCACTTTTTCGCCTCCTGAAGTATCTTGAGTAAGTACAATGTATTTACATGTACCCAGTCTGTAAGCGACTGCACAATAGTTATGGCTCCGTACATTGCAGCGCACGTGTTCAAGTGGCTCCGATTCGTTGGAGTACATTGATCGCTTACGACTAAACTTTACCTTCTACAGGGGGAGAGGTACATAAATGTTTCGCCGATAAACATATTGTATGCATCAGTTACTATGATGGTGATTTTACTATATTTTCTTATCATATTGTATGCCTATACTATGTACTTTTTGTTACGTTTTAGAGAGGCCACATACGAAAAAGTTTGCCGTTAAGTTTGCATGATGCTTAGGGATTCGAAAAAAGATCGATACCTAAGTAGTATCGATACTTTTGGTTCGATACCTGAAAAAGCTCCTGAGAGCTGTACCCCTCCATCGAGAGAGATAACGATAGAAATGTGTATATAACCTCCCTAATAGTAGTGTCATATCATAAGCGACATTTTTTCGAGAACAGTGAGCAGTTTATCGATCTCGATGTTCCCAGAGAGAGAAATATTTTTTTATGTGACCCATCACATTATCGTAAGGAATAAAGACAGCGGTCGTAGAAATGCATTAGTACTATCAACTATAGTTCCACGACGTCACTGTAATTTTTCTAACAAATATAGCATTTATCGATCTCGGAGGGCTAAAAGCGGCTATCAAATGAGTATATATTTCCGATCATATTATCGCAGAAGCGTCTTTATGATCCTGTCACATAAATAAACCTCCCTGCCCATTAAGCTGCGACCACAGCCATATGAGCCTACGAAATATTACTAGGGAAGCTGAGAGGAACCTCCGACACATCAATATCTGTCAATGGCCAAGTAGCCAAATAAAATTATCATGAATGGCCTGCCGATGCGCGTATGACGTAAAGGTTTCTGTTTGCTTCCCCATGTTACACGAGATGACCTAATTCGATATGTATTCTTCACGTCATGGGAACTATTTGTAGATTAATTTGAGCCATATTTTTCCGATATAAGGTTTTTGTTAAACAAATTTTTTATTTTTATTTTGACTACAGATTTCTTGGTGCAGAATATTCTTTATATCCTAACGAAAACTTTGTAAAGAGGCTTAATGTCTGTAACGAAATTAAAAATACCACTTATGTATCTCGAAAATGATGGGACCATCGATGTAATTATTGTAATTATATTGTAATTATTGAGCGCGCGATGTATCGCGAACACTGCGATCATAACGATCTGTGATCGACCAACGCTGATATACCTACTACACGTCGCAAGTGGCGGTTGGACTTCATTAGACCGAGTCATGAACTATTTTGAACAGCTGATCGCGCGTGGCAGTAGTTTAACTGTACATTGCTGTTT
This sequence comes from Hipparchia sbordonii, assembly GCA_038048805.1. Classification (NCBI taxonomy): domain Eukaryota; kingdom Metazoa; phylum Arthropoda; class Insecta; order Lepidoptera; family Nymphalidae; genus Hipparchia; species Hipparchia sbordonii. Next base: position 6,260,421 of record CM076097.1, on the reverse strand, counting down.
TGTTACCCTTCGGATACGGAACCCTAAAGAAGGTTTAAATCTACCTACCACATCGCGTATCATATTCATTATAATGTTTTTCTCTCGCCCCGATTCGTGTGAAACGCTATATCCCTTGTTGTTTTTACGAAAAATTTTAATACTGTAATGAAACAATGATCCAGCATATACGATCCCGTCTCCGGCGGGCTTTGCAATTGTGTCGTGGGTGATAAGCGGAAAAACTCTTTTCAAAAGCGAACGCGGCTTTACCTCGCTCCCATAATATAAGTAAATGGTTCTAACTCCTGTATCTTCCGACGTATCTGGCTGTGGGAATAATGGCAAAACAAAGCATAATGCCTTTTCCCAACCGTATTGTTTGAAGAAAAATAGAATGGAAATATGGTTTCCGGCTTTAGTGATCTTCGAATAATTAAAAGCATGATTCAAAAGAACAATCGGTTTAACTTAACAAAAAATTATGATCTATTACACGAATATGTATCTACCACGATAGATGTTTTGGCTGAAACTGTTTATATTTTGATTGAGATGCATGGACCCTGTTCGCGACGGGAGGGATTGCAAGATTTGGAGATTTTAAGTTGAACAGTCTATGCAACAGAATGGAAAAAAATACTACGTTTCTGGAAAAAACAGAAATTCCCCGCGCAGTTTTTTGAACAACTTCACGCAGACGATTTCGCGGGCAAAAGCTAGTTAAAATTATAAATTACGTAAGTACTGTAGGGCTCAGACCGTAAAATAATAAGCCTTACATTCATTATATTCTGTTGATTTCAATAAGTCTCTATCTACTTTGTGATATACGTTTATACCGTTAATACGATTAAACGTAATTTATTCTAATGAATACCTACAATCTACATCATCACTGGGTTGAAAAGGATTATCTAAATAGAATTGCCCAGTTGGAACACAAAAGCAAAACCTTTTACGGACAAAATCCGTGCCATTATTATACTGTTATATCAGTGTCTTCGGGAGCTATCAATAAAAACAAATTAATCATAAACATTCATGAATAATTCATTAGCCAGTGGCACGAAGCCAACAATCATAGCTTGAAGAGACGCTGCCCGTAGCACATGGCTGGTATATCCTCCTTTATGTATGCCGCTTAATTACGGAAATAGCTCATGGTTTAAAAATAAATTGAGCAATTTTTTGGTTAGAGAAATGGATCAAACAGTAATGAGATGATTAATGCGTACCAATTAAAATAAATTAATTCCGATACGATTTATTATAAACTAGATGATGCCCGCGAATTCGTCCGCGTGGATTAAGGTTTTTCGATTCCCGCGGGAACGCTTTAATTTTCCACACAAATTTAAAATTGAAACATTAAAATGTACAGTGTGGTATGTGAAGTCTGCCAGTCTGCGTTTGGCTCACATAATGGACTACAATATAAACCATATTATTATTCTGAGAGGACACCTGTGCCCTATAGTGGTCATCCTATCTCAACCCATTTAGGTTTGGATTTCAAAAGTAATTTTTCTTAAACTAATCCCACGCGGCCAAAATCGTAGGCGTCTAGCTATTATATTCATTTTCATCCCATTCTACATAATGCAAAGAGCAAGGTACCTACTATCTTTGAAATAAGAGAAAAGGCAGCCATTAGGTATGACGCTTTTCAATTAAAGTGTACATCTAAAAGTAGAAGGTTTAAAATTAGCGAACCACGTAAAACCCATTAAGTGCGACCACGATATTAATGTCCCGTAACCGCACGAGTGTCGTAATAAAATAAAAATATATTGCTAATTAGAGATCCCTCTACCGCCATTATGAAAATGTTTCGCTATTGACATTATAAAATTAAGAATTATTATTATAAGGACAAAAGCAATAAGGGAGTCCTCTTTATTTAAATAATTATTATTTATTTGAATAGATAAATATAGGTTATTCCTTAAGGTCTCTGGAGTCCGGTTTATTTAGTTATTTGTCGATTCTTTCTTTACCTTTTCCTCTCCTATAAAGATTCTCCTTACCTTTTCCTTTCCTTCCTTAGGTCTCCGACCAGTAATATGCTAGATATGAATTGAGCTCTCAGCAATGATCACGACTCTATTTTCAGTGAGAAATGCGATATAAACTATCATCTTTGCTTATTTCTCGAAAATATTTAATGATTTGTAATTTTATTAGACAAATCCACTGGGAAAATGGGAGTCCGATTTTTATTTAGGTAAGTACTTGTCAATCTATTATTTAGGTACTTTCTTAGGTGTCAGATCAGTAATATGCTAGATATGAATAAATAAGCTCTCTCCAATGATCACGAGTCTATTTTCAGTGAGAAATGCAATGTAAGCAATCATCTTTGTTCATTTCCCGCAAATATTTATTTATTTGTGATTTTGTTAGGTAATTAGTAACTCCTCGAAAATGTAAACCATATGGATATATGGTTTACATTTTCGAGGAGTTACTCAATTAGTATTTAATATTTATGTCCGTATTACGACTTACACGCAACACCACAACAACGGAAGCAAAACATTTCCTCACTCATTAGTTTCATGTGTTATGAATTATACAATATCGCGTAATGCAAGAACACGTGGCGTCGGGGGTCGGTCATTGACCTGTAATTTCAGGGTACCGTTAATCGCTTTTGCGACCGGCTACGGTATTCCAAACAGTGGGGTTAGTATGAAATTAATTTCGGTTATTCGTATTCGATGACATTAGCGGCAAAGTAAAATGAATCATAACAGCATTTCATTAGAGCTCAATTTCGTGTATGCATTCTTATACGTTTACGTATACGGACAGGCAACAAATTAAAATCGGTCGTACCGCATTTGTGACCTTTAGTCAATACATTTAAGGTTCATTTTACTTTGACGCTAATGTTATCGAATAAGAATACGATCAATCGAATTAAATCTTCTACTAACCCTACAGAATATTTCTGTAACTTTGGGTGTTGTTTTGCTTCCCCGTTTTAATCTTACTGCACGAAAACTCATTAACTAAAAGCAAGTTGCCAAATAAAATTACTGAACTGGATTTGTCATGAACGAATTCGGATGCAGTCCATTTTTTAGGCAACAAATACCTAAATATAGAAAGTAGTAAAAACCCACGACTTTTGTTTCGTAAGTATCTATTTGAAGTTTTATTTTAACCTAAGCTGTAGCGCTATCTTTCCTTCAAAAAAGGTAGCTTTTTTGAAGGAAAGATAATAATTAAATTAAAATAAATAAGAGGAAATATCCTCCTCGAATGTTCAAGAGCGTGCCCTATACGATCGATTTTTGATTCTTATTTTAATAATAGCTTTTGTCCGTGACTTCGTCCACACGGAGCTAGGTTTTTAAAAAAAACCAAGATAAAAGTTGCCCTATGCCACTCTCCAAGTCCTCAACAATACCCATGCAAAATAACGTCGATCAGTTGCTTCGTGATTAAAGGAAAAACCAACAATACCAAAGAAACAACACACTTAGGTAGGTAGGTACATTATATTATTACAACAATAGACAAACAAACTTTATGAATTTTGTATAAGACCTGTGTGTGTGAATCTGCAACCCGAACCGGATAAGTTGAGAGTCATGACGTGTCATAAGAGCTACAAGTTGGCCTACATGAAATAAATAATTTCAAATTTTGATTTTTTTAATTTATTTTGTGTTTGTTGTATTTCAGTAATATAATAAGTCCAACTATATCCCTAAAAATGTGTAGTTTCAAGATAACACGGGCTTCAGGATTTGTACGCAAATCTTTGAACCCGGTTTAACATATTTTATGTAAATCTGACAACCACAGAGTCACAGACACAGATATAAAAGTTTCTAGAGCGTGCATATTCAAATCAGAATCAAAATTAGTTCTATGCAAACAGGAAAGAAAGTGAGAGCTAATGTTGAATACAATGTCATATTATCACACGTCCCCTTAAAGACTTATCAATATTGATAAGCGCACGCCAATTAACCGATAAAATATTAAGCTACCGCAAATAAGATAAAGTCGTACCCTGAACAAAAAAGATCGATATTTATGACTTCATTGAAGTGTGCGTAGATTGGTTATACATTGCGAGAGACAACCCTACTGTCATTCAATACGCACGATGATAAATATCCCATTTGTTGCACCCATAAATCTAGTATCTGTTGACCCAACTATTATTTTGAACAAGATATTTACAGAAAATTTCGCCATTATAGAGTTAAATCTAAAAACTATAAATACTAACTATGAATTTCATTGCGTTACGAAAAAGTATGTATTTTTCATATTCTCATATTCTTTATCTTGCATTTCACATGTAAAAAACCCTGTAAGGGTATGGCAAACAAATATAAGTAAGTATATTTAAAAATAAAATTAAAATTCAGTCAAGTAATACTTACTTCACATTTTTGAATGAATGTTCCTCGCATACAAACTTTTACGCTTTCTTCATTATTGCATCAACAGATTAATAAGTGATTCGAATTATATTTTACTTAGCTTCCTTCTTGGTGTTATACCAAAAAAAAAACAGGAAATTACACAGATAGTGAATAAGTTCAACTTAGCCCACAACTTTCTAAACCTTTAAAGGCACTGAGCTAGAATTTCTCTTTTATGCTAGTCTATCAATCCTCCGTAATTATGTGTAGCATTCATTAAATTAAACTTTTGATCTTATGTAAAACAGTATGTTAATTAACATTGGAAAAAAATCGCTTTTTATTTTATTAATAGAGTTCAGAAATGTACTCTTATGGCTTAGGTAGTTACTATCGTTAATCTGAATAAGTAAATATTATGTAAAAGGAAAAAGTAACTGACTGATTAACTGATCTATCAATGCACAGCTCAAATTACCTACTGAACGGACCGGGCTGTTTGGCGTACATATAGCTATATTATGACGTAGGCATCCGCTAAAGAAGGATTTTTGAAAATTCCCTATAAAATTTAACTTAACGTGAGCAAAACCCGCGGGCAAAAGCTAGTATTTTATAGGTATGTAACAGATTTAAATAATATCTTCTCTACAACAGAATTTCTTTCTATCTTTATGGTTTTGAGTTACTAATATAATTTTATTATAATCTACCATAGCTAAAGAGATCGTTCAATATTCTTGATGACTAAGATTAATACGTATGACGAAAACTTTGATATTAAGTAGAAATTGAAGTTCCTTTACTTTATGGGTACAAGGAAACCGACAATGTGCGGACCTGAAGGCATCAAATATGAATAGAATGAGGTGTGAACCGGAGACGAGGGTGGGCCTCCGTTTCTGATTATCCCCATTTTACATCCGCGTCACGTGCACCGTCTTCCTCCTCAACTAAGATATCGCTAGAAAAGGTCTGGGAAACCCACCTCCATACATATATATTAGTTATGTTCAGCGTTTCTAGGAAATTATATATTTGTGTTGCGAATGTCGACATCAAAATATTTTGACAATAACTGAGAAAAACTGTATACATAATAGGTAAACAAGACGTATTTTTTGCGAAATCTAACTGCTGCATCAATGTAACAGAAATGTTCTTTTGTGCAGTCCTATCACAATCTAATTGAAAGTACCTATATGTGAAAAATGAGTTCTCACTCTGAATGTAATATGCAAAAATATATGTAAACCTATAACAACCTAGAGCTTCGTATTGTGACAACTTTTAAAAGCACACTGTATACAATATCGTGAGATATAGCTTTCTCTCTGAATTTACTTCGCAATCGTGAGTGAGAACTTATATTTTAATTTAATCATGTTTAGTATTATGAACGAAGTCTTAAGTTAAACTTCTGCTTTTGTGAAAATTTAATAAAAACCGACCAGAACTCAGGTTCTGATCGGTCGATTCGACATCAGTGTCGAACACGACTTGATGCAAGAAAGAAAGATGCAATGAAAAATTTTAATCGATCCAAGAAAGCTTTTAAAATATACTGTAAGAACGTTGGTACCTATTACTAAAGACAAAATATGAAATCGCGTGATAGAAAATTGTTCCAGTGCCTTGAAGTGGCTTTAGCGTTCTTTTCATTTGTAGGAAGGTATTTCCCAGAAGCCATTAAGCATGCCAAACGATTGCTTAAAAATCGTGAATCAAAACGTCGCACAGTTTTAAAACGTTTCTTATTTTCTTTAAAGTCTCTGGCGCAATAGAATTTTAATAAACCAGGAAATGTGCACCTGTTCAAATCTTAAAATCTTGACTCATCTATATATATAAAATTCAAAGTCCTGACTGACTGACTGACTGACTGACTGAGATATCAACGCACAGCCTAAACTACTGAAGTTAGGAACTTGAAATTTTTACAGTTGATTCCTTTTATGACGTAGGCGCACACTAAGAAAGGATTATTGGAAATTCCACCCCTAAGGGGTTTAAATAGGGGATGGAAGTTTATATGAAACTCCGTCATTTTTCAAGCTGTTTCCATGAAAGTTGGTATTTGAGCTTTCAGTTAAAAATAAAAAAGTAAGTGTGTCACAGTTTTTGAAAATTCCACCCCAAAATCTAATTCCACGCGGACGAAGTCGCGGGGGCAAAAGCTAGTTGGGTATATTTTAGCAAAATATTGGCTTTTTAGCATACTTATAAGTTTATTTACTACAGTATCCGTTGTGAGTATTTTTATTATAGTCACGTACTACCTACTCAACGCGTTATAGCACACGTTATCGCTTGTAGGTCAACCATGACATAAATGGTCAGCGGCATTGAAAATAATATAAACAGTTATAAATTAAAAGCTTTTGCTTTTGAATACTAAATCGAGACATGCCTTTCAAAAATAAAGCCTGGTTGCAAAATAACAAATATTTTCGAAAAAAAAATATAAATTAAAAAAGCTAAACCATGAATAAATAAAAACTAGTTTCCATTTAACAGGACATATTTAATTATGTAGATCATTAGCACGACGGCGCTGAATTTGCATAAAAGTCTCCTTATCATTCAAAAAAACTTGGAAACCTTGGCTATATTCAAATTTAAAATATGCTGTTTGTTTTATATAAATAATAGATTTCTAATATTTGAGTGGATACTGCTCTTGGATTGCTTAATTAATTATAACTAACTTTTAATTTTTTTTTGTTAACTAAGTCTTTGCCAGCCGTTGTAAAATTAAATTAAATAAATGATTGATATTGATTGAATGCGTCATAAGTCGCAGAAGTCTCAGTACATCTTTCAAATACGAATGTAAACCGTGAACGTAAAGCAACAAGAATATTTGTTTTTAGTTGGCAAGATCTTATATTACTCCTTTCTGCGATAACTTGGCTATTTCTGTTGTTTACAATCTCTAAATTTAACTAAAGTGACAGTTCTAATCTAGTGTTATCCATGGTGTTATCCATTTCCGCAAGGAGCGTTTATGAGAGGGATAGATAGACTTGTCACTTTAGTTTAGTTTAGAGATCGTGTACAAGACAATTAGCCACATCATCGACGCAGGTGGTTGTCTTACACTTGGCTGTATAAGTCGTGCTCTAACTTGGCTCAGACTTGAGATAGAGTAAAATGGTATCCACTTATGTCCTTGTCATAAATCTGTCACTTTTTAACTCTTTCTTAAGTCTGAGCAGAGAAAGAGTGCAGTCTATAGATCTCAGTCTTTGTATACTTTGGTGCACTGAACTGCACTGCAGTCTGTACACTTAAAATCTATTCATTAAATCTTTGCTTTTTTGTTACTTACTTGAATATTTGGATTTTCATTTCACAATTAGCCAGCGCCCGTCCATACATTGCGAATGCCTTAGCCACACTATAAGGTGCACGGACTGCAGTGCAGTTCAGTAGAACAAAAGTGAGTGTTCGAAACGCCATACCTAGCCCATATGTATTTATCGACGTTTGAGATGATAAAAATGGTCTTCTTACTACGGGCGTTTGTAAACTGTTTATGAAATACTAGAAGCCCGCGCCGACTTCGTCCGGGTTGAAAATTTAAATATTTGTTTTTACGGGACTGATCGCACAGAGCTTTTTATAGGAGACGATTGTAAATAAGATCACCACAGGAACCAGAGAATCTCCCGCGCCGAAACCCGCCACCGTGCACCGCCCCGACCGCCGGCCGACATCATTTTATTATTTTGTCGTGCGGAAATAATAATTTTCCGATACCTCCTATGATATTTATTTAAATTGTATAGTGTAAAGGGCAAATATGTTCTAAATTAAATACTTACGATAATAAACATATTTATTTAGATATAGATTGACATCACATCGGTTAAAGAAGCTTCGAAAATAATTCATTATTTTTAATCAAAATTTGAACGATAGAAATGGTTACTGTAAGTTATTTTTAGAAGATATACATATGCTATTGCGGACTTTTTTTTAGAACTCTTTAAGAGGAACAATTCACCCATACATCATTTTCATCCAATAGCAGTATATAACCCAGCGCACGCCTTCAAAACGTTTAAGAGTCAAAAAATTTTCCGACTTCCTTAACAAATTTGCACATAATATCTAGCCATAATACTTTATGTGCATAATATATAGCCTATAACCATCTGGAATAATGTACCTTTGAATTAGTAAAAGAGTTTTTGAAATAGGTGCGGTGGTTCCAAAGTTTGCTCCGGACATACATACAAACTCACAAAATTCGCGCTCCCTCTTTATTATAATAGTATAGATACCTACCTACACGTAATTTACTCGTAAATGTAAGATGTGTGTACATACGAGTATACTACAGCATTCTAACACTATTTCATTACACTAGCGGCACGCTATGATGGCCGGTTTGACGTTTGTCCGCTCATGAAGTTCCGTATTAATTGATAACGACTTTGAAGGAAATAATTGTATTACTTTATTGACGATAGTGATGTGCAGAGATTCATAAATTTTATCGAATGTAGTTTTAGGTTTAGGACTCAAAATTTATTTATTAAATTGATTTCTTAAATGTATACAAGTGTAGAAAAATCAGTTTGCACCATTTAAGGCATATATGGGCAACCCCCGGCCCGCGGGCCGTAAGCGGCCCGCCTCATGTTTAGATGCGGCCCGCGGAGCATTTTGAAATTAGGCGCGAAAAAAAATTCTTGTTCACGCTACATTTACCTACACATACGCCAACGCCAAGAAAAGAGTTCTAAATATTAATTATGGATTATTTCAAAAATTTCCACTGCTTGTTTTGAGCATATTTCACGTATAAGATTGCAGTGTGTACAGTAGCGTAACAATAGGGTGCCACGGGCCCCCAGCCTGAAGAGGCCCCCGGTCAGAGTGGGCCAGAAGCACAAGATGATCCTAACATTTATAGCCAATCATGTGAATACGGCTAGTGCCGAGCGATCATTTTCAAAATTAAAATTTATGTAAACTAAATTATTTGAGACAAGAAAGGTTACACACAGTGGCGGATTTACCAGTGAGTTGACTGGAGCCTAGGGCAGCAGATTTTAGGCGCCGCAAATTTGGGGCCAAAATTTTTATTTATGTTTTACAGAAATTTCGCACTCGCTTCGCTCGCGAAAATGTCACTTTTACGTTTCTATTGTAGGTGCTAAGTATGAACTACTAAATGCCGTAATGCAATCATAAAAAATTTCGCGCTCGCTTCGCTCGCGAAAACGTCGCTTTCACGTTGCTGTTGTAGGTGCCAAGAATGACATGAAGAATGAAAATACTAAGGACCGTAATGCAAACATAAAAAATTACGCACTCGCTTCGCTCGCAACATTTTCGGTTGTGGATTGGTATGAAAGTAACAAGTATGGAATACATCGTTGAACTTCAGGTACCAACTTCTCAATCCTGATGTGCTTGGTAAGGCCCACCTAAATGGTCAGGATTTAGAAAATATCGGTTGTGGATTGGTATTGCAGGTAGTTAAGTTTCAAGTATAAGAACTAGTGGAGTAGTGACAGAATACAATTTCGCAATAAAAAATTTCCCGCTCGCTTCGCTCGCTAAAATGTCATTTTTGGTTAGTATGTCAGTAGCGCTTTTTCTGAACAAAAAGCCAGAAAAAAGGAATTTTAATCTTTGAAATTTGATACTAATACAAAAATTGTGACATACAGTTCAATACGCTCTGAATTAAAAGTTTAGAAAATCAAGTAAATTATAATGCAATGTATAACAAACATGTTGAAAGTCCGGGTAAATAACAACAAATCTTTTGAACTAATGTTTTTTCACAACCAAATAAAAAATTATTTATTTCTATGGCCCGCGACTTCTATTTCATCCACAAGTTTAGCCCGCCACGTTCCAAAGGTTGCCCATACCTGATTTAAGGGGTGAATGTACTTGTGAATATGAACAATTTTCACTATGTGGACAAACCTCTGAAATCGCAAAAAAATATCAATAAATTTTTAAAAATGGAATCTAATACGATCGTCACATAGGATCGCTGGCTAGCACAACTACTACCTCCGGCAAACTCGCGTCAATGCTCAATGCAAAACAAAGCAGTTTCGAATTGACGTTGCTTCGAAAAGTATAAACTGTCAGTGCAATGCGATTGTGATATAGTTTTGACCTGGCTTTGGATTTCAAATATTGATACTGCATTACTGTTGACCCTTGCTCGTTAATTTGGACTCTGTTCAAGCCCTTTGTTGTGGATTTCGTCGATATGACCGAACGTACGCAGAGAACTGTTCTAAATAGTCAGACACGTGAGTTCGTAATACGCCTTCGTAACTATTTCGATCGTGAAGCTCAAAATGGAGGGCCAATTTTACCTATAACGTCAGTGGTTGAACGCGTAGCTGATGCGCTTAATATTGGACAACGAACTGTTAGACGGATAACTAAAAAAAAATATGGCGAGACTGGCACAGAAGAAAATAAACTTCACACACCAAAAAAGAGAAAACGAGCAAAACCAGTCGTAGGCATCGATAGCTTTGATGCCGATGCTATCCGAAGACATGTTTACGGCTACTATTTACAGAAGGAGTATCCAACAAGAAAAAAGTTGGTGCATTCACTGAAGGAAGCTGGATTATTCTTCGGTGGGGAAAGTTCTTTAACGAAGATTTTGAAGACCATTGGATTTCGATACAAAAAATGTAACAAACGCAAAATATTGATGGAAAGATTTGATATAGCGATGGCAAGGTATACTTTTTTACGGCAAGTGAAAGAAATCAAAAATTGGCAAAATGTTGTGTTCTTGGATGAAACATGGCTTAATGCTAACCATACTGTAGGCCGTTCTTGGAACGATGACACAGCAGCATCTACTTCCAAAGTTCCTGTAGGAAAAGGATCGCGACTTATAATTTGTCACGCCGGAACCATCAACGGGTTTGTCGAAGGTTCTCTCATGGCTTTTGCGTCAAAAACCACTGGAGACTATCATGAAGACATGAATGGAGAAAAGTTTACTGAATGGTTTACCTCAATGTTGTGTAGCCTCCCTGAACCATCTATTATAATTATGGACAACGCCCCATACCACTCGATGCAAATTGACAAGCCACCTGCCCAATCCCAAAAGAAAGCTGATATCGTCGCATGGCTTCGTAAAAATGGCGTAGATGCAAACATGAATATGTTAAAAGCGGAATTAGTACGTCTTTTAAAAGAAAACAAACCAACCAAGATCCGATACGTCATTGACGAAATAGCATTAGAACATGGGCACAGAGTTATACGGTTACCGCCTTACCATTGTGAGTATAATGCGATTGAGTTGGTGTGGGCTCAAATTAAGGGATATGCTGCAAGACACAATACAGAACCCCCATTTACCACAAAAAAAATGCTAAAATTATTAGAAGAAGCTTGTGAACATGTGACTAAAGGAGACTGGGAAAAGGTTGTGAATAGAACTGTTAAATTAATAAGGGAAGATTATGAAAGAGATGTGAAAATAGATAATATTATAGAAAACGAACATATAATTATTAATGTATGTGATGATAGCAGTGACGACAGTGAAAATAGTAGTATGGACGAATCTGATTAATTATGGCCTTTTGTGGCACCTTTTTTGGTATCTTTTGTATTCATATGTTTCTTGTGTGCATATAAAGTATGTATATTCATTTTCGTTCAAATATTCAGTTCGTTCAAATAAATTAAATAAACATATACATTTTTGTTTTATTAAACCTATTTAATCAGGTACAAAAACAAAACTTAATTGTTTTTTGTTCGAGAATAAATTGACATTCCACATCACTATTGTAATGTGTCAAACCGGCCATCATAGCGTGCCGCTAGTTTAGAATGCCAAAATATTGCGAAAGGAACGTGGGTACTGGGTAGTGTTAACCGTAATTTAACAGTGATTAAATCACGTCACGTTTAATATTGCATTGTTGTCTTACCTCATACGGTATCTTTACTTGTAGAGACCGACTTGCAGTTATGTCTCGTAACTTTTTAAAAAATAACACTGTTCCGCCTTGGATGGATAAATCCTTACTTTTATACAAATCCCTGATACCTAAATGCAAATAAAAAATAGCTGAATCATGTTTTGTATAGTTTTATTTTCGTCATTGTATTATTTAAACAGTTTTTGCATAATAAGATCTAACTCTTTGTACCATTTACTCTTCGGCATGGCACTTTTAAATAAGAAAGTCAAAAAAAAAAAATAAGTACCTAATGAACATTTATGCTGAAATCTATAGAGCGTGCTCTGACTCAGCTCAGACTCAAGATAGAGGTTAAAACGAGACTCAAATATGCTCTGACATAAATGTGTCTCGTTTTAACTCTGTCTTGAGTATGAGCTGAGTGAGAGTGGAGTCTATAGATTTCAGCCTAAAATTCAGCCACTTCGGCTGAGTGATGCCGTCGAAGTACCTATTTAATTGTGGTAGAATTAGAGGATTTTTTTCGATCAAAGATTTGTATACTAACGTTGAGACACCTATAATGTGAAAGAGTGTAAATAAATAATTGACAACCACCTCATGTTCTAAAAGAAACATATTTGAGTCTAAAATCTAAGTAAACATCTGCCGGTAGGAGTAAAACTGTCGCGAATGGCCCGTATATACCTACTTGTAACTTATAACAATTATTCACATTTTTTGTAGAGCAATATGACTTACCAACTTTAAGTGTAACAAGAAGGAGAGTGGACTTTTAAAATTTGGGTACTCCTGGGGAAGAGCATTAATGACCAGGGAGGCCGTTTCAAAGGCTCTTAAAGAAAAATCCTACAATCCCTCCTCACGCTCGGAGGCCGGAGGGGAAGTAATGCATTTTCCTTTATCACCGTGCGGACAGTTTGCGCGCTTCGACAAGGGGGCCCTTTTTACGATTATTGTGTTCACATTGTTACAGGCAATACGAAATAAAAATCCGCAAAGCGAAAACCGTCCTGGGATATGCATCCACAATGGGCCATAAAGCACAGTAGTTTGACCATTAAAATGTAACTTTTTTGACGTCTATACCACATTGTTAAGCATAGGTACATCGTCGATTAGTTTACTGTGTGGACGTGGATATAAAAATAACATGTTCCACCATATAAAATGCAAAGAAAGCAAGCAGAATTGTTGACTATGTTTTGAAACAAGATAATACTATCTTAAAGTGTTATATCATAAGTTTACGCTCGACCACGGCCAAACCTTACAATAAGAAGGTTTACTTGAAGGTAACCTTCAAGGCAAGAAGGCCTTACCTTCAGTTTGGCGGTAATGAATAGGATTGTGGCTCTATATAATAGAGTTTGAGAGCTGTCTTAAAATCTAGCGCAATCGAACACACCCACTTATAATAAATGGCTTCTAGATCTGGTAGATTCACTTGACGATTCAAAAGAACTTTGTAAAACTTTATTTGAATAAAAAACTTTTCTATTCTATTGTACAGGATATCATACCAGAGTTCTATTCGTGGTTTTTCTTATAGTTTTAGTTCATCGCAGGACTTTTTCATATGAATCACCAATAATAATAACAATAGGTATTGCTGCAACGTTCGCGAGAGGCCTGACATTTCGAGAATAGATGACGCAATCAATATTGAACTATAAATGTCAAAATCGTGGTCACATTTCGCCATGGGAACGACATGATCGCATTCAGTGCAAGCTGCGCCGGAAAACTGTCATCCACATGATACGTTGATTAAGGCCCAAGCATAGGCGATACTTATCCTTATGGGCTACTAGTGATTCGATTGCTATTATGAAGCTAAAAGCTGCGATCGACCTATGACTCCGCACGATATAAATTTATCGTAGAAGCTACGCAGCGACTACGATATTTCGGATAGTTAATCAATAATTTTAAGAAGACCTGATAGACGTTTCACTCCACAGTCTGCACACATTAAAACACCAGTCGCAGCGATTTACTGACCTCGCTCACCTGCAACAGTCGCTTAAACGCCAGGAAGGATCGATGCAGTCGCAGTCTGAATGCCAGTATCTATTGCAGTTGTCGCTAAATCACTGATCGCCGATACTAAAAGTATCGCGTGTGTCTTGGCCCTAATGCACCACATGTTAACATCGGTAATTAATTACATCAAGGGAAAGCGTAAGTGTTCTCATGCGTAAGAAGCAAAAACTGCATAATATCAGATAATGGTAAATTGACGAGTAACGTGCGGGAGGGTGCGCGGGTTTATAATTACATAGGTGGTTGGAGGGGGTTATGACCTCCCGCTGCCGGCACTCGAGCCGCATGACTGCGCGGCGGCATGCGGCATGCATGCACATGCTGCTGCTTTCAAGCACACTCCGCGAGATTCACAACCTGACCCGATAAATAAATCATTCACAACAAAAAACATTCATGAATCATGACAGGCGGAAAGGTGAATCGTGATCTAATTAGAGCGATTTATTTTCTCACGTTACCATAATTGTTAGGGATTTCTCACGTTAGAGTTCAATGCGCTCGCGTATTTGCTTAAAAGATAAAGATATTCCCGACGTTGTCAACGACGGATCTACAAACAGTGATGTTACAACTCTTTCCATTTTAAGAACGTAGAAAGCGACATGGCGTGTCACCGTTTCCTGGGAATATTTATAAAATTAGATACTGTCTCTAATGGCATCGCACGGTTGCGTTGTAAATCTTAAGAGCCTATGCACACGGAGTATTTTCTACGCGCCGACCACGCGGTGCAAACGCGAACCATACCTGCGCCAATAGCATGCAAAAAACTCTGCAGACATCCAAAATTCAGCTACCCGTTTGTAAGTAATTGTTGTTGATACGTAAATGCAATTCCAGCTTTTAGGACTTTTAGGAATAAAAACGCGCAGCGGCGTCTTACATAGATATATCCTTGGTGTGCCAGACGCGTGGGGGCGAAGCTGCGGTGCAGTAAGGCGAGATTGGTTGAAATCGTCTTATCGTGCCGCGCGGACGTTATGTCTGTTAAAACCTTTAAAAATGCTATCGATAGCTCATAATGTTGAAAGTTTCGTTTACGTTTTGTTGTAGGGCAGTCGTGCTAGAAAGTGCAACAGCGCTTTCGATACACTGCGAGGCGTGCCGATAATCGAAATGGAACGCCACAACCGTTCACTCGATACCTACTTATTGGCAAGAAGGTATACTTTAGGTATAACATTTATTATATGAAAAAAAACTTCACTCACCCGAAGAAAAATATTTCTACACATACGATTGATTACTGATAATATTTTTTCATTAGAGCTTTATCGTTGAACTATGGTTCACTTAACCGTTTAAAAATTTAATATGAAGCTTTTTAAAATATTAAATGCTTAGATCCTATTTTGTCGGATAAGTAATTAATGTCGGTGAATATCAATGCGAGGTCACGGCTGAATGTCGGCCGCCGGGTAAGGATTTCATTAGAAAGCTTCATACGACACCAGACACCGCTAATCCTATTTGAAAATGTAAATCTGAGAGCGAAAACAAACGCTTTCTACTCTGTACAAGTATAACAATTTAGATATTTATTACAGCTTAATTAGTTTAGAAGTTTATATTACGTAAGACTTGGAAAGTTAAAAAATTTTTGGACAAAGTAGAGGGTAAACATAATATATCTATGCATATAAACAAATAAATAAAATCTAAACTAAAAATGTTAAAATCTGAACAAAAAAGGGCTACAAAAAAGGCATTCTTTGTGCATATAATAATTAACCTGACTGTTCAGAGCGGAAAAGCAGCCAGCATTTTTACATATGAATTCGTTTTGATGAAGATAAAAAAATTGTATGAATTATTCTCAATAACAAGTATAAATTGAAAATTCAAAACTACCCCCGAAATGTGATCTATGGCTGGACTATGTACGATATGCCTGACATCCTATTATCCAGATTTCTGCTCCAACATCAGATTTTCCTCCTCGGTCCTTACCTAACCATCATCTATCTAACAGGTGTTAGAGATAGATGAGTGACTCATTGAGGTCATTCTACTGAACCCAAAAACACTATATCTGCTGTATGTTGCTGAAGAGTTGGATATCTCGCCGACTACTTGATGCTGCAGCATCAGCTCACGGTTACCATTGCCTTGAAAATAATACGAAGTAACAGTACACCAAACAAATCAACCGCACCCAGTTTGTAAGAGCCTTTATGATCTTCAAGCCAAGCTCAAGCCTGAGCATCTTCATAAATTATAGCTAAACTCCACCTCACGTTAACTTTCAACAAAAAAACCACATCAAAATCGGTTCCATTCGTTAGACAGCTATGAGGGAACAGAGAGACATACGTACACACGTCAAACTTAAAACACCCTTCGTTTTCCGTCGGTGTTGAAAAGAACTTCACAGAATACTCATTAATAGTACCTAAGTACAACGTCAGACGTTCCATTTTAAATATAGAATATACTCGTATTGAGATATTGACTATGAAGGTTTTCAGATCAAGATCAGATACAGACAACACATTTCATCTTTATACAACCAGTGACCGTGTTAAAGATATAATTAAAACAATGGAATCGAAATAGAACGGATAGGAACATCCGGCGGAGGAGGCAATAAACAATCGAACGGTGATCTACGTACGGAGATAAATTACTACTGTATCGTTTTGTCTTAAAAGGAACTAAAAGGGGATTCTTAGTGTAGGTAGAAAAGGTTAAGAACATTGTAATACGATTTTAAGCGGAAACGTGAAAAGAAATCTGCTAGAATTTTCTCTACTTACTTTAATTTGAATAATGGACTTTAAAATTCATGCCTTGATTTGTCTTACGATAATAATAGTCGCGCGATTCTTCATAAAACCATTTACTTATAATATCATTAATTATTATTTAACATTATGATCACGTAATCCTGAAGAGAGCACTTTAAGTAGGTATCTATCTACCTAAATTAGTCTTATCCGAGCGTAAATCTGATATTTTATAGAAAATCTACTAAAATATTATCTATATAAGATTTTTTTTTGATTGAAATCGAGCCTAATTGAATTGTAACTAAACAAGGATAACAACTAAACGCAAGCACCGAGAACGCCTTTGTATCGACCCATCAAAATAAGCTTAAAATGGCAAGTTTTACTTTGCACAAATAATATTCTCTAATCAAACATAAAATCAATACAGCAACAAGATTATTGATAGCTATATTTAACTTTATAGCAGTACTCGTAGTACGAGTAACCAAAAGTCGCACGAATGGTTATCGAGACCTCTACCGGTACAAGTCTTACCTCTGAAATCTACAAACGCAGGCGAGATATATAACCTCGAAGTAGACTAACCTCGTACTAATCGTACCCACGGGCTACAAGTACACACAAACCCCACACACACATACACACACACAAACACACACACTCACACACACTCACACACAAACAGTAGTGTGACCTACGCCGCTACATCAAGCTTGGCAGTCGAAATCTATCAACGTTGTCGAGATTTGTAAACCCGTTCTTACCCTACAGGACTCAGGAGGGCTCCGAGTACCCACGAGCCACACAAGTGGTGAGAACGTGACCTCCGCCGCTACAACAAGCTCTTTTTATTATTCTCTCAACGGGCCCTTGCCCTTGCGTATATGCAATTTCATACCATTTCATATCTCGCTTCAAATTAGCTCATGTCTCAAGGGAAAATACAGCCAAGACCAAGTATCAATATCGCGGTCTTGTAATGCAACAAGTAATGAGCTTTATTTTAATTGAGTTAAGGTGTATTTTTTTCTAGCATGGGCAAACGTATAGGTTATAGTCGTAGGTATATCATAATATCGAGTTTCATAGCTATTCAGTATTTATTCTTACTACAATGGATTGATTTTATTTATTTATACTGGCTCTACGTAGAGTTCTGATAGTAGGTTATACCTACGCTTAAAAGTAACATTTAGACCACAGATTTAGACATTATAATAATAAACAGCTCGAAATGCATATTCTACACATATCTTAAAATTAAAGACATTGCATTGTTAATATCTCTCCAGTCTCCGTATTCTGTGGTAATGCCATGTTATAAATTAAATTGAAGTTTACTAATGGCTGAAATTCTCGCATTAGGTTTCTGTGCGAGTTTTTTGTTGTACTCTACCCGACGACCGACGTGACTCTCTTATAACTTAAGTTATGTACCTACCTGAATGATTTGTTGTCCTCACAACTTTTTCTTATTAAACCTTAGAGCATTTAATATTAAACTCAGTCTAAGCTCAAACTTAGGATAATATTTTTTTGGGTTGGTCATATTATCTTCGGAATATCCTCTAGTATATCTATCCCTTCCAGAAGAATGCCAGGTTTATCGATACAGCTCATTTAAGTTTCTAAACTGAAATAGCAATGGGACCACCTGGGAAATATACCCTTTCAAACGAAAAAAGAATTTTCCTTATCCAGGCGGTCCAGGCGTGTTCGAATTATCGGAGAATATACATAAAAAAAAGATTCAGACAAATTGAGAACCTCTTCCATTTTTAAAAGTCACTTAAAATGAGAAAAACGCTCAATCGCAACACTGCTCCGCTAATCCTGCTTTTCGTGTAAACCAATATTTGTTTTTACACAAAAAATACGGCAAAAGTAAAACATTTTTCACTTTTTACGTTTGCCATAAAAATTGGAACTTTTCGCCTTGAAATCGATTTCCACGCTTAACCGCAGACTAGCTTGTTTCGATTTTCCGGCTTCCGCTCAAAAGGCCGTCGAAAACTACTCGTATTTTCTGTGTCTACAGTTTACCGTTCCTTTATTTCATACACGGCGTTGCTTCGGCGCTGCGATCATGCAATCAAACGTATTGACATCCTTACTATCCTAATCCTTCCTTACTAATATCCTTTCCTTACTTAATATTATAAATGCGAAAATGTATTTGTTTGTTGGTTTTTCCTTCAATCACACAGCAACGGAACAATGGATCGTGATTATTTTCATGGGTATACGTGAGGACCTGAGGAGTGACATAACCTTTTTATTTCGGAATAACGAAAGATTCCCGAGGAATTTTAAAACCTAACTCTATGCGGATGAAGTCGCGGGCTAGTACACAAATAAAAAATTGTATACTAACTGATGCCCGCAACTTTGTCCGATTTAGGTCTTAAAATCCTGCGGGAACTCTTAATTTTTTCGGGATAAAAAGTAGCCTATGTCGCTCTCCAGGTCGCCAACTATGTAGAAGTTCGTGATCTGTGGCGATCCTTACAAGAAACCTAGTTTTTCCAGCTGTGGACATCTGTAGCTTGAAACGGGAACCTTACTTTATGGCAAGACAAACATAGCGCAATCAAAAAGAGCTTAATCTGTCTGGTTCCACCAAGCGGATAAGCGGCAATTAGTCAATCACCGAACTTCCTCGCAAAGCTTTTATTAAACGCCTCCTGACCATGTCCGCAACACATCCTTTAATCAGGTGTTTCATTAAAAATCGGCCATGTTACAATATTTTACTATGTGACTCGACGTAAAAACAAAAACACAAAGATAGAAAAAAGCGTGCTCGGAGGCGGGATTAATCATTGCTGATGGAACGTTGCTCATCAAGCCGATGAGTGGCAATTTGTCAATCACGCAAATTCCTTACAAAGCTTTAATAAACGCTGACATCATTTCGCCTTCTTTATTACTATTAATATATAATATTATTCCTTTCTTAAATGATCCCTTGTAATAAACGATTTTATTTTAATTTATATTATGTTTAAAATATCAATAAAGTACGTCTATAGTCTGATTTTTAATTCCGTGGAATTCTGACGTATCTTAATGTTACCAGAGATTTAAAAAATCCCACAAAAAAGATAATAAATTGAAACTTATACAAATAAAAATCAATGGCCGCACATAGATATATGACAAATGCCTGACAGATAGTTTGGGGTAAAATCGAACTACAGGTGGTAATACTGTTTTTCATACAAATTACTCGCTCTATTTATAAAATGACATCTGTCAGAATTCCACCGAATTAAAAATCAGACTATAAAAAATAATATTTGTATAAATGTTTACAAAATCAGGATTAAAAGCTACATAATCTTTATTGGCAATTTGGCACAGTGTTAGATGATACTCTATCGAACGGGATAAGCGGTTTGTCACTACGAAAATATCTATCTTCCAAATAATTCTGTAAACGCTTCGTCTGCTGGCAATATCAACATCGCCATTATTCTCCCTAATCCATGCGTGCTCTATTATATATCTATTTACTATTAAACCGAATTTACACTGTAAAATTAGTGGCATGAAATTAGTTACATGACATTATAATTAATGAATCTAATATTGTGTGCGTGCGTGCGTGCGTGCTATCCTTTTTTGCAGGGAGCATGAATTTGGCCGCCAAGTCCACCACATAGCTAAGTGCGGTTTAGACTTTACTCACACACCTTTGAGAATATTGTGGAGACCTCTCAGGCATGCAGTTTTTTCTCACGATGTTATCCTTCATCGTTTAAGCAAGTGATATTAACCGTTTCCCTGTCCAGACAACAGACACAATAGTTAAACAATAACCATGCTCACATCGACCGTTCCGTAGAACAAAGTCTCATCTGCTAAATTCATAACTTGAGATTTGAGCCTTGCAGTTGTGGCTTTTAAGGCTCAAATTTCAAGTTGTAAATTTAGCAGATGAGACTTTGTTCTACGGAACGGTCAACATGTGATTCATGGGACAGGGAAAGGGCTAAGAATAGTAAGAGGTCTAATATTCAAACAATGGACCCAAAATCCCAACTAAGCTTTCATCGAACTAATACCGAATCATGTACTAATATGTAATTAATTTTATTAGTCCATTCGAAAGTATTTGCTCATTCAAATTGGAATTATTAAAAGACGTAAATAAAATTGCAAAATCATAATGATATCGCAGAAAGCTGACGATTAATTTTCTGACACCAAGTATACATAATAGCCGAGAAGCCAAAAGTGCTGATAAGATCAGAGATCGGGATAATCATTGTTGACGCAATTTAGCCATCGAGCGCGATAAACGCTAACTCATCAACTAGGTAAGTATAATATCTTCGACTAAAGCTTACAATTACCGTATTAAAGATTTTACACTTGATTCGTGGTTTAAATGACGTTCCTCCAAAAAGATCAAGAATAGATAGATCCTACCGATGACAGCTTCAACTTGACGTCTCGCAACACCGCAGTCTCGTCGTGACCACGTGCGTTCCCATTGGATCCCATTGGATCGAAATATCGACAATCCCAACTAAAATAATTACCGTGGTACGTACTCGTATTATTTTATAACAATTACCGTATTTATGTGCCGGCATCATCACGAACATCACACTAATATTATAAAGGCGAAAGTTTGTATGTGTGTATGTGTATGTTTTTAAGGCGTCAATTACAAAAGAAGAGTTTCTCTAATGCGTGCGGCAAGAAATAGTTTGCAATTATCCTATGCGAAAACTTTTCATGCAATTTTCAACCGCAATCATACATTACATTATTATGCATTATGGCAAAAACTCGTATCAGTTGATCAATGCTCGAATGTGAGTGCCGAAAATTTCGCTCGCATTCGAGAAACTCTCCTTGTGTAAATTTTTCACACTTTCACGCAAAAACTACTGAACGAATTTAGATGAAAATTTCAATGGAGATAGCTTTTACACCGGTTTGATACTTAGGCTACATTTTATCGCAGAAAATGAAAGAGTTCCTGGCTCCAGCGAGAATCAAAAAATCTTAATCCAAGCGGAAAACGTCGTGGGCATCATATTTGAATGCATTCAAATTATATGTAATAATGCAAAAATAACTATTAAACTATAAAATAAAATACTGTTTGTTTGTCTGTGGCTTTATGTTTGGTAGAGATAACTTGGATAGCAAAGACGGACGAAGGCTTCTTATTATCCCGTTTAAAATACCTAAATCCACGATTTTTGTCTGAAAAAGTTCCTTATGCACGGCTCTGGTTTCACCATCAACACTCGTTTAACATAATGCTTTCATTAAGCATCAAGCCCTTACATCACAAATGTTATACTCTCATTAGCTTACATATGTAATTAATGTTCCTTGCATCACAATGACTGTAATAACCGTTAACATGCGGTTGATAGACAGATTTTCATAACACAACCATAAAGTCGGTCAGAAAAGCGTTTTATATTTATTGTATCGTTAATACGAGCGTTAAAACGCGTTAAGATTGGATTATGAAAGAATTTATGCGTTTATAAGACAATGGGATTACATATATTTTCTCCATTTCACCATAAATATTGAGCAAGCCGTGACTTTGATAGCCAACGATACCAATATAAAACGATCACATAACACTTCGCACGGTCTTGTTATGCGGAGATCAAGGGATTTATTTTATCATTCTAGCAAAAATATAGAAACCTTGTAAGATTCTTCAATATTATTTCTTCTGCGTCTTAAAATCCCTTGGGAACTCTAATTTCCAGAATAAAAAATAATCTAAAACTCTAAAAGTTAACTTTTTCTGGATTTTACACGAATAAAAGACACATACAAATAAAAGAAATGTGTTTTAATTAAGTTGGTCGTTTTGCTCCTATACACATAATAGACCTGTCCCCGGAACAAATTTATGTAACAGCATGAATTGTGTATTTATTGCGTTTATTATTACATAAATCGTAATTTAATTTGTATTACGAAATAGTATCTACGAGGTATTATATTATTATTATATATACTTTACCTATTTATTCAATAGAAAGTTATCGCGTTATTACGTTGTATTATTAGATATATATTACGTTAATTCCGAAAAGATACCAAAAGAGAGAATACATATCGAGGTTACGAGTTAAATGTTATGTTATGGCTGTATATCAATAAGCATTGTTAACTACATATTTTGTTATGTTTGTAAGTATATCTTTTGGAATGGTCTATAGATGTAAATTCTGCGTAATTAACTATATTTAGACACAAAAGATTTAGCAATAACTACAAAATATGATTCAGATTTTCTGCTCAATTATTTTTATATCAACAATCAATTTTACATTTATTAGATTAAATTAGCAATCCGATATAGGTAAGTGGGTTGAATTTTAGTGATATATTCCAAGTAAAATAGGTTTACCTACTGTTATTATTTGTTTCAATTATTCTTTTTACTATTAGTTGGATTATTTGTACTTATTAATTTTAAAGAAAGATAGATGTAATATTTATATAAGTCATCTATAAAGGTACGAATAAGTACCTAAGTAGGGATCTGAAAATATTTGGCTATAACAGCAATAAAATCTCGAAGCTCTATAATTATTTTGTCTTTATGGTTTATCTTCTTGGTCTTGACCATCAACATAAAATACGTAGGTATTCTGGTATGTTTTATCAAATAAATTAATTATTTATACATCTTCAGGAGTTCCCGCGGGATTTTAAAAACTAAATCCACGCAGACGAAGTCGCGGGCATCAGCTAGTTTGAAATAATTGTGTGACCGATTCGTCAGCCGGTCTCATCAGTGTTCGCCATAAAATCATTGCAGAATCGGTTTAATATTTCAAAACATGTAGGTCCTACTTGCATAATTTGTATAGTGTGATTCAGTCATCGTTCGTTACAGTACCTAACCAGTTTTATTTACAATCATCGACGAATGATTCCACCGGACGTGACCTTGACTTGCCTTTTGCTGACTTCTAAGTGTCAGTATAACATTATGTAAATATTATTTTTAAATGTTGAATACATTTAGTAGGTGCTTATTGTAGATGCAGACAAGTGGATAATTTATTGAAGTACTAGATGATGCCCGCGACTTCGTCCGCGTGAATTAAGATTTTGATTCCCGCGGAAACACTTTAGTTTTCCGGGATAAAATGCCTATATGTTAATCCCATATAATATGAGCTATCTACATTCATAATTTCAGCCAAAACGGTTCATTCGTTGTGGCGTAAAGGAGTAATAAACATACACATACACACATAGAATCTTTCGCCTTTATAATATTAGTGCGACTAGTTAAAAAGTAGCCTTAGTCACTCACTCTTCAGGTCCTCAAATACCTATACCCACCTATACCCATGCAAAAAATCACGTCAATCCATAGCTCTCTTGCGGCGTCATTGAAGGACAAACCAACAAACAAACACAAGGGAAGTAGGGATTTGCCAATCTTTTAGAGAAAAAAAATTATTATGTATAAACGGAAGTGTCACTCGCTAAAATCTATCCCGGCGAATGACTTCACGAATACCTATCATTCGTCTGATTCGCTTTCTGGTATAACTGAGCATTCAATGCTGATTGTATTTTATCTTCGCAACGTTCTACATCAATAAGTAAGATAGAGGTTGATGGGACGGCATGACAAAGCAGTCGACTATAATTAACTTTTATATCTGCTTCTTGACAACAATAAAGCTTGATATTATCTGCTGTCTCAATAGCACAGAATATATTATAGTCATCGAACTATAAAGCTTAGAAGCGCAATAGTCGACGCGGTGATAAGCCATTTTTATTAGTAAGCCTTTAAAAAGGCCCACTATGCTGCGTCAACGCGTTAATACGACGAGCTCGCAGAAAATTATTAAAAAATGACGTAAATACTGTGGTGTGAAAGGGTGTCATAGTTCATCACAATAACCATCAAAAACGTAATTGGACGCACATACGCAATAATGAGTCAACCCACACAACTTATCAATTGAAAAGTTAACTTTATTCTTTTACATTAAGTATGTATTTAATGTGACAAAAGTTTATGGGTTGAATCGTTATTGCATATGACCGTCCAATTATGTACCTGTACAGAAAATGGTATAGCACTCACACATTTATTGGTTGTTTTGAGCCTATTTTGCTTTCGTTTGGAGCGGAACTTTATTAGAAACTTCTTTTCTAAGCGTTATAGTTCGATGTTTACAGTGTATCGTCAATAGATACGAGATTCACGAAATCACGATCGCCGTAGGATCGATTTCAATTTAAAAGAACAAACAACACCGCCGGCCGCTGCTTCGCTGCAGCCGGCGAAGCTGATAAAATTGACTGTACGTGTCACATACCAAACTATCACCAGGAAAATCGTGGAACCAATTATTTTTCCGATGTATTTCACCTTTTTTCACAAAAAAACCTAAAAAAAAAAAAATTGAGAACCGCCTCCTCTTTGAGACATTGAGATCCTAAGTTCACATGAACGAAGTCGCGGGCTATTTAAAAATAAATCAATAAGTACCTAGTGCATTTTTTAAATCAAACTATCGAACGTAAGTATTTAACAAAAAGCATTACGGATGAATGAAAGAATCATTTAATGATTGAATTGTTTCAACACGCAACATTCCTGTCTGCTATAGTATCTATTATGTACGAATGAATAGGTACAAATAAGGCGTTATTAAGGTCGATAGCCTTTCCGATAGCATAATGTCTAACAGCATACGCCGCTAGCAAAGCATTTTTTCAATACTTACTGGAAAATGGAAAAGCGTGCTAATCAATGTTCTAAGTATCTTCTAAGGTTCTAAGTGGTTCTAAATTGTATCCGCGAATTTGTAGTTGATAAGTAAACAGATGCTAAAATTCGTCAACACGCAGAATGTATATTTTTTTTTTTTTTTTAAAAAGAATATCAGCCAAGATGAACTTGACTGATGTTCTCCTCTCCCCTCCAAATAAGTGAAAACTTGTGTTAGGAGTGGGTACGACAATAGTGCAACGGGTGGGATTCGAACCTGCGACCTTTCAGTCTTCAGTCCGCACCTTTAACCGTTGGGCTATTGAGGCTTAATTGAGGTATTATATACCTATATAATACGCAAAATGTTAAACTACTGTTCAATGAATGATCAATACGCATGATCAATACGCATTAGATCATTAACACAATTTCGTAGACCACTTGACATTAAAAACCTGTATCCTGTGTGTAATATAATATGTAGGTAGATTAAAAATACAAAAATTATATTTAAGCACCTATTTAATATTCATCTTCAACGAATATTCAATTTTGAAGTACCTACATAATCGTCAACTACGTGGGTCAGCGTTGGTAACGTTACTTAGTTATTTAAGCAATGTAGAAGCATTTTCGCTTATCCGAAATACGTGACCCAACTACCTCCGTCCGCATATTCGGGTGACATTATTATAACTTACTGTAGCCAGTTGGTAATTATTAAGTTAATAAGTATCTAATAACGAATTCTTCATTTAACAGAAAGAACGAACTCTCAAAAAAGTGCAAAGGCATAACACAAAAGCTAACAAATTATAATTAATAAGTAGGTAGTAATTCATTTTTTATCGAATTAGATTGGTTACACTTTGTACACTTTGGTTGTCAACAATTATATTTAACTGTAGATATACGTAGTACAATACAATTTTTTTTTTTTTTTAAATATATAGACTAGCGCTTGACTGCGATCTCACCTGATGGTAAGTGAAGATGCAGTCTAAGATGGTGCGCGCTTTCCTAAAAGATGCCTATTGACTCTTGACTTAAAGACACCCACATTATAGTTAGTTGAAAAAACGGAAGCCGGAATATCAATATTTTAGATACTATTTATATTAAAAGTTATTTAATTACCTAATAGTTATAATCAAAGTACTTATAGAAAATAAAACGGGGGTTTTATAGATATAGAAAATAAAAGAAACGCTTACCGCGTCGGTAGCAAACGCTTAAATCCATAAAAAGAAACACATTTATTTCTCATTCACTTGTAAACTTTGTACATAACATTTATTGTGTTAAAACGTTTGTGTTTTGCACAATTTAACCTGAAATAGTAGCGACAAAAAATTGCTATAAAAACAGATTAGTCGCTTAAATTATAATGGCGATAATATTGTTGAACAACGCAACAAACAATGCCTATTATTTGTATGAATGAACCATGAAAATTTAATGATGTTACGTGTCTATCGTGTCGTTATGTTAATAATCTTACGCATATCCATTTTTTCTCTATATTTGCTGCTAGTTCAATAACCCACATTGCTTGTACGCGTTTCCCTTCGGAATTTTTCATTTACTTATTAATACATCCCCAATAGTTTAAAACATGGACACTAAAGGGATTCCCTGTTTAATGTCCTTGTTTTAATTAAAGAGGGTACGACAATTATAGAAGTAAAGAAGTGTAAACAAACGAGCTATTGTTATATGAGTATACATATACTAGCTTTTGCCCCCACAACTTCGTCCACGTCCAGTCAAAGTTTCAAGCTACTGCATAGCTTCTATCGCGGGCCAGCGTGGAGACCGAATTCAGAAATTCCGAAATGATCTGACACGGGACCCCTCTACGGTGAGCCGCTAGATGGCGCATTTTTTATCAACGCCATCTAGCGGTGAGCCGCTAGATGGCGTTGATAAAAAATGCTATGCAATAGCTTTACCGCGGCAGTCCCCGAGTGCCACACGTCTTTTTTAGTACGCATAGGTAGATCTCGATATTGTGCCTATACTTTTTCTTAAGCGTTTAGATAGTACTAACTGTACCTACATATACATTTATGTGCTTCGAAAAAGATTTGATTGAAGCATACGTACAATATTAATGAATGTTGAGAAAAATGAGACTACCTATACTGTAAAACAGTGAAATGTACACGTATATCTTTGAAACTTTCTCACGGTAACCATAAACGCTCTAAATTATCAACCATTACTGGAATAGCTGCACTTATTCTTCTACAGTTACGCGTACGATAGGTGTAAATATCTGTTATAATAGCAACGTTTATCATAAATACCTACTGACTAGGTAGAATAAAATGGATTAAATAAAAACTTTTTCAAAGGAACTTTCATGAAACGCTTGTGTAAAAACGAACACTAAGTACCATTGGTTAAAGTTATCGGATTCCTAGAGGTCCTTACATTCAGTTAACTTATAAAAAAAATATACCTACACGTCAAATAAAAGCTGACCTTCTACTCGTATCTTCTATAGTAGATCCTACCTAACATAATAAAATGACGTCATGTTCAAATTAATAGGTTAATTTAGATAAAACACAAACATTTATTTTATTAATATTCATAGGTTAAGTAATCATTTATATGAAATATCAACATATGGCGAGAATTATTATCAAATGGATGGAGAGAATGTAAAAAATACAGCATGAAAATATCATTTACGCAAATGGATTTTATGAATAATGATCGCATGCCTACTTTACACTCAAGGGAAGTAAGTCAAAAAATCAAATATTTTTTAGGATTACTAAGCCGATCTATTTAATAAAATACGTGTTGTAATCATGCTTAAATAGATAATTTCGTTCAATACTACTCGTTCATTCATAAATGTATCCATATTGTTCATGCCCTTCTTATGTGAAAGGCAATAAATAATATGTTGTCAAAATGTAGATTTTTTTTAATAGCTGAATAAAGTTTAAAAAAGAAATTAAAAAGATATTTTTAGTATGGTCTAACGGCTGAACTGATAGGCATAGCGACGGTTAACTACCAAGAAAGAGCTCCTATCTGATATTCAAACTGATTTTTCACTGATTCTGCATAAAAAAATATATGTCACACTATAGAAAATTCTCCTGCATAAAATAAGACC
The DNA here is from genome assembly GCA_038048805.1 of Hipparchia sbordonii. Classification (NCBI taxonomy): domain Eukaryota; kingdom Metazoa; phylum Arthropoda; class Insecta; order Lepidoptera; family Nymphalidae; genus Hipparchia; species Hipparchia sbordonii. Next base: position 6,231,448 of record CM076097.1, on the reverse strand, counting down.
TATAGTAAATATTAAAATATTTTAAGCTATTGCATAGCTTCGATCGCGGGCCTTGAGCGTGGAGACCGAATCCGGAAATTCCGTAACGAAAATAACCTGACACGGGACTCCTCTCACCGATAGATGGCGTTGATAAAATATGCTATGCAATAGCTTTACTAATATGCTATGCAATAGCTTTTATTAAGTAAAATAATAGTGTAATTAGCGGAATTATTGTGGTCATTAAACAATGGAGAGAGTTGGAAGGCGCTAGTGACACCTACGGAGGTGAGTCAGCGAACATCTGGGCGTTATGCAAACCGCAAATAAACCGTCGCAACTCGGACCTCAGGGGATTATAGAGATTAAACAAGGATTAAACCGATATACCTAAAGAAGTCGGTTAATAATGTAGTCTTTGTTCATGCAAAATTAGTTTCAACGGTAGAGAAATCCTTTTTCTTTTGTTTTTCAACAATGTGGTATCGGATTATCACTGGCAAAACGAACTGTTCAAAGACTTTGAACTTCAGACACTGACTGATTTTGACTCACTCAGCGGGCGATAAAGAGAGCTATGCTCGGAGTTTTCCTACGAGATCTAAACATGATTGAGGAAATCCGTAGGAGAACTAAAGCGAACGAAAATCGGTGGGGCACAAAATTCGAAGAACTAATTAGTCGGTGACCCAAGGTGCTGCAGTGGCGACCCTGTACCGAAAAGTGCAGTGTCGCAGATTTCACTCTAGGTGGATTGACGCTACATAGCGTCAGACGAGTCGCAAGGAACCACTAGACCCAGAAATACCCAAGCCTGTAGAAGTTCATACAAGATCCCTTGGTCTGGACAAAAATCTATTGTATGGACTTCTTTCGGTTGCAGTCGACGTCTAACGTTTGATAAAGAAAAAGATTGGCATCTCAAGCAATTATTTGCCTGTTAAAATAAGCGGAAGGTACACATATATATGTAGAGATAACTACCTAACCCGCTATTTATTATTTTCATAATAAATCTGTCGGTTTAAGCAGCTTTCGCCAGTAAAGCTCTCGGGCAGCCAACGATTTTTTTTGTGCGCACTGAGCTCAGAATCTATTGCAAAAATTTTCATTCGGTTTTCACTAAAGAATAACCTGATTCCGCGAGAAGGTTTAAGCATATAATTTACGACGAATTAGTGTTAAGTGGTCGCAGGAAAGCTCTGAATAAACCATTATACTATTATAGCAAATAATAAGGCAAAAAAATTAACATCATCATTATACGTATAACTTCTTGCAAAATCAAGCTATCGTTTGATGGTAACCATATGAAAATATTTACAGTAACTAGTTTTTGAGATTGATGCGTATGGGTAGACAAACTTGGTGGAAGGATTTTATCTTATTAAATGTAGCAAAGAATAAATAAAATACTTTACCAATGAATTTAATCTATAATATGTATGAGAATTTTGGATAAATAGGTATAACTGGGTTAGACCTGTTACGCGATAAGCAAACGTCACAAATCTGTTTCAAATTAGTTTCGTATTTCATCCCGATGAGGTATCCGGAATACCTCAATATACCCCCTAAATCCCCGTTCAATTGGAATTTTAATGTTTGCGGTGCGATCTCCCCTCTCCCAAGGCGCTCCCAATCGCTCAAATTTTATGAAACTATCTTGGCGTTTCCTAAAGAGGAGTTTACTTCGAACGCACCCCACATAACTTCATTGGTTCATTTTTTTAATAAAAATAAAACTTCTCTGGTATAGGGTGTGCTTCAAAGCGCTCGAAAGAGACTTTCCGTCAGATCTAATTACAGCATATTTTGACGGTATCAGAAACGCGCTATAGAAAATCGTGCAATCTTAACACGATAAACTACAAGTCGCGGCAGGGAGCCGCTGGATATTGGCAGCCCAAGAATGAGGTATGTTGAAGTCTATTTGATAAGGAAAAGAAGAAACGTTTCAGTGTCGTCATTCGATGCTACAAAGCGGCCGTTATAATATGATGGCAACACTATCCAAGAAACTGATGCTAGAACGGTGGCTACATTCTTTTGACAAAATTGTATGCTTCTAGGACTTATGCTTTGCTTGCTAACATGCCGAACAACGCAAACTATGGCATAATAATATATCTATAATTTATAAACTAGCTTTTACCTGCGGCATCGCTTTATGCCTTTGCCTAGTGTAGATTTAGATACAAAATTACCAATTTTGATTTTTCAGCTGTTCTTTTGAGATTTCCTATTTATTTCAGTTTTAAACCACCCCTTTTTTTAAGGTGAACAATTAAAAAAAATATATATTCAAATCGGTCAAGCCGTTTTTGAGTTCTAGCCAGACTAACGAACAGCAATTGATATCTATTTATAAAATTCAAAAAATAAAAATTCAAAATTATTTATATCATGTAGGCCAACTCACTAGTTAGCCTACATGGAGTTGGCTCTTATGACACGTCGAGACTCTACCACCCGTATAAAATAAATAGATTGGATAAACTGCATAATTTATTACAAAGTCTGAATAATGAACCTACGCACTACGCATAAGACCAAAGGTAATCGACACACCCAAAACGGTGGCACAAAGGAAGTATGATAGTGGGTGAACCACATAAGTCGTTGATTTAGATAACAGGTGCGAAAAGAAAGTTTTGAAATGGAGAGCCTTGAACAGAGCGATATTGATATGCCGTGGGCAGACAGAACATGTAAACATGATCTGGTTACAAGTTGCTCATACAATTCATTCGAGAGGAGAACTGTGTCCGGTAGTGGATTGAGATGATGATAGAAAATCTAAAAGCAAAACACGGAATAGATTTTTTGGTTACGTGCTTAAAATGTAGGCCGAAGCAGTTGAGCTACTCATACGAAGAGATCGATATTTGATACGCACCACTCAAATAACCACGCGAGGGGCTCCAGATTCATCATAGATACTTTTTCTAAAATAAAACAACCAATTGACTGACGAGCTGCATTCGTGCTCCGAAAAGTATTAGGTATAGCCTTGGTATAGCGCGTTGTTGATGTTTTATTTGACAGAGCTGCAATTAGAAACTTGGGATGAACATAGATATAAATCGAGTAGAATAGTATAGTTTTTTTATTCAAATAAACTTTTACAAAGTGCTTCTCAATCGTCAAGTGAATCTAACCCTGCGCACCCGCTTCCATTATCTGATCAAGGTAATCATACAAATTCTATAAAACCATACCACTCATCTAGAGTATAAATTATTTCTTTATTAGATAGATTTATTTAATATTTATTAGCTTCCCCTCGCCTGCGACTGTCTGCCTGGTTTTAAGAATTTTTTAGTAAAATAATAATAATAATTGAACCTACATGCATACATAGTAAGTAAATTATTTACTGTACGAATTACAGATTTTATCAAATAAATAGCTAACTCAATATCTCCAAAAATAAGTGGGTACCTACCCATACAAATAGATATATGTACGTAGGTAGGTACATCTTGAACAGAGAAAGTAGCTCATAAATGATAATTATAACGAAATGTAAGCAATAAAGCCGAGAAGTGATAAAATGAATTACGAAGCTGACCGCACTTAGCAAATGACCCCTAAGCAGATAGTTAGACTCCTAATCCAACTTTTATCTCCGTGCCGCCACAATCGTGAGAGGGGTCCAACAGAAAACAAAATAGAATGTAATCTCCACGTGTAGCTTTGAGTGTCGGAGCTTTAATCGATTCCATTTTACACTTGAGCTGTTTACACTCGGACTCGTTAAAGGAGGGAAATGCGGAAAATGCTTTCCATGGAACTTATCGATTTCGGCATCTCTATTATTGTTATGTCTCTGAAAGGAAAATATCTAGTTTTGACAAACGCATATAAATAGTATTATTTATCAATCTGTAGCTCTTGTGGTAAAGTTTAGAAAAGATAAGAAAGCCTATTTTCCGTACATCCTAATGACAGGATAGATAACGGCAGAGGATCGTGTTCTGTGGCGATACTTTCAAGAGACCTACGTCTAGTAGTGGACGTTTATTGGTTGACTTAATGATGAGATTGGTTGAAAAGTTATACTAAACCCACTGAATAGCTGATCCAGACTATTAAGGATAATATTAGTCAAGTTCTTTAAAAAAAATGTAATGGCTTATGGGTATTCAAACCTTTATTTTTATTGCTCTGAATAGAAAAATTGGTCTGGTCTTTAGTCTATCTTTGATAATCTAGTCTAGACAAAGGCGAAGTTGTGGTTATGCAGATAAGTAATTGTGTTTGTTTTGAATCTTTATTGCTTAATTTAAAGCCAAAATTAAGAAAAAAAATTTAAACTTCAAGTTGACTCGTAATACTTGCATTGTTTCATTAGTTTCGTACCCGAAAGGTAACTAACAGGACCCTATTATAAGCCTCCGCTGTCCGTACGTATATTCAGCCACCTTTCCGTCCGTCCGTCCGTCTCTGTCAGCATGCTGTACGTGTACCTTATGATCTAAACAAATAAATAACATTGAAGTGTCTGGAACAAAAAGTAGTTTTCTATAGCAGCCTCTTATGCAACGCCCGTCAATCAATTTCGCGAGCCAACCTACATCCAGCGCCATCTATTTTTCTGTCTGTCTGTCTGTTTGTTGCCACTAATCTCGGGAACGGCTGGACCGATTTTGACGGGACTTTCACTAGTCCGTAATAAGTGGAGAGTTGAAATTTTCAGAGAATGGGTATTTCTGTTGCCACTATACGAGTAGCAATCAATAATAAAAATAAATTAGAAACGTGTTTTTTTTCGGCGTTTTTGGTACCGAATCCTTCGTATACGAGTCCGACGTTTATTATACCTTACACAAATTGTATATCAATTTCGAACCACAATAAGGGACACGGGACTTTCACCAGAGTAAATAAGGAAGAGAGAAAGTCTGGGCAGTCGTTATTTATGTTAGTGAGTCTAACTAATTACACACTTAATTCAGTGTTTACACAATGTACTATTAATTAAACATGATGTACTTATACATAATGTTGTTTAGGCACGTTGCGTCGACAACGTTTAAAATGATTTGTAGAAAGTAAGTTCATTAGTTTCCTTGTTGCATGATAACAAGTGTAAATTAAAAATTTAAAACATCCCCGACTGTGAATCTATAGCCGGACTACGTACGATATACCTACCAATGGCCCAAATCTGCTATTGCAATTGTAGTTCAATTGTCCATCAATGACATCCCAATTGCTACTTTTATCAATTTTGGTAGTCTACTAATTCAATGGCGTCACAATTGTTTTCCGATGGTTTGCCACTGACACTTTTAAGTCGGTTAAAAACATAAATTGATAGCGTATAACGTTTTTGATAACGATAAACTCGTTTCGGCGAACGCTTTTTTAGCTAATGGCAATACCGAGGATCATTGAATTACAATCCAATTACAAGACCATCGAACGACCATTGTGAATTTAGTAGACTAGTAGTCTACTAAATTCCAAAATTTCGTAGACTAAGACTACGAAATTTTGGACCAATGATAATTGAATTGTAATGGCATTGCGGTTCACTGACAATGACATGTAAAATAGCAGACTCGGGGCCCTGACATCCTGTCACCCAGTTTTCTGCTCCATCACCAGATTCTTTTAGGTTTTCGATTATCATTTATCTGACACCTACTCATTGAGACCATTCTAATGAGCCCAAACACGCTATAACTGCTGTAAGATGCTGATGTGTTGGGTACCCACATACGATGTCGCGGGGAAAGGCTAGTTTTATTAAACAAAGGTTTTATTACACTTATAGAAAAAGCTTAATATTAAGATCAGATTAAGCAAATTGAGAAAGTAAATATGTAGGGAGGTGCTATGGTCGAATCGCATGTCAGATTTGGGTTTTCTTTCAAATAGCCTAGAGCTAAAACAAAACGAGCATTTCGACATTCATCGTATATATAATATCCGTGATTAGAAACAATCGTTTTTTTTCCTAATCTGTACAGAGAAATCTCAGTGCAATTTTAGATGGTCACGCAAACATCATAAGCGTATCTCATAACTATCAATTTGAATAATTTGGTGCGAGAGGAAATTTCATCATGATATTAAGTAATTTTTTTTTTAAATATTAAGTAGTAGTAGTACCTACTCGTATACATTTTTAAACACATATCAATCACATATTTGGAAACACAAATCATATCGCACTCTGAGTGTGTTACTGTTGACCATTACATTACGGCCAAATCGAACCACTTGTCAGCCACGAAATTAGTGATATGTATCTACTTTTTCAATCAGTTTTTTAGCAGACACAGCTGTTACCAATTTCGGCGACATATCCTGTCACCTGTGTTGTGTTGTGGATGTTTTATCGTGGTGTAGTGTGGTAAAAGACAATAAAAATTAGTTAGTTGTTCGAGTTCGAGTGTTTGATTTTAACAACTAAAGTGGTACGTACTCGTATATCACAATTACGTCATTGTTACCTACCTAATTAAATATTAATTGGTCTGTAGTTGCGATTAAGCTACGTCAACTGCAGTAGAACAGGTGTGGGATTGTTTAAAAATATTTGCACGAGTGTGACGATCGTAATCATTTCTGATTGGCTCTTCCTCTCTCGCTATTGATAAAAATACATGAATGCAGCAAGAAATTAATAAATTCAGCCAATCAGAGATGACTGCGAGCATCACACTGATACGATTATTTCATAGACAATCCCACAGTTACATTCAAACTGCACTTTTGCACAGGGCAGTTCAAATGCTACCCCTCTGCCTAGTGGTAAAAAATTAATTTCGAAACGCTTGCAATCATTACATCCCTAACTACCTACCTATTGTATTTGATCTGAATAGATAAAAGCCGCGTATCTGATGCAAAGCACCATATCTGACTAAATCTAACATGAAACATGCAATTTCAACGCACGAATATTCAAATCACTTGCAGTATAATTTCGCTGATGAACCATGAATCATGATAAACAGTTTCCCATAATAAGTACATAACTACTTACCGCACTCGGAACAATAGACCAACCCGTTACACGTCACGCTTCATTTGCAGAGCGATTCTAAACGAACGTTTTGCTTACTGCTTAGCAAATCATTTCCCATTGAATTTCTCATTTCATTTAGAGAGAACCATTTTGAAAACAATTATTTTTGAGTTTATAAACTACTTGGTAAAACCACATCACATGTTCCTGAAGTAGGTACAATATTTCCAGAAGTAGTTAAGTTTTTTAATTCCATGCATATTTGTTTTTAGTTAAGACATAGTGTATTACCTAGATGCAAAAGGAACAGCGTCTTTTAAAACATTCGCTTTACAGTTTTCAAGTTATCATTTACCTAAAAATCGCAAACTTCTCAATTAGTCAGTCACAATACATCGAAACCTATCGTAAAGCGAGAAATAACTAACAAAAGTGGTCTTACAAGCTGTGTCAAATGCAAAAGAAGTCGACAATACTTTTTGCCAACCTCGAGCAAAATGGAAGTAAGACTTTAAGGAAATTCGGTGCTAATAAAGTTACAGGCACTTTTTGTGATGGAAACTTTTATTTTGTTGGCGTAATCGATATTTGATTGATTATTATTATTATATTATGATGATCTAGGTATGTATAAGTGGTGTGTCGGATCATTACAAATGTGTATCCACGAATGCGGATCCGAATACGGATATTTGGTGTCAAGATCCGTAGATGGTTACCAAAATGTGAAAATAAAAAAAATATTTTAAGTTCCTAGTGTATAATTATTTAGTCGCTATTTAGATTTAATTTTATCGTTTATTCATGAAAATAAATTTACCTACTTATTTCTTTTTACATATGTACACAATACAACGTGTCAGACAAAAATTGATGAAATAGGCTCTTAGTTCTTAGTGTTATCTAAGAATTATATAATTATATACTTATATCTATTTCTTTCCTGAAATATTTTCTCAGGTAACTTTCTATATTGAAAAATTACATAATAATAATTTATTCTATAATAGGTATTATTATTAACAATTTACAGGTTATTTCTTGAAGTAGGTATTATTATTATATACTTATTATATTGCTATTAAGCGTGTGGCCTTGAAATGATCGCTCGGCTGCACCCAGCGGTTCCGGCCCGTCTCAAACCAAAGATTATAATTAAGTGATTACAGATACATAATATAAAATATCTTCTTACGTAATTCTTATACCTACGCAGCTTTATCCCGATAAATATATAATAATTTAAACTAAGCTGGTCAATGCAGTCACGTAAAAGTGCCTGCAATACATCTACATCGATCAATAATAAACTAGATATTTATGCCGAGTCAAAAATTGTCCGGGATAAGAATCCCACTCTCCTATTATTATTCCCAAAGCCATATTTTTAGTAAGAAGTTTGCTCAACGTTACTTTATCGATCCTCCGTGAGTTAACGTTCAAGGAAAGTGCTGAAACGACTCTCTTTTCAACCAATTAATCTAAGAGATGAGAGGGTATTACTTAATTTGACGCGTATATTTGAAGTATGATTAATTATTCACGTTTACCGCAGCAAAATTCGTTCAAGTCAAAATGTTTTAGGATTGTAGCGCGGTAAATTAGTTAAAACTGTTAAGTAATATATTTTATAAGAATTTTAGCAGAAATTTTAACAAAAATTGGGCGTACTATACTTATACCCATACCTATGTAAATTATAAGTTTATATGAAGCCGCTTGCGTCTTTATTGCGTACCGAGTTGTTTGTGTAGCAGTAAAAAAAATTCTATCTATCTTGAAACAACTGTTGAAATTGAGAGCAAAATTACAGTTGTTGAAAGATTTCAAATATGATTTCTATTTATTCCAGACTGTTTATCGGTCTACTACGAATGAAAAGCCACAGATATTTTCGTGATAAATTCAAATAATTTAGGGCTTCAAAAGATACTAAAATCAAATGGGCAACTTCCATAGTTCTTATTAGTTAGTTAGCCGTTCCCGAGATTTATTTATTTTAAAGCGGATTGACAATTTTTTTCTGATTAAGATATAAAATAACGTAATCTTTTCTCTACTGTTGAGCGAGGAAACTAAATAGATAATGAACAGTACTTACTATGATTCTGCATGAAAAACCTAGTTCATTTATAACCAGATCAGCTAACAGTAACACAACGCTAGTTCCACCTCCGCGTTTGATCCAGAGTCAGACAAGTCATGCATTAACGAAAGTAATCAATCTAACCTCGACCTCGTTATAAGAGAGAAACTAGCCTTAGAAGCATGAAGTCCCGAGAAAACTAATTAATCTTTGAACTACTGCTTTAATACCTATAGGTATATGAGTAATGTAGCTCGTATCGTATTTAGTATTACCGGCCTTGGATTCTCTTTTATTTATCAGACAATACATACACTCACCTACTTAATTTTGAATGAACATATTGTAAGGTTACATTGCTATTTGTAAAAGTAAAATGTAATTTTAAGCGTATTTTATAAAAATAATATTGCATTTTATTCATCAATTCCGAAACATTCAATAAATAGTTGCTAATTTGAGTATTTTCTTAATATTGAATGGCGGCTAAAATGGAGAGGGGTTTTTGGAAGGGGAATGAAAAAAAGGAGTGATTAGAGTAGTGGAGGCGAAGCACAGTGAAGGTTAAGCCAGATGGGCAATATAGTAGTAAAATATTGTAATAAAAAATTCTTTTCAAAAAACCGACTTCACATCGTTTCTATTTAAGCCGCCCGACTTCAACAAACGTGTACAAAATAAAATTATTTTTATACTTTGTAGTGGCGTTTGAAGTCGGTTTTTTGAAAAGAATTTTTATTTTAAGCTTTTTAGTGTAGCTTGTTCCTGCACTCTTTCTCCCCTCCCTCCAACGCTACGGTACTAAAGTAGTCTATACTTGGTACCTACAGTACTTATTTACTACACACAATTTCTAAAGAGTTAGGACCGGGAGGTCCATGATGTAGTCCATGCTTGGTACCAACAATATCAATTCGTAAGCGACAGTTCCTAAATCCTCACAGATTAGGTAGGCAGTACCCCTGCAGCATCAGTATTGAAGAGCTAGGACCTTGAGCTCCACGATGTAGACTATGCTTAATACTAATAATATCAATTCGCAAGCGAAAGTTCCTAAATCCTCACAGTTAAGGTGGACAGTACCCTGCAGCATCAGGAGTGAAGAGATAGGACCTTGAGCTCCACGATGTAGACTATGCTTAATACTAACAATATCAATTCGCAAGTGAAAGTTCCTAAATCCTCACAGTTTAGCTGGGCAGTACCCTGCAGCATCAGGATTGAAGAGCTAGGACTTTGAGCTCCACGATGTAGACTATGCTTAATACTAATAATATTAATTTGCAAGCGAAAGTTCCTAAAGTTTCATAGTTTAGGTGGGCAGTACCCTGCAGCATCAGGATTGAGGAGTAAGACCTGGAGCTCTAAGATCTAGTATATGCTTAGGCCAAGCATACCAATTCGTAAATGACAGTTCCTAAAACCCCATAATTTAGGAGGAAAGTACCTCTGCAGCATCAGGCTTGAGGAGTTGAAGGTAAAAAAATTTATGGGACCATTTCGCAAGCTTCTTCTGTCGATTAAAAAAAAATCGCGTGAATCGGTCCAGAAACCCCAGAGTAATCGGTGGGCATACATAGAAAAAAAAAAAATATATACCGGCCGAATTGATGATAACCTCATCCTTTTTGGAAGTCGGTTAAAAAGATGAAACTAAGACGTTGGTGTTTTCTTGGTGTCCTGAATTGAAGTAATGCTACAATATTAAGACGATTGTTTAAGTGAATATCAATTAATAATTTAATTTGCAATCATAATGCGTAAACCTGTATGATCGTTGCACTTCCACGTTTGAAAAATAATATTTTAAAATGCAAATGTCGAGAATATTCATGGAGTATTTCAGGAATGTGCGGAACAAAATTTCGCAAACTGTATTGTAATAAAAAGTAGTTTGTCAGCATAAAATATTCATCATTTAAAGCATTTAAAGCTACAAAATTTAAAGCTCACATATCTACGTTGTTATAGAGATGAAATATTTCTACAAAAGCTTTGGGTATGATTATTTGAAAATTGTATATTATATCTGTTGCTTTTGTGTCACAGACCTTATGAAGTTGAACAACAACAAAATAGCGTTTTAAAACTTTCATTTTTGATAAAAGCAAAATGCAAGGGCCGATATCATTTTCTTCTATTAGCAACTGTAATAAATAAAAGTTAGCAAAATAAAGTAATTATAAGTGTAGGGTCATTGGAGATTTTTATTTTACAACTTTCACTGTGGGCTCAAGTTCTTTTCTTTCTTCTTTTATTAGGTGCAAAGGGACAGCTATTAGAATTACAAAGGGTATGGCTGCGATCATCCTGTTTCACAGCATAATAAAGTTTATTACTTATCATTTTAAAAGGTCATTATGCCAGAATAGAAAAAAAAACCTCTGTTCAAAGAGTTTCACATCAGTTTGAAAAGAATATTCCTCGGAGTTTCATACAATTGTCTAACTTTTATGGTGGGATAAAATAGGGCGTTTTTAAGATAAACGAAAACGACCCCTTGAATATAAATGATGAGATTTATACGTCAACGCTACGTCATTCCCTTTATCGTAGAGATGTATTTTTACAGTCATGCTTTTTTTGCGTTTTGTATCCCGATCGTTCAGAATATCATCGGTCAAGATCTCAACAGATACTTGTAGATGTCGACTCTGAAGATGTCACAATGTCTTATTTTAATTCATTATATTAATGGTAGGAGTTTTCTTGGGATAATAATGCGGTGGGCTCTCAGATCAGAGACTAACTGAACGAGATTTCAATTCTTAAGTTTACCGGTTATTATCAGAATGATAATAATATTGTTATAAACTAAGAAAATTAACATTATTATGCACCTATATACATACGTAGAACATTCTACATCTTATCTATAAATAGGTACTCAGAAAAAGAGTAAATGCATTTAAAAATTAATTAAGTAGGTAACTAGTTAATATGCTAGAAAAAATACAAAATTTGCCCTTTGTAGCCTCATTGCGACTTGCGTAGAAATTTATTACTGCAGTATAATTTCTAAATGAACATGAATTTCAAAAGCTTGTAGAATCTTTTTAAAAACGACTAACGGCAAAAGCCACGCAGAATTATTATTATTGGTCAGACAGAAAAATTTAAAACCGTATAAAAGAGAATACTTATACTTTTTTTGGTTGTTTGTATTATCCTTTTAATATTATAAATGCGAAAATTTGGATGTTTGTTTCGCAATCACGCCGCAACGGCTAAACCGATTTGGCTGAAAGGCACAGAGATGGATTACGAGTAGTGTGGAATTATGGAATAACACATATGCTTTTTATCCCAAAAAATAAGAGTTCCTGCGGAAATTAAAAACCTCAATCCACGCGAACGAAGTCGCGGGCATCAACTAGGAATAAATAGAATATTTAGAAAACAAAGCTGAAGGCACAACAGTGCTTGTTCAAAGCGATGGGATAAATCTTCTATCTATATACATAAAATCCAAAGTCCTGACTGACTGACTGGCTGAGATATCAACGCACAGCCTAAACTACTGAAGTGAGAAACTTGAAATTTTTACAGTTGGTTCCTTTTATGAGGTAGGCGCACACTAAGAAAGGATTATTGGAAATTCCACCCCTAAAGGGTTTAAATAGGGGATGGAAGTTTATAGGAAACTCCGTCATTTTTCAAGCTGTTACCATCAAAGTTGGTATTTGAGCTTTCAGTTAAAAATAAAGAAGTAGGTACGTGTGTCACAGGTTTTGAAAATTCCACCCCAATACCTAATTCCACGCGGACGAAGTCGCGGGGGCAAAAGCTAGTTTAATTATAGAATATTATTATGTCAGCAAATAAAATATTTTGATTTTTTGCTTAATGTAATTTCTTACCAAGATAAGTACAACAGAACAACCTAAAAGTTACCTTGTGGTATTAATTAAACATATTAAAACAAGGACCACTACTGTCTGATGTTTCAACTGACGCGTAGTTTTTCTTGTTCCTCATTACGCGTATGTGGAAATGTAGGATGGAGGATGGAGGCGTATTGTTTTCCCTTGAGAGGGCTGGGTGCCAGGTAGATAAGTAGTATATGCATACAACGCATATTAGCTAGCATAACTACCTACTACTTCTATAACACTCACAGGCTGAATTTTTAAACGTCTTTACATATTTACAGTAAATTATTCTTATCTCGCGAAAATCCTCTATTGCTAGATTTTATTTTTTTATAATGCAAATTAGTAAATATATTAGATCAAAGAACAAACTTTAATTTAAGTTATTTGCATGACTTCAACTCATTCGAAATTATCGAAGCATAAATATGCGGTAATTATTTATTAGAATCTGTGCTTCAAATTAATTAATTTACTCAAGGATAAATATTATTTCAAAACATATTTAGTATTATTAAGTAGGTACTTATAGTTAAGTTTAATGCGAAAGCTTAATAATTCAACTCATTTCAACGATTTCAACTATGTAATATTTAATGTAATGTGTATAATATGTAATATTAAATGAAGACATTTCTCATTAGTCTTATTACATGAGAATTTCATAAAATTCTCAGTACCTAAATAAACACCAGTTTTTAATTGAAAGAATTCAACCTGTATATATTTTCCACTCAAGACTTTTAAATTTTTGCAACGAAAACTATAAGATACCTGTACAGTACAGGTATCTTATAGTTTATTCACTGTGTAGTACAGGCTGTACTACACAGTGAATAAACAAAAATTAAAATATATACCTTACCAAGAAGTAGGGTTTTAAATTCCTGGTGGATTAGCGATGATTCCTGATTGATATTCCTAGTGGATTTTCCTACCTGATAATTTATTTGGCGACGAACTTTACGTTTTTTCAAAGTCGATAATATCACCCGAATATTTCGAGCTCCGAATATTTTTTCCCAAAGTTTCCTGCAGTCAACACCTCAGTGACAATATTTTTTAATTAAACGCTCATTTCACTAATTAAGTCTAAAATATGCTACGAACGTACTCACTCGTACAAAAACGTTGTTAATTACGTAACACAAGCCCATGCTCTGTATGCTGGGTGTTGAACTTTTCTATCCAATTTTTTGAGTTATAATATTATGTGAATTATAACTAACAGTATAGGATGTTTGGTGGGTGCCTGGTTTTCCAGGAAATTATGTAAGTAAAAACATTAACTTTCTATTGAAAAATTTTATTTCCTTCAGATTTAAAGTAATAAAAGAAGTTAACTTATTTTTTCATTCGAACTATTATGTTATATTTTAAAAAACTTCTGTGTTAGAATTGAAGAACCGATCGTACCTAGTCATATTTACATAAGAAACTTTATTTGGAAATAGAAGTATTTTAGCATACACACATAAATTGTGCTTTAAAAATACCTATTGCATAGCGCGTGCCCTCAAAAGATGGCATCATTCTGACTCAGACCCTATTATACCTACTTGACTCCATGACTTCATCTTTCGTCACGAGCCGTTTTGTTTACAAACAGATCATGTAATCCGTTGTTCAGAAAAAAAAATCTGATTATTTTAATACGACTAATTTTGTCAAATCGAACTCAAGCTACATACAACATGGAGTACAGCATGGAGGAACTGTGTAAACGTTTATTCAACTGAGATGATGGCGAAAGTAGGTACAATATATAACAAAACACTTGCTTACCATTGTTCAGTTTTTGCGATAATTATGAATATAATATTATAGTAAGCAAGTAAAATTTATTTATAACGATGTCTTGAAATAAGTGCGAAAGTGTTTTTGTTTGTTGATTTGTTTTTTTTGCATGATGTTTATAGTTGAGGACCTAGGTTCTAGAGATTGGCATAGGCTAGTACTTTTTATCTCAGAAACGAAAGGTCCCCAACTCCATGCGAACGAAGCCACTGTTCGTCTCAAAATCTCGTGTTCACATAATTCCGAATCCCAGAGAGGCTTTACCAGCAGCCTTATCCTGAATAAATTATAATCAAGGTCCTTCTGAACATATTACGCGTAACACAATAGACGTATATGTGTTCGTATCTAATTCATTCTGATTTCCCAAGAGACTAATGGTATTCTTAGTACGAATAGATATTTCTCTACGTGACACTAAAGCTGGATCTCAGAGCAATTTGGCACAGTGGTCTTCTTCAAAAATCGCATCTGTGCTATAATTAATAGGATAGTACTTATATCCAGTCAATTAAATAATCCTACCTGTTACCCTATGAGCAGCAGTTTGAAATAATTATTCTTATAGCAATTTTATGAGCTCTATCTTAATTCACCACCGTTCAAAGATATTCTTCATCTTCTCCCTTTTTAAATTATTCAAATGTGATGAATAATATTTATTATTGAAGAAGAAAAATCTATGTATATTGCACTAAATTAAAATAAGGTCTGTTTATATGCAACTGTACAATTTTAAAATGTTAAAATATCCTTTTACAATAGCATGAGATGTAGACCTGTTTAGACAATTTAGTTTAGAGATTGTGTACAAAAAAATTAACCACATTATCATAGGACACGAAGTTTTAGTTCGTCGCGAACCACCAGTATACCTATAGAAAGTATAAGGACTTAATTCAAACTAACATTAAAAAATAGGCTAGACTTTAATACGTGTAGCTAAAAGCCACGCTCGTCCGACGACCTCATCGCGACGCCATTGTGGCTCAGACCGGTGCTCATGAAATATGAATGCAGCGCCTGAAAGACCGGCTAGTCCCAAGCTCGTTTTCTCTAGAGGCGCCCTAATATTGACATAAATGCTTATAGTTACTGTCACGGTCATTGTACAAATCCTTGTATTCAAATATTTGGAACTAAAAGGAGATCGAGTAAAAAAATTGGCAAAAACGAGAATTTATTTTCTGATTAAATATCGCATTACTTAAATATTATATTCATTTTCTATGATATTAGACATGTTTAAGATGTAACTATATTTCATAGCCAACTCCGTAGACATTATCTGCGCCTTTTGTCATACTTCAACCTTTTTAACCGGTATCTCGTCTCTCATACTGGTTTTACACCGATAATAATTAAGTAGGTACTTACTTCGATTTAATATCACATTTATAATTTTTATTGAGTTTCTAAAAGAAATTTTCTGAAAAACTTAATAAAATTAGACTAACGCACATAGTTACTCAAGGATCTCTTAAATACTTAAAAACTAAAAAAAACCCTCTTAGAGTTTAGAGTTATGTAAACTCTTGCTTTACAAATGACAGCTCTTTAAGAGGTTTAATAATAATAACACGATCATCATGATCGTGAGATTGGAAAATTCCAGAGTCAGTTTTGTTTCACAGGTACTTTCTCGTTTACAGTTACTGTATTATGTACAAAACTTGTCTTCATTGTAATCTCGAAAATCATTCATGTGTCAGATATTGGGGTTAATTTTTTAAATACGTAGTTATTATTATTTCTTGAACATAGTGTTGTACGATGTTAAGTATTTGTCGATGTTTTTTGGACTGCGTTCATTTCATCGTTAAAAATATTTATATAATTCATGTTTTGCAAGTAGGTGATTTACTGCATTTTTGCAATATAGGTGGGTAAGAAGTTACCTTTATAGTTTGCTGTCCTCGATATCGATATTTCTATAAATAAAAGTAGTTAGTGAGTGGTTTAACAAGTCTTAATATGGAAGCATCTAGGATTACAAATACGATTCCCAGGCCGTTGGTTACAGCAATAAAAAATACGAAAAGTCATATAGTTACCTGCTTAGTACTCATCACAATTTATATCTAATGCTCAACATTTTAATTGATTTTAAATTCCACGAACGTTGAAAATTGATTTTATTTGCTATTCCATTTAAACTAACTAGAGCAAGTACTCAAAATAAAATCTAAATATCTGAATTCATCTGGAATTCTTAGTAAAAAACTAAATAAATAATCCAGCAATTTGAAGGAACTACATCATCATACCATTAATAAACAAGCAAAACACTATCAAAAGAAAAGTAGGTAAACAAAAACAAAACTTTGCACACACACTTACCGATACTGTCAACTTTCGACTTGAATGAAAGAGATATCAATGGGGGTTTATTAACATGTATCACAGGGTTAGTTTACACAGTGCATCATATCCCCAAGGTAAACAAAGATTACGTAAAGGCAATTCCCACGCACGTCACCCTATCGATTATCAAACTTTCGAATACGCCCACTTACATTTTAGAAGAGCAACAAAGCTAGGATCAAGTTGACTCTTCTGTAACACCGCATCCAAAGCACAACTTGACAAGTTGTCTGTGCCCTTGAAGTCGTACAGGTTATATTTATTATCGATAAGCACAACACGCGCACTGACAGTTCTACCAAACAATCACAGGTCAAGTTCGGAACCGGCCTTGTTCAAATAGAATGAACGGAGCTGAGACGTTTTAACAGTTTGTAAATATGAGCGGCTGCGACGCGACGGTGTATGAAAGAAGTAGCTATGTGTGTGTAAGGATAGCAATGCAGTCGTATCGGACTGGCGGCGAAACAGCACTAGCGCTCCGTAGACTAGCGAGTCGCGAGGGCGCCGCCGAGCGTATGGTGTACAGCGAGTGGCGAAGGACCCCTCACCCGCCGCGCCTCCTGCCGCTTGCCGCAGGCCTCCCCGTGCGCGCGCCTCTCCGCGCACAATGGCATCCAACAGAAACATTATATTATTTCTCTAAATAACTATTAATATTTCATTTCAGTAGGTTTGTTTAAATAACAATAACAATAATTATTTAAATTATCCGATATGAACCTCTGCATAAATCGATAAGTAGTTAACTGAATTATCGATAGCAACACAACACTACTAAATGTAGATTTTTTAAACAAATTGAAAAATCTCTATTTTTTCTTCTATTACTTTACATTTAGGTACTATTGTTGCTATTCTCTTTATGTCAAATGATTTGCACTATGCTTTTTTGTTTGTTTTATAACGTATAGCATAGAAATGCTCTAAGGACAGTATAGAAACTGTAGGGTAGGTAGAAAATGCAAAAGACTATTTAAACGCATCGACAGTAAGTACACGCGATTCAAACCAAAGCAATATAGACACATAGGTAAAGTATCTCCGACATTTTTTATTAACACGTTCGCTACATTCGAGGCCATAATGGCCCTATACCACCCTATTTTGTGCGTAACGAAAATAGAGCTATTCCCCACCATGCATAAGACGAGATAAATTTTTACCACCACAGTTTATCAGCCAACCTTATATTTAAAGGAATCTCCATTCATGAAGAATATGCATAACTAGCTACTAGCGGAATATATTATTTTGGTACTGCCCTAAGCTACGCTTAAAAACCAAGTGTAGTGAACGTGTTTCATTTACCTACATAATAAAGAACTGTCAACCAAAGAAAACGAATTAGCCTATCGGCGTAGCGCACGCCTCGTCTGAATATGACTACGAAAATGATAAATAACATTAATGTAGGTAGTCTAATTTTTTCGATACATCAACGGAAGCGTGCCAAAGCTGTAGCTGTCAGATGCAGGATTGAGTTTTTATCTCTATAGCAATTATGGTGGATGAAAGTTTAAACTCTACGGATTATAAATGCGTCGACTGAAATATGTGCAGGGATGAATAACTCGGTCTTTCACTCCCTTTTTGCAATCATAGAGTAGGACAAAACGGATTTTCAGCAAAAAAGGGTTTAAAAGGACTGATTTATTCACTGTCATGTACGGAGAAAAAGATGTGTCACTAATGACTTCCGATCAAAATTTTAAAAGGCTCAAGTGTTTGGAGCAGTGTTTGTTTGGTAATACATACTTTCTATTCAGATAAATTGTTTCCAATCATTTTGCGACGTAGTCGCACTGAATTTAGATTAATTAGACTAAAAAATAGTTTTAAACATTAAAAATAAGGTTGAACTTATGGGGCTTAAAAAAAAGTCCCATAAGTTTTCTGTGCAGTCTTTAGTTTTGTTTGTTTTTTTTTACTTCCGGAAATATTGAGGTGGTACATAAATCGGAGCGATGCACGATGCTATATTACTAAAGGAGCAAACCTTAAATAATAAAACCGGTCAAGTGTGAGTTAGAGTTGACACGAGGGGTTCCGTGCCATCGTAACAGCGAAAAAACACCTAAAAATCACGTTTTTTGTATTAAGGGGGTCCCCTTTATTTTTTATTTTATTTTTATTATTTGTTATTTTAGCGGCAATATCTACTTATAACGATTCATGAAATACAGCCCGCTGACAGACAGACGGACGGACGGACGGAAGGACGGACGGAAGGACGGACGGAAGGACGGACAGCGGAGGCTGAAGCAATAGAGTCCCCTTTTTTTAATTTAATCATCATTTCCTCATACACTTTTATATAATGCACATCGAAAAAACTGCAAGGTAGGGGGTAGTTCATTAATAAAACGTGGAACTAGATAGCCCGTTGTTCTCTCCCCGTACGTATTGGCACTCTTTGGGTACGGAACCCTAAACAACGCTCGTATCTTATGATTACGACGACACATCATTAAGTTTATTGCAGCCATATCACAGTGGTGTATGAAAATCCCTTCAAGAGACCCATTTAAAGCAATGGACGTTCATTGGGCGACACGAAGAAGTTTAGTGCTAATATTTTTACCCCACTCCAGCAAAGTCAAAAGGAAGGCTTATGATTTTAGCAGTCTATGTATGTATGTATGTATGTATGTATGTATGTATGTATGTATGTGACTATTTACGAATGTTCCACCGTGGCGCTGAAACTACTGAGCGGATTCTGATTAATGAAGTTTCAATCGGTGTGTTATATTATAACTAGCTTTTTCCCGCGGCTTCGCTCACGTTAAATTCGATTTTTCAAACCCCTATTTTATCTCCTTAGGGGTTGAATTTTCAAAAATCCTTTCTTAGCGGACACCTACGTTATAATAGCTATCTGCATGCCAAATTTCAGCCTGATCCGTCCAGTGGTTTGAGCTGTGCGTTGATAGATCAGTCAGTCAGTCAGTCAGTCAGTCAGTCAGTCACCTTTGCCTTTTATATTATTTAGATTATGTTATAATGTTAAATAAACTTATTTACTTAATTATTTTTTTAAAGAATATTAGCCAATCTATATTCTCCTCTCCCCTCCAAATAAGCGGCAAGCTTGTGTTAGGAGTGGATGCGACAATGGTGCAATGGGTGGGGGGGTGGGGATCGAACTTGCGACCTTTCAGTTTTCAGTCCGCACCTTTAACCGTTGGGCTAGTGAGACTCCAAATTCAATTTACAGCTCCATTTTTAAATTTTCTTTCTAAAGCTGGCTGCAAGTCAGTTAGTTACCTTTAAGAAAATTTAAAAATGAAATTGCTTCAAGAACATTCCATTAGCAATAACATTGGCGTTGTTATTACAATGCTGGGAGTAAAGCCGTCGATGCTAATGGCAGGTAGACAAGGGAGACAGGGACAGGTAGCCGCATCCTTTAAGTGCCGAGAACGGGGCTTCGGACTTGGGATAGCCTACTAACCTCTCTTCCAAGAAAACTGTGGCCACTTGCCGATGGCTATTAATATTATAAACGACGCAGTCTTTCTTTAGTTTCACGAGTATCACAATGTGTGCATTTTTGTGCGTGCATGAGTAATTGAGTATTTCTTTTATTTTTTTTACTAGCTCTTGCTTTGTTATGTTTTTAAAAACCCACGGGAAACCTCTGTTTCTCCGGGATACAAGGAAAGTAGCTTATGACACTCTCCAAGTCTTCAAACGCCATTACAATTGTATGTCAATTGTGCCTATAGAAGAGTTCCCCGATTTCTCCAGGATCCCATCATCAGATCCTGACCTGATAACAATGGGACCACCTGGGAAGTATAACCTTTCAAACAAAAAAAGAATTTTCCAAACCGGTCCAGGCGTTTTCGAGTAATCGGGGAATATACATAAAAAATAAAAGATAAAAAAAAGACGTGTGGCACTCGGGGACTGCCGCGGTAAAGCTATTGCATAGCATTTTTTATCAACGCCATCTAGCGGCTCACCGTAGAGGAGTCCCGTGTCAGGTTATTTTCGTTACGGAATTTCTGGATTCGGTCTCCACGCTCAAGGCCCGCAATAGAAGCTATGCAATAGCTTAAAATAGTATAAAGTAGTATATTAAAAGGTTATCGTGATATCAAATTCACTTCAACATTGCATAAATATTGGTTCTCTTAAATTACAGCATCACAATTCACAATATCTACATTCTATAGCTCTTGTCGAAATATGTAGGTAGGTACTATCAAAAATCATGATGAGAATGTCACTTCCTTATTTACCTACTTGTGAAATTTGTACTGTAAATGTGTGTGTAATGACGTCTCTAGTTTCAACTTTCAATGGTTGTAGGTAGTGATTATGGGGATTTGGAGAATTGTGGTGAAAAGTGAATTTCGAGTGGGGTAATTCATCATTTTCTGAAATAAATGTAATGTAATAATTTCGGTTTAATCACATGAAAAAATGAGGTTCCCCTTAAATAATGATAAGGTAATTAATAAAGGTGGTTACTGTTAGGGATCCCTAACCGAAGGGTGCCAATGGACCTTATTATGAGGCCTCCGCTGTACGTCCGTCCGTCCGTCCGGTGTCTGTCAGCGGGCTGTATCTCATGAATCGTACGTAATAACTAGATACTTGAAATTTTCATAGAATACTAGCGGACGCCCGCGACTTCGTCCGCGTTCTTAAATTGTTGAAATTTTTCCTGAATTTTCTTTGTTATAAACCTCACGGAGCCCGAGACCTTTCCAACGAATGCAAAACCGTGGAAATCGGTTCGTGCATTCTGGAGTTATAGCGTCAGAAAGGAAAACCCGACTTATTTTTATATAGTAGATGTATTACATAGAATACAAAAAACGTTTTCGTGCTATGATGGTACTGAACCCTTCATGTGAAAGTCCGATTCACCCTTTGCTGGTTTTATTTATTCTGTCACGCACAACAAGGCATGGAACTTGTCGTCAAAATATTTTACACATTAAACAGATTAGGCAGAAAGGGCCCTTCCGATACCCATTTTTTTAATTTAATAACCAAGTCTAATAAAAAAGAAATTGTTAAGTATTTAGGTAGTAGGCACGCGATACCTCAACAAAAATGGGTTGGTAATACGTAATATGAAAATGATCATTTTTACACTGAATTAATTAAGTATTTGAAAATAATGTAGGGATAATATAATATTTCACAGTACCCTAACTTTGTATAATATTATTTATAGTTTTACTAACTGAAGCCCGCGACTTCGTTCGCGTGGATTGAAATTTTTAGTTCCCGCGGGAAGTCTCTTATTTTCCGGGATAAAAAGTAGCCTATGCGTTATTCCAAACTATAATCGATCTCTGTGCCAAACAACCAAATCGGATCAGTCGTTGCGACGTGATTGAATAACATCCATCCATACATACATCCAAACTTTCACATTCACAATATTAAGTAGGATTATTTTAATGTTGATTAAAATATGTCGAATTTGAGGAATAATGTCGAATGCGATATTATATACGTGATTCAGAAATAGAATAACGTAAGGAGGAATGTTTATTATGAATATTGCTGACATGCTGCGTTCCCAATATTCGAGACAGAAATAACAATAACATAATCCGGGGAATAATCATATTATGCTCCGGATATTACAATTTTCTGTGAAAATGCTATCGCTGACTTTAATCATAACAACAAAATAAACATACTGAGTATACTAATTTCTATCAGTAGTTGATCAGTTAGTGAATACTTTATACAAGAAACTAATCTGTAAATTATCAGCTCAATGATTGTAGACTTTAGAAAACGTATATACGAAAGTAATATTAACCTTTATAGAATTAAAATTATACGTACTGTGTATTTATGTGTATCAAATACTAAGCACTATCCTTAATTGTTGTTTCAGACTGATTGTTTCGATCTACGAGGACGTGATGTAGGTCGCAGATCAGCTTAAAATTCTACCCAATTGATTTTTCCGTGATTGTATGAGTAATGTGAGAGAATTTCCCCCGCCCGCACCACTTCCTTTCAAGTTCAAAGATAAAATAAATATTTATTTTTTTAGTATCGGAAAAGAAAAGAAACCAAATTCAAATGAGCTTAAAGACCAGGGACAATTCTTACGGGAAAACGCGCGGAGGAGTTCACTTCAGTACTTTATTTTTCCTCTCATTACAACATACTGGAGTAAAGACTGGAGTAGAATCTCTTAGGTTGATTTTTAGGCATTTATTCGTTAGATTGTCTGAAGTGTTATATAGTGAATACGAAACTCTTGAGATAGAAAGTTTAAAATTTTAAATACCTATTTGGCTACTCTTTTTGAACTACATAATTAGGTATGTCAATTAGATTGTTATTATCAAACGGTTACACTAACTTCCTGTTCTAAGATAAAATTATGTTTGAAAATACTCCCTTGAACTCGGACTTCCGTTTTCTAACAGGTACCTTCTTTCAAAATTGAATAGACTTCTCTTTTTCTAGGCAAGCTTCCCTCATAATATTAATGATGTACCTATATGTATTTCAGTCAAATACAGACAGATTAACCGGATGAATTTGAATTTTTGATATTTTATTATGGAATGGTTAGCAAAAAAATCTTATTCGCTATTCCACCGTGTTTATACGTATCGCTTTTCGCGTCGAGTCTCGTTACACATAGCATGTGGTGCCACTGCATGATATTCATCAGTTTGACATTATTCGCTCTGTAGAGCATACATTCCGCTTTAAATTGGGAAATGGAAACTTACTCGTAAAGACCTTATTAGTACCTACGTACTTATATTTTGTGAACTATCGTACCTATACGTTACCTATTTTACTAGTGGAGTAAAATGACTGTCTACATCGATGCTGACTGCCTATGTTTAATTTTGATCATGATTTATTTTATACTAGCCGATACCCGCGACTTCATTCGCGTGGATTGAGGTTTTCATTCCCGCGGGAACTCTCTTATTTCCCGGGATAAAAAGTAGCCTATGTTTTAATCCTGGGAATGAGCTATCTCTATTCCAAATACACACACACGCCTTTATAATATTAGTGTGATGTGATACTGTGATAATAGGAGATAGGATATGAAACTTGCTGTGAAAACAGAATCAATATTTAATTGGTTTAAATTCAGTCATAAAAATTTTGAATGAATGTGGGGGCCGAGCAAAGGGATAATATGATCTCTATATGCTCGACCCCCCACTGATACGTTTTTGATAGTTATTCTTATTACATATTCTTCACGTATGCCTTTTTTAATATTTTTCTGCTAGCTTGTCGTACTAACACGACAATACTGCAGTCAGCCTTTAAAGGCATACTAAAAAAGGCTTATCACCTCGTCGACTATTGCGCTTCTAAGCGTTATAGTTCGATGACCGATCGTCAGTAGACATCGCAGCCAAATTGTCTGCTGAAAAAAGCTAAGTTTATTATTACATAAAACTTACATAACAATAGTTACCAAGTAACATTCTCACCATAAATATTATGGTAACGGGGGTAAAAGTCAGACTTTACATTCTCTGAACAGAAATAAGTTGTTTCTAAACCGTTGTTGCATTGTGTAGGTACCGTGTACAGCACTCATTCATCTTAAACCTTTTCAGATGCGGAACTTAAGGCGTGATTCATTTTACACCATGACCCGTCCGGGCGAAACATATTGACTGTCCGGCCGCGATCCGCTCATGCCCGTCATCTGGATCATTATTAGTTCGGCCTGTGAACTCGAATTTCAACTGCTAGATTTAATTCAATGTGTAGTTAATCCCAATTGGAAAACCCGGTCTTCAGTCACTTTCTTTGAAATAGAAATAGAAATATTTTTATTCAAATAAACTTTTACAAGCGCTTTTGAATCGTCAATGAATCTACCATTCCATTGGTTTATCATGCTGAAGATACACACTGAGCTTAGTAATTGGATCTCGCGGTTTCCATAGAACTCTTCCAGTGTCGTTGTCGTTTGATAAATATCCAAAGTGGGGCGTAGCGATCTTGTTGGAATTTCCATGCACCACAAGTCACAATCTTGCAGTGTTTTCATCCAGCGGTTCTCTACAACTCGTCCGATTTCATTGATCTATTTTTTTTTTTTTTTTTATTCGATGACAAGGTAGCCCTTGACTGCGATCTCACCTGATGGTAAGTGACGATGCAGTCTAAGATGGTAGCGGGCTAACTTGGAAGGGATATAGCAGTGTAAACTCAACCCATACCCCTAATCGGTTTCTACACGCCACCGTGCCGGAACGCTAAATCGCTTGGCGGCACGTCTTTGGCGGTAGGGTGGTAACTAGCCACGGCCAAAGCCTCCCACCAGACCAGACCAGAGACAATTTAGAAATTATAAATTCCTTAATTGCCCCCGCCGGGAATCGAACCCGAGACCTCCCAGTTATAAGACCACTGCGCTCACCACTGCGCCAGGGAGGTCGTCAAAAAAAAATCTAAAAAATCTACCTAGTGATAGAGGGTTAACCAACATTGTGGTTTTCTGTGCAATTTTTTGCAGCACCTTGGGACTCCAAAATTAGTTCTTCGATTCTATATGGTAGGTGACTGCCTAACTGGTAACCAATCCATTGCTGATTTATCTCCACTGCGCGTTGAGCTATATCATTTCACCTCTTAGTTCATATGTATCTCCTTATTTCTGATTTGATCACTCAGAGAAACACCGATCATAGCGCCCGGCCCGTGTGAGGCGTAAAATAAATGCGGCCTAGTTTTCACTGAAGCATGCAGGCGCGCCGCACGGCATGCCGGGAGACATAAAAACGTTCATTTGCATTGGCCTTCCCAACGCGGACCCCGTATTTATCCAGATTCCAGTGTTGCCCTATACCGCATAATAAGAGAAAACCGCTTTGACTCACTCATACCACTGAGTTGCTTTAAAACTATAATCGTTTGAAGGAAAAATCCCGCTTTTCATTACCGTTAATTAGCTTAATTATTGCGAATATGCGTGCATTTTTAGGAAGTTGCTGCAGCTTGACTGTGTACTATTTGATTGAATAGCGGCGTTGAGCTTTGCTATCAGATGTAACATTATAAAAAAAATATATACAAAAGTGTATTTCGACCGCAGCAATTAACATAGTCGTATGTGAAAAATCACTACTTTAGGGTACGGCCGTTCAAAGTTTCAAATACATATGTATAAAGTGAAGAATCGTCAGTGTACCTACATTTTGCACTTGCAAAAACCAAAGATGGATGGTTGATTTTAAAATAATTGGTGGGAGCATATTTTTTATTCTTATTCTAAGACCTTTAATGCAATAAAATGAAAATCGCTAAAATGTAGATCCGACAATGTTAATTGCTACGGTCGATTTGTTTGGTGGTTTGTCCTTGAATCACGCAGCGATGGAGCAACAAATCGATATGATTTTTGCATGAATATAGTTGAGGACATAGAGCTGACATAGGCTAACTTTTATCCCGGGTTCCCCGCAGGATTTTTAAAAACTACACTCCATACGGGTTAAGTTGCGAGCAAAAGCTATTAGTCACACTAATATCATAAAGGCGAAAGTTTTGTATGTGTGTGTGTGTGTGTGTGTATGTGTGTGTGTGTGTGTATGTGTGTGTGTGTGTGTGTGTGTGTGGGCGCGCGCGTGTGCGTGTGCGTGTGTGTGTGTGTGTGTGTTTATGTTTGTTACTCTTTCACGCAAAAACTACTGGACGGATTTGGCTCAAATTTGGATTGGAGTTAGCTCAAACCCTGGATTAACCACACATAGGCTACACTTTATCGCGGAAAATTAAAGAATTCCCGCGGGATTAAAAACCGACGGACGAAGTCGCAGGCTTGGATATAGCTAAAGGATAAATCATAAACCAAAGTGTTTACGGGTACTTTGGTCTGTCGAGGTTTACTGTAAATGATGCAGCTGTAAAGATGTGGTCGTATTGTCTCGGCTGTACAGTGTAGGCAATCGCCCCACGGCTCGCCTGTGATTTAGAGGCCATTTTTCATGTGTATTGCACGAACAAGGAACGGGGATCAGCTTTGCCCGCAGTCCTCCCGCACCGCAATCAATTGAATGCTTTTTATTACCTCCCGTCCAATAGGCAAACGAGGGCCAAGAATGAAAGGAAAATAAGACATTCCGAAGAATTTTATGTTCTGGAAAATTCTATTGATATTTTCCTGATGTTAAATATTTTTTGAGAATTACAGTGATTTAGAAGTAATCTATGTAGGATCATTAAACCGAATCAGATAAATTTTAAATTCATATTCAAAATTATTTATTACATGTAGCTGTTATGACAAGGCAATTAGTCTCTACCACTCTACTCGATCCGGAAAGCTGATTCTGCTGAGAAGAGCCGGCAAGAAACTCAGCAGTTGCTCTTAAATCCTGTAAGAAAAATTGCTGCTGTAACAAAACAAAAAACATGTGTTAAAAATATTTTTGTCACGGACTGACCGAAAAAATATTTGAAAGGATCTGACATGAATAATGAAAAAGGTAGAACTGAAAGGTCTCGCGAAAAAGTACAAGTTAATTTTGTTGGGGCGCTGAAAAAATTTAAGTCAGATTCTAAAACGGCCAGTGGGTCAAAAGCTTCTAATGGTGAACCCGAAAGCCAATTATATCAATTAAATACTTCACCGCTAAACTGGACCGCTCTCAACGTCAGTTTTTTTTTAGCTTTTTTTTTACAACAAATATCTACTTATGTGAAACACCTCCCGGCGCTACGTTCGTTTTTCTTCACGACCACAATCTTTACCATTAAATCAGGAGAGAATAATAACAGACCTTTTAAGCTAATCGCCTCCTCACTTCTTTGGAATACCTACAGGTAGTTACCTAATTTACGGTGCTAAAGAAACGAAATTAAGGAAATTACTTACCTACTTACCAACTGGTACCAAGTGGGTTTTAAAATTGTTTTTAGTTCCTTAGACTTACTAAAATCCTTATAGTTTCGCCAAGGCCATCCGTCTGCCTGTCTGTCCCCGTCCTAGCGCAGAGACTATAGAACCATAGTAGGTATTAAAGAGTTGTAATTTGGCAATGCCGACAAAGTTGTAAAATAAAATCTTGAAAAAAAAACCTCTTATTTTGGGCATCCTTCTCTACACGTAAAAAGGGGATGATATTTTTTTTGCTCGTCTATACCATTGTGTGGGGTATCGTTGGAAAGGTCTTTTCGTTATTAATTTATTACTATCTACGGAAAAAAACAGAATGAAATAAATACTTTACCTACCTATTTATTTTTATTTATCCATTTGTATCGCCAAAGACAAAAAAACGGCTGCCCCTACATTTCCTCTTAACACTGAGAATTTTTTTGCTTTGTCATATTATAGACGGTCATAGCATTTGCAATTCCTACGGACATAAGCCACAACCTCCTGCGGATATGCAATTTAGCATTTTACGACTTTCTGCTGCTGCAATCTCGGTGGAGTTTCACAAAATAAACGTAACATTTAAATACAATGCAGCAGCGTGAATAATCCTGGATATTTTCTCTTTTATAATTAAAAAAGTGTAAGTATATCAGACAAGTAAAAAAGATGTTGCGGATTTATAATGCGATAATTAGGTACCATCTCGAAGTGAGAGACATCCCGGGCCGTCTTGTCGGAACTTCGAAATACTATCACACTAATATTATAAAGCCGAAAGTTTGTATGTGTGTGTGTGTATGTTTGTTACTCTTTCACGCAAAAACTACTGGACCGATTTGGCTGAAATTTAAAATGGAGATAGATTATACCTTGGATTAAAACATAGGCTACTTTTTATCCCGGAAAATCAAAGAATTCCCGCGGGATTTTAAAAACTCAATTCACGTGGATGAAGTCGCGGGCATCATCTAGTTACATATAAATACAAGTTACAACGTTGTATAAAAATTTCAAGTCGATTCATCCACTACTTTTCAAGTTTTGCGGTTCTGATGTTATATACCTACCTACTTCCTACTCGCATATAAAAATGTTGTTTTATATAACATATATTAAATGATACTCATTTTTAAGGGCTGGGGCAAATTACATTATACTACCTATATATAGGATCCTATGTCGTACCATAGATTATCATCCTAGGGAATAAGTAGGAAATATATGAAATATATATGATAATCTATATAGAGTATAATCTATGGTACGACATAGGATCCTATAAATAGTATACCTAGTGTAATATGGGCCTAAGGCAAATAAAACTGCTTCTTTATTGTGTTAAAACTAGTTACGTTTTAAACTTCCACATACTCAAAGCATCATGGTCTAAATAAATGTACTACACCGTTGGTTATATACTCAAAGACTACACCAAATACCAGTTCCCAAGACCTTTATCTCTGTCGTCGAGCATCACAGAGTAGGTAACTCTTGTGGAACAAATGTAGTGATGTATATCTAGTAAACGTCTAAAATTCCGGTGGCTGGCACCTTATCATAATATAATAGTAGAGGCTGCTAACAAACGCACAGTAACACAGAAGCACAAAGAGCCTGCAGTGGTTGCTTTGAATCAGATGAATGTTAGGAATCACACGCGCTCGTTACGCCATGAATGCCACGTAATTGAGACGTCTTCGTCGTCACATCATAAACATTACAACTCTTGCTTTAACCTCGTAAATCACTGGTCTTACGACATCTTGCCGCCTTTATATAAACATAATTTCTGTTTACAAAAAATTGAACCGACGATGAGAGCAACTAAAAAAGTAAAAATAGTCTTACTAAGCTCTTAAACTAACTAATTTTAGTAAGTAACTAATTTTGAGTCGGCGACAAATTCTTTAAAAGTTTATCTACGAGATTTATTTTTTTAAGCAAAGCATTAAAAAAAATTTTGGCTATATTCTGCTTTTAATTTTTTTTAAAAAACAAGCACAAGATCGTCTGAAACAAAATTATAGCATACTTTACACCTAAACCTGTAATGATATCTATTCTGTAGGGTCATGTGTTCAACAATGAAACACAAAAAATTCAAAGTCTCATGCACCTTTTGTTTTTACAGATAGAAGTCTAATTTTTTACAGGTGTGTAGGTAATTTAGTTCGACATCGAATTTCATTTACAATTTTTTTAATTAATATGTAATCAATCGGCAAAAAATTATAAACTAAAAAATGGGAAATGTTTCATTGTGTCCACAGTGGTGGTACACAATGAAACACCACAAATTCAACAATGAAACATTAATAGTATTGTCTCGACTTTTGTGTAATTTATGGAGTAGGTGAATAAAAAAAAAATGCTTGAGTTAATAATCACAAAAGGATTTATTTTTAATTAACTTTAATCAGGTTACCAGTACTATTACTGTTATTATAAAAAATTTAATGTTAATAAGATTAATTTGTGAATTTGTAGCCACAAAAATTATTAATTTGCCCGGAAAGTACATGATATTATGTATGTACAATTATACGGTACACAATAAAATAAAATGATACACATTGAAATAGTGTTTCATTGTGTTACTGTGCAACTGTTTCATTGTGAACTACCTAAGGTTTTTTTTACTAATCTCAATTTTTTACCCACTAAATTGTAACACTTTAAGATATAATTTATTGCACATTAATCTACGAAATGTGTGTAATGCTAATTAATCATGAAATTTATGAAATTTTCAACCATACTTTAGTAAAAAATCTATAAAGAATGCTAAAAAATACTTACTTTTTGTCGAAAAAAACCAAAAGTGCTCCGCAAACACATCTTCTCGCACGCGGCGTCGATGCAAATTGGGCTAGGGCGGGGGGTTCACGAGAGTGTCCTAACACAATATAATGCACGAAATGGCAACGCAGAATTTTAAAAATATCACAGTGTTTTATTGTGTACCACTGTTTCATTGTTGGACATCTGACCCTACTTATAATTATCTATAATAACTTCCCTTTCCAAGCTTAGTGAAACTACAGACTACAGAAATAGACTTAAAGTCTCTTAGATTAAATAAAATTCTATTCAAAGCAAAATAACATATTAGCTCTTTGAAGTTTCACTAAGGAATTGTTAACAAGTTATGTATATTCTAAGTCACAGCTCGTAAAAGCTCATAGTAGGAGTATCGTCACACGGAATCGCTAACGACTCTCGTACCATAAGCTTATTACAAAAGTTACCTACTGTCCTAATATCAAACAAGTATATTGTGGACTGAAGCCTGCTACATTTATCAAGTTTTAGATAGTGCACTTTACTTAATAAACTGTAGTCTTCAACTTCCTGGACCTACAATTAAGTACCATAAGTAGTGACCTAACCTTATTATTATATTCCTGGTAGGCACTACCTATTAGGTAAATCGATACGAAAGTATGTGTTCATTATCCTTTCATGGGTCGAACTCTCAACAGCTGGATCTTGATATAATTCGGCATTATATACCTAAAGAAAAATCCTATAATTATAGAGTCGCACATACTTTATTTTTTGTCCGGGAAAACCAAGAGCTCCTCCGAGATTTTTAAATACCCATTATCCCCGCGGACGAAGAGGCGGGTATAACAACTCTCGTCGATTTTATACTATGAATGTTTAACTTGAACAATATCAGCACTTTGAGGAATTGTAGAAACTTCCCCTCTTCCTTATTCCTGCTCCGGAAATAGAGAGAACTGCCTTGTGTCTTTTAGCTGTCTTGTAAAAACCTTCGCGAACGCTTTCAGGAGGAGCATACGAGATTACACATGAGATTGCGAAAGCAAAACAATAGAAGCGCATTCTGTACGGCGAAGACGAAGCACATTCTGTATACGCCCCGCGTTAGACGTAGTGTCCGAAAAGAAAAATGTGGAACGAGGGCCCAGAATAGGATGAGGTCAACGACCCCTCAGGCGCCGTCTGCACCGCCTCAAGAAATCTTACATTATTTAGCACGATCTATGATAACTGCCAACTATATTCACACTATTACATAGCAGCGATAACGCTCTAAGAGGGAGCCTAATAACGATCGTAGAGAGGGTAAACTTCCTCATGGATTCAATGATAAAGAAAATTGGAAGAAAACCTGCGTATTTATTAAACCATGACTGATTTTATTCTGTTCCTGCTTTGTTTATAATAAATTGCTGAGATCGATGTGGACTATAAATCTGTCCCTATAGGATACTTGAAGCCATTATTTATAACCTCAGACACAGGAGTCTACAGAAAGGTGTTTGACAAATGATAAATGCTCTACCATGTTATAACTTCATAAGTCGCCACCAAGACACTATATAAGTAATATTATTTTGTATAAAAACTTGAAACGAATGCTTACATACTGAAAAATAGCGCTTACCTATACTTACCTACTCGTAAAATAAAAATTCTTTAACTATGATGACCTATTATCAAGTAACCATAGCATTTTGAAACTTAAAAATAATTTCAAGAGGTAGTCTGCTAAAAAGACGTTAAAGAGCAATCTTGAAATCTGACGTTAAATTAAACTTTAAGGAAAGTTTGCCAGCTGCGAATGAGCTTATGCTGGTTGGACCAGATTATAAACCTCCATCTCCTTTGTAAACAAACCAGCATTGATTGGCAGACGTCTGTGCAATCAACCTTACTGATAAAAGCTGATAGATTCGAAGCCTATGACAGCCTAATAAAGTGTTAAAGTAGCTACTTGGTAACTTAATTATTGTAACAAGTAAAATTTTACCGAAATGGCAGGACAATTAAGAGTATACATAATTTGTTTTTAATTTTCAACCCACGATGAACTGCGGCATCCACCATAATACCTATAAGACCCTATTGTGAGTTAATACCTGCGTAATGCAGAAAAACGCGTCAAAATTTGCCTAGTTTTTCAGAAAAATGACAAAATAATATTATTTAAAAACTTTGCAGGGACATCTTGAGGCGAACAGCAACTAGTACGAAACATAAGAGTTGTAAGTTTCGCTTTCACTGCATTTTATATACGGTTAAGGTCACTCACTTACCTACACGTCGAAGTAGTGGACTGTACTGGTAAAATAAGCTGTTATCTAAAGTGGAATTCAGGTCTCAGAACTCTACTTAGGGCATTAAACAAACCTCTATATATTATTGTACCTACCATTCGCTGGTGGATGGACATCTTTAAAAGTAAATGCAATGCGTGTGAGAAGCGTGTTGCAAATAAACGGCAATTGACAAACAAGTAGGTATATATCTTCATTAAGAGAGTCTAGTACTTAACTCTAACCGTTGCTTATGTATTGCTTGCCTGTGCAAGCATCGTACACTCAGTTAATAGCGGCAATTCTTTAATGTCTGCCAATCACGCACATGACTTCACTGTTTGTTGAATAAAAGACAACTTAGAAAGTTGCTTGTTTCAATACAATGTTTCCGTCTAAATAATCACATAATACCTACGTAGGATTCGATTTTTAGTATTTTGATACATAAATCTACTGCAGCTAAGTAGTTTTATGTATCAAACCACTATAGCTGTATGCTACTAACTTTTGCCGACTGCGTCGTCCCCGTGGAGTTAGCTTTTTAAAATCCCGCACAAACCCTCTGATTTTGCGGTAAAGGTATACCTATGCCACTCCCCAATTCCTCAACTATTCCCGTGCAAAAAATCATGTCGATCCGTTGCTCCGTATTGCCTCAACTCCAAAGACATTAGAAATAATTATATTAGGTGCAAAGAGTCATGTATATAATCAAAGATTAGGTGTATCTATTGGATGTTCATTGGCATATGCAGTTCTTGTCATTCCATATTTTAAAGAGCTCAGATATGGTGTTCTTTGCCATCCCGATGTGACCACGGAATTCTTGCTCGCAATCACCTTTGCTCTAATGTTATGAATGAGGGAACCCATACTTAGAGATATAATTTCTGTGTTTATGTACCTACTCGAAGATATTATGTTGCGATTTACCAATAGCAATAAGTATATTTTTTGGAGAGGCATTAATCTTGGGAGTCACCAACACACGTCAATGGCTAACATTACCTCATTTTGTTGAAAATAATTTTGTAACAGAGCCATGTATTGAATTAGAGATATAATTCGAAAGGAAAGCTACTTGAAATTCCGAGCAACGCAAACGCTGGCAGATGTCTATAATTTTCTTCCAATTATACCTACCCCCTAAAATATCTATTTCAATCTAGGGTTAGGTTAGGTTAATCTAGGGTTATGTTATTTACTATGTACCTATCGTAGTTTAAAAAAATCGTTATGTTTTCACCTAATGATTTTATAGTAAACTGTTAAACCGTAAAACGAGGGTCAAAGTAACCTACACACGAGTGTCGGGACTCGGGAGTGATTGTGTAGGTACGTCACATGTTATACTATGAGCAAAGTAAATAAACACTGAAAATTGTATTTTTTTAACTAGCGCTTGCCCTCTACTTCGTCACGGACACTTTCACGCTCATTGCCATTTACTAAAATTTACTTAGGCTCCTTTATCAATTTAACAATAAATAATAATGCAATAATATTCTTGACTTTTTGTTTTAAAATCCACTATTGTAAAAATGCTAAACATTGCTATACAAATTACACAAGCTCAAAGATTTACAATAATTTTATGTGAACCCGTGTCACTTTGTATGGACCGTAATCGGGATCGCTTGAGGGTGACTTTTCTTAGATCACAATATGAAGAAATTGCGTACTTTGAAAATAATAATAGGCACTTCAATACATGTCTGTGTTGAATCGCTTAATATAATTATTATTAGTATTAAATATTTTTAAGCATTTTCATTTAAACGAGTTTGGACTCGCAAAATTTTCACCCGGCGACAATGAATTAAAGCAATCTAACTTCCAAAAGTCCGCCTTAATTACACTGTTCGAAGTCCATTGACGTCTGACCTGAATCTGCATTTGAATAAGAAGGCGCGAGTCTTCCAACAAGTTCAGAACAATCTCTCCATCTTAATAACTCAGATCTCGCAGTTTGATTGTAAACAAAGATGCTGCAGTGAGAGTAGGCTGACATTTTGACAAAGTCTTCTACTTGAAGACGTGTTCGTTGACAAAAGATATCTTCACGACTTTGATCTATCCAAACTGACACAAGCAAAGCAATTGCTACTTCATTATCTATACTTATTACTTATGTATATGGAAATATCTAACTTGTTCCAATGTTTTTACCATTTAAAATGTCTTAGAGAAACTGTTTTAGTAATTAAGAATTACTAAATCCGTTGAGGCTGAATTTAGCATTTCGACAATCTACACAAACAGAAACGATTCCCGCTTTCTCGTTTATTTGAATAAGAAAACGAATATTCTTCCTGTAAGTTTCGTACAATCGTTCCATCTTAATAAATCCAATCTCTCAGTTTGATTGTAAACAATGCTACTGTAATGTAAGGAAGCCGACATTTGACATAGTTTCCTGTTTGGCGCCAAGTTCTACCCCAAGTCGACGCAACTCGCAAGATGACGGGCCTTTCAACTTAAATTAGCACAATTTCAACTTTGTTATTCATTTTAATAAGAAAACTGGTATCCTTTGATCCAAAAGCAGTCCGCAGAAATGGTTCGTAAAAAATTAATTCTCACCCGCCAGTACAGAATCCATTGTTACTTAGTTCACTGATGGAAATACCGATCTAAACATGCGCAATGTGCTTTTAAAAGTTGCAAATACAATACCAGTACATACTTAATACAAGTGTACCTAAAGTTTAAAAATTTTTTTAGAAAAAAGTGAGTTTTTCAGGGACACTTTCAATTTGAGTTTATATGGGACTGTACATTTAGAATATTATTAATCAAAGACCAATCAAAGCTTACAACCATACCTTAGCCAAGCTTACAATGGGTTGATCTTAATAACGGTACGGTAAGCCGATATTGTGAATTAAAATAAAGTTATTTAAGTATAAGATGGCTAAGATATACCTATAAAAAGCCCCTTAGTAATTCTAGTTCAATAAGATCTAGTTTCAGAAAGTAATTTAAGTATATAGAATATGGGATATGAAGTGGATATGAATCGTTAGATTCTGACATGTTACTTCAGTATGTCTGGA
The DNA here is from genome assembly GCA_038048805.1 of Hipparchia sbordonii. Lineage (NCBI taxonomy): Eukaryota > Metazoa > Arthropoda > Insecta > Lepidoptera > Nymphalidae > Hipparchia > Hipparchia sbordonii. The sequence continues at coordinate 6,195,373 of CM076097.1, read as the reverse complement.
AAGCGCGATATAATAATATCGTTGAAACAAAAGCTTTTATTTTATTTTGTTATCAATACATGCATGTCGTTCAACAGATTTTAAATCAATAAACCCATCTGAGATGCGAGTTGTGACACAATCTCGGATAGCCAATAATGCATTCTGAGCTCAATCTATCTTATCCGATTCATAAAACTTTCCGAGAGGCAAGATACGAAGGATCGAGTTCTCACAAGTTTTTCTTAGATGGGATTTCCTATACCGTTATTCGACTTTATATTATTATTTTCGTATAGTTTCTTTACAGATTCATGTCTTTCAATCATATCGTTCTTTTATAAGAAAATACCGCGATTACTAATATCGTAGCGTAGATTTAAGAATCACAAGTTTTATTTTGTTCTTTTACTTGCAGTTGCCCCGATTTCATCCGGTAATATTTTTTTTGCCCTGTCTAATAGCTAAAAGCCTGAAAATAGATCAGATCAGAATTTTGAAGTATCGTTCTAAAAATTTTTAACAGCCTCGAGCTAGAAATGAAATAATAGTTTTTTCTGGACTTGCCGTTTTTTCTGATCATGCCTATGACGCTCATATATTCGAGCTATATGCTATTGCTTTGATTCGAAGATGGACGTACTCAAAGTTAATTATTTCGGTCAGTAAGATTTATGGCAGAGAAATTCTGTAATATCCAATTACGTGATGCTGAATAACTAGTCTCGTGATCCATCACGTCCAGTAGTAGCCTTGTGTTTTAGTGGCGTGCCGACGCGCGACGCGACGGCCCAAAGTAATTCCTTTACTGTAATTACCTTTTTATTGAGGTTCTCGGGAGCATAAAGACATGACGTGTGAAAAAATTACAAGCTAAATATTCGGAATGGATTTGTCTAATAACTAATAAGGGAAAGAAAATAATTCTTAAGTATTATTATTTTATTTACAGTCACGCTTATGTAAACTATAGTTACTTCGATAGCTCGATGGCCCAAAGAGGATCTTGGCCTCCGACACTAGAAGGTTCCACTTCTTCGTTAACTTTGCTCGCTTCGTCCAAACAGAACTGGGTCGCCCAGGTAGGTAGGTACATACAAAAGCTTGCTCCTCGAGGTACATAGGTCTTTTGTCTAACAGCCATAATTGTGCTAGCATATAGTCTACATAATTTCATGTTTTTGATATTGTGTAGGAATTTACTCTTAACTCTATTTAAGCAGAATAGCCGTCTTAAACAATGAAAATAAGCGATACCTGGCTAGGATTCACTATACTATATAAATTACTGCCCTTCGAACTATCAAATACACAGTTGCAATAATTAATTGGATTGTAAGTACCTGCAAGCAGTGTGTACATGGCAATCAGACATAACATTGTGTTGTTAAGTGTATAAATAGACTATTTTTCAGAGCATTTATTAAGTCCCTGTTTTTGTCAGGCCTTTTACCTATACCTATCTCTTTACCAATATTCCTTTTCTAAGAAGAAGAATAAGGAGCTCTTTCCTAGATTAATTTTTAAAACCCCACTCACAATTTTGATAAATTGTATTTTATATTACCTAATAAAGAAAATTCAAAATTCTACTACTATTTACTAAACAGGTAGGTACGTAGATAGGTGTATTCAAAGTATTTAGGTAGGTACAGTAGTCGGTCCTAATTTTTCCCGCATATTTTAGTTGTGAGTTTGAAGGACAAGCCTGGTAGCCTATGTAGGTAATAATTTACTCTTGCTAACAAGGGTCGAAGGATCAGCGTGAGCAATAAATCTTCAAAAACTCGGTGGATTCTGTTTCAAAGTGTCTTTTCAATTCCTAATTTTAATTTTAATTTATTAATAAAATGATTTTACAAAGCTCTAAGTCTAAATCGATCTAAATAAACGTAATATACTTGAAAGTTTCTCCATAAATTATAGGTAAGTACTTTATCCGTTGTGGATAATTATCTAACTATAGAGTCGTAAAAGGCGAGACTAGTCTCTAACTTTGCAGAAACTACTCACTAATTAATTTACACCACTTTCTCTGTTGTTCACTTAATTACTTAAGTTATAGTTTTGTTACTACTGAAATGCTGCATTAACTTACCACGTCTGACCACGAGAAATCGAGCAATATAAAAAAGGAAACCGCTCCACGATGATTAAGTAAGGATTGTATGGTAATTATACCTATCAACCTACCCTGGGTACATATTTTCGTAAAATAGGTCTTACTACCGTCTCTATCAAAACTGCTGTAGAGTTTTACAGCACAGTTGGTCACATCCAAAATCTGTGTGTTAATTTTACCGCACTTGTGCGGTAATTTATAAGTATTTCGGTCGCGGCTTGACAATTGACATCTACTAAATTCACTCACCAAATTTAATAATATTGGTAACTTATGAATCCTTTTTATCCCAGGAAATCAAAGAGTTCCCACGGGATTTAAAGAAAACTTAATCCGCGTGGAACAGAACAGATAAAATAAGTTTTCTATCCCGCAAAGAAGTCGCAACATAATCTTATTTTTTACTATTTATCGTTTGAAATAATTACATTACGTGTACATTATTCAAAAGCTGCCTCCTCATATTTAGTTACCGAGCATCAAATAATGTGTTTCAAAGCCAGTTGAATTTGAGACAATACACGAGGAAATCGGCTTATCTTACTCAGGCAGGCTGCAACTAAGCAGAACTCAGGCCCAAGGCAGCGCGAAGCTCCCGATAACATTCTTTGACGTGGCATGAATGTAACGTGTGGTGTGTTTAAAATATAGCGTGTTTACATTCCTCCCTAGTGCAGAAAATATACGTTTCGTTGTCTCTTACAATTGCTATAGCACTGAAAGGACACGGCAAGGAGCCAATATATAACCCAAGTTTTAGTTATATTTTAGTCGTTTTAAGAATGGTGTCTACGCGGCAATGTATACGGAAATTCTGTATTGCTTCGCACAGCTTTGCGATTAAGGTGCGACTAAAAAAATATTAACCATTGGAATACTCAGTCAGCTGTGTCTATTGTGGGTAGAATATGGTAAGACTCGAACTTAGACATCCCACTAAGAAAGCACAACCCATTGCGCCATCGGTCGGAGACAAGCCAAGCAAAATGCGAAGTAAATAAATGAATAAAAAGGTAAAATGCAGAACGAAATGGAAGTTTGATGTTGTGAATATAAACGAGAAAAACTAATTTGGGTAGAACGGGGTAAAAAGCATTAATGTTATTTTCGTCCGGCTGGATGACGCGCCGGACGGGTTGAACCCTCGCGAGATGAGAAAGGACCGCCAGCTAAGCTATTTATTCCCTTCATCACCACTAAACGTTATCTTCGCGCTTGAGTAAGCGATTTCGTTTATTAAAGAGGCTCCTACTGTTTTAAAACAAGGTCCATCTGAACCGTTTTACTGTCCGTCTTTTTGTTCTTTTTACAACGGCAAAGCCAAAACCAAGGTTTATAATTTTAACATTCTATGCTTTATATTTTTTTATCTGATTGTTATATTTATATATTAGTAAACAAGATGCCTTATTTTTTTAGGGTTCATAATAAAATAATAACAATTTACAAAATGTTTCGTTTTCATTGGTCTAACCTCTCAGGTCTTCAAAAACTTGATACTTACTTGATAGGTTTGAGTAATTTCTTTATTATATTACTAAATGTTCAAGTTAAGTTGGCCGTCATCGACCGTTACAAAATGATGGCATAACTTATACCGTACCGTACCGTTGACAAGAAAATAATAATTGTACTCTGACAATGCTTTTCATGGATGACATCTTGAATGTGGAAAGGCGTAATTTTTAATTTCTTATTTTTTCTGCTTGAAAAAAGTCATTAATTTTATAGTAATAGGCTAGGTAGCGGCCAACTTAACCTGAACAGGTAGTAGGTAATTCACGTTTAACGTTATGATCTTGTGCTGATCCTACTTCATATTTTGCATAAAAAGTTAATTGACTGACTAATTATGGTTCCACAATAATAAAATTGAAACTTTTTAGTCATAATATGTATACAGATTTACTTCAAGTAGGAAAAATTTCAGATATAGGATGAATAAATCCAGAAGCGCGAAATCAAAATGTAATTCCATTAGGGTACGTTAGAAGATAACTTGTATCTACGGTACAAGCCCGTGTTTTCATATTTTATCAAGATCTGGAAATGGTGTCGGGAGATAAAGAGTATAAATCATTCAGGAACATTATTTCGTTTCGAAAATTAGTGTTACCCTTTGACATTTTTTGCACTGTTTGGCACACACGATGAAAATGGAAATTTGGTGTGAATAATTCGAATAAAGCCTCAATAAAGCCTTAGTAAAGCAACGGTTCTAGTGTCGAATAGAATGGATACCGAAGGGTCGCTGGTTCAAACCCCACCGATTACAGTGTTGTCGTACTTACTCCTGTGACAATTAAACGACGTAGACGATTTAAGTTAAGAGGAGAAAGACGAATATTAGTCATATGTGTTCAATGTTTGGAGCATCGGCGAAAAGTTGCCTGTCTGTCGGTATTGTACAGAATATATTTCGGAGAGTGTGCTCAGGAACTTTTCAACTTGGTTCCGCCGTCGCCATTCTACCATCGAAACCTTGCGTTTCGATGGTAGAATGGCACAGAAAAGATCTGCGCCCCTACGTAGTTGAAATCCTAAGGACGCGCACTAAGCGCGTTGCTTCTTCGTTCCTGATACGCACCGCTAAAATTTGTTCCCTCTAACTATAATTTGGGTACCTTCAAATCAAGAGTGAATAGGCATCTTCTATGCAAGCGCGTTCCATCTTAGGCCGCATCTTCACTTACCATCAGGTGTGATCGCAGCCAAGTTATTTAAAAAAAATGTGTGTTAGTGATGGGAGTCACACGTGACAGGATTCAGGTTGTTCCACCTGAATCTTGTCACGTGTGGCTGACAGATGCATGTGGTATCCATTACAGAGACCTATCAAAGATGATACAAGAAGAAGAAGTAAGAAGTAATTACTTACGTACCTACCTATCTTTTAAATCGTTCCCCTTCATTTCCTTCTCTTCCAGGAGACAAATCGAGGAAAGCCAACAAAGTTACTGTATCACGAGGAATTACGAAAACTTCGATATATCAACATATCCCTATTCCGTCGACGATAGCAATATTCACGTTTGCTCTGCAATACGAATGTATCGACCCTTGATGTGTTTAATCCAGCGAAAGGATGTCAATCTGCCAAATCTAATAACGCACAATGCATTCACTTAGATGCTTACTACATTTCTTGCTCTTCCTTTTGCAACGTTTTTTGTATTTGTTTGTACAACCAGAGATAATATGCCCGAATGAAACTGAAAATTAATCCGCCTAAATCATATGAGAATGAGACTATACCTATTAAAATAAGCTTAGAATCCTTACTTTCTCAACTAATATTATATAATAGTGTGTTTGGTTGTTGGTATGTCCTTCAATCACACAGGTAACAGAGAAACGGATCGACGTGATTTGCACGGTATTGGGTATTTGAGGACCTAATAGTGTCAAAGGCTACTTTTTTCCCAAGAAACAAAAGGTTTCAAACCTAACTTCACACAGAAGTCACTGGCAAACGCTATTCACTACATTATAATAATATCACACAGTTCTTCCACCGGTCGGTTTGTGCACGCTTATCTCAAAAACTCACAGAACACTATTATTGCAAAAACTACTGTAAAAGGATAGCTTAATTCTGTAGGAAGGTAACGGTGTATTATTTGTATAACGATCATTTGTCGATAAATTGGCGAAAATACAAATACCTGCAAGCCTTCCAGGCGTAGTGTGTAGTGTGAGTGTAGGTATTCAGTATACCTACACTCTACAGGATCCAATTGGTTTAGATAGGTTCTATATATTAGTTGCGTTAGCTTTAATTTTTTTTTTTTAATCATTTTTATTAATACTTAGTATCTATCATTATCATTATTGTTTGCATGACAATCGGCGAATGTTATGTATACTTGTAACTGATAGTATACATATCAGTGAATATTAAAATTTTTGTAAATGTTTTTGTGAATGTCACATATATGTATATTGTAAGTGTATTTTAGTAAATAGGTATACCAAGTCCTTATAATAGCCCAATGGTTAACGGTGTGGACTGAAAACTGAAAGGTCGCAGGTTCGAGCCCCACCCGTTGCACTTTTGTCGTACCCACTCCTAGCACAAGCTTTTCGCTTATTTGGAGGGGAGAGGAGAATATAAGTCAAGTTCAGCTTGGCTAATAGTCTTTTAAAAAAATTTAAAAAAATATGATTAGATACACACCTAAACTTTTATAGGATCAGGCTATCAGTTGGTGGAAACTAAATAATAAAAATATCGCAATAGATTCTGAAAGTAGCGTGCACAAAGATTAGTCAGCGAAAATCCACCTACCCAAGACTTCCAACAGCTTTACTTGGACTTGGACATTTTACCGAAAATAGTTTTTGCACGCCAATTGAACCTGCTATTTATAAGGATCAAAAGATTGTCTGGACACATTTTTCTAAAATTGTTATACGTGCGATATCTTCCAAAGCCGGTACTAAAGTTTACCTACAAGTTTACCTATAACCTAGGGTTATAACCCTTAATCTATAGTAACCCCACTTAGCTTACCTCAGTTTACCTGCTTAATAGTACCTATCTATACCTATAGAGTTTTACGACTATTATCTATAGTTTTAATTTCAAGTAAAATCATATCAACCACTTTTTTTTTAAGTTAAATTTTCTTTTGTACCTAAGTACGTAACAGTATTAAAAAGCCACTCAGGTAATATAAAAATTAACGTTTAAGTGTGAATGAAATTCGAATTTTTATGTCATTTTTCATTCGAGCAGCTCTCTACTTTTCACTCGATTAGGGCTCTGTTCATTAAATTACACGATTGCAGTTTCCCAGTTTGTCGAGTAGATTGCACTGACGAACGGAATTTCAGAAAGTAAGTAAAAAATCGTATAAGTTGCAGGTTTTACAGCAAAATCTGTGACTGGTTTGCATTACATTTTTGGGTATATACCCTAAAATTTGTTTTAGAAAAAGAACTAAATGTTTAGTAGGCAATAAACTTTTATTAAACTTAGATATAGAAAACAAATTTTAATATATTCTAAAGTCACAAATAAGTACTCTTGGGCTGAAATCTATAGACCGCACTCTCACTCAGCTCAGACTCAAGACAGAGTTAAAACGAGACAGATTTATGTCCGAGCATATTTGTGTCTCGTTTTAACCTCTATCTTGAGTCGCAATCAGAGCACGTTAATAGATTTCAGCATTACACTTAAGAATGTCTATTTCAGTCATAATACCTATGTTGCCACTTCAAAATCATTTTAGTAATAAATAATTAATGATAGAGAATTTCAAGAAAGAAAAAATGATTTAACCAGCAATTCGAGAAATAATAATTGGAGAAGAACAGATAAAATCCCCAATGATTTTTGCCTATTAGATTTGGCACAAAACGGGTTGAACCCTTCCTTGACGTCTGACAGGAATAGACCGTCAGCTGAGCTATTTATTTCCGTTATCGCATTGAAGCTTTATCTTTAAGCTTGAATAAGCATCTTTTGTCTTGTCAATCGATTCGCGATATAACTTCAATACGAGATTTGTTGTAATAATCTTCTAAATATATAAAAGGAAAAGGTGACTGATAAAAAAAACGTCCCTATTTTGGTTAGATCGCTCATAAAAAAGCCTTTGTAAACACCTGCACCTCTGCCTACGAGTATGTCACAGTGCGATTATAAAAGTTTTAAAAACAGAATTTAAAGTATGATATATTTAATACATCTTTTAAATAAAGTATACCTACTTCATAAAGTAATTTCAAGGATCATAATGGATATTTTTTCTTTTCCCGTAAGCGAGAACTCACATAAAATAAAACAGATCCATTTTAAATTAAGAAGGTACTCTTTGTAAGGAACAGAGTAATATCTGAAGCTTCTAAAATAAAAAAAGATATCATCACATCCATCAATAATGATCATGATGACAAATCAATCATCAATCAATGCGTGTTAGAGAAGAAAGAATAGCGTTTAGCCCAGAGAAAATAATATTTACATACATGATCATTGATTAGTAGGTATCTATTCTAGGGAGGTACGATAACGAATAACACATTTCTCTGTGCAAGTTACAATACTCACGGCTTTCCGAGAATACCTAGTAACCGATCACACGTCAGCTCCGATATCCATCCATTTACGAAACGCAGAAATACGTACAAGATTGATGGGCTATGTGAAATTACGAGTAGGTCCTACCTATCTATATGCAGTGAAAAGGTAAGAAAAAGAGAGGTTCCTGTTAGAAAAAGAGAGCACTATTGCAGCACGACGTCACGTTTCAATAGATATCATCCATACACTGTCCATATAATGAATATCCACATTTTAACAACTGTCAAATACCTAATAAAAATACCTAAAGGTTTAAAAGTTTGTAAAATACTAGCGGCCCGCTCCGGCTTCGCACAGGTATAAAATATATAGCCTATGTCATTCACTGTTAATGGATGTTATTATACATATAAACCTTTCTCTTCAATCACTCTATCTATTCAAAAAAACCGCATCAAAATCCGTTGCGTAGTTTTAAAGATTTAAGCATACATAGGGACAGAGAAAGCGACTTTGTTTTATACTATGTAGTGATAAGATAAATAATAGTGATGTTTAGTATAGGTAATTATTATTTTTATTTTAACAATATCTTAGCACAGAATATCTATTTGTATAACTAGGTTCTAATATATATAGGTACCTACATTTCAAATATAAATTTTGGACTGTTTTGCTGACTTTTACCACGCTAATTGGGGTTCGTCCTTCAGTTTTAATAAACAATACTTTATTGTATTACCGCAGAGTTTGAAATCCCAAAACTCGATACAGTAGTATCTTCAGTAAAATGTTATACCTAGTCGCTTAGTTGGCAATTTGCGATAAAGGTTTCAGTATTTATTTATTTCAACTTCTGAAATCGGAAATCGGTTTCGGACGGATGAGCTTTTCGTTAGCTCTATTTGTTACCCTCAAATACCTACATAGCTCTGCAGAAATATGCGTAACTTTACCGACGAGTAAGGTCATATCTTCTAGAGATACCGAATTTGTCTGCCTGCATGTCCGATCTAATCTCAAAAACTACATTCTTTTACTTTGACTTTCATTCGGTTCTCACCAATGGGTAGCCTATATTTAGATTTATAAAAATTTGAATACGCCTGGAAAGCTTTCAAAAATACATTTTCAACGACGAATCGACATTTAGGTATCATCATACCTAACTCTTGGGTTAACTATTGGGTTAATGAAATACTTCGTGGATGAAAACTCACTTTTATTAATATTTTATTACTACTTTATCCCAGAAAAACTTGTTTTTGATAAAATGTAGTAAACAAACAAACTCGGCGGAAGGACTTTGTTTTTAATATAATAATTATTATTTATTAGTGTGATACTGTGAAGAGAAGAGATTACCTATTTGAAGGATCTTAATCAAAACATCATAATTTGATTGGAAAATCGAAGCTCAGAGCTTCATTTTCAGAGGACCCACACTAGGTACAGGAATACCTAGTGTGGGTCCCAAAGGATATTATCGTATTAATTGTTAATATTGTTTTGTCAAATAAATATTTTTTCATTTTCATTCATGTGGTCTCATTTCTAGCTCTAAATTGAGACCTATCGAGATACGTGGAAACTAAATCTGAAAGAAAATGGCTATCACACTAATCACATCACACTAATATTATAAAAGCGAAAGTTTGTATGTGTGTGTGTATGTTTGTTACTCCTTCACGCCACAACGAATGAACCGATTTGGCTGAAATTTGGAATGAAGATAGTTCATACCCAGGATTAAAACATAGGCTACATTTTATCCCGGAAAATTACAGAGTTCCCATGGGAATTGAAAAACCTTGATCCACGCGGACGAAGTCGCGGGCATCGTCTAGTTCGTAATATTTTTAAAATGGCACAACGGCAGAACAATGAATTCAATCATTTAATATCCGCCATCCACGATTATTTGATTTGACGGTTTCATTTCCGTTGGAGAATTTAACATAAAAGCTAATCGAACGGTAACAAAAACAAAAATAAAATACTCAGTAAAAAAAAAAATAGAAACTCTTATGACAAGATAGGACTGTTCATACCTTACCTTTTTTCGGTGCTAGTCCCATTATAAAATTCAAAATATTTATTTCATATAGGAGAAGAAGGGGAAGGAGAAGGAGAAGAAGAAGGAGAAGAATCAGTCTCATCAAACGAACACAATCTCTAATTATTTGTTATCTAAAACAAAACTAAATAATCAATAAAATTAAGTTAAAACTGAAATAAACGTTTAAACGTAATAAGTGCGACGCAAACAATGGGAATCATGTTGTTACTTGAAATCTGCGTGCCTCTCCCCTTGTACCCCTTCCTGTGTTGTTTATAGTTTCGAAAATATTTGAGTTGTTTCAACTTTCAACCATACGCCGTTACAACCGTACCCAGTCTACCCTACCTATGGTATGTAATATGTATGTCGGTGGCTACTACTTATACTCCGAAGACGTCTACATATTATTTAGAGTTATACAATACATACTCATTAAAACAGCCAAATGTTCCCGATGAGACAAAACTAAGTTTCACTACACATTTGAGTTGTTTTAGAGTGAATAAAACAAATAAATCACCAACAATAGCTTTAGGAACGTGCACTATTCCTACGTACCTATATAATAATATACCTATGGACCTAAGAAATTGTTTTGATGAGTTAAATTGTATGCCTTATTGAGACACGAGTTGAATTGCGACTTCATTACGTTTTTGCGCTGCCACGAGTCAAGAGCAATTTATGGACAAAGCACACGAACTTAAGATTTCCGCTGTTGCTATTGTGAAATTTCGGACTTTTTGGGGTTGGATGACTTGGTCTCTTTTGTTGAATTTGAACTCAGCAGTCTCGCTGCTCAAGTCAATATACGAGTATTTTTACTAGCATGTTAGTTATATTTCTGTAGCTGAGTCGGGTCTCCTCGCTCACATTTTCCGAGACCTGACTATACATATAAGTATAGTTCTTACTAGTATTATAGTTACTAGTATTGCGGTAGTGTTATTTATGTACCTACTTACGACTTATCTACTTGTGTCACCATCACCAGATAAACTTTGATCGATGAATAACTTTATGACAGATTATTTTTAAGCTATTGCATAGCTTCTATCGTGGGCCAGCGTGGGGACCGAATCCAGAAATTCCGTAACGAAAATAACCTGACACGGGACTCCTCTACAGTGAGCCGCTAGATGGCGCATATTTTATCAACGCCATCTAGCGGTGAGCCGCTAGATGGCGTTGATAAAAAATGCTGTGCAATAGCTTTACCGCGGCAGTTCCCGAGTGCCACACGTCTTTTTATTTGTATAGATGCAAATATACTATATATTTGTATATATAGTATATTTGCATCTATACAAAAAAATGCTGTGCAATAGCTTTACCGCGGCAGTTCCCGAGTGCCACACGTCTTTTTATTTGTATAGACTTGTAGTCTTTTTTATAGGACTACTTTGCTAGTTGGGTAGTACTTCTACTAGAGCTAAGTAGGTAACAGTTAGTAAATAAAGATTTTAATTGCACATTGCGCATAGCAAATTGAAATGCCTTTCTGTGTTTTTAAAAAATAAAATTTAATAGTCTTTTCTAATAAACTCAAATGAATATTTATGAACAATGGCTTCCACACATTTTTATAATTTTTGTAAATGTTGTAGCTTGCATTTTTTAGGAAAATTGTATCTACCCTATTAGAAACCCAATTAAAGCGCCCTAAATTTCATAGAGCGTATTACTTATGGCCTAGAAGTAATACATTCTTCGTGCAAATAAAACACAATAGAATCTGTCTAGTAGTTATTGAGTAAAATGGTAACAAATATCTAAACGCACAAACACACAACCTCCAGACGCTATTTCCTATCTCCGTTCAATTGTAAGTAAAATCTTCCCACATGGAATCGGAACAACTTTATGATAAATCGTACCTACTCAATTTCCTTCTTACATGTTCTGTAGGGTTAGTATAAGATTTAATTCGATTGATCGTATTCGTATTCGATGACATTAGCGTCAAAATAAAATGAACCATAAAATCATTTATATTAGAGCTTAATTTCGTGCAAGCATTCTTATACGTTTACGTATACGCATACGCTCCAAATTAAAATCGATTGTACTGAATTTGTGACTTTAAATCCGTACTATTAAGGTTCATTTTACTTTGACGCTAATATCATCGAATATGCATACGACCAGTCGACTTAAATCTCATACTAACCCTACTGATTGAGGATCGTGATTCGTGACACGCATTCTCAAAGGAAACAATCTCGTACGCTACCGCAAACCGTTTAAGATCAGAATATATTATGCAATGCGGTGAGTGAGATTTGTTTATGACGTTTTAATAATATCAGCTTTGCGGTATCTTCCCATCTTTGAGTAGGTAGCTTCCCATCGATTAACCAACCTTACAAAGATTGAAGTGCAAGCCACACCAAGTAACTTAGCTTAGCTAACGTACCGAACTTTCATGGACTTTTTTTTTTTTTGATTATTTTGTAAGTACGACTCGGATAAAAAATTAAAGAAGTTAGGCATCAGTCACAGAATACAATGAGTGAAAGTGGACATCAGACGTGAATGTCACAAGGTCCAGGGAGCCGCTGGATTCAGGCGGCACAAGACCGAGACCTGTGAAAGTCCGTTTAAGAGACCTTTGTTCAGCTGTGGACATCTGGATGGATGAATAAAGAAGAAGACCAAAGAAAAAAAAGATGATGTAAGGTATTGAAGATAAAATGGACTTTATTGTACTTTTGTTCTTCTTTATCCACCGATAGACATCCACTGCTGGACATAGGTCTTTTGCATGGACTTCCACAAGTCTCGGTCTTGCGCCGCCTGAATCCAGCGGCTCCCTGCGACTCGTCTGATGACGTCAGTCCACCTAGTGGGGGGTCGACCAACACTGCGTTTCCCGGTGCGGGGTCGCCACTCCAGCACCTTGGGACCCCACCGACCATCAGCTATTCGAAATATGTGTCCCGCCCATTCTTATTATTGTACTTTCAGTAGGTACCTAAATATTATAATAGTGGCATGTAGTAGGTATATATAAGCGCGAGTCCGGAAAATGACCGTCTGTCAAAGTTTTTGATCAGTCTGATATAATAATAAGTCCACAAAAATGAGAGTTCATAATTAACAAAAGGAACAATGGACTTCGGGAAATGCTCGGTATTGGACACCATTGTTGCTTTACATAAATATTAAAAGGGAACGAAAATATTTGATCTTCAACTTCAAGCTTGTCCATTGTTGTCAATGCATTTTAATCAAAATTTTACAATTTAAATCAAAGTCCGATAATTTTAATTTTTCTAGGGGGCTTTTGTGTTTTAGCTATCAATAATATTCTTCTGTGTAATCACTTTTCTTTTTTATCCCTAAGTTCAGTACTTATGACGTCATATCCGATGGCGTGACCACTGAATGCACCCAATAATAAATAGTTAAGTATAACAGTTGGGTTGGTGTATTTTGTTGGACACATAGAACATATAGGTAGTGTAGGTACTAGTTACCTAAAACTTCAAGCCTCAATAGCCCAACGGTTAAAGTTGCAGACCGAGAACAAAAAGTCGCAGGTTGGATCCCCACCGTTGCACTATTGTCGTACCCACTCCTAACACAAGTTTTCACTTATTTGCAGGGGAGAGGAGAATATCAGTCAAGTTCAGCTTGGCTGATATTCTTTAAAAAAAAAACACTACTTAAACCAAATCTTCACTTATACCGTGCTTATACCTATCATAATTCATAATCTCTTTCTTTTTAAATAATAAAGGTTCTTTTAGAAAGAAAATTTTTAAGTTCTCCTCAGCACCACCTAAATAATAAAATTAAATGAAAACAAAAGTATAAAATAAACCAACTCCTATTTTAGTATAAGGTAGAACTGCTCGTAGTTGGACTGTTTCGGAGGCAGTCGCTGAATATTTCAGCAGACGTTATAAGTAAAGCTCCTGAAAACTCGATGTAAGACTGTTGCTAAATCGGGACATACAATTTTATTGAAGAAAGCTACCCATTTCTTAAAATAGAATTTAAGTGTATAAGTATCTAATAATATATTAATTTAAAAAAAAAATGAAAATACTTAATATTGACTTAAACAGTAGGGACCCATTAAAAATCTAGATCGGTTAAAATTTTCCCAATAATGAGTCCCGACTGTTAAGTCAATATTTTTAACAGTATTCCATATTAGGTACTGGATTTTTTATTTTTATTATGTACCTACTGGATTTTTTTTTTCGGTACTTCGGTATTTACGCAATCTGGTTTTTGATTTTTTTTATTTACTTACTTAATATTTTATAATGCTGTGTACATCGATACATAAAATTTAGTACTATTTTACATCGACGACAATGAAGATCGATGTATTTAATTGTACGAGTATCTACCTACAGAAGTCTATAATAAAACGGCAATTTTAATATGGGTAAGGACCTAATATTATATTATCCTCTTTTTCATTTTCCGCTCCGTTAAAACTCACTCCTTGACGTAATTCATCACTCCTACGTGTAAATAAAAAAATCTTTGATGTATCCTTACGTAAATTCATAAATCATACGTCGTAATATTTAGATTGTGGGGTTAAAATTAAATCAAGGCGAAGCGCCGCATCTTCTCCGAAAAAAAAAAATCTATCCCGCGCGCAAAATTGCCGGGAATCAAATTTTGGGAAACATCTCGTTACCGTGTCCTTTACTATAGCTAGGCAATGTATGTTGGTGTTAGGAGTGAAAATAACTGACGCTCTATTTATTTACGAATATCATTGAAACGTTGGAAACGAGTTATTTTGTTACTTGTTGTTACATATCGTATATTTTGTACTAGATTTGTACTTGCATATTCTTATTGTATTAGTGTATAATTAATCTAAGTGTATTACTTACTTATGTACGTATAAATCATTGGTATAAATCGATGATTAATGAATGTGGTGGAGTCCACCACGTAACACGATACACGTGCACCAAGTGGACTCGACAAATAACGCCTTCAACAAAAAAAATAGGGTGGGGATGGTCACACTCTTCGACTGTCGACAGGACCAAAGGACCCAAACAACATAGCGAGACAGCTCTAGACTGGAACTCTCAGGGGACAAAGAGAGCGTGGCCGCCCTAAACAAACTTAGGTAGTGGCGTTGGCGTAAGATTCTTCTGGAGGTCGCGAGGACAAGCTTAAAACTACTCGAACGGCGCAATAGGTGCTGAAAATACACTATTTGTTTAGATGTAGAATTTTATATGACCTATTCAAACCTAACGACGAATCTGGAAAAATCTAAAATTGCACGAATAAACAAGCAGCAGCCATAACTTAGCCCAGAAGAGTTGCTAAATGCTTGTCTGGAGACTATTGTTCCTATTTACATGATATCAGCAAAATATCATTCAGCACAATGTAAAAAGAGAACTCTTTCTAATACTTACCTAAAATGCTTTGGATAAAAAAATATATCCTATGCAAAACTTAATTTGGCCGTTTAAACTACCTTAACCATTACCAATATTATTATAAACATAGTATTACTTATGTACCTACTTAATGTACAATGTACATACCTACCTCATCTATATGATTACAACTCACAACTGTACCGTGTACATAAATGAATGCTTAATTTTTGTGGCTAGGCTGAGTCGTCTCTGATTGGCCGACTCACTCGCTATTGGCAAAAATGTATTGTTTCAATGATTGTTGCAGAAAAACGCAATGTGGGTAACTTTATATTATAAAGTTACCCACATTGACTGTATAGTTATTGAACGCAAAGGTACGGTTTTAATCTGTGTAATGCTAGTCTATGATAGATTTGTTTGACACAATTGACAGCTGTGTTTGACAGTTCGCAGCTGAATGTCGATTGTCGTTTGCTGATACATTTTCTTTGAGTCGTAAAAGTGGAGTTTTTTATAATCAACTAATTTTACTAGCACCTTAAATAAATGAGATATCGTAGATGAAAAAACATACAAAATTACTTCACAAAATCATTACAATATGATTCAGGTAATTGTCTTTGTTTACTGTCAAATTACGATTACGAGTAATGGTTAACGCGTATGTATTTATTCTGGAGCGATACACTTTCAACCCTTTACTTGTTACACTGTCTTTTAGAAAATAGAATAAACATTTACGTAACAACATCATAATAAATAGTAAAAGGACAGTAGTTTACCTACCAATGTTTTTGGTTGACAATTTTCAATATGGCTCACGATCGTTTTTTTTATCTTATTATTAAGTTATAATTAAAGCATAGAAAAGTCTTTGGTGAAATAAAACATAGTTAACTTCATTTAAGCTAAGTTCGCCTCACCTGCAAACTCAGTTTAAATTTTTCGTATCTCATTTACGATAGGATATTTTTAGGTTGGAATTTATAGTGGTGTTTTGAACGAGGGTTGGTCAGATTTATTTTGACATTGGCTGGTATTTTTAAAAATAACTTATTTTTCAGATCTGTTTGTATAATCGTTGTGACATCACAATTGATTAAGGTAAATATATAGTACTTAATCATCACAATTCCTTTGTATTGTAGATTTCTTGATCCTTCAATCAATTAGTTGCTTTGGGCAGCATTTACTGCATATCAGTCTTATATTATAAATATGAAGGTTAGTTGCCCTTTAACCATACATGAATCTACTACATACACATATTGTGATTTAGGATACTTTTTATCTTTGGGGCTTTGGTAAGTGTTGTCTGAACAGATAAACTTATGGGCAAAACATTATTAGACATTGTATTAAATTGTATCTATCTATCAACTTGTCCCAGTTCAATTGCTAAATGGATCTTGAATGAATTTAGCACAGGAGCTTGTTTGCGTCTTGAATTCGTTCTTGGAAAAACACAGGCTGCCCATTCTAATTGAAAACACAGTAACTTAAAGGTAACTTCTATTTAACTTACTGTGTTTTCAATTACAAGGGCAGCATTGGAGTTTTAATCTTAAATCCACATGGCTGGTGTTATGGAAAAACTAATACACAACAATATTTATTTAGAATTACAGAATCGTTAGTCATACTTAACCTTCAAGCAGGCGCGTGGCCATTTATAATGGCAGCGGTCGCGCTTAACCTAAAAGACCTATTGGAGATTTTAGGGATTTAAAATGACAAATCATTAAATTATCATTTATGTTTTATAATCAAAACATTTATCTTTTAGTCAGGAAAGTATTTAGATGCAGAAAAATATTTCAATCCAAGTAATTGCCTTTAAAATGATATTTAAAAGAAATATATATTTCTTTAAGTTGGGTCTCAATTTTAGGACATAAATCTTACTCATTTATTAAAATAAAATCAAATAAATATCTTTGAACACTTACAAAACAAATTAACATCGTATGTATTATCATTAGAAAACAAACAAAATAATAAAAACTTAAAAATTTTTTTTTTTTTAATTTTTAGCGAGCAAAAGAGCAGGCGGGTCACCTGATGTTAAGTGATTATCGTTGCCCATGAACATTCTGCAAATAATTTTTGGATTATAAAACAATTTGCAAGATAAATCCCTATTTTTTTTTTTTTTTTTTTATTCGATGACAAGATAGCCCTTGACTGCGATCTCACCTGATGGTAAGTGACGATGCAGTCTAAGATGGTAGCGGGCTAACTTAAGGGGAATAGCAGTGTAAATTCAACCCATACCCCTAACCGGTTTCTACAAAAATTAGAGATCAAAAATCTGGTATATATTAACGTTTAGTTTTCTTCCTCATCAGTCTCTTTTTCACTCTCTGTGTCTTCTTCAATTAGTTGTGCAATTATCTCGGATTCACTGACGAATCTACGAGTCATTTTTTACAAAAACTATCAATAAAACACAAATTTAGTTTAATACATAAGATAAAATATTTTCGCAAATAGAGTCGCGCGTAACCTTTACGACGACGGGCGCGTGTAGTCTTTTCGACGCCTACGCCACGATTAAAACAAAAGCTATTTGTTAAATATGGGACGAGCGGGGAATGAAGGTATGTAGTTGTTTTTGTTTGTAATGAACTTAGAAGAGGGTACTTGAGACAAGAAATATTTGACACGAATATGTTTGAAATTATAAACAAAAATGTAACAAGTGCGGTCGATTCGACGCCGCGCGACCGCTTGAAGGTTAAAATAAACCCTATTATTAATGATGAAAAATATAAATTAAAATCACATCCACCTGATGAACACAGCTAATAGGTATCCTTGCGTAGGTCCCTACTATAGCTAGTAGGAAGGTTCTGATTACTTTAGCAGTCTATATATTATGTACGTGTCTATTTATGTATGTTCCCCAGTTAGTTTTTAAACTTTTTTCTTTTTTAACACAGGTAATGGATCCAGTGTTAGATAGTGAATGGCTAGGATGCAAAAATGATGCGGTCGACGAAACTCCGAGTCTCGGCAATGTTGCCCGGAGCTGGCAGTGGAGAGAGTCAGGCATCAATCCGCCAAATTCACCTTGCAACAAAACAGTACTCGAGAATGTTGCCGAGGACATCCTTGTGCAGAAACCATTAAAAATAAGAGTAAGAGTCAAAGAAGTTAACAAAAGTAATACACATTTGATTTAAATATTTACTCTACTTGAAATTTATATTTTTACTCCATTCTAAATCTTTACAAAGATTATAAATGCGAAAGTGTGTTTGTTTGCCCATTAATCATGCAGAAACAGAGTGATGGATTGATGAGATATTTTGCATGGGTATAGTTGAGGACTTGAGGCTTTTATCATAGAAAACTAGAGGGTTCCCACAGGATTTTGAGTTCTCACAGAGTTTTTAAAAACTGAATCCAAGAGGATGAAGCCACAGGCATTGGCTAGTCAGAAGTTATTATTAAAGCTCTTTGATTATTTTCATTTAGATTGTTAGATTACAATTGTAGTCGTCTCCTAATAGCCAACTCCTAATAAAATGACTATAAAAATTCAGCCAATCACAGTAATTGAAATTGGAACAGGTGACAAACTCGTTATTTTCTAAAGGGATGATATTTAGTAAAAGTCACTTGAAGCTAACTTGAACCAATAAGGAAAAAAATATTTTTTAATACAGCTATTCCTTTATTACAGTGTTGCGAATTGCCAGGATATCCAAGGTCAACTTTCCTAATGGTTTTCAGTCCAGATGGGTATGTAGTTGTAAACTAGGCAATGAATAATAAAACATTAGTTTCAGTAAATATAAATACATTTCTCATTTTTTAAGCACCAAAGTAGCATCCACACACGGCAATCACAATGTGTATGTGTCGGAACTGGCCAGCGGGAAACATGTGAGGATTTTGAAAGGACATCCGCGTACCCCGTGGTGTATCGCTTTTCATCCTTCCCACCCACAGCTCATTGGTTCAGGTTGCCTCGGCGGCCAAGTCAGAGTGTGGGATATATCAAGTGTAAGTAAACAAGTGGAGATATTCTCTTAATTAAATTTTCGCCCATGAATTTTCACTATCAAAGTAAGAAGATCTGAAATGTCCTATGTGACAATCATGTCCTAGGTGATTGTCACACTGTA
Source organism: Hipparchia sbordonii (assembly GCA_038048805.1). NCBI lineage: Eukaryota > Metazoa > Arthropoda > Insecta > Lepidoptera > Nymphalidae > Hipparchia > Hipparchia sbordonii. The sequence continues at coordinate 6,175,668 of CM076097.1, read as the reverse complement.
GCAATCATTTTTAATTAAACAATTCCACAGATGTTCCAACGAAACATATACAAACAGCTCATTAGTGAGTGCAAGTCTCTCAGAGAAGTGTTATAAGGCCATATTCCACCATGCTGGCCCAATGCAAATTGGCAGACTTCACATGCCTTTATATTATGGAAAGTTCTATGTGCAGGATTCTTCACGATCACATGTGTTGAGTCAAAGGATTTTCTATCTTAGAAAAAAATTCTCTATCGATCCAACCAGCAGTAAGGACAATACCAATTAGTATTGTTCTTACTGCTGTAGTTTTTGATATAGCAATATGAAAAACGTCGTTTATTAGTTATCAAATGGCGTCATTTCTTTATATTATAAATTCCTGCATTTAGGATCATAGTTCGAAATATGGTTTTGGTAATGACACTTTAGCTTTAGGATGGCAGTATACAAATAAATGAAGAAAAAAAACAAACAGATATAGACAAAAACATACTCTTACAAGCTAATCAATGAAAAATTAACAATGTTTAAATTTTTTCTTCTCATGTTTGGTCGCAGGGTGGCAGTGAAGTGTGGAATGTATCTAAAGAAACAGTTATAGCATCCATAGCGTTTCACCCGCGTGAACAATTGTTGGTCATTGCTACATACAATGAGCTTTACTTTTGGGATTGGAGCCAACCTGCTCCCTTTACTAAGGTTTCTACAAATAATATAAGTGAAAAAGTCAGGTAAGTGGTATTTAATATAAAAATTTAAACTAAATGTGTTCTGAAAATAAAAGTAAACCATTATTTTGTGTGTACCGATGGGGCTGACATAAAGATCACCTTTAAAAGTCCGGTATAAAATTATGAGAAAAAAAAGTAAACAGAGGCAAATATTACAAAATGATTTTTTGAGGGGAGTTCCTTTAAAATATCAAATGCATTAGTCATTCGAATTCTCAAGGATTCCCAAGTTTCCTCATTACATTACTTTTAAGTTTGATATTATTTACATCTGACGTAGTGAGTCGAAAAGCAGTGGAGGATAATCGAAAGTTGATTGACATTCAAATATCAAACATTTTATTTTAATAATTTAGAATTCAGTAATCTAAAATGAATAAATAATTTGATCTGCAAATACATTATTATCCCAAAATCTGCAAGTAGCAGCAACGATTGCCAGATGTGTGTGTGTGATAGTGCATCTGATGCACTTTGTTGCTTGCTTTGAAAATATTTAATTTTTGCATATTCATGAATTTTGGTATTTTTATATAGTGAAAAGTTTTATTTCCTACAATTATATATTTTATAGAAAATTAACTGTCAGCATAAATACAATTCTACTATTCTACTAATATTATAAATGCGAAAGTTTGTGAGGATGGATGGAGGAGGAGTACTGGACAGATTTTGATGAAACTTCACGATGTAATAGCTTATACATCAGAATAGCATAATATGGGCTATATCTTATCAAAGAAAGTTAAAGAATCCGCACGGATGAAGTATCGTGCATTAGCTAGTATTATACAAACACAGAACATGAATCGGCAATCAATTTCAGGTATGTGGCATTTGATTCGTTGGGCTACAAACTGATAACGGGAATATCGTTAAGACCAACAGCCGGCGGGATCAGTAGCAGTGTTCTCCAACAGAATCCAACTGTGAATCCAACGAACAATATTAGCAACGCGAGGCGGGACGATACCGACGACAACTCGGGAAACAATAGACCGCAAGATAACTCCGGCTCAACGCAGGATATTATTGTCAATTCTTATCAGAACTTGGTCCAGAGATATGACAACCTAGTGAGGAACTATCAGCGTCTATTTATGGTTCGACACAGACTCACGGTGACGCCGCCGCCGCCGAGTACGGTAAATAAAATTATTCATTCACTAGCTTTAACCCGCGGCTTCGCTCACGTTAGGTTCGATTTTTTAACCCCCTATTTAACCCTCTTGGGGTTGAAATTTTCCAAAATCCTTTCTTAGCGGATGTCTACATCCTAACAGCTACCTGTATGCCAAATTTCAGCTCAATCGATCCAGTGGTTAGAGCTGTGCGTTGATAGATCAGTCAGTCAGTCAGTCAGTCACCTTTGCCTTTTATATATTTAGATATATACCTATACAAATAAATAAACTTGAAGTCTCTGTGATTTTTCAAATAACTGCCTCTTATTATTTTTTTTATTATTAAAGAATATTAGCCAAGCTGAACTTGACTTACATTCTTCTCTCCCCTCCAAATAAGCGGAAAGCTTGTGCTAGGAGTGGGTAATAGTGCAACGGATGGGGCTCGAACTTGTGACCTTTCAGTTTTTAGTCCGCACCTTAACTGTCGGACTATTGAGGCTTTAGAGCTCATATGATTATTTCGACAATCTTCTTCTCAGTCATTACACTCTTGTCAGAGCATTCGTGACGTATACGACGGAGTATAGACTATATATTTCAACAATAGCATAACCTAAATACACGTTATAGCACAAACTTCTAGAAACGTATTTTGCTGTACCCGTAATAATGATGTTAAAATTGCTTTGAATACAAGCTGCTGGAGCTTGATCGAACATTGAAGCATTCGGTTTTCATTCTGCGCCGCGACCGTAGCGATTTTAAGGTTAATTTTGAGACCCCCGCGACTCTGATCGCTGGCTGTAACGTGTTTAATCTATTGTAGACGGATCGCGGCACAGATCCGATGGAAACAGACCCATCGCCTGAAGCCAACAGCTACACGCGAGTTGCGCGTTCCTACACATCCACGCCACAGTCTGACAACGGTAGGTCAAGTCGAACTTTTATTATGTTTGTTTACATCTAGCATACCCTGCTGCCCTAGCCATATTACAAACGTGTCGTATATATATTCTCTTTCCATCATCGCTAACGCTGTAGAGCATGGGTTCCCAAGGTTTTTTATCACGCTGCACTTGTACAAGGATAGGACGTGTGATAAAAACTGCGAGCCCCTGCTTTAGCAGCTTTAGCGTTAGCGATAACGATCATGGAAAGAGAATAGATAAGACACGTTTGTCTAAATGGCCAGGGCTGTTGTGCCCTGTAGCCTCGCATCTCTCAGTTTGGAATCCCGGCTGAGCAATTCGATGAAGTTTAGTGATCCTTTTAAAACTCCTTGCATCAATTACTCGACATTTACAATTTTAAAAAAAATTATTTAAAAGAAAAACATTTTGATATTTTTTAAGTTTTGATTCCAAAGATTAAAGAATAAATACTTTTACTTTGTGCCAGAAAATCCTACTGCGGGCACATCTAGCAATAGACAAGAAACTGACAGCGGAGACGGCGAAGGGAGTAGCCGCCTGCTCAATCTTGATGCTTTGTCTTTTGATAGTGGCCCTGCAAGGTAATGACATGATGCGTGAAACCATTATGTTAGGGTTTCCCTACATTTATCGATGCGGAATTGGCTTGAGCCTAGTTTGTATTACCATACTAGTCTTACCTCCATTAAGAGAGATGCCACGTAGTGCACCGCAACGGTGTCCTACGTAGAATAGTCCGTATGACAGCCACACAGTGCGCTGGGGCACTGCAGCAGCCGTGCCAATAATCGGACAAAATATCGGAGTTGCACTGCAAAAACGTGCCCATTTCGCGGTGCTGTAACTCGTAAAAAAACGGTCGCTTTAACGCCAATCGGTCTGAGTTGACCTGCGTTTAGCAGTTGATTCTTCTGGACGTAATTTTCCGGAATTATTACGCCGTGATTTGGCAATAATGACGTTCGGTCACCATTCCATTACCGTTGGAGACTGTCCTTTTCATTCATAACGTAGACAAAGCTTTGTTGGATCAGCTCAAGCTGGTTCCGTGTCGATGACTATTGGGAGACTCGTAACTAATTCACAGAATCTACTTTACTGTATGCTATTTTCTTTATTTACAGGGATCGTAATTCAACACGTCAAGAACATTCCATATTTGGTTCCCGGCCTTCTGCATTCCATCCTCTGAATGATACTTCTGGAAGATCGTTTCGAACAGTCGACCAGAACGAACGAGCGTCTAGACTTTTGCCTAATCCATTTTCCTCAACAAATGGAACCCCACGACCGAACAGAATTTCATTTACTAACTTGGTTTCCCAACCATCTAACGATAATGTGGCGAATTCTTCTCGTACTAGTATATTTCCAGCCTACAGGCCGGATTCCTCGTCGCTCTTGGACTTATCTCTTCGCAGGTGGGGCAGTCGACGAATATTCGTTTCCGTACCGAGTGATAACACTTCAACTACTTCGTATAATGTACTCCCGCGAAGTTCCCGACAAAATATAGCCCCGACTTCGACAACTAACGCAACACAGACCACTTCTACTGCACAAATTCAATCTACATCTGTAGATGCGCAAACCATTAATGAAAGTCTTGATTTAATCCGTGATATCCTTAGAGATTCGGGTACGAGACTTCTAAATTTAATAACAAATATGTCTCTATCTACACTCAGTCCAGAAGAAGACATTCCACGTCGAAGTAGCGAAACGAGAGCGCACTCTGACGATAATGAAAGTGGCGAGCGACCGAGAGCGTCGACGCGTCCCCGGGTTCGCTTGTTCAGTTCGAGCTTGCGAGCCGGTATTGTATTATCCAGTTCAGAATCTGATAGCGATCAGTCGCCAGAAGTTAATATTTTTAGAACTCGAAATTCAACTTTTAGGGAAGACGACGCGAGAAATACGGAACCATCAAGCGGTTCAGGACCATCGAACTCCTCCGAACGAACACATCCTACGGATAGGTTATTTTTTGAATTGGGAGATTATGAGCTGCATAATCCTAACCATGAAACAAGTGGTATTAATGTATCCGCAAATAGTAGTCGATTTCGCGTACGGACCCAGAATAATTCCGCAGGAGAAGGCCCCAGTACGTCTACCACTGATAACCAAGAGGTTCCTGAAAACTCTGAACAGAACGATCTTAATGACACAAATTCCAGACCATCGACAAGTAGAGAAAGTTTCTGGGGATCTGGCCGGATCCCACCGGAAGAAGCCTTTAGAAAAGTTCGTGGTGGAGTTAATGCCATGCAAAAGCATACTGTACTACTAACTAATATGTGGATTCGCGGTGATCGTACCACAATGCCAGAGTTACGCAATATGTGGGAAAATCTACGCAGGCGCATTTTGATGCTACACAGAGAAACAGGTCGACAAGATTTGCCCAGTCACTACACGAGATCGCTTTTGGAAAGATGTATGATGTTAACTGAAGTGACGGACAATATCACTCGAGCCCCTAGCAGAAACTCTAGAACCCAAAGTAGTAACCAGGGAGAAAGCACCAGAAACACCGAATCAACAAACACTGAAAATGTGCCGTCTGATGAGCCCGAACAGAGTACATCTAGAGAAAGCCCAAGTAGCAGCAGACAATCGTCGGCAAGCAAATCGCCTCAAACCAGATCCTCTAGCATTCGTTCGTCGCCTTCACTCAGAAGACGATTACAGTCTAGCTATCGGTGGAGACCAGAAGACGAACTTAGGCGACGAGAAGAACTGAGACGTCGGTCTCGTAATCCTGCTCCTAGTCGCATACCTACGAGAGTAAATAGACCTCGAAGAGATTTTGCCAGAGTAATGGAAATAAGTGCAACTCGGCACGAAATTCGTATGCGTGCTATGCAAGTGTTATCTATCATGTTTAATATGATGATGATGTGTTTAGAGGAGAGAGGTTTAAGTCAATTGATCATAAATATGTTACGCTCTTTGAAGAAGGCTTTGGCACTTACTTGCTTAATGTTAATGACGAATAGAACTAACGGACGTGCTAGTAATAACGGATCACCTCAACGTGTTGATTCGTTGAATGTTATTCGTCTAGAAAATGTCGATCACACAGGTCCTGTCAATGTAGATGGACCTGACGAGCCTCCACAGAACACTTCTTCTAATGAGGTGGAAGACGATCGTTTACACAGCAGTGCTAGTAAACGTATCAAGCGAAATAACTCCACAACTTCCCAATCAATATCTACTGACAACAATCCACAGGAAACCCCTACTTCTTCGCCTTCAACTTCTACTCAAAGTAATATAACCCAAAGATGGAGTAATCGTCTTGCAGTACAGATTTCAGCGGCCAATAGAAACTATTCAGTGACGGCCAGAAACAGACGAGATTTATATATAGAGAGTAGACGACTGAAAGCGTTACATAAAACAAATCCCACAGCTCATCCTCTAATCAAAAAGAGAATTCTTCCACCTGTATCCTCTCACAGAATTCCTACCTTGCGTTTGCTACCCAATAGGGGTACCAAAAGGCCGTTAAGAACGGCAAGAACGGACTCTCAGAGTGCACAACCCGTCGCCGGTCCCTCGGGAGCTCTGTCCAGCGACAGTTCAAACTCTAGACCCTCCCGACTACCTCCAGAAATGATAAACGAGTTTGAGCACAGAATTAATTTAATAAGATTGGCCCACATGCAAGCTGTGAGGTTGCGTAACGCTGCAAGAAGCAGGTTCAGGCGTCTGCAAACAATCAGGTTGTACACACCTTCATCGGTGCGAGAGATGTTCAACTTGCCACCGAATAACGAAGCGCCTCCCGAGAACCGCTCACCTTTGCAAGACCAGGACTCTGCTATTCGCCGGTCTTTCACGTCATTCGACTACAGACCACTTTTACTGACTCGCGAGCGCATTTTATCCCGCGGAGCTACTAACAGGCCTACAGAAGTTTCAAGGCTGGAACAATTCCAGGCGGCCATAGAGGACGCGGCGGCCGCGGCAGTGCCTCTTTTGCAAGTGGGCGATCTCAGTATAAGCAACCCCGATGCGCAAGGGAACCCACCACAAAGACTACCGAGGATTCATGAATATTTACAACCAATCATACTCGCCCAAGTAAGTGTTATATCTTAAGTATGGTATGAATACTTTTATTTAAAATGTAATTAAAAATTCCATACGTGCTCTCTTTGGAATTTGAACCAATGTCCATTTACTGTCATGGATAAAGTAGAGAGCAAATGGACGGCAGATATCAAAATATTCTTATTCCAAATGTTTGCGCTAGCGCATAATAGGTATGGCTTACATTATTACTATGGAGATACTAGCCTTTTGAGATCGCTATAAGTGCAGTTTTCATCTAATCCTAAAGATCTTCCATGAGGTCCTGGGAGATTTTTAATCTTTTTTGGGATTTATCTTTCATAGTATTAAGTGAGATTTATACAATTATGAATCGTATTTTAATATTGTAATTCTGCCACCAGGTCCTTCCTGTCATATAGCTTGATTTTATTGGCAGAACGCTATGGTGATAGACGAAGATGGTAACGGTGAGGGCGGTGGCGGCCCCCCGGGGGGAGGGGGTGCGCCGGGCGGCGGCGGAGGCGGGGGCGGGGGGCTGGGGGGCATGCGTCGCATGGGCGGCATGGCGGGGCTGCTGGACGCGAGCATCATCTCCGAAGCCCTGCCGGCGCCCTCGCATCGCGTGCAGGCTTGGGACTTCACTACGGGCAACACGCCAGATATTGCCGACAGTGAGTTTTCAAGTCTTTTTTTTTTTCTTTTTAAATAGGTATATGATCTAGTGTTTGACAGCGATCACACCCGATGGTAAGGGAAGATGGAGCGCGTTTGCCTAAAAGATGCCTATTCAATCATGATTTAAAGGTACCAAAATAATAGTTATTTAGTTGGAAGTCACGAGTAGGTAGCCGAAGCTCCTAAGCCCTGCCGGCGCCATCATACCGCATGCAGACCTGGGAATCTTATACCTTAACTTTGGTGGGCTTCAGTACGTCTTTGGGGAACTCACGCGCAGGGGTCTTGCGTCCCTTGTACCCAACAGTTCGGACTATCCACCGAGCCGAGAACAGACGACAACAAGCGAGTCTTCTGTACTTACAAAACTAACGTGTTACCATTTAACAGACAATCCAACAAATTCAAATCAAAAACCACTCAAAATACTAAATATCGAGTTGAAATCTGGGTTGCTTAACGAAAACAATCAATGATGATGGAATGATGGTTTGGTTTTAATATTGAAGCAATTTCTGAGTCAGTCGGAGAGAAATACATTTTTATTCAAACTCTCATAATAATATTCAGGCTCTAAGAATGTGGTCGTGCAGCGCTGCAGAATACACAACGATGCAAGCATTGATATATCAAAAGACGGAAGACTACTGGTTGCGCTGCATCCTGTACCGCGACTGAGAAATACCAATCACTGGTTAGGTAAGTTCTTTACACTCCTGTTACTCAAGTAATAAGTAAACTATCAACCTGCAGACGTCCACTGCTGGACAAAGGTCTCTTCCACGGACTTCCACAACGATTTAAATTAATTAGGCGAATTAGTTCTTTAACTTGGATTGGACTGAGACAAGTTAAACAAGGCCGAAACAAATATGTCCTGACATCAATCTGTCTCGTTTAAAATCCGTCTCGAGTGTGAGCTGAGTGAAGGTGTGTTGTCAGGACTCTCTTTTATTCGTTCGATCCATTATTTATACACTGCACTGTGGCAACTTTTCAAAAGCATTTCCCAAGACTATTATAGTTATTAATTTGTAATCAACTGCATTTAAAATATCAATACAATATTATCATAAATCCTATACAAAAGTGTACTTGAACTGTTTAAAAATTCGTAGGAGTTTACTCTCTGGAGTGGTCGCGACTGGGTCAGTGCCTGCACACGGCGATGCTGGAACAGAGCGCGGTGTCGGTCGCCCTGTCGCCCACCGCGCGCCACCTGGCCGTCGGCCTCGGCTCGCGTCGCTTCACGCTCGCGCCGCACGGCCGGAGCAGCGTCTTCGCCCTTCTCTACCGCCTTGACCCGTTAGGTAACTCAAATGTGTACTTGCTGGAGAGTCACGATTGGTTAGTGCATGTACAAGACGATGCTGGAACAGAGCGCAGTATCGGTTGCCCTGTCGCCCACCGCTCGCTAGCTGGCCGTTGGCTTCGGCCGGATCGCATCGCTTCACGCTCGCGCCGCACGGTTGAAGCAGCGTGCGGCGAGCTCGCCCTTCGCCCTTCTCTACCCTTGATCTGTAACGTATGTAATCGGTCGCAAATGTGATTCCACTTGTTCTGTAAACGCTAAAGGAGTTGGAGCAAAGTGTTACTTCGCTCATAACTTGGTCATTATTTGTCGTATGAAAAAATCAATTACGCCGTTTAATTTTTTTTGCCTAGGGCTACAAAACAGCATTTATATTTGCAAAATTTTCTGTCGTGTGCGTAATCCTCATTCATCAAAAAAAAATTTCATGCGGCTAAGTGTACGCACAATGATTCTCTTCAAAAAACCCTTCAGTAAAAGTCAAAATGGTTTCAGAGAGCACGAGCCGAACGGGCCTGTCACCCATCAAAGAGTTGGAGCAAACCTGGGAAAACGGTTTCACGAGCCTCAATTGCCTGCGCTGGGCGCCGCAGCCGGGACAGGGGCTCGTGTATGCCAACAACACCGGACAACTTATTATTATGAGTTAAGTTCATTAAGTAAATAGACAGTGAATTGACGCCCTTGTTCAGTGGCTACCTTATTGGGCAATCCAAAGTTATTGAAATTTTTTTTGCAAAGGAGTTCTCAATATCAGTCCGGAGGCGAATGCTTATTGTGTTACTTATATATTGCGTTGGTCATGATCTCTTTCCGATTTTGTCGGATTACCTTCCCATCGGATTATATGAGTGAAGAAGTAAAGAGCCCCCGTTGTACAAACACTTGTGCATTGTAAGATCTCCTTCTTAGTGGGTCAGTCTTTGTTGAGGTTGGCCGTTGCCGAAATTCGACTATGAGAACCTTATTTTGATGTCCAGTTCTGTCTGAGACAGATCTTAGCTGTAAGGCCGGTGACGTTAGTTATAACGCGCCACTTGACCCGGAGTCTTGCAACGTGTTTTAGTAACCAGAGATCGTAGTGTTTCATAACCTGAAACACGAAAACCCCCGATGTGACAGGTGTACAAAGATGCTTCTGGTCAAAACAGCCTGTACAATTGACAAATATATGTATTTAATAAGAGATAATACGGGAAGCACATGTATTTCAAATTAAATTGAATTGTGGTGTGCCGTATGTATTGATTGTTATAGAATTGGTGGTATGGATGGTTCTAACCATAATTCAGGATAAAAATAATTTTTTTTAATACACATTTCTTTAAAATTAAGTGGAATTTTATTCCCATTTATATACCTAAGCTACATATATTTCATATTCCCATAAGCTCCATAGTTTTTCTTTTTAGTTACGAACTTGCAAAGTCCTATTCCGTAGTTTTTTTAATCACTCAGTGATTTAGGCCTTTCTTCTTTTTTTTTTTCATGGACTCCCAATTAAGTAACATTCAAACATTTTGTGCATTAAAATAGTGTGAAGCCATAATATATTTTATTGAATTCTAAATTAACATAGATTGATAGTGCTTATTCAGTTATATGTAAACTTGGCACTAAATTGACAGATCGTAAAATACTGCTATCCCTTTCATAATGTTCGTCGCTGAGAGGAATTGCACTATTTTTGGATCTGTCAATGTAAATAATCATACAACCGAACATACAACCGAATAGACACCATGTGGCTATAATATTATATCAAATTTAATTACTAAAATGTTTCTTCGATAAACATCTTTACAGACATGTTGGTTAAAATTTTTATTAAAAACAAGATTGTTTTTTGTATAATACATATTGATAACATCATAATGGTATCAAAATTTTACATTACGTCTGTTGTAAATTTCCTCATGGCCATTGTATAGTTTTTAAATTAATGTTAGTGCTCTTATGATTGATCTCTATATATCGTGCGGCTTTATTGTAGGCTTTGTAACATAACAGCAACTACCTATATCTACTTCCAAGACTATGCAATGCTGCGTTTTTCCTAACTGAAAATGATTGGAAATAATTTTCTCGACAAAAACTTTTTTCAAACACTGCTCTAAAGTTTTGATTTTGATTTAGTTTAAAAAAAAAGGCGTTATATTTTCTTTATTTGTATAAAATGTAGATAGTTGTTAATTTAAAAATTATGTTTTTTTTTTTTGATTTTTCGCTTACTTCCTACTCGTCTGTCTTCTCGCATAAGTGGCCAACATATCTTTCTCGGTACATGGCAGTGAATAAATCTATCCTTCTCATATTTCTTGTTGAAAATGATGATCTTTGTAGCCCTTTAATTTCGAGTATAAATACATATCATTTCTTTCTTCTTAAATATACGATCATAAAACTTTTATGTACCTACCAAAATGCATTATATTTTTTGGCACTCGTAACACAGTTTACTCTTTCCTTTTTTTTCTTTTCTATTTTTTTCTGCTGGCTCAAAGCCATAAATAATTGTAAAAAACCTTATGTTTTTATATTTATCTTGAAGATTTGTCATATAATAATTTTTGCTTTCTACCCGTCTTTGAGCGAAAAGTTAATCTTTTTTTTTTAAATTAGCCAAGCTGAAGTTGACTAATATCCTCCTATCCCCTCCAAATAAGCGGAAATCTGCATCGCACTTGAATGTTTTATAGCGTGCTGCTATTATATTAACCCATATTTTGGTACAGTACGAGGTTTCCGCGATGACGTCATCCACATTAATTTGGCGAAATCAAAATAAATATGTACGAATTTTTATATAATTAATATATTGCAGTCGTGTAGTCCTGGGATGGGATATAAAGATCATAATGTTTTTTCTAACTATAATAATTGTACAATTTTTCAACTTCGTGCAAACAGTAGAACATTTTAATACAATTTTCGCAACGCCCATTTGTTATTATCACAAAAAACCACTCAGATTTTAAATTGATCTCAAACAAAAACTAGATTCATACTCGTAACGTCTACTTTTGTAGGAGCGGCCATTTTTTATACATATTTATTTTTATGAGCACTGACAGGTCTGTTAGAAAGTATTTATACTTATATATATAAAAACAAATACTTATTTATGTGAATAATAACTTTTTATATTACCAATAGTACGACAAAATGTAATACATACTTCACGTTTTATTTCAAGTTTTGAAAGTAAGCCTGCTAAGCTAATTATATAATTATATAACAATAAGCCCTATAAGAACCTATTATTTTAGCTCGCATATTTGGTTGAACACTAATTCCCATGAGCTAAGCTAGGTGAGCTTAGTTCGTGACGTGATTTGCGCTGGTAAATCGTTACGAGTACAATCACGGTATAATTTTAAGAAACGAAATTCCACTCCAAAGTTATGGCTGCCAATATTATTCCTTATACTTAACACTATTAGCAACTATAAATTTTGATTATGGATCTAGTTTTTAGTACATTATCAATATATTCTTACATATATTGACTGTTTTTTATTTTATACTTAGAGTGTAAGTATTCTTTTATGTAGGTATAAAAAATTGTAATTACATTCGGGGCGCTTAAATTACAACTTATATTATGATAAAACTTAGGTATAATAAATTAGGCTAAGATTTGTCGTTATTTTCGTTCCGCCACTTCACATAATATATTTTTGTTTATGTGAAATTATTTATTAATTCTATTTATAACAATATCATTTCTCTAAAATTGTGAATTCTATGTTAAGAATTAAAATTTTTATTTATAAACAAATTAAACATATTCTCTAGCAAAGCACCTAATGGTATATCCTCCAGCATAGTTTGAAAAGTCCCGGCCGCCATGTTCGATATCAAAATATACCTTCAATAGGTTATTTTACCGAAAAATAGCCGCTTATTAAGAGCGATTTTGAAAAAAAAATCAAATGACGGCTTGATATTCTGCTCTACCGTATGAAAACTTTTGAACCCGTCTATCCTGCACATTATTAACAACTATAAGTATATTAATTGAAGAAAAACTATCTATTAACTACCCGCAGGCAGCCGGTAAAAAAGTCACTTGTGCTAACGCTAGTAGGTAGTTAGAGTTAGGAAGTTGATGGCAGAAAAAACAACCTTATTATCTCGGTGTCAGAAGTCTATTTGCTTTGTGAAAAAATCCTAAAGTCAATTTCTGGTATGGTACTGTATGACCAACTAAATCAAGCAAAAGCAATGCGCGGGGCATGTGTGCATTGCTTTTACTTGATTTAGTTGGTCGTACAAGCCACATGGCTTAAATAAACGATGAACGCTGAGATTCAATCAAGGCAAAAACGTATCTTTGTTAAGATTGTATCGTTTGTATCTGGATCAGTCCAAAGATCCGAATCAGTGAAACGCTTCATTGAACCATTTTCATCACAGACTTTAAACTAGTACCTAAAGCAGAAAGTTTATTCTTGACTGTTAAATTAAATACCGCCAATCGCTTAATTTTTGTTTTATCAAAAAGAACAAAATGAAAAAATACATGAAAGAATAATGTTATAATTACTTAGATCATCAAAGATAAGAAAGTTCTAGAGTTCCCATAGTAATTCCCAATCTTTCGACTCTTCGTTCATTCGTGTCAGTGAGCACGTTAACCACGCGTATCGATTAGAAACGAGATTCAATTTAGCCAAATGTTGCATTAGTAATGGTTTTAGTGATTCGAATCAATAGATCACTTTGAAGAAACGACTCACTGAGTCGTTTCAGTACGCCTACTGAGATCCCAAGATGCTGGAATGGCGACCCCGGACAGAGAGGCGCAGCATTCGAAGACCTCCAGCTAGATTCAGTATTTACTACACTATTACCTATCTATCTCATCAGCGAGCTAATCGTAATCCAAAAGTGTCACCAACTTCCTAGCTATAAGATGTTTTATATATTATACCTAAGAACCTAGATATGTAGTACGTACCTATGGTTTCAAACCAATTATGTATAACTTTATTGTAGAAATTATGTGTATGATGTGATACAAATTGTTTCTATCGTTGCTATCATTTTTAAAGTAAATATTTACGATTAACTTGAATGTCTTGTAAATAAGATTAAATGTAATATCCACTGCTATGCTATATTAAAAAACCTATGTAGGTACATAATACATTACAGCTTCGCTATAAATAATTACTTTCCATTTGAGTTCTTAAATAATAAAATATTTATGTTAAGATTTGTTCTTCCATTATGTAATGTTATGAATTCTCGTTTGTTTTTTTTTTTAATATCTTTTTGGGAACTTTTAAGTAGGTACATTTAACTCCAAAGAATTAGACCATTATTGTTCAATATTCACACACCAAATCTAAGTGAAAAATCAGTTCGCACAGGCAATTTTTTTTTAATGTTGTGAAAATACTGACAAGTATTATATACGAATATTTAGTATATAAATACTTACTCAGTATTTTCACAACTTTTCATCGTAAGACGATCACATTGGCGTTTTCAGGGTCGCAATTTTCTTAGTTACTTTTGACATGACCCTGTGTAGCGCGTGGTTTAAAATAAATAAATAAAAAATGAAATTGGGTATAAATAATTTTTCCATTATAATTGTCTAAAGAAAATCACATGTAAATCATGCTTAATTATGTTATTAGAATAGGTAGCTACATTGTTACTTGCATTCATTGAAGTCGTAGACCGATAATCGTCCAAAACAGGGCATAAGTAGGTAGGTAAGACTCCTCCACGTCTTGCGCTCCATGTATCCAGTCGCTTCCTAAAACTGAGGCGGTACTAAAAACTTACTGCCCAGGTTTATCACGGCCTATCGCAGTTGATCGTCGTATTGTAGCAATTGTTCTTAGACAATCCCGCAGCTGGAATCCCGTTATTGCGGGATTCAGATACAAGCGTGGCTATTCTATACCGCTTTATATATACAGCAAGAGAAATCCTCAAACACCCAAATTGAGTGCCGGACTCATAGCGTCTAAAACCTTTACTGTCAGTGTCACCATGTTGTTCGTGTACCCGCCTTTAAGCCAACAACACAACACTACTGCCATCCCTCTATAGATATCTTCTGTTTTTTTTTTCTTTTCCTTCAGAAGAGAAGATTCTATACCACTAAGAATGGAGAAGTCTAGTATTGATGTTATACTGTCAACGAAGTAACGACACATTAGCATTACTCCATTTCAGTGTTACACTGTGGAGTGCCTTATAAATAGGCCTCCTGTCTCCCTCAAGGACTTAAAACGACCAATCGTGTGTATATTTAGTTGCTTATTTAGTTACATAGATTATTTTATAAAAACTTTCTTCAGGCAATATTGTGTTACAAAAAACCATGTTACGTTCTTGCTTTTGAATATTCTTACTATGTATAATATATATTTATATTATTTTTTGTGATACGAAAAATTTACTTTAAAAATAGAGGTTTTATATTAACGAACAGTTAGTTGAGGTGTACAGTGGATAACAATTATCTAATAAAATAATAATAGTAGACATGGCTGTTTTAATTTATATAATTATTTATTATCCTACTTGGTACTTTTAAAATTTGTTACAGGTTAAATGAAACAAGAGTATAATGATACAAATATTTTATTCAGTTTCAGAAATGTAATTGATTGCATTTATGACGCTGACAAAATAAAATAAACTAATATTGTACGACAAAATAAATTTCGACAATAAATAAAATGGGGAAAAATTTGCATATAATATTTGAATGTTTTAAAGCACTTGCAAACGTTATCAAAGTAATGATATACATATATAGAAAATATGGAACAATATTACTATCGCGTAATAAATAACCAATACTGACAACATATAAAATATATTTCCTTCATATTCAACAATCTATACTTCTGATAATGCGAGTACAAAATAAAAATAAGATGGCATATTTACAAGTCTTTAGATCTCGACTTTCCGATTTTTGTTAATGTTGTGATGTACAAAATTCGTAGGATAATGTTATAAAATATACTATTTCCGCTGTGACTTAGGAACTGTCACTAATCTGGCCATAAAAACTAATAAAAATTGTTTTAACAACTTACGAAACAAGTGAAACCATTAAAATAACACTAATTCCTACAAATCTTTAAAAAAAATGTTAATTTGCTCGTAGCACAAATACACTTTCATTCCCTGACTCATCACAGACCGAATGTCAAATTCTCTAGAAATTCGCCTCTCTTCACACTGGTCCGACATTCCGGCCGGAATAGAGATTTACGCAACAACATAATAGCTTATTTTTTTTTTTTTATTCGATGACAAGATCGCCCTTGACTGCGATCTCACCTGATGGTAAGTGACGATGTAGTCTAAGATGGTAGCGGGCTAACTTGGAAGGGGTATAGCAGTGTAAATTCAACCCATACCCCTAATCGGTTTCTACATGCCATCGTGCCGGAACGCTAAATCGCTTGGCGGCACGTCTTTGACGGTAGGGTGGTAACTAGCCACGGCCAAAGCCTCCCACCAGACAAAGCTTATTTAATTTATAACCAAATTCGAAAATTTCTTTATAGTTTAGATAGGTACCTATAGATATAGAACCGTAAAATTTTGATAACAATTAATATGTTATCTTCCCTTATTATTCTAATAAAACACATATACGATAGGTACAAATATACACAAGTGTACAATTCTGCCAATATCGCGGTATTCGGACCTGTGTGAAGGAGGCGCTACTTTGTTGTAGCGTCTCGAGAGCCCTATCTCAGCGCGATACAATACCCTCTGGTGACTTAGAAGCGTTTAAATATAATAGCATCTATAACTAACTTCTTTTGAGGAGGAAGTGGCGATTTTAATAAAATGCAATAAAATAAATGTGTTAGTGTTCTAATGGCTTGAGCTCTTTGATTTGCTTTATTAGGTAAGCTTTCTCGTCATTGAACTGTTCGTCTTCGGAACGGTCAGTGTGGAACTTGGTAAGGAAGTCTACCAGCTTGTCTTGATTCCTTAACAGAATGTCCAGTATTGGTTTTGGTTTATTGGGGTTTGCTACGAACACCTGCAAAGGTAAAGTATGATTGTTAAACATTTAAATAAATTCCTTAAAAGTTGCTTGTTTAACAAACATCGTGTAAGATATCGCTCTATAAGTCTATAGGGTTAGTCTAAGTTTTAATTCGATTGATCGTATAAGAATTCGATGGCATTAGCGTCAAATGAAAATGAATCATAATAGTATTGAATTAGAGTTAAATTTCGTACATACGTTTACATATTATACGATACCAAGATAAAATCATGATTGTACTGAATTTGTGTATTTAAATGAATACTATTTAAGATTCATATTACTTTGACGCTAATACCATCGAATTAAAACAGGTTAGTCTTAGAGGATATTAAAAAAAAGACGTGTGGCACTCGGGGACTGCCGCGGTAAAGCTATTGCATAGCATTTTTCATCAACGCCATCTAGCGGTGAGAAGAGTCCTGTGTCAGGTTATTTTCGTTACGGAATTTCTGGATTCGGTCTCCACGCTCAAGGCCCGCGATAGAAGCTATGCAATAGCTTAATAAATATATATAAATAATGTATTAAGTAAATAAAGTATTCAAAATTACCTTAAAAACATGAAACGCTTCAAACTGTATATTACGTGATTTCTCTTTCAGCATGTTCATCATGAGCTTAAGGTTATCAGGGTTTGTGATGTAGCGTGTCATTATAGAAAAGTTGTGTCGATCAAGTAGTAATTCTCCTAGCAACTTGAGACTCTGCCGTCGGGTAACGTAGTTTTCAGAGTTCAATAACCGTTGATAATGACTAAACACCTTGTCATAGTTTGCTTCTAAAAACTCGGCACATAATATTTTGTGACGAGTTAATAATTCCTGTGAAAACAAACATGATAGTATAAACGTCAATATTCTATTTTTTTATTCGATGACTAGTTCGCCATACACTAAGTGACGCTGCAGTACCTATAAGATGTTAGTGGGCTAACTTGGAACCGTTCCAACGGCAATGTACGGCGTGCAGGGGGTTGAATACCCCTAACCGTTTATTGTGCGCCATCGTACCGGAACGCTAAATCGCTCGCTTAACGTTTTATTTACTTATAAAAAACCAGTTGATGATTGTGACTTTGTATTTAGGAACTCATTATCCAAGATGAAAAAGCTCTAAGTTTTAGCTCAGCTTAAGCCCGCGACTTGGTTTGCATGCAAATAGATTTAAACCAACTTCCAAAAAAGGAGGAGGTTCTCAATTCGTCAGACAATCTTTTTTTATGTATGTTTCCCGATTACTCGAAGATGCTTGGACCGATTTGGAAAATTTTTCTTTCGTTTGAAAGGGTATACTTCCCAGGTGGTCCCATTTTCATCAGATCAGGATCTGATGATGGAATCCTGGAGAAATCGCGGAAATTCTTCAAATTTTATAGGCACAATTGATATACTTTGTAGTGGGATTTGAAGTCGGTTTGTAAAAAGAATTTTTACATAAAGCATATGTCACTTTTCAAATTTTCAACTAGGACAGGATGGTACTAAATATTTTAATAAACATCAAATGATAATAATAATAGAAGAGGAAAAAAGGATGAGGAAAGTATTACAACAAATACAAATCTAACCTTAACTGACATTTCATAATAATGGGCCAAGTAAATTACTTATGAAGTACCAACCTTAAAAGTAGAAAAGGCATCGGAGGCAATATCAAAAGTAGATACTTCTACATAACGGAAGAAATTGTAAAAGTCATCTGAATACAACATTATCTTAGCTAGGGCTTCATATCTAGCGCACTCCCGCAACATCGTGCCACAGTTCGACGCTATTTCCTGATGCTCGTATCTGCAAGGAAATGTTGATTTAATTATACCACTACAAAATATTAACTAACACTACTTTTACCACTACAAAGTATTAACTAACATTACTAACACTAGCATGTCATTGACTTTATCTGTGTGAAGTTATTTTATTAAAAACCCTTGGAACAATCCGGGATTAATTTAAACCTATGTCACTCCAAGTCCAATTGCTATGCAAAGAAACATGTCGATCTGCTACTCTGTTGCAGCATGATTGAAGGACAGACAAACAGACTTTCGCGTTTATAATATTAGTAAGGGTTTCAGTATTGAAATAGAGAAATCTAAAGTTGATTTCTTTTAAATAATACTCTAAAAAGTAAGGTATTTTCTCATTTGCATTTGTAGTTTGCTATTATTATTATGGAATAATGAGCTTGCTCCAGAACAGTGATGACATATCTCCGCCGATAGCAAACCATCAGGCATGTTGCTGGGAGCCGTCTAATAAGTACCAACAGGGGTGCTTTGTTCAAAACATCAAATACAATGTGTGTTACAATATACAAATAATACAAATACAAACTTACCCTGACATCAAAGTGAACAAAATCTCTGGCTTGGTACATATGTATTCAACTGTCGGGGAACGGGTGCCTATTTGACGCCTCAAAACATTATTGAACACTTGGGCCACATCTTTTTTCCCTTCAAAGTCAATGCGGTTTAAATTCTATAGAAAAAATAAATAACAACATTAGTATGTAAGTATGTTTCAATATAATATTATGTATAAGTCTTGCAATTCACAAGTGTGCGTGGCCCACGGCTGTGTTAAGTCATATCTATATAAGTCTGAGCGAGAGCCTGCTCTGACCACTCCCTCTTAGCCTCTAAAAGGCGCACACACACAATGTGCATGTACATGATGTAACCACAAGTAAAGCTCACACACACTCGTGAACTATGATAGTAATATTATGTATTACTAGTTGATGCTCACGACTTCGTTCGCATGGATTGAGGTTTTTTTTAATTCACGTGGGAACTCTCTTATTTTCTGGGATAAAAAGCCTATGTCGTACCCTTATTGCAAAAACCGATTATCTGCATTTTTGTACCAAAATTAGGTTAAATATATCAATCGACTCCTCAACTCACGGCGAAGCTGTAGGTCAAACCCATTATCTGCTACGACGCTTTTTTACGGAGATAGCTAGAGTTAAAAGCAACTACCTACAGGTATGATTGAATTACCTTCTTAAAAAAAGAACTAAACTCATTTAAATAATTTAGATTTATAAATCTATACCACAAAAACAATGTATTGTATTATAATACTTTTCAGATGTAGTTGCTTGATTTATCATTATGTCAATATTATTCTGTTAATAAATGTTAACCTGCGTTAACAGGTTTCAGCTTATATTAATATAATAGAAATTGCTGATGTATCTAAAAAGAAAAACGAACTAAACAACATTAGTTGCTTTTTGCAGAATAATGAACTCAATATTTTGTTAAAATTATTGCAGGTAAAAGAACTTAAGTTCACTTTTTACTGTATAACTGGGCTACGAGGGTTTTTGAACATCTTCACAAATCAAAAGTTTTTTGATTTGTTAAGCTCACAATATAACTCTATCTTTAAGGTGATAGAGAAAAGACTGTCTAAAGATCTTAAGTTTAGTAACTGGCCAACTGCCGGAATCTATAAAAGTAGAAATAAGCTGTTTGACTTATATGCAGAAAAAAATATAATTATTCCCACGCGTTTATTGAATATGTAAGAAACTATTCTAAATTGTTTGAAAATGTGTGCATATAAGCAAAGTCACTTCACATAAAACAAAAAATTGCCAATTCTGATAATAAAATTAAAACAGCATGGGACATCATCGGCGATGAAATGAGTAAACATAAGGTACATAATAATAATAAATTGGAGCTTAAAAGTGATAATCATGTAATTAACTCCGATACAGTAATTGTAAATACATTTGAGAACTTTTTCAAAAATATTCCAATTACTACAACCAGTTCTCTGAATTCCTCGCCAGCAGAAGTCTATCGTCTTCTAAGGAGCAATGTCTCTGAGTGCAATAAGTTATTTAGGTTTGAACACGTTACACGGTAAAATAAGAAAACAGCAGATCTATGGGGGATATCAGTTAAAATAATTCATAACATAATTGATATTATTGCGCCATATCTTGCTTTAATTTTTAATAAATCAGTAGATTCTGGATCTTTTCCAGACCTTATGAAATGTAGTAAGCTAATGCCGCTTTTTAAATCGGGAAGCAAAAGTGATCCGAATAACTACAGGCCAATTTCAATTTTGCCAACTCTCAGCAAGATATTCGGAAAAATAATGCTCAACCAACTGCTTTTACACTTTAATTTAAATAAAATCCTACACACTGAGCAGTATGGTTTTACAAAGGGTCGATCAACAACCGATGCAGCCGCAAGGCTGTTACAACACATATTCGATGCATGGGAGAACTCACAGAGTGCCATTGGTATTTTCTGTGATTTGTCGTCAAAGGCATTCGACTGCGTTGATCACGAGACACTTTTGCTTAAACTGAGCCACTATGGCATTAAAGATTTTGCACTTAGTCTCATTGCGTCTTATCTCAGTGAACGAGTCCAAAGAGTATGTGTCAATGATGTAAAATCATCCGGATCAGCCTCAGTAATGGGTGTACCCCAGGGTTCTATTCTAGGTCCATTCATGTTTTTGGTCTACATAAATGATTTACCTCATTTTGTCCACAATACTTGCGATATTGTACTATTTGCTGATGATACGTCTTTGAATTTTAAAGTCGATAGGATAAAAGACAATTTTGACGATGTAAATAATGCATTATCTCAAGTTTCTGAATGGTTTACGGCAAATAATCTACTTTTAAATACTAAAAAAACAAAGTGTGTTGAGTTTTTATTACCTAACCCGAGAACTGTCTGTAAAAATTTAAAGATAAATAATGAACCTTTGAAAACTGAGGACTCCAAAGTGTTCTTGGGATTAACCCTGGATTCAAAGCTACAATGGGGCACCCATATAGCAACGCTTGCGGGCAAACTTAGCTCTGCTGTATATGTTATCTTTACATAGTATAAAACAAAATCGATTCCCGCTGTCTGGCCCTCTTTATGTACGCGTAGATCTTTTAAACTACGCAACGGATTTTAATTCAGTTTTCATCAGTAGATAGAGGGATTCGAGAGGAAAGTTTACAGTTATAGTGTTTCCCTAAATTCCTACGGGAACGGGACAAATGTAGGTGAAACCGCAAGGCACAGCTAGTTATTCTAATATAATAAAACGAAATAGTTTTTTTATTTAAATGAGCTAATCTCTAGAACGGCTGGACCGATTTCAACGAAACTTTCTTTTAAAGATAGCTGAGATTATAAGAAATAATGTAGGCTTGCCCATTTCCCACGGGAACGGGAACTCCTCGGGTAAAACCATAAGGCGCTGCAGTTAGTACGTACAAAATTAAATGAAATCTACTTTACCTTCAGCCAAAAGCGACTAAAGATATTTATTTTACACCTGTACTGGCTAAAGTTGAACTAAAACGATTTTTGTCTTGATGATTATTACTATTCAAAACAAGTGATTAAATAAAAAATGCCATTAGAGCTACCAGAACGGTAAATTTGAAAATTTGGTAGTTTTACTACATTCAGGAAAAACTAACTAAGTGAGCTCCTTACCGGTTATTTTCTTCTGTTTGTTGAAAAAATAGTAAGTTTTTTTCAATTATTAACCTACTTAACATTTCTTGAATAGTTTCTTGTTTATAAAAATTATTATTGTTTAAAAATGGACATCATTATGACTAATTTTTAAGTCGTTAAAGTTTCAAATGCTTATAACTCAAAAACTTTTCGCTCAAATTTTGGTGCAGATAATCGGTTTTTGCAATAAGGGTACGATGTGTTATTCCAGACTCTAATCTATCTCTGTGCCAAATTTCAGCCAAATCAGTTCAGTTGTTGCAGCATGATTGAGTAACAAACATACAAACTTTCGCATTTATAATTATTAATTAATAGGATAATAGGATTACTTGAATCAGTAGAAGCAGCAGATTTGTATTGTAGAGCTCCTGTGCCAGCTGAGCCACAATGATATCAGTTTGTGGTTCTGCATCAGACGTACCATACAGCATATTCTTGATTAGAACCTGTGATGAAGAAGATTATTTTAATCATGTACTGAACATTGAGAAGCATACCAGTTGTCAGGAAAAGGCATAGGGCAACATTTCAAAATACAATAACTGAAATGTCTAGATGTGTCTTAGGCCCATATTACACTATACTATTTATAGGATCCTATTTCATACCATACATTATCATCTATATTCTATATAGATCATCATATATATTTCTAGGATGATAATTAATCTATGGTACGAAATCCTATAAATAGTATATATATTATAATAGGATCCTATAAATAGTATAGTGTAATATGGGCCTTACTAACCAACAAACAAGTTACTACTTGTTTGTTTGAAGCCAGCATGTGTATTTCACAAGAGGGCCCGTACACGTTCAAACGTGATTGTAAACATGTAACATTTTTATATGTTTGTCAAATTATTTGATAATCTGTGGTCATGTTTGTTAAACTACGTGTTTGGCAAACAGAAACAGATGGAGTTTGATTGTGTTTGTGGTGTTTCATGACCTTGTTCAAACAAAAACATAAAATTTGACATAAAAATTTTACATGTTTGACTGTGTATCGTCTACTTGCTGAGACAAATTCCCAGATGAAGAAGAGAGTGTCTTCCATAGATATGATATGCCAGTATATACAGCATCCAATGTACTTTTCACTTGCATATGTTCCTGGCAAGTGGATTATGAACCTAACAAATAACATTAGAAGAATAAAACAACTACATACCAAATTCTTGCTCACATCCTCCTGAGCTTTCTCTGCTTTCTTGTCCCCTCTTTCCAACGCAGTCACCGCATCTTTCAAAGATCTCACTAACTCCGCAGGGCTCTTCTGGGACTTACCAAAAAGAGGCATAGTATTTGAGTTACTTTCGCGTATGATCTGCGTAACGATCGTCTACATAAGATTGCACCTGCAATAAACGGCTACGTACAAAAACAAAAACAGACTATTACAAGATCACAGCACCAAGTACATGCACTCGATGTTCACGAGAATGCGAGAAAAATAAAAGTGTGATTCCATTAAGTTTATACAACGTTAGCCAACCTGGCACAGAATCACTCGAAGAAAAATAATTCGAATGGTAGCTCTATTAAACCTGCTAATCGTTAGGAAAACAGAATTTCACTCACTGTCTAATTATTACAATAAAATTGTATCAAGCGACACAGAACACAGGCAGACGAAACGAACAGCTGTGATGTCAATACAAAATATTGCCATTATCTCAAAATCGATTGCCCAATGTCATGGTAGGTTAACCGTTAATAAATTAAAATAATTAATAGTCTATCAGTTGGCAGTTTAAATGTTTAATAACTATTTCTTAGTCAGAAAAATGTGCGATCCAACAATTTCTTAGAACCCTATGAACACGGCCAGTTCAGTCCCATACAAATTTCCATAGCCTTACAAAATCTTTTCCACTATGATGCATGACAATTTTTACAGACATCTCTATATCTACATTAGGTACCTATATGTAGTATGAAGTATTTATAGATCTACAGTAATCTATGATTCTCCTGATGGCTGACGCCCAATCGACGCCATTATTATTGTATTTGGTTTTTTTAGTTTAATTTTCATATATTTCTGTCCCAGAATAGCAATTGTTATTTCAATTTATTGAAATATAGTGCAAGTGTTATGTGCCCGTTATAATAATTCGCGTAAGGACGCTTTTTTTTATAAGTTTCCACAGTGTGAGAAAAGACAAAGTTTTATGGTTTATATTATAAAAGTGTTTAGGATCTTATGTGTTTACCAGTGTGTTGTAATTTGAAAAACGTTTCGTGAAACAAATTATTAATAAAAATATGACGTCTTAATTGGTGTAGGGTGTATCTAATAAACAAAATTAGGACATATAAGTATATATTAGACAAGATCATAAAGACTTACCTGAAATTCCAAAAATGTGTATAACAAAAGCGATAGGTATTATGTTATTTTAAAGTGAATTAAACATATATTTTTAAAAAATTTGTTTCTTTATTTCCTATTTTTTATAAATTATAACCTATAATTATTATTATGGGCAAGGATGGCAATAGGTAGATACCTACGGTACATACCTGTGGTAGATACCTATGGTACATACCTATGGTAGATACCTTCATAACAAAAATAAAAATCCATAGACAAAAATAGAAAAAAAAATTGTTATTACGCCATTGGTTACAGCAGTTTTCCAAAATGATACATTAGCCAATCATGGGCCTTGATTTCGAGGGTTTAAAATTTGTAGGGCACTGAGCCATCTGATACGTAGTATCATAGTAATCTGTGCCTATGAACAAGACACTATTTTTATTAGTAGGTACCAATTTATATGGAAAGGGAACACCATTAAAAAATATTGGCATACTTATTTATGTCTGTGGTATGGTTATGTGCTGTGTCTGTGGTATGGTTATTAGTGCTGACAAGTTCATAAAACCGGTTATTTGCAAAAATTTATGAAAACACCGTTTCTTTGACAGCACTTGACATGTGAAATGTCAAAAAGAAAAATAGTAGCCATGTTTAGTTTTTGCTTATGTTGAAAACAAACATGTTAATAATATTATATAACCTATTATATAAACTTTGATCAAGGGCAGGATACAAAAGGCGGTACTCCTTGAGACGGCACGCATTGTGAGGAGGTTCCTCACTCTGGAGCCCTGATCACTGGTTGCTTAGGTCCTACCCTGCAGCAAGTGGGACTCACTTCATTGTATTATTTTTGAAGATGTTATATAGATATAATATTGTATTTTTGTAAGCATTTTTTTTAAAATAATATAATATAAATGTGTGTGAAAATAAATGATAGTAAAATAATATAACATTAATTTTATTAAACTGACGTATTGCTTTTATTATTATCATACAATTATTATTTATGTACTTTTTCTCTTAATTTTTATTATACCGGAACACAATAAGAAAAATGAAACACTTTTTGTGACAACTCAACGTCAATAAATCAATGAATTTATAATTCTTAGTCTAAGACTCTAAACTTTTATTGTCCTGTGGTTTATGGTGAATTTCGTATGAATTAGTGGAAAATATTGAAAAGCGCATCCTACGCCTAAGCCGGGAAAAAAACCAGGAAAAAAAAGATACTTTTTTTGTAAAAAACAAAAAGGTAGTTCTACTAAAAGTTAGTCATATTTTTCACTGTTTAAAAAAGTAGTTAACCGGAAAAACTGTTATTTTTATTCGGTTCCCTCCCTAATAGTTTCATCATTGCCAAATGCCAACAAGACACTAATGATTTTATGGAGTTTTGACATTAGCTTTGTCAAAAATGTCAATAAGTAAACCTAACCTACAATTTTCAAATTTTATACCCATTTCATGATCAAATAACGTGTTGTGGGTATTTACGGCATATTTACGGGATCTACGTAACAATATATATTACTTGAATCGTATTTTATTACTTAATCAAAAACAAATATTTCAGAAAAATGGCTGAAGTGGCCGGCGAAAAGTTATCCAAGAAGTGAGTATTGTGTGAACAATCAAACAATATGTTATTTTCAAGGAGTATCGCGGCTTTGCCTGTATTGGCCCAAAGGAATTTAAAACAATTGATGAAATATTCTTCAGTCCTAAATTCACGGTTGGTTTAGTTCCTTACAGATGTAATGTTGTAGTAGGTCTCTGATACCATCAAGTATTACTTTTACAGTGAATTAAAACGACGACTAAAAGCAGAGCAAAAATTAAAAGAGAAAGCAGAAAAGGTTGCACAACAGCCTGTTGTGACTGCTGAGAAAAAATCTGCCAAAGCTGAAGAGGAAATTAGCCCTAATGAATACTACAAACTTCGCACAGCAGCAGTTGCAGCTCTTAAAAATGGGTCAAAAGATGACCATCCATACCCTCATAAGTTTACTGTAACAATATCGCTTGAAGAGTTCATTGAAAAGTATAACAGCCTCAATAGTGGTGATGTATTGGAAAATGTTACTGTATCTGTGGCTGGCAGAGTCCATTCAATTAGAGAGTCTGGTGCTAAACTCATATTCTATGATTTAAGGGGTGAAGGTGTAAAAATTCAGGTATCCTTAATGCTTTATTAATATTATAAATGAGAAAGTATGTTTGTTTCTCCTTTAATCACAGTGTAATATAGTAGTAGCATAGTAGATCAATGTGAATTTTTGCTAGGCTAGGTACTTTTTATCCTAAAAAAAAAGGTTCCCATGGGAACATAAGATGTGAATGAATTTGTAGGAAAATCTAGTATAACATAACTCTCCAACATAGTTTAATATAACCTTTTTAAACATACCGTTAACTTTTTTTAAATATATATTATTGTAGGTTATGGCCAATGCTAAGATGTATGAATCTGAAGAGAAATTTGTAACAGACACTGATAAACTACGAAGGGGTGACATTATTGGCTGCATTGGACATCCAGGCAAGACCAAGAAGGGGGAACTCTCTATCATACCCAAGACTGTTAAACTACTGTCTCCATGTCTCCATATGATGCCACATCTTCACTTTGGTCTCAAGGATAAAGAAACAAGATTTAGAAAAAGATATTTAGATCTCATTCTAAACGATAAGGTATGACATTAGCAATGCTACACAAGAGGTCGCACCCCTACATTTACTTTTTTTAAAAGAATATTAGCCAAGCTGAATTTGACTTACATTCTTCTCTCTCCTCCTAATAAGCGAAACACTTGTGCTAGGAGTGGATACGACAATAGTGCAACAGGAGGAGCATGAACCTGCGATCTATCAGTTTTCAGTCCACACCTTTAACCTTTGGGCTATTGAGGCTTCGATTATTACACTTTTAATGATTTACAAACAAATAAGTGGTACAATACTGCAGTTCTTGGATAAAGTTATTATATTGTCAATGCATCACACTGTATTATACTCTAGTATATAACTATATTATTAATTTTTTTTCTACATAATAACTAAATATGCAATCTTACCATAATATCAATATATGGGATCTTATTCTGTTTCATTTCTTTTTGTTTATAAAGCTGATAAAATATTGTAAGAAGTGAACAATGATATTTTAAAATTGAGTTTTTGTATTAAGTCCATTGCTATAATTTATGTAACGTGCAGTATTTTTGTTGATGTGTCCTTGCTCTCTGAAATATGCAATGTCTGCTGCCTAGTGCGCACAAATTATGTATTAGGGTATTATTTTTGGACATGAGATTCCCATCCAAAATGTCTGCAATGATGCTTCACTTTGATAAAATAAAAAATTATGTAAGCTACTGGTTCCATAAAGGAATTGGACAAACCCAGGCTATTCCACAAACTACATTATAAAACGTTTGGTAATACATCTTGGCTGTTTATTTCAGGTTAGACAAATATTCTATACACGAGCGAAAATCATTTCCTACATTAGACGTTTCTTCGACAACATGGGTTTCTTGGAAATTGAAACACCAATGATGAATATGATTGCCGGTGGAGCGACTGCCAAACCATTTATAACACATCACAACGATTTAGACATGGACCTTTACATGAGAATAGCTCCAGAACTGTATCATAAGATGTTAGTTGTCGGTGGATTGGATCGTGTCTATGAAATTGGGAGACAGTTTAGAAATGAAGGCATTGATTTGACTCACAACCCAGAATTTACGACTTGTGAGTTTTATATGGCATATGCTGACTACAATGATGTAATAGATATAACTGAGTCGCTGCTTTCAGGAATGGTTAAAAGTATTCATGGCACATACAAGGTAAGCACAATTTATCTCTTTAAAAACAAATGTGTGCTTACACAGACTGCTGTCCAGATTTAAGATCAAAGGAATTGAGGAAAGGAAGGTGCAGATTTGGCTCCTGATTTAGTTCGATTTTTAAAAAATATTTAAAAACAGTTTTAATTTATTTAAAATTTACCATGGTTACTAAATCCTAAAATCTAATTCTATCTAACTCTAATAGTTAAATTTTCACCTCATTGATACTCATCAGTCATCTGTCTATCTTTAGTCTTATTAATTGATTGAGAACATTAATTTAATAATAATTCAACAGGTAAAATACCGTCCAGATGGCCCAGATGGCGAAGAAGTAGAAATCGACTTTACACCACCATTTGCCAGGGTGCCCATGATTGCTACATTAGAAAAAGCACTCAATGTAAAACTACCACCAGCTGATCAATTAGGTACATCTGAGGCAAATGCTATACTTAGTCAATTGTGTGAGAAACATGAGGTAAGTTAGGAAGTAAATAATTAAATAGATACTTTATATAAACAATAATTATTCAATTCGATTCAATTCCCAAGCAGTGGCTTTTAGGCATGCCAACTGGGCACTGTTTTGTTCTGGTATAGTTCTTATAATTCACGAGGCCGCGTGGGCTTTACTCGTGGTTACCTCGTGTACATGCACATTGCGTATGTGCGTGCCTGTCAGGAGCCTAGGTGGGTGCGGTCAGGCGCGAGCAAGCTTTCGTTCACAGTTACACAGATACAACACACATACAACCATGAGCCACGCGACCTCGTGAATTGCAAGAACTATATCATGTTGATGGAGAAGGCACGAAGGAGACCTAGACCTGCCAATTATGTTTAGAGATTGTGGTATAAGCAGAATTAGAGACAATGTCATTTCCATATCCATATAATATGTACATCATTGACTATAAATTCTGTATAATAGTTTGAGGTATAGTTGAACGAGCGAAGCGAGTTCTCTGAGTCAACTAGGGCGCTTGCCTACTAGACAGAGAAGTGTGTCCGTCTAAATGTCTGTCAGAGCCCTATAACTTCTGAATTACTGAATATTAGAACGTGAAACTTGGTTGAAAATTCAGTTATATCCTGTACTTGAACAACAAATACTAAAATTAGATAAATGTTATAAAGAAACGAAATTATTTAATTTTAGTAAAACAGTGTCAACTATTATTTTTTTTATTGTGTCTAATGTTAAAAGTTAATTATTACAATATATAATTAAAACTTTTGGGAATTATGGGATATCGCGAGGTCTCAGTTCGGGGCGAACCACTAGTATTTCTCAATGCTTGAATTTTCATTTTTAGATTGAATGCCCTCCACCAAGGACAACAGCAAGACTCTTGGATAAATTAGTTGGGGAGTTTCTAGAAGAAAAATGTATTAACCCTACTTTTATTTTGGACCACCCTCAGATTATGAGCCCACTGTCCAAATACCACAGGGAAGTCCCTGGTCTTACAGAAAGGTACAACAAAAGTGTTTTTTTCAGTATATTGTTATAGTCATAATAATCAAATGTTTTTAATGGTGTAAGAAAACATTGGATAAGAATAGTTTTTAAGGAAGCTTAAAATACAGACTGAAATGTCAAATACATTTTTGGGAAAATCTCTTTAAGTTCTCAAATCATAGTCCCCCTTATATTGATACAGTTTATGTTAAACACTAATATTATAAATATGGAAGTGTTTGTTTGTTTGGTTTGTTGTTTTATTGGTTTGTCTTTCAACCACGCTGCAACAGAGCTACGTTGACGTGATTTTTTGCATGAATATAGTTGAGGACCTGGAAAGTGACATAGGCTACTTTCCTATCCCGGAAACTTAAAGAATTCCCGCGGACATTTAAAAACTACATCCATGCGGACGAAGTCGCAAACATCATATAGTTATTAATAAAGAACAAATCTTTCTCTTATCTTATTAATGAATCAGCGGCTTTCACAATACTTAATACAAATAATAACACAAATGCATGATATTGTACTATTAAAGATAACAATGACTTTGTGATAAACTTAGTTTTACTTAAGTTTATCGCAGTATTCTGTTTAATAGCCATCTGGAAAAGATATTTCAAGATATTTTTGAGACTGAATAGGCAAAACATTTACACACATTTATTAATTAATTATAATTAAATAATAAATGTGTGTAAATAATTATTTACATACATTTTACACATAGTTAGATATTGCCGGCGACTTCGTCCGTGCGGATTAAGATTTTAAAAAACTGATTTCCTGGGATAAAATGTGGTTAGTCTGTATCTGTCTTCAGGATTCTGAACAGACAAAAGTTTTAAAAGCATTAAAAACTCTGAACTGAAAATCACGAACATAATATACTCAAGATATACTCATATTAAATAATCAAGTACGAACATTGATATAATGTACATATCAGCAACAAATAATAATAATTTGAATGATCTGATGAAAAAAAATTCTTAATTGAAGTGTTATTTTTCTGATTGCATTGAACAGGTTTGAGCTGTTCGTTATGAAGAAGGAAATTTGCAATGCATACACAGAGTTGAATGATCCGGCCATCCAGAGAGAGAGATTTGAGCAACAAGCCAAGGATCGCGCGGCTGGGGACGACGAGACACCTCCAACTGATGAAGCGTTCTGCACTGCCCTTGAATATGGGCTACCACCTACTGGTGGATGGGGCTTGGGAGTAGATCGTCTTACTATGTTTTTGACTGACTCAAATAACATAAAGGCAAGTTCTAAGGATGGATACAATACGCCAATTCTTACTCTTGCATGTTTCACTGAACCAATGTCAAAATAAATGTTAAGCGACGATCTACACCGGAATGACAGTGGCAGTCTTTAGCGATTATATTGATAAAATTTTAAATTATTTCACACTGAAAGTTCTCGCCGCGCTGCTGCCAATCCAGTGTAGATCGGCCCTGCAGAACATCTCAACACAGTTGACAATACAAGAGAACATTAATCTGTATTTTTTACTAATCTAAGAAGTCTTTTCTTTTTTTGTAATCATGATATTATGATATTTTGTAAGATATAA
Organism: Hipparchia sbordonii; assembly: GCA_038048805.1. Classification (NCBI taxonomy): domain Eukaryota; kingdom Metazoa; phylum Arthropoda; class Insecta; order Lepidoptera; family Nymphalidae; genus Hipparchia; species Hipparchia sbordonii. Next base: position 6,144,013 of record CM076097.1, on the reverse strand, counting down.
ATTTTTGTTTCCTTCTAGGAGGTACTCTTATTCCCGGCCATGAAGCCTGATGACCCAAATAAGCATCTAAAAGAGGAATCAACTACAAATGAAACACCAATCCAAAATGGAGCATAACAAATTGTTTTTATTTTGTATTTATGTAATACTAATCGTACCAGTGTTTTTTTTCTGTATTACTCACAATAAATGATTTAAATCTTATAAACCTTTTTTACTGTTCTGGTTTTATATCAAACTGTCATTCAGGATTGAAAATGGTGTCAACATGAACAGTCTGAGTACAGTTCAGGACTTTCAAGACTACTATCATTATTTTTGGTCTGAACATGTAAATTTGAATGTAATCAATAGTGATTAAAAGAAATAAGTACACATATTCTTTCTCACTTTAAGTGTTTTCTTGGCTGAATGATAAAATATCTGCGAACATTGCAATCATACAGTTTATTTAATTTATATATTAGTCGAACACATCTTTTAGAATATCATTAAGCTGTAGCTATACATATCTGTATAAAAGTTTTATCTACTAATAACAAAGTTATTTAATATACCTACTAAAATCAACGTAGTTTATCACAAAATTAATCAAAAGTATTACAATCTATGACCAGCACATGTACTTCGTACTAGCTCATAAATGAGAAATCAGTCAGGTGATGCCTTGGGTCAGGTGCCAAGTTAGCTCAACCTGCCCACAAACAATAGAATCTAATCTTCACTCAAAGCTTCAGTCGAGTTGTAATGTTCACCTAAACTATATGAGTATCTGTGGTATGTAATAACCAGTGAAGGGCCTGAGAACTCAGTCCCTTGTTCTATTGCCACAGGTCCTGCTGCCTGTATAACTGTGATTGGACACTCGAGACAATTTGATAATGCTCTTATCTCTACATGTCCACCCCATTCATTTGTATTAGCTATTTTATTACAATATTCATCAAACTCATCATCTGTGAGATTGAATCCTGTGTCTGGATGACACATGAATAGCATAAATTCATCTTTATTCTCCCTAATGTGAGTTGCCACTTCTTTGCGTAGTTCTTTTACAGATTTGCTCCTGTTGTGTTTAGTCTCTAATTGATGAGCCACTGCTCTATATAAACAGTCCCCATCTGATGGTATTAAATAAACCTTTAACTTCCTTTCTCGTAACCTGGCGGACATTTCTTGGTTTTCTATATTTCTAGGGCCTAGTAGATTTTCTTGTTCCTGCAACATGATAGCCTTATCCCGATCTTTTTCTTGTTGTAACTTTTTGTTTCGTCGCTTTTGTGCCTTAGAGACCTTTTGTTTTGGTATCATTCCGTTGTCTGTTTCTTCTGTCTCATTTTCTTCAGGCTCAATGGACTCTCGACTTAAACCATTTTGTAACTCTTCATTTTCTTTTCTATGACGCTCTTCTAAATCTGCTTCTAATTTAACGATCTCTGCTGTAAGTTCTTTCTTTTTCGTTTTATCATTTTTTGCAGTTTTTTTTAAGGCCTGAATTTGAGCTTGCAGTTCCTTCTTTTCCTTTTTATGTCTTTGTTCTATAAGATTTATATCATCATCCACGATAATATTTGCCATTTTTATTGGTTTTGTTTTCACTTTTATGTAAAATTCTTATTTTTATTTTTTGAAATTAGATTTTGGGGTTATCTTGTTCTAAATCTGACATTCTCAAACACAGTAGTGGTTTGCACCGGAGCAGTGATCACCGGTGGAAACATCGGAGAAAAACCGGTTATTATTGAATCAAAACTCAAGTAATTTTATTTAAATAAAAAGAAGTTTGTTGATCAACATTGTTCATTATTTAATAAAATTTATTCAAATACAATATTATAATTACGGTTGCAAAATTACGTAATTTTACCGAAAAAGCTAGTAAAATACGGATATTTTACGGTAATTTATATATATTACGGTAAAATTACCGGCTACGTATGTATGCTGAAAAGTATAGCGGGGGGTGAGACGAGCGTGTAGTTGCAACATACTTACGTACTGCGAGTCGCGCGGCGCGACTCGCACCATGCGACGTTGCCGTTTAGTGCAGTTTGCCTTTATGTTTTGCGCTGTTGCCATTCCGACTGAACAGTGAGCATTCGGCAAGCCGATCGGCGATCAGTTGAATTGTTTTGACTGACTGCACTATACGTGCATTTAGTAAATTATGCCACGAAATCAAGCAAAAGTGTGGGTCACAATAGTTTTGTTAGTAAGAGTTAAATCGTATTTTACCCAATTTTATCGTAATTTACGTAATTTATTTATATTTTACGTAAAATATGGTAAATTACCGAATTTTACGAAAGTAATATTACCGCTTTACATCCCTAATTATAATTAAAGCTAAGTTTTTTAATTTTTAATAAATCTGAATGATTGTTTTTTTTAAACCTTGTTTTATTTAAAACCTTTATATGATACATTTAATATTATTTGTAGTTCACACAATATCGAATGCGCTTAAAATTTCATTGCATTATACTAGAACATTAACAGTTAAAAACATTTTAATTGATGCTAAACCTATGTTCGAGTTCATCGGAGATCTCCGGTGAATCTCCGGAGAATGGCAAATCACCGGTGATTTTCACCGGTGTTCGAAATTCTGCTCCGGTGCAAACCTCTAAAACACAGACTAGTGACTATGAGAGCATACGGCGTACCCACCTATTGTGTCTGTGACTCTGTCTGTTGCAACCGTAGACAGAGAAGTTGCAACAGCTTCCAAGTGTCAATGATGTGTCAATGTCAAATTCACAAATTGACAATTGTGGACGATCGGTTCACGAATTTCACGATAGGTTAATTATAATTTTAAGAAAGAATTTTTAATAGCATAGTCTAGAAAAGGGAGCGCACAATTACTATCAATTTAAATATAAATTTTAAACCATAAAATAAACTTAATATCATGAATCCATGTTCTGTGGCTGCTCCACAACAAGACACTGAAGGCGATGGCAGATGGAATAGCATTGTAAGTTTATAAACTTTCATCTAAATTCCAAATTACTTCGGTGTTTCAAAACTTTATACACTTTATAAATATACTATATCTATTCTGTATATATAAAAGAACAGAACTGAAAGAAAATTTAGCAATTTTACAAGTTAAACATTTTTTTTTATAAATTCAAACTACTTAAATTAATTCTTAATTAATTTACAGCATAATAGATTCCTTTCGGACGCCAAAGGAAAAGATGCGGACGTTATCTTCATTGGTGATTCCATATTACAAGCTCTAGAACACACTGAAGTGTGGAATCAATGGTTTGCACCACTGCATTGCCTTAATTTTAGCATTCACAAAGATCAAACTCAAAATGTTTTGTGGCGTATAAAAAATGGAGAACTTGACCATGTTGATGCAAGGGTAAGTACTAAGTAATACCAAATACTTTTTCTTGCCTTAGCCACATTCTGTTCTACCAGAAGCTGCTAGCTTTAACTTAAGTAGAGGCCAAGAATTAATGTAATTAATAATATAAATAGTTCAAGATGTGTGAATCGCTGGTATTGAATCAAAGTAAGGCTGAATTTGAATTGTTATTAAAAGATGCTGCACCTCTGCTGCAAATCAACACAGCTCTATTTGTTGGCACAGCCTTAGCACATGCAAATTGAAAATGTTTACTTTGGTGTTTATTTATAGTTTTTGCTGGAGATTAAATCCATGCTTAGTTATCCCCTAACTCTAAGAAACCTCTACTTTTCATTGGATAAAAATATCCTTTGTCATTCTCTAGGTGTTTAATACATATGTCATTGTATGTTTATGTTACTAAAAATGAAAAATCAAACCAAAAAATTTCAATTTCAATGAACAACTTTATTATTCATTTATGTAATCAAGTAGCTCAGCTTCAAAACAAGATCTTAAGGAATGTCAGGATGAAGGATTCTGATTATTGATGGCATCAAAGTGTAATAAGCTCTTATCTCATTTGACTAATTAACCAACATATTATGAAATTTTTACAGGTAATTGTTTTGCATGTGGGAACAAATAATGTTGAACACACACCCGAGCAAGTGTGCGAAGGCATCTTAGAAATAATCCACACAATCAGGGAGAAACATCCAAGCATTTATATTGTTTTACCTGTGAGTTTTTTCTTAGTTCTAGTTTAATATTTATCATAATCTAATTCTAATAAAATCTAATTTATAGCATGTACTCTTCTATAGTTAGCAAGGGTGTTTGCGAAGTCTGCAAGGGTTGTTACCGCAAGCTTCTTACAACGCATTCCGGCGCAGCTCGCCAGTTGGTTACGGGACACAGCTTTCAGCTATCGCATCGCGCGTGCGTGCCTTCTTCCCGCGCTTTTATGCTGTCTGTACTTTTTGGGTGTGCCCAGATTCAACTGAGTTCATCCTGACCAACTTGTCCCATTTACAAAACCAGGCTACTGCCCCACAGCCACAAATTTGTATTAATTAAGGGACTACACCGCTTTATTTGACAGTGAATATTATAAAAACCAAAATATTATTCTTGGTTTTGTGTTTATGAACCAACTAGCTGATGCCCGCGACTTTGTTCACGTGGATTGCGGGTTTTTTATTCCCGCGGGAACTCTTTAATTTTCCGGGATAAAAAGTAGCCTATGTGGTATTCCAAACTATAATCTAACTCTGTGCCAAATTTCAGCCAAATCGGTTCAGTCATTGCGATGTAATTGAGTAACAAACATCCAAACATCCACTCTTTCACATTTATAATATTAAGTAGGATATAGTAGGATCAAAGCTCCAATTAAATGTTTTCAATTTTCAACTAGATCTATAAAGGTTATCCGTTGTTTTTTTTTTTTCAGAGTCTACTCCCAAGAGGACAATATCCTAATGTGTTAAGAGAAAAAAATGCCAAAATCAATCAACTTTTGCGAGAAAAAGTTGCTTGCATGAACAAGGTAGAAATGGTTACAATAGATAAAGGTTTTATACAAAACGATGGAACAATTAGTCACCACGACATGCATGACTACCTCATACCAACCAACGCAGCATGCCGGAAGGCTTTCGAACCAGTTTATGATCTCTTACAGCAGATATTGTCTGAAGGTGAACCAGAAAAAGACTTGACACCCTCAGAGTAACAATAGTATGGACAAAGACACTCTGTTGCTTTTTATTGCGCAGCGCAGCAAGCTTATTGTGATTAAAATATAGGAGTACTTAAATTTAGCTTTTTTATCTTAGACTTAAGCGTCAAATATTTTATATTAATTTATTCGTTTTCCTGTTTTAATTTTACATTCCAAATTGATTATTTTATAAATTGGCTGTGTTAATTTGTTGTAAGGGCCACAAAATTATATTGCATGATTAATCATTACTAATTAAATTACTGGCACATATTTGTATAAGATCTAGTAGTGTTCATGAAATAATAATAGACTAAAATATTGTGATTATGAGAACTTTGTTATCATTTATGTATGTTCGAGTTCATTACTCTCAAAGGAAAATAAGTCTGTATGTGTTATAAACACATCAAGATCTCATGGTCACAAGACTAAGGTATCCTTAATTGTGTAGTCTCAATAATTTATTGTATGTAAAGTCAAGGTTCTTTCTATATTAAAACAAGAGTGATATTATATCAAAGTAAATACATAAATTCAAAATTACTTTAAATCCCTTGTTTTGATATGTTATGGACTCCTGACTGCAGTCCTCTAATACTCTAGTAATAATAATAGCCTTGTAGGCTCTCATTTAAATATATTTAAATAAGTCCTTTTTGGAAGTTGGTTAAAAATTAGTCTTATGTAAGTAATTTTCAAATATTTTTTACAATGTTGGTCTGAAATGAAACCTGTTGTGTTCTACAAAAAACAATGATTGAATGAAAAAGCATTTTATTAATTGAAAAATATTATTACATGCATGTGACTTAAGTAATTCATTAACGCAAGGCATAATTAACATTAAAATCTAACTTAAATCTTAAGTATTGTAAACTATTTCATATTATGAGTGATCAAAGGGTCATTTAAAAAGTAATCCCACTGCAGTACTTAATAGGTGTTATTATTTTTGTACATACTTATGAAAAAACCTAAAGTTCCAGTGAATCTATTTTTTATAGTTTTCAGTTTGTGAGTGAAATGATTGTGCCAGTGCTTTAGTAAAATGTAAAACACATGTTGAATTTTGACGTGACTGATCAGTTTTGGGATATAAAAAAAGATGAGTTATTATTTTTATATCGTTTACATGTCTTGTAGTGCATTTGTAGCTTACCAAAGATTTCTTCACTTTCTGAACCAAAGTTATACAATCTGGATATCAAAATAATAGGTGATATACTTAATTAAGAAATCTTCTGTCTTAATAGTTATAAGTTGAAGCATTTGCATTTATTTAGAGATGAATTGGAACAGGAATACATTTGATCAAAACAAGCATAGAGTAAGGGATACCCTTCTAAAGAAATCTAGATACCTACTTAGGAATTAAGATTTTAGTTGCAAGTTATTGTCAGCTTTCACAATTACAATTTCTATCTTCAGTTAAACAAACTATTTGAAAGCATGTTGAAATTGTAACTTAATACTACTTGGAAGTTTCAGGGTCACCTTTAATAATAAGAAAAATCTTAATTTTTACTGAATTGTAAACTATTTATCCTATGGATATTAACAGCAATTATTTTATGGTACCATTATAATATTATTATACTCAAGATGCCAAAACATGCTTGAATCTCATATGTGATTATTTATTTGCATGAATGAATAAGCTTGAAAGTAAAAATGCATCTTTTATGAAATTACTTTTATTTTTGTCTGTAGAATCCCAACCGTGACATTGCATCTGCCTGTATCAACTCATATTTTGTGTATTGAGTATTTTATTATCTATTTTGAATGAGGTCATATATTCTCCTTTCCACATCGGTTTTGCTTTCATATATAAGTAGGTACCTACAGAGATAGTCATTTTCAAGAGATTCTAGTTGATGCAGACAAATGTGAATTCAACTTCAATCAGGGTTCAATATTTTTATTACCTACTAGCTGATACTTTGTATATGTGGATTGAGGTTTTTTTTTGGAGTCCCGCAGGAACTCTTATTTATTAATAAAACTACGAAAAGAGATTTCTATTTTAGTTTATTATTTGCATTTAGCTATCAATAAATTAATTCCAACTATGCTAATATGTATTGTATACATATACACTACCAAATAAATTAATATTTATTTAACAGTCTTCTGTAATACAAACTTAAAGGTAACATAGGACTACCTACTTTTAATGATTCATCAAAAACATTAAAGTTCTTCTGCTGTAGTTTCGCCAAATATTTATCCACTGCAGTAGCTGGCAAAAATAGCTGATTACATATTATGGGTACATCAATTTTTCTTGCCTGAAATTAAGAAGATATTTTGAAAATAACAGTAAAATAACACAATAATGACAGCATGAATCTCTTAGATAGATATTCAAATACACATTTTTTTAAATTCATATTTTATAGTACTTTTGCTTTCTATGCTTACAAATATTGTTGATATTGGATAGAATCAGGCGTTACTTTGCGGAAGTTCATGATTAACAAAAAATGTTAGAATTATTTTGCTGTAATCCGCTAACAGAAAAAATCTGTATGGTCAAACATGCAATTATAAGCTAAGCACCGCTTACCTCCCCAACCAAGCAATAAAGCAAAGTTCCCAAGCAAGCAATGCCACCACCACACGAGACTTTTATACTACTCTCGACGCACGTTTCGCCCCGACACCGGAGCATCCTCAGGAGATATCGACTTTACAAAGCTGACTAGACAATACAGCTTTGTAAAGTCGATATCTCCTGAGGATGCTCCGGTGTCGGGGCGAAACGTGCGTCGAGAGTAGTATAAAAGTCTCGTGTGGTGGTGCATGTGAGTGGTGGTGGCATTGCTTGCTTGGGAACTTTGCTTTATTGCTTGGTTGGGGAGGTAAGCGGTGCTTAGCTTATAATTGCATGTTTGACCATACAGATTTTTTCTGTTAGCGGATTACAGCAAAATAATTCTAACATTTTTTGTTAATATTGTTGATGTAAGCTATAAATATTGTTGTACTCATCACTATGTACCTAAGTTTTTATTGAATGGCTATCTTACCTTTTCTAAATGACTGTTAGCTCTACTGGCTATTTCAAATATAACATTCCTCATATTCTCATTATCAGTCCCTCTAAGAACTGACTGTTGACTGACTTGATACTTCATCAACACCTCCATCGGCAAACATATTGTTTTGTGATAATTTGATACATGGACAGATCTGAAATATTATAAACACTTGATGCTAAAATTGATTTATGATTGTATGCTACAGTTTATTGAGCTAGTATAGGCTAGTTGCTGAGAACCCTGCCCAGTTTTAATAGTACTTAACCCAATGCCAACTCAATTGCTGGGTGTTCCCAATCTCCTTTAGGCCTCCTCTTGAATGAGAAGGGTTTAGGCCATAGACCTCATGAACCCCGAAAAGCCAAGAGAAAAAAGGCCAAAATCTGAACCACTAGGCTTTCACTATTAATTTAATACATGATCAAATCAGAAATTAGATTTGTAGAACAAAGTATCACCAACAATGAGTTGCATGGCTAAAGTGTTTAGGCCGAGTTGCAATACTGAGGTTGAAGTAGAAAGAGGGAGGGGAACTATCCACAAACCAGTGCTTCCAGTCCCTTGTCTTTATGTGAATGTATGTATATTTTTTCCATTACAACACACATTTAAGGGATTTGAATGTACTCTCCCAGGTCACTTCTCATCTTCTAAAAAAATTGAATCAAACTGAAGCTTCATAAGAAACTAACCTTAGTATGTTAACTATTCCTTGAGCCTTCCCCAAATGAGATGCAGCATGATCAGCGTGCACATTGGCGACTCCAGCAATGCAAAGCAATAGGTAGTATATTGTAGAGACAGTATTTTCAGTATATGTCTCTACATCTTCTAGCGATTTGAAATATTTAGTCTTGAGTAACCCAGTCCGTGATGAGATTAATCTTTCAATATAGCGCCTTGGAAGTTTATAAGCTGAACATACCTGTAAATAATACTAACTATAACTCTAAATGCAATAGTCTCTGTCTTTCTATTAATCTTTAAAGCTCAACAGTAAATTTAATCTTGACAAAATAGCTTGCATCCCTGAAAATTAAAATAATTCCCATAATTTTTTTTTAAAGTAATAAGTGTAAACTAAAGTATTAAGAAAAAATATGAACCTTATTCAATTCTATAGTTACAGGATTAGCTGGTATATTTGCATTTTGTGGATCATAAATAGCACCCACAGCATCTTGCCAGAATTGCAACCTCAGTGCTGCAGTCTGGGGATCCGTAGTGTGGTCCTGAACCCTTGCTATTTCTGCATTGAAGGCTCTTACTACCAATGCCGGAGATCTCAGAGCCTTTGTCAAGAGGAGAGTAGCCAAATAGTTCTCATAATCATGCTGTCTACCTGCAACAACATTCAAGTACGAGAAGAGTTTCTTATTTGTTTTTCTACTTATATTTAAGAAATTAATATGAAAAGCAGTATAGTGGGTAACGCAAATTATTTAAATGTATCATAATGCATTTTCTAGTAATATTAATGAATATAAAAGCATTTATCTAACAATCTTACAAAGATTAAATAAGTTGTACAAAATACAGAATGGCAGATACCTTACAATGTTTGCACAGTAATTTATAGAATTTTTACTCGAAGGCGAAGATAACTGCTGCGTCAATAATCTCCTTAATGGGCTATTGGTAATAGAACTATATTTGAAACGCGAAATCATGTTTGAATTAAGTTTTAATAGGTATCCTTGTTCCAATATTAGTAAAATATATAACCTATATTATTATTGAGACGCTGATGAACGTTAGGTAGGTATTATTCATGAAATCATTCTATTCATATTTACATAGGTAACTTTAAAGACTTTCTTAAATATTTCCTAAAAACTAAACTAATATAAAAGAGAATTTCAATTTTCAGTTTTCATTTTCACCTTGATCACCTCACAGAACACTAATACTCCTAACGGAGAAGAATGCAAACTCCATAGTAAAAAACACGAGACAGTTCACACTAGCGCCATCTAGAATTAGCCCTCGGCAACTCTTACGGCGGGAGAATTCAAATATGGAAATATACCTACATATTCAAATTAATTTCCTAGATAAGATATTTTGACTCGAAAGAAAACTTGATACCTACCTATTTTTGAATAGGTATCAAGTTTTCTTTCGAGTCAAAATACCTTATCTTTATGCTTTTACTTAGGATTTAAAAAAAAACCTTTTTTTTTGTTCTAACTTCACATTTATTTATGTGTAATGATGTTTTTTCTTTCGAGTGCAGTGGCTGACACTTCTTTCACAGCATTCTGATGTCGCATTCTATATTCACTGTATAATTTCTCCTGCAGAGACAATGAAGAGTAGTCTTGTTCAGGTAAAATGTACTGAGCCCATAGTTCACATCTGAAATGAAACAAGTTTTAACTTTAGTACTACAACTATATACCATCAAATCAGAAATGAGAAGATCCGTAGAACCAAAGTCGCCGCAGGAGCCGCTGATTCAGGCGGCGCAAAATCGAAGTGGACCAAAGTGTGAAAGTCCATGCAAGAGACCTTTGTGCAGCAGTAGATGTCTATCAGTTGATAAAGATATAAAAGAAAGCATTTTTACTACCCTATTGGTAACTTATACACTTTCTATAGAATGTGCTATTGTGCTAGTTAATAGTTTTTTCCTAATAGAATCTGTAATGTGTGGGACATAGTTGGTACAATGTTACTATACAACTTAGTTCATAAGAAAACTATAGATGCAAATCTTTATCCTTTTGATATTATTACCTACTCTAAACTCTAAATATCAAAAGATATTTGTTTTGTAAAAGGATAATATAAGAATGAGTTTTAACATAGTTAGGTTAGGTTAGGTTAGGCAGGCATGCTAGAACTTAGGTAGAAATACTTACCACAAAAGATTTCATACAGCAGGTTAAGGAAATCGAAACAATTTTATGTTGTCTTCAGCCGGCAAGCAGCTACATTTAAAACATTTTGTCCTGATTTCTTTTTCAGCCATTTTATAAAAAAAACAAACACTAGACTTGTCCGTATTAAACAAAGTCAATACTTTGAATACGAATAGCACTGCACTTTTAAACACATTTAAACGTGATTACATACTCATTGATATAAATAATTCGACGCAAAAGTATAAAGAAATGCAAGAAATTAATAATTATTAATTGTTGCGCAACAATAAGACGCCATGTTGAAAACAAAAATAAAAGTCATAGACTAGGGAGAAACTAGAGTACTCATATGGTATCGATACTTCTTATTCGATACTAACTAGGAATAGAATAGATACGTAATAGAATCTGTAACCTAAATACTCGTTTACCAATGTAGTTAGGTACACGGTACCTAGGAAAGGTTTTTGTTATTCTTATTAATGTCACGTAGGTACCTGATGTTATTTATGTAGTTAGAATGTTAATTATTATTATATAGTAAAGTTAGCTACTTACAAATTAATAAAAAATAAAACAAGAGTTTCATAGGTCACATTTAGCTTTGGTACCTATTTAAGTTGTATAATACATAACATATTAGTAACATATTTGTTTTGGTGGGTACCTACCATAACTAAATAATATTATGTATAAGTATATAACTAAGTTAGAGGAACAATTTGGTGACGTAAACAACAGGGTACTCATACATTATTTTTGGTAATACATGGGTATACAACGTATACAATAATAAATAATGGAGATTAAGCAAATTGCTTAGTAGTATTAAAATAATTATAACCAACCAAGAGCTAAGGAAATAATTTTGTAAGGATCGTACTATAAAGTCATATATTATTTCAGGTTTGATACACATGTACCTACCTACTTAAAAGAGATTTCATAAACTCACCAACATTTTTAGGTTAAAGTACCAATGCAGGCATTGTAAAATAAAATAGTTTTCTGATCTAAGTACATACCTACTATTAAGTAGGTACCTAGGTTTATTTGAAATGCCATTTGTTCAAAAATAGACTAATAGGCACATTCATATTTAAAAGAAGCAACCTAAGTAACCTACGTAAGCGTAGTGCGAAGGGATAAGAGTTAAGCGATAGAAACAGAGACAAATTCTAGATAAATATGACGGTAGGTAATTAGCGCTGTGTCGACCTGAATTGCACTTTATTGTACGGTATCAAGAGTCGCTGTTTATTTAAATGATTTTGCGGAGTTAATCTTTTGTAACTTTAGTACTATTAGGTTTTCTCTGATATAGTATCGAAGGTGGTATCGATACTTTCATTCGATATAGTGTCAGTACTACTATCGAAGGAAGAGTGGTATCGTTTTCACCCCTAGCTATGACGCATTAGAAAAGTTAGTGTTGCAATGCTCAAAAATTGAACAACATTATTGGAATGTTTAGGCAATGGCAATTTGCGCCCCCGTAGGTATAAAATTCGCCTCATACAACCTATTCAAATCAACCAATAACCATAGATAACAGATTTGAGACATTTTGAGATTTCAGTACCTACCTACTTCATTCTGTATACTCTATGGTTACTGACCTCTATCTTTAATATATGATTAAAACTGGACATGCTGTTGTGATTTCTTTTTTGGACCTACCTACTCGATTGCCACCATCTTGGTGTTGTAAACTTGATAGGTAGATAGATATAGATATGAATGTCTCTCGAACTAATAATATTGCTAATGGCGCACCAACCTCTGTAATTAATATAGTACCTACCTACCTACATGATTTCATAACCAACCTCTTTATTTAATCTATGAAATTGGTGCACCATTTGCAATATTATTAGTGCCAGAGACATTCGTATGTCAAATGGGGCGCTTTAAATTGATCCATTTAAGTTGTCATTTGTATAATAGTAAGTCAGCAATAGATAGAGGTCAGTGGGCCAACCCTGCCGATACCATAGCGTTATTGATCTGTGGCTTGTCTGGGGCAAATCCGGAATGGCGGGAAGGCGAGAACTGGCGGGAATTGGAATAAGTATTTTGCTCAAATAAATTTATTTTACATTTAACCAATTAAGTATTAACTATAAGAAGTAGTAGCATAATTAATTAATTATTATCCTAGCATGATTATAAAGTCGGTAAACTTATATTTCACTAGCGGACGCCCGCGACTTTGTCCGCGTTCCTAAATCCCCACTTTAGGTGGGCAGAAACCCTGCAGCATCAGGATTGAGGAGTTGGGTCCTGGAATTCAACGATTTAGTCTTTACTTGGTACCTACAATAACTATTCATAATCGACAGTTCCTAAATCCCCACAGTTTAGGAGGGAAGTACCCCTGCAGCATCAGGATTGAAGAGTTGGAACCCGACTTTTCTATGGGAGCATCTTGCAAAGTTTTTGTTTCAATTAAAAAAAGATTCACGCAAATCGGTTAAGAAATCACGTAGATATCGATATACAGAGGTAGAAAAACACAACTCCTCCTCCTTTTTTCGAAAGTCGGTTAAAAAAGTAGCCTATAACTCGGTAGATAGCTGATATTATCGGGCATACCCAGATAATATCAGCTATCTACCAGTGAAAGTCCCCTCAAAATCGGTCCAGACGTTCCCGAGATTAGCGGCAACAAACAAACAGACAGACAGACAACAATTTTAAAAATTGTTTTCTTGTCATAAGTCCCGTATTTACTTTCGTATGCAGTTAGTAAAAAGCTGTTCTTTTGATATTACAAACAGACACTTCAATTTTATTTATTTGTATAGAAGAGTAATATAGTAAGACGCATCACAGAGGGCATTAAATAAAGTGGAACTGAGGCGCATAAAACATTGAAAACGGAATTTATTTACTGTAGTAGTACTAGGTCTACCTATACATTTAAAGTGGTCGACGTCGAAGACTGAAGTTGTTAATGCCTACTTGTTGCGTATAATTGAATGAATTACTTATTCATGTTTTGTTGTCAAAACAATAATATTTACTTACTTATTCTTGTTTATGTTTACAAAACTTGATAATGATTACCGCTAGACCATTTTTATCAGCTGCACAATAATATAGGTAAGTAGGTAGGTACCTACGTGAAAAGTAATTTTTTCGGTACCTATATATACCTAGGCTCGGAAATTATTATTTCTTTGTTCGCAGTGACTACCTAGAATTAGAGTTGTAGGTGAAAAATACTACAAAGACTCCACATGACCTCAAAATATATGTCACTGTCCAAAAACAATCCACAACTAACTAGTCCATAACAAATAAACTATACCTATAAGATAGGAAAATAATATTGTAGACAGGTGTTTCGTCCATAGCCATCGACATACCTACCAATATTATTGTATGTTCCTTTTTTGTATTTTGCAATACAAGATAGCTTTTAATCTTTAACAAGAAACACGGATATTTTCTCTTCCTATCAGACATATTTTTTAACAAAAACTTGATTTGGTACTAATTTTCGCTACGAACTCAAGCCTCGCACTAATCTCGCATCAAAATTTTTCCTTTAAAATCATGTTTTTTGTTTTGAAATAAGAAACCTCTTTACCTCGTTAGGAGAAAACAATTTTAGTACTGGTACAATGGTATAATAAATAATAAATACTCGCAGCTGGGGGAGGTTACGAAAATGGTTAAGTACACGTTAAGTATAAAAAACTATGAGTGACGGAAGCAAGTAAGTAATTTTAATGGAAGTTGCGTCATAAATCTTTTTCTCCTCGCGAATGAACTGCTAATAACTACGTCCCAAAACTAAGCAATTAAACTTTCTTTAATCCAACTAATCCTACTAATATTATAAATGTGAAAGTGTGGATGTTTGGATGTTTGTTACTCAATCACGCAAAAACGGCTGAACGGATTTGGATGAAATTTGGCATGCATATAGCCTTTGACATGGAAAAGAACATAGGCTACTTTTTATCCCGGGAAATAAGAGTGTTCCCGCGGGAATAAAAAACCTTAATCCACGCGGACGAAGTCGCGGGTATCAGCTAGTTCATTATAAATATTTATCTAAATATATAAAAGGCAAAGGTGACTGACTGACTGACTGACTGACTGACTGACTGATCTATCAACGCACAGCTCTAACCACTGGACCGATCGAGATGAAATTTGGCATACAGGTAGCTATTAGGACTTAGGCATCCGCTAAGAAAGAATTTTTAAAAATTTCAACCCCAAGAGGGTTAAATAGGGGTTTAAAAAATCGAACCTAACGTGAGCGAAGCCGCGGGTTAAAGCTAGTCTGCTATAAAAGCCATACTTCATTATTTGTTTTTCTGATGTTACCAAATGATTGAATGTGATTACCAAAATCACCTGGTGGTTTGGTGGACCTTTATTTTTTATCCGATCATCATATCCTCTGCAACATGGTTGCCTGGCAGAGATCGCTTCTCGGCGATAAGGCTGCCATTTGTACCTACTCTTATGTAATTTTATTTTTAAGTGTAACTATGCATTTCATATCATTGTATAAATTCGAAGCTTCAATAGTTCAACGGTTAAGAAGCTGGACTGAAATCGGGGTCGACGGTTCAACCCCCACCCATTGCACTATTATGCTGCCAACTCCTAACTTAACGCCTTAAATTGGAAGGAAAAGGGAAATATTAGTGATGTTAAACATGATAAAATATATTCTTTAAAGAAAAATTTTAATACTTGTGTTGTTTCATATTTATTGCATAAGTGTCGCAGTTAGCAAGGGTGGAATATTTAAATAACAGGCTACACTGTCGTCATCTCATATACATTTTCAAACCAGTTCCGCCGCTTGGAAGCTAGTATCCGTCAAATGTAGTATTGATACAAAAGTGAGGTGAATCGAAAGGTAGGCACTATTCTTAATTCAAGTGTTGACGCTGATTTCAATATAACGCCAGTTTTGTGCTGATGTCGCGACGTATTCGTAGCAAGCGAGAGTGGGAGGTGCGTGCTTCTAACTTGGCCCGCAAAACCAGCAATCCTATCCGGCGAATTGTCGAGAACCTGCAAGTAGAACCTAATCCTGACAAGGAACTTATTGCTCTTTCCATAGGTAAGCTCTTACAACGTGACTATGGCCTACTGCGCAGAGTCCAATTTTTTTGATTAAAACTAAGAAATACCGATAACGAAATTAACAAAAAAGATAATTCGTGTAAAATATATTAAGTAAGTATAGAACATTGAAACGAAAGGAATTCTCAAAAACAGGATGTTTTCACTGTTTAATAGAATAACTTAGGAAAAACGGGTTTTACTGTGATTTTATACATACTATTAACTTTTTTTAATGTGATAAGGAGCTTTGTGACAGTTTCAACAATCTGGCAGTTTGAAACTATCGTTGTCCAAAATATTGTCCTATTTTAATCAAAACCTAACGATATGGGTTGATAGAGGATACAAATTTAATGCAAAATCTAGCATTAACTATACGACTTTAAATACAATTAGAAAAAAGTATGATATAATAATACAACCTCTTTACGTATTGAAAACGATAAAATATGTGGGCAGACGATTAAACGAACCTTTTACATAGAGCTAAAATAGGTGGTTAACTAAATGTACGGACTGAAAACAATACAACAAATAACATAACAAAAAAACAAATGTAGCCTATGATACTCCTTGTATAAACCTCTACCTGCCTGTAAAAATTTTCTCATAATCGGTTTAGCCTTTCCGAAGATAAGGCCGTATAAACAAAAATTTTAAAAACATGTTAGATGTTTGCTATCGTTCAAATCATAGGAGCTTTATTTAGGGAGTTACATATTTCGAAATCACATGGACAGACAGTTTTGAGAAGCAACTTTGAACTAGGCCACACGGGATTTCTAAAAACCTTCTTCCACGCGGACGAAGTCATGGGCAAAAGCTACTTTATTTGTATCCTACTAATATTATAATTTGTTTTATAGTTTGGATGTATGGATGGATGGATGGATGAATGTTTGTTACTCAATTACGCCGCTTTGACTGAAATTTGGCACAGAAATAGATTATAGTCTGGAACAATACATAATGCTACATTTAACCCGGAAAATAAGAGAGCTCCGCGAGAATTAAAAACACAACCACGCAGACGAAGCCGCGGGCATAATCTAGTAGATAATATAATTTTTATGGAAAGTATTTAGGTTAGGAGTTACTTTAAGTCAAGGTTAACGAGATCTATATATTCGGTGGATACCTATTACTTAAGTAATAAATAAAACTAAGAAAATCGATTAATGCAAATGCTATAAATTGTATGATCGCAGTTTGAGGAGATGCTACTAATCCTCCTGAATTGTTTGTACAGGTGACCCAACAATCTTCGGGAACCTCAACCCTCCGGACCAATTATTACAAGCTGTTCGAGAAAGCATTGAGTTGCATAAAAGTAGAGGCTACGCTCCATCTAAAGGTCACTATGAAGCCAGAGTTGCAGTGGCTAAGTACAGTGCCCATCAGGGCGAAGTTAGTCCCGAAGACGTAATATTAACCAGTGGCTGCTCCCATGCCATAGAAATGGTTATCACGGCGATCGCAGATTGTGGTCAAAATATACTCGTCCCTCGACCAGGATTCTCCATATACCAAACATTGTCAGAAGGTTTTGGAATAAAAACGAAATATTACAATTTGTTGGTATGTTGGGAAATCATCTAATTATATATACTTTGGCGCAACCTGTAGCTTTCTAAATTTTTCTTACACATGCAAAGCACCATAATATACCGACTGTTTTATGGACGTTAGATTCAAGTTTTTAAGATTAAGATTGTGGAACATTTTTGTATATTAACGTATCCAGGTACATCAATATGTATATTTCTTACTAAGTACCGCGTACGCGTGGAGTTAGGTTTTAAAAATCCTGCGGGAACCTTCGGGATAAAACCTATGCCACTCTCAAAGTCCTCCAACCAAAATGGATATAGATCCGTCAATGATATCCGTGCAAAAATTCACGCCGATCCGTGCTTCGTTGCTACGTAATCGTAGGATATTATTGTTTATGAGCAGCGAATGAATTTTATGAGTAAGGCTAGTAAGGAAATTATTTTTCAATATAAATTAATATAAGCGATCAGGTCAAAAATTTTTTGTCTGAAGGGATTCCGTACTTAAACTAACCTTTACAACACGTCTTATTGAATCCTCTTACAACCTGGAGGCTCATTAAATTTACATTTATGCATATTTGCAAACAAGAAATAGACTACCGTAAACTTAACAAAGCGTTAGCTTTTCGATATGTTATTAGTTAAGTAATTCTTTAAGATTTGCACACAAGAAAATAGTTTATAGGTAGATAGCACAGGTGATTTGAAATAGTTTTGCGTGAATTTGTTAAATATAGGATTTTTGGCACTAAACTCTATATAATTTAATTTAAATGTCCATAAACGAGTTTCTAGAAGCATAACAAGTTTCTGTTTTATTGTGGGTATTATTTGCATATTTGCGCCGCATTCTCCTTACAAATCCTGTACTGTTTGCTTATGTTTTATTAATAATTTTTCATTTACATCTATTACTTTACAGCCAAACGAACATTGGAAAATAGATCTTGATGATTTGGAAAACCAGATAGATGATGATACTGTTGCCATAGTAGTAAATAACCCGTCAAATCCGTGTGGTTCAGTGTATGACAAGGAACATTTATATGAAATTTTAGACATAGCCTCCAGAAACAGAGTCCCCATTATAGCCGATGAAATATATGAGCACTTCGTCTTCTCCGACCGTAAATTCATACCTATATCTTCTATATCCAAAGATGTTCCTGTACTTACATGCAGCGGACTTACAAAGCGATTCTTAGTTCCTGGATGGCGAATGGGTTGGGTGATTATTCATGACCGAAATAATGTTCTGGGGAAGGAAATTCGGCAAGCTTTATCTAATTTGTCTATGAGAATTCTTGGACCCAGCGCGTTGATACAGACGGCATTACCGGACATTCTAGAATATACGCCGCAAAGTTTCTTTGACGAAGTGTTGTTGTTTATCGAGGTGAGTAGCATGTTTCCTGTAATAGCTGTGTCGTAAGATGCATGTTGTTGTTGTTTCCTTGAAAGTAGATAATATTAGGTATCATATTTACTGCGAATCAATATTAATAGAAGCCTTAACAATTTAGAAGAAATACTTAATATTTTGTTATTCAGTAAAATAATTTGTTTTACATAATTCCGGCAATATCAGCGTGCGCAATTCAAATCTGCGAATACCTATTAAAAAATTTCCAACAATTATTTATTTTTTCCAATACGCGATTGAGTGCTTAGGTAAATAGGTACCCCATATGACTGTACTAATTAGGTATAAATCTCTAAAATCTATGTTAATAAATCTTAATAAATTCCGCTTCTTATCCCTAAAAATATGATAAAAGCTGTGTCGGGAATAAGACTATGTAGTTACCCCAAAATTTTTATTATATTGTACTACCCTCAGATTGACACTGGTAATATGCATTGTGCTAGTATGGCAAAGAGAAAAGTCATTACAGAAAAGAAAGAAAAGATCACCCTCTCTCTTCCGCATGTGCCTGTTATGTGGCCGTTTCACATTGGTGGCTTTGAATGCCGATTGACAAATCAAATTACAATTTTCAATGTCAGTATAGTAGAGGTCGTATAATTTATGTTAATCGCGTTATGGTGATCTCTTAGAATCTATCGTACCTAGATCACATGCAATTAGAATACTCGGCTGAGTTTGTTATTATTCTGAATACTATTTGAAACCCTCTAGCTTTAGATAACTTCCTCTAACCTCATAACTACTTTACTTTTCAGCATAAAATACCATCCTCTTAAAATTGTTATTTTTTCCCAGACACAAGCTAAACTAGCATATAAAGAATTACGGACCGCACCCGGATTGCGGCCGATTGAACCCCAAGGAGCTATGTATATGATGATAGGCATACAAATGCCATTATTTCCCGAGTTTAAGGATGAATGCCAGTTTGTGGAAAGCCTTGTTACTGAACAATCTGTTTTTTGTTTGCCAGGACAGGTAAGTTAGGTACCTTAATTAACTTTGTTCAACAGAGATGTATAACAATTAAGTTTTGTGTTGAAATAATAGTCTTCCTAACAGAGGCGTAACTATACCGTTTGAGGCCCGTGGCAAATTCATAAGACGGGGCCCTCTCTCCCCCAATAGCTCAACCAATGAGATAATATTTTTTTGCTTTATATTAAATCACTAGGTGAAGTAGGTACATACAAACGCGAATACAATTACTTGATTTTCTAATAACCTTTAATTCAGAGCGTATTGAACTGTATGTCACAATTTTTGTATTAGTACCAAATTTCAAAGATTATAATTCCTTTTTTCGGACTTTTTGTTCAGCAAAAGTGTTGATGACATAAGAACCAAAAATGACATTATCGCGAGCGAAGCGAGCGCGAAATTTTTTACGATTGTATTCTGCCACTACTCCACTAGTCCATATTCTTGATGCTTGACTACCTGCAATACCAATCCACAACCGATGGTTTCTAAATCGTCACTATTATTAGTATTAACGGCTGCACCGCGCAGTTATGTATTCCATACTTGTTACTCCGAAAATGTTGCGAGCGAAGCGAGCGCGTAATTTTTTATGATTGCATTGCGGCACTTAGTAGTCCATTCTTGGCACCTACAACAGCAAATTAGCAACGTAAAAGCGACAAAATTCGCGAGCAAAGCGAGCGCGAAATTTATGATTGCATTACGGCACTTAGTAGTCCATTCTTGGCACCTACAATAGCAACGTAAAAGCGACACTTTCGCGAGCAAAGCGAGCGTGAAATTTTTTATGATTGCATTACGGCACTTAGTAGTCCATTCTTGGCATTTACAATAGCAACTTAAAAGCGACATTTTCGCGAGCGAAGCGAGCGCTAAAATTTTTATGATTACATTACGGCACTTAGTAGTCCACACATGGCACCTACAATAGAAACGTAAAAGCGACATTTTCGAGAGCGAAGCGACCGCTAAAATTTTTATGATTACATTACGGCACTTAGTAGTCCACACTTGGCACCTACAATAGAAACGTAAAAGCGACATTTTCGAGAGCGAAGTGAGCGCGAAATTTTTTATGATTGCATTACGGCACTTAGTGGTCCATACTTGGCACCTACAATAGCAACGTAAAAGTGACGTTTTCACGAGCGAAGCGAGCGCGAATTTTTTTATTTTGCACTACGCCATATTTAGTTCTGTACTTGACCCTGCGCTTGTATGCGCCGCACACCTGGCATCGTAGGTAAATTCGGCTCTACCAACTATTTAGTTATTGTTTGGGGTACCTATATTCAGTAATTAATTAGATATTTTATAAAATTTTAAAATATGTGTTTATGGACCTAATGACATTCGGTACATACTTATACAAATATGTATCTTTTTCATTTCTGTAAGTCATAAATAAAAATTTTGGCCCCTTTACCGCCCCTAAAATCTGCTGCCCTAGGCTCCAGTCAACTCAGCCTTTTGGTAAATCCGACACTGTGCGAAACCTTTCTTGTCCAAAAGAATTTAGTTTATATCAATTTTAATTTTGAAAATGATCGCTCAGCACTAGCCGTAATCACAGGAATGTTAGGATCATCTTGTGCTTCTGGCCCTCTCTGATCGGGGGCCCCTTCCAGCTGGGGCCCGTGGCATTTTGCCGTCATGCCACCCTATAGTTACGCCTCTGCTTCCTAACCACTCTCTTTTTGACGAGTATCTACACTACCTACCCAGTTGATTGTGAAAAGTATAGGTTTACCACTGTAAAACCCACTGGTTTACAGGGTAGAAGCAATAAGTGTGCTCAGGCCATTATTTTCTCAATATTCCTACCTAATAACCAACATACCCACTCTTCTATTGAGAAAGTCACGAATAAGAATAGGTACCTAACTAAGTATTCCGTGGAAAAGTATCTAATAGCCTACGCACAATAATTACGTTTCCACTCTCTGAACCTATTTATTTTATTAAAAAGTAGGTAAATTCGCTTATTAACTTAGAATATTTACTCCTTGAGTAATTAATCTAAGGTTTTATATGATTTCTAAAATTTTTTTTTGATTTGTAGTGTTTCGAATATCCCAACTACATGCGAATTGTATTAACCGTACCAGAAGAGAAACTCAGAGAGGCGTGTCAGAGGATCACAATATTTTGCAAGGAGCATGTAATAGGCGAAAAAAGAAAAGAAATAGAAAACAACGAAATTGAAAATGAAGTAAAAGTTATATGTGACGATTTAAACAATATCGCCTGACATAAAATAAAATAAGGTGCCTACCGTAATAGATAAATCATTAACTTTTACCTACACAAGCAACAGCATTGTTAGAGAAATATTGCCGCTTTAAAGTTTGGACTATTTGATCATAATCATTCTATCCTAAAGATCTCGTTGTTTAAAATTATGAGGAGAATTGGAAATAAAACGTTAAAAACGATCAGTTTATGGTCATTAACAATAAAATTAACACGGTGATATTTCGTGTGTGGGCCAAAAAAATTGTACTTAACATAAGTAATAACATTTGGAAAGAGAAAATAAATAACAATAAGTAGGTATGTACTATGTACTCATAATATTATAATTATTGTGGTTGTGATTGCAGTTACTATTTTGTTTAAGCTACGTATAGCCATTAGGCTATATTATTATTATTTTTACTTGCCTTACCTACCCAATTTGTTTGTAAAAAAATAATTATTATAGCCTCATACTTAATTTAACACAGGCAATCTGAAACGAAAATTTGAAATGGTCACTAGATACCGAGGGTAGAGAGATGTAAAAGTTACAGAAATCGCTCATTTGCGACAAGGGTGACATAACTCAAAGTTCACCGATTTTAGTGTCGAACATTTATACTTTTTGCTACAAAAACAACATTACGTGTTTGTGACTTAATGCTCTGTCGCTTTGTTGGCCGCTGTGTTGTTTCGAGACCGCAGCATCCACAAAACATTACTCTCTAACGAGAGAATTCTCTCATCATCAATTTTGAATTATGTCACTCTTGTCGCAAATGAGCGAAATGTGTAGGCCTTTGTGTAGGCTATGTGTAGGGTACGTTCCTTGGATAATGTAAAATAATGACTTTACAAAATTAAAGAACTTGGAAGCCTACAAATTGATAGGTTTAGGTAGGTAACTACTTATTTATTTCTATCTGTAATCGTTTATACGAACGACCTGCAAAAATTCGTCTAATTTTTCTACTTACTTACTACTGGTAATTATTATTTATTGGTCTGTGAATTATAATTGTTATTATTAATTTAAGTATTTTATTTCATCATCGGTACCTATGACATTATCTAACTTTTTCAACTAGCTTCAGTGTTCCAATCGAAGAAATAAATAAACAAGAACGCTATCAACATCGCGTTACAATTCGATGGCTGCCAAATCTGAATCTTTTACTGACTAACTAACTTACTGGTTTCTTTGGTGTAAACCAAAGATTAATTATTTGTTGTTTATTGTTTAATGATTTTGACTTCATAATAACCATCGTCAACGTCATCATCATCATTAGCAACCCATCAACGACTCACTGTCACTACTCACTACTGAGCACGTGTCTCTTCTCAGAGAAGGGTTTTTACAAACGGGTAGTTCATACTTCTTACATTTCATGCAGTTGCATGTATTCGCCTTCAAATAGGAAAAAAACTACATCGAAATCGGACCATTCGTTAGGGAGCTATGGGAAAGAAAAGTGTTTTTCAGTTTTTAAATCCCGATGGAAAAAAGGGGTGTTATAAGTTTGACGTGTGTATCTGTGTGTGTCTGCTTTCCCATAGCTCCCTCAAGAATGGTCCGATTTCGATGTAGTTTAGGAAAAAAGGGGTATAAGCTAAGAATATTTGAATAATTAATCTAAGAGTATAAGAAAATATTTTCTGTAGGTGATAAATTTTATTATCATATAAAATGAATCAACATTTTATTTCCTAGTGATTATAATATGCCACGTGATTTCGATTAATTTTATTCCATCTTAACACAGCATTTTAACGATTTTAACTCAGCTTCAATGTATATAGGTACCTTGGTTTTACCGTTGACCTTAGGTAGGTACCTACCTAAGTCTTAGGTCGACATTTTTTCTCTATGACATTTTGCATAAGCCCACGGGGACGTAGGTAATTTTATCTGTGGTCTATCGTAGTGATTATATAGTCTGTGTGGATCATAGACCACGAAAACTAGAAATAATGCGTGTCTACGGTCCAGTGTTACCAATTTAGCATATTTTATGCTAGATTTGGCTAATTTTTATGTTGTTTAGTATATTTATTTGTTGTTTAGCATATAAAACAATTGTTAAATAAAAGTTTAACCATGAAAAATATAATCCGTTTTGCTAACGATGTGCACATAATTCATTCCATTTAGAGTATTCTTGGACTAAGCTGGCATGATTTGTACAGTAATTAGATTAGTTTGGCTATAAGTTTTATTGTAATAGTTTATTTAAAAACATAATAAAAAATTAGAGTAAATTTCATATGAGAATAGTTATCATATTGGCACCCCTGTCTCTTCAAGGAACGTTTTCAGCCAAATGAATGCAGTAAAAACTAAGCTTCGCAGCCTTTTATCGGTAAGAAGATGAAATGCCAGTTAAAAATCAGATTCGGTCCAAAGAAAGCAGGAAGATGCTGCTATTCTTACACAATTCTAGATAACGTAGTGCTCTCTATAGGTACCAAGGAGCGTTATAGACTTGATAATAACTTAATAAGGCTTCCACGTCTTCATGCACGTCAGCTGCCGACGAAGACTAAGATATTAACATTTTATTCGATAACATTTCATCATTAAAACTAAATTTTGATTAAAACTAAATATTTAAAATATTAGCATTATTTTAAAGCAGTTAGCATAATTTTAACAGCAGTTTAGCAAATTTTGTATTAGTATTGTTGGCAACACTACTACTGTCATGTTTACAAGTTTTGCTTATAAATGGTCTGTGCTTCTGTGGTTGGGTTAGAAAAATAAAATTGTTAATTGATTTTCAAGTGGTGAATTTGATTTGCAAATAAAATTTATCTGAGATCAGTGATTTCACCGAAACTTTAAGATGTCACAAGTAAAATCTGGCAAAAAAATTAAGTGGGCTTTAGATTTCAACCAAAAGTAAGTCGCAAACCCTTATTTAAAGTTAGATATTTTATGTGCTACTATTCACAGCAACAAGGGTGGTTATTCTTTATAACTTTATATCATTATTTCAGGAATAAAACACAGATAACTGAATTACCTTCGCCCCCAGGGTATAGCCAATCAACTAACGCAAGTTACACAGAATCTTCAAAAGATACGGACTCCAATCTTCTTTTGATCAAAAAGCTATGGGATGTTGCACTGGGGCCATTGAAACAGGTGCCAATGAATCTTTTCATAATGTACATGGCAGGAAATTCTATTTCTATATTTCCAATTATGATGGTAGGAATGCTAATTGTAAGACCAGTGAAAGCTTTGTTTTCAACGCAAAGTACATTTAAGATGGTTGAAGGTACTCAAGCAGCAGGACAAAAGTTTGTATACATTATTGGTAACATTGTGAATATATTGTTGGCTCTTTATAAATGTCAGAGCATGGGTCTTTTGCCTACACATTCCAGTGATTGGTTAGCATTTGAGGAGCCAATAACTAGAGTGGAGCATATTGGCGGGGGGCTATCTATGTTATAAACAATGCCTGTTGTTACAGCTAACTTTATTTATTTAAAATCATTTTACCTAGTAAATGTTATTTACACAAAATTAAATTCATAAATTTACATTTGGTTGTTTCAATCCTTGCCTTTCTTGCTGAATTCTTCCATTTTTGTTTTAACGTAACATTGAGCTTTCTCAAATAAAGCCTTGGGGTCTTCAACTTTGTCTATCTGCAAATGAAACAATACAAAATGTATGTACATTGAGATAAACATTGTAAGATCTATTGGGCATTTTTCCAAATAGAGTTTTATGTTGAATCACAGCATGAAAACTAAAATCTATTCTTGGTTCAATATTTTAATGCATTGGTACTAAAAAAAAATGAATAAAAACCAACCATTTATCCTCTTATTTTTTCTTATCACTCTTGTCACATGTCTGAGATAATTTCTTGCAAAACCAATCAACTCCAGTCTGCATTCAGAAAAATATCCCCCAAAGTAAAATAATTATATATACAGATATGTGACAAACACAAAAGAGGCCATAATGGTTAGTTTATTTGAACCAGGAATAATTCTAGGATTCCAGCCTTCTCCTAAACAGTAAACATTAAAATAACGAAAATAAAAAGGGAATTTTTTTTCAAAATGCATTCATTGTCTATGATGTCAACATGACCTCTTTTGTGATTTGTGAGTCTTGAATTAGAATAGGCCATTTTAAATTGTAATCAAATAGTAAGCTATAATAATAATGACTATTCTTGTCAATATGAGAATGAATATCTTTATTGCAACTCGCTGATGCCTGCAACTTTCTCTATCAAGATTTATGTTCGAGTCACTTAAGAAGTCTGGTTTCTTAACACTAATTCGAAAAGTAGGATCTGTCTTCAGAATACAAGCTATCTTCATGAATGTCCCAAATATCATCACTTTATTACTATGAAGTATAAAAAGTATAATAAATAGAATAAACTAAAACATTACCCAGTAATGTTTTAGTTTAGTTTACAAACTAGAATATGAGGTAAGATCCAGCCATTTCAAAAGATCAGAACATTCCTAGATTGGTAATTGTTAGGGTTCCTTACCCGAAGGGTAACCAATGGGACCCTATTACTAAGCCTCCGCTGTCTGTCGGTCTGTCTGTCAGCGGGCTGTATCTCAATCTTTAATAGGTAGACAGAAATTTTCACAGAATGTATTTCTATTTCCGCTATAACAAATAATAAAAATAATTAAAAATTAAACCAGAATCTCCTACTAGAAATGTGTTTTTTTTTCCTTTTTTTGCTCAACCTTAACAATTGCTGTTATAATGGTAAGACCACATTTAACCAGTTATTATAATTATTACCCTTAATTAAATCAATTCATAAAAGAATGATGTACCTGATAATTTTGTGCTATATAAACACCAGTGTAGACACCAGTTCCAAAAATGAGCTGTAACAAATAATGAACTAATAAGCATACTCATTGATATTTTTTTATGTTATTGAGAATTGAAATACTAAAACTAAGATGTATAAAATGCTATTGGAACTACAGCCAATTGCTAAAAATAATACATATTAGTATTATATCGACTATGTATATAAAATAATGTTTCTTTGTTTGTCTTGTACATTTTACCCACTCGAGTATGAAAGAATGTTCCTTTGTTTTGTATCTATTTCCACACTTCAACTTAGGCAATGAAACTTGGCACAGAGATAGATTGCATTTTAGAGATAGTTCTAGTTAATTCTTCAGATAGGTTATACTTAGCTTTAACATTAGTATTTTTAACTACTTAGTTTCCATTCTCAGTGTAACAAAAAGAAGGATTTAGAACACTCATTTTATAAGTTACTTATTAAGTATTCACTCATGATTAATGTTACACACACACATAATCTACTTTTCACATTTCACTCCACTGGCAGGTTTGTGCCCCACCTACAGCCCTGTACAGTTACTTCCGTGAGAAGTTGATACTCTGCTGCTTTATTTAGAAAAATAAATACACAGAATGCAAATAGCTTCTGTGCAAGTAACATGCATGTAAACTGCCTGTCTTAATTAGAGATGTAAAACTTACACTGTTTTTTAACAACCATGCGAAACAACCCATGCCTGAAGTTGGAGGTTTACAGGCATCAGGTGGCCTTTGACAACAAGGCATTTTAGGTGGAAATACTCATTTTTATATAATTTTACTAAGCAAATTTTGTTTCTAAATATAAAATATATTTAAATGTATATTTTGTATGTAGGTATAAAATGTATTTATTGACATGAATTGATTTTCTAAATTTGAAAGTACCTCTTGTCAAAATTAATCACAAAAATCAAAGAGCTCAGATTATTATTTTATCATCTTTTAAAAAAAATTAAAAATATTAGATGTTTAATTAAATTGAATTGACGAACTTTTTAAGACTCAAAAAATACTTCATGCATTTTTTGTAAATATTATAAGCACAGACCAATCCCTGGGACCAATTAATAAATTATACATAACATACTCAGTTTTTTTATCCCGTCAAAACATACATATAATTAATCTGGTCAAAACATGACATTTTTCAAATTAAATTTTAGTAATTCAAAACACCAAAATTCTTACAAAAATTCAATCATCAATATAATAATAATTATACAATTATGTATTAATTAAAACATGTCATATCGATAGCATTGCCGTTGGCAATATTGAAGCTCTACTTATTGTAAATTAATTAAAAATATAGAAACCAACTACCTTTCTTCTATCTTTTTAAAGTTAACACTCCGTTTACAGGTGAAAAAGAAGTTTTAAGACTTACTTACCTACTAATCGTGTTACATGAACACAAAGAAATACAATTGAAATGATACTATTGTGCTGTGAATTTAATGAAGGATTAATGTAAAAATTAAATGTTTACTTACTAATGTACTCACCAGTCCTTTCAACATTTTTAATGATTTACTGACAAATGCGCTTAATTATTACTAAAATAAAGTATTGAGCGTGGATAATGATTATACGTTAATAATACAAAATTACAAAAAATTCTATTTTTTATTAATTATTATAATAATATTTTAATATTATAATTCATAGGGTGAAAAAACACTTTACACTGTAGTTATTAACTATTTATTTATCATGTTGACAGACAGCTGTTAATGACACTGACAAGTTTAGTGACAGTTTCACATGGTAGGTAGGAAAATTGGCTTTGGGTTCTAGTTTTTTAAGCTTCGATTAAATTAAAATAAATTACAGTTTTAAATTGTCAATGGTCAGTCAACACCATAGAATTATACCACAAACATATAAGTGAATTATACCTTATGTGCTGTGATTATACCTACATAAATAAAACCTATGTAATCGCGTATAAACGAAAGACAGAGACTATTAACAACGATTTTTACAGCCTATTCTTTTTTAACAGACTTCAGAAAAAGAGGAGATACTCAATTCCACGCGTATTTAATTTTTTTGTCGATGTAATTCCATAACTCCATCGATGTATTCATTCGCTGCATAACTCCGTCAAAAATCGATTTCCATAATTTTTCTCTTTACCCGACTGCGCGACGCAAAGGAGGATAATGTTTATCAGTCTATGTACTTATGTATTTATGTTTGTGGCGCTCTGGCCAAATGCGTAGGCCGATTTTGATGATATTACGTCAATTATAAAAATTGTCTGTTTGTTTGTTCCGGTTAATCTCTTGAACGGCTGGACTGATTTTGACGGGACTTTCACAGGCAAATAGATCATATTATCGGGAGTAACTTTAACTTCCTTTTTACCGACTTTCGCAAAAGGAGAAGAAGGAGTCGTGATTTCGAAACCGATTTGAATGTTTTTTTTAAATCAATACTGAAACTTTGCAAGATGGTCTCATAAAAAGTTTTATGAGACCATCTTGCAAAGTTGAGGAGTTGGATTGCCAACTCCTCAATCCTGATGCTGCAGGGGTTCTGCCCACCTAAACTGTGGGGATTGAAGAACTTGATTATTATTAATAGCTAACTACTGTGAGTACCAAATAGACTACACAGTTGAACTCCAGGATCTAACACCTCAATACTGATGCTGCACAAACTGCACTAGTTAGAAATAGCCCGACTACGGGTTTTATGTCAGCTGACAAATTCGCATTCAGTCTCTAACTGGAATATCCATTCATTTAAAGACTCTGTTCTAAGATCTATGAACATAATTATAATTTTTGAATGCAATTCAATTTACTATTTGTTTTTATTTAAATAGTAGGTAAGTACCTGTATCTTTTTGTAGAAATTGAAATAAATATTGAGCACAGATTACTTTAGTACCTATAATACCTACTTGATCCACTCACACCACACGTACCTCTCTACCAACGTAAAAGACAAATAATAATTAAATAGAATATAAAAGGGTTCCGTTTGTTTTCGGCATCCTAAAATAAGAAAAGTAAGAAAACTCCAGATTTCATTAAAAATATTTATTTGTTCAATTCTGTCATGCAATAAAATATCAATAAACAATTATATTATTAAAAACAATAGCACGCAGCACAGCCTTAATTCTAGTCATTACTATTTACAATGTATTACCAACGCACTCAATTCAACCGTTTCTCTCAATGTAATGTCTACTTTTAGTTACCTACTTATTAATTCTAATTATTTTAAAACAGGCGTACTTACCTACTATTATTTTAATAAATTTGAACCACTTTAAAAACTTAAAAATCATGATAAAATACAGTTAAAAATACTGAAAACCACTGGTTTTCTGGGAATGGGTTTCATTCGAATTTCATTTTAAATAATTAATAACGATTGCGTGATATTATAAAACGTAAGTTAGGAAATCGTCGTATTTTAGGTAAGTATAGTCTTCCTTTAATCTATCCTTCAAATCGTATAGAAGGTTTTTAAATAATAATTATCATCTAAATATTACCTATATTGCTTGGAATGTTTCAATTTAGGTATGAGCAATACATTTTTTCAGTTAACCTTATTGATTAAACTTAATACTAGTAGGCTATAGTAGATACTATAACAATCAATTTGAACAACCATGAGAACGTACTGAATTATCAAATAATGCAGTACGCTTAGTTAATAATAGAATTAGTTAGTTAGATACCTACCTACTCCTAATTTATTGTTCCGAATTTCGGAAAAGGTATTGTATGGCATCCTCGTGAAGGGCTATCATTAGCATAATTATTCCGCCGGTCAGAAAACCTAGGATAGCAAGTATTAAATGAAGGCTTTTTCCTTTATTGTTTTCGTTAAGTTCAGGCACTAAGTCCGCTAAAGCAATATAGAAGAATGTACCAGCCGTGGCCGCGTAAATCCATTGTGAGGCTGATTCATGGTCCTCGGCAAGCCAAATTCCACCCGCCATTCCCATAAAGCTAAGCGCTGAGGAGAGTAAGTTATAATACAAAGCTCGCCTAATACTCATACCGGAACGTAGTAATACTGCGAAATCTCCTAATTCATGGGGAAGTTCATGGCAGAATACGGCGAGGGCTGTAGCAAAACCAGTGACGGGATCGCCACTAAATGCAGCCCCTATAGCCAGGCCATCAGTCAAATTGTGTAATCCGTCACCAACTATAACCATCAGTGCCGTTGATGTCATCGGACGCTCAACTGGTGGTGGGGGGGATCCGGGCATCATTGCACCGAGCTCTATTGACTCCACTTGTTTTGCAGATTCCACTTTCATGTCTTCTACGGATTTACTCGGAGCATCATGGGAATGTGCGTGACCTCCGTTGAGTAGCTGCATGATTGCTTCGACAGAGTAAAACAAGAGAATAGTGAGAAATGTGACGCTACACTTGAGGATAACTTCAGTCTCTTCCTGAGGTTCATTGGGCGTGCCGTGTGATTTTAGAGCGTGGGGCATCAAATGTAGCAGGGCGTCTCCGCATAAAGTGCCCACTGCTACTGCTACCAAAAAATGGATGACGTGACTAAATATTACCGATTTTAACATCGGTACTATAGCTACACCCAGAAGTCCCGTCGCACTTATGACCAGAATACTCAAAGAGGCATAAACCCAAGCTGGAACAAAAGAAATACTTCATAAAGAAACAGGATATTATAGGATATAATACATACTTATTTGTTAGAATAGTAGTTTTCAAAGAAGGTTACGTAAAGGTATAATATATTAATATTCTATGTTCAGCAGGCACTTACTCCAAACACGATCCAGCTTTGGAGCGGGTGCTTCGGTCTTGAAACAGGACCTTTGATCTAATTGGTATACAAGTGCAGGACACATTTCTAAGAATGTTTTCGGTTTTATATTTATAACGCCTGGCTCGCTCGCCATTCCGTAAGCTTCCAGTATTTCTCTTGGTGACAGACATGGTTTTTTCAAGATTGGTGTAGCTGAAACAGAAATGATGAAATTAAGTGTTTGACCACCAAATGATAAAGATTAGAGTAGAAAATGGAAAACCATAACATTTACAATAGATCAAACAAAAGTTAGCAAACGTAGGTATCAACGAGTCATTTCGCTTAGTAAAATTAACTTAAAATTCTTCGCTTAGTAAAATTAAATTAAAATTAACTTAAATTAATTAGTTCTAGTTTTGTGCACAAAGACAGGTGCACCCTCTATTCCCTCACTCGTATAGTTCGATGCAACAGAAATCTGATACGATCGGTGAGAGATCAGAGCCAGGACCGACGGACGGCTTTGCGTGCTCTCTGAGGTCCGGGGGTGATAAACCGCCTGCGTAACTCCAGGTTCGCTGAGAATTCCTTGACAAAAAACCCCATAAGTACATTTTTTTGGTGCGACCCGGGAATCGAACCCAGGATCTCATCATGCGCATGCTAACCACTAGACCAAAAAGGCTGTTGAATCGTGGTATGCGTGGTTGGATCATGAATAAGCATAGGAGATTTAAAACTTCGATTCAAAATATTGCTATGCAGGTCCAATTCATAATGTTACTGTATTGGCAGAGATACAAGGCTCTCTGTATATTGAGCATCACAGAGCCATAATAGGATAATGACGGGCTCGCAAATGATGAACACGCTTGACCGTCTTAGTGTGTTCCTACATACCTACCGTCTTCCTACAACATGACATGAATATTTAAGTCTAACTGATAGAATGATTATTATTTAATGTAACATATTTTCTACAAATATAGCAAATTGGCAAATAGATATGTAGAAAAGGGGCATTTTGTAATATCCAAAGTTTTATTGTTTCCTTTCTACTTATAAGGGAATTCTTCTGGTCGATTGCGGAAAAGCTGCATCAATTATACATATTTACTAGTCTTAACTGTGGTGATTGGATGAATTTATGACATTCTTGCTAAAACCATGCATTTTGGCCAATAGGGAGAGCGTGTCAGCCAATAGGAAGTGCAGTATTGTGTTGTTGATCACGTCATTGGCGAAGTGAAGCACGCCCTATAGGTACAACTGTGTACCATAATCATAAAAGAAAATCGTTAACGAACATGGTGATGACATTTTACTGTTACGTAAATGAAAAAAATCATGATAATTATTAGTATTACTTTTCTGATAAGATACGAGCGCTCGTCAAGCTTAATTTGGAACAGCTTTTTTTTCCAAGAGTTTATAAATTAGGAAACTATTTTCACAAGATTGACTCAAGGTGGCCGAAAAGAGCGGATAAGACTCATTTAAATCACCGACCGTCGTCGAGGACGAAAGGCAATCAACAGAGATTGGTCACAGCCATGAATATACCGTCATTCTAATTCTACTACAGGCAAAAAAGGCCTGAATTTTCGCTGGGCAAGTAATTTATAGCACGTTCTCTTTAAAACCCCAACTGTTATTTTACTCGGTTATTTTTTGCGAACTTAGGGCCAGTTGCCTGAGTGGCCGGCACGGTTACGTTACGGCTAAGTTAGGTTTAAAGCTAAATGTGACAGCCGAAACAAGCAAATTGCGTTGCACGAGTCCTTTTTTAGTTAACTTTTGACTTTAACTTTAGCTTTAAACCTTACCGGCCGAATGCGAGGGTTCACGGTCAAGTTAACCTCAAAATAAAACTTCAATGGACATTTATCAATATTTTTGATGGATTGTGACAGTTTGTTATTTTGTTAAAAGTACAAATAAAATAAGTAATCTTATCTACGAGTATTTTCCGAAGTATTTATTCGCAAAATAAATTGAAGATGAGAGTTCCAGTGATGAAGAAAATATAATGGGTAGAATATCTTTTCCAAGGAAAAAAATCATTACACAAATCAATCAATGTCCGTAGCAGATCAAGTAAAACAAAGCAGCAGGAGCAAATGCAGAGTTTCTTGTCGACTCTTCACCAGAAATCGTCGATTTCAATGTGGTGCAGAAACGGCTCGAGGGATTAATGATGTGTATGGTGGTGGTGTCGCAAAAGAAAACAGTGCGTTTTTGGTTCCAACGTTTTCGTTCTGGAAATTTCGACCTGCAGAACAAGCTCCGTGGACAGCCGGAGACCAAAGTTGATAATGAAGAATTGAAGGTTCTTGTGGAAGCGGATCGCAAACCACCGAGCTAGCTGCTCGTCGGCTGTAGTGTTAGTGATAAAACTGTTAATGTGTGTTGTGTAACGGGACGAATTCCATACATTAAATATATTTATTTTGAAAATTTTATTCGGAGGATGCTTTAATTATAGTATCGATACTGAGCCCAAAACAATTTTTTTTGAATTTTTTGTCTGTCTATCTGTGCGCGCATCACGCGAAAACTACTGAACAGATTTAAATGAAATTTGGTATAGTGATAGCTAGTACTCCGGATCAACATATAGCATACTTTTTATCCTGATAAACGAAATACGGGTTTGTCCGGGATAGGGGATAAAAGTTTTTGTTGATTTTGCTCCATAACTTTGTCCACTGTAAACTGAATTTGATATTTCTTTTTTTAATATAATGTGTGTACTATTAGAAGTATTTTTTTCAATTTTGGTGAAGGTCTAATAAGTATTATCGGAGATAGAGAACACAACTTCTCGTGGAGTTGCAAGTCACTCTATAAACTTTTTCCATGTGGACGAAGTCGCGGGAATTAGCTAGTTATTACATATTTTAATTAACAACAGCTCTTTAGATATTGTCAATAAGTTATGTACTTAAAGACACTGTTACTATTGAATATCTAATTAAATTATAACATTGTATCAGTATTGTAAATAGTTAGAATATGTTTTTTAATAAAAGAAAAACCTCTATTTAAAATCTTTTATTTAGCTTACAATGTATGTATGTACAACAAAGTACCAAAAAATGGTTTATTTCCTTACTATTTCTGTATTATTGTTAATAAATGTGACTTCCTGACTTTCTTTTAAGTCTGAATATTCAGTTCCAATTGACTCCTCAGTCACCTGTAAAAATAAATAATTACAAACCAGCTTTTGCCTGCACCTTCGCTCACATCAAGTTAAATTTTTTAAAACTCTATTTTCCCTCTTTAAGGGTTGAATTATCAAAACCCCTTTTTTTAGCAGATGCCTACTTCATAATAGCTATACATATCTGTATGCCAATCAGTATGATCCGTCCAGTGTTTTGAGTTGTGATATAGTCAATGATTTACAGTCTTGATTTTGGTATGGTATTTTATTCATAATTACCATTAATTACCATAAAATATTTGGTAGGCATATTGATTTTGTTTGTGTATAATGTAACCTGTGTCACCTGGACCGACCTGGACTGAATCGATTGATACCTCATTCATTAAAATCGGCTCAGTAGTTAACACATTTTTATCCCGGCAAAAGAGAGCTCCTGCGAAAATTAAAAACCTTTAATCCACACGGACGAAGTTCCGAGATAGTCTAGTTAAAATATAAACAGGTACTCACAGTTTGTGGTTTAAAATCATCATTTATTGATATATTTATAAAATGATCCTTCACATGCTCTATCGGGCACATGTTAATAAGTATAGTTGGGACCAGTGTGTGTGAACGCTTTTTAATAATACTGTGAAAAATCCCTTTTTCCGTGATCAGTGTCACTTACTTTGCATTAACATCCATATTATTTTTCTTTGTAATAAAACTAAATAAAATGACTATTTCGACAAAAATCTTTTAGTTGACAATCCAAGAGAATGTAATCACTCCGTGTTGACAATCAACAAACACAGATGAAAAGACAACTATCACATAATCACAGACTAGAACACTGACTGTTATTTCAGCATAATGTTGCATGTTGATAAAATAATTCAACATAATAAGACTAAAAAACCGAGAAGGGAATCATCATTTTACTGGCAGCCCCATTAGCTGAAGTTAATTTTGACGGGGGTCAAAATTGGCGTTGTGCAACGCCTATAATGGAGGTCAGAGCTCGGTAACGGTAAAAGTTAAAGTCAAATGTAGCCGCGGTTACAACTTTAACTTAACTTTAAACGGCCACTCCGGCAACTGGCCCTTAGACTGTTCCAATTTCAACCTAAATGTTACAGTTTAAAACTTGTAGTCAACGAGTAAATCTTATTCATTCATTCATCTCAACTTTTTCACTTTTTTTTTCATTCCACTTGCATTCATGATATCTGATACTTTGGGTCAACATAGGATAGTATTTATCCTGATGAAAAAATTAAGGTTCTTCCAGGATAGGGGATGAAAGTTTTTGTTGATATTACTCCATAACTCAGTGAAATCTGAACTGATTTTGATAATTCTTTCTTTATTATAAATTGTGTACTACTAGAAATATTTTGTCCAATTTTGGTGAAGATCTACTAAATATTATCGGAGATAGAGGACATAACTTCTGGCGGGTAGTAGCAGGTCACTCTAAACTTTTTCCACGCGGACGAAGTCGCGGGAATCAGCAAGTCTGTTATAAATTGTATGATGTAATTTATATCATGAACTCCAGTGTCTCCAGTGGACTTCCGATTGTATTACAAGACAATAATTTTATTTGTGTAGACTATGTGTTAAACAATGAATACTGTGACCGAGTACCATGAAGGTCACGCGGCAGTCATAGTTACCACTTACAGTAATAATTCCACACAAAGTCTGCGGTTTTAAAACCTACCTTCCGTGCTGACGAGGTGCTGACTAATCTAAATACGTTTCCAATTTCCGTCTTTTACTTTACAGACTTTTCTAACAGTTTCTGTTAGAAAAGTCAACTTCTTCAAGGTGTAGAAAACTACCCTCCGTAGGTTAAAGCGACCAAACTAGACAGATCTTAACGGTCTACCAACTATAGGCAGTCAAAGACAAGTTAAGGTTTAGAAATTATTGGGTTTCGGTTTCAACATCATTCAGGCCTTGACGTCTATAATAGACAATTTGAATAAATTCTATAGTGCTGTTCAACGTCTGCGAGTGACCCAAAAGTTGGCAATCCACTTTGTATTGTTTATGGCATTTTCGTCTATAACTATATGAACTATAGAGACCGTGTCTGGCGACTAGAGACGCATTGTTGCGTCTCTTGGCTCTCCCATACGCTAATACATCGAAACAGGGCGTCGTCAATCACTCTGTACCCTTCCCCCACTTCAACTGCGAGTTTCTCCAGTTGTGGAATTGTCTAAAAATGATTGAATCAGTGTGACGATAACAATCACCTCTGATTGGCTGAATTTATAGTAAGTACTAGCTGCATCAATGCATTTTAAGCAAAACGAGGGAGCACTAGTCAATCATTGGTGATTACGATCTTCACACAGTACCTAGCAATTTTTAGACAATCCAACAGCAGGCGTCGTCATTTCATTTTGCGCCCATCCTCCACTCCTCCCATTCCCGAGTTTCGGTAGTTACGATTACATATGACAGAGCTTATACTAACTTGTAGAGGGTGATCTTCTGTGCCGATGCTGCGTGTCGTGGATCTGGCGGAATGTCCCGTTGATCCGGTGCAGGGCGATGTCGTGCGGGGAAGTGAACACTTGCCCTCCGAGCCCTAAACTGTGCAGCAGATGCTCAAACCCCTGAAACGTTTAAAGCAGTTATGGATATTATTTGGTATTTACAAGTATGTTCTTATTCTTATTTTATTCTTATTTTATGTATTCCATACAAAATATTGGATGTTTTTAGCCGACTACTCAAGAAAAGGAGTGTAATGTTTTCAGGGTTTATGTATGTATCTGAGTTTCTTTATTCCCCCATAACTTCCCCTAAAATGTCCGAACAAATTTGGATGAATGGGGTTCCGCTATAGAATCCTTACATCCCACTGAGTGACGTCAGTTGATATTCTTTAAAGAAGTCGGTGTTCTTTATTCTATTTTAATAATTTGCTTGTTTTCGAAAGATATCGTCTTCCTTTTAGAAGTCCATTAAAGGGAAGGTTTTGAATAGGTACTGTTGTCGGTTAATATTCCTGAATAGATAATGCTTTTCATGCCGACATTAGGTCGAGGTGGCAAAACTCTCTACGGGTATGTTTACAAACGTTATGAAAACTAAAAAAAATGTTTGTCTGTCTGGTTTCTGTCCAGACTATCCAAATCCAAGGGCCAAGCCCATTTTAAGGGTCCTTCTTAGAAGACTTTTTATACCAAGTCATCAATATCATCAACTGAGCGCAGGTCTCCTCTCAGCGAAAGGTTATGGGCCATAGTCCACCACTTCTGGCCCGATGCGACTTGGCAGACTCCACACACCTTCGAGAGTATTATGTAGAACTCTCAGGTGTGCAGGTTCCTTTAAGATGTTTTCCTTCACCGAGACCACTGAAGCATGTGATATTTAATTGCTTAAACACACATAACTTCGATCCGCGATCGAATCTGCGACCCTCCGAATTAGGAGACCACAATGCTAGCCTTTAGGCTTACTTTATACCGTGTAGTATGCATTTTTTATTTATCCACTGCTGCTGCATTTTTTATTTATTCATTGCTTGCGCATATCCATATCAATCAAAGATTATAAATAGGTACATACGAGTATTTACAAATGTTTTGTAACGACTGCGACTGTTTAACAAGTATGTGTATTGTGTACTTATGCACTTAGTTACATGTTTTTATGCTCATTATCTAATTCATAACCGTGTTTGCTGTCGTAACGTTCATGTTACTTAATGACAACTTTACTTTGTATTCCTCACCTACATATATATTAAGTTATGTAGGTGGTAAGGTAGAAACTACTACTTCACAAATGGTTGCCCTAACGTTCGATCAAATACCTAGTTTACTTTCGAAAACAATACTCATACTTAGACATAGTTTCGGTTTTATGAGCTCGATACCAAAAAAAGTATAAATAAAAGGTTTAGCTACAGTGCACACCTGTTGCGACTGTGTTACTTTAAACATAATGCGTTACATAAAGTACGAAACATTAAGAATGGGGAATATACAGATTTATACAGGTGTAAGGTAAACTCTAACGTAATTTAATAATTATAATGAAATTACAAATGCCACTCATCTCGGAAATTATGGGTTACCAATATTTTTGAGCACGCAATGTACCGCGAACAACGAGCGCCGACACCTACACTCGCAGTAGGTAAGGCGCGTCGCAAGCGGTACGGCGGCGCGGGTGGTTTGTAGGTACAAACTACAAAGGTACTGAGCGCTTTGAACTCTTGATAAACAGCTGTTCGCGCGCGTATTACCTCGCTATTATGTGTTAAATATTGTCATTTCTTGTTTCAGGGGGGATCTCATAGAAGCGCGTGTGAAGTAAAATTTTTTTTGTTGCGTTACATAGACTTGCGATATATCTTTTTAAAGACAACTTTGAACAGAGTACAAAAATATATATATTTTTAATTTTTCCCTTAAAATTGATGAAATGGGGGGCTTTCAAAGTGGAGATTTAATTTGAGCCATAAAAGTATTGCATATTAGAACCTGAAAATTGGTTGTAAATTCAGTTATATCCTGTACTTGAACAACAAATACTAAAATTAGATAAATATTATAAAGAAACGAAATTATTTAATTTTTAATGCTAATAGCTTCACAATAATGCTAATAGATGGCGCTGTATCGTTAAAACAGTTTTGCGTCAACTATTATTATTTTTTATTGCGTCAAATGTTAAAAGTTGATTATTACAATATATAATTAAAACTATCTTTTGGGAATAATGGGATAGCGCGAGGTCTCAGTTCGGGGCGAACCACTAGTTAATGTAACTAAGTATTTTCCTAATGATAAGAGATTACATTGTCAAGTATTTACTATTAGGAGAGCGAAAATCATATTTGCATCTACCTACCAAGTACCAATACTGTAGGTAGGTAAGTACTCTGTTTGATGAGTAATTAGGTACGAGAGTAATTTTTACCTGATTGTTTACCTTACACATAATAATTAATTTCGTAGTAATCGATGCTTGCACTTTGTATAGCGATAGCGCGCGACTTCGTTCGCTAAGAGTTAGGATTTTGAATCCCGCGGTAAACATAACGGTGTAATATAATGTAATGTCCAGTGTCCACCTACCAATTTTAATTGTTTCAACCAATCAAAATCAAGCCCGCCCGACTCCTAATGTATCCTGTTTGGATTTAAATTCGCAACTTCCCTTTCCGCAATCTAGTAACGAAGATTGTCGTCGCTGTACCATGCCGTGCGCGTCCAAGCTGCATAAATGCTTGTACACACGTCGGGAGTCGACTCTCAACGCGACGGAAAATGTTCAACGTAGTTCCTAGACATTTTTACGACCTCCTTGGGCAAGGCACAGAGGCACTATTTACCGAAAAAAGTCTGGTAGAAACGGTAGAATCCACAGGTAGAAACCTTTCTGTTTCGTTCATGTATCAAGTGTCAGAATAAAAAGACGTGTGGCACTCGGGGACTGCCGCGGTAAAGCTATTGCATAGCATTTTTTATCAACGCCATCTAGCGGTGGGAGGAGTCCCGTGTCAGGTTATTTTCGTTACGGAATTTCTGGGTTCGGTCTCCACACTCAAGGCCCGCGATAGAAGCTATGCAATAGCTTAAAAATAAAAAAAGACGTGTGGCACTCGGGGACTGCCGCGGTAAAGCTATTGCATAGCATTTTTTATCAACGCCATCTAGCGGTGAGAGGAGTCCCATGTCAGGTTATTTTCGTTACGGAATTTCCGGATTCGGTCTCCACACTCAAGGCCCGCGATAGAAGCTATGCAATAGCTTAAAATAAAAAATAATAAAAATTGTCATTTTCAAAAGTTTCCGTCTCCAGTCTCCACTGTCTAACTTCGTTTATATGTCCAAGCCTTTAAAAGAATAATGATTCTACTCGAATGTTTGATAATATCATCCACTTATTAAACGCATGTGCCACCGACGCGACGCCACTGACCACCGCCTTATCTACTGTACTACCTGTGTTCATCAGTTATGTACTTTATCTGCTTGAAATGTAGACGACAGTTTTTACAAAAAATAATTAATAAACAACTTGTAGCCAATGGGGAAATGCGTAGTTCGATGGGTTAAACTTGAAATTTTAAAAAATGTATCTAGTTAGTGAACCTATTAATATACTTAAATGGTACATTAAGAGATTCATTAGATACATTATTATAAATATGAACCTATTAATGTACCATTTATACA
The DNA here is from genome assembly GCA_038048805.1 of Hipparchia sbordonii. NCBI lineage: Eukaryota > Metazoa > Arthropoda > Insecta > Lepidoptera > Nymphalidae > Hipparchia > Hipparchia sbordonii. Next base: position 6,102,708 of record CM076097.1, on the reverse strand, counting down.
AAAACAAAACATTAAAGGCTGAAAGAATGAATTTGGTCATTTTTCCATAAATAGTTAAATGCGTGTATGATAACGTAGTAAGTATTACCTGTTAATGATTAGGTAGGTATTTTATTTATTTTTAATTACAGTCTATAAATTACACTACTGTACAATCTTAATACCTGAGTAGATATTCATTTAATCTTATCCTAATAGGTATAGTTTAGACATAATAATTAATATTATGCTTATAAGGACCGATTTCACCAACGTAAAATAGGTCTTATCCAATCGAGCGTATAAAGATATTATTATCAGATTTTAATTACAAAAACTGTCAGGGCGCTCAATGTATTTTAACACATATTTTATTTAGCTATATCATTGCTCTACTTAAATTACTATCATAAAAGGAAAAAAATAATAACAATTATTATCTTATTATTGTAAAAAAAAGCTAGACGATATACCTACCATGTCTTGGAATGATTTGATAGATTAAACGTAAACTAAATAAGATAAGTTTTCGATTTAGATAACCAATCAATTTGTGTAGTAGGCAGGTACATAACTTTGAAGTCCGATGAACTTCCGTTTATGAAATAGGGAAAGGCAGATTAGAAAATATGTGTAGGTATTTTGAGAAATTTTCCGATGAGCTCGAATAGCGAGATAATATGTGAGATCACCTTTCTTATACCACGGTGAGAATAGAAACTTAAGGTTACAATAAGCATTTAATAATAAATTAAAGTGGCATATTGTAGAACAGTAGGTAGTTTAACTAATTTAAATTAAATCAACATTTAAGATTTCTTCTTTGCGTTACTTTAGTAGGTGGGTAAGCATCGTTTTTTTTTTAATGTTACAAAGAGTACAAACCTCAAAAGTGATGACTCCTCTGTCTCCGTATTTGTCGAAGATCTTGTCGATAAAGTATTGTTCCGCAGGTGGAGTGCTGTTGCTGAAGAGCTCCAGGCTCTGAAGGTTGTCGTCGGCGATGGCGGTCGCCGCCAAGCAGACGATGGCCCACGTTGTCCACATTGTTACTGCGACTGCGCTGGGCGGCAGCGCCGGCGCCGATCTCGCGCCTCCGCGCCACACTACGAGCACGAGCACCGGGACCCGACAACTCGCGCGTCTCGATAGTCGATACGCGTCACGAAGCGCCCGCGTTCACGAAGTCCACACTAATTTGTTTATTTATCCACGATTATCGATAACGAAATCGCAAGCCGACTTTAATTGTTCGATAGGCGTCTTGGTAACTCGGAGCCAAGTGTGCGTCTGAGACTTTCACCTGGCGCTCGCTGGTGTCTCCGAGGCCGGTTCTAACACCGTTGCTGATAAAGAGGTATTTCATTTACTCAGTGGCTAGCGGCCATTTATGCGATTCACGAGTATGAAAGTGTATTATCAGTATCTAGTCAGGCCGCCCAAACACTTCAAACGATCAAATTAAGTAGGGTAGACTGGGTACGGTTGTAACAATTTCCCTTTGAACACCCACAGCATTGCCAATATTGCTATAAACAACTGTTATAGCACTTGATATGAAAGATTGGTTATTTTTCTTCAAATTAATATTAAAAACACATGCACAGGTGAAATAATTTAGCAGATATGAATAATTTTATTAAGTGCATGCGATTGTTACAATCGACCCCATACCAGGGGCGGTTGTAACAGTGATGGGGGACAGTTGTAACAAGCAGAAATAATACAGAGCTGAAGTATTTACACCGGCTTTATTATTTAAAAACGCTTAAATGTACTTTAACTAGTATCACAATATCTTAAGCACATTTTTAACAGTTATTTAGGTAATTTTTTAGAATAAAAATAAATTTACAAAAATAGATAATATTTCCACTACAACTGCTTCGGTACTCAACCAAACGAACATAATCTCTAATTATTATATAAAACAAAACTAAATAATCAATAAAATCTAAGTTTAAAATGAAATCAAAATTAAATTTATTTTTCGTAGAACTTTATTTTTTACAGCTTGCCTCAAAAATGCCCCCAAGTTTTATTTAATCATAGGTGTTCTTGTACAACATCGCTTTCACGTCTCGAAGTCTTTCTTACGCGTTTCCTAGGCATCTGCAATGCAAAAATATAGTAAAACTAATGTTACAACCGTACCCATGAAAATCGTTACAACCGTACCCACCACCTATTTTGGCAATAAAACGGACACAGGCATGAGGCTTAATAACGTACATATAACGAACCAGCTCATTATAATCTCTAAAATACAACAATTGCATATATTAATACTCAAATATGAAAATTATATTAGTAGACACGCTATATCGTGAAGAAATTCATCAAAAATACTTACTTTTGGTTGCCAAAACACAATAGGCCTTCGTTTAAACGTTATAAGTGCGCAGAGTGCGACGCAACACTTTGAATCATGTTGGCACTTGGAATCCGCGTGTTTCTCTCCTTGTACCCCTTCCTGTTTTGTTTATAGTTTCGGAAATATTTGAGTTGTTTCAACCGTACCCCGTTACAACCGTACCCAGTCTACCCTACCTACCGTAGTAGCCGCACTCCTTAATCGTACATTCTCGTTTGTAACGAATAAGTGGGTTTGACAAATTGTTATCTCACGTGGCATAGTCAACCTGTTCATTTTATGAATGGTAACGCTGATAGCTAATGAGGTAGTATACGTTACTATGTAGTAACATTGGCGCTTCATTCATAAATCTTCATAGGCAAATGCAATATTCAATCAAGTTCCTCAATTCTTATCCCAAAAGATTTGGTTGGTCTGTGGAAGATTTAGTTGGTCTTTGGGCGCAAGCTACGCCGTGAACTAAGCTAAGTTAGTTTAAGCTAATGTCTTTTCATAATTGGTTCACATAGCTTCGCTTAGCAGCCTATAGCAGGTTATGAAAGCTAAGTTAGATAGGTATTTGTTTCTGAATTTCGTATTAAAAAAAAACAAGCCTAACTGAGAACTTCCTCCTTTTTTGGAAGTCGATTAAAAAATGTGTAGTCTATGTCGCCCGGATCATAATAACGAATCGACTGCCATCTCACTCATCAAAATCGCCTCATTCGTTTAGACTTTAGGCGCTACGCTGGAACATCTATACATACATACGTACACACATACTTACCTACATTTTATACGAACAAAATCAATGTGACAGATGTTACTGGTACCTATATGAATAATTTTCCGTAGTCGAGTTACCTAGTTAGGTTAGTTTTTAAACTACATAATATTTTCCTTTGATTATTAATATTTAATATTGATTTGATATTAATTTCCTGGTTGGATAAAATAGGTACCTACCTACTGAAGTAGAGTCACATGCATGATCTGTTTGTTCCCTAACCTCCATTGACCTCCGTGAGGACAAAGTTGTTAAACATAAAATAATTATGTAAATAATAATAATCAATAAGCAATAATAATTATTCGCTTAGTGAGTTTATGACATGTTCTATCTACTTCATTCTAAGGGTCAGCTCACACCTAGACGCGAGGCGACGCGACGAGGCGCGCAGATGCTTGAAGCACGAGAGACCGCGCAGCGTAAAGAGGCGCATCGCGACGCAGCGCGGCGTAGGGCGGCGTTACGAGCCATACTTCGACACGTACATATTTAAGTCACTTTCGCACTCTCACTGGTACCTTATTGTTTAAGGCTTCCTTGTTGCGGAACTTTAGGTATTTGCGGGCTATCATGCCGCTTCAAAATATCGCGTACACGTTTTAAATACGCGGCGGGCACTACATCGAGCCTAGCGACAGGGCAATGACCCCTACCAGCACCTGGTCACAGTATATGAAACTACAGTAGGTACCTAGTTCAACTTGACAGATATTGTTTAAAATTGTTATAGACCAAATTATACGTATGTACTTACTACTCGGAGCTTTTAACTTTTCAAGGCAATGAAATTTTACACTTGTAAATTCTAACTTTGAGGGCTTTAGAAAGGAAGGAGTAGGAAAGTTTTATTATCAGGTGTGTCCTGGATTTCAAAATAAGCCCTGTTTAGAGATAGGTAAATCAGTAATCACCCAGATTAAGCCCACGAATGGGTTTTAACCCGGGTGATTGATTACCCGTCTTGAACGTCATGAAACGGACTTTATAAGGTATGTTTCTTTTTTTAAAAAAGAATATTAGCCAAGCTGATGTGGACTAATATCCTCCTGTCCTCTCCAAATAAACGGAAAGCTTGTTCTAGGTGTGGGTACAACAATGGCGCAACGGGTGGGGTTTGCACCTGCAACCTTTCAATTTTCAGTCCGCACCTTTAACCGTTGGGCTATTGAGGCTTATATTTATAGTGTATTCTATTATGAATGAAAATGAATCTTGTAAATTTGGATTTTTACAATAATTAATATACATAGAGCTACTCGTGCTGACTCACTGACTGACTGACTCACTGACTGACTGACTCATTGATCACCTCTCATCAAAATTTCTCTCAAAATTTTTTTCACTCATGGTTTCGTATAGAGGACAAAAATTCATTCGGAGCAAAAACATGAAGAGAGCTGATGATTGAGGATTTTGGAGATGGGTGAGGAGCACGGCCAGAATATTGAAGATAGGTAGAGGTTGTTCAAACAAAAGTCACTCAAAACCTCATCCAACTGGCAGAGAGCTGAAAAAAAACTCCAAAATGGCAGATTCAAGATGGCGGCCATACAAATTTCGTCAGTGTCTATCTTGCAGACTATTAAAGATAGAAGAGTGGTTTCGTGGAAAAAGATGATCAGGACCCGAAAGTCTACTTGATGAATACAAAAAAATTCAAGATGGCGGGTTTTTTTTTTATTTCATACAAAATATGTGCAAGACTTTCATACGGTTCTTTTTCCAAATTTATGATGGTTTCATATAGAGGATATAAATTCATTTGGAGGAAAAATATGGAGAAAGCTGACAATTGAGGATTTCGGAGATGGGTGAAGAGCACAGCCAGGGTATCGAAGATAGGTGGGGGGTTTTCAAACAAAAGTCACACAAAACCTAATCCAACTGGCAGCGAGCTGAAAAAAAAACTCCAAGATGGCGGCCATACAAATTTCGTTGGTGTCTATCTCAGAGAGTACAAAACATGGGACAGTGGTTTTCTGGCAAAAGATGATCAAGATTGAAGACCCGAAGGTCTACTTGATGAATAGAAAAAAAATTCAGGATGGTGGAATTGATTTTTCCATACAAAATATATGCAAAACTTTGATACGGTTCCTTTTTATTTCTGATGGTTTCTATAGAGCACATAAATTTATTCGTAGGAAAAATATGAAGAGAGCTGATGATTGAGGATTTCCAATCCAATCATAGCACTGCACCAATCATAGCACTCAAGTACTCGAGTACTCCCCGCCGGTCCTAATTTTTTTCAGAATGCGTTTTCATAGAAAATAAAGCGGGTGCGAGGTCTAGAGTTAGTTGGTCTGAGTTCTAGGCAAACGTTACTCTTTACGGCGTATCACCACTTTCTATCAGGTGTGCTAGTGATCAAGCCTATAATGCCCCCCCCCCCCCCTCCCAGTTATCTTCGGTATCCCCGTGCTTTAGGTATTGCCGTGCTCCTCACCCATCTCCGAAATCTTAAACCATCAGCTGTCTCCATATTTTTCCTCCGAATGAATTTTTGCCCTGTATACGAAATCATCAGGAATTTCCAAAAGGAACCGTATCAAAGTTTTGCATATATTTTGTATGAGGTTTCGAGTGGCTTTTGTTTGAACACCCCCCACCTATCTTCAATACCCTGGCCGTGCTCCTCACCTGTCTCCGAAATCCTCAATCATCAGCTCTCTACATATTTTTCCTACGAATGAATTTATGTGCTCTATAGAAACCATCAGAAATAAAAAGGAACCGTATCAAAGTTTTGCATATATTTTGTATGGAACAATCAATTCCGCCATCTTGAATTTTTTTTTTATTCATCAAGTAGACGTTCGGGTCCTCAATCCTGATCATCTTTTACCAGAAAACCACTCTTTCATCTTTTATACTCTCTGAGATAGACACCGTCAGAATTTGTATGGCCGCCATCTTAAATCCGCCATCTTCGAGTTTTTTCCAGCTCACTGCAAATTGGATGAGGTTTCGAGTGGCTTTTGTTTGAACATCGCCCACTTATCTTCAATACCCTGGCCGTGCTCCTCACCTGTCTCCGAAATCCTCAATCATCAGCTCTTTACATATTTTTCCTACGAATGAATTTATGTGCTCTATAGAAACCACCAGAAATAAAAAGAAACCGTATCAAAGTTTTGCATATATTTTGTATGGAAAAATCAATTCCGTCATCTTGAATTTTTTTTCTATTCATCAAGTAGACTTTCAGGTCCTCAATCCTGATAATCTTTTGCCAGAAAACCACACTTCCATTTTTTATACTCTCTAAGATAGACACCGACGAAATTTGTATGGCCGCCATCTTGAATCCGCCATCTTGAAGTTTTTTTAGCTCGCTGCCAGTTGGATGAGGTTTCAAGTGACATTTATTTGAACACTCCCAACCTATCGTCTCACTGTATGTATTTACACTGTGTTCACATTGATACCTACATCTGGAATAATTATTCTTCTTCAACAAAATTTATTCACGCCTTTTGTAAAAATTCTAATCCTTGGTAATCACAGTAATATTAAAGGCGAAATATGTATTTGTATGTGTGTGTGTGTGTGTATCTTTATTCCTCTTTCCCGTAAAAAGGAAGGTTTTGGTTGAAAGTTAGAGTGGAGATAGATTGCCTGGAACGTATACTTTTTATCCCGGAAAATAATAGAGTTCCCACGGGATTTTTCAAAAACCACACGGACGAAGTCGCGGGCATCATCTTATCTATACTTAATATTATAAAGCTGAAGAGTTTGTTTGTTTGAACGCGCTAATCTCAGGAATTACTGGTTCGAATTGAAAAATTATTTTTGTGTTCGATAGTCCATTTATCGAGGAAGGCTTTAGGCTATATAACATCACGCTGCGACTAATAGGAGCGAAGCATCAGTGAAAAATGTTGCCAAAACGGGGAAAATTATCCATATTTGAGGGCTTCCGTGGCGTGCGCTGCGTAAACGGTTCAAGTTACTCAAAAAATAACTAAATATTTCCGGAGATAAAGGACATAACTTCCCGTGGATAGTAGCAAGTCACTCTAAACCTTATCCACGCGGACGAAGTCGCGGAATCAGCTAGTATTTAGATAAAGCAAAAGAAACACTTACCATACTTGTTTTCTAATATTCCTTCGCTTCAAAGCTGATATTTTCTTTATTAAATTTCTTTTATCATCCATTATTATTCATAAAAACAAACACTATATTTAATTATTTACTATAACTGTTTACAAGATAAGATAGTAACCTAAGATACTAACTAAAAACTATATAAAAACTAAGTACTAAGTAGGTACTGTGCTAACTAAGATCTAATAAAAAGTTTTAGTGATTTTACAAAATAATATTTTTACAACAAAATTAATGAAATTGAGAATTTAAGCACGTGGCCTGCGAAAACTGACGTGCGTCCAACCTCGATAGAGTCCGGTGGGACACTGAAACACCCCCGTTAGAGGATGCGCGTGACCGTTTACGTCTTGAAATAAGCTAGAGCTAAGCTTAAATTTTTATTTAAAAAAATTGTAAATAGGAACCCTCATAAATGTAATAAGCTTTATTTTCATGTATTTTTTTTTAAATTTAGTTGTAAACTTTAGACACAACATTGGAATAATAGTGAAAATCACGATTTCTTCATGATTTTTTATGATCGAGCAAAGTATGGCCTTAAACATTTCTTTAATATAAGAACTTTAGATAACATATGTATCTACAATATATATTTTTTTCGATGCAAAAAAAATAGTTCTTCATGAATTAAAACTTGTTTGAAAAGACGCGAAATTGCTAGAAACAGGGAAAAGACCCCGTTAAATAGTAGTAGTCAATAGCAATAGTAGTGGTAAAGAGGTTCTATATTGATATCGCTATCAACAACAGTATACGAGCATCTTCGCTTGTCAATTTTTGTGGTAATCGGCGAGACGTTCTGCAGCGCCGCGCTGCGTAACGCGGCATAGGGCGCCGTAACGAGCCATATTTCGACACGTAAGTAGGTCGCTTTCGCGCTCTCACTGTTGTACCTTCTTGTGTAGTAAAGAGGTGTTATATTGATATCGCTATCGACAAAATTACGAGCATCGTCGCGTTGCGTCTCGATGTAAACTGACCCTAAGGGTAATAATTGACCGGTCAAAAGTGGTTGAAATCTTTTTAATCAATCACTAGAATTTCAAAACCGTTTCAGGATTGATGATCATCACAATGCCTAATATGTGATTTGATGATCTAAATATCTTTTTTAGTGATGATAAATAGTAGCTATGAGTAGGAGTAAGACGAGTTTTATTCTTTTGTTAACTTGTTAGGTGCATTATGTATCCGAACTGTATGGATAAATAAATAGAAAGTAGGTGCCAAACTCAGAGTAACAAAAATAATTAAAATGGAATTGGAAAGATTGGGAGGTACTCAGTCATGTGTGACCACAACCTTACTTTCATACGCTCGATCAGAATCGCAAGGTCCCCCTCAAGATTTTAATTGTATTTTTTGTATTCTAACATTGACCTTGCTGGTATTGTTATCTGTTTATACAATAATACAGTCATGGGCAGGGATAATAGGCGGCCAATAATATAGTGTCATAATACCTATAATCTGTTGATTAGGTATTAAATGGTTAGATAGGTAGTTACCTACCTACCTACACAAATTACCTAAAATACTCAATACAATTTACAATGTGCTTACAGGATAAAATATATTAAACTACAAATAGTGTAAATTAAAAAATTGAAACACCCACCCAATTAAAACACACATGTGATTCCACTTGTCGGGGGTATTTTAATTTTTTAATAAGTATAATGGCCGGACTATGTATGATATACCTACCTACTACAGAGCTTCTCCTCGATCCTTGATTCCTATTCCTTATGAGACCATTCTAATAAGCCCAAAAACGCATATAAGTACCTATAACTTTCAAATCAGTCCATTCGTTAGGGAGCTATGAGGGAACAATCAGATACACAGATAGACAAGTTAAACTCATAAAACTCCTTTTTTTACGTCGGGGATTAAAAAATGATATTTTTATTTAGATGTAAATCGATATTTTCTTATTTGGTATGTGTAGGTAGTTCTTATTTGGTATGTGTAGGTAGGAACTCTGTATATTTTTTGGTACAGACTAGGTATACCTACCAGAGATAATAGAAGGAAGGAACTTACCGAAATCTACTGTTGTTGACTATGAGTTCAATATTGATATTGAGTTGATAGCTTACCAAGTATACCTACCTATTAAGTTGTTTACCTAATTTTATCTGATATTCTGGATTAGTCTTTCCGAGAAAACATTATTTTTGTTTAATTTTATTTAGAATCATCATCCAGTAGCAGGATAAAATAGAAACAAATAAGAATACTACATAGTGGCTACCATACTACCCTATTCGATATCATTCATATAGTAAATAGGTAAAATAATTCTATTGAAATGTAATAAACAAGATTGTTGTCTTCTCTGATAGTGTTTACAGCGCGTAGCAATCTCAATGTTAAATCGGACGACTTAGTAATGTTTTATTTAATTTCCAATCATGTTACACTTACACGATCAATATTGTGTATATTTTTATTTACCATCTTGTACAAAACAAACATTCCCAGACACGTCGCAACGCAGATAGTGAGAGTCAATATTTCATTTGACTAACCGTTATATAGCGCGCAGGAGAAAATTTACTATACGAAGGAAAGAGTAATGTACCATTCGTAATAGGTATACACTATTTCGAAGGCTGGTAGCTTGATAGACAGCAATGTCTATCAAGCTACCAGCCTTCATCATCGTCTGCAACTGGGAGGTCTCGGGCTTGATTCCCGGCGGAGGCAATTAGGGAATTTTTATTTCTAAATTGTCTTGGTTTGTCTTTTTTATGTACCATATTGGTACCATACAACATAAAATCTTGTACCATATACTCATATATCATCATGATAGTAACTTAAAAAATTGGCTGAGCTAACAAAACCGCACGCGTAGCGCGCGAGATTTTTGAAAGGGCGGGCGGTTGCATTACATAGTGCATGAATTATTTCATGCGAAGGGCGGGCGATTGCTACGCTGCGTTTTTTACTTTTACATGCGGTAGATACTCGTAGGCAGGTACAAGCCATGAGAATATAAACCACTCCATTTTAGACTTATACAAAGATTTTGAAAGTTTCTATTCCCTACACGCACGGAGGTAGTATATAGGTAATTGAGGAAGAAGCTGCGAAATTATATTATTATTATTTTGGATATTTCAGGCTTTTCGTTTCTTCAAATACCTACATGCAGCGAATGAAATGCCTACATGATTTCAAATAATATAATCTGAAGCACCATAGACGTTTTGGTTTATTTTCGAAATACAGGAGGAAATAAATAATTCTCAGTTTTTCCTGTGCGACAAAATGTAATTTTTTTAATTCCGAATTTTATAGAGTGGATTATTATTTTATCATGGAGCTGCTAAAAAATAATGATTCTAATTTTGGTGGTGTGCTTAGTAGGTATATATAGTCGTAAAATTTTGTTATGGGCATCTATTCGATTTTATTTGTGTATGCTCCACTTTCATGTCTTATCACGAATTATAGCGGAAATTCGTACTCGGTACAGGATATTTATATATTTATAATAAGAACTATAATAAAGAAACTTTTCTCATGTTCTCATTTCCTCTTCTCTCCATGTGCTGGGTGAATGTACATACTCAAGCAAAAGGACTATCTCGTTGGCACTGGCGGCCTTTGAGCGGCGAAAATATGCGAAGTAGCCCTGTATAGGCAGTTGGCTCATTAGGTATGTTATTGGCACGTCAAAGAACTAAGATCTAGGTTATTGAGCCCGAAGATTTATTTTCAATTGAAAACTTTACCTTGTATCTATGAGCTATAGAGGAATTTTGATTATTGGACCTTGTTTATAGGCTTCCGTACCAAACCGGTGAAAAAGAAGCCTTAAGAGGCAATTATTTCGAGGAAGCCGATAGTTTGACGTAATGACATAGGCATATGGAGCCAATGTTGCACAAAGGATAACAGCGGGACCCTAACCGCCGCTGTCCGTCCGTCCGTCTGTCAGCGGGCTGTATCTTATGTCAATCTGTCCCCTATACTCAACCATCCCCGGTCTCCCCTAAACTTTTGTTTTTACTCGATCTTAATAATATAGCTGGTAGCTCGTACTTGGCCGAATTTTTTTAACATAGGCTCAGAATACGTCGTCAGAATAACACTACAAATGAATTTTTTAAAATTTCTTTCCTCCAACATTTAACCAAACATTTTCATGATTAAGTAGGTAGGTACCTACAAACAGGAAAATAACACTGATAACTCGATAAGACACCCTTTGGGAAACTGCGTGATATTGATGTTCAAATATTCATTCCTCAAGTTTATTTTGTAGTAAAGTAACTAAAACTTATCTTGTACAAATATTTTGCCGACAAAATATTAAGTTTCTCCTGGTTCACCAATGTGATGTATCTGACTGCATAGCTGGTTATTTCGCGTTAACTATTTATCTACCGTCTAAACGGAGTAGTTCTATCTATAAAGTCGTTATTTTTTTAGGCCTAACTCCCAGATAACGAATAGTTAAGGTTGTTAAACTTGAACCTGAAGTGTGTGTGAAGTGCGTAAATACCAGTAAGTACCTACCCAACAATTTTATTTTTTCAAAACATAGGTAAGCAGACTTAAGGATCAATTTCAACAAGGTAGGTAAAATAAGTTTTATCCGAGCGTAAATTAAATATTTGGCACATTTTCACTATAAAACCTGTCAAAACGCCCAATTTGTTCTTCGGCTATGACCGCGATTTGATTTTTACAGCAGTAGATCGAGTATAATTATCCAAAAAAAAAAAACAGGTAAAAATTGCATCTTATATCCAAGTAACAATACTGAATAGAAACATAAAATAGGTAATGAAATTTGTTCGACAAAATAAAATCGCAAAGTTAAATTAGGTCTAATTTTTAACCAATTTGCATTTATTTTCAATGTGGTGCATATTACCGAACCAAAATTCTTAAATAAAATTCCTACACAATCTATACATATTACTAAGAGACGATACAGCAATTAAAAAGAAATGAATATCTTACGAGTGTAATATTGTACATGATGTATTTGGCCCTTATTACACTCCTATTCCGCGCGATACGCTACCCTCTGTCGCGTTTCGCACGAGGTTTCGGGCATGTTTTATTACATCGCGCAGTCACGATCGCATGGGTGAAATCTCTTATATGTTTGTGGTGAAATCTGACTTTTTTCTGAGATTCTGCGACGTTTTTAAAATCGGCGTGGTGTACTACCCATCGATGATTCATTCGCTGGTACTACCTATTTCCAAGTGCTAATCTTTTACACATGTTTGAGAAAATACGTGTGGGGAATGTTGCAAAAATGCGTAACAATCTTAATTCTCAGAACTAATCTGCCTAATTGGAATTTTGGAATCTAACAAACGCTATATAAATTAAAACTTAGGACTAAGTACTTACCTACTTTCTACAACTTGATGTAATATAATTTATTATTCATTCGAATGTCATTTAACAAGCGAGGTTCCTGAATCCTGATACACGTGACTAGTTTATATTTTGCGCTATTAGCGGTTAGTAGGTACAAACTAAAGGCGGCAGCCTCGCGAGGCAATGCTTTTCGTAGCAACGCTACTGGTATGGAACCGGCATACCAACCTTGCTGCTCAGAGCAAATTCTTGTAGCTACGCTGCGAGTGATAAAATCAAAAATGTGAATGAAGAGTGTAGTTGTGAATGTGTACGTTAGGTATAACCTCACTAGCGTTGCACAATTGCAATGTGGACTGAAAACTGAAAGGTTGATGACTCACCACCGCAATCTAGATTGAATCCCCACCTGTTGGACTATTGTCGTACTTAATGGTTAATGTGGTTTAAGGTTTAATATTTATTCGGAGGGTAACATCTAAAATAAATATAATAAACGAAATGAATTTATAGTGTTTTTGCGGTCAAAAATGAACATACCTAAACCATTAATTGACACAGCAAATTCACTTTGAGCGCCGAACCTCATACCCTTGTATAATACTTTTTTTAAATTATTAGCGAGCAAGCGAGCAGGCGGGTTTTCTGATGTAAAGAACATTTGTAGCACCTGAGGCACCACCAATGCGTTGCCGGCTTTTCAGGAATTTGTTGGTCCGCCCCTTGAATAACCCCATGTTGTAATTTAGTGGGAACACCGTCGCAGGATGTTCACAGTTGGTTTCACAGTTTCAAAGTACGTGGAAAAAAGATCTGGCACAAACGGATGGTCGAAGTGCTCCAGGCACCGAGGTGGTGAATTGTGATTCGCGAGGCTGCCTCGCTTAGTTGGGAACCGGCTATTCAAGTTTAACGGTAGCTAGGTAGGTAAGTATCCTTGGTCATTATATTTGTTCAAGTGGTTTTTCTCTCGGTAACGCCGGACATGTTTTTCAGTTCCGTAATGGTTATGAAACCTTAATTTCCTCTGTTGGAACACAATAGAGACGTCGTTGTTTAGCTCGAGGTGCTTTATAACGACTCGAATCGTTCTTACGTGTTCGTTACACGCTCTATTGAATTCGCAAAATGTTTGCCCGTTGCCGTTTCTTTCTTTATGTACCTACCTACTTGCAGGCCACGCGAAATCAACCAAATTCTTTTGTTCAAAAGCGAAAAAATCTATCTGGCAGGTGTAGCTACCGTCTGCGCTGTAAACTGCCACTCTTCCAGTACAAACCACACAGTAACAAAATACACCGCACATGTCACACGTCCTCCGAAATATACTCTACTATACGTTTCACTCCGACACCCGAGGGTCATCAGGGGACAATCTCTCCACAATGTTTTATTGCACTTTATTATGCGTACTTTGAATATCGAGTTTCGCAAAGTATTGCGGAGCGTATGCTTCTATGCAGTGTGAAAAATCACCGTCACCCGCCTGCCCAGTATGCCAAGCCCTTATATTTTACTAGCTAATGTCCGCAACTTCGTACGCGTGGATTGAAGTTTTTGTAATTCCCACGGAAACTCTCTTATTTTCAAGTATAAAAAGTAGCCTATTCCAGACTTTAATTAGGTATCAATCTCTGTGCCAAATAGCCAAATTGATTCAGTCATTGCGGCGTTATTGAATAACAAACATCTATCCATCCATCCAAATAACTTTCACATTTATAATATTAATAGGATGAGTGCTTTCTTCAGTATTTCGTGATCCTCAGAATACAGTGTTCTGTATTCTGAGTCATGATCGTACGTAGGAGAATGCTCTGGATATTTCAATATTCTTGTCATAAAACTATTGTTTTGCCTTCTCGTGCGATTTCGCGGTTTAAAAACAGATAAAAGTACATGTTTTCCAAAATAGGTAGGTAGGTATATGAAAATCAAGCTTGCGTGAGGATACTCGTAGGCAGCGATTGGGTCGAGAAAGTAGAAACTTTAACTAATCAGCTGTGTCGTAGTTCTAACTCGTAGAGGCCCTGTAAGAGAACTTTAAGATGCATGCAATGATAAAGGAAAGGTGAGTTTGAACGTCATTTATTAAAAAAACCTCACAGGTATCTACTATTAAATAAGAACGTTATGGTATAGATAGATAGCTTAGTAGTAGGTAATTTAGAATCACGTAAAATTTTTATACGCCTACTAAAATATAATTGTAACGGCGTTTACGAACTAAAAGAAAATTCACTCCCTACTTTTAAGCAGGGGCGTAGATAGGTACTCTATACATGGAAAATGCCGATAAACTTCTACAGGCAACTTCTATGCATCAAAGTAAATAACTTTTATTCCACGACTTTTTAGAAAGAAAAAAAAATTCATAATAATCTGTTCTAAAATTTCAAAAAAAACTTATTTGAAATTTCAATTTGCTGGTTTCGGCTATAACATTTAGGCTCAAACTTATATTATACTTTCAGAAATCTTCTTTAAAATAAAAATAAACAACAACGTTCTGGATACGAAATTTATTATAACTTCAAAGTCTAATACAAACTTAAACTAATTGTAAAGGAAAAAAGCTTCATTATAATAATTGACAAACAGTTCTAAAGCTTATCACGCCCACAAGCGCACAATAAATAACATAAATAGCGAAAACTTCACACGTTTTCGAAGGTCAGATCTTCATCGATCATAATTCTTTCGAGTTTTCCGGTAAGCTTAAGAACATTTTTGAGCAGGCGAGGTTGAAGTTGTCACAAAAATTGGTCATCCAACTTGGCTTGTGCTTCCACATGATGAACACGTAGAAGATGGGAACGCCCAGCGCTATGAAGGCGACACCGATACCCACTTCCTTCGGGCGCGTGAAACACGAGAACACAACAAGGAATGTGCAGACGATTAGGAATGTTATCGGTAATAGGAGGTTGACTCGGATCGGCCGCGTCAGCTGCGGGCGCGTGTACCGCATCCACAGCAGCCCGGCCACCGAGCAGAATATGAAGATGGCTTCCACTGCGGTGACGTACACCATGAGTGACTCCACGTCGTTGGACATCAGCAGCACTAGCGTCACCAGACACTGCAATAATGAACAATCGTTAAAATTTCTACTGTTAGCGCCTGCTATATTTGAGGAGCAAATATTCTGGGAGTTGAATAAAGTTTAATTATATTATTAATAAGGATTCATTTATTATAAGTGAAATGCTATTTACATTCCAATGAATAACTACTATAACTGACGGCTATCCTATTATCTTATTAATATTATAAATGCGAAAGTTTGTATGTTTGTAACTCAATCACGCCGCAACGACTGAACCGATTTGTATGAAATTTGGCACAGAGATAAATTATAGTCTGGAATAGGACATAGGTTACTTTTTATCCCGGGAAATAAGAGAGTTCCCGCGGGAATAAAAAACCTCAATCCCCGCGAACAAAGTCGCGGGCATCAGCTAGTAACTAAATAAAAACAATGACACTATATCAAAGTGTTATTATTTTTGACAAATTGCAAGTAATTTACAAAATAATTATTCTACGTTCTTGTTAGAAAAGTGTTCTACTTAGCGTGCGTGCAAATGAGGTAAAAGAAAATGCCAATTCTTTACATGTTACATAACCATCGCAACTTTCGCTACAGTTTATTATATGCACCGTAGCAACAACGACGCCATAAATTCAGCGAATCTTTCTTTCTTCATGCTGGGCTGGTTTCCACACTTAAATCAGTTATGGTCTGTCATGTGTGAAATTCAGCGAATCACCACAATTTAACTCAAACTCGAAATTATTTATTTCATGTAGGCCAACTTGTGGCTCTTATGACAGGTCAAGAATCTACCAACAGTCTTAAACTGAAGCAATAAAAGATGGAACTTTTTCAAGAAATTTGAAACAAAAACTAATTACTTATAAGAATCTCATCTATCAATTACTCGTAATCTAAATAGTCTGTCATAATTGTTATAAATGCTACGAGTACGTACCACGGTAATTATTTTAGTTGGGATTGTCGATATTTCGATCCAATTGCATGGACCGTGGTCACGACGAGACCACGTCTTGACCACGGTCCATGCAATTGGATCGAAATATCGACAATCCCAACTAAAATAATTACCGTGGTACGTACTCGTAGCATTTATAACAATTATGTCAGTAAACCACGAATTAAGTCTAAAATCTTTACTAAATAGTCTGTGACTCCCGCTTACCATAAAAATAAGAGAAGGTACCGGTGTCAGCCTCTTTATATCGATAAGGGAAATCGCCATTGGTAAATGTCCGTTCCTGGCTCCGACGAAGAAGAGCCTCGACGAGGTGTAGATGGCGCCATTGAGGGAGCCGAAGGTGCACAGGGCCACGAAGAGAGGCATGATCCAGGACATGAAGGACAGGATCTTGTCGCTGAACGCCACGGCGACAGCTTCCGACGCCATTATCTCGTTCTTGGTGAGGACCGCGAAGTACGCGACGTTGGTCAACGCGTAAACTAGCGTCACTACCGGCATCGAGATGCAGATAGCTCGTGGGAGGTTTCTGAAATAATTAATAAATACTAGTTAATGCACGCGACTTCGTTCGCGTGGATAGAGGTTTTTATTCCCGTGAGAATTCTCTTTTTCCGGGATAAAAAGTAGCCTATGTTTTATTCCACACTATAATCCATCTTTGTGCCAAATTGCAGCCAAATCGATTCAGTTGTTACGGCGTGATTGAGTAACAAACATCCAGCCATCCATCCATACATCCAAACTTTCGCATTTATTATA
Source organism: Hipparchia sbordonii (assembly GCA_038048805.1). Lineage (NCBI taxonomy): Eukaryota > Metazoa > Arthropoda > Insecta > Lepidoptera > Nymphalidae > Hipparchia > Hipparchia sbordonii. The sequence continues at coordinate 6,085,328 of CM076097.1, read as the reverse complement.
GTGTAGTAGGAGAGATTTTAATAAAAACATATTTCCCTCCTACTATAAAGATAAGAAGCTGCTTTCAGAAATCGCCCCGCCCGGAAAACGGGTATCATCTAGTGAGTTCAAAGGATAATTAATTAATGAGGCAAAGGAGGAAAATATACTTATTTGATATATTGGCCGAGTTACGCCGGTAGTATTTCTGTTTCCGTTAATTAATAGTAAATTATTGGAATATTTTCTATTGTACGTTATTTGTTAAGAAATTATTTGAATTTGCTTTCATGAAGGGAAAACACTGCAAGATCAATGGTTCAATCAAATGGTGAAGCACGTGGGTGCTTCACTACTGTCCGTACCGACCACCTAACACAAGCTACGGTTATCTAGACGATGATGCCTGCGACTTAGTCCGCGTGGATTAAGGTTTTTTATTCCCGCGGGAACTCTTTAATTTTCCGGGATAAAAAGTAGCTTATATTATGTTAATCTACGCTATAATCTACCCATTCTAAATTTCAGCCAAATCCGTCCAGTAGTAAACTACTACTACGTAGTAGTGTGTGTACTACTACGCAGTGTGTGTGTGCGTAGTACTCTTTCACGCTTTAGCGTAGTACACACACATACAAACTTTCGCCTTTATAATGTGATATGATGTGATTATTATAAGTAAAGTTTATTATGGCTAATATTTTTTTATAAAAAAAATATAACTTGATAGAAACAGTAATTATAAAGGCCAATGAATAAAATTAATTGATACTTGGTAGCAACTAGCAACTTACTTATAAGGGTCCTTTAATTCTTCCGTAACGAAATTAAGGTAGTTCCAGCCAGAATACGAAAATAAACCAGTGTAGAATGCTATGGCAATATTCCCCGGGTCCGTGATCGTGCCTTCCATTATGTTCTCCAAGTTTTCCGTGTGCCCCGAGAATAAATACCCCAAACTCGCGAAGAAGGTGACCAGCAACGCCAATATTTTTGCAGCCGTGAAGGAGTCTTGAACACGAGTCACCCATTTCACGTTGTAGCAGTTTAGGGCGGTGAGAAAACCTGTAACCATTAAACAATACTTCTATTGAATTATTTATATTTAAACATATAAATTCTTTTTACAAAACCGACTTCCAATGCCACTACAAAGTATTTACATCAATTGTGCTTAAATTGAATTTGAAGAGATTCCCTCGATTTCTCCAGGATCCCATCATCAGACCCTGTTCTGATAACAATGGGACTACCTGGGAAGTATACCCTTTCAAACACAAAAAGAATTTTCCAAATCGGTCCAGGCGTCTTCGAGTAATCGGGGAACATACATAAAAAATTAAATAAAAAAAAGATTCCGACGAATTGAGAACCTCCTCCTTTTTTGGAAGTCGGTAAAAAACAGTAAGGATAATTTCGTTTCTAAAGCAAGATAGGCTTGCGCTTGATTACAATCACGTCTGATGAAAATCAATGATGAGATCTAGGTTGGAGAGCACTTGCCTTTTCAAAATCCTAAAATGATACGTGATAGAAAACTTGATGTAAATAGTTATTTAAATAGTCATTTAAGAGTACTAAGTAAATACAATAAGTATATTATTCTGTACCCTGAAGTAGATGACCTATGTTTCAAGCTGTTCCTAAAATTTAATTAGCTATGAGGTATTTAGGTGGAACTTTTCTATAACAAGTAGGTTTGTCTAAGGACTAAGATGAGCCGCAAGTTTAAGTTTAAAATAATAGACTCAGTAGTTGCTAAAGCAGTTGACCATTCGATAAAGGCTAAAGTAAATGACGTATCTGCATAATGGATACCTGTCAAATTATTCGTAGTTAGATCGATTTTCGATCAGTAGTCAACTGGTTTCTGTTCACACTCCATGTGTGAATAGAAACCAGTTGCGCTTTTAGTGCAATGAGTTCACCATTTGTTATTAGTTCCCCCTATTTCACGTGGCAAAGGCCAGATAGCATTAGATAGTTGTGTGGTAAAAGCCTGTCCAATCCAATACGTAAAAAGTGTCAACTATCTACCAAGTTATTTTCAATGGTTCTTTATATTCCGAATAATTCTTTCCATAAAGAATGGTTCTTTATGGAATATAGATAACGTTATCGTAATTGGAAAGTTTGTTATTCATTCGATAACCTTTTGTTTTAGATTGATCTTCGAGGAGGGGAGTTAAAGATCTGTTACTTTTGACTGCATACCTATCAATAACAATACCAATGCATTATTTTAACATTAGAAACAAGTACTACCTAAAGAGATATTTCTAGCAGCCGTGGGAATGTCTTTAAGAAAGATTGACCATAATCAATGTAACTGGGTCGAAATAGCGACATTCGTTGTTACAAGTTACGAGCGTTTACCCGTGGGCCGTGGTACCAGTGGGTCGACCCACCAATGGGTCTACGAGCAATTTTATTAAGATGTAATGTAGACCCATGGCGTTAGAGATTAAAGATTTAAAAATCCTTACTATCCTTACTAATATTAAAAATGCGAAAGTGTTTGTTTGTTGGTTTGTCCTTTAATCACACTGAAAACATCGTGGTTCGTGAGGAAATCTGAGTGCCATGAAGGTTTCCAAAACCGCACCTGACCAGTGAGATAGGAAATGGCCAAAACCTTTTTTATTCAGAGTTTTTGCGCCCAAGAGTGGATACTGACGATGAGTCGAGATGATGATGTACCTACATCATATTAATTGGGATGTTAAATGACGAATTAAAAAAAAAACAAAAAAAATATATTTCATATTTTAAAATCCGTTAAGCCGTATCTAAGCCGTTACTACTCTTTTAGTCGAGACCGATTCGGAAAGCGAATTACGCTGAGAAGAAATAGTTCAAAATCATTATGAATTTTAAATGAGTCCAAGAAAATTTAGCGGCCACTGCTCGCAATCAAAGTGCCCTTAGGTTAGGCGTATTATCGGATAATTCGCACGAGTACCAACGTGTCATGCGGGAGGAAGCCGTCATTATCCTGTCAGGCGCAATCAGCGGCGCGCCGTCCAAGCGGAGCATAAAGACGCGGATAGAGGCGATATACAGATACCCTGGATTGAGGCGTCCATTCATTGTTATCGCAGAGGCAGACATCTTTACAATAATAGGGATATGTTCCCAACTATAGGAACCCTGTGGTGGTATCCTCTAAAAATGGTTGCATCAGTGTAACGATCGCAATGACCTCTGATTGGCTGATACTCTCCCACTATTGGTTAAAATGCATTGATGCAGCAAGAACGCCATAAATTCAGTCAATTGCGATTGCGATCGTTTTTGCAATCATTTTTAGAGAATCGAGACATAGTCTAACGATCGCAGTGACCTCTGATTGACTGAATTTATGGCGTTCTTGCTATATAAATGCATTTTAACCAATAGCGGGAGAGTACCAGCCAATCAGAGGTCATTGCGATCGTTACAAACAATACTTCAAGATGTACCACGATGTTATGAACTTCGGCCCACACGTAAACATAATCTAGTCATACCAAGCTCCAATCTGAAGATCCACAGTACCGGTCCTAACCCGATGTGCGTTAAAAATATATATAATAAAATCCCTAGTAAAATAAAAGAAACTAAGAATGATACGGCGTTTATCAATTCCCTAAAAAATTTCTTATAGATAAAGCCTATTATAAAATTAATGACTTCCTTAATGAGTAACTTGGCGTCCGTCTCTCTACTAAGCCAATATTTTGCTGTGCCCCAACGGGGTTCTGATGTAAAGGGTGGTCTCTAGTTTTAAGAATCATTGTACCTATGACATTGGAATGCAAAAAATAAATGAATATGAATATGAATATACACTGATGAAGTCAATTTTAGAGAATATACCTACCTCTAAAAACGATTGTTAGGTAGGTAGGTACATTTGACGATTGCAATCGCCTCTGATTGGCCGATACTAGCTATTGACTAAAATGCAATGCATTTGCCGAAAGAACGCAATAAATTCGGCCAATCATCACAACTGAGAATGTGGCAATGATGAAATGAAATAATAAAAATAAATGAAAAATTTAAGGGGGCTTCCCTACTAGTAACGTGTTTTTTTCGGCGTTTTGTTGGTACGGAACTCTTTGTATTTGACCGGTTGTTGTAGTTTATTTAATCGATGTTAATTTTAAATGCTTATCACTATCTTATAACTAACATCAGATGTATATTTTGTTTAAGTATATTGGACTATATAATAAGCAGAAGCAGTAGGTAAGTCTATTAACATAATATAGGCAACATCCCAAATTGCGACCTACCTACACTTTTTATTGTGATGTGATGTCCTTATTGTATAATTCTCCTGACCGAATTCCAACCAAGGTTGTCAAACTCTAACGAGATTAGCCAACTACATAAATATATATGTGTGGGAATAGTATGTGTGTGTGAAAACAGGAGTGGACTCTCTATTCCCTCACTCTGCTAACCAACGGCACGATCGGAGAAAGATAAGGCTCTCCGCCCACGTCCGACTTTTTGTAGGTCCGATATAATTGGACCGATTATTTTGCTGACTTTTTCTTTTTACTTTGATCTTTTAAAGTGTAGGGATTTAGGAACTGCCGATTGTGACGTGGACGAAGTAGTCGCGGGCGTCCGCTACTTGAAAATAGTTCTTGTTAGAAAATCGCATAGCTCCAGTTGTAGCCTGACTCGGTTCTCAAATTCGGGAGTTCGTTCTCTGCAGTCAAATAGGCCAGCCATTACACCAACGAGGCAGTTAAATTGTATAACACAGCCGCCAAATTAAATCCTTTGAAATATTATGGGCTGTCAACCACTTATTTTTAGAAATTCCCACAAAGAATGCGTATAATTTTAAATAGGTAGGTAACTATTACGTAACTAGCCGCAGCTAAGCGCGCTTGATATAAAAGTCGCAAGTGACTTCATTCAGACATTCTTCAAAGACTGGTTGAAGATTAGTCTTCCATGAACGTTAAGGGGTTATTCCACAAACGTAAAATAAGTCTTAACAATATTTGCAAGTATCTTTTTATATTCAAAAACTGTAAAAGGATTTAAGATTGATCGTCGGCAGCACACCCGACTGGATGTATTCCGAAGAAGGCAAAAAGTTGTACTGCCCATTAATCAAAAACTGCATTTACCAGTAATACTGCATTTCAGTTCTCCGAATCGACCGGTGTACCTACCTACTGGGAAGGGTGAACACAACTGAAAAATGGCAATGTTCTCTGCGAGAGGTAAATGCAATTTAAATACGTATTAACTACCTTCTTCGCAGTAACACGCATGAAAACACTAAACAAGAAAAGATAATTATTTTACTGCAAGTAAAATTTTGGGCATTCACCTTGCTGCTTGTTAAAACCTGACGAATACCTTTTCGCCTTTTATTTCTGTGATCGAAGCTTTTGGCGATCATTACTGCATCCTTCAATTTAACTATCTCCAAAATTGGAAACCCGGTTCGAAATACATATTCGATTTTCTGTAGTTACTCTTTTGTATGCAAACAACTTGCTAGAAATAAAATATTAAATAAAGTTCTTGCAATTCAGGAGGGCGCGTGAGCTTTACTTGTGGTTACGTCGTGTACATGCACAGTGTAAATGCGCGTGCCTGTCAGGAGCCTAGGTGGGAGCGGTCAGGCGCGAGCAAGCTCTCGCTCACACTTATACAGATACGAGCCGCACACAACCATAAGCCACGCGCCCTCGTGAGTTGAAAGAACTATAAATCGATACAGTTCGAAAACTATAAGCGTATGGGTAGTATAGTTTAATTGATATGAGGGAACCGATGAACCGACAAACAAACGCATACAAAAGGTGCTACCGCAGTCAAGTAATTAATAAATCAAGATCAGGTTTATCAATATTGCAATGTAACTTTGCATTACTTCTAACCCGAAGAGAAAGTAGTAGATATAGAATTTCTATATTTAGAAGGTTGTCATGATACGGACCGTAGCTGTTTGTCGTGGAAATAGGAACCATTCTAAAGTAATAATTATTATAGTAAAAGATAAGAAACAAAAGCATTGGAACTACATTATATTTTACGTAAAATAGGTAGATACTTAACATAGGTTTTTTTTATTATTTTATTTTTTATTCGATGACAAGATAGCCCTTGACTGCGATCTCACCTGATGGTAAGTGACGATGCAGTCTAAGATGGTAGCGGGCTATCTTGGAAGGGGTATAGCAGTGTAAATTCAACCCATACCATTCAGGTAGACTTACAGGGCCAACAAACGCAGCTTTGTTTTAGAATGATCGCAGAATCGATTAAATCGCAGAGGACTTAAAATTCTAAATTAAGTATCGATTTAATTCAAGTTGGCCAACTTGTGACTTTTGTGAGGGTTGTTTTGTAAATGCTGCCCTTGTGCACGCCCTTTATTTATGTTTATATTTTAGGTTATTTTTTTTACAGAATTTTGATACAGAATCTTTACTTCCTTACTCCTTTCTAATATCACACTAATATTATAAAGCCGAAAGTTTGTATGTGTGTGTGTGTGTGTATGTTTGTTACTCCTTCACGCCACAACGAATGAACCGATTTGGCTGAATCACATCACATCACATCACATCACACTAATATTATCACACTATCACACTCACACTAATATTATAAAGCCGAAAGTTTGTATGTGTGTGTGTGTGTGTGTGTGTGTGTGTGTATGTTTGTTACTCCTTCACGCCACAACGAATGAGCCGATTTGGCTGAAATTTGAAATGGAGATAGCTCATACCCAGGATTAAAACATAGGCTACTTTTTATCCCGGAAAATCACAGAGTTCCCGCGGGCATCAAAAAACCTTTATCCACGCGTACGAAGTCGCGGGCATCGTCTAGTTTTACATTTAAAAGTAAGTTTGTTTGTTGGTTTGTCCTTCAATAACGCAACAGAGCTACGGATCGTCGTGATTTATTGCATTAGTAGGTATAGTTAAGGACCTGGAGAGTGACATAGGCTACTTTTTATCCCGGAAAATCAAGAGTTCAAGCGGGATTTTAAAAACTAAATCCACGCGGACGAAGTCGCGGGCGTCAACTAGTAAATAAATAAATAAATGAAAATAAGTTAGGACTCTACCACCGATACTAAGTAGATAGATACTCTAAAAGCAGTGTGTGCGTTGGTCTGAAGGGGATATTTTTACGTCCAGATTGCCATCGGTGTACTCGTATGTTGTAAATACTTGTTCGACGATGAAAAATAAAATTAGTAAAACATGTTTCTGAAGGATGAAGAATGTACGATGGAATCATTTCTGGGAACTTGGGAAGTAATGCGAATTTAATGAACATATTATATTTCTTTGAAAAAAAGGTTTTTTAGGCTTTGTTTTAAACGCATGCGATCAAAGAATGCAAAACTACCATCATTTTACTACTATATGTATATTAATTTTTTTTTAAAGAATATTAGTGAAGCTGAAGTTGACTAATATTTTCCTATCCCCTCCAATAAGCGGAAAGCTTGTGCTAGGAGTGGGTACGACAATAATGCAACGGGTGGGATTCGAACCTGCGACCATTCAGTTTTCAGTCCGCACCTTTAACCGTTGGGCTATTGAGGCTTCAAATCATGAGGCTTATGAGATTTTTTAAGGATGTAAATTATGTATGAGTCTATTCAGTCCCTCAGTATCAGCTAATTGAATAGACTCATAGGCACATAATTTTTTGTCTAATTATTTATTATCGTATTAGCTGTTCCTGGACCCCTAAGGGGGTCCATACACGGTCAAATATGTTTGTCAAACAAACGGAAACGGAGGTGTTTGATTGGGTGCGCTGGTGTTTGATAACCTTGATCAAACAGCGCACCCAATCAAACACCTCCGTTTCCGTTTGTTTGACAAACATGTTTGACCGTGTATGGACCCCATAACTTAAACATATCTAATACTAGCTTTACCCCGCGGCTTCGCTCACGTTAAGTTCGATTATTCCAACCCCTATTTTATCCCTTTAGGGGTTGACTATTCAAAAATCCTTTCTTAGCGGACACCTACGTTATAATAGCTATCTACATGCAAAATTTCAGCCTGATCCATCCAGTGGTTTCAGCTGTGCGTTGATAGATCAGTCAGTCAGTCAGTCAGTCACTTTTGCCTTTTATATATTTAGATAAGAAACAGTTCTGGCATTGCCACTTTGAAAACGTGTCAATAACTGTATTCACACCTTTTCACACACACGTCTAATTGCGCATTTTTATTCCTACTCTCGACGAATTGTGCGTATTGTGTTTTTACGCGTCTTAGTACCTACTACATCATCAGCTGATATAGCGAATCGGCCGCACTTTACTCTATAGTCTCTATGATAAAGGCTTTTATTATTGCAACACTTAATCTGCCTGTCTTCTAATTTAATTTTATTTTTCTTAGCCATAAGGTTGTCTGTTAGAGATCGCTTTTTAGCGATAAGACCGCAGAATGTACTGAAATACATATATGCTTGTGGTGCAATAAAGAATAAATAAATAACCTTACTAATATTATAAATGCGAAAGTGTTTGTTTGTTGATTTGTCCTTCAATAACGCTGCAACAGAGCTAAAGATCGACGTGTTTTTTTGCATGGGTATAGTTGAGGATCTGGAGAGTGATATAGGCTTTTTATCCCGGAAAATCAAAGAGTTTCCCCGGGATATTAAAAACTAAATCCACGTGGATGAAGTCACGGGCATCAGCTAGTTATATAAATAAATAAAGGGTCATAACTCATACCTATTACCTAATCGAGTGTTAAAACTATTAAGTGCTACTAACATGTTATAAGGGCAGCGATGAGGCTCACAGCGTCTTTGGGGGGCTCGCAGGCGGGCCACAGGGGTTGGAGGATGTTCTGCGCGAAGGTGAGCGCCGTGATGGCGTTCCCCGTGGGCACCAGGATGAACAGCGCTACCCAGAGGTAGAGGAACGCGGGCAGGTCCCCGAAGGCCTCGCCGATGTAGGCGTAGTCGCCGCCGGACTTTGGAATCATTGTACCTGGAAGTGATGAGGGTAGATATAACGTTATTGGAGTCACGTGGGTGGCAGTTTGAATTTGGCAGTTAGGCATTTCATACATGGAAAGGAGAATATTGAGGTGTAGTTCTTTCAATTCACGAGGGCGCGTGGCTCATGGTTGTGTGCATATCGTATGTGTATAAGTGAGCGAAAGCTAGGCGGGAGCGCGCCTGACCGCTCCCACCTAGGTTCCTGACAGACACACACACTTATGTAATGTGTATGTACACGACGTAACCACAAGTAGGTAAAGCTCACGTGCCCTCGTGAATTGCAAGAACTTTTGATAAGCACTATTATTATAAGGGAGAGGGGGAGAGGGTAGACTGACTTTTAGCAGCAGCGATCGGTGTTTTCGCTTTAAAGACGCCGAAACGCTGACTTTCGCGTCTTTTAGCTTCGTATCGAATGCTTTTGAGTCGCGAAAAAAGACAGATCGTTGCCGCTAAAAGATGCCAGCCTGTAAACGTATAAGACAATACCCGAAATTAAGCTATAATTAAATCCAGGTATGGTTCAATTTACTTTGATGCTAATGTGGTCGAATTCTTATACGATTAATCGAATTAAAACTTAGACTAATACTACAGCACTCTGCGTGTCTCCTTGCATATCAGACATTATGACAGATACAGATAATAATTAATTATGTCGAACTTTTATTTAACTAATTTATAAAAGTTCTTTTTTTTAAAGAATATTAGCCAAGCTGAACTTGACTTATATTCTCCTCTCCCCTCCAAATAAGCGGAAAGCTTGTGCTAGGAGTGAGTAGGTACGACAATATTGCAACGGGTGGGGCTCGAACCTGCGACCTTTCAGTATTCAGTCCGCACCTTATTGATTTATAAGAGTTAATCCGTACTTACAAGTTCGACATAAAAGTTCGATATAATAAGTTCGACATAAAAGTTCGACATAATTATGTTCTTTCGGAAAACCAAAGTTTCTACAGGACTCAAAGTAATGCTGAATCCACCCTGACGAAGCCGAAGTCATGAACATCACGAGTCACGACGAAAATCGTGAGCTATAAACACATACATACATATAACACATACTTACATATTGATATATTATAAGCACCGGCTTTTGCTTTTAACTATGACATCGTCTTTTGAAAATCGCGTAGAAACATTAGTAGGTACAAGTTTTTTTTTTTCAAATAAAAAGTAGGTATCGATCTTATCTCATAGTGAGAGCGACAGAGGCCGATGACTGCCGAAATGTATTTTTAACTATCAAGTAGGTAGATGATATTATACCTATCGCCAATATAGGTCAAGTTTACAGCTAGTTTAATGATGTTACCTATGTTTCCGCTACATAAATAATATGTAGTTGACAAAGTTGCATTTATTACATTATTTCACGATTTCTGTCTCTAAGGCTTAGAGTAATTCATTTAATGTGTGTCAATTAATTTTATTTACATTTTGAAAAATCTAAACACCTACCTACCCACCTAGGAAATATTTTGTCATCCAGACTAAAATAGCTATAATTAATACTAAAATATCTATGCCTCTAAGGTCCAATAAACCTATAGATACCTACCGACTACCTAGTATCCTCTAGTATCTAAGAAGCCAAATACGGTTATTTACTGAATTCGTAACTCGTAAGTCGTAACGTATTTAAAGGTAAACATTAATATGAGAAAAATTTTATTTATTGTCTACGACTTTTGTCTTTTTAACCGCCTTCCAAAAAGGAGGAGGTTACCAATTTGGCCGGTATCTTTTTTTTTTTAAAATAATCTCGTGAGAACTCTGAGTCTCCGGGATAAAAAAATCCTATTCCGTGCTTATCAAAAATCCTACTCTGTACTACGTAAGCTGGAAAAGGAAACAGACAGACACACTATACTTTATTATAGTATGGAAATGGAAGAAAATACGCAACTGCCATTTTCACCGCATTGCCAATTTCTCGCACCTTTATCTACGTAACCGTGGTCACACGTGGTAAATTAAAAAAAAATCCAAGTCTTGGTAATTAAAATAATTAATTACTTACTTACCAAATTACATACGCAACTTACCTAATTCTGCATAGCATAGAGCCCCAATCATCGATAGGAATCCGGAGAGTACCCACACAATAAGGGCCATGCCTTTTGAACCGGCATACTTCAAGGCTAGACTGGGAGACACAAAGATTCCGGACCCCACGATGACTCCCACAATGATCGCTACGCCATTCAACAAGCTCAATTCCTTCTTCAGCCGTACCCCCTCAGTCGATTCCCCTTCCACGCTCACCCTGCTTTCACCGACGTCCACGACCTTCGGCGTCAATCCCTCTGCAGCTGATACTTTCGTCATTTTTTATTAATTTATAATGTCCCACCGAAATAATTAATACTGAATTAAGTCTGAACTTTTACATAAAATACCCAGTTTGATATCCTTTAACTTTAGTCCATGCATAATGTTCCTTGTCGTAGACCTCTTAGAGTTGTCTGATTTTCAGTCAAGCAAATATTGCATCACACTGTTTTAGGCCACCGCGGCAAACACCACGTGCGGTGAGAAACACCATAACCAGCCTTGTCCCGATAAACTGCGAAGTCGATTCACCACAAAACAGCTGCTGATAACGTGCGAGTTAATATACACTTATTGCACGCGATATTTTATTCATATATTTTACGCTTCCGTTCAAATATAGGTTAAAATATTCAAGAAACTTATAATATTCGTCACGTTTGCCAATAACTAGTGTTTTCAAAAATGTTTATTTATATGATTTCATAAAGTATTCAATTGTTCCGTTTTGAATTATCACGAATTTATATGCCGGTAGCGATCGGAAATGCGGGACATCGCGGTACGGTAGACACGTTCAACGCTCCCCGGCCCCACTTTGCTATTCATTTTACCTCCAAGTGAACCACGAGTCCGACCGTCTACCGCCTCCATGTAGCTCAACAGCAAAAATGACCTAAAGCACCGCGACACGCAGAGTATTATCAGCTTTAACTACCTTAAAATAGATCTTACATCAGTTCATACACAGGCCCAACAATTCATTGCCAAGTTTGAACAACGGGTTTTGCATTTTGCTTGTCTCTTTCGCGCTTCTCGACCACGTGTGCGGATGCCATACTTCTTGACAATTCTTTAAATCCTGATAACACATCCTCCTGATAAGCCTTCCGAGAGTTAAAAGAATAGACTTGTTGACATGCCCAGGATATGAGCAATTCATTTAGAACGCATCAGGGGTCAATGACAGCCGTTATTCTGGGCCATATGTTAGTGACAGTGCTCGAAGATCAATCTTATGTTTGAATATTATTGTGATGTTAAAATATTGCAGCAAAAATAAAAGTCGTTATTAAACTTATGCATATATTATATTATATATATATTATACACTCAGTACATCCATACAAGGTACGATAACAAAAATATATGCGATTTAGTTAATTATACATAAGTTTGATAACTATGCAACTCAAAAAAACTTGGCATAGGAGGCAGGAACTGGTAAAAAATATTTTTATACGCTATTTTTATCTTTATAATTTAAAGTTAATGAGCACAAATTATAAATATTTAGTTCAAAAATCCAAAAGCAATAAATAATAAAAAAGTAAACATTTTAGGTTTATATTAATAAATTCTTTCCTTCATCTATTCATAAGTGTCATTGCCTAAACTTTCTTATCTTAAAAAATATCTGTTTTCGGAGTATCAGTGATACCAATTTTGACTTCTTCATTTACGTTATACACGTCATGACGTCAATGAATAGTCTATGACACCTGGATCAATAAGTTGAACAAAAACCATACAAGCATACATTTACATATTAACTGCTAAACTCTTAACTCTCCCATATTCCTGCCTCCGGAATTCCGAATTATCCTATACTGACGTAAACGTATGCGAATAGTAATAGGCTCGAATGTTTAATATTGTCTTTATATATTTTAGATATAACACCAATATCGTTAGTCTTTCTCACTTGCAATTGCATACTTAAATATTCTAGCAGTACCATCGTTCGATGATGTTAATAAAACGTTTTCTTTTGCATTGTAACACATATCTAGCACTTGGGACAAATGGCCTGTTAAAACCAACTTTCGTTCACCGGACTTATCGTCGTATACACGTACAGAGCCGTCTAAGCATCCAGTCACTATTTGGTCCTTTTTCCAGATAATCTTGGTAACGCCAGAAGAATCGGCATCATCTGATTTGGAGCAGTGAAGACGACGTATGTTCCTGGCTGTATCCCACACCGTTACATCCCCATTCAATGTTCCTGAAAAATCGAAAAAAGTAAAAATGTCTTCAGGATGCCTACTTACAGGTATACCACATAATATCTGCTTACTTTTTTTTAATATATGTATAGACTAGCGCTTGACTGCGATCTCACCTGATGGTAAGGATATGCAGTCTAAGATGGTGCGCGCTTGCCTAGAAGATTCCTATTCATTCTTGATTTAAAGAAGTTTACTATGGACTTTTTCTCAAAAGGTTAATAAATAATATTATGGGAACAAAGGAAAGTCGCTTCACAGGTATAATATCAATAACCTGGTTAATATATATTATAATATTATATCTGAAGAAAAGCTGAAGAACGAAGCGACGAAATACAGAATTATCTATTAAAAAGTTGTCAGTTTATCCATTTAATGGTTAGAATGCACACAGATGATTAGAACAGAAAAAAAAACTAAATCGTGTCGAGACGCCACTATGCATTGTTGACCTTTGAAGGAAGTATTTTAGCAATTTTAATATTTTCTACTTCGGCAATCCCAAACTCAATTTCGTCATGTTGATTTGAATTTTTAAACCGGTTTATTTTTTCGGAGACACAAGCTTTATTGAATGAAAGTAAAATTAGACCGCGAAATATAACATCTGGAATCTCGGTTTTTCTACTGCACATTAAATGATTGAGATATTTTTATTATTAGCGAATATCTGCATAATATGAGTTCAAATTCCTAAAAAATATTGAATCTGATATTATTTTCAAGATCTTATTTTAGATTTACATACTTAGTTTCTATGTGAGTTTTTGACACCATATTATTTTACAGGAGCTATAATTAATTAGACATGTAGTAAGTACAATGCGGTATACTATTATATGGGTATTAACAGTTATATTACAATGAAAAGGCTTTGTTAAAGCTTTTTCGTTTCAAGTGTCAGAAAGAAAAATCATTCAAGACTAATAAAAACACAACGACTTTTTTGCGTTCAGTCGTGGTAAAAAAAGGGTCACCATTCTTTGTATTCATCGCTAGAAAGTTTATTAAAAATCCCAACAAGTTTAGAATGTGTTCGGACGTTGGAACTACACGCACGTATACGTAGAGCTTCCTCGCACTCAGTCTGCGCGCTCCCATAGTACTTGGAAGATCAGAATTGTACGTACGTGTTCGCACGAGTCCAACTCGTACGAAAACGCATCCAAGGTGCGGTAGACCTAACGTTAAAGGTGGAAACGTTAAAGTTGGAAAGGTGGACAGTTCGAACCCCTTTGCACTATTGTCGTGCGCACTCCTAACACAAGCTTTCCTCTTATTTGGGAAGAAGAGGAAGTAGTTATTATTATATCACCAAGTTCAGCTTGGCTAATATTATAAATAAACAAAAAACATTACTAATTCTTTCGTTAAAGACAAAAAAGTTAGACAATCTCATATTTTAAAAGATTTGTGTTACAGGCAAAGAAAAATCTCATGCCCGGTTCCTATATTATGTAAGAAACGATTCTTTTTTCTAGACAGACACAATAAGCGACGAACAGTGCGCCGTCACACTCCCAAATTCTCAATCCTGATACTAAGGCTGAAATTTATAGACTGCACTCTCACTCTGCTCAGAATTAAGACAGACGAGACAGATTTATGTCAAAGCATATTTGTGTCTCATTTTAATCCGAACTAACACAGAGTACGCGCTGCAGATCTTAGTGTAAACAGCAAGAAACGGCGAAACTAACGCGGCATTCGCCTGACTTCTACATAAGTGCATGACCAAATACATTATTAAAATAATTCTGCCTTCTACACAAGTACATGAACAAATATTATTAAAATAATTCACATAATATTTTGAATAAAATCCCAGAACATTGAGTAAAAAGTTACCGAGGGATTTTTAAAAAACCTTATTCCACATGGACGAAGTCACAGGATTAAACTTTTATAGTTTTGTATTGACTTCTAGATTAGATAGATTGATTCTAGGAAAGGAAAGCTAGCATTTTTATATCATTTTTTTTTATAAAAATCATAATACAATGCAGCTTAGTATATTGCTTACCTAAAGCAGAATATCCTACTTTTGGATCTGGAGAAAAGGCTATAGTTTCCAAGTCAATATCTGTACGTACTTCTTGAACTACTTTACCATTATTTGGTGTCGTGTATCCCACTTTACCTGGAATTAAAAAAAATATATATTGTCTGTTCAAAACAGAATAAATAAATATATAGTCTAGAAATAAAATATGAATAGATCTGCCAAAGTACTTTATAATAAAGTAACTAATCAAATACTGTGTTGGCTTAGGCTTATGATTTTTCTGCAGAGTATAGCTTCATAGGACCAATTCACTAGATCATTTGTTTTGCTCATTACATAAATAAAATAATATAATGCTGAATAGAAATTTAGCCTATGTTTGTAAGCTATGAACTATGCATGATTAAAATTGTGCTTTTTGAAAGCAAATGCACAAGTCACTATGAATAATATCCAAATTGCTTCAAATGTCCTTATTAAATTTGAAGAGTTCCCTCAATTTCTCCAGGATCCCATCATCAGATCCTGCCCTGATGGCCATGGAACCACCTGGGAAGTATACCCTTTTAAACAAAAAAATAATTTTCTAAATCGGTCTAGGTGTCTTTGAGTAATCAGGGAACATACATAAAAAAAAAGATCCCAACGAATTGTAAATCTCCTCCTTTTTGGAAATCGATTAAAATGAACATTGCGAATATTCTTTTTATAAAATAGTTACCATCTGTTGAAATGGATGCCAAGAGACTGTCATCTGGATTTATATCAATAGCATTTATCCAAATCTCATGAGTTCCAGGTGGTATGTGGTGTAGAACTGTACCAGTTCTAAGATCCCAGATTTTCAGTGATCCATCCTTATAACCTGATGCAAGCCGCACTCCGTCGTGGAACATCTGAAAATCGAAACAGCAGAAAAATTTAATCATGCTGAAGACAGGATTTAAGTCTATGATTTGAATTTTATACAAAGTCATCTATTGGTGAATATGACCATGTTCAATAAAAAAATTAAATAGACAGAAAAAAAATTTGTATGTACAATAGAGAAAATGATGTAATAAAGTGTAATTTAAAACAAAGTATACAAAGACAGCATTATTGTTAACATTACAATCTTTACCAAGCAACTTTCGGTGAAAAAGAGTAAAATATTGGTTTTTAAAAGTTAATATATTTTTTGGAGAGGAATAAAGCGAGCGTTTTATATTGTCAACCATTAGATTCTCATCCTATTTTAAAGCAGACTAAAGTAATCACTTTAAATTTAAATTAATTAATATAAATAAGAAACCAAATGCCAAAATATAATATTATGATATCTTTTGAATTTTAAGAGAATTTGTTAGTACAATATAACTTATAATACCTTTCCACATTCAGTTCTTATTGTGTGCCCCTGCAATACTTTAATCTCACCAGAGGGTATTTTGAAGACATATATGTCCCCAGTCATCGCTCCACATATAAGCACTCTAGTGCCAAAGTGCCAGAGGGCCCAGCTGAGGTCATCAGCCTCATACTCAAAGACAACAGGCCATTCGTCCAATGTGCATTTCCAAACTTTGATGACCCCTGACATATCAACAGTAGCTAAATACTCGCCGTCAAAGCTAAAGCCAGCGAAAAAAACAGAGTCTTTATGACCAGTGCAGGTCATTACAGTCTCCCCTGTTTCAACTGACCACACGAAAGCTTTATCGTCTTCACCGCCTGTCACTGCTAGTTTTCCACTGGGGTGAAGGTCGCAGCAGAACACTGAGCCGTTGTGCATTTTGTACACTACAGCGGCGAGATCCTCTGGAACCTCCGTTTCTTCATCTACAATTTCTTCCTCTTGATCGTACTCGACTTCTTCATATATTTCGTCGGTAAAATCAACCTCCTCCATTTCCTCGAAAGCTACCCCATCCATACCCGTTATATCGTCACCATTTATGGATGAAGGCGGTGTGTTCTCCAGGCGGTCTAGCATTTTTCTCACGTTGTAACTTGTCTTATTATATTTGAATTCCTTATTGGCTTTAGGGCAGAATTAGCAACTAACGATAATCAAGCACTGAAAGTATTTTTCTTAGTTGAATTTTTTATTTCAATCTTTTCAGAGGTTATTTTAATATTTATTATGAAAAAAAACACGTTATTGTTTTTCAAAAATGTCAATTATGGACACAGACCAGAAAAGATATTATGGACTACTGACTACCACAGATTAGGTATTAGTTACTACGTAACTGACTACGCTGACTACAGAGTCACAGATTAGGATCACAGATTAGGTATTTAATAAATAGTATGATAATAGCGTGTATATACCTACAGAAATGTCTGTCGCCTAAAATGGCCGTCCATTAAGGAGTTGCTTCAAAACTGTCGACATCGATAAGGAGTGAAACGGTAATCAAGCATTTATGAATTAAGGTTTTTTAATTCCCGCGGGAACTCTCTCATTTTTCGGGATAAAAAGTACCTAGCCTATGTGTTATTCCAGACTATAACCTATTTCTGTGACAAATTTCAGCCAAATAAATTAAGTCGTTGCGGCGTGATTGAGTAACAAATATCTATCCATCCATCCATACAATCTTTCAAATTTGCACACTCGCATACAAAGGGTTCGCATAAAAAAAACACATTTTAGTAGGGGAGTCACTTTTAATTTTTAATTAATTTTTATTTTTATTATTTGTTATAAGGGCAACAGAAAAAAATACTATGTGAAAATTTCAACTATCTAACTATTACGGATCATGAGATACAATCCGCCGATAGACAGATGGACGGACGGACGGACAGCGGAATCTTAGTAATAGGGTCCCATTGGTTACCCTTAGGGTACGGAACCCTAAAAGGCAAGAGCAACAGCAAATGTGTGATGCAGTGATATATATTTAATCGAAAATAGTTATTAGTAATTGAACAAACCTAAAGAAATTGAGGATTATACTTTCCTCGCCTGTAGCGTCCATCCGTTTTTTCTTTAACTTTTTATTCGTTAGAAACCTCAAGATAAAAAGTATAATATTGTTAAAATCCATACTGATATTATATACGGCCCATTTTTAAACTATTGCATAGCTTCTATCGCGGGCCTTGAGCGTGGAGATTGAATCCAGAAATTCCGTAACGAAAATAACCTGACACGGGACTCCTCTCACCGCTAGATGGCTTTGATAAAAAATGCTATGCTTTACCGCGGCAGTCCCCGAGTACCACACGTCTTTTTTTTTAAACTGTTTTTGATGACTGACTGAGTACCTACACGGAGAGATAGAATCTCGAACTATTGAGGAGTTCCTACGGGAAGCAAAAAAAATCATCAACACAGCAGAAGACGTGGACGTCATCATCTATTATTTAAATGTAGTACTGTTTATAAGAAGTCATTTCAATTTTTCAATGATTTGACTTTGACTTCAATTAACTGATAATATGATGATGAGCAGTAATGCATTAGAATTTATTCAAGACGTTTAGCCTCACCTATAATATCGAAATAGAAATAGAAATAGAAATAGAAATATTTTTTATTCAAATAAACTTTTACAAGCACTTTTGAATCGTCAATGAATCTACCACTGGTTCGGAATGCCTTTCCTGCCGAGAAGAGCCAGCAAGAAACTCGGCGGTTGCTCTTTTCAAAAAAATAAAATTTTTACAATTGTTATTGAACACAGGATAGTTATTACTGTCTTATGAATCACTGGAGCGAATTATATCCACGCTTTTTTATCATTTACATAGTCTTCAATTGTATAATATGCTTTTTTCATGAGAGTAGATTTAATTGATTTCTTAAACTTGTGTAGAGGCAAGTCTAAGATTGACTGTGGAATTTTATTGTAAAACGTCACGCCCATTCTCACAAATGTCTTTTGGACCCTCTTGAGGCGCAGCCCAGGAAACATGAGCCTATTTGGATTTCTACTTGGTCTATCGGACAAATCACTCTTATCGTCGCCTCTGTTGGGGATTAAGACTGACAACTAAGTCTTAAGACGGCGATGCAGAATGCCCGTGTTCTATATTTAATTATTATGAATACGTTATTGCAACATGTTATTCTCACCTCCAATCCTGTCACTTGGGAAGTGACTAATGTACCAGCAGCTCCAAGCCACTGCCCTCAACTGTTGATCAAGCTATAGTTTCACCATCTGTAACATTTAATTTCAGCTATGATTCCCACTGAAATCATTAAGTGCCTAAAGCTTATCCACGTATATAACACTTGTACTTTTGAGTTGTTTACTTTACTGTCATAGGTATAATCTATATACCGTTAAGAGCATAAGAGCGATCGTTCACTGTTGTCTCAGTGACTGGTGTCAGAACCCTCGATTCTGACCCGCCAGCACCGAATCAAGGACTTAGTATGTTTGTTACCACGGCAAGTCGCCCTCGGGCACAATACCGCCCTCGCGATGTAGGTTACTACATCGCCTGAGGTCGTCCTAAACTACCGGTAGTTGTCCAAGCGTCTGGTTGGACGAGCTCACGCCTTTTGCGGCTGAGGAATAGTCATTAGTCATGATCAGCTCACATGGCACCGCGGTACGCAGTACGCCAGTTTGTGAATCTCACTATATAAAGAAGCTTTCGACATTAACAAGTAAACTTTGGACACTTAACTTATTATCATTGGCCTGGATGTTACAGCCCGTTGACCACCATTCAGTTTTTAGCACTATTCACTGACTTTATAAATTACTAAGATACTAATTGAACCATTTGGCGCATTTGGCGGCAATATATTCTACAAGTTCAAACCTGACTTCAAAAGAGAAACCAAAGACTAATACTCACTATAGATCATAGATAATATCAGTGTTGTTATGTACAATATTTACATTCGCGGACGTGCCGCGACAACTCTTTTTTTTGTAACTCAAAATGTTTTGTCTGACAAATATTATGTTGTTATAAATATATTGTGAAGCTACTGTAAGAATGCCTATCTCTTTAAATCTTTCTCGAAGGGAATCCCGCGGCCTCAAATTATAGATTGCGCGGATTGCCCTCTTCTGCAAAACAAAAATTTTTCCAATATCGGCTGCCTTACCCCATAGTAAGATTCCGTATGACATAACACTATGGAAATATGCAAAATAAACAATTTTTGCAGTTTCTATGTCAGTCAACTGTCGAATCTTCCTAACAGTCGACAAGTCGACTGACACATAAACAAGGGAGTATGGACATCCCTAGATCTCGTGTTTACATTACATGTAGGTATGTACTTACCTACCATGATTTGAGTTTGACATCCAAATCTGTGTTTGACCTCGAAGTTTGACAGCTGACTTCTTGAACAGTGGACACAATTCTTGGGTCACAAAAATATTGTGGTTACTGATTTTGGTTACAAGTTATAATAAATCCATTAATTAATTTGAATAATAGATAACTGCAATAAATAACTATAGGTACTAGAGTTTACTGAAGTAAATATTTGTTGTTAGGTGTTATCGACTGTTACAGCTTAGTTACTATGTCTCTCTCAAATAAAGGTAAAAATATTTTGATTCCTTTTCATGATGCACATGTGAAATTATTGAGTATGTTTTTAACTATTTTTTGTAGCTTTGTTGCAGACCTCTGCTCCATTGCTATTAAGCAGACGATTTCGTGGAAAAATCAACATCCAGAAACCTCGCAAGCCCCACTTTGGAAGGCAACTTTTAATCGATATATCAAAACCACATTTTGGCCCACCCAAATCCATGATACCCGAAATATTGAAATGTGAGAAAGCCAGAGACACTATGTTAAAGAAGGAGATAGACAATCCCTTTGAAAGGATCTTAGCTAATGAATGTCTCAATTGGTTCAATACTTCAAAAATGGTTGTATTTTTGCATGTTAACTCCATAAGTATGGAGGATAAAACGCCAATCTTTGCAACATTAAAGAAAAATGATATGCATCTAAGAACATATGGCAAAAAGATTGTCAGTATGGCGACTAAAGGAACTCGTTATGAGGCTGTCAATCAACTCTTTACTTCACATCAAAACATAATATTTGGTCAACCTGAAAATGCTGCAAAAATGTTTAAAATACTTAAGAAAACACCACAGTTGGTCGTCATGGGTAAGCACAGAAATTTTTTTTACATTACACATACAACACATATCACTTAAACATAGATACATTACCTGTATCAACATTTCAACAGTTATTTAAAAAAAATTCCAAACTGCTAAGAAAAAAAAATAAAAAAGAAAGAAGTTTCTCAAAGAAGAAAAATCTTTTATTAAGTACATGATAAAAGTCTACTTTGTAAACATAATTTATGGAATATAGTAATTTATCGTTGTTGTATGTCAACCTGTTACTACCTTTTTATGAGTAATCAAATCACTTTTCTTTTTCTAATAAATTATGCATACTTTTAATTAAAACTAATAATAATAATTATTTTGTTTCAGCGGGTATTATTCAAGATAGGTTACTATCTAAAAATGATTTAGTTGAGTTCAGTAAACTTCCCAGCCTGGATGTAGCTCGGAGCCAACTTTGCTCTATTCTTCACAGCGCAGGCTCCTGTCTTGTTGGACAACTCAATCAGAATCAACAGATGCTTGTGTCAAATCTTGAGAAATATATAGAAATACAAAACAACCCAACTGCAGAAGATAAAACTGTTATAAAAGAATAGCATTAAATTGTAGATAATTTTGAAATATTTAGGCCTAGTTCATTAAGAAAATATACGATTTGACAAGAATTAATTTATTCCTCATTGAAACTTGCCTTAGCTGAGCTGAGCATATGCCTCGCGGACTTCGGAATTTATTTGAAATTACGGCGGATTAATTAACGATTAATAATGCTTTTAACTGAAGTCAGTTCACTGTATCAGCCATGAAAGTCTCGCAAGAACGAAATTTATATTCCTCAATTTTGCTATAGAAAAATTGTAGGAGTTTTTGAGTTGGTAAGTGATCTCTGGACATTCATAATGTATAATTTCCAGTGACGATAGAGTTCGGAGTCAGAGCCAGGGTATGCAAAATTATATATATTCGAAGAAAAAAAAATCTGCTACAATCCGCCAAACCAGAAAATGGCAAACCCAGTGATTGAAAATAATCATTCGCTGGGCAAACCCCTCCGTTCGCGCTGTGGGTAATTAGTAATTTCACCGTCGTTGCATGCTAACCCTGCTGGAGACAGGTGAAGAAGAATCGTAGGAACAACACCAACACGCAACACCACACAAACTCACACTCATTCTCTCTCACCACCTGGGTGCCTGGAGCGCTTCGACCATCCGTTGCTCCAGATCTTTTTTTCCACGTACCTACTACCAAATTGTGGAATCATCTCCCTTCGACAGTGTTCCCGCTTAATTACAATATGTGGTTATTTAAGGGGCGGACCAATAAATTCCTAAAAAGCTGGCAACACACTTAACATCAGGTGACCCGCCTGCTGGTTTGCCCGCTTTTTATATATATTATAAAAAAACTTTTCGAAATACACTACTTACGTTACGCTCGTACGAGAGTGGGTAGGAAACTTCCAATAAGTTAAATATCAATTTTTATTATAATAAGATTTTAATATTTAAAATTAATAGTAGGTATTTTTGTATTCCAAAAACACAATCTTTGGTAGTTAGGTATTTGGTACGACTAAATACAAAGTTTAAAGAGATCAATACTATCATTAATATTAAATAAACATAAGTTGTACAAAAACAAACATTTTTGAGCAAGTTTTTAACTTCAATGAGTTAAACAACAAAATGTAACTCAACAAAACAACTTAACTTTACAAAATAATATGTGAGGAACGAGAGATTAATACACCCATATTATGTACTTAACACAAGAAAATCAGAAAGGTTTGAGGAACAAAGCGTAAGATTACGGTGCAGCGAGGCGGCTGGTAGCAGTTGCTAGCGCTGTGAGTGCTACAGCGGCTTCCACTTCATCTCTATCGTGCCTTATCACATTGAGCCCTATACGTTGTATTTTAGTTTCTTGCTTTCGTCTCCTTCCTTCCGCCCACCAGGAGTAATTAGCTTCACTTGGCTGAAATCGAGCTGCGCTTTCCAGCCATTTGCTTAGAAGCACAGGACTACTAATGGCATTACTATTGCAGTTGACCTTATCGCATGGTTCTATTTCGTTGGAATTGTTGTTGAAATTTTCAAATTTATCATGCGATGTGGAAGATCCATCCGTGTCGTCCTGCTTGTCAATGACTGCTGAGTCTGGGTCTGAACTTTGTTCAAATCTTTCATCTGGGTTTTCTGGGCTGGTCGGTTCGGGCTCACTCCAGATGCTGTCATCAGAGCAGATGCTGAATTGCTCCACATTACCTTGAGCTCGATCGTTATATGTACGGATGAGATGGCCCCATGTCAGTTGATTTCGATCTGCGTTCACGTTTTTTAATTTGCGGCGCCAGTTCGCAAACCAGTTACATATCTAAAAGTAAATGCATACAATCAATCTCTATATTGGTAGCCTATTAGGCAAATCATAGGTTTAGGTCATTGAAATTGAAGATGTTTTCGACGTTTTAAAATAAGACGCTTAATGTCGTTAGGTAAAACAAAGCAGAACTGTGTTTAACCAAGCAGTGACAAAAATAGTGCCTATTTATGTACAAATAGCAAGT
The DNA here is from genome assembly GCA_038048805.1 of Hipparchia sbordonii. Taxonomy (NCBI): domain Eukaryota; kingdom Metazoa; phylum Arthropoda; class Insecta; order Lepidoptera; family Nymphalidae; genus Hipparchia; species Hipparchia sbordonii. The sequence continues at coordinate 6,061,406 of CM076097.1, read as the reverse complement.
CTTGGCATTATTCCAATTGGGTTGACTATAGGTACGATTGTGTTACTACGTGTAAAGTGCAAAAGATACTCGAGAAAAAGTTACTGGATTGTCTTAATTAAAACATTAATAAATTGTTCTTACTTGTATGTACGTGAGGCCCGTTTCACGGGACAGGTGTTTTTTTTCATCGCGGTTTGGGTAAGGATTTTCTCTTCGTCGCACGAGCCAGTCTTTCAAATAGCGTTTTATTTCTGGAGTGAAGAGCCTTTTCTGCGGCCGCTGGCCCGCTACTAAACACCTCCTGCAAACCGAATTTTGTCGGTATATTTCATCATATGATTTAGAACAGCTGTTTTTTCATTCTCAATTTTGAACGTAAACATTGACGTTTGGTTATTTCACAAATTGTGACAAAAGAGTGTCAATGTTCCTTGATTTCAATGAAAGTGACGCACAAAGACATCAACTGAAGACTGAAAGCAATGACTCATTTTCACTGACCTTGTGTGGCGCCTGCTCCTCACAGGTCTCGTGGATTTTCCATTGTCTTCCTTTGAACCATCCATTTTTTCCACTTTCGCCTCACTGGGCCTTTGGATTAGTGTCATCGGAACACGCTTCTAATTAATGTCTCGTATCAAATTGTCACGAAAACTTGTATAGGTATTCCAAAAGGTTTGTTTTAGTACAGGAGAGCACGTGCGAAGGGCACCGCAGCTTGCGACACTGATCGTGCCTCGAAACTTTGACGCTGCGGGGGATGCTTGTTGATCTATTAAAAAATAAGGACATCATGACATAAATAGATTGTCTTTTAAACAGGGAATAGTATACTGTCCAATTACTTTGAAAGGTTGAAGAGCGCATTGCTATTCAATGTATGCGTTGATGTAACCGAAACATGACGACCACATTCCGTTGTTCACTTCTGTATGTTATTAGCTCCTGATTATTGTAGCACTTTGAAATTCGCATTACGATAAACTCGAACATGTAATCGGACACTGTTCTTGCGTTTAGGGTGCCTCGGATTCGGATTTATATTCAGTAATCTACATAAAAAATGAAAAACATGTTAACTGTTACGTGTACGGTCGAGGTCATTGTTCGTTTTTTTTTAAAGAAACAAATTGACCACTCGTTTGTTTCGTGTAAAATTGCAGTTTTAGGTTATCTGTTCGGCGATCGGTGTAAAGCTTTTCATTTGTTTTACATATGTTAGGAAAATAATGTAACATACCTGTATGCGAGTGCGGGAAAGCTCGTGGGCAGTGTGAAAATGGCGGCGCGCGAGCGAGCGACCGCAGCGCCGCCGCGGCGCGCGCGCATCTCTCTGCTGCAAATTCATGTTATTTCAGGATGTCTCCCGCGACGTCTTTAAACTTGATTTCAAGTGTCGCTATATAAACGATATAAATTGTTGCTGTTAAACAAATGTTTGTTTATTAAAACGTCTTATCCTTATTCGTATTTGGAGTTGACCTTTAAAGCTATCAATTAAATAGTCTAGCCCTATTGTTATTAGTTAGTTCCTATGTACCTACGTATACATACTTAGGTAGAGCAGGTCTTGCATGCTTAATTATTTATTTGCATTTTTTCAATTGTTTTATATTATTAAACAGTAACTGTAAATCTGTTACGAGTAATTTAAAGCTACTATAGTTTGAAACACCACAGTACCTAACATTTGACATTAAAACCAGTAGCATGGGCGGGAGAAATTTTATCCCCGGGGAAAGGATAAAATGTTCATCCCCTCGCTTAGTTTTATCCACCTGTCGAGCATGAGCAAAACGGTGGAAATAATATCAACAGTGGATATTCTTATATTGGTCGCGCCGAAGCGCGAATAGTTTTCGTTTAACCACTCAAATCTGACCATCCTGTCAAAAATTCCTACCTATTACCGACCCCCCCCCTGGCCTGAAGAAGTGTCAGTGCATCGATGACTGTCAATCAGTGTCAACGCGCCGCTAACGCTGGTGCATCGCCGCGCCGCTCCTAGTGAATCAGTGTTGATTTGGAGAAACAAACTTGTCTTCTTGGTTCTTCGTCAGTCGAAGGAAGTGAGAAAGGAAGAGTGAAGCATCGAAAGGTATCCATGAACGAATATATATACTTTTACATGAATGAATATACTTTTCCTTTCCCCTGTCGCCATGCTTTAGCACAGGGAGAAGATAATTTTGTCCCTTGTCAGTGGATAAAATCGGGGGATAAAACTTTTATCTCCTCCCCATGCTAACCCTGCTGTGATAGTCTAGCAGGTTAGACTTCGGCCTCCTTTTCGAAGTATTTAGCTGTGGTTATTCTCTAAAATTAATTGCATCAGTTTAACGATCACAACGACCTCTGATTTGCTGGTACTCTCCTGTTATTGGTTAAAATGCATGGATGCAGCAAGAATGCCAAAAGTTCAGCCAACCAGAAGTCACTGCGATCGTTACACTAATGTAATGATTGTGAAGGATTTGAATACCAGGCACCTTTAACTTTTCAAAGTTAGGTACATACTTCCATAGCAATTCGTTTGTTTTCATGGTGAAGGAAAACATCGTCAGAAAAACTTCATGCTGAGAATTCTCCTGTATGAAGAGAACAGAAGTGAAAGATGAATCACTCACTCGGGGTCTTCCGCGTAGGCCCTCGCGGGCCTCGGGGTAACCGGTCGGGGCGATGGCCCCTTTCAGTGGTCTCAAGCCGCTGCGCCGCCGAACGACAGGCGAGGCGCTGGGTGGGAGCTGTCGGTCCATGGTGTCTTGTCCGCAGAGGGAATCAGCACTTGACATGCGCAGTGGCATAAACCCTCCTCAAAGCAGACCCGTGCCCAGCAGTTTGACCCCGCTTTGTTTTGTAATATTCTAGTGATTGCAATTCCATATTTTCTATGTGCCATTTTCGAGGTAGGTAGGTTACAATTGGTTGTCAAGGAGATTTAAAGAGTTAACTGATCTTTGATTTTCATCATACTTACCTACCTACTTAATTTTAGTAAGTACATAATATTGCAATTATGTTATTTTGATAGCGACGCATTATATACGCAACCATAATACGTCAGCATGTCAGCAAGTAATACGCCTACTTAGTTACCTACCTATGGCTATGGTATGTAAATAGCAAGTCGTTTTTGCTTATAGCTATAAAGAGGTGGAAATGACGCAACAAGTTCCTTCAGTGACATCATAATTTAATATTGTATCCGCGTAGAGTTCGAAAAATTCAGAGCCATAAATGCGTATAGCGAATACCTTCTAACCTTACTCGTATGTTGGTTACTCACTCTCATGTAAATCCTATATGAGTAGGTATTTAAGTAGGTATTAGGTTACCTACCTGTGTTTAGAAATAATTTTTCATGATCTGTATTTTACGAACTCACGCTCGCAATTAGTGCGTGTGGGTTAAAAGTTTTTAAAAATCCCGTGGGAACTCATTATTCTTCCAAAATTAAAAGTAGGTAAAGATCCTAATTGGCAAGAATGCAAGGTCCTAGGCTAGGTAGGTACTCATCCCGTCAAGATTGTTTCAGCACTTGAACTGTGAAAAGGTAACAAACAGACTTATCTAAAGGTAAACACAAGACTTTCGCATAAATTGTAATACAAAGCAGACAAACAAAAGAAAGATCAGTCTCAACTCTCAACAAGTGCCAATTTTGGATATGTAGGTACTTTATTGTCATGTATTTAAAAAAAAATACCGTTTCAACTGCAAGGCCCAGTTTGTAAAAAAGTAAAAATCATGAGTATTTATTGTTATCCTTTTTCAAATAAATAAACGAACTCTCCGGATAGTCATAGTCCCCTATCGGCTCTATCCTCATCAATGTTGTCAACTGCCGCCTGAATTTATTTGCTCTTTCCTCCATTAGGTAGATTACACTTGCCGTCCTTTTCTGTACGTGTAGCGCGGCGTTCACAACCATAATCGCATTCATGAGAATCGTAAACCCCACAATTTACACATGCGCCGAGGCGAACGCTCGCGTTTTACGCGTCACAAATATCCGTACTTTGACGTCAAGTCCTCGTGTCTAGTTTCGTAGTTCGTAAAAATGTTAACTGAAAGTGACTCAGGATTATAACGAGCATACACAAATCAGAAGCTTTCGAAGCACTGTAGTTTTATACAAATCTCAACGCCACGTGAGTTTTATTATCAGTGTTTGTGATTGATTTTTGCGGCATGGGAGAAGAAACTCAAGCCGGTGATGGAAAAGTTACGCTAAAACGTAAAATAACACTGTTTAATGGTGTCGGAATAATTATAGGGACAATTATTGGATCTGGAATTTTTATATCTCCGACTGGGGTTTTCCGTGAAACGAAGTGAGTATATATTTAAGTGTCAATATTTCCCGCTTTCTTGCTATGTGTTATTATAAAGCATGTCTGGAGGGTGCATTTTCCACTAGTTTTTAACCGTGGCTTCGCTACCGCCATCTATTAAAAGAAATTCGATGTGCCGGTGATTCCTATACAAAACTGCCAATTTTGATTTTATTGATATTTCAGCTGTTCTTTGGGGTTTCCCTATTTTTACCACTCGTGTATCAGAGCAAAGAAAACAAAAATAAGTATATATATTCAAATCGGTTAAGCCGTTTGTGAGTTTTTGCCAGACTAACGAACAGCAATTGATTTTTATATAAATTTATAGAGTTTTTATAGAGTTTTTACTTATATGTACTTGTTTATGTTTAATATTAGTTCTGATATATACACACATCAAAAGTGTCTAGGCATCAAGTACCTACCTACATTTACTATAAAAAATTATCTAATTAATATTCACCAAATCTAGTCTTCCAGATTGGCTTCTTATTTTAATTCATATGTTTAAGTTAAAACTTATCCCTCTATATATTTTGTAAAAATTAAGAAAAATAGGTAGCAATTTTTGAAAATTTTGGGAAATTAACCTGAGTTAATGTCGACAATTAAATGCCAAAAAGACAAATATTTGGATTTTTAAATTTTTATTGTAAAGATAAAAAAAATCATAAGCTATGTTTCTATTGACACGAATCACACAGTCAGCGATTTGGTATACCTACTTAAAATCAGTTCATCAAAATCACTGAAAAATGGTCGCATTTTACTACAAGCTTTACAAACGTATTTCGTATTATTTTACTCTACTCTGCTCTACTTCTTTTAGCGCAGTAGTAATAATTATAATATGTTTTGCTCAGATTGCAAATTGCAATACTTTTTAAACTTGTTTTCGTTGTATTTTTGTCCGTTAAACTGTTGAGACTTGCGTTGAATTTTATAGGCCTGTTCATTCAATGAGAAGTTGAGAATTGAATATCAAATTGTTACCTCCCTACTCATTTTTAGGTTTCCGTACCTCAATGGATAAAAAAACGAAATCACTCGGTTAGGTCTATACCTAACAATCAATCGGTTCTCTGTCTGTCTGTATGAGTGTGTCAAGGTCCTTTTTCTCAGAAACCGCTTAAGGTATTAAATTGAAAGTACCTAAGTATACCTACATAATATGAAGGTCAACAGTCTCTTATTGCTGCAAAAATCACAAACTTTTCAAACCGCATTTTCTCTAAACTTTAACAAAAAATTACTTGGCCAATTTTTTAAAAACATAATTAATCACCATTATTGTTACTAAATTCTACATTTTGAGGTACAATACACCTATTAGGTAAATAATCGAGCTCTACCAAAAAGATTTTGCAATTTTGCAACATGCGACTTATCGTACCTACCACTTATTTTTGCAAAAACTGAATGATGATATAGTCTGAACGATTTTCAATTAAATATCCTGCTTGGCTAACCTTTTCTCATGAACAAACGTAATGATAATTTAAATACCTACTGGTGCTAACAAAAACAATTGAAAATATGGGCTATTTAATTAATGACCTGGCTGTCTATGCATTTGCTAGATTATTTATCAGTAATACCGACTAAGGATATAAAGATTATAGATTTTGAAAAAAAAATTAAGTGATAACACTGTATCCTACCTACATAACATGTAGTCACCTTGACACAGATCTACGTTTGAGTGGTAATGACAGGTAGGTATACACTATACAGTGCAAAGAAAAAATTGTAAATTTGCAAGATACATAATTAATTAGGTAAGCATTGTCACACGAACCTATTGATTTTATGGGATTTTAATTTGCCTAATTGATTTTAAATCTATATAAATATATATAAAATAGTATAGATTGGTTTGTTTGTTGTTTAAAAAATTTTTAAACATCTTACTCCACGCAAATGAAGTCGCTAACTATTATTGTAAATGCGAAAGTGTGATAGTTTAATGGTTTGCTCTTCAATTACACGGCAATGGATCGATTTGATTTTTTGCGTGAATATGACTCACAGAATGACATATGATACCTACTATAATCCCGAAAAAACAAAGAGTTGTAAAAATACCTATAGATATACCTTACTTGATCAGAATAACAATTAATATTAATGAATTTGAATATAGGGGTCGAGCGGTTCAAACGCATAACTCAATCGGTGTATAAACATGGACCATAAAAATTTTACATCTAACAATAGCTACCAATCATAATATAATTAATCAGATTTCAGAACTATTTGGCGTTGTTTATACGTTTCTTTGCATTATTTAAAAAAAAGAAATACCTAGTAGGTACCTCTACCCGCACTGTTTTTATTATAATCTAAATGCGAATTATTAAAAACTCATCCCGTCGTCCCCTTTCTCTTAACCTTAGGGTCCTTAGAGTCTTTATCATTCCCAAACATGCATTGATTATATTACTAATTTTTTGGTGCAAAAAAAATGCAATTTTAAGTTTATTCCACGCTGACAGAAGAAAATGTAATGTAGCTAAACAATTTCGCTACGGCGCAACGCAATGCATAGAAATTAGAAAACTAGCACACTAACAATTCACGCACTCATCGATATAATCAATCGGCCAATTGACCACTTGGTCAATTTCCGCAGCAGAATCCGCTGTTGCGGTAAGATCACATCAGTTTCGTTCGATAGCGGATAGAATGATAATGGTGTTTTCCGTATTCCTCGATTAAAGAAGAGTAAGTAAATAGAAAGTAATTGGTTGTAATTGGCACTAGGCTCTAATATCAATAAACATCTGTATCGGGAGTCGGGACCAATTTAAAGGATATTGTTTCTTCAATTAACCCGTCGGGCAACGAAGCCCGAGTCTCTTCTATGCAGAAGGAAATTAACATACTGATGCACCTAACGCAAAATAATATAGCTATCTTGGATTTCGGTAAAAATTAGCCGTAATTTTTAATATTATGGGTAGGGCCACCAAAATTGACAACTAAGAATATAACAAAAGTAACACAACAGCATTTGTGTTATCGTCATGCAAATGTAACCTTAAAGTGACATATTTTTGTGTAAAGTTCGTTTCATAATGGTAATATTAATAACGTCAGTCATACAGTTACGAGTACCCGACGTTTGAATATAGGTGATGAATAGTAATTCAATAGTAAGTCAATTGTCATTTAATAATAATATAATTTCGCTTGCGACTTCATCCACGTAGGAGATAGGTTATTTAAGAAACTAGCGTGATTCGTGAACCCGTTGTTATCACTACATAGTATAAAACAAAGTCGCTTTCTCTGTCCCTATATACGCTTAAATCTTTAAAACTACGCAACGGATTTTGATGCGGTTTTAATAGATAGAGTGATTGAAGAGGAAGGTTTATATGTATAATAACATCCATTAACAGTGAATGACATAGGCTATATATTTTATACCCGTGCGAAGCCGGAGCGGGCCGCTAGTTCCTGAATAAAACCAACTGCATGCTCCGTGATAAACCAACACTTTCACACTTATAATGGAGAACACAAAAGGGTCAAAATATTATTATCAAATACACTTATAATTGAAGCGTAGATCATGTATATTACATAAGTTTTTATTTCACTTCAATACATGCAGTATTTCCGAAGTTATAACGACAAGAAGTTTCAGCCCTTTTTTGAATTTCCGTGCTTACGCGCGCTCATGCTATGACGTCACACCCCCGGTTACCCGCGGTCGCGAACAGCGAGGCTCAGTCCGGTGCTTGCATAGATTTATATATATTATAATATAAATTAATATGACCATCCGGAGTTATGGATATCAAGTATTTCATGGTATTACATGATTAAATATTCTGACCATGTTAGTGCTTGCTTTACAGCTTCAGTCGGTTTTTCAATTTGTATTTCCAGACAATCTATTATATGTACTTTTGACATTGCTGTATCTCTTTCGAAATGGAATTGGTATATTAGACATAACTTGTGTTGATTTTGGAAAAAATACAAGACTCTTCATACAATATGAAATTATTGTAATATATTTTCTTAAAATAATTCCTACAGAACCCCTTGTAATACCAAAATCAAGCACAAGTGACGCTTTGGATTGATACACGCGGATCTTTTTAGGGTTCCGTAGCCAATTGGCGAAAAACGGACCCTTATGGATTCGTCATGTCTGTCTGTCTGTCTGTCTGTCTGTCCGTCCGTCCGTATGTCACAGCCACTTTTTTCCGAAACTATAAGAACTATACTGTTGAAACTTGGTATGTAGATGTATTCTGTGAACCACATTAGGATTTTCACACAAAAATAGAAAAAAAAAAACAATAAATTTTGGTGGTCCCCATACTTAGAACCGAAACTCAAAAATATTTTTTTTCATCAAACCCTTACGTATGGGGTATCTAAGGATAGGTCTTCAAAAATGCCATTGAGGTTTCTAATATTATTTTTTTCTAAACTGAAAAAAATAATATTAGAAAAATGAACTGTTTCATCTGATACATCGCATCGTAATCACTGTGAGTTGATATCAAAGATTCTTCAAACTGGAAGTCGATGGTTTATTTTCAAGCGGATTTTGTTTTTTGATATTGTTTTGTTTTTTATCCTTATATCTAATGAAAATATTTATTATCGGTCTGAGCACTTTTAAGATAAACTTTTTTCCTTAAATTTACTTGAATTTTTTTATGTTTCGTTTTTAAAATATCTTCTATGGTACTTTTTTTCATCACTTTTTCCTCATTTTTGGGTCCTCGGGCATGTAAAAAAAGAGTTTATCAGGCGTTTTAACTGTTGAATTGAAGCACAAAGGCACAATACAGTATTTTTTTCCATTTCTACCACAGATAACTTTATAATTTTGATTTTTACTGCGCAACGTCGTGCTAACGGGAGTGCAACTGTCGAATGACCGGGGGTGTGACGTCATCGGCTAGTTAGCGCCCGCCCGCGTTTTTAAAAACCTTCGGCCGGAAATACGCACTTTGGTCGTAAATATCTCAGCCATTTTTTAAGATATGAAAAAAGTAAGAACACTGTTTTACTCGTAATTTTTTGTAGATTTATTTGGCATGTAAAGTAAAAAACGTTTGTCAGACCCATTATTAGGAGGCATTAGATTTAGGTGGCATAAGGCCGAGGCCTGTGGAAGTCCATGCATGAATGTCTATCGGTTGACAACTTTGGTTGACAAAGAAGAAGAAGGACTGGATTACTTATATGTAATTTTTTCCATTGTATCCATAACATGTATTTTAGTTATAAAATTTTATAATATCTCTAGAGATAAGCCTCAACATAAATCAACATTCGCTAGCGACGCCTAATTGATAAAATTGGTGTCAGAAAAGTATCATCTTACAGCATCATCTTCAATTAAAGTGGCGTAACGAAGTGTTTACACTCGAATATACCTAGATATGATATCTATACACACATATATACAGAAAGTCTAAGTAGCAAAACGTCTATCTACGTAAAAAGTCTAACGAGCAGTAACTATGTATATGTAATTAGCAAAATATCTACATAGGAAACGGCCGTCTAGTGAAAGGTCTATGAAGTGAAACGTCTCGCAAATCATCCAATTCGTCCACAGTTATCTTTTTCACGTTTTCACGGCTTTACGTTCTAATTCGTGAAACAGCACGTAATGTACAATAGGTATTTGAAATTATAAAATCGTTGCTGATAAGGTCTTTTCACATTCATTGACCCCCATTCTAACGCTCAACCTAATTATTATCACCCGATGTATAAGTAACTGTTGTTGGAGAAACCAGCTTACCAATAGAAATCCGATTAGGTACAAAGAATTATTATGAGGTAAATATATTTCAACTAGTGGTAGGTAAACAATCTATACCTACGTACCTACTACTTTTATGAAGAGCTAGCAAAAAAATAAATAAATAAGCGTTATCACAAAGCGCTATTCTTAGGTCTATAATGGATGTATAAAAAAACTGGATAACTGTATAATAAACTGTGACAATAACTAAATGGGGAAATCACTTAGGAATTGCGTTATATACACGTGTTCAGCTATAGAAAGGGTGTATCAAAGGATGTATCACAAAACTGGATAACTGTGCAATAACTAAATGGGGAAATTGCATATCGCTTAGGATCTACGTTATATAGACTTGTTCAGTTATGGAAAGGGTGTCTCCAAGTGTAAATTAAAAATTTAAAAACAGCCCCGACATGTTACAACATCCTAATCGCTAGTCAGTAATCGTTAAGAACACTCCCGACTAATTCAAACAAAATCAAAATCGGTTCATCCGTTCGGGGGCTACGATGCCACAAACACACACACACACACACAGACACGTCAAACTTATGACACCCCGTCGATTTTACGTCGAAGGTTACAAACATAATGCGTTTATATGTATAAGTTTTATGAAAATGCTCCTCGATTGAATCAGTCCCTGTAATGCGAAGCTACCCTGAGTCAATCGCACTTGCCGTATTGTGGGTGTGAACGGTGAATGCACTTGGCATGACTTAGCAACAGGGCCAAGGCTGTTGCCTGTTCGGAAGTATGGTGACGCTTAGAATTTAGATAGACGGTTTTATAACAGGCTGATGTTAGCGAGTTTTGGAAGCTTGTGTCATTTTGATGAGTCATAGTGATGAGATATAGATCTACGTAGCATAGTGTTTATACTACGTTTATCTCACGAAGTTACGGGCGCTTTACTTGTGGTTATGACGTGTACATGCACATTGCGTAAGTGTGCGTGTCTCTCAGGAACCTAGGTAGGGGCGGTCAGGCGCGAGCAAGCTCTCGCTCACACTTATACAGATATGACACACACACAACCATGAGCCACGAGCCCTCGTGAAATGAAAGAACTATACGTTTAGAGAACTTGTAAGACCTATCCCGCACTGCGAAAAAAAAAAACGCGCAAATTCTTTTCGCGCGGTAAATAAATCTGTAGTTTGATACAAACACGCGGTTTTAAATCGCAAATGCGGGTATCACCATATTATGAGAATTGCGAAAACAAAATCGCACGGATTTTATTCGCAGTACGGGCTAGCGCTTTACGGCGAAGACATAGTTACCCATGCCCATTTATGGTTTGTAAGTTTTACTATGGTTGATGAGCCATTCATTCGATGTATCTCTACGTTCAGTGAACTTGTTTATCTTGTTATCCTTACGGCGAAGGTCGAAGTCATACGCGTCTATGAGTTTGTAAGTTTTATGGGCTTTTGATGAGACAATAATAACTTTGTGACTAGGTTGATGAGCCATTCATTCGTTGTAACTCTACGTTTAGTGAACTGTGAGGTCTCGGGTTCGATTCCTGGCGGGGGTAATTTGGGAATTTATAATTTCTGAATTGTCTCTGGTCTGGTCTGTTACCACCCTACCGTCAAAGACTTGTCGCCAAGTGATTTAGCGTGCCAAGTTAGCCCGCTACCATCTTAGACTGCATCGTCACTTACAATCAGATGAGATCGCAGTCAAGGACTATCTTGCCATCGAATTAAAAAAAAAAAAACTTGTTTGTCTTCTTAGATGTTTCTTTACGGCGAAGGTCGAAGCCATACTCGGCGAAGTTTTATGTATATTATGGTTATGGCATTGATGAGCCATTAATTTATTAGAACTCTACTTCCAGTGAACTTGTAAGTTTTGTTATCTTTACGGCGAAGGTCGAGGAAAACACACCCATCTAACTAGATTACTACTAAACTTAGTAAGCCGCACGCTGCCGCAAATCATCATGTGGAATGGCTTTGATGTGGCGTAGAAACACTAGAAACCGATACGACACGACGGGCTAACTTTAAACTGAAAATATTTTATCAATACACTTACCTACTTAACCACTAATAGTGCGAGCTGGATACTGTTTCAATGTGGTTTCACCCAAATACTTTTCAGATTACGTCGCTACGTAAAATAATATAATAATTATTACTAGCTCATTCTCGCGACTTCGTCCATGTGGAAAAAGTTTAGAGTGACTTGCTACTACCCGCGAGAAGTTATGTTCTCTATCCTCGATAATATTTAGTAGATCTTTACCAAAATTGGACTAAATATTTCTAATTTACAATTTATAATAAAAAAAGAATAATCAAATTCGGTTTAGATTTGACGAAGTTATGGAGCAAAATCATCAAAAACTTTCATCCCCTTTCCCGGATAAACCTTATTGTTTATCAGGATAAAAAGTATCCTATATGTTGACCCGGAGTATCTGCTGCTACTATACCAAATTTCATTCAAATCCGTTCTGTAGACAAACAGACAGACAGAAATTCAAAAAAAAATGTTTTGGGCTCAATATCGATAATAACGCATCCACCGATTAAATTTTTCAAAATAAGTAGGTATATTTACAGAACTCCTCCAGACTTATAAGTAAAGATTATAGTATGTTACCTACGTACCTACTATGTAACATCATTTTACAAAGTTTACACTTACTAAAAATCATCTTATTTGTTTCAGATCAGTAGCAGTATCCCTTATAATATGGCTGGTCTGCGGCTTGCTGTCGACGCTGGGCGCGCTCTGCTACGCAGAACTGGGCACCTCGATCTCAAGGTCGGGCGGTGACTACGCCTACATCTACACCGCCTTTGGACCACTCCCTGCCTTCCTGAGGATGTGGATAGCGCTGCTGATCATCAGGCCAACGACTCAGGCGATCGTGGCGCTGACGTTTGGCCAGTATGTGGTGAAACCTTTCTTCCCGGAGTGTGCTCCCCCGCAAGATGCTGTGAAACTATTGGCTGCTGTATGCTTGTGTAAGTACCTTATCTTAATCCTATAACCCGAAGCAGAGATAAGTAAGAAGAATTAACTTTCACTCTTTGTAATCAAATATGTAGTAAGTGCCTGAAGACTAAAGTCTTCGAACAGTGCGTGTTGCCAGTGATGACTTACGGATCCGAAACATGGTCGCTAACTATGGGTCTCATAAGAAGGCTCAGGATCACACATCAATTTGTGATTAGTGTTAACATCCCCATTATATATATTTTTTCACAACTCCCTCAATATGGGTATCAAATTACAATTTCAAATCCAAGATGGTCGCCACCACAAAATGGCGAATTACATTTTTTTTTAATTTCACATGTCGGGGGTGTTTTAAATTTTCAATTTACACTGTCTTGTTCAATAAGAAATGTAAGTAGGTAAGTAAGTCACTTTGGAGACAGAAACAAGAAAAACTTGTTTTGATACGCCAGTCGTTGTACTTGACATGACCTACCTATACTTACCTACGAGTAGGTATGAGTCTAGGAGTAGATACAGCATGGGGTCAAGTTATCAATTTATCATTTTTAACCGACTTCTAAAAAGGGAGGAGGATCTCAATTCGTGTGAATCTTATTTTTATATGAAGTCTTATATGTAGTATTCCCCGATTACTCGAAGACGCCTGGACCAATTTGGAATATTCTTTTTCGGTTGAAAGGGTATACTCCCCAGGTGATCCCGTTGTCATTAGATCAGGATCTGATGATGGGATCCTGGAGAAATCGAAGAAACTCTTCAAATATAAGCACAATTGATATAGGTAGTTTGTAGTAGCGTTTGAAGTTTTATTTTCAATTTATACTTGTTTTGTCTTCAGTAGGTAAGTACATGTAAAGACAAGACAATGAGTATTACTATGAAGTTATAAGGGAAAACGGGACTAACCTTATTCCCTCGAACTTCATTCTAATACTTTCTTTATCATTTACCTACCTACCTACCGCATATGAGCTCCTTATTTGGGACATTGTTTTGTACGCATAAAAAGAGTTGAGACCGTTCTCTCTCATCTCAATCAATCTCGATCATTATAGGTATAAAAAGGTCATTGTAGGTATAGAAACAGTCCTATTATAATTAATGTTATTTCGTAAATGGAAAATAACAAAAACGCTTAAGACGCTGCTTTATTTTATTATGTGGTTTTCCTTGTCACTGTGAGCTGCTTCAAAGTTATAAAAATGAATCAGTTACGTAATAGTTATAGGTATCGTGAATAGGTACTACTTGTTCACGTCAAGTTGGCCGCTATCTCGCGTCGCGCTTCCCCGCACCGCACCTCAAGTCAGCAATGTAGCGCTTGCGATTGTCTCTACTAAATTTTTTCAAAGTTTTGTTATTGTTACGTTTTTAAATGTTTTTGTTAACTTCGATCCAGTAATTTTTTCAGGAAATTAGTAACACACAAACAAACACTTTCAATATTCGAGTAACTAAGTACGTATTCTACGAGTAGGTAGGACAGCTAGGTTATACCTATGTAGGCTTGGACGAGAAAAATTGTCGAAGTATGTAGGTATAAGAATAGACTTTATTCTGTCGAGTGTAAAGAAATTCATTGGTACCTTTTTGTATGGAGTGTACATTTCTTATCTCTATACGTCTCTTCACAGAAAATATCAAGATAGAGCGCTTATATCACTGCTGCTTTACTAAGGATTCATGTTTGCCTATTTCAGGAGAAAACCACACAGTCCTTGTTTTTTGAAAGTAATATTGTTTTTGTTCTTTCACTTCAGTAATAATGAAATAAGATCCTCCTTTTCTTAAGATCAATTGCCAAGCTTTTATTTCTATAATTTGGAAAAGTGTAATATCTCTAGTATTTACACGGATTTTAATTTTTATTTTAAGTATTTGAAAAATATTGCACTTTATTGCAAATTGTTGGCACGCGTTCTTTGCCCGATTTTCTGTTTGATATATTTTTGTTCGCTTCAATTTAAACTCTCAAGCGAACGGCTTTGATTTATGTGCTTTAGTCAGATTTTGTATTAAAATAAATGAATATTATTAATTAAATAAATAAAATATGAGTTTTTGTGAGCCTAGATATACTTATTTTGTGGTATAAGTTGGTAAATGAAGAATGATGAATCATGGGTTGGAGACTTGAAATGACATCGGAGGCGCCGCGACGATTAGGCGACGAATGGCCTGACAGCGTTAGTCGTTAAGATAATCCATCATCTATACTTAATTATTATTATCATGTTAATCAATATTATCTTTTAGTAGGTACTATTTACCTACTCTACACCAAAAAGCCTTTATAATATCCAAGTGGTTTGACACAAACTCCTACTCTTTTAGCTCTAGGTAAATTAATCTTGATGATGAGGTCAAATGCGAGTCCCTATATTGAATGAATGCGAGTCATACGAAGACTTTCGTAACAAAATAACGCCCTCGAGGAGTTGGTACCTACCCGAAGTTGTGGGTACCTACTGCCCCCTAAAATGTGGCGAACTGTCGATTATGAATAGTTATTGTAGATACGAAGTAAAGACTACATCATTGAATTCCAAGACCCAAGTACTCAATACCAGATTGCTGCAGCTGCAGGGGTTCTGTCCACCTAATTTGCGGGGATTTAGGAACTGTTGATTGTGAGTTGAAGAAGCGGACGAAGTCGCGGACGTCCGCTAGATTACAAAATAAACGTTTTATTATACTCACTTGTGTAGGTCCTTAAAAATGGGGTAGGTACCTACCAAGTACCTACTATGTAATGGCAACACCAGCTGCTGTACAAAAGTAACGCGTTTCACACATGGGTTCCATGGTTTCACATTCCTCAAGATGCTATCAATTGACAACTTAATTAATCTGTTTACAGAGCTCTTTTGTTCCTTTGAGAGAGAAATATACTAATCATAATTTTATCTTTGCATACATTTGTGGAATGTTAAATGTTAATATTATTCGTACCAGGTGTATCTACCTAAGCGATGTTGTTTTGAAAAACCTGTACTTGATATAATGGATCTCATTGTAAGAGGAACTGGTATTGAATCGTGCATTGTAGGACATCGTCGATTGCAATTTGTAGCATATCTACTCGATACAGCGACCGATAAATGAGTTTTTTAACTCGTTTCGAACAAGAAAATGTACCACGAGAGTCTTTTTTTTGTGTCCGTACCTACCCTATATATTATAGCAAGAAAAACACAAAAGAAAATAATAGCAAAAACTCGTCTACTATCCTCTTTTTTACGTGGTCAGCTACTCAACATATAATCGGACAAAGAAATAAAATTGATTTCGTGATCGAAAAAGTAATTTTGAAATAACTGCTTCTTATAACGTAGTACAGACAAAGAAGGAACTATATTTAAGTACATACAGGCTGGTAGAAGATTAATCAAGGCGTTATCTGGGCTCTTTTTATAAAAAAAAAATATTATCCCGGATAGATAGATATGTAGAGTAGTAGAGTTCCTGCTTTAAAAAATAAGTGTTGAATATGGTATTGGTTACTTAAAACTTTTTCATGACCGGGGTTCACAGCACGATTTTGAAAGGCATTGAGAAATTGCATTCATCCCGTTGACGACATAGGTTACTTTTTATCCCGGAAAAGAGTTCCCGTTCTATAACAAGCCTAAAATTCATGATGGACCACACGGGCATTATCTAGTTAAAAATATTTACAAAAACTATATAGTTGTCAATTTCGATCGAAAAATACGAATTATTCATGCTGATAAAAAGCTTTCAATTACCACTTATTTATGGAAAAAAATCATCAGACTTTAACTACACAGGTACACTTTTCCTAAACAGAATCGGACAATGGAGGAAAAAAAATTTTGCTTAGGTACCTACCTAAAAATCGTTACCAATTCTTTTACCTATACCTACTACCTGCTTATTTATTTGAAATGATTATTATTATTGTTATTAGACTGTTCTTGTGAAAGCCTTTTCTGTAACGGTAGGTCGATACCTATAGTTAAACGATCCCGTCGTTAAATGCAATTTACTTACTTATACAGGGTGGAAATGTTGAGTGTTCTTACAGTTATTTTTTGTGAGTAAAAATGTGTTCAAAAATCTGACACTGGTTTATCGCGTTTCAGTTTTAATATACGATGTCAGTAAGTGAACAAAGTGACCTAAAAAGTTTTAAAAAATTTACGTAATCGCTTGTAAAGTTTTTTATTTCAAATAAGTAACTACCTAACTTCATACCTACTCCTTTGTAGATGACAAAATAAGTTTCGCAGTTGATTATTTTGTCATAAGAGATTTCAAAAGAGTTAACTTGGGAACTGTTAGGTACCTACTTATCTGGAATATTATGACGTAAATCTAGGTAAAACATTCGGAAAAAAATAAATTAATGTGATATAGCTCTAAACTTTATTTTAACGCTCCTAACCTATATTTACTAGCTATCTGAATAACACCTTGGTTTGTCACAAAATCTTTTACAAAGCATGGATGAAAAGAAACAAATTAACAAACCAGGAATACCTAGTTTCAAAACAAAAAGAATGTCAAAAGGAATATATTTTTCACATAATTGTTTTAGTCTATGTTGTATATGTATAAAAAGATTTTAGTTTACAGTTCAAACAATTTACGTTATTTAATGTCATTTTGTTCAATAGTTTAGAAACCAAATTACTTGTTATTACTGGTTATCTTTCAGATTGCAATAATATTCGTTTGCACTTAGCTTTTCCACCCTGTATAATGATAATAAATGTATAAAACCGAAAGTTAGAGAGTGCGAGAACGAGAAAGCTTGTTATTATTGAATTTTCTTGCTTTCTTTCGAACGTTGAAATCTCATTAGCACCGTTACTGGGTACTGGCCTTGACATATTAATAGTTTCTAAAGAAAATAGAAATACTGAAGAACACGAAATAGCTTATTCATCTGAAAACTCTAATATAAGTTGAGTTACCTACTCTATTAAAAAATTTAAACGTTAAACAGTTAAGCAATAGGAGATACTAGACGTGCTCTTGATAAATTCTTGAAGATAATTACTTTGAAATATTCAGACTTTACTTTCGAGTTAAAACAAGGCAGATGACCTAAATGTTTTTTTAACGTCGAACTTTAAAATGAAGTTACTATTTTGTGATCTGACTCTGAGTATAGTCAAATTACGCTCTATGAATAATTTCAGCTTGCAATAAGTATGTAATGTTTTTTCCTCGTGAACTTAAAGTCTGCTGAACACAATGAATCACATTTAATTTGGCGGATTAAAGGGCACAGATTATCCGCTATAAGTGCTACATTTCGAACAACTCACGATTCCGGAACCGGCTTATTCCTATTATACCTAATATCTATGGGCCTATGGGGAAACCCTATTATAACAACTTAGCTAATGCTGATAGTTGTGTTAAATCATTGGTGTTTTTATTGTTATCAGGCGTGCTGACTGCAATCAACTGTATCAGTGTGCGATGGACGATGCGCATCCAAGACGTCTTCACCAGCTCCAAGCTTCTCGCGCTGATCGTGATTATCATATCTGGAGTCTACTATATTTGTATTGGTAAGTTTCAATTTTACAAGAAATTTCGTCCTTAACACCACGAACTCCATATTGATGCTCTTCTCTAGGTAATAAGAAGAACGTCTTGACTGAAGAGACCCTCGCAATAGCGTCCGAACTTCGAAGTGTAGAATGCCCTGAACAACTAGCAGTGCGAGACACTACTGCAAGGAAGAGAAACTTGTGTACCTTATCATTTGCGGTGGATAATGTATAAATTATTATATAAGTATTTAATCTGATTGATGTTTAATAAGCTTGATTTTTTATGGGGGTGACATAATCACCAAGTGATAAAGCCCCGGCAGTTAACAAAGATAAAAAAAGATAACAATCTTCAGAATATTGTACCATATACTTACATCAAATCAGCCGCAATGAGAAGGAGATGAACCCAATACTCCAAAGTCAAATGTGAAAGAAGCTGGAAAGAAGTATGTTAAAACTCCGTTCGATATAGGATTAAAAGATAAGTAATTCAAAAAGAAATACGAAATTATTTTTTCACGGAGGCCAACTTGTAAAATAAGTTAAGACTGGATAAGCTGGTAAGAGAGTAGAGACTCAGCAGTTGCTTTTTAATGTTCTTTGTAGCTATTCTATGGTCGCTTATCAAATATTCTTTAAGAAGTAGATTAAATAGATACTTAGGTACTTATTAACTAATCAAACAAAAACTAAGGCTGAGATGTATAGAAAACAATTTCACTCTGCTGAGACTTCAGACATTTGAAACGTGATAAAGGTGTTTCATCATGACTCGTATTTCGTTTTTCCCGAGTCAAGTCAGTGCACGCTCTTAGATCTCAGCCTTAGGCCGAAATCTATAGACCGCACTCACGCACTCTGCTCATACTTAAGACAGAGTTAAAACGAGACAGATTTATGTCAGAGCATATTCGTGTATCTATTTTTAATTTTTTATTGAAGTGTTAACCTACACTTAAAGGAAATAACCTAATAGCTGACGTATGGTTCGGCCGTGGTGTAGCGGTTAACACACTCGGGCGCGATTCCCAGAGAGACGTGGGTTCGAATCCCGCCGGCCTCAGAATTTTTGATATGTATTTATAAATCTATTAGGATATTCGTGTATCGTTTTAACTCCATCTTAAGTCTGAGCTAAATCAGAGCATGCTCTATTAGATCTCAGCATTACCTAGCGTTTCCAAGAAAACTTATTTTTGGTAGGGTCGTGTTCTCGTGGCCCCAACCTTGTTATAAGTCACCCTCCATTGATAACCTACTTAACAATAATAATGTAAGTAAGAGGAATTCCTATTTATGTAGTACTTACGATCAATTTTGTAATCTTTGGCTGCATTCGTAAATTGCAAACAACTGTGTCAATTTTGATCATTCGGCTCTACCTAGCGCAAGTCTGAACCGTTTACTGTCCGATCTATTACCGAACAATTTACGATGCATCATCGTTGATAAACAGACAATTATCAATTATTCCGTAACAGGCTAACAAGACGCGTTACCCAATTTTTTAGCATCTATTACAGTTTTCAACATGCAATAGACATTTGGAGTATGTTCATTGTTCATCTAACATTTAATTTTGTATGTCTAGGGTAGAATGTGTGGAGTCTAGCGGTCTCCACGGAGAGCTTACTGTTGCTGGCTAGTTATGAGCTGGCCACTATCTATCACTTTTATTTTCATATTCGAAGGCATTCAAACTTGGAATGCAATTTGAATGTTGTTTGGAATGTAAGTTTGAACAGGCGTCGTAATGCATTATTCTATTTGCCACCGACCGAGCCGGAGGCCTAGAAAAGTAATATTCTCAACTCTCGTCCACGCCGGACGACACAACGCCTGTTCATCCAAGTTTAAGTTTATCTTGTTACATTATTTTATTGTTGGATAAATACAAATGTACAATAACCAGTGTGATACGGTTTTCATTTAGATAGGGCTTCATTTCACCTATATTGGTGACCCCGACCCGTACAATTTTATGGGTTGCCCGGACAAGTTGTGTGCATAATTGATGGACAGCCGTAAGAAATATTATTTATTATTGGAAAATGTGAAACGTAACGTCATCGTATCGTAGAAGTGGAAATACGCAGCGAAACCTCATTGGGACGATTGGAACATCATATTTCGAAACAATTTGACAAACGTCGTCGTCGTCCGTCATTAGTGAAAAAAGTGAAGGTTTAAAGAAAATTTTGGGACTCTAAGTTTAATTTTATCCTTCTTTTTCAGCTTTATTAATTGAATTTTATTTTAGAATAATTATTAATACCATTTTTATACACGTTTATTTAGTATGGAGGAACAATTTAATAAATTACGGGATGAGAACCAAATGCTCAAACAAAAATTAATAGAACTAACTGATGCTATTATCCCGGCGCTATTGGAAGGAAATAAATCACTTCGGGATCAACTAGCCAGTTCACTTGATGTTCAGTCGCCATCGACGACCCCCAGGGAGACATTTAGCGTAACACCTCAAATTTCTCCACAGGTTTTAGCTCCTCCTCCTCTTCCTCCTTCTCCTTCTTCATTTAGTGGTTCAGCGAAGCCTAATTTAGCTCCGATTTTAGCTCGCTTGGATCATTTATTCAAGGAAGTTGCAGAAATAAAAAAATCAAATCAGGAAGAATGTCGTAATCAAAGAAACAGGTCAAGCAGTTCTAGTAATCAGCATTTCTCATCCCCATCCACAAGTAAGTCAGGTAAGAATAAATTTTGTTGGTATCACAGAAATTTTGCGTTGCGTGCTACCAGATGTATAAAGCCGTGTTCGTTTAAGGAACACCGGAACGCAACCGACAAATCAGTGGAGGCGGTCCCTGATTTTTCATCACGTAGCCGCCGCCTATTTATTACCGATGTCAAGTCGAAAAAACGATTTTTGATTGACACCGGTTCAGACATTTCATGCTTTCCGGTTTCATGGATGGAAAGCCGTCCGAAAGTGGATGATTTTTCCATGCGCGCTGCGAATGGAAGCGAAATCAAAACTTATGGAACCATTATTCTATCGTTGGATTTTAAATTGAGGCGGGATTTTAAATGGCATTTCGTAATTTGTGACGTGACAACTGCAATTATTGGCGCTGATTTTCTCGCGCATTTCTGCTTATTACCCGACTGCAGGTCAGGTCGAGTTCTTGATAGTTCGACTGGCCTGTCGGTTATTGCATCAGTTGTATGTCACAACCAAGTTAGCATCAAAACTGTAGTTTCAGAGCATGATATTCTAGCTGAATTTCCCGCATTAGTGCGCCCGCCTGGTCCAGTTCGGTTAATCAAGCATAGTACCGTGCATTACATACGGACAACAGACGGTCCGCCGGTTTGTTGCCGTCCGCGCCGCCTTGGTCCGTCAAAATTAGCTGTTGCCAGGAAGGAGTTCGACAATATGTTAGCTTGTGGCACCGCAAGGCCTTCAGATAGTGCGTGGTCGTCGGCGCTTCACTTAGCCCCGAAGGGTGAATCTGATTGGCGTCCGTGCGGCGACTACCGTGCTTTGAATGCGCGCACGATTCCAGATAGATATCCAGTGCGTCATATCGGAGATTTCAACCAAAACTTGGTTGGATCAACGATTTTTAGCACGATAGATTTGGTTAAAGCATACCATCAAATTCCAGTAGCGAAGGAAGATATCTGTAAGACTGCTATTATTACTCCATTTGGTCTTTTTGAATTTCCTTATATGACCTTTGGACTTAGGAACGCAGGGCAAACATTTCAAAGGTTTATCGATGAAGTTGTCCGCGGTCTAGATTTTTGTTTCGCTTATGTTGATGACATTTTGGTTTTTTCAGAAAATCAACAACAACATTTAGAACACTTACGTATCCTTTTTAAAAGATTAGAGGAATACGGGATTGTTATTAATGAGAAAAAATCTCATTTTCATCTTACAGAAGTTCGTTTCCTGGGATACACCATAAGCGCTGCTGGGATTAGTCCTCCTACGGACAGGATTAGGAACCTTCAAGAGTTTCCTTTGCCTAAAACAGTGCAAGGTGTACGTCGTTTTCTCGGTATGGTGAATTTTTATCGTAAATTTCTCCCTAGTATTGCGCGTTATCAAGCTCCGCTCATTGATGCTCTATCAGCGATTCAAGGTAAGGGTGCAAAGCCATTTACTTGGACTCCTGACTTAGAGCGTAGTTTTATTATTTGTAAAGAAAGTTTAGCTAACGCGACTCTGTTAGCACACCCAGTCGCTGATGCTCGGCTAGGTTTATTTACAGATGCATCGAGCTCTCATGTCGGTGCATGTCTGCAGCAAGAGGTCAGACAGGGTTGGCAGCCTATTGCATTTTTTAGTAAGAAACTTAATTCTAAGCAATCAACGTGGCCTGCCTACTATCGTGAATTATTAGCTATTTACGAAAGTGTGCAACATTTTAAGCACATTCTTGAAGCACAAGCGGCAACGATATATACTGATCATAAGCCGTTGCTTTATGTGTTTTCACAAAGACGGGAAAAACTTCCGCCCGTTCAATTAAATCAATTAATTTTTATTTCTCAGTATACCACGGACATTCAACACGTTAAAGGAGCTGAGAACGTTGTGGCTGATGCATTCTCGCGCGTCGAGAGCGTCGCTGCCCAAGATATCCTGGTTGAGCTTGCGAAGTCGCAAGCAGCTGATGAGGAATTAAAGGCGCTGAGTGACTCAACGTCGATGACGTTGGCTCGGGTCACAATTCCAGACACCAGGTTAAAAATTACATGCGATGTGTCAACAGGTAAACCACGTCCTTATGTAACTCCGCAGTTTAGGAAGAGTATTTTTGAAAGTTTTCACAATCTCTCTCATCCCGGGGTCCGTGCGACTAATAAATTAATTTCGGAACGTTTTGTTTGGCCATCTATGAAAAGAGACTGTCGTGCATGGACACAGGCTTGTCAGGGGTGTCAGTTGTCGAAAGTGACGCGGCACACTAGTGCACCTTTCTCTAAGTTTGCTCTCCCATCGGAGAGATTTGCATATATCCACATGGATATTATAGGCCCATTACCTTATTCTTCGGGAATGAGGTATTGCTTAACTATCGTGGATAGATTTACTCGTTGGCCAGAGGTATTGCCCATGCCAGATATTACAGCGGAAACTTGCGTGGCAACTTTCGTCTCTGGCTGGCTATCAAGATTCGGTTCAGCACGGGTTATTTTAACAGATCGAGGATCTCAATTTGGCTCGCATTTGTTTCAGAAGATAGCTGCGGTTGTAGGTGCTCAACACCAGACGACAACCGCGTATCATCCTCAAGCAAACGGGATGGTCGAAAGATTTCACCGGCAGCTCAAGGCAGCGATCATGTGCCATGCGAATCCAAGGTGGACTGAGGTTCTCCCGTTGGTACTTCTAGGGATCAGGAGTGCCTGGAAGGAAGACCTCGGCACTTCCTGCGCAGAGCTAGTCTACGGGGAGCCGCTACGTCTACCAGGTGAATTTTTCGACCCTAAAAATTATATTAAGGACCCAACATATTTAGTGGACAGACTCAGGTCTCATTTCGCAAATTTATCCCCCTCCCCCGCGTCAGACCATAATAGTAGGAAGATATTTCACATCCCAAAGGATTTAGCTTCTTCGGAATATGTTTTCATTCGTAGAGGTCCGTTTCAAAAAGCCTTAGAGCAACCCTACGTAGGCCCTTTTAAGGTTCTAAGTAGGGAAGGGAAACATTATAAGATAGAAATGAAAGGCAAAGAGGAAAAAATTTCAATCGACAGATTGAAACCTGCCTATGTCTTGGAGGAATTGGACGAGCTAGGAAAACCAGTTGTAAGGACGCGTTCAGGACGTAGAGTTCAATTTAAATTAACATAATTAATTAATCATTTTTTTTCCTTACATTTCATGTCTTCCTGGGGGAGTGATGTGGAGTCTAGCGGTCTCCACGGAGAGCTTACTGTTGCTGGCTAGTTATGAGCTGGCCACTATCTATCACTTTTATTTTCATATTCGAAGGCATTCAAACTTGGAATGCAATTTGAATGTTGTTTGGAATGTAAGTTTGAACAGGCGTCGTAATGCATTATTCTATTTGCCACCGACCGAGCCGGAGGCCTAGAAAAGTAATATTCTCAACTCTCGTCCACGCCGGACGACACAACGCCTGTTCATCCAAGTTTAAGTTTATCTTGTTACATTATTTTATTGTTGGATAAATACAAATGTACAATAACCAGTGTGATACGGTTTTCATTTAGATAGGGCTTCATTTCCCCTATAAATGTAAAAAATATTCTTCTGCTATGTTAGTGGAATTTTGTTGCACTCAAGCAACAATTTAGGTTTAGTGGAGCCACTCGTCACTCTAGGTAGGTCACATATAGCTAGAGCAAACACAACCGAAGTTTGGAATCTCTTATGCCCTACAAGCAGCAATTTAACACTACTTTACAATGTAACGTTGAAACCGATAACATGACTTTAATTAATTGCCATACCATTGACATAATATGCCATACCCTTTTTAACGTGGTCGATTTCCATTTTATTCTTTTCTATATTTATAACATTTCAAAAGGCTATATGGAGACATTGGAAAGTAGCTAGCTAACACCTGTCAACACGCATTTCGTCATATAAAATTCGAGTTTGACAGAGGCAGTAAGGAATGCTGACTTTATGACTGAGATACAAAATAGTCCTACTAGTCATATAAAGGGCTAACTTGTAATCTATACTAATATTTAAAGCTGAAGAGTTTGTATGTTTGAACGCGCTAATCTCAGGAACTACTGGTTCGAATTGAAAAATTCTTTTTGTGTTGGATAGTCCATTTATCGAGGAAGGCTTTAGGCTGCGACCAATAGGAGCGAAGCATCAGTGAAAAATGTTGCAAAAACGGGGAAAATTATCCATATTTAAAATATATTCTTTTAAGAACTTCTTAATCGCGATTATAATAACAGAAATTGACGCGGACGAAGTCGCGCGCATCAGCTAGTTAAATAATAACCGGGCAAGTGCGAGTCATACTCGAGGGTTCCGAATCTTGTGAGGATTATTTACATTAGGTAGGTAGTGTAGGTACCTATTAGATACCAACGGAACTTACTAAAGGACTAAACAGTATGGAAGAAAAACGATTTTTGGGAAACTGTCACTTGCTGGGTTTTGATAATGGGGCGCCACGCTTTGAAAGCTGTAACTTTTTTCTGAGTTAAACTAGAAACTTGAAATTTTCAAAACATCAAGAGACCATTAAAATTTATATTCAGTATAAATTTCAACTTAGTATCTCAAGCCGTTTCCGAGAAAAAGCTGTTTCCGTTATTTTTCGGAACCCTAAAAATATTATTAATAAGTAGTAATATGTACCTACTCGTAGAAGGATTATTATTTGAGGAGAGACTACGTACTCTTTGGTAAAGAAATGAAAATTCGAAAACGGTACCTACCTACCTATTTATCGTACGTTTTGCATCTCTGTACGGTTTCATGTTATTTATCTGTTAGCAACATATATTTTCCGGAGAACATTGAGATTATAGATTAGGTTGTTTATATTTAACAAGTACCTATCCAACGAAGTTAATGATTACGAATGTGACAAAAACCAAAGGTCAAGACCTCAGGTTCGTGTTATTTTAGCAGTGGATAGGACTCAATTAACAAGCCAAATACGTATTTTTTGTTATGGAAACTTAGCCATATTAATAATAGGCATGATGGCAGTAACCAATGTCAATGAAATTATGAATTTTTCTCATAAAATAGAATTCATGGATTATAAAAACGTATTTATTTATTTTTCAATTTGAGCGAAATTGATATTTATTTTGATAAAATAAAACTATAAAATACACCAATCCGCCATATTGGATTGAACAGCAATCAGAGCGATACGTCATAATAGATAATTAATAAATTACTATAAAAAACATAGCTAAGTGACGTCACGAACGACGCCATGACACCTGCTTTCCGAACCATAGATAAGCTTTTGATTTGTTATACTTGTAAAAGCCGCAGGTTGGCCTACATGAAGTAAATAATTGTAAAATGATGTGTGTGTGAATTTATTATTGACATGTTTCTATAATAGTTACGAGTATAATAATTATGTACTCCGTAATCTGTTACTCTATTTATATCGTCCATACAAATGTGTGGAGGTGAGTGAGTATAACTCAAACTCAATTAAATTTTCATTTGTTCAGGTCACACGGAGAACTTTCAGGCGCCTTTTGAGGGCACATACAGCGCAGGAAGCATTGCCTTGGCTTTTTACTCTGGTCTCTTCGCTTTCGGTGGCTGGAACTACCTTAACTTCGTGACTGAAGAACTTCAAGATCCTTATAAGTAGGTACAACTTTAAAGTATGTAGGTACACTGTTATAAACATTTATTTTGGGTGACCAATGTAGATAATGATACCTACCTAATTAATCCCTATTAATTTTATAATTATGTTAATTATGTACTTAATGTGAAAGAGTATTTGTTTGTTTGTTTTTTAGTTTTCAAATGCAGATTTGATGTTTATAGCGTTAGATCAAGTTTTAACTGATAAAAAAACAGGCAAAACTTGCATCATATTTCCAAAGGACGATACTGAGTAAAAACATAAAATAATTTCTAAGGTTTAACGCATTTTAATTTTTTTCAAATTGTATATGTAAGTATAATAAAAAAAATGAATATCTTACGAGTTATTAGAATACATGATGTATTTTGCGGTCTTATAGGTTTCGAGTAGGTATGTTTTATTTCATCTATCGCGGGAATTTTTTTCTGACATTAAATTCTGCGCACTGTTAATTACTTTACAAAAGGAAATAATTATTACTACCCAACATTCTCAGAAAGTTGAACAAAAGTATAAAAGAAGCAAAGAAATGTTCCTTTGGATCTTGAGAATTCTCGTAATAAGCATCGTTGGAAAATAGCACGTAGAGGTTATAGGGTAGATGCCCCGTATGCTGCCGTACCTGCCTTTTGTGCATTTTTATAAATCATACTTCTTGATGTTTATGAAATATAATAATTTCTTATGTTTTATTATATTGCGACTGGTTTCACTGTCATCGATCTTAAAAAATAATATTTGAACATTTTATCCACGTTTGTAGTGGTTATTTACCTATCTACTTGTGTACTACTTCTGCGTTTATCGGCTGTGGTATTGCCTAAAAATTAATGCACCACTATGAAGAACACAGTCATTTCTGATTGGCTGCTTCTACTCTTTTGCTATCGGTTAACTGAATGAATGCAGCAAGAACGCCATAAATTCAGCCAATCGCGAAGTGATTGCGATCGTCATACTGATGCAATCATTTAACACAATCCGACACAGAATTTCACTGACGCTTTTTACCGTTGAGCATTGTTGGTTTTTGCGTAGGCTTATGGCGAAGAAAATAAACACGGACTTAAATCTCTCGAAGTAAGTGAGGAGCTCCCTCGAGAGCACGTCAAACAGTCCTTTATCGAGGCGATTTATTTGAGCTGCCATTTTAAATAAAGGATCCTATTCCTAAGCGATGGTGAAATAAAGTAAAAGCTTTCTCCGTCTTTCTCGTATTTTATTTTCTTCCATTTGTAAGTCTGATTGCCTCTACCTATTAGATATTATAACATCGAACTTCACTCCAATCTATACCTTCTATCTATACTTATTATAAAACTGTAACGGGAGTCGGGATGAATTCTGAACATTAAATATACATATTTTGAAAATTTTAATGGTTTACGAGGATGTTTTAGTATCGATACTGAGCCCAAAACAATTTTTTTTGAATTTTTTGTCTGTCTGTCTGTATGGCTATCTGTGCGCGCATCACGCGAAAAGTACTGAACGGATTTGAATGAAATTTGGTATAGTGCTAGCTGATACTCTGGGTCAATATATTGGATACTTTATATCCTGATATTCCTGATAAACAATAAGGTTTATCCGGGATAGGGGATGAATGTTTTTGTTGATTTTGCTCCATAACTTCGTCAAATCTAAACCGAATTTGAAAATTCTTTTTTTATTTGAAAGCATTTACAATCAATCAAATCAAATCATCAATCGTCATCAATCATCAATCAAATATAAAATAAAACTGTAACTGGACGAATTCTGTACATTAATAAATAAATGAAATAAAATAGTCAAAAATACTCAAATAATCACGTGGGTGAAGCTACATAGGTACCACAATATTAGTATATGAGTGAAGCCAAAAAGTTACCGTAAATGGCGTAACCTACTCAGCATTTCGCACTTGTCTTATTGAATGCATTATTCATGGCAAAAGTGTGGGCAGCAGGGTTCTTTTATCTCAATGAATTGTTAAATTATACGACTGATTATTATTCATATTATTCTCTTCTTTATGTACTTAACATTTTCTTGTTTATTCAGGCTATAGAACGGCTGCTTGCTGGAACAGGAAACTATAACTATTATTAAAGGTTCTGAAACATCATGAAATCAATTAATCCAAAAAAATATTTTTTTATTAAATAATAACCGGTCAAATGTGAGTCGGACTCGCATTAGTGTTACGTACGTAAAAACGCTAAAAATACCACGTTTCTAGTATGGGGGTGTAGTGGCCCTTTAATTTTTAAATTAATTTTTATTTTTATTATTTGTTGTTATAACGGCAACAGAAATACACATTCTCTTAAAATTTCAATTGTCTACCTATAACGGATCATGAGATACAGTCCGCTGACAGACAGACGGACAGCGAAAGTTTAGTAATACGGTCCCGTTACCCTTCGAATTCCTAAAAAACTATGGGCTAATCCTGTTGTCTGTGTACACGTACACTGCACACACACACACGCAGCATAATATTCCGTAAACGTCCGTCGTCCACTTATTCCATCTTCATTCCTACCGAATAATGATTATAATGATAATGCGCTCATAATGAAATTCCGCATAACGTCGTTTCAGGAATCTCCCGCGCGCAATATGGATCGCTATGCCGATGGTGACTATTATCTACGTGATGGCGAACCTGGCCTACTTTGCTGTCGTCTCGAAGTTGGAAATGATGTCAAATCCAGCCGTGGCCGCGGTATGTACTTACCTACGTACATATTATCATATTATTATTTTGTTCTTAAAGGAAGCGCGCGTGTGACTTCGCCAACGAGATTAGGTTTTTCTTTTTCGAGTTAAAATGCCTAGATCATTCCTTCTTTTATGCTCTACCTATGTGTCCAAATCGCTTCAAAATCCGTCTAGGCTTTCCGCAGTAATATAATAAATTTATGAGCCGTTCCAAAGATTAGTTCGTATAAACCGTCGTATAAAAAGTAATAATACTTTTAAGGGATTTAAAGTTAGACATCTGGCTTTGTATCGTCCAAATAATCTTTTTTTCGAAATCACTTTAATTTTATGTATTTGTATGGATAGATTAAAGTGCATCTTAAGTGTAAAAACGCGTAAGTTTATTAACAACGCATTTTTATGGTATAGTGTAAATTATCCGTTATCTGATCCATAAAACTCAATCTTGGAATTGTCCTTCCTCGTTTACCGCTTTTTTCTTCTCAGTATCTCTTTTTATAGGAATTCTTCATCTTTACTTTAACTAGATGATCAATAACGGCAACCTATATACCTAGCAGGGTTTAATTGATATCGGTATTTTTTAGATTTCTAAGCAAGTTAAAGTTTTGTTATCACCTATTTGCTATCATTTTGATAAACTTACCTAACCTCGTTTTTCAGTCATACAATGTTGACGATGCGACCTTAAGATACATCTAGGCGCCTTCTAGGGGCAAAAAGTCAATCACGGATTGCTTGCTAATCTAAAATTAGTTATTTATTCACACAATTCATGGCCATAAAAATAGGTTTAGAGAGATTTGTTTTGTCAAGATGCATAGGTTATGTAGATGTGCCGTGCAGTAACAGACAGACTCGAAAAACTTTGTTTCCATTTCCAGATATTCGGCGATCGCTTATTCGCCGGGTGGAGCTGGGTGATTCCAGTATTTGTGGCGCTGTCCACGTTCGGTGGCGTGAACGGTGTGCTGTTCACGTCCGCGCGTCTTTTCGCGACGGGTGCGCAGGAGGGTCACATGCCCGGCTTTTTCACGCTCTTCCACATTAACAAGCAGACACCTATTCCTTCACTTATATTCACTGTAAGATTATATATATATACTCCGATTTAATAGGTAGCTTTAATTCGGGTTTCACTACGGGCTTCTGGGGTTGGCTGTGTCTAGTTCCTATTTGTGGTGCAGTCCACATTCGGTGGCGTGAACTGCGTGCTATTCACGTCCACTCCAGCATCACACACACATGATTGCGCGCTAAAGAGCTAACATTTTTCTCGACTTGTCGCTTGAAATGACAAGAAAGCAATTTTAAAAATGATTGTACTTACATTTTTCTTAATTTCTTCTCTATTCTAATATTATAAATAATTTCTTGTTTACAGTGCTTCTTTTCCCTGCTAATGCTGACGAATAGCAACGTGTTCGACCTCATCAACTACTTCTCGCAAACCTTGTGGCTGTCCGTCGGAGCGTCCGTGGTTGGCATGCTGTGGCTGCGGCGGACCAAGCCCGACATGCCCCGACCGATCAGGGTCAACCTCGCGATACCGTACCTCTTCCTCATTGCCATCGCCTGCTTGGTCCTCATTCCTGCCATCACTAATCCCAAGGACACCGCCATCGGCTTAGCCATACTGTTGTCAGGAATACCAGTATACTACGTTTGCGTTAAATGGAAGACGAAGCCTGACTGCTACGACGCTTTCTCCGGGTCTATTCTAAGATTCCTCCAAAAACTGTGCTCTTGTATTTATATTGACTCGCCCGAAAAGTTAGCTGATGTGAAATAAAAATACTTGTTACCTATAGGTTATATGAAAAATGAAAAATATGATGTTAGTTGTAATACGGGATCAATACTCTGGCGGTGCGAGAGTTTTGTCGGCCCCCAGTACCTACCTAGCTGTACTTAGTAAATGTTTACATATCTCGATATCGATGCTAGTTATCGAGTATTGAAGTACCATAAAGTTAGCAAAATGGGCCTCTATTGTTGATTTAGATAAAAAAAAATCGCAATTCGCAAATCGAGTTTCACAAACTTGTAATGTACAACTACCGACGTCTCGACTTCGCTACGCTCCACTTGTTACACGCTAGTTTTTGTCCCAAGTCAAAGAAAGGCATGATGAGTGGCAGGTAAATATACTGTGTGTGAATTGGGGAGGTCACATAACCAAGAGAATATAATCACTTCGTTACCACATACGATCAAGTTTGCCGTCAAGTGTGCATGATGCTCAGGGATTCGAAAAAAGGATCGATACCTGAGTAGTATCGATACTTTTGGTCCGATACCCAGGAAAGCTCCCACGCCATCGAGAGAGATAACGCTATACATCAGAAAGAGAATAGTATAGACCATAGTCTGCTGTCTGTCGTGTGAAATCTAGTGATGAGAGTAGGTATCGATACTTAGTAAAATACTATTTTTGCCAATCCCTAAGCATTTATGCTAACTTGACGGCAAACTTGATCGTATATAATCTGCCTTGGTCTCCCCAAGCAACGGCTGGCGTGAGTTGTACTGCCGAGAGTATGGATCTGGCTTTTTACAGCACCAACGTTTTAAGAGCTTCTATGAATATATTGGACCAATATGTAACCGGACATTTTTTTAGCTCTAAGACTATTTATTGAATGAATCTATTGTATTTGAAGTTTTAGTTACCCTATTTTGTAAAGGGTAAGAATATCGGTTTAAGTCGACCTTGTCGAAAATGAACTGTTTTACAGATTTATAACATTTATATACTTTAATGTATAAAAAGTAGATAATTATCAAATTACAATCAATCCCATTTTTTTAATTTTTATTACATCTATAACGTTTATTACATGTCGGTGATAATAAGACTAAATTGGTTTATTGTTTTAGATAACATTTTTAGAGTAGATTTTGGACTAGACTAGTAGAACCATAACTCATGAATGACAGTGAATGTATGGACAAAATGAGTTACTTATTCTAAATGATATCATTCTCTAATAATATGGGAAATGACCTAATGTTATATTGCCTACTAGCTAGTAGGGAATTAGGGATGCGCTAGACCTACTAGAAATCTTCGAATAAAAAAAACTTTGTTTATTTCATCTGAATAAAGAATACAATCAACAATCTCAACCTGAACTTTTTGAAAATTAATGTGGTAACAAAGATACAAATCTTCTAAATATATGTATAAATAAAAAACCACTGGATGAATTGGGCTGAAATCTTGCATATAGATAGCTATTATGAGCGTCAAAACATATTATGTTTTGACGCTCAACATTGATTTTGATTGATATATTTCGATGACAGTTATGAATATGCCTCTGTAACTCTACTAAATTGTAGGTAGGTAGTTGTAATGATTTATCTAGAAAACAAGTAAGTATTTCTTTTATTTCAATTCTCAGTTGTCTCAGTTTACTTAAATACCTTTTAGAAAAAGTTGATGGGTACTTAAACCTGTAATGTTGACAATAAATAATTACTACAATGGTGCGGATGTCGCAAAGTAAATCTTTTTTGAAAACCTATCATTATTTTTATAATAAAGCACCTACTTACTTAGTTAATAAAATAGAATATTATTAGTTTTTCGAATCATAATCCTAGTGTTAAGACTAAGTTAACCATCCAATGCTCTCTATGTTAGTAATGTTTAGCGTGTAACTTAATATCTTTGGATACGTACAAGATGCTCCTGTTATATGTAATCTCTAAATTAAATTGACAGCTCTTTTAAGTGCTATTTAGCTATTTTTTCCCGGAGATAACTTATTGTGAAGAGGAGAGAACTATTCTTAGACATGGCAATTTAGTTAAGACATTGTGTACAACAGAATTAGTACCTACCATTAGCATTATAATCTAAGCGCCCATTATGTATGGAGCTCTATAGAATTATACATACCTTCACTTGCCACCATATTATTGTTAACAATTCGCTAGCGATTCTAAAACTCATCTCAACTCAAATCCAACTATAGAGGTTTCCCCCTATTACCTATATAATATTATATTCCCATAGATAAAAGGACAAATTGAATTACATAAATTCAACGCAAACGAAGTCACTAGCAGGTGCTAGTAAATAAAAACCTTTAACTAATAATTTGAAATAGTAAGTTCATGTTCAGATTTTGAAATAAGTAGGTAAAGCTACCTAACTAGTTTATATTACTAAATCATTCCTACAAAAATGCTACGAAACTATTTCAAAAATTGATGTAGGTATGTACCTATCTACTTATATTAATTTAATGTCTTGCCTGCTTTGTACC
This sequence comes from Hipparchia sbordonii, assembly GCA_038048805.1. Lineage (NCBI taxonomy): Eukaryota > Metazoa > Arthropoda > Insecta > Lepidoptera > Nymphalidae > Hipparchia > Hipparchia sbordonii. The sequence continues at coordinate 6,027,464 of CM076097.1, read as the reverse complement.
CATCCACAGAAGTCAGAACCTAATTTAACAAAATAATGTAATTACCTACAGTCATCGATTCATTCGCTGCCTACAGTGTTCACAAAGTGTAGGTACGTCCTGCTGGAAAGCTTATTTACGTAAAAGGTGCATATTATACCCATTATTAATTAATTTTATACTGCGACGAACTTTTTACAAAATTTTACATTTAAATAACTTACATGTATCTATTGTAAGATTGTTTTTAGCTATTTTTTATAGAATATTTAAAATGTAGGTCTGTAGGCATTAAATTCCTACAAAACTAAGTAAGTATAATTAATGTGATTATTATAGCAACTATTAAGATTATGGACAATGGTTTCAGTTTAAATATTTTGGCCGCATAAAAAAAAATATCTAAGTAGGTACATTGTTTGACTTATCACAGTATTTAGAAAATACCTGTTAGTTATAAAATGTTTTTGACGTAAAAATCTAAAACCCATTTCGTTTATCGAATCGATGTTTTCGTAGTTAGACCGTGTAGGTACATAATCACACACCTATATCAAAAGTAAGACAACTCAAAAAATCTTTTGTTAGCAAAGTTATGCAAACTCAATTATATTTCACAGCATATTTATGATCTAAAACTAAAATTGAATTGAGTTGTTTAACTTTACAAATCTTTTGATTCAGTAAGACTTTATCGTCTAGGGAACACTGACCTTATTTGAGTTATTTGATTTTTCGATCTAGGTGTGCGATAGTAAAAGAATAGGTTATGTAACTATATAATATACGGCATTGCGGCCTCTTCAAATGATCTACGTCTCGATATTATTATATTTCTATGGATTTATGTAATAAATTCGCTATGAAGAAAGCAAAAACCTATTAATGTACCTATTGCAGTATAATTAATTATCGCAATAAACTTATTTATGAGCAATATAATGTATTTTTGTTTCATCGTTCAGGCGATTGTCTATCCTGTAACTGATTATTTATGATGGTAAAAACCCTATCAGCATGTTACCCAGAAATTAGTTCATTATTGTTCTATTAATCCTTTTATCCAGCTTTTATCCTATCCTATTATTTTATATTAATATTAAAAATGAGAAAGTTTGAATGGATGGATGGATGGCTAGATATTTGTTAATCAATCACGCCGGAATGACTGAACCGATTTGGCTGAAATTTGGCACAGAGATAGAACTGGTATAACACATAAGCTACTTTTTATCCCGAAAAATAAGACATGTGCCGCCATAGCATCACACTGAGAAGCCTCAACGGCGAAGTTTTGAATGACCGTTTCGATTTAGGGTGGCAGACCCAATTATGGGCACTTTAAGAGTTTATCTTATTTCAAATATGTTTTTAATATATATATAGCTACTCGTGCTGATTCACTGATTGACTCACTCACTGACTCATTGATCACCTCTCCTGTAAAATTTTGTATGAAAAAAAATTTTTTCACGCACGGTTTCGTATAGAGGACAAAAATTCTTTCGGAGAAAAAATATGGAGAGAGCTGATGATTGAGGATTTCGGAGACGGGTGAGGAGCACCGGCCAGGTTATCGAAGATAGGTGGGGGGTGTTCGACCAAATGTCACTCGAAACCTCATCCAATTGGCAGAGAGCAAAAAAAAACTTCAAAATGGCGGATTCAAGATGGCGGCCATACAAATTTCGTCGGTATCTATCTCGGAGACTATAAGAGATGGAAGAGTGATTTTTTGGCAAAAGATAATCAGGAGCCGAAGTTCCACTTGATGAACAGAAAAAAAATTCAAGATGGCGGAATTTATTTTTTTCCATACAAAATATATGCAAGACTTTATGCGGCTCCTTTTCAAAATTTCTGATGGTTTCGTATAGATGACCAAAATTCATACGGAGCAAAAATATGGAGAGAGCTGATGGTTGAGGATTTCGGAGACGGGTGAGGAGCACGGCCAGGATATCGAAGATAGGTGGGGGGTGTTCAAACAAAAGTTACTTAAAACATCATCCAATTGGCAGGGAGCTGAAAAAAAATCCAAAATGGCGGATTCAAGATGGCAGCCATACAAATTTCGTCGGTGTCTAACTCAGAGAGTATAAAAGATGGATGAGTGGTTTTCTGGCGAAAACTAATCAGGACCCGAAGGTTAACTTGATGAAGAGAAAAAAATTAAAGATGGCGGAATTTATTTTTTTCATACAAAATATATGCAAGACTTTGATATGGTTACTTTTCGAAATTATTGATGGTTTCGTATAGAGAGCAAAGATTCATTTGGTGGAAAAATATGGAGAGAGCTGATGATTGAGGATTTTGGAGACGGGTGAGGATCACGACCAGGATATTGAAGAAAGGTGGGGGATGCTCCAACAAAAATCACTTAAAACCTCATCCAATTGGCAGAGAACCGAAAAAAAACTCCAAAATGACGGATTCAAGATGGCGGCCATACAAATTTCGTCAGTGTCTATTTCGGAGACCATGAAAGATGGAAGAGTAGTTTCTTCGAAAAAGATGATCAAGACCCAAAGATCTAATCGGGGAACAGAAAAACCGCGCACCCACGCGCCCTACTAGTTTAAGTATAAATTTAACCAAATTCTATAAATCACTGTGTTAATAAGGTTCCTTGTTTAATAAAATATATAATTAAAGAAGATATTGAAATTTTTTTGTTTAAATCAACTAGAATTTTAAATAAGATTGAAAAATGACCCAGTCCCCAATTATTCGCACATTTGTTACCATTTATGGGCACAAAATTATCCAATTATCAACACTCAGATTTTAATAGAGTTTAAGGGAAATATAACGCTAGGCTACTTACGGAAGTCTTTTAGAATATTGATTTTATTACGAAATAATATACGGAAATTCTTATAGTAACTGTAGGTGACTTAATTTTTTTATATTTATTATATTTAAAACAAACACCCTTACATATTTAATAAGAAAACGTAAACATAGTCTTTATCAAACGACAGACGTCCACAGCTGGACAAAGGTCTCTTATATGGACTTCCACAGGCCTCGGTCTTACGCTACCTGAATCCAGCGGCTCTCTGCGAATCGTTTGATGTCGTCGGTCCACCTAGCTTCCTGGTACGGGATCGCTACTCCAACACCATGGGATCCCGTCGACCATCAGCTCTTCGAACTATATGCCCGCCCATTTCCACTTCAGTTTCGCTTAGCTATGTCCGTGACTTTGATTCTCTTACAGATATCCTCATTTCTGATATGATCTCACAGGGATACTCCGAGCATAGCTCTCTCCATCGTCCGCTGAATAATTTTTGTTTCGTGATAAATAACTGCCCATAGAACTTCTCAACCTCTCTCCATACCTCAGGTGGAGAAGAAACGTGACAGCCTTCGTCAGTTTTCAGCCGCGTCAGCTGGCTCTGTCCGATAGATAGATCTCTCACAGACACTTTGGAATGGAACTTCTGTTCCACTAGATGGTATCTTTAATACACTTGGTATTCAAGGCCCGCAGGTCGCGAGTTCTTTTCTTAGAGATCTGCCTATTAACCTACCAGTAGGCATCCGCGTCTGCTGACGACTGAAGTCTCATCTCTTGTCTGTCTTCCATCAGTTTGAGAGTAAGGTCAGAGAACTTCTTGGTCTTTTTCGTGTGATGGGTCTTAAAGAATTTAGACTCCAGAGTATGGACAGTTTATACACACTTGTTAAGATCATCTACAGACTCCCAGTCTGCTAGGGAATCGAATCGCTTCGGAGTGTTAATAAACAGGAAAATCTCCAAATTTTGTAACCAGATATCCTGACACACCTTATTTTGCAATGAAATAACGGGAAAGTTTCATTTACTTTTTGAATTAGTAACTAATAATACTTAGAAAATCAATTGAAAACAATTATATTATTAAAACTCAAATAAAACCATAGTTAAATCATTATTAAGTAAGTATACTGACCCTTAACGTCGATGAGTCAAAATGGCCGAAAAACTTCGGGAACTCCAGAACGATATCTTTCAACTACGATACTGACGTCATCTTAAAACTTTCCAGTTTAGAAAGGTTTCGATTGTGATAAATATGAATTCCCCTAAATATTTTTTAATCTGAAAATTTAAAAACCACAATCAGAAACTTATATTTTAATCTTTTTTGCCAAAGTGCGAATAAACTGGTGCAGTGCTAGCTATTGGGTTGGTCACCCTACTACAATTTAAAGTTGTTCTAATGTATATAATCCTAACTAAAAAGTTTGAAATAAAATTAGGTAGGTACCACAGTAGGAACTTAAATAAAAACTGAAAAGGAAAAAAGCAAGTCCAGTAAGCTAGAATTCTGATTAATAATATTTTACTTGGTTATTTTTTTCCTTAATCCACGCGAACGAAGTCGCGGGCATAAGCCAGTGTATTCATAAATGCTTGATTACCGTTTTACTAATATTGATGTCGTAGTTTTGAAACGCACTGGATAATGGGCGGCCATTTTATGCGACAGAATTCTGAAGATATGCACCCTATTTTCGTAGGTAGGACCACAAGGTAGGACACATATAAGTCATCTCTATAGGGTGACCAACCCAATTGCTAGCACTGCACCAGTTTATTCGCACCTTGGCAAAAAACATTAAAATATAAGTTTCTGATTGTGGTTTTTAAATTTTCAGATTAAAAATATTTAGGGGAATTCATATTTTTCACAATCGCAACTTTTCTAATCTGGAATGTTTTAAAATGACGTCAGTATCGTAGTTGAAAGATATCGTTCTGGAGTTCCCGAAGATTTTCGGCCATTTTGACTGATCGACGTTAAGGGTCAGTACTTACTTAATAAAGATTTAACTGTGGTTTTATTTGAGTTTTAATAATATAATTGTTTTCAATTGATTTTCTAAGTTTTATTAGTTACTAATTCAAAAAGTAAATGAAACTTTCCCGTTATTTCATTGCAAAACAAGGGGTGTCAGTATCTGGTTACAAAATTTGGAGATTTTCCTGTTTATTAACACTCCGAAGCGATTCGATTCCCTAGCAGACTGGGAGTCTGTAGACAATCTTTACAAGTGTGTGTAAACTGTCCATATTCTGGAGTCTAAATTCTTTAAGACCCATCACACGAAAAGGACCAAGAAGTTCTCTGACCTTACTCTCAAGCTGATGGAAGACAGACAAGAGATGAGACTTCAGTCGTCAGTAGACGCGGATGCCTACTGGTAGGTTAATAGGCAGATCTCTAAGAAAAGAACTCGCGACCTGCTGGCCTTGAATACCAAGTGTATTAAAGATACCATCTAGTGGAACAGAAATTCCATTCCAAAGTGTCCGTGAGAGATTTATCTATCGAACAGAGCCAGCTGACGCGGCTGAAAACTGACGAATGCTGTCACGTTTCTTCTCCACCTGAGGTATGGAGAGAGATTGAGAAGTTCTATGGGCAGTTATATATCACGAAACAAAAATCATTCAGCGGACGATGGAGAGAGCTATGCTCGGAGTATCCCTGCGAGATCATATCAGAAATGAGGATATCTGTAAGAGAATCAAAGTCACGGACATAGCTAAGCGAAACTGAAGTGGAAATGGGCGGGCATATAGTTCGAAGAGCTGATGGTCGATGGGATCCCATGGTGTTGGAGTAGCGATCCCGTACTGGGAAGCTAGGTGGACCGACGACATCAAACGAGTCGCAGGGAGCCGCTGGATTCAGGTGGCGTAAGAGCGAGGCCTGTGGAAGTCCATGCAAGAGACCTTTGTCCAGCAGTGGACGTCTATCATTTGATAAAGACTATATATTTTTTTTTCTTATTAAATATGTAAGTGTGTTTGTTTTAAATATAATAAATATAAAAAAATTAAGTCACCTACAGTTACTATAATACTTTCCTTATATTATTTCGTAATAAAATCTATATTCTAAAAGACTTAGGTAGGTGGCCTAGCCTTTTATTTCCCTTAAATCCTAAGAAAATCTGAATGTTGATAATTGGATAATTTTGTGCCCATAACTGGTAACAAATGTGTGAATAATTGGGGACTGGGTCATTTTTCAATCTTATTTAAAATTCTAGTTGATTTAAACAAAAATATTTCAATATCTTCTTTAATTATATATTTTATTAAACAAGTAACCTTATGACTACAGTGATTTATAGGATTTGGTTAAATTTTTATTTAAAAAACATATTTGAAGTTAGATAAACTCTTAAAGTGCCCATAATTGGGTCTGCCACCCTATATTTCCTACCTACCGTGGATTATTAGTAATTGTCATTTGTCATTGTCATTTGTTATCACTCAAAGTCACAATAAAATCTTTTGTTTTTGTTTAAAAAAAATAGTAAATTGAAAGATCATCTGTTTGATTAACGTATATTTTATTGTATGCGGAAGAATTTGTGATATTATACCAACTGTGTAGTTATTAATGTAAATTTTAATCTATATTGAAATAAGAGCAGCTAAAGGAAGCAAACAAAATGTTAAAGTTCGAAATAGTGTCTTCACGGACAGTGGAGGGCGTCGACAAAGAAAAAAAATTTGTAGCTTACATGCTACAAGTTAGACAGGATTCCACTGAGACACGGGTATTTGATCCCGACCCAGCTAATGTAGAAAGGCGATACACACACTTTTTAGACTTGTACAATGGGCTACGGAAAGAGCATCCCACTTTGGTGAACAATGTATCCTTTCCGCGGAAGGTGAGTCATTAATTTGTAAATAAACCTTGTTTGTTATTGTCCATGGTAGTACCTAACGACCTTAGATATGTTTGTTATAAAAATATTAAAAGTAAGGCAAATTACTGAGCTGTTAGAAAATTAGCTAATTTAATTACATGATAGTGTACTTGTTTTAGTTGCTGCAGTCTACTGCTTAATAAGAAATCATTATGTTATGACCTTTTACTACGTAATGTGTCTGAGCCGCTTACATGTGGCTGTGAAATTAGTAGAGAAACCATTAAAGTCGCAGCATTGTTTTTTGTATGACACGCTAAATAGGAATGAAACTGTCTGTACTAATAGATTATTATTGTCGGTACTATATGTTGAAATACTTTCCTATGGAATTTGGCTGTTGTACTTAGACACCACTCACTTATTGCATGCATTTTCATTATATGTATTTATTGTGTGTTGGCCAAAGTGCTATGAAAAATGTATCTAACGGGGGGATATCTGCCTTCGCCAGGCAGGTAACAAGTCCTGTCTTAACTGTTCTATCTGTTGTGTGGGAAATATAAATAACTCTTTACATTAGAACAGACAGTTTTACCCTACAGTGGACAAATCAGTAGTCTAATTATATTTATTTAGTGTACTACTTAAATGTACGGGGCCTAATGACATATGTACTTTGTTAAAAAAAAGTTACTTTGAGCCCTTTCTTACACTTACAGTTGTATTTACTAAACAATTTTCTAATTAATTAATAAATATTCTCTGAAAGCTACAGAGCTAAAAATTATATTTAACACATAATATTCATTAATTTGTTTCATCACTTTTCAGATAGTTGTTGGCAATTTTGAGCCTAATTTAATATCAACCAGATGTGCAGCTTTTGAGTCATTGCTGAATATAGTCGCGAGTGAGTCACGGCTAAGGGATGCCCCTGCAGCTATTGCGTTCTTTCAGAATGCTGAACTGAAGGACGCCAGGCGACTCATCAACGAGGGAAAGTTTGATCAAGCTTTATCTGTACTGGAGACAAGTTTTAAGTTATTGAATAAGGTAATTTGTATAAGATGCCTTGATCTAGTGTTTTACTTATGAAAATATTGTCATTAAAATATTAAATGGATCTTAATTATTCTTACAAACTCTTTGAATCTTCAATATTGAAGAATTGAAGCTTCAATAGCTCAATGATTAAAGGTGGGACCTAAAACTGACAGGCCCCAAGTTCGAACCCCACCCATTGCACTATTGTGGTATCCACTCCTAGTACAACCTTTCCGCTTATTTAGAAGGGATAAGAGGATATTAGTCAACTTCAGCTTGGTTGATATTCTTTCTTTTAAAAAAGAAAAAGAATCCCTTATAATTTGTGTTTTATTTTTAGGTGTACACAGACAGATCTCGTGTTGTACTGAGTGTACTGTGCAGGATAGTGGCCTGTGCAGGCGCCAGTGGTGGGGCGTTGGCTGGGCCTGTGGAGAAGTGGGCACAATTAGCATTGCGAAGATATGAAGCTGTCAGCGACTCTGACCTTTTGATCATTTACATACCACTTTTACATACTTGCATTTCTATATGGTAAGTAACAACAAAATATATATTGACTGCCCCTACTTAGGAATATCATCGAAACTCAAAAATGATGATTTTTTCTCTTAGCTTAATTGGCCTTTATTATGCTATATTTTAGATCAAGCTAATGAAAAAAAAAATCAAATCTTAGTTTAAGCCTGCCTTTTTGATTTTTTTTCGATGATTTACGTAGAGGCCGTCGATTTAGGTAGAGCTTTTAAAATAATTTCTGGACTAGTCACCAGTGTCTGAATACCAGTTCAGGGCTCAGTTTCTCATCTCAAGATGTGATTTATGAAATGACAAAAATATTGCCTTCTGTAAACTTAATGTATGTATAGTCATGTTGAATATTGAAATCTCTATGTAATGTGTCATGTAAGTAAACAAGGAATTAATTATTATTGGCCAACCTATAAGTTTGCCTTAGTTGTGTATGCAGTAAATATGTAATTAATAGAAAAAATTGTTTTAAATATTTTATTAATTTCATTACTAAAACTAGCGGACCCGACAGACGTTGTCCTGTCTTAAGTTTTTTTACATCCTCTTTGAAGAAATTGGCAGCACGCATTCTGTCAATGTTATGTCAAACGCCATAAGGTTACATCAAAAAAGTTTGAATTGTAAAAGCGGTTACATTAGAAATAATTTAATATGGTGGTTAATATTTCTTAAATTTTCTAATTTTTCGCGCAATTTTCTTAATTTTTTCTTTCATAAGAACCTTCTCCTAACAATAACAAACACAATAAAAAAAGAATTAGCGAAATCGGTCCAGCCGTTCACGCGTGATGCGCTTACCAACACATTAAGCGATTCATTTTTATATATTAAGATATGTTGTCTGGTGGGAGGCTTTTACCGTCGCTAGTTACGACTGTACCGTCAAAGACTTGCCGCCAAGCGATTCAGCGTTCCAGCACGATGGCGTGTAGGAACAGACCATACCTACCAAGTTAGCCTGCTACCATCTACATCGTCACATACCATCACGTGAGATCGCAGACTGATCTTGTCATCCAATAAAAAAGTTATCAGTATTATCAAATTGATGCTACTGATATTACTGGGTGAGGCCGTAGATTTTGCCACTTTTTGTAAAAAAAAAGTGTCCCTGCGTATTAAAAATCGAAGTACTGCGTAAATTGTTATGCAAGTATCCTAATTAGGTTAGGTAGTTCCTAAACTCCTATAGTGCATTCTTAAATTGAATGTATGTCGTATATTTAAAAAAATACAATGACTTAAAACCGACCGTACCCCGAAATTTTGCCCAAAATAAGCTGTCTTTTTGATCCAGTCAAATATTTGGCTTGTTATAACTACATTATTTCTATTTAAAGCCCTAATTTACTATAAATATCTGAAATGTGAATAGATTAAGCAATTACATCCTGGGTTCCATGTATTTAAATATGCGTTTTTAAATTTTTTATCGCAATTCAAAATGTTGTCTCCTTATTTTCACTTATTACGTTACTATTTTGTATGTTACCAAAATTGGGCATCTAAATATTCAATAACTTTAGGGTAGTATTTTATAATGGCACGTGCCACACTAAAGATTCCGGCAACGAAATAAAGAAAAAAAAAGGCCATTTTCTGGTCTGTGGAATTTTATCAAAGGTGTGCGCGTGTGTTTCGTCAGGAGCTTTTTTTTGTGAATTTTGGTGATTTTAAAGGTAAATAACAGTTTTTATTGCACACATGTATGTGTTATACTAAGATAAAGTGATTTATCAAAACATGACAATGTGTATTTGACTAAAATCGGTTCGCATTTAGTAATTATTTCTGTTTAAAACCTCAAAAATTACGCTTCGACGTTACTTTTATGTGACTTCTATGTTACTGGTAACGTTGATTGTTATTTAGTAACGTTGAAGTGTTGTTAAGGTTAATGTACATATTCTGCCAGAAGCGGATTTTTCAAATAGTTATTTTAAATAAAGAATGAGTTTAAAAGAAGATGAGTTAATTGAAACTCATCTTCGTAATAAATCAGAATAATGTACCTTTATTTGATAAACAGCCAGAGAGTTTTGGTTATTAAATTCCATTGATGATAGTTTAAAAAAATATATTTTTCCTATTACTGAATTCTCTCTCTTATCTCTGAATGATCGGCGATTATAAAAAATGCTATACTTACAAGTTTATTACAAAAATCTCCTCCTTTTTTGAAATCGGTTAAAATAAGTACGTTATGTAATCAGCCTTACAATCAGTGTGTTACTTTCACGTTACTTCTACGTTACTTTAACATAGAAGTGTCTATGTTACTCTATGTTACAAAGTGGCAAAATCTACGGCCTCACCCTACTACTCAGTGCTCATCTAGTAGTTATCAATTGATTTGTTAATACATGTTGAAATATAGATACATGATAGAATTACAGAAGATATAATTTTATCATGTTTTTACGTAAATCGAAACTGTTCAATAGTTGTTGAAATAATGTAACACCTAACAAAAGATAATGGTATTCTATTAAGTGCCGGTTTCTCCAACAACAAGTGATGTATAACTGAAGAATAATTGGATTTTCTGACAGCTTTTCTTTTTATTCAATTAGAAAATAGTCCTTGACTGTGATCTCACTTGATGATTTTGTATTAAAAATACTGCCAATTTACCAAATTTACACTCGGATTAATTCCCCTTGGTAAATCCTCCCTAAATGTTTTATTTGTATGTATTTGTACTGGTAGTGTGTGGGGGTTCCCAAATTGAAATTATTTGAGTCATCTGGCTTGTTATCATATTTTATTCTAAACAGCAACAGATGTTTTATGGAGTCATAGTTTTATGTGTAAATGAATCACAAAATTTTATTTAAATACTAGACGTTGCCTGCGACTTTGTCAATGTGATTTTAGATTTTCAAAAACACTGTAAGAACTTCTGAGACTGCATCGTCACTTAGGTGAAATCTCGGTCAAGTTATACATTGTCAGCAAATTAGAAAATCTGGAGATCTTCTATTTTTTTTTTTTTAAAGAATATGCTGAAGCAAGCAAGCTGAAGTTGACTAATATCCTCTTATCCCCTCCAAATAAGCGGAAAGCTTGTGCTAGGAGTGGGTACGACAATAGTGCAACGGGTGGGGTTTGAACCTGCGACCTTTCAGTTTTCAGTCCGCACCTTTAACAGTTGGGCTATTGAGTATTGAGGATTAATTTACACTTGTATCATTATTTTCTTCTCAATTTCAGGGAAACATTGGGTCGCGACAAGACAAGATTAGTTGAAGAATTAAACTCCCTTCGCAAGAGAGGTATGAAAGTGGACTCAGTGCCTAGTCTTATGGAAGCCGTGGACGAATTGGATACAACCATTTAATATTACTCCTTTTTAAAAGAAACATGCTTTAATTAAAGAAAAAAAGGCGGATTTTAGATAATATGTACACTGGGGCATATTTGGTTGTACACGAATCCTTACTAATATTATAAATGCGAAAGTGTGTTTGTTGGTTTGTCCTTCAATCACGGTGCAACAAAGCATGGGTATATGGGTATAGTTGAGGGCCTGGAGAATGACATAGGCTACTTTTGATCCCGGGGAATCAAAGAGTTCCCGTAGGGTTTTAAAAAGTAACTACACGCGGATAAAGTCGCGGGCATCAGCTAGTTTAAAATATATCTTTTGCCCGCGATTTCGTCCTGTTTTTCCGGGATGAAAGGTATGTTTATGTCGCTCTCGAAGTCCACTATACCAAGAATATAGTAAACTATACACATACCAAAAATTCTGTTGATCCGTTGCTGCGTGATTCAGGGACAAACCAACAAAAACACTTTCGCTTTTATAATATTTTAGTATAAGGATTATTTTGTATTTATGCAAAATCGTACCAAGAGTCAATAAGTCACATGTATTGCATGCCCTCTCACTATTAGCGCAAAATGTGTAAATAAGCTAACATAGTGAGTATAACCAAATAGACACCAATATATTATTTTAGAGCTGATATTAGAGGATAGGTTAGTAGTGACGCAAATCTAAGGAGCTGCTAGCTTTTCTGTATTTACAATTTTATCTTTACCGTTTTATTAATAGCTTTAGTACTTCAAGATCTTGTATATTTTATCGGCTGAATGTCTTGAATCATGTGGAACCTCTTCCTTATATTCCGAGAGGCAGTTATGAAGAGCTTTCATCTCGAATTTTATTTGTACTATATAAAGCAAGTTATACACGGTGGAATTTTAATGGTTGTATTCCCGAAGCAAAATGATTTGATCGTGGTATTACAATCGATTTTTAAATTTAATAAAAAATGATTAGAATCAAAAATGGCAATTTTACAATCGAGAAAACAAAACTCGAAAAAGCAACGAACTAGTAGTTATGGGTACTTTACACTATCGCGCAAGTTCGTGTAGCGCGGCCGCGTGGTCGTGACCCTCACGCGCTTAATCTATGATCATTTGATTAACTACATCTAAAGCACTGAAGTCTGAACAATTACGTATGCTCTTTATGTTGTGTCCATTACTATTGTTTCTCACACTTTCGAGTTGTTGATTATTTTTTAATTATTTCAAAACAAAAACATTTTTATTTTTTTATTTTAACTCGTATGTTTCGATACTGAGGGCTAATCGTTTCGCTTCGGGAATACAACCATTATAAAACACGGTGTATTATGTGTCTGTACTCGGGCTGCTATATTTTTGTCTTGAAATGTATTTTTAATATAATCTGTCGTATTATAGGAAACCTAATGCTGGGATCTATAGATCGTGCTCTGACTTAGCTCGGACTCCAGATAAGAGTTTAAACGAGACACAAATATGCTCCGACATAAGTCTATCTCGTTTTATCAGTCTTGAGTTTGAGCAGAGTGGGAGTCATAGATAAATTATATGTATAAAAAGATATCTTTGGTGGGTGTGCGGTCTATATATTTCAGCCTAAGTTCATAACTTTTTTTTAAAGGTGCACCAGCTAGGAATCGTTCACTCTTTTACAAACTATTTACTTATTATTATTGTTAGGCATTCGAAAATTTTTGCATTTTTTGTAAATTCACGAAACGCTGATGATATTGATTTGAATCTATAATTATCTTGTGTAAGATTAAATGGTTGATCATTATTAGTAATATTATTTTAAACTATTGTTACATTTTTGTTGTTTATCATTTTATTTTTTATTTCATGTTTTTGTATTAATACATATTTTACTAGTTATTAAGAGGACAGATTTAGAAATGGATTTACTTAGTATTATTAAGATTTGTCGATTTGATACTCCATTTAATAACCACATTTATCTTGTCAATATTGTAGCTATTAGATGATAGTACAAGAATTAGAAACACCGCTAAAGGTAAGACCTCACTGAGCGGAAATGTAATGCGGGAAGTGAGCGGCCAAATATTGTTTTATATTTACAATCTGATGAAATAGAACGCGGTACGTGTCAGTGGAACTGTGTGGTGCTACTTTGAATTTTGCCGTGGTCACACATACATATAGAACGGAAAAGTGGGCAGGGCATGCATGCCAACAATTTGCAATATAATGCCAGCAGTTTTCAAATAAAATTAAACTTTACAGTCCGTAAAAATGGTATACTTACCTTATTATAAAAATAAAAGCTTGGATATTTATCTTAATCCTAAACCTAGGCATTTCCTTTCACAAGGGAGTATTTATTTCTAAAAGAAACAATATTTTCAAACAAAAGTAAGGTATGGTTTTAAAAAAAATTTGCAAGTATGATCCTCAGTAAAAAAGTGGTGATAACCGTTCTACATCGATATATTTCCGTGGGTGCGACACAGCAAATATGGCCAAGTTCAAAGCAGTTCACTAAACAGACCCAAGTCGTGCCATGCCCTTCTCCGCAGCGGAATTCCGCTGAGTGTAGTTTAACCTTAAATAATATTTAGTCAAAAAAAAAACGAGCTCTATATTATGTAAGACGCAACTAGGATTTGGTTATCATAATAATCTAGTATTAGTATAAAACTAATTAGCAATTCGCGTGTGTCTCCGTATAATCTTATAATCTTTTTTAAAGGATTTTCAATACAGTTTTCATAATCATTATTCAAAAACGATCGCAGCTAGTAGGTTATAGTTCTTGCAATTCACAAGGGCGCGTGGCTCATGGTTGTGTGTGTGTCGTATCTAAATGTGAGTGAGATCTTGCTTGCGCCTGACCGCTCCCACCTAGGCTCCTGACAGGCACGCACACTTTCGCAATGTGCATGTACACGACGTAACCACAAGCTCACGCTCCCTCGTGAATTGCAAGAACACGTTTTACATAATCCATCAAATTACAAACAATAGATTATAATAAATAATTCATTATCATTTAATTAATATTTTGCCTAAAATATTACCTAGCAAAAGATTTAATAATCGATTGGATATGTCATATATGTGCCTAAACTAGTATTAAAAAATAATCAAACACATTGTGATATATACTGGTCTCAATTTAAATGCTCTTAAAATTTGTAAATGAAACTCATTTGATTAAAATAAGTTTGTTATGAAATAATTCATGAAATATCATAATGCAGAGATTTCTCTTGTGGCTTCAATACTCTAGGTTGGCTAAAATTGTATGGTACCTACTAAGATAAAATATGATTCTAAAGTTAATTAAATATTGTCAATTATTTATTGAAGATTTATTTATCAATTCAATATGCATGGATTTTATATAAATCTAAAGAAAAAAAACTACAAAATTTTTCATCGTAGGTATCGATTCTAAATTATATAACTTCAAATATCTCGCCCATTATAATTTTTCAAAAATAACAAAGTTTTTTTATTTAAAAGATTATATTTAATAGATTTTTGTATTTTTATAAATACTTATGTTAAAAATTCATGTCAACCAATTTAAGATCTTTACGAGTTGAGATATTTTGTTTCATTATATCATCGAGTTCTAGTCTGTAATGAAAGGATTTAAAGCGATCATCTAAAGATCTCGATATTTAGTGTCTAAAAAATTTCGCATCTTGAGATAAGTATTAAAAGAAAGTAAGAACGTAATAAAATTGTCTGTTTTCATCAGACGTAGATTCAGATAGCTATTGTCAGCACTGGTAGCATGGGCAGGAGATAAAAGTTTTATCCCCCGATTTTATCCACTGACAGAGGATTAAATTATCTTTTCCCTATGCTAAAGCATGACGACAGAGGAGAAGGCGATGTATATTTCTATAAGTATATCCACCGAGTGTTATTTCGACCGCTGCGCCCATGCTCGACGGGTGGATAAAGCTAAGCGAGGTTTTATCCTTTTCCCGGGGATAAAATTTCTTCCGCCCATGCTACCAGGGCAGATATTATACGTCATGTAACTTTTAGGCCGCCTACTTACGGCAGGTTACGCAGAAATCACATTCCATTAAAACTCACTCAAAATAACCACCAAAAACAGTAGTTAACTACTCATACATGCTCATATAATTTCAATATATTGTATGTACATTTATTAAAATAGTAATATGAGTTAAACTTTACCTATTAATTAAATTGTAAGTTAAAAGTTTTACGAGTGTTTTTCAATATTATTTACGTTAATTTTATTTTATGTAAATTTACTTATTTAAAAAGACATAATAAATTAAAAGAATAATTATGATCATGATTAACTAATTCTATGTAACGTGATCGATTTTATTATTATGACGTAGCTAATTTATTAGTGGACGTGTATTCGACAAATTAATTAATATTAGGGCCAAAGCACACAAAATATTTTTAATATTTGCCATGTTGAAACTGCTGCTGTATCGGTGTTGCATCTCATGCGTCATCAAAATGCGTCCAAATCGCCATCTGCCGATGTTAAAGCGTCGCGTTTGCTTTGGCCCTTAACCACCCACATTATATAGTCACTTGGTAACGCTTACAATATCTTTAAGTATAAGCTGAAGTTAATGAAATAACAGTTTATTTTTGAATCGATGATATTATCAATCGTTAGGTGTAAGGTGACTGATATTTTATACATTTGTAGCGTTTGTAGCAGTGTAATAAAATATATATATTATCTGAAAATAATAATTGTTGTTCTCATTTCAATAAAACCATTGTTTAGATTAGAAGTACCGCAAACTTAGGGTAAAAACATGCCAAAGATTCCTCACTGCGATACCTCGCGGTCGCGGTTTAGCTCGCTACCTCGATGTCACCTCCATCTTTGGCATGTTTTTATCCTTATAATATACTCAGTGTTCAAAACTAGTGATATAATAAAATTCGCAAAGTTCCTACTTGGAGCAATGACTATAGTAGTGTATGTATGAACTATCGCTAGTCTCAATACAAGGCAATCTGAGGTTGATTCTGTCTTTATTGTGAGCAGAGTGAGGCTGAGATCTTTAGGTAGACAGATAGAGATAGAGTAACCCATCGATTACATAATACCATACCGTTGAGGTAAGCCATGTTAAACATGACGAATATAACTTACCTCATAATTTTAATATCTAATTACATATCATTCAATTAGCGTACACATTAACCTGATTTCTTTTAATTTTCTTTCCTCCAACTGTGCCTCCTTGGAAGATATCGCTTCTTAGCGATAAGGTCGGGGCCTATTGTAGCCTATTTTTGTTTAATTTTTAAGCTATGTTGTTTTCCTTCTTTAGCGTACATCCTTCCTATCATATTCATTCCTATTAATCCTGTCCTATTATTAATATTATAAATGCGAAAGTTTGTATGTTAATCACGTCGCAACGACTGAACCGATTTGGCACAGAGATAGATTATAGTCTGGAACAACATTTTACCCCGGAAAATTAACCCAGGAATGCCCGAATTATTTTTTTTTCACTTTCATTGTTTTTTTTTCTCTAAAACTACTTGGAAGGGGATCCGAAAATGATAAAAGCAATAAAATATTTTAAAAATATATTTGAAGTATGAAAAATAACGCGTGTCCATATGGACACGCTGGGCAGTTACAGTATCAGAAAATACAACAACTAGGTGAAAATCTAATGAGTACTAAACTTGATTTTAAACAATAAATTAGGCATAATGACATTGTAATACTTCTTTGTATGCTATACTTCGAAGCATGCAATACTTAATCTCAAATTACACTTCATAAGTCCGATTCTACCAGCTGAATGTTTGGCTTTTCAGTAAGGAGCCAAGTATCGTTTCTTATTTTTCCGACTTTTCAGTAAACTTATGAACTCAGTCAAATCTCCATGCATCGGTAGTGAAGAGGCGGTACCTCTGTCTTCGTGAATCTCTTTGTGGGGTATCTTGGACTTATTGAAATAAGGCAGAATAATCTCCAAGTGGAAATCAAGCTGGAATTTTACCACTCCAGATATTTTTTTTTATTTCCCAGGCACAATAAATATCCAGCATCCATGTCATAAGTGACCAGTGCTGATTATTTTAGTGCTATATTTATTTTGTTCATTGTAAAATTTTGGATTGCATTCCCAGGTTGTAGAAAATAAGATTTTTAGTATGGAAATAGCTCTAGTTTCCCACGAATCTACGTCTTAGCTTCTATATTTAGGTGATGAACGACTTTCATGCCCTTCTTGATCAACATACAAAATATCTTAGATTTCATTTAGTGTCCAGTTGCCTCTTAACTGGTTGATATCCAATAATTTGGTCAGATGTAATTTATGTGTATAAAGCTATCGCAAGTGCCCAGCGTGTCCATATGGACACGCTAACTTCCTCGTGATAAAAAGTAATCAAAATAAAGATTTATCCATTGCTTCACTCTATAAAAACATAGGTAAATAATAACTAAATAGTTTACATTACAAAAATTCCTTCCAGAATACCTAAATATAGATCAATTTTACTCTTTCTCTTCTCGAATCCACTTTTTTTGCAAATTCACAACTTGTGAAAAAACAAACGCAATTTTCTTTAAGATCACTCCCACTTTTTGCCCCAATTTTTAAATATTATAACAGGTTATACCTTAGGCTACCCGAATGTCATTAACACTTTCTTTTATATATACAAAATCTTGTCATAATGGGCAAATCATTTTACTACTATAAGCGTGTCCATATGGACACACTGGGCATTACTGGGTTAAAGCGTTCCCGTCATCAAAAAACCTTAATACACGCGGACGAAGTCGCGGGCATCATCCAGTTATAGAATATTTCAATTTTCATTTCATTCATTTTCTAGCAAGTTGCTACTTGCTAGAAAATATGATCATATTATATAACTCAATGAGCCGGCGTCATCAAAAGCGGCGTATTAACTAAATTGTTAAGGGATACACCAAAACAATTTTCCCTTCATAAAGGTAATGAATTCGGTTGATGCCTGATCGCCCTTTGTAATGTTACGATACTTCCCTGCGATCGCAGTTTGATTGCTTAGTAATTGTGATCGAGGCATGTTTCGTACTTAGGACCATGATATAGTATATATGTGTAAAAACTAAGGACTGAATGTTATGTATACATATAGGTAGGTAGGCAGGTATAGGTACGTAGGCATCAAATTAATTTGGATAGTGTTTCGTGCAAGGAATATGTACTTTAGGATCCTCTATAGGTAGGTAGGTAAGGAACAGTTGCACATGCGGTAAAATTACGATTCAAGTTAATTTTGAATTTTGCATAACATGTACCTATCGGCCAAATTAAGTTTAAGGGAAGCTTAACTTAACGTGCAAATGGCATCAAATCAGTATGATTTTTCGTTTTTTACCAAGGATCCTCGTTAATATTTTTGAATGCTCTAAAGTCTGAACATAGGTACCAACGCTTCGATGCTTAGAAAGCAAAAATATCAGATTTCAATGGGACGAAGCAAAGTAGAGTATTTAACCAGTACAATTTTGTCTACATCATTGTGGGAAACTATAACATGCTTTCCTAGCTAACATATTGTTTGTTTCATAGTAGGCATCACTTAAAATTCACATAGCTAAATTCAATCTGCATTTCAGCAGTGTCATCAAGCCAAAGACATCGATGCCGAGGAAAGTTTTTAAAATAAAGCTCGTCTCAAGCGCGGCCGGTAACAGCTATAAATCGGCCGTGAGGATTTACGACGCTCTGCAAATCGGTTTATATTTTCGATAAATAAAATTGGCGCGGGTTTTGCGAGGTAAGCAGAGGCCGTTAGGAGCGCCGCTGCCGCCAGCTGCCGCGCAAACATAAAACCCCGACTACCCTCTCGTTTTCTTGCTGACAATTTTTTCCTGCTCTGGTCATTACGCAGCTGGGCCCGAGACAAAACGGCGAATCGTTTAAGCCCTCTCCGGAGACCGTCCGATTTTATTGTGTGTACCTAGTCGAAATTGATATGCTCAGCGAGTGGAAGGACTAGTCGCGTCACATGTTGCGGACAACGGCCCTGTGCGCTCATTTGCTATCTCTTACCTTTGCCTAACGGATAAGTGATACACAGAAATACTGGGAGGCACGCTAGACCCAACAAGATCATTTTATTTTATTTCTTTGTGATTTCCGAAGAAACGTTTAATTTAAGAAAATCTTTAATAAAGATTTTTTTTGCACTGTTGAAAGAGTTAAGTATTTTATTTAATCGTGTTTTGAATCCTGGGAAACGTGTTGGTAACATCAGATTCTGGTGCCGCTAATGTCGAATATATTAAATTATTAAGATGTTTTTGTAGGATGTCATTGTGGCGCCAAGAAAGGCGCGAGTGCGCAGAGCACTAGCGGCATTAGTGCCCAAGGAGCTCTTATAATCTTGGAACCTATGCACCACAACACAAAAATTAATAAGAAAAAAATCCAAAAGTAACGTAGTATTTTTACGGATTTTAGTTAGACGTACGTCTGTCAGGGGGATGTACCCATGAACCGTAGGTAATAAATAGGGGGATACTTGAATATGTATTTCTATTGCTGCTATAAAACAAATACAAAAATAAAGTTAAAAATTAAAGAGTTTCTCCGTCATCTCCATACAACAAATTTTTGTTTTTACTCGACCTTAATAATTACTGGTTTTAAAACTTTTACGATGTTACGGAATCCTTCGTGTGCAAGACCGACTTGCAGTTGGGTGACTGCAAGTATCAGAACCAAGTATCTAAGTTTAGACGGTTTACGGTTACATTTTTACGGTTTTTATATTCTTTGGTACCTACTAAATTTTATTGTTCTCCTTTTTATTCCTACTTCCGTTTTTACCTAGATTTTCTTTCAAGAGTAGTACACAATACATTTGATTTTCTTGAGGTTTAGTTACTACTTGGTAGTGATTATATATGTAGGTATATTAAGTGATCGCTTGGATCCCTTGGCTCGCTACCTACATAGTTAGTTATCTACACGAAGTGATTACATAGGTACCTATATAATTCTCTTGGGTTTTCTATCAACAATTTCACAAATGTCACAAAATAATATTCTTTGTAATAATGAATAATGATGAATGATGAGTAAAAACGAAGTGATTATAATATTATACTCAGTGGATTAGGCATAGTGACTCAATATTCAAGTATTTTTTTATTAATTGTGGTTTTTTATTAATTTAAATTTTCTTTCAAGTGTACAAAGAAGTTACCAAGACTTCATAACAATCCCAATGCATTGATGTGAAAACTGATGTCAGACAATAGAAACGATTGCGATGTGGTGTCGCTGGTCGTGGGGTTGGTAGTGTTCGCGCTGCCCCTCACGCTGCTGGTGCCAGGATTCTCCGTATGGGACGTGGTCCCCAAAATCCGCGTCTCACGGCTCCATATCGTAGATCAGAGCGTTACGTGGACCCAACTCAATGCTTCTTTGGTAACGCTTCTGGTGTTATTCTTCTGTCTCTATCTGGAACTGCGGAAGCGGGAGTAAGTAGCTTTTAAGGATAAAATATTCTGATACTGCAGCTACATTATCGGGGTTTGGCGAATATTCGCACTATCGCGACAAGTGTGGCCGAATAGTTCGTTGAATCGCGATGTATAATGTAGACAAGAACATCAGTTTTATCGTGACAACACAACACGAACCTTCCCACGATAATGTGGCCACAGCATAAGAAAGAAAATGAAGGTGGTCTCTTATGAAGTAGTTACTAAAAACGTAATTATTAGGTACCTACCTACCTACAAAATTTCGAAGCTGTCCAAAAAATGTGAAACTGCTTTATTTAATTTTCCAGCACTAAGTATGAAGTTTACTGACCAGACACCTTTTTTTTAATTCGTTGACTAGATATTCCGTGACTACGATCTCACCTGATGGTAAGTGACGATGCTGTCGAAAATGGCAGCGGGCTAACTTGGAACGGTTATGGCAGTGTAGATTCATTCTACCGTCAAAAACGTGCCGCCAAGCGATTTAGCATTCAGGCAGGATGACGAGTAGAAACAGATTAGCGGTATGGGTTGAATGTACACTGCCATACCCCTTCCAAGTTAGTACGCTACGATCTTAGACTGCATCGTCTTTACATCAGGTGAGATCGCAGTCAAGGACTATCTTGTCATTGAATAAAAAAAATATATACAACGTGTATTGAAACTCCGAAATAATACTGAAGGAGGTGAATGTGCTCATGAAATTGAACAACTTTCCCCGAGGAACATAGGTCGAAATATGAAAAAAAAATTTTTACCTCCCATAGTAAATCAATCAGCTGATCGTCAATTTTGTATGGGAGGTCCACATTTTTTTTTCACATTTTGACCTATGTTCCTTGGGGAAAGTTATTCAGTTTCATGAGCACATTCACCTCCTTCAGTATTATTTCGGAGTTTCAATACACGTTGTATATTTCAATCATCCAGGCTAGACGAGATGGTAGAAAGCGTGCTGACAGTTAGCAAAGCGACCGACGCAGCAATGGAGGTGGAGCGCGAGAGGCAGGGCGCGGAGGTGCGGGCCTGCGTGCAGCTCCTCGACGCCTCGGCCGAGCACTACGAGACCCTCATCCTGCTGAAAGACGACCTCCGCCAGCGGGAGAAGCCCATGTCCGCAGTGCAGCACCCCCCGGTCATTGAACCCAGCTCTTCAGAGTTCTGATGTGTTATTTGGACCGAATAAAGTATAAAAGTAAATTGTAATTGAAGTATCTGATGAGTCCTTCACTTATTCAATCTACATGGTTTTCCATAGGTTGACAAATCCTGTCTCTGACGAGTATCCTATTAATTAAATCAAATATCAAAACTAATTATCACAATGAAGATACCTACTCAGATATTGTTTATGAGTCAATTAATCCTATTATTATTATCCTATTATTAATATTATAAATGCGAAAGTTTGGATGGATGTATGGCTATTTGTTACTCAATCACGCTGCAACGACTAAATCGATTAGGATCAATCACCGCAGAGCACGATTTTGTGTCTATCCAGTGATGGCTACTAGGGACTAGCCTGAGATGGTCCGTATCGTTTAATTCTAATGCCGTCTAAGATACGGGTTCGTTTTTCCAGGATCTTGGGACACCAACATCAATGGCTTTTTCGAACCATTGCCACTTTAGCTTTGCTATATCGGTAATTCTTGTACGGATTTCCACATTTCTTACAGTATTAAAATACTCAAACATGACTGGCATACATTCATTTTTCAAAAATCGGTGTAAAAACAGTCCAACCAGTATTACTTAGGATAAAGCACTAATAAGGTATTTGGAACTTTATTAAACGTCTCAAACAGGCATAAAAGTCCGAGAAAGGCTACGGAGCTACGGAGTTTATTAATCAAGAGACACTTCGAGCTTGCGGCATTTTTCTTCAGTCTTCATTATTTCCCGGGACACGGAGCGGAACATGATGAGAAATTAATCCGGGGCAGGTGGTGCGGCCAATCTTGCGGTGCCGTCTCCTCTAATCCGTGCGTTTACATTCCTCAAAGTGGCTACGAGTTGGCTTTTGCGGAAAAACACATTTTCCTTTAATGAACTTCAGTATTTTCATAAACCGTTTGAAACGTTTGTCGTTTGGTGCTAAGTTGCTCAAACTGTTATGGGTTCTTCGAGCTACCTATGTGACTTTCCCTTACAGAACATTTATAGCTGATGCTCATGACTTCAACCGCGTGGATTAAGTTTTAAAAATCCTGGGGGAACTCTTTGTTTTCCGGGATAAAAAGTAGCCTGAAATATTACTTTCCAAAAGCAAAAAACACTGTTTCGTTGCTACGTGATTGAAGGACAAACATTTTCATATTTATAATATTAATAAGGATAATTTCAAAGTTAAACTAAGTCGTCAGTGGCCAGTGCCTATTATCTACCCATAACCATAGCTTACAAGAAAGCTAAGACAAACGTAATAGAATATTAGTGGTGCAATATTTTTTTATATTATCATCCCGCTTAAGGCTAAACGGCTTCAGCTGTAAACTCGGTTGGAAAGCGGCAGATTTGAAGGAAACTCCGAGCTGAGCGTAATCCGGACATATCTCAGTACATTGCTCAGCGCGACACAGCGGGACTTAGCGAAAGCCGCACCGCAGATGCTTATCTCAATAACAGTTTTATTTATTTTTGCGAGTGGCTGATCCGCTCCCAGCGGGGCCGGCTAAATGAAAATGGAGGGGCGTGTGCTCGATGTTAAGTGACGTGAGTTTGTGTCGAGGTGTACGTATATTAGCTGGTACCTACTGGGGATCTAGAGCAAGCTTGAATTCAAACAAATTACAGCATTCTTCTTCTCCTTCTTCGTACCTTAGCATTTTCTTATCCATTGTTGTCCTCATATGCAATTTATTCTTCTCGATGCTGAGCGAGTCTCCTCCAAGTTTTACCCATAACAGTCGTAAAAGAGAGGGGCGTGTGCTCGATGTTAAGTGACGTGGGTTTGTGTCGAGGTGTACGTATATTAGCTGGTACCTACTGGGAATCTAAAGCAAGCTTGAATCCAAACAAATAAATTACAGTATTCTTCTTCTCTTTAGGTATTTAGGTATAGTGTACGTTTATCTCACGAAGGTACGGGCGCTTTACTTGTGGTTACGTCGTGTGCATGCACATTGCGTATGCGTAAGTGTGCGTGACTGTCAGGAGCGGTCAGGCGTGAGCAAGCTCCCGCTCACACTTATACAGATACGACACACACACTACTATGAGCCATAAGCCCTCGTGAAATGAAAGCACTATACTCGTACCTGACGTTTTGTCCGTTTTTACGATAGAGATGATCTACGAAATAATTTACGAAATCGAAATCAGCCAGCCATCCCCTTGACAAAGCTCGACACAATTACGTGCATTTAAAAAGAAGCTGCAATCAAACCACAGCACAGAGTGGTTAAAAACCGCACTATTTTTTAGTAAATAGCGGCAAATAAAGAGTGGAGTGTCTAATTAGGTCATTTAGCGTAATTGCCAGCTCCAGATTGGTTTTTTCGCGTCAACAACGTCCCACGAGACGGCTCGCTTCCTCTAATGAACATGTCTAGCGCTGAGAAAAATAAAATGCTGTTTATACACAGTGCACTCCGCTTAATGATGGCAGTGAAGCGGTGGTAGCCCTGAGGTTAGCACTGCGATCTCATATTGGGGGGGTTCGATCCGGGCACACTCACTTTTCGCAGTAATGTTTAGGTATATGTATGTTTTAGCTAATAGATAAATATCCAGTGCTTCCATGGTGAAGGAAAACATCGTGAAACCTGCACACCCGAAAGTACCTACTCAATAATGTTCTCAAAGGTTTGTGAATTCTGACAATTCACATTTGGCCAGCATGGTGGATGGGATGGTGGTGATGGTGGCCTTTTTTTTATTCTATGACAAGATAGTCCTTGACTGTGACCTCACCTGACGTAAGGACGATGCAGTCTAAGATGGTAGTGGACTAACTTGGAAGGGCCATGGAACCCATACGCCTAATCGGTTTCAAAACTACCATTCTCTAAGAGTATGACCTTCGTTCAATAGTGAGACGTTGATGGGTTAATGATGAAGATGACTTCACTTAATTATTCCTTCTGACTATATCCATCCATCTATCCATCCAAACTTTCAAAATAATAGACGTCAATAAGAAAGATAGACAGACAAACTCAGATTGCGACATTAATTTACCATAATAAAACATAAATCAAATCTTTGAAAATTATAAAGTTTCAAAACTCGAATTAACTCGGTAAAAAAGTTCAAAACAATTTATATTCGACACTTATTTATTTATTGAAAAAATTAGAAGGATTTTAAAATAAGGGTTCAGTTGATATGCAGCTTTTAGTGATTAAAGGGTAATTTTGGGGGTATTTTTTCTAAAATTTGATTTTAAACGGCGACATCGTAACCGCAACGTCACGAAGGCGACATACGACAGTTTCGTCGTAGCCGCAAGATTGCCCCGAGCATCTGTCGGTTTGTCGCTCTTCTCCATTTATATAACTGTTCTCTGTTACAATTACTCGCTATGTCATTATTTTTGCGGTTTTTGTTCGTTCACGCGAACACTTTCGTTCTAACCGAAAGCGCCTGGAGATATGTAAATTGGTATCATGCATTGTGGAAAATAATTTTCTATAATTTCTTTAAAAATACAGCTCAATATTTTGCCGTAGTAGGTAGGTGCCTTAAATTTTTTACTTTAACCTATGCGTTACAAATAAATAAAGTTACATTGCGTTTTCAGCAACTTGATATAACTTGCATAACATCGCCTTTGTATGCCTGAGAGTTCGCCACAAAGGTGTGTAAAGTTACAAGTTAAAAAGCCTCAATAGCCCAACGGTTAAAGGTGCGGACTGAAAACTGAAAGGTCGCAGGTTCGAACCTTATCCGTTGCACTATTGTCGTACCCACTCCTAGCACAAGCTTTTCGCTTATTTATTGGGGGGAGGAGAATATAAGTCAAGTTCAGCTTGGCTAATATTCTTTAAACTTGAAATTTGAGCCTTAAAACTAAGACTGCTAAGGCTCAAATCTCAAGTTATGAATTTAGCAGATGAGACTTTGTTCTACGGAACAGTCGAATTATCTCAAAACTGAATTGGAATAGCTTAACAAAATCTTGATTATGGACTTCCTTAGGCTCTAGAGTTTCCTCACAAGAAAGCCCCGTATCCTCATAAATTCAAATTGTCTTTTGTGCCTTCGCTCAAAGTTTATTTATGTTACTATTTATTGTATTAACATTAAATTAGACATGACTTATTTTATTGGTCCAATGCGTCAAACGCGGTGGACTAAGGTTATGATTGTAATTCTGATTGTCATAGATCGTAAAGCCAAAGTTTGTTTATTACACCGTTGAAATATAACTTTTGGATTTATGATACGTGGGGAATTTTGTCATTTTATTCGTCTAAGTTTTAATCACATCACATCACATCACACTAATATTATAAAGCCGAAAGTTTGTATGTGTGTGTGTATGTTTGTTACTCCTTCACGCCACAACGAATCAACCGATTTGGCTGAAATTTGAAATGGAGATAGCTCATACCCAGGATTAAAACATAGGCTACTTTTTATGCCGGAAAATTACAGAGTTCCCGCGGGAATCAAAAAACCTTTATCCACGCGTACGAAGTCGCGGGCATCGTCTAGTAGAAACTAATAGAAAGCTAATGTTTAAAACTCCAGCCTCCTTTTCAGGACATCGCAGAGGTTCAATCTCTTTTTTTTATTGGATGACAAGATAGTCTTTCACTGCGATCTCACCTGATGGTAAGAGATATGGAGTCTAAGATGGTAACTTGGATGGGGTATGGCAGTGTACATCCTATTTCCTATTATTTCCTATTAATATTATAAATGCGAAAGTTTGGATGTTTGTTACGTACTCAATCACGTCGCAACGACTGAAGCGATTCGGCTGAAATTTGGCACAGAGATAGATTATAGTCTGGAATAACACATGGGCTACTTTTTAACCGGGGAAATAAAAGTTTTCGCGGGAATAAAAAACGTTGATCGTCCCTTGGAAATATGATATAATTTTTGCCTGTTTTTTTTCGAATACCTTGATCTACTGCTGTAAAAATCAAATCTGCATCTGAAGATTTACCATTACACGCGCTCTAAAGTTTCGTGTATCAATATCAGTCCTTGATCAGTCCTTTGTAAATACAAGATTGAAATAGGTACAACTCCTATTCTGTGGCCACAGTAGACGTTTAATGCGTCCCTAAAAGGCCATAAATTAATCAAGCCCTGGAAGTCATCTGTCCCGCATGCGTGCTCGTACCTAGACATTTGTTCACCATCACTGGTCACCTTTATTGTTTAAGCATTAATGATGAGATGTACGGGAACCGTGATGTCTTGGTACTTGAAAAAAAAAACTATTCAAATAAATAAAATTGAAGTAGGTAGTTAGGTACCTACCTATAACAAGATCATTCGGTATAGCAGCTTATTATTTAAGGTATCAACGATACACACGTCACACTTGTCAACCTACACCTAGCGCCATCTATTTTAACTTGCGACATTACGAATGGTAGTGTTACATCTATTAAAATTGAAGTGTCTGTTTGTTGCAGCTAATCTCGGGAATTTTTCGAGGGATTTTGACTGGACCCCCACTGGACAGACAACTGATGTTATCGGGAGTAACGTAGGCTACTTTTTAACCGACTTTTGAAAAAAGAGGAGAAGGAATTGTGTTTTTCTACCTATGTATTCTTTAAGTTCGTTAAATTGTTAACAATCATTTGATTTCGTTACCAACCGTTTTGATCGTTCGTACAACAAGACTGGTTATTTTTCCTGTTAAAGCGCGTTTTTCTTTCAGAAATTTCTTAAAACTGTTAATGCTTACCTCATATAGAGTTTTTATAGTGGTTGTTGTTTATTAAATAAACAGCTAATAAAGCATCGTAGAACATAATGTTAAACATCAAAACTGTTGAATCACTCTACAAATCAGAGTCCACTAATGTCGCAGTGGAGTGGGCGAGTAGAATAGGCCAAGCGGCAGGGGGCCCGCGTTCAACGCTATCTGTGCTTTAATTTAATAATCGCATTTCAAAATATCTATCTAGCCAATGCCCGTGGCTTTGTCTATGTTCTTATAACGGAAAGCGGAACAAATACGTATTTATAGCATTGAGTCACATTGAGTTTTTGCGATGCGATCTCATCTGATGCTAAGTGACGATGCAGTCTAAGATGGTAGCGGGCTAACTTGGATGGGGTATGGCAGTGTACATTTCCCTTATCCCTAGTCGATTTCTACACGCCATCATGCCGGAACGCTAAATCGCTTGGCGGCACGTCTTTGACGGAAGGGTGGTAACCACCCACGGCCACGGCCAAAGCCTCCCACCAGGCCAGACTAAAGACATTATAAATTCCCAAATTGCCCCCGCCGGGAATCGAACCCGAGTTATAAGACCACAGCGATCACTACGGTGCCAGGGAGGTCATCAAAAAAGTCGTCATCGTAGGTAGGTACCTAAATATCACTTGGATTAATGGTGAAGGAAAACATCGTGAGGAACCTGCATGTCTGACAGTTCTTCATGATGTTCTCAAACCTGTGCACAGGACTTGGACGATCATAGGTTGATAACAAATCTAATACTAGTAGTATTATTAGATACCATATCTTCATTCTGTCTTGTAGTTATCACGTTAACCACAATTGGCAATAAAATGTTATCTTCAAATTGTAGCCAACACAGACCATTTGGTTTAACTGACTAAATTTACAATCTGCTTAACAAATATACACGGGCCAACGCACGAATATCTATTAGTGAAGTAATGTGACTTGCCGAACTAAACAACAACTAAACTGGTAAATGGAAGGCCTAGTCACGTTGAATAAGATATAGCGACGCGGACCGTCCGCCATGTTGAATTTTTGATGACGTCTGATATAATCTAGCCCAGCTTGCTCGATCTTGGGCGCCCAATTTTAAATTTTACTGGCTCTCATATTCTGATCACGCTTTTTGGGCAGCAGCAAGTTTTAGGGCCAGGGGCAGCGATAATGAGACATCTTACCGATCATTATTTTGAGATAATACAGCAGGAGGAAGATCATCCATACTTGAGGGTACGAGGCAGAGCAGATCCAATAACAGCAGATGTAAGTATGCCATCAAGGTGATGAGAAGTCGGTACAAGTTCAAACAACTCTTCAGAACACTGGCTATTGTAAATTCGATAAAACACACGAGAACTGAGTGCTATAGAACTTACAAAGAAAACTAGACTTGGCGACTACAATGAAAACTAGACTTGGTGAATTATTCTAGCTGGTAGGTGTCTGGGCCTAGTAGAATTGGTCATTTCTTAAGAAGTTTTACAATGACCTGCCTGACCTGTTGATGCTCACCCACGGGTCGGACAGATTTGGTTAAAGCGGTGACCCAGACAACAATGGTGGAGCAACCCTCATACTACTAACCGTTAAAGTGAAGGAGTATCGCACGGAAGGCAGTGCGACCCAAAACTCAGGAGACTGACGACGACTAATGTCGCATCATCTTAGCGGTCACGACCACTTTGACAAGAGTGACCGATTGAGAAGAAGTCTGCGTGGTCACATAGCTTTGGCAGTCATCTGCGAAATCCCTTCACGTAAAGAATAACGGAGAGTTATATGGTAATGACGAAATGGAAAACCGCCCTAAAGTGGTAACTAAGGGCAAGGTTTGGAATTCAATTAGCCTTTGGCGAAGTTGTTACTTTGGTGCCATTTACGTTGACGTATATAGACAAGATAAGGGGAACGGGATTTAATGCGCATTTCGTCGAGTTTCCCTGTTCTTCCCGGGAGCCGGTAAGCCGCGCCACTCGCAGTTCAAACATCGGCACTGAGCCTAAAACAGCCGAGGCTTAGCGCTTCCTACGCCGAGCTTGATACCCGTCTTCCAACTTGTAATTCGAGATTCAGGCGCCGAAATAACGCAAATTCTCGCGACTTTATATCTCCCGACTTTAACTTGAATTTACGTAAATTGCAAATGCCATTCCAGTCGACATATATCGGCGCTGTGCCTACGAATCCTGATAGAATTGCTATAAGTGGTACTCAAGTAATTTAACCATGTAGGACGAACTCGCTCTATGGCGTGAATTCACGTTAAGCTTCGTAACAAACAATAGCGGCAGGGATATTTGACACGAGCGGCATGACCACGTCACAAAGGCTGTCCTGCGTCCACTCCGCAAGACTACGTGGTCACTGGCGTAATCCTTATTTATGGTAAGA
Source organism: Hipparchia sbordonii (assembly GCA_038048805.1). Lineage (NCBI taxonomy): Eukaryota > Metazoa > Arthropoda > Insecta > Lepidoptera > Nymphalidae > Hipparchia > Hipparchia sbordonii. The sequence goes on along the minus strand of CM076097.1, from coordinate 5,997,129 downwards.
CGGCGGGCGACGCCTCCGCTGAACTGACTATTTGTCAGGCCCAGCCCTGCCAGTATCAATCTCGGCGGAGAGCTTATTGACTCCGTCGCTTTATAACTCTATTCACAAAATATCCCGCTGTTGATACTCGACTCACGAGCCATTAATAGCAAACGCAAACGTGTACGATAATAATGGAGACGTAAACTGACCAACAAAAGTGAATTTGAATCACCCCCCGGTAATACAAGAGAGGCGGGAGACAAACGGCACAAGCCCCGAGCGGTCGTTAGAGATCGCTCTAAATTACGCGCGAGTTACGCGGCCATCTCGCAACACTATTACAGCTCTATTTTGGCAACTCATAACAGGCCGGGTGTGGCCGTAACGGGTGGTCATGCATTTGCTCTGACCATTAGGCACCTTGTACGTTTGAGTGAAAAACGCGTCGTTGTGAAACAGTTTGGCACGGGGCGAATCAACACGATTACTTCCTGTATCTTGGAACTCTACCTCAAATAAACATTACACCCTATTCCTAGCACAAGCTTGAAGCTTAATTACTTGGCTTGTTAAAATAATATCTATCTATTTTGTTTTATAAAAGCTTAAAAATTAAATACAGTGACGATAAACGATAAGTCGTTTGAAGATCACTTTTATTCATTTTACTTCTTTAAAAGTATGGTCTATCATAGATAATATTTCCACTATGATGTATATTTAAGACTAGGTATTTAAATCTTGATCACAGTGGAAATCTCGTATTCATTTTCACAGAGTCCTCAATACATACATTAGTCATCTGAGGCCAATGAATGTATTTACGAATCTGCCAGAAAGTGTTTGCGTTTGTAGCGCTATTGTAAAAGGCCCTTTACAATGTTGCACGTTTTTTCAATGACCACACTGACCGCAGCCCCTATGGTGTACGCGAGATAAAATCGTAAATTATAACCCAATTCCATAGCTGTTAAAACTTGACAGATGAAAAGGCTTGAAGCTGAGCATCAGTATCGCTGTTGTGTCGTTAACATTTTAAAAATAAAATAGGGGTACTTCAATGTTAGGACATTATAGAATGATTAACGTTGCTTGCGTTTATTTGTTTGTTTCCATAAAACGGGATAATATTTTTAAAATGTAAATAAAATAAAGTTTTATGTCCAATTCAAATGAAAAGGTTCAGTTAGATTTGATCATTTGAATCTTTAATTTTATTTTACAATATTCAGCAGCTACCCTATAGCTATCCCTACTTAATTGTAAAAACTTGATAAAAATATTACTGAAATTTTAAAATTGACAAAATATTTTTAGAATCTATTTGAAGCATTTCAATAATATAATAAATGCGGAAGTGTTTGTTGAATTGTCTTTCAATCACACAGCAATGGAGCGACAAATCAAGGTGATTTTTGTATGGATAGGTGCAGTCGAGGAGGACCTGGAGACTCGGAGAGTGACATAGGCTACTTTCATTTTAGATTTAAAAAGAAACCTAACAACATAACTCCACACGTGCAAAACCTATTAGCTAATAATATTATTGTAGCGTACGTTTGGGCGATCTTTAATTAGAGTCCATAGTATTATCTCGTGAAATCTCTTATTATACACACGTAGGGACAGAGGTCCAGGGATTAGGCGATGCTTAGTCTTCTCACGTCGTGTATTCAATTAGTGCGGCCCACTGCCTGATATTGGTTTATTACTAACATCGGGGCCGAGTGGCTCGTCCCTACTATCTTTAGATATTATTGTCTCATATTGGATTCTTACTAAATATTGGATCTTGTTCGACCCAAAATCTGAATATATGCGATTTTATCCTTTGGTATTTTAGTTGCTTGATAGAAACCTACCCATTAGAACAAAAATTGATGGGTTCGTTAGGGGTACGTTAGATAAAATAAACTCGTTACCGTCTAAAATAATAATGGCGAAAAATATTTATAAATTATTGTGGATGTATTTGTAAGAAATAGGTGAGGTATGTTGCACTTGGTACCTTAGTCTGTAACCTAAGTATGGAAATCAAATTGGAAAGATCTCTAAGCAGTGGCGTGCACAGGATGTACTACAGGGTAGGCAGATGATACAAAATGGAAAAAAATCTTAGGTGCGAATTTAAAAAAACTTAAGGGTAGGCATTGTACAAATTATAAAAAACCTGCCCTTAAGTTTTTATAACTCGTACTGGCGATTTTCTCCATTTTATATCATTTTTCCGCATTATGCCTACCCTCTGTGCACGCCACTGTCTCTAAGTATACCTAATAGAAGAGAATTGAGAAGATAACTATGTCAGATTTTTCAGATTTTTCTTATTCCTTCCCATTTTTGAGCCAGTGCTTTTTACTAGAAAAGTATGTAGTTTAAAAAACATTGAAAGTTTTTTTTTTGGGGAATAGTTACTCACAGCATAATTAAATCACACCGCATAAGTAAAAAGTCCGAAAATAACACCCATAGTTGGAAGATTTTAAGCAAGTAATTAATCAAGAAAATTTAGATGACAAATTATACGTTGAAAATAGAAAAAGATCGAAATACTAAGTCATAAATCACGAGTAGTATAAGACAATATATCGACTCCTGCAAGGAAAAACATCGTAACTCACTTTTTAGCGATTTTGAATTACAATCAAAAAATTATGATTAGAAATCAAAATCGCTACAAAATCAGTTACGATGTTTTTCCTTGCAGGTGACGATATTATCTTTTTATTGTAAAGCAGTTGAACTGCTAAAAACGTCAAAAAAAAGGGTTACGTGACATTATACCGGCACTGTGAATTCGTTACGTTATAAAGCCTTTTAATCATAGATCTACATAATAATGTGAAACGGTACTTCCCGGTCGTACGACAACTTGATTGATGTGCCCTCGTAGATTTATTTACCCGAAAAGTAACACGACATACGTCCGCAAAGCCTTCACAACGTAAAAATGACTCCCGTTGTAGGTAGGTACCTATTTTTTGTTTTTATTTTTATACGCGGTCTCATAATTAGCGTAATAAATTTTAAAATGATAATACTGGTAGGGGTATCTTGTGAAACGCTTAAACCTCGCGTCAGGGGGCGCCGCCCTGAGCCGCCGGCGACCGCGTGTCAATCACTCTCCTGGATGTAGAACAATTCTTATTTGGAAAAAGAATAAATAGCCCGTAAAGTGCGAGTTAGACATGCATAGATAATGCTCCGTACATGACCGACTCAAAAACTTCTTAAAAGCGAGAATTAAAAGAAGTTATGGGTACGGGTATAATCCGTTCAATACGTCAGTTTACTACTACTAAATTAACCCATGTAGGGTTACTTTTTTACAATTGATCCACCTTTCCACATAAATATGTGCATAGTTTATTTTTATTAAAATTCTTTTTATGTAAAGTGTCAAAACTGTTTGATGCATCGATGACACTTTTACAGTGTTGCTTCAACCTATTTTCAATTTACCCCTGTAAACTGACTTATTGAACAGACTCTACCTATGTGGTTTTGTAGACAAGTGCGCTCAATCTTAGGCTGCATCTTCACTTACCATCGGGTGTGATCGCAGTCAAGGGCTAGTCTATGAATAAAAAAAACGTAAAGTGGTTTTTAACCGATTTCCAAAAAAAGGAGGAGGTAATTCGTCGGAATCTTTTTTTATGTATGTTCCCCGATTACTCGAACACGCCTGGACCGATTTGAAAAATTCTTTTTTTGTTTGAATGGATATCCCAGGTCATTAGGTCAGGATCTGATGATGGGATCTTGGAGAAATCGAGAGAACTCTTCAAATTTAATAGGCACAATTGATATACTTTGTCGTGGCATTTGATGTCGGTTTTGTAAAAAGAACTTTAACGCTTATATTATTGTTTCAAAATACAACCTCTTTAGAATCGAGTTTCCCTATTTATAGGAGTACAGAATTTCTACTTTGCAATCAAGTTTCCCTATAAATGTACAAAATTTCAACTTTGCAATTTCTGGTAAGGGTAGTGACTAATGACAGACGTATAGACGATGCTATAAGGGTTACTTGTTTAACCAGGGACTCCTAAACAGAATAAAAATGCGTATCACTTTTATTTTATATCGCACTCGAACAGTACAGAGGGTCGCGGGTGGGAAAGGAACGAAACACAAAATCGGTCTTGTGGCAACATCTGTGCCTTATAATAGACGCTTACGTAGGCTTCTTTTCGTGGATCGACCCCGGTGGGATCGCTTTAACATGATTGATCTGTTTATTTTACATTTTAAAGGAACATTTTTACGGTTGCTTGTCAACTTAATAACAAAGTGTTTTATTTCGGAACACGTTAAGTTCGGTTTTATTGATAGGTTCTTTTAGCTTTGTATATTACGCGAGATGGATGGCGGTGTTATAAATACAAATGAATTGGTAATGATTAAGCTGAATATGATTGGCGTTGTCGTTTGTGGTATTTGTACAGTCTAAACATTTGTTAAATTGGTAGTTATTTGCGTTATTTATTTGTCCCTTTAGGTATAAATTACAGAAAACATTCAAACTGATTTACATGGTTTTTTTGTCTGGTGGGAGGCTTTGGCCGTGGCTAGTTACCACCCTACCGTCAAAGACGTGTCGCTAAACGATTTCGCGTTCCGGCATGATGGCGTGTAGAAATAGAAACACATTACGGGTTGAATTTACATTGCCATACCCCCAAGTTAGCCCTCTACCATCTTAGACTGCATCGTCACTTACCATCAGGTGAGATTGCAGTCAAGGACTGTCTTGTAACAAACAGACAGGCAGACAAAAATTTTGAAAACAAGTTTTAGGCTGTCACTATCGATCGTTCAAATCATACCTATGTAAATGACATTAGATTATAAGGCAATATATCGAAATCAAACATTATTCATATAATTTGTATAGATGCTGTGCATTTACCGCATATTCGATGGTATCATCGTAAATCGATTAAAACTGGCAACATTCTTAAACACTCATCTCCTTTATCAATTCGGGCAGAAGCCACTTGTAGTGTTTATTCAAAGCGCTCTTAACGGATACCTTAAAGAGGTTCTAAAAATAAGTATTTAATGAGTGGTGGCGCCAGCGTAAAACGTTTGAGCTGGTGGATCACTTACGGAACAGCACTGTCTGATCGGTCTGATCTTTTAAGTCTCCGACAGGGTGCAATGATACAAGAAGATAAAGAAACCTCAAAGTGACAGGTGCATTCTTCTAGTTTTACTGTAATTTAGAAACTTCATACCGGATCGATCTTCCATTTGCATGACGCATCAGATAAAATAATATATTCCTGTTGGCACATTTTATGCAAATAAAGTGAATCTCAATCTGACCATAATGGGGTATGGTATAAAATTTTGAAATTGATCTTTATTATAAAAGAATACAGCATAATAGAGAGCGATATATTATGATTCAGTGAGTAACAAACTGAACTTGCTCTATTTGTTATTAAAATTCGACTAGGTACTAGGTGGACCGATGACATCGAACGTGTCACAGGGAGCCGCTTGATTCAGGAGGCGCAAGAACGAGGCCTGTGGAATTTCATGCAAGAGAGCATTGTCCAGCAGTGGACGTCTATCGGTTGCTAAAGAAGAAGAAGAAATTTTAATTATTACTCTAGCATAGATGCATATACCTAATGGGAAAAACAGCGTCTTAATTTGTTAGTAATCTAATCACACATCGACAAAACGTATTGCTCGTTAAGTCATTAAAGACGAACAAAAAACGGGAGTGCTGCGCAGACGTTTATCGGAAGCTATTACACGTCGCTTTATTAATTTTCATAACTACCCTCGACTTCAAAGCGAGCCGCAGCATACACATAATACCAGCCCTAAGTGAGGAGATTTCGGGGGTAACGTTTTTACCTACGTAACGTACCTACGTACCTACTATTGAAGTAGGCCTAAAAAAGTAAAAAATAGGTATTTTTGATATACTTACGTATTGTTCAAAAATGTATAATAGGTAAGATCATGTACCTATGAATAACAAATAACAATGCATGGTTATCGACATTGTACTTTTTGAAACTTTTAGTGGTTCTTAATTTCTTATCTACTTAGTAACATCATAACTCAGAAGGTAGGTAGAGTATTTTTCAACAAGTGACGCTGATCTAAAAAGTTCATTATAAGGTGGCGGACGTTCGATAATAATCGGGCAATCTTCTTCTTCTTCATCAACTGATAGACGTCCACTGTTGGACATAGGTCTTGCATGGATTCTTGCATGGACCTCCACAGGCTTCGGTCTCGTTTGATGTCGTCGGTCCACCTAGTGGGGGGGTCTGCCAACACTTCGCTTCCCAGTGCGGGGTCGCCACTCCAGCACCTTGGGATCCCATCAACCATCAGCTCTTCGAACTATGTGCCCCGCCCATTTCCACTTCCGTTTCGCAACTCGCTGAACTATGTCAGGCTATAGCATAGAATAAACTAGACAATGCCCGCGACTTCGTCCGCGTGGATCAAGATTTTTCAATGCCCATCGGAACTCTGTAATTTTCCGAGATAAAATGTAGCATATGTTTTAATCCTGGGTATGAGCTATCTCTATTCTAATTTTCAGTCAAATCGGTTCATTCGTTATGGCGTGAAGGAGTAACAAACATACACACACACGCATACACATACAAACTTTCGCCTTTATAATATGATAGTGTGATGTGTAGTACTTACTCGTAGATAGCGTTGCCAGGCGTCCGGATAAAGCCGGACACAGTCAGGCTTTTTGGTTGAGTGTCCGGCCAAATTAGACGGTGTCCGGCCTATCCGACTTTTGCTAAGCTTTTTAAGTTTAACCATTTTTTTTACATATTTGTCATGTGTTGGTTTCCGTTCCGCTCGCCTTATCTTGTATCGCTACGCTTGCGCAAACGAGCTTTTAAAAAAATTGCCATTTTGCGCTAGGTCTAAAAAATAAGGGTGTCCGGCCTTTGTACCCAAATGTCCGGCTAAACTGGCTGGCCTGTCCGACTTTTCGGTTTGAAGACCTGGCAACCCTACTCGTAGATACTCATAAGTAAAAACGCTGTCTCTTGCATCTCGGAGCACGCCTGCAGCTACTGTTTACCGCCCGGAGGCCCTTGAAGACGTTTGAACAGCACTCGCTGCGGCATAACCACCTTTGATCTTTGACGACACTTCAGATTCAGCGTCATTTTAAAATGTGTCTGTTTCTACGGGTAAATTCTGATTAAATTGTAAATTACGTTACTACTAGTCCTTTACTAGGAATCAAGCTTCTCTATGTTTGATCTTTGACTTAACCGAGGTAATCCCAAGTAGCACACGGAGGCTGCTTAGCAGCTGAATAACGAATTCCCGTCACGCTTAAAGCTGTATAAAAAAGCTGCATAAGGGCTGTATACGGCCGTATACAGCTCTTATACCTCTTAAATGGGCACAAATTATACAGCCTTAAGTTCAAATAGCTGCTTAAGAGCTGTATAGCAGCAAAATAACAGTGTTATAAAGGGTAACGACAGTACTATGGGCTGAATAACGACTGAGTAAAAGATAACAAGTTACTCTTTATTCAGTTAAAATTACGTCATGTGACACATGACGTAAAAGTGAAGTAGCAAACTTTAATCTAGCAAATTATAACCTTGTAGCTTAAACACAATTTCGTGGAGTGAAATGAATACGTGGCTATATATATTCAAAGTTCCCTGATTAGTAAGAAAAATGGTTGGGAATGTAATTTTACTGACATTATACATATATATTACCTAAGAAAATTTAAGTGCGCCACGAAAATATTCGGTTTTTAATTAGTTTCGTGATATAAATAAGCCGTGATGAAAACTTGAATAAACAATTTTTAGTGCTTTGAAAAGAATTATAAGATAAAAAGTTATTATTATGATATACGGAAGTAAAAAGTAATGCAATCCATTCCTAATTCATACACAAAACATAAAAGTTGAAAAATGAATCAGTATATTTATGTGAGGTTATACAATAAAATGGTGGATTCATGTTATAGTTAGAGAGCTGGTGATATGATTTTAAAAGCCTATAGCTTAGAATAAAGGCCTATATAAAAAAAGAGTGTTCGTCCGAAAAAAAGTAAATAAAAACGGATCTTTATAAGTTTGTCTGGTGTAAGAACTGCGTAATATTAGTACGTAAAGATGAAACCGACAAAATACATCATATACGATCTAGCAAGGATATAGAGAGATTGGTGAATCTAGCCACCACTAAATGAAGTTAGGTTATATTTACTAACAATCGACAACCCTCATAATGCACTAAATGAAATGATTTCGTGGACAACGGAGAAGTAACAAACCCTTCGGAGAAGTAACAAACAACTTGTGTACTCTGGATGTAAACATAAGTCTCAAGAACTTTAATTGCAATAGCAGACTTGGGCCTGAATACATAATAAAGAACAGCTCGAACCAAATTCATATTGTCGTTGTTACTGAAGCTAACATAAGGGTCACAAACTCAAAATTGTTTCAAAGATAACTACAAGATGTTTTCGCAGCTACTGAATCACCGATGAAGTAATGGTGTAATCCCATTGTAATCCTCTATGTGCATAAAAGTGTATTGTTCTACAGGTTAACAGTTTATACAAGCTACTCTGAATCAGTTATTGGTGAAATTGTCACAAGTTTCAATTAAGTATAAATTAAGTGTTTGTGCATTGTACTGACCTCTGAATACTAACCAAGTATGTTTCATACAGGAACTTAAACAAATAATCTCTCAATTTTCAGGTAAAAGTAATCTTGTAATTAGTGGTGATATGAATATAAACATAATGTTAAACGATCCCAGTGTAAATTTATACTTAAATTCTATGAGTGAAATAGGTATTGACTGTAGTATAAGGCAGTATACACGGATAGAACCTAAAGGGGATAGGATAACTAAAAGTTGTATTGATCACATATTCATACGATGTGTGGACAATCCCAGCCAACATAGCTTATGTATACAAACAGCAGTTATAAACAATCCTATAGCAAACCACTATTTTACCAGTTTATCCACAACTTGTTACAAACCTGTATAAGTAAGTATTGTACTAAAATAAATCATAAAAAATTGCTAGAAGAATTATATAGGTAATGTATGTCATGAAGTTTATTTCCAATAAATATAATTATTTACTAAGCAAATGTCAATATGTGGCTAAAATAAATACAGGGAGAAGGTAGGCATGTTTATGGATAAACAATAAAGCCTTTAAAATGTGTATTAGGAGAGATAAACTATTTAAAATATGGAATCAATCAATTTCTTTATTGCGAATTTGGGTAATATACAGGTGTTTACAAGTAAAATAAATGGACAACCAAACTCTGCTTAAATACAGCATGCAACATTAAAAATTAGCTTAAAATCTATTTCATTACATTACTATTAATTTATTACAATACATTATTATTAATTTATTTAAGTTAGAAGCTTTGTGTTTACATTGCAATATTATTTAAATGTCTAATATAAAATTTCTTATTAAAATGTCAAAAGTTCATAATTAAAATTTTTCCATGAGGTAATCACTGGTTTTATAGTATGTCCTGTCAAAAATTTAAGCCTTTTTTTAAAAAGTGGTATTTCTTGTGTTTCTATAATATGTCTAGGCAAATGGTTATATAAAAGGGGCCCAGTGCAGAAGAAACTCTTAGAAAAATGTGCACAACAACTGGGTGGTGGACGCAGTTCAATTAGGTACATGCCTTTTGCTGTGACGATTTTGAAATAAATTCAAGTTACCTTTGACAAATATGACAGTTTCATATACATACAGACATGGCATTGTAAGAATATTATATTGTTTAAAATAGGGTTTACAACTATCAGTCGATTTTAATTTAAATATTGCCCTTAAGCATTTTTTTTGTACCTTTAATACAGCCTCTTTTTAAGTGGAATTACCCCAGAATAAAATACAATATCTCAACAGCGAGTCAACATAGCCATGGGAAACAGTCAGTAACGCTGACACATTTACTGTTTTCCCCAACATATAAAGTGTGTAGGAGAATTGATTTAACTTTGTGCAAATATGACTCAAGTGTTCTTTCCAATTTAGAGTAGAATTAATATTCAGACCTAAGAATTTTGTTACATTGACTTCATTGATAGTTTTCCATTCATAATTTACATCTAAAGCAAATGATGCATTTTCTCTGAGCTTAAAAGTCATTAAGTTCGTTTTGTCTAAGTTAATTATGAGTTGGTTGCGATTCAGCCAGTGTAGATAATATAATTAAACTGTCAGTCATGTATGAAGAGTGGGAGCATGTGAGCTCACTAACAAAATACAGTAGATCGGAATACTTAAGACAACTTAAAAACTTGCCAATTACAGCAGTACCTCTGGAAAAATGACTTGGGAATACATGCTTCCTTTACTGCTCAATGAACTGCCAGCTGATTTATTATTTATTTATACAATAAGATACAAAATAAAAAGAACTATCACAAACTTTATGATTAAATAAGGGTGATTTTGAAAATAATTTATATATACATATTATATTACATAATTAGAACATAATATTATATATTTAAAGATATTATTTGCTAGAATTAATTTATTTGTGTTTTTTTAAAATGTAAAAGTATACTATGTCTGCGCAAAAACCCTGCGTGGTTTATGTGGAGGCTTTCACAAGAACCTTGTAACATTTTCTCCTTTATGTTTGGATAATAAAGATTAAAAAAAGGTATCTTTTTGGCTTTTTATGATCATTTTACTTAACTTCATAAAAAATCTTTTGAAAAAACCTACTTCTTAACTTGTCCCTGCTCTCTTTCTCTCTTCCCTCCAAAACGCTACTAATGTAGTCTATACTTGGTACCTACCTGTGGTACCTACTTATTAACAATCCACAATTCCAAAATCCCCGCAATTTATGTGAGCAATATCAGGGTTCAGGAGCTTGAACCTAGAGCTCCATGATGTAGTCTATGCTTGATACATACAATATCAATTCGAAACTGACAGTTTAGGTAGGCACTACCCAGTAGCATCAGGATTGAGGAGCCAGGACCTAGTTCTCCTTGATGTAGTCTATGCTTGATACATACAATAACAGTTCGTAATCTATCATGGTGGTAGACGAGGTTCTTGATGTTTCTTAGGGTACAATTATCACTATTAATAACGTCTGCCATGTGTGCTGATCATATAGAAATTTTGCTCGCCAGCTCCCTAACTATTAAACAGCTACGTGAATAGTTAAAACTCTGATATTCTGCCAAAGGCTGTCTAATAGTTCACACGTGCCCCCTTAATAAGTCAGTGTAATAGGAGTTCACAAATACCTTCTTATACAGCATTTGGCGTAATTTTATCCACTAAACAGCCCTTAATCAGCCTAAGCTGTTTAAATATCACTGACAGCTATTATGCAGCTGTAGGATCACCAGTGTACTCTTAAAAGAGTCTTAATACGCTTAGAGGTTCAAATAGGTCTAAAAGTGAATACTTACGCAGCTATCTGTGCTACTTGGGATGTTTGCGTTCATAGTATACTTATGCCTTCATATGTATCGTACACGTATATTAGTATACACATATTCAAAAAGATACCTTTTGCACGCGAATTTGTCCGCCAGGAATTAGATTTTTTTAAAAGATCCCGCAGCAACTCTTTTTTTTCTGTGATCAAAAGTAGCTTATATCGTTTTCCAGTTCCCCCGCAGAATCCCTTTGCTTTTTCGAAATAAAAAGTAGCCTATGGCACTCACCAAGTCCTCAACTACGCCCACGGCAAATTCGCTGCATGATTGAAGGACAAATCAACAAACAAACACTTTTTCGCATTTAGGTAAGTATAATATTAGCAGGGATACCTACTAGTATTTATTATCCTTGCCACGTAAATCAAATCCAAATAAGCAAATCAAATAAATCAAACGAACCCATATGAACAAAAATTCGAATGCTTCACAAGAAGCGAACACTGAAACCAAAGAGAGACTTATCTCGCTAAAACGATTCCCACATAAATAAAGCTCATCGGATATGAAACCGTATTTACATAAGAAAAATATAAAGAGGCCTAAACGATAGGACCATAAGGGCGTCGTATCGAAGCCCGTGCTGGTACACAGCTCACGTCCGCCGGGAGCGCTTCTAATAACAATACAAAATATCAGTTCGTTCCTCCGATCGCAAATCTTACGTCAATAACATATCCAATAGTGGCGCTCAATTCATTTCTCCATAATCTAATATGGCAGGGCACGTTTCCCGCCTAAATCTCCCGCCACATGTCGCCAATGTCGCCAAGATGGCCGCTCGACCAAAACGCGAAACTAAAGAAAAAGGAGATCACGAATCGGTAATATCTTTCGAGTCCATAAACTTAAATGTTTATTTGCAGCGATATTTTGTCCTTTTGCGGATATTGCTTTACTAAGTTTAGTGTTGGGGCACAATGATATTGTTCACGTGAAACATGTAGACGGGCTCTTGTCTCACGTTTCAGTATCAATTCAGATTTAATGAAAAGAAAATTTTACACGAGAAAAACTTATTTAACCGACTTTCTTTGTTTATGTAGATAGGCTATCTACTAAGTTAAGTATTTAACAGTGATAGAATAGATAGAGCAACTGAGACGGTTACAGGTAGAGTAATTTCCCCTTGCGATTAGTCAATTAAGAAAATTGAACCGATTCCTTTAATGCAATTGAATAAAGCTATTTTAAATAGACTGAAATGCTTATTTTTGATTAAACATTCGATCGCATTTCTTTTGTCTTGTAATAATTCAACAGATAGAGGCTCCAATTATCTGTAATAAGTATTTAAATCTGTCTGTCTGTCGCAGTTAACGTTAAATTGAAAAATTAAAGAGTATCTAACATTTAATTGAATAATTAAATCAGATGAACTCAAATCAAAAGACGTGCATTGAACTAGCAATAGTTTATACCTACTTAGGATTTTTTATCGAAAATTAAACATATTTTAAAGTATGTGTATTATACCCACGTGGCTACTAACCTGCATATACTTATATATTATACCTACATAAAATTATTTGCCAATTTCACCATCTCCGAGTAACTTTTAAACGTTCTGACATTTTTTATATTAAAAATCTGTTTATACGTCGATCAAACTTTACTTGGCGATAGTACATGTAAGTACCTAATATCGTAAAACAAAGAACGCAAAAGTACTTACACAAGAAGTACAAATAAATCTAAATTGGCGCAATTAAGCCCCTTTCTAATGCTCGATTGATCAATCATTGGACACCGACGATCGAAGGAAGCGCTGCTTTGTCTGTACAGCCGCATTGTCCGCGGACGTGTTCGCTGAACATTTCCAATGGATCACAGAACATCTTTACGCAGAACTGACTGTCAAACATCACGGCTATTAAATATATTTTGCCTCTGACGTTCTTTTTCCTTTGCAGTTAGTTAAAGACTTACTCGAAAATTATTAAATGTATAAAATTTATATAATAATTTCCGAGAATAATGAACTAAAATATTCGAATGATACTTACAGGTTCTACAGACTTTCATTTCACCTCTACGTGGTACGTGATAGTTACGCTAGACTGGCTGTGTCATACAAAAATATTTATCACAATGAACTACCTACTCAGTTATTTTTTAAACAAATAGAAATATTAAAGTTATAGCCCGACGCCTTACGGTGGGAAAAATCGGGGTGTTACGTCACATGCCTCGCCATCGAAACCATCAGCCCACGCTGAATTTTTTAATTTTGTTTCTACCATTGAAGTTTTATACTATTATCAACACTCCATTCGCGTAAGCTCCGTGCTCTCGATAGACCTTAGCTCTCTATTGTTAGCAAAATTAGATTATGCACTCTCTGAAAGAAAAGGCGGTTCTGCGTTAATACACTTACCTGCTCTATGGTTGTAATCGCAAGCGATTTGGATTGATTCCGTCATTGTGCTCGAGAATAGTGATTTCAGCAGGAATTGTTCCATCGGACTCCCGTACAGAGATCCGTCTAATTCGATCTTACTGGCAATTTAAGTCAATGAAGCTAGGCACTGAGTTTTATATTGATATAATTTGAAAAAGAAGCTGTTACAATTCAAGTTGAAATCATATTATTGTGTTGGTGTCAGACACTTTTGTACATAGAGTTTGTTTAGAACTTGTATGTGATGAAATTGGATAAGTTTATAGTAAACAAAGAAAAATTATGCGGTTTTTAAAAATTTGGGATTAAGAAAAATTAAGAGCATACTTACTTAATTACCGTTTCCGATTAAATATTAAAAAAATTAAAATTTTTAAAATTTTGGTAGGAAAAACTTTTTTGAGAAAATCATGTTTTTATTTTAAAGCTTTAAGACCCATAAGTTCGTTTAATACCTACTCAAAGCCCATACAGCATAAATATTATGTAGGTAGCTTACTATGAAAGTCGCAGTCCTTATAGTTTTTTTTATCGACGTGGTATTCAGAGTAGTTGTTTTTATTATTTTTAGGTTTTTATGTTACGAAGCAAGTACTTACTACTTACCAAAAATGTTTAAAGAGCGCCGTGCTTTGAATGCTATGTAACTTTGCAAGCACGGTAAGTTTTACCAACTTCATAAGTCAGTTTCCTTATAAGTCCCAGAGTCCAGAGCATTCGGGTCGGCAACAGCGCTGGTAGCAGAAGATGAAGGGCCGGCGGTCACGTCGGCGATCGCTATTGATTTCCATTTAATCCGGCGCGTGCTGCCGAGCGCTGCCCGCAGCCGGCAAATTGCTTGCCGCCTTCATTATGACTGATTGAAGGGCGCTCTATGTATTGAGATTTGTTTCCCAGCTTCCATTTGGATTTGGGTTGTGAAATAATATGAAGCTTGGGCTGTAAATAATAATGTCCTCCCGGACGAATACGGCCACGGCGGCCTTCTGACAACAAAACATCGAACACTTGATGTTCTTTAGTTTTGGGATGGTCACTCAATTTTCTTAGACAATGGGATCCATGCATCGGTACTTATACTATAATTATATTTATGGCCATTATTCGCTAATGTAATCATTATTAAGTTTTTTATCACAATTACGATACCAAAAGAAGTTTTTCAATTAAAGTACCATCTTTTTTCATGTTTATTAGATCAATTACACTTCAAAACCTTTTTTTTCGGTAGCAAAATGGCTTTTCAGTAGCCTCTAAATTTGGGGGCTTACGCGGCCGAAAAATTAATTGATCGAATCTCGTTTCTGAGAGGAAACAGCGCGGAAGAGTTTTAATTAGCGAGAAAAAAGGCACCACAAACTTCCGACGTAAAAAAACCGGGAGACAGGGGTGGGCGTAACGAAGAATAAAAATCTCCCGCTCGTAATGCGGGCAACATTTGTGTGAGGAAGACGCTCGGTAATGGAAGACAAATTTCAATATAATTTGCAATACATAAGCGTGTTACTTTAATAGCCCAGAACCACCCTTCAAATTAAACGGGGCTTAAGTTTTATTTTATTTTTTCCTCCCCGGCCAGCTGGATCGCGACGCGAGCGAGTCCGCTCTCCGCTCTCCGCTCTCCGCTCTCTCCGCTCGGGGATCGCTCGACGCCGCGCCGCGACGCTCGCGGGCGTCTGGAAAAATATAATCCGACCAAATTAATTGCTCCAACTGGCAATAGTGGCGGGCCGCGATGCCGCCAAATCAAATTAAGGACGCGCTATAAAAACCAAATTAGTACTCGCTTTAACCGTGAGGGGGTATTTAGTTACAAGACGTTAGTTCAAATCCCGCCATTTTCATTAACAATAAATATCCCCTCGCAGCCGCACGGAATCCTTATTGTTTTACTTTTTACACCCTCGTGTCCCGGGCGGGATATAGCGCGGACGTCTTCTTCTAAGGCTCCGGCTAATTTGTTCTTTTTGTTTACTTATAGGGCGTAGGTAATAAAAATTTGTGTTGCGCGAATTGTGTGGACTTTATTTTATATAACCGCCGCCGGTGCCCCGGACGCGGTTTGCATTTAATTGGAGAAAAATTTAGGGTCGGCGAAGCGCTTCTGTGAGGATTCTTAAACTAATTGGATGGTCGTTACAAACTTTTTTGCTTTAACTGTTTAGGGTCATGTGTTCAACAATGAAACACAAAAAATTCAAAGTCTCATGCACCTTTTGTTTTGACAGATAGAAGTCTAATTTTTTACAGGTGTGTAGGTAATTTTATTCGGCATCGGATTTCATTTACATTTTTTTTAATTAATATGTAATCAATCGACAAAAAATTATAAACTAAAAAATGGGAAATGTTTCATTGTGTCCACAGTGGTGGTACACAATGAAACACCACAAATTCAACAATGAAACATTAATAGTATTGTCTCGACTTTTTTGTAATTTACGGAGTAGGTGAATAAAAAAAAATGCTTGAGTTAATAATCACAAAAGGATTTATTTTTAATTAACTTTAATCAGGTTACCAGTACTATTACTGGTATTATAAAAAATTTAATGTTAATAAGATTAATTTGTGAATTTGTAGCCACAAAAATTATTAATTTGCCCGGAAAGTACATGATATTGTGTATGTACAATTATAAGGTATACAATTAAACAAAATGATACACATTGAAATAGTGTTTCATTGTGTTACTATGCAACTGTTTCATTGTGAACTACCTAAGGTTTTTTTTACTAATCTCAATTTTTTACCCACTAAATTGTAACACTTTAAGATATAATTTATTGCACATTAATCTACGAAATGTGTGTAATGCTAATTAATCATGAAATTTATGAAATTTTCAACCATACTTTAGTAAAAAATCTATAAAGAATGCTAAAAATACTTACTTTTTGTCGAAAAAAACCAAAAGTGCTCCGCAAACGCATCTTCTCGCACGCGGCGTCGATGCAAATTGGGCTAGGGCGGGGGGTTCACGAGAGTGTCTTAACGCAATATAATGCACGAAATGGCAACGCAGAATTTTAGAAATATCACAGTGTTTTATTGTGTACCACTGTTTCATTGTTGGACATCTGACCCTACGCAATCGAAAGTTCGAAAGAGATTTTCTAATTCCGTTCCGTGTAGTATTGCTCGCACACTAAACAGAATCCGGAAATTAAATTAATATCTACGTCAAGAGAAAATTTTGCACAAACGGTAGCTACGTCTCTATCCGTTTTTAAGCATATTGCGCGCACGGAGAACTGAGATTTGCTAAATTGTGTAGAGAAGGAGTGCAGAAAGTTAAAATTTATATAAAATTATGTGTTACAAAACTTACAAATAGATAGATACATTTACAAAAAAAAATTCATCGATTAGGTTCATTCAGTGTCAAACACATAATATTGATAATAGTGTAGTCTGTGATAAAACAATCGTCGCAGAGTTTAAAAATTTTAAAACTATTAAAAATGTAATGTACCTATAACGGTTGGATTTTGACCACTGAACAAACCACTAGTTACAATATACATGCCATAATCTGTTCCTTAAAGCTCATAGAGGTATACAAGTTTTATACAAATGACTTAGCGAAGGGGTGAATTTGATATTTTTTTGTTCGATTTGAGTGAGCCGGTTGCCGTAATTAGAGACTACGCCCGGAATTAGAGGCGATTTAAAACAATAAGCTGACACTGTCATTAGTTTGCCGCTGCGTATCTACTGACCCCGCGTTCTAATGTGACGACATTATGTATTTATTACGTATAACTACTCAGATTGATTACAAAGATAACACATTATTACAACTTAATGTCGAATATAAAGCGGTACAATGTGTCTTTTGTGAATTTGGTCAATTGTAGACAGTTACATCTAACACCTGATATTTACGCAAGGTATTTTAAAACCTTGCGTTAATATCTGGTGTATGATTGTCTAAAAATGATTGTATCAATGTCACGATCGCAATCACCGCTGGTTGGCACTTGGCTGATATTCTCCCGCTATTGGTTGAAATGCATTGATGCAGCAAGAACGCCAAAAATTCAGCCAATCAGAGATTTTTGCGATCATCATTTTTAGGCAATCCTACAGCCGATTAATTGTATTATTTTTCACATAAAAATATGTAATTTATTCTTTTTGTAAATATTTGAAAAAAAAAGAATTCTTAGTCCAATGTTATTAAATTCATATTTACATAATATGTACTTCCAAATACAAAATATTTCCACTAAATCACTACAAGCGTTTAGTTTTTGTAGAATTCAATCCAAAACAGTTGTTAATTGAATATAATTTGGTAGGTGGATATGGACCGTGTCTAAATGTAGATAAATGTGCTAAGGATGTTCTTAAATTGATTGCATTTTTTAACAAAGGAACCACAGTTAATTACATCACACGTTATAAAGAACGAATTATTTATATACCTATGTATGTAACTATGTTAAACTAAGTCGAGAATAACCTTATTTCAGTCTCAAGCTTGATAGAGTTGTTTCTTAAAGTTTACAGAAAGACATTCTCCATTTTCCTGGGCCTTTCGTTAACGTAAGTCAAATGTCACGAAGGTAGGCGTGTTTTGCATGTTCCAGGATAAGCTGTAGTGGGGTCTAAGCCGGGTGGGGTCGGCATATTCGCCCGTAAATCAATCCCGGCCAGTTGAGACGACGCGGCAAAAATAAGGCACTTCGCCGCAACTTCGCCCGAAAATCCGCTTACACGTCCGCTTTCCTAACAATGCGGACTTACGGTCAGCTGGAGCATAGTTTAAATTGCTTTTGAAATTGGCTACAGATTCTGACGCGTGAAGCCTCTTAAATTTCCTACCACTGTTCTAAGCACTGTTTCTGTGTGATAAACAAAATTTCTTTGGCATGAATTTATGGATGCAAGCAACTCGTTCGCGTGGATTAAGGCTTTTTAATTCCCGCGGGATCTCTCTTATTTTTCCGTATAAAAAGTAGCCTATGTATTATTCCAGACTATAATCTATCTCTGTGCCAACCATCAGCCAAATCGGTTCAGTCGTTGCGACGTGATTGAGTAACAAACAAACATCCACTCATCCATCCATAAATCCAAACTTTCGCATTTATAATATTAGTAGGATTTATTTGAGTGACTGTTCAATCCTCAACTGTTGCACTTTTAGTCAAGTATGGCTTAAATTCTTCAATTAAAAAAAATAGAATTACAGATAAGACTTAGGTTAAGTTAAGGTAATACAGATTACTTAACAGAGAATTAACTGGGAAAACGTTCTTATAAAACATTTCGTCACTTTTATGAGCGTGTGCATAAACTTATAATATGATTATTATTAATAAATGATATCATTTCCCTTCGCCCAAGAGAAAACAAAATGATAGAAGACATCATTATTATGTAGATAATGATCATACAAAAGTCGAAACTCAAAAAAGAAATAATTATCAGTTGTCTGTAAAATTATATTCACGAATTGTATGTAGGTAGGAAGGCACTCCAGATCGTTTTAGAGATCGTGCGATATGTGGAATTTCAACCGTTTCTATAAATTACATGATGAGTGAAACCCATCTGATGACAGTCGTGATGTCGTTATATTTCACCCATTGTATTGAATTACAGGCTTTTGTCCGCTACTATGCTCGCGCTCACGTTTTAATTTATTATTATTTGCGGCGTTGCGGCTCCACTGTGGTGCGACTGCGGCGCCGCTGCGACGTCCTACATAGAAAAATCATTTGTATTTATTTTTATTATTTTTATAGTATTTGTCATATGACCAACAATTTCGTCCGATTAGATTAGTCGTAGATTTTGTATATTTCTCACATCTTTCTGTTTTCCCATGCGATAGATAATATTGTTATTCAGATAGACGAATAGATAGAAGATAGATATCTTTTATTCAGGAAAAAAGAGGGTTCTTGAGGTATTTTTAAAAATCTGACTCATCGCGAAGTCGCGAAGGCTATTTAAATCATATAATTATGCAAACTATAATACAATGTGGATTGAATCGCAGCGCAAAAATCCGCCTAAACCATTTCTATACTATTTATATGAGATAGCGCACTCTATGACGGGGCAGAGCGGGCCTCATTAGGGGCTTAGGGCACCTAGTGTGTGAAGTATGCATTTTGCGTTGGGACGCGGCCCGCCCCGCCCCGCAGCGGCCCGTCCTAATGTACGCGTACCTTTAAGTAACAGTTATCCGCGCCCAATAACGATGAAAAAGTATACGATGAAATTCATAAAATTAGATACAATGTTTTTAATGCGATTTTGGTGGACCAAGAAGCAGGACCAATAAAAATTAATCGTACCATTGATCTTGTACACGTGGATAATTCGAGTGTGCGCATCCGGCGCGCGCGCAGCTCCTCATTAACCTCCGGCGATTCAATTCGACACATCTTCGGGGTTTCACCTCGCCCAATAATTACTCGCACTATCATTAAGCCACCAACAAAACGTAATAACCTCGCAATTAGACGGTTGCTGTCATTAGATTGTAATAGAGTTTCGTACAATTTGTGAGTAAAATCGTCAAGCGTGTCACATTACCGGCACCCATTAGGGCGTTTATACAACACGGAATTGGAACGCGCACGGAGCACCACAGATTATCGTGATAGACAAACAGAGCGCTTTGTCCCGATAATGGCACCTTATAGCGGATGCTCCGACTACAACTTGTTTATGTGGCGTATTCTATTATAATTTTGCTTCATAATGTTATAACTAGATTAACTAAGTAGGTAGGTACTTACTAGGTTTTGCTCACGACTCCACGTTCCACGTGTAGGTATACCTACACTAACTGTATAGTTTACGTATAGCGTACGTTGGATATATCCAGCCTGCCAAATAATCATTTCTACCCTGTAGAACGTCAAATAAATGCGGGAACTGAGTTAGATTCGCGGTACATTTTGGTAGGGCAAGAAAATAAAATGGCTGAGTCAATCAATCTCTTGGTCATTGATTTATCAATTTTTCATCGTTCTACTACTGCAGCCCACGTTTTGTCTAAATGCCAGATATGACACATGCCGATGTATTTAGGATCATCCTGTATACAAATATGAAACAAAATACCTATCGGATATCCATACGCGGCCACTTTTCGGCAACTCCATAATACCACACTTCGTGAATTAGGATCGCTCGATAAGATGCTATCTCTGTGTTAAATAACACGTTTCCTGCAATCATTGCGGCAGTTCTATAATATAATTACCATTTTCGGACAACCTTTCACAACGACTGATACCTACAAATAACCTGACGATTAATCGCAATATGTTTTCAAAGTCAGAAATTAGGGGCTGTGACCGAAAATCTATATCTATACTTATAATAAAACTGTAACGGGATGAATTCTATACATTAAATATATTTTGAATAATCGGAAGATGCTTTATTATCGATACTGAGCCCAATGCAAAGGGTATAGCCGGATAAGCATGCACCAGAGTGTAATGAAGAGTTCTTACCTTGTGATTATTGTACTGTATCTAAAACATCTTTACGCTTATTTCAGACTTCTACCCCTGATAATTAAGGGAGTAATCGAGGTGGCAACCCATAACGTTAAATTTAATTTAAGATATCTTAATGAAAATGAAACCTAAATATAATATAATAAATAACTATGAGTTACGTATTATATATTTATTTCAGAATTTATTATGTTAAAGTAAATAAAGCTGCGCTTCGATGTCAATTCACTGTGTTGTCGATATGCCTTGCGCCAGACTCCTACAAAAATACCCTTGAAAAATCACGCCCAATTCATTATTCAAAGACTTACCGAATAGAATAGATACGGAAGGAAGTTTAATTCCAAATCTTGAGATTTTATTTAAGTTATGACACCTATTAAGCACAAAGTGGAAAGACACGTTCGGCCATTAAGGAGGTCTGGAGGCGGACGAAGAGTGGGATATTATCGCACCGCTTGTTGCCCGCGTAAAATCTAGTCAAAGAGACGGCTTCTAGACTTCTTCATGTCCTGCTACATCCTGTAATCGTAGCCACAACGCCCTCGAAAATTCAAAGTTCAAAGTATTTATTTCCTGTGAACCAACCTGTGGCTCTTATGACAAATCGAGACTCTACCACCACCGGTTCGGAAAGCAGATTCTGTTGAGAAGAGCGGTTGACGGGCGTCCGTTTGTGGATACAAAAGTGTCGTGAAGTGTAGACGCTGTCAACAACAGGAATTTTTGTCAGGAATTTTTTGCATGCAACGATTGTTCGTAAAAATGGCGATTCAGCAGTAGTTGTAACCACGTTCTACGTACACTATTAATAAGTTTTTAAGCTATTGCATAGCTTCTATCGCGGGCCTTGAGCGTGGAGACCGAATCCAGAAATTCCGTAACGAAAATAACCTGACACGGGACTCCTCTCACCGCTAGATGGCGTTGATAAAAAATGCTATGCAATAGCTTTACCGCGGCAGTCCCCGAGTGCCACACGTCTTTTTATGCTACGTTGTAAGTATAATAACAAGATAGAGTTAGGCCATACCTAATTACCTACTCTTTACCACATCGTCACAGACACTCACCAGAATTAATAACAACAGTTAAAGTAAGAATTAATTTCAAATGGAAAGAATGCAATAGAATAACTGTTAGGTTACTACAAGTTTTACCTAATTTATCCTGAATTCTTTCCACGGTAACTCGTAGTAACCGTCTCTTACTGTAGTAATAATAATGGTGGAACTTCCGGCCCCAGCAGCGTGGAAAACTTAAGCGAAAAAAGCGAACTGGCCCCGGGCAACGCTTAACTTTGTTAACCGCTCGGATGTGACGTCATTTAATTTATTAACACGTTTCTACCTTAAGAGTTCATTTCTACTTCTAATGACAGTTTTCACGTGGCGTTTAAAGAAAAAGTTATTTAAAATATTTATATTTATTCAGAATATTTATTTTATTATTCCTATAGTAAAATACTTAGAAGAGAACTTTGTAGTTTTATTAACCTACTAAAGCTGTTAGGCATGTATTAAGCTTTAATTGGCTTCTACACAGCATAAAGCCAAATCGTTTGGCGGTCCGGCGTTGTCATTAGAGTAACTAGCCTTCCAGTATAATGATTATGTAAAGACTGTGAAGTAAAGTGAGTCGTTGGCTTTGGTTGTGGCACAGAATACCTAATAGTAACTAAAGGTATGCGGTGTGATTTTCTTGCGTAAGTACTTACATAAATAGTTACGAAGAAAAGATGGTACAAATTATGTTAGTGTCATCAGTGGCGTGCACTAAGACTTTTAGCAGGTAAATATTATGACACAAAATGCACCAGCTACCTACTGCAAAATTATGAACCCAATGTGTTCAATAAATGAAAACTTCCGGAGTGCAGAGCTTTTATGCATTCGTGAAGTAAACGCTAATGATGACCGAATATTACAATTTCTTAGTAGATTTTCGTAATTTGTATTTTGTAATTTAATTACAATGTAATTTTCACTTTAGATGTTCAGTCGTACCTATTTTTATGAATCTAAAGGTTCGTGAGAACGAAATTGACAGAAAGTGTTACCTACTATGGTAAGTCATAGGTAGCCCGGAAAAGTAAGGGAACGATGGTGAAAACGGGCGTTGGCGTTTAGGAGCGCTCTTAGTTGCTAATAAATCATTTCAATTCAGCAAAGTTTCATCCGAATATATAACAAAGAACTAAACAAGCAAAAGTTTAGTTGTACTTTGATTTGGAGCGTCCACCAACATTGCTCTCAGTTTGGCATTAGTGCCGCAATAGATCATGTCGGTCACGGACTCACGGGTCGCGTCCAGCGCGATATCGACAGGCGAAACTTAAAACTGCGACTCACAACCAAACAGGCACGGAAAATCAATAAACGCAACCGCACTCAGTGCCACCCAAATAAATACGGGCCCGACTATCCAATAAAACACAGCAACGGTTTACAATTAAAGCTTTAAATCTGCAATAGGTGTTGCCATAAATTGGACGAGAAAACAATCAGCGGGAAAGCGTCGTTCGCAATTAGCGCTGCGCGGCTCGATAAAGGAGGTGGGTTGATAAGGCAACAAAATCCGCCCCTCATACACTCGAAAAAAAAAGTTCCAGATTTCGACAATTTGTAAATGTATTTATATACTTGAAGATATAAACTTTATTTTAATATAAAGTTTAGGTGATAAAAAAAATAGTAAGTTACAGAAAATATTACCCAAAAAGAGAGTGTTTCTTTTACTTTTCTTACATTTTCATACATTTTAGTCGTTTTTTAAGCTTTGATTTAATATTTTAGAATGAGGCGCTCCATGAACCATGGTAAACGTAACTGATAATGATGCTCCTTTTTATAAGCTTTTATATGAGTATTAATTTATTTTGGTTCATGGAGCGCCTCATTCTAAAATATTAAATCAAAGCTTAAAAAACGACTAAAATGTATGAAAATGTAAGAAAAGTAAAAGAAACACTCTCTTTTTGGGTAATATTTTCTGTAACTTACTATTTTTTTTATCACCTAAACTTTATATTAGAATAAAGTTTATATCTTCAAGTATATAAATACATTTACAATTTGTCGGAATCTGGAACTTTTTTTTTCGAGTGTATGAGGGGCGGATTTTGGGCCTTATCAACCCACCTCCTTTGCATTAATGCTCTCGAAAAATCCGTACGGCAATAATTTTCACGTGCCGTGTTGTGCGCTGGCCGCCTGGCCGAGAGGCCTCGCGCCCGCGGCCCATCTACTGTGGAAAACATATCATACGTTTTTCTAGTTCGCCGGTGTCCCGGGGAATTGATTTTGTTTATTGTTCGAGCGTTCGAAAAAAATAAAGCCTTTTTAAATTGTTAGAAGTATATTCCGAAACGAACGCACAGAGTTGGTTGAGCCAAGGTTTATTGGAATTAATGATGATGACGGCGATATGTGATTGTTTTTTTTTCTAATGGGTTCATTACAGAATCGATCGGCGATTTACGGAATGCCACCGATTTTTTTTCAGTAGATAGGCAAATTGATTTCCAATTTTATCCCGGAAAATTGATAAGTTCGGACCGACGGATCGACGTCGTTTTTAACCGACTTCAAAAAAAGAGGAGGTTCTCAATTCGACGCGTATTTTTTTTGCATTGGTATAGTTGAAGATCTGAATAGAATTAGGTGCGTTTTGTAACAAAGTGTTCCCTTGGTATTTTTAAAAAGAAGAATATTAGAAGCTATATAAGGAATAGGCCTCTAACAAAAGAATTAATGAGATCAAGGACGAAATTGGTTAAAATATTATAATGTGGTGGTTAACTAGACTTTTTAAATTGTCACTCTCCGCTAAATAAAATATTATTAGGGGTATGGGTTTAATTTACACTGCTATACCCCTTCCAAGTTAGCCCGCTACCATCTTAGACTGCATCGTCACTTACCATCAGGTGAGATCGCAGTCAAGGGCTATCTTGTCATAGAATAAATTAAAAAAAAAAAAATATTATATATATCCTGTAAAAGTTTCACTTAAAATCCAAATGGTTTTCACATGCAATATTTTACATACCAATTGCGGTTACAACTCTGGGACGTAGGCGTTGAAACCAATTTAACAGACTAGACACACAAACACCCGTTGTGAAAATGTTTAAACAATGGTAATTATTAACTTAGATTGTAATTCATTACCATACATGTTTAATATAATCTGTTTAAAAGGCTTAATCAAGTCATAATAAAATTAGTATTCTTACAACCAGAAATACGCTTTACGCCGTTGGTAAATTAAATATAAGTTTTGTAAGTTTTTTTAGTATAGAAGATACCAATAGAATAAATACAATATTAATTGAATATTAATTGCTTTAAATTAAGCAATTTTTATTTTATCACGGTATTTAATCAAAGCCGTCGGTCTTGTCTCGTCTGATATCTCTCTGTGTCGCGTCGGACCGGACTATCGTTCCATCGGACTGTGAGAGTGAGGGAATAGAAACTGCACCTATGCTTGTGCACACACTTGTGCACTATAGTACCTCCTGAGCAGATCTGTGTAGATTGGCCGCCGTGACTGATTCAGTCGAGAGTAAATTATTAATAATTATTTATTACTTACCTTATCATGTTTTTCAATAAAATGAATAAAAATTTTATGTTCTGATTGGGCAATAGGTGTGATTACAGTTTTCAATTTAGAAATACAGAGGACGTGTATTTACTTTTAATGGCATAATATTCATTTAAAGTGCTATTTTATAGACTCCATTTAATTTAATCTCATAGTGACAGATAGAGTCCGTCATGCTGAGAGAAGGTTGAGAGCCTACTGCGATACGACATTACTTTTAGAGATCCTTACGTACCTACGTGGTATTTACGTAGAGTAGAAAACTTAGTGTATAAGTCTTCAATGTGTTTCATTCCATAGAAATATTGCAGGGTGTAAATTACGATCATGCCAGTCGAACATGCTCAAGAAAAAACTCGAGTATCTAACGCATTAACAATTCAGTTATAAGTATGTTGTAATTCAAAAATATAGAGGCAATGAACACAAAAAAATTGTATATTTGATCGTTCAAAACCATATCTTTCACCTCGATGTGCTTTATGGGGTTGTTTGGAGTAATGTCTTGAAAGGGTCACCATACATGTCAAAAAGTTATGCGCCGTGTATTCTTTTATATTCCAAATATTTATTGGACATCATAAAGCTCTAGAGTGATATGAGCTCGGGAGGAAGACTACAAAAAAACATCTTTCAAATTTTGTGGAGACGTTAACAGCGATATTAAATAACGTCTCTATCCACATAAAGCGTACCATAAAACTCCGAGCATGGACGGACATGGCCGCCAAGCGCCGGAAGAGCCACGCTGCGGGGACACCCTAGTAGGTGCTGTGCTTAATATATGAAAATATTCAATTTTATAACATTCCGTTGAGATAACATCTGAGCCTGTCGATTTGATATTTTCGGCGGTAAGGTAATTTTATACTGGTCGTGAATGGAGGCCGGTGCCACGCTGCGCGCGGCGCGATCCTCGTAACTTAGCACTTAATCATTTACATGGACACTTTATACGACCTGAGGCCAGATAGAGCGTCGGCTGTAGTGTCACTTCAACTAATATAGGAGTGGTAAATGAAATTTGCTACATCGTCTCAAAGATTTTATAGAAATACATGGGCTTCTACTTTTTAACCCTTCGAATTCTATGGCAAACACTGTATCTCATACATGTCTCGTACCTACTTCTGGAATTATGTCCACTTTAAGCAATTGAATAGCGAACGAAAACATCAGGATTTGTCCATTATGTGTGTACTCAGCGTGTTGGACTATGGCTTAAACCTTTCTTGATCGAGAGAAGACCCTTACCCAATTATATTAGGCCGGTACTGCGTTGGGATTGTGATGAATGAATGAAATCATACATTCTTCAATCTTATACAGTTTTCCAATCTGTACCAATATCTCTATCTCTTCTCTCCTCAAGCAATAACGTCGGTAACCAACATTTGGCCAAATACAATTTTCTAAGTAAGATTGTACTTAGAAAAAAATTCTCTAACGATCCAACTAATCGGTATTTTCCTAACTGCTGTAGTTTTCAATATAGCAATATGAAAAACGTATGAAATATGAAACGTAAGAATATGAAACTCGAAATATGGTTTTGGTAGTTAACGACACTTTAGCTTTACGAATTACGACACGACAGACGGACGGCAGATCTATAAAATGAGCATAATCTTGTTTAGTAATCCAACACATAAGTATCGAAGTCTTTAGTTCTGAGCAAATAGTCAGTTTATCATCATCTCAACCCATAGAACTTCAGTCCAAAATAGATCTCTTACAAGGTTCAAGAAGGGGCATAACATCATAAGTTCATAATTTCTTCTTCTATTCTCTTTTTTATCAACTGATAGACTTCTACTGTTAGACATTAATCTTTTGCACATATCTTCACTCTTAGGTCTAGGTCTGCCAACACAACGCTTTCCGGTGAGTAGTATAGAAAGCCGGTTTCAGCTCACTCCCAGCCTAGGCCAAAAAAAAAAAAGTGCGGCCAGGCCAAAAAAATAAAAAAAGTGTGCCCACCCCCCAAAAAAAGTGCGCCTAGGCCAAAAAAAGTGTGCCTAGGCCAAAAAATAGTGCAGCCAGCGCAAAAAAATAGGGTCAGGGCAAAAAAAGGGTCAGGGCGATCCGAAAAAAAAGAGGCCCGCCGCAGGCGAAAAATTTTTGGCTAAAATTCCAATAAGACGAATTCCAATTGGAATTCCAATCATTGGAATTCCAATTGAAGAGTTTAGTATTTCCACTTCCTAATAGATGGCACTGCTTGTCAAGGCATAAAATGGTACGCTACTGTAAGATAGATGGTGTAATGGGGCGACTTAAAATGGCACGCTACTACAAGGTAGATGGCGTTGAGTGTTTTAAGTGTGATATATTTTCCGTCCTATTTCGTGTTGGATTTTCCGTTCCCATTGGTTATGAGAGTGAGAGAATGTAGAGTGCACCAGTGTTTGTGTACACACTTGTGCACTATAATACCTCCTGTGGTTAAACTTGTATCACTACCAGACAACACTTATTGATATCGCATAGAACCTAAATGCCCGGCCTACGGCCGGGCAGCGGAACTTTTATGTTTTAACCTAACCTAACCTAGCTAGTAAATTAGGTTAGCCTAATTGCTCGAAGTGCTCCAGGCACCCGCTAATGTTTGTTACACAAGAAATTCATTCCAAAGAATCGAACCTGTCAGTTAAACAGAGCGAGCGCACTAACCACTGTACCAAGGAGGTCACATACCTGCTTGCTTTGAACAAAAGTGAAAAGACCCTTTTCCTTTCGTCGCATTCCTACGTTTTTTTTTTAACCGAATTCAAAATAAAAAAGGTTATGCACTTTATGTTTGCAAAATACGAATTAAAAGTCAATTAAACGTTTAAAAAAATCGAATAATAACTTCTCTCTCATTATTGATGTTCTTTTGAATGAGAAAATATAATTCTATATTGATTAATCATTTATAGATTTAAATATGATTATGCACTAATTAATGTTTGTTACACAAGAAATGCATTTCAAAAAATTGAACCTAGGACTTCTCAGTTAATATAAAACCATAACACTCACCACTGCGCCCTTAGAGGTCTTCATGCGCTTTCTACCTGGTAGGACAATAGACCCTTGCATTCCAACGTTTTTGTGTTTTTGATGTTTTTTGAATGAGAAAATAGAATTCTATATTGATCAATCATTTATAGATTTAAATATGATTATGCACTCGCTAATGTTTGTTTCACAAGAAATTCATTTCAAAGAATCGAATCCAAGACCTATAAACACACATACGTGCTACTCATTTTTAGGTAATTTGGAAAGGTCGTCTACTTGTTAACGAACAAGTTTTTGCGCTTTTAACCGAATTCAAAATAAAGATTATTCTGTATTTATGTAACTCGTACGTTAAGTCGTATGTAAGTACAAATTCAAAGTCAAATTAAGAGTTTCAAAAAATCGAATAACAACTTCTGAATTAATAAATGAGTGAATATAAAAAACGGTAAACTTGAAAATACTTTGAGTAACTAGCTATTGAAAACGATTAGTATAATATGTAATTCTTAAGCGATGTCTCAGCTCTCACGAGGTTCTCATCATAGGAATTAGGGTATAGTGATTCTCTGTTATTATTATTGATGTTTTTTTAACTTAGGTATATTAACCTAATTAACCTGAATCTGTTGATGGTGTATTTAGATGACATCTTCGACACGTACGAACTTGGTTGATTTTTTGTACTCTTTTTTTTCATTCCCATTATCTTTGGGTAGGATATAGATACAAAAAATGATTGCCTGCAGATTGCCGTATATTACACAAAAAATAGATGGCATCTTCGACACGTACGAACTTGGTTGATTTTTTGTACTCTTTTTCATCTTTGTTAGGATATGGATACAAAAAAATTATATTGCCTACAGATGCAAGGGATCAAGACATGTTAATTCATGTCTAAAACATGTGTGTATAAAAAGGGTCCATTCTAATTTTCTATCATAAGTTTACCTTGTGTCAGCTCGTGAGTATCTCAGTTTTAAATATAAAGTCTTAAATATTATCTACTAATTACCAGTCTAGGAATATTGTGTTGTGAATCTACATATTTCCGTTCATTATGGTGAGTGCGTAATTATACTTGTTATTATTTAAATTATATTTGTAGCTAACATATCGATTCGTTATTAGTGGGCTACTTTTTTAAATTTTATAAATATAATTAGTTTATTACAGTAATTACATTACAGTGTAATATTATAAAGGCTAAAGTTTGTATGTGTATGTTTGTTACTCCTTCACGCCACAAGAAATGAACCGAATTGGTTGAAATTTGGAATGAGGGCAGCTCACATCTAGGATTAAAACATAGGCTACATTTTATCACGGAAAACTAAAGATTCCCTACGAGAATTAAAAAAACCTTAATCAACGCGGACATCATCTAGTGTAATTCTATAAATTGAATAATCTCCTTTTTATTTCAGGACTCGGAAAATGAAATCAGTTATAAGAATTATTATTATCCACTCAATGTGTCAGATGATCAAGATGCAAGTGATTGTATGACAAATAATAAAAAGACTGCTTCAAAAAGGGTCAAAACAATGGAACAAAATAATATAGATGTGTTTTTTGAACATCCAAAGAAAAAGAAGAGGGCAACTACTTCTTCATCTGTGGCTCAGGCGATTGATGGAGGTCTGTCGTATATCTCATCGAATGATGCTGACAGTACAAACGCAAGTCATCTCATCAAAATAGATGTCTATGACATGAAGAATCTGAAAGGGGTTTCACCTCTTGAATACTGGAAATATGCAGATTTACGATTAAAGTACTATGTGAATTCAGACGCTGATAAATTTTATCTCAGCACTCGAGATATTATTTACAACATAACAAAGCAGATCGCAGGAAGACATGATTGTAAAAAATATTTTGTCGAGAGAGATAACAAGCAATAACAATAGCTATAAATTATTCCATCCCAAAAAATAAAACTATTTAAAAGATAGCATCGTTGCCTGCAAATCAAGACCCATGTCACTTAACGTAAATAAATTTTTAAAATAATGTGCAGTCTCCCTATACCTGGAGTTTTTGTTGAATTAGTTAACCGAGTCCCCCACTCTTCGGCAACAGAACAAAGTATAAAAGTGTTTTGCCTTGAGAGGCGAACTTCATATTCCATCTCGCTACGTCCAACTACGAGTATACGATGTCGTCTCAATCTTCTCAACTGTGTGAACTAAGCGAGACCATTTACGACACAGAAATGGTTTCGCTATGTGAAGAAGCAGAAGCGGAACTGAATTTTGAAGATATCGAGCTGTGTAAGGATTTACAAGATGGGGATCATTTCGCCTGCCTAAGCCCTAGTCCAAGCCTTTACAGCCCGGTTGACTTCATTCCAATCGAAGATGCATTATTCGGAATACGAGGAGGATCAACAACTGATGATGAAGACTCTGAGCAAGATCATTCGTTTTCATCACAATGTACCCTTAAGTTATAGTTAGTTAGTATTTAGGTAGTCTTATGTTTATTTTTAGTAAAAATGTTATTTAAGATTTGTATATAAATAAAACTATAATTATTCAAAACAATATTTTTTATTTCATCTCCTTATAAATAAAGTTGTAAACATACATTGTAAAAGTTGATCATTATACAAAGTATTATCAGTAAATATATTAAGGAATTGTGACATTGAGATGTTGTTATATTTAAAATATATATAAACTAAACAATACATTCCACAAAATGAACTTAAATAGTTCTGAAGTACTTTGTTATTATGGGTCCACTTCTTACAGTTGGTTTTTAGGAACATTTCATGATAATCCGTTGGTTTTCGACCAAACGAATCAAAATATTCACCGACACCATTAGTATCCACATATATTGCTACCCAATGAGATCCAGGTTTTGTATCTGGATCTAAATTGGAAATTAAATAAGCTGGTGGTGTTAAATATATCGGTATCTTATTTGCTGCAAAAACATTGAATTGAATATTGGGATCGATTATTTTTAAATATTTTCCAATCTCTGCGGTATTCATTGAAACTAAAATTGAAATAAATTTAGAGCAAATAAGACTTATAAATAAGATAATCTTCTTGATACAATGAGTGATTAAGAAATGACTTAAAAATTAAATATCTCCATTTTTATATTAAATTTTTAACTATTGTAGTCTAAATTAACATCTCGATTTTTATTAATTTCAATTACGTTATCAAACTCTGCGTATACAATACAATTAAGAGTTGTAGTTAGAGCTCTTTCAAATCGAACTTCAAATCTTACACTACCTCGTTTTATGAGATTCCAGTGGGAGTTTGAATTAGCAGATAAATCAGGAGTTAAATCAAAGGCAAGCAGACAATATCCATTATTATACTCCTCCTTAGAGACATCATTCCCATCATTCAAAAAATGAATTCCTGTTCCAGAGAATAAAGTATGATATGCACTTGTGAACATATTATCATCAAAAGAGGGTGTTAATGTTTTTGATGGTATAGATTGGCCATCAACATATAAACCGAACAGATTAAGGCCGTGATTACCAAAATTAAAAGGATTTGTATTTAAAGTTCCATTGAAAGCTGAGTTTCCTACGAAACCAATAATACATCTTTTGGGAATTTGTCCTAAAAATACATTATCAAGCATTTTTCCCTGGATGCCTGATGGGATCGTTAAGACTTTAACTTCAGCACGAGTGATAGGATATTTTGCAGTTGTAGTAGCTAATACTTTCTCATGTGCAATTAATAC
Source organism: Hipparchia sbordonii (assembly GCA_038048805.1). Lineage (NCBI taxonomy): Eukaryota > Metazoa > Arthropoda > Insecta > Lepidoptera > Nymphalidae > Hipparchia > Hipparchia sbordonii. Next base: position 5,964,396 of record CM076097.1, on the reverse strand, counting down.
GCTCGGATTGATCCGAACTTTGCGCATTATAAGGCTAGCACTAGATATGTGCACTTTGAATTTACTATCTGCCATTGAACACATAAGATTAAAAGTATCTTTAGAACGTACTAGTTTTAGACGCATTTCAACACCGTTGATTAAAAACTTATCTTGATTAAAAATATCAGCGTGTATGTGTCCAATCATTTCAATAATTTGACTTTCCTTTGCTAATTCTTCTCTTTTTGCGTATCCCTGATTTGAAGCATCACATGAATCCATTTTTGAGGCTGTATCTTTATACCAAAGCCCACAAGTAAGATGAGATTTCTTAGCAGCTGTACCATAGTTAAGCAAAGTCTCGATGTAAGCACGATACCCATAAGTGTTGTTTGGTGGTGATACGAGTTTTTGATTTAAATATATATCAACCTGACTAAAAAGCGAGTGCAGCCAATTATTAACTGGAGCAACATTTGACGTCGCCGCAATGTTAGTTGCATCAGTATTCTGAATTTTAGCTTTTATGTGAAGTAGGGTATGAGATAAATCAATATAATCATCTCCATTTCCTGGTACTAAAAACTCAATAGGTCCATCATCGGTCAATGATGAAATGGGGTTGTAATGGATCCACTGACCTCCTTCAATACTAGTTTGAGTCGATGGTAGAGCAAACAAATCCAACTCAGATTTTACGCATTCACAGGAGTGATGATGTAAAAATGACATTTTTAAATTTTAACTTTTATGAAAAATATCCTGAATATTACTTTGTTTAATTTTCTTAGTACCGCTCCGTTTGAGAGTGTTTTTAGGAGTGATACGTTTCCGTTTTTGTCGTCTAATTTTATATCCTGATCCTCTCATTATTGAATCAATTTTTTTGTCAGCTTTTTCTTTTAAATTGGAAGTTGCTGTTTTTAAACGTGACCTGATAGATTCATCCATTGGTTGCACATTTAACATATCGGACAGTAGACCCACACCAGCATTCAAAGCTTCTTTACCCACAACTTTTGCACCACTTTTCAAAAGTGGAAGAACAGATCTGAATAGTCCGCCCAAAAAACTACCAATACCGTGACCTCGTTGATAAGGTGCACCTTTATAAATTGCACCTACACCTGTACCAGCTTGATGAGAATAATAATGTAAATACGGGCACGGCATTTGAAATACGCGTATTCACTTGATTCTCTTAAAATGTACTTTAATACACGTTGTCCCAAACTGGAATGGTACTTTTCGACCTGTACTCGTTCTTATATCTATTTCTATCACATCGAACTCTCTACGCATGACAGGTACGTAATGAGGCGGTGAAAAAATATGCATTTTATTTGCCCCGTATACATAGACTGTAGGATCTAGTGGTGCTATTCTGAGAAGAGGGGCCATAACATCACCAACAATCTGTGGTTCTATTATATCACAATAAATGAACAATTGAGATGGTAATCCTAATTTTAAATTATAAGGATATGTTCCGATATTATTTTGAATTAGATTTGTATTTGGTTCAAAACCGAGTTGTAAATATAATTTGGTTGACAACTTAAGTACATCAATTGCGTTATTCGCACATAATACTGATACTTGCTTCTTTATTTCATCATAGTTAAACATTATTCCAGCATCTGTATTTTTATTTAATTCAGCTACAATATGTTCAATGCTATCATAGTTCATGGCAGGAATACGGTTTCTATAGTGCACTAAAGAGTTTATATCTTCATCGGGTATTGTAATCCACTTTGATGTATAAATAACATTTTCATAGTCTCTAACCGTATACATAGTGCAAGGATATTGAAATTCTACAACTCCAACGTGCCATTCACCTTCCAAAATAAGCGATTTTGGTAATTTTGTCGAGAACGTGGTCGTCGTGTTTTCCGGGAAGTATTCCATTGAACTATTACTAAGTAAAGTTAAATAAAAATTGTCTTCCATCATCCTATCTGATTAAGACTGGATTCTAAAATCCAACTGTTAAATTTGTCAGGATAACCTTTCCACTTGACAAGTACTTCTTTTCTGTTACCTGAGTAGCGAGACCGTAGTATTTTATCTATTTTGTATTGAGTGGTGGGGTTATATGTAACTTTTTGTAGTTCATTCTCATAAAAAGTACCAACAATAGGTTCACTTTGAAGATCTTTAAGTGTGTAGACTACTCTAGACATGTTATTTTTTATACCCGTTATAATAAATATTTCATCACTCCAATTTGTCTCATATCCTTTTTGAAAAATGTGCTTATATTTTGTTATCCTTACATGATCTCCAATTGAAAACTTAGACTGTTGTTTAGCACTGATTTTATTGTATATATTTCCATATAAATTATTCCAAACTGTCATGATGTTATTAAAATTAACTTCAAACGGACACATTTTTATGCTTGAATGAAAACTATGATTATAAGAATAGAGTAAATCTTGTAAAATGTTAATATAAGTATAGGTATTTTTATGTGTAAAATAACGCCACATTTTAGTTTTTAATGTCCTTTGAAATCTCTCAACTATACTTGCTTTAATATCTGGGTTGTTGGTTGTGTAATAATTTACATTTTTACTTTTAAAGTACTGTCTAACATCTTTTGATACAAATTCAGTACCTTTATCTGATTGTAAGTGGGTGGGAGTTGTATTAGCTTCAGTAAATATGCTTTCAAATGCTTGCTTTATGCTTTCAGAATTTTTCTTTTTTAGTGCTCTAGCGAAAGCGTATTTACTAAAAACATCAATAACACAAAGAATATAATTAAAACCTTCATTATATTGAGAATAAGTACGCATATCACTTAAATCTGCTTGCCAAAGTTCATTAAGATTAGATAATATATATTTATTCCGGGGGAATTTGCGATGCACAGGCTTATGTAAAGTATAAGTTTCCTGAGCTTGCAACCATTCTTTCACTTGCTTTCTATTCATTTTACCTTTTAATGCTCTTTTTAATTTCTCTGCGCTTCCGTAACCAGCAGGATTAGATACATCATAATAAATATCGTTTATGTCTAATATGGATTCCATCTTTCCCAAATGTCTTGTTTTTTCCTTAGTCTGTATGATGAAGTTTTTGGACTTTTATCATCAGTTGGAGAACTATGTTCTCTGAATTTTGGAGAAATGTTACTAATATTTTCAGAAGCTTGAGGATTACCAATACATATTAAGGGAACCCCTATATCTTTTATAGTTTGGATAAATATTTCCCATCCATTAGGTTTGGAGCGTTTTAATGGTCTTAGGGTATAATTCACTAGATCCACTATATTACTACCATCTACAACTTCATTATCTACGACTATAGATCCATCCTTTTTCCAGCTAATTTTTTCTTTATTATTTAGCAGAGCATTTAATAATATATCAGCTTTTTTCCTATACGTTTTTGGTATTAATTTGTTTATATAAGTAGAGGAATATAAAATATCAATTGGTAGCCCCCGTACGTGCTTATCATCCTCTGATTCCTCATAAACTGTTGAATCATTGTCTTTCATTTCCTTTTTAAATATACTGATATTGTCATAGTTTCGATCGTCCTCCACAGTCACTGGTAATTTAATTGGTTTTCTCTCTCCTTCAGTTATATGGAGATATCTTTGTAAAATTTGCGTGTACAGTGACCATTTTTCGCGATCATCCAGTTTACTTTTCAGTATTTTTTGCATTTCTTTATCTAATCTTGATAAAGAATCGTCAGGTGCAATATTTCTTGATTTTAACCTTTCAATAACCTCTGGTTCAATAAGGACCATTTTTTTTGCGTGTTCCATTTTTTATATTAAATTAAACAGTCCACTTAAAACAGCTCCCAAAATAATAGGTAGAAATGCTCCCCCTTTCTGAATGATAATACGTTTTCGTGATTTATTTCGACCTTTCTTTATTAATTTTCTCAGAATAGTTTTGTGTTTTTTTAACTTGGCCTTCTCACAATCCTTCAAAGGTAGTTTACCATTTAGTATATTGAAAATACACTCACAAATACAATTGATTTCCTCGTCCTTACAAGCTTTTAATAAGGCTGTACGGAATTTTGGCTGAAGTGTGTGTAAAGCCTTTAGTAAATTTTTGTGTGCTTTAACTCGTGCAGACATTATTTTAGAATGAATCTGAATACATATTTATATTAACTTTGTAGAAAAGAAGCAATTCAGTTTTACAGAAGATTCTCTTGTCTCTTTATTGGGGGTATTTTCTTTAAATATTTCTTTGATATACTCACAAACACGATTAATTTCTTCTTTCTTAAGAGAGCGAAGTAAAATTTTACGATATTTTGGTTTAAATGTTTGTAATGCACACCTTAACTTTTTTGAATCTAGCGTGCTGCTTCCTTCAACCATTATTTGTTACTGACAAGAACTGAGTGATGTAAACCATATTTAAACCCCTTTTTAGGGATGTATACCACACAATTATTAGAGTTACTATCTATCTTAGTTTTAAAACGACATGAATCATTTGTATTTTGCTTTAAATCAATCATTAGATAACCATGGGGCTCAGTAGTGGCATCTCTATAAGCCTCTTCAACAAACTTTGAATTCTCTGGAAATACTTGACGTGCTAAATGACGGATTTGGGTTCGATCTCTGGGATTTTTAAAGTAAATTATGTAACTTGTATTCAGAGAAATATCTCGTTGTCCTTTCCCTTGATGAAAAAGATTTTGTGTGATATAAAAAACACTTAAATTTCTGTGATGACTACTTTTAGTAAAAATATCAACGACACGACCATCTGACTCCCTCATGAGATCATCAAGTATAATTAATTGAGGATGTTTTCCATCAAACATACTCATTTCAGGAATTCCTTGAATGTAAGTAACATTTTCTAGATTATATAGAGGCTGCATTTCATCGTAACACCATAAAACTTGATCAAATCGTGTATTACATATATGATTACAGTGTTTCAAGAAATTTGTCACGAAGTGTGATTTACCACATCCACTCGGTCCTGCAACTATAGCAGTAAATGGATGGAGAAAATGATACATGTTCAAAATACGTGTAGCTTTAGTTAAATTAGATAAAGAAATGGGGAATAAAGTGACACAACATCGATTTAAGTATTACATTTATTTATAAAATTTAATTTTCTATACAATTTATAACATATGGCTACAATCCATTCTTATAATTACTTTAAAAATATGATTCTTAATGCTAATCATTATTAAACGACTTTATTTTGTAATGACCCCAAGCTAAAGTGTTGGTAGAGTTATTAACTAAAAACCGTTTTGTATCTGAATGTGATAATGATATTTTATTCGTTTTTTGAGTAAATATTATATGCTTTATCGATTTGAATCTATACATCTCACATAGTTCATTTTTTTGTTCAAATAAAACTGTTTTATAATTCTGCATTTTGAAGTTTTTGGTAACCGATTTGTTTACACCTTTTGCCTTAGCAATGAATTTATTATGTGCATTAAAAGCATACACTTTTGATCTCAAACCAACAAATTCAGTCATAATGTTACCATTATTTTCATCCTTAAAATAACCAATTTTTTTTTTATTTATCCGGGGAATATCAAAACTATTATTACGGGGATAATCCGAAGTATCAAAGTATTTATTTAAGTCAGGTTTAATATCATCATAAAAGTTATCAGTAAAAATCTGATATATGAAGCTGTCAGTGTCAGTATATAACATTTTACAATTTGAGCCATATTTCTTTTTCATATACTTATAATGGAAATCATACATAAGCGTTTTAGAAATATCTAAAATACAAAATCCTAAGTAAATAGGTTTATTGTAAAGTAATTTAGTTTTTTTCAATTGTATAGCAACCAAATTTTCCGAAAATATTGAGACACTATGAAATTCAGGTCTCGCAATAAGTTTTTGAACACCGACAGATTTTCCCTTATCTTCCCAATGTGTACATAGTTTAACATCAACACGTTTTTCAATGTTCTCCATTGTTTTTCCGAATATTGAATTATTCATTAACTTATAGAAATCTTTTTCAAAATCAGATTGTGCAGATGTACGCAACTGTGTATTTAAATCAATATATTTTTGTAACCAAGGACTTTGATTAAATTTTAAAATCCTATGAATTTTTTTTAGTTTTAAGCCCATTTCTAGACACTGTACAAGATTTCTATAATGAATCACATACTTAGTTTTATCAAATAGATTTGGAACTAATTTTATAGTTTTACTCCCTCCAACAAGTATATTCTCTGGGCAAAGAGGAAAATCGGTATGTAAGTCATGTAAAGCTTCAGGGTATTCTAAATCTACTTCTAGAATATAACCCACATCAGAATCAATTGGTATGTTGAAATTAGTTTCACAACTTACCCATTCAAAACCCCCCGTTGGAAGGTGTTGAGACATAGCCCAACCATATAAATTATTAGCGTCTAAGTATGTGAGATAAGATGATTGGATTTTCTGATTAAAATTTGCCATGTGCTTATTATTAGCTTGCGCATAACGGTTACTGCACTGTGAAACACCGCCGCGTATACCTGATTTCACGAATGCAATTTTTTCAAAATCTGTTAGTAAATCTAACGTTATTTGTGTGTACTTTAACATTGCATCCCAACTAAGACCTGGTGCAGTATAATATTGCGCAGGATCTAAATCATAAGTTTTAATACATACATTTCTAAAATTTTCAAATATATCTGCTAAAAGTAACACATCCGTTTTGAGGTATAAATCAGAGTAATCACTCATATTACGACATTTAAAATGATTCCAAACATCTCTAGCATGTTTGTAATCCTCATTTGAAACAGTACTGTTTGTAAGTGTACTGAAAAATTGATCCTGTGTTGGGAGTGACGTTAACTTTAAGGAGTCAAAAGATGTCATACATTCGTATGGGTATACACCCTTACGTTTTAAATAATAAATATCTTTTTCACTTTGAAAATTTCTTCGCAATTCGATGAAGTCTTTATCATTTAAATTATTTGTTAAGGATTCTAGACTACTAGATAAAAATTTAAAAGAATCAATAAACCTCAATTCAATTTGTTTGTCCATGATTTTTATCTTTTTTGAAAATGAAATATATCGTTCTTTATTTTGGGGTATGACATTTATCCCACCTTCTGAGAAATTCAATGCGTGCACAATGAAATGTGCATCATAGTTACTAAGGTTATGTAAAATTATCGGTATAAATTGAGGAATTTCTAACTTTTTACTACAGCTTTTGTGACAGACACCTACTAAAACTCCGGTGTATTTATTATATGCTATTTCGTAATCCGATTTCAGTTCTTTTTCACATATATGACATGTGGATGCCCTAGATAATTTTTCGTTGTCATTTATTGTTAGAGGCAGTGGATTAACTTCAATTAAATGCTCATCATAAATTCGTTTTATATCATCATTTAAAGTCTCCATAAACACTTTGGCACAGTCGGTACCTGTATAAGTTTTATATACTGATAGACTATTATTAAATGTACATTTGATGTAGTATCCAAAGCTATATACTTCATGTTTTTGAAAATTTGCTGTGTATGAGGTAGTTGGATCATTATCACAACCTTGTATAGGACTTAAAAATGCTTCAAAATCTGCGTAAACAACAAAAGGCAATTTGAGCTTTCCTTCATATTTATTAAATGTTAGTTTAGCTTGTGTGATATCGGGCAAATCAGTTCTAATATGATTACAATCAAACTCTTGATGGGATTTCAATTTAATATCTGATTGAAAATATAGTAAGCAACCATCACAAATAAATACAGCATGGATATGTTTGGTTAATTGTCGACCAACTAGCCTAGAAAGATTCTTTATATAACAATAATGACCATTAGAACCATTATTTACGTATAATAAATTTATGTGTTTCTGCTTTCGACATTTTGTGAAATAGAGAGGACCAATAATCTTCGTAGAATTGCTTTTTGTGTCGTGTTCAAGTCCAAAAACATTTATACTAATATTATTTAAGGTTTCAAATTTGTTGATATCTTTTAATTGTACTGGAAATGGAATATTTGAAAAATCTAAAGAGTTTTGTTTCGATATATATGAAGTCACTCTGTCGGCATTTTTTTGAACAGGATACAAAGCGGAAAGTATAGCCCATTGAAAACATTTATTGTCATTATTTTTAACATTAATAATAGCAAGTTTATGTTTAATATCTATGGGTAAATCTATATAAGAGTTCCCTTTTAACGGGTTTAATTTATTTATATTTAAATCCACATAATTAATTTTTTTAAGACTCCAACCACTATCTTTCTTTTCAAAATTACAAACTTTACTCGAAGTTTCAGTTAATAAATCCGAGTAAATGATGTTAATTTCATCACCTAAACAGAATGTATAGTTACACGTTTGAAAGTCAAAGGAAGTTTCTAAGTTTTTTGTTGCTTGAATAAAATCTCCGTTTAAAATTAAGTTAACTTTAATTAAAGTATGCTCTTTTAAAAGCGTATGAAGCAAGTCATGAAAAGAATTTTTAATTGAATCAAGAAAAGCTTCAGGCGTCTGAAATTGCGAATTATTATTGGAAATCCTGTATGTTGCTATTCGTCGACCGAAGGCATTTTCTATTAATTGCACATTGGTTAAGTTTTGAACCGAGCTATTAAGAAGTACGTTATTTATATGTTTTTTGCTTCTAAGGTGGTTAGAATAGTACTTTTGATTCACATTTATTTTACAGTAAGAACACTCGACACTATGATATTTTGTAGAACTTACAGGTAAGAACGATTCTTCCCCCGTTAGTCTTGTTGTATTCAATGGCCCCTTAGATGTAGAAGGTTCTTGAGAACATGGTTGCTTACTCGTAGAGTTTGTGACTGTAGTAGCTTTTCTTTTCACTCCGGCTCCAGTTTGCTTTGAACTGAAAAATAAAAATAGATATAATAAAACATATTTTCTTTAAAATACACTACACAGTTACACTAATCTTTATTTAAATAAAATTTACCATTTGTAACACACATATTACAATATGCTTTCATAGGAAATACACCGTCAATTTCATCAGAATGAGGAAAAATTGAAGTACGATGACCACTACATGGTGTATAAAACGGTTTAATCTCTGGGTCATCTAACATCCATCTAGGGAGTCTATCAGAGATATACCACAACCGTATGTATCTATGCATCTTATTTAACACAAATGATTTAGAAAATACACTTATTTCATCATTGGAAAAAGCTTCCATTATTAATATTTTTCTGTCACAACTTCTCTCTGAATGAGTGTAGCTAACGTCTTAACCGAGTATTTATACGTAAATAGTCCCTCCCCATCAGCGTTATGTTTGAACAAGTTTGAACTGATCAGGTTGATGGTAGCTGTTAGATTAGTAAAAATTTAGAGTCACGCACCCAAGCTTCAATGAACCGTTTGAAATATAATAGATTAAAATAAATACTGTTCATGGAAAAAATGATGAATAAAAAATACTCACGAATAAACTTGATTTCGGTCGGCTTCCATGCATATGTTAACTAACTCGGCGTTCAATTCTGCTTCTTCACAATTTTCAACCAATTCTTCATTGTAAACAGAGTCGTTAAAAGCACACAGTTGACACAACATTGTTGTGGATAGCGAGATGGAATATGACTTGATTGTGTTAGAACAGCACTCTTTTATAATTTGTTTCGTCTGTATTCACAGACAAATAGTAGGGAGACTGCACATTATTTTAAAAATTTATTTACGTTAAGTGACATGGGTCTGGATTTGCAGGCAACGATGCTATCTTTTAAATAGTTTTATTTTTTGGGATGGAATAATTTATAGCTATTGTTATTGCTTGTTATCTCTCTCGACAAAATATTTTTTACAATCATGTCTTCCTGCGATCTGCTTTGTTATGTTGTAAATAATATCTCGAGTGCTGAGATAAAATTTATCAGCGTCTGAATTCACATAGTACTTTAATCGTAAATCTGCATATTTCCAGTATTCAAGAGGTGAAACCCCTTTCAGATTCTTCATGTCATAGACATCTATTTTGATGAGATGACTTGCGTTTGTACTGTCAGCATCATTCGATGAGATATACGACAGACCTCCATCAATCGCCTGAGCCACAGATGAAGAAGTAGTTGCCCTCTTCTTTTTCTTTGGATGTTCAAAAAACACATCTATATTATTTTGTTCCATTGTTTTGACCCTTTTTGAAGCAGTCTTTTTATTATTTGTCATACAATCACTTGCATCTTGATCATCTGACACATTGAGTGGATAATAATAATTCTTATAACTGATTTCATTTTCCGAGTCCTGAAATAAAAAGGAGATTATTCAATTTATAGAATTACACTAGATGATGTCCGCGTAGATTAAGGTTTTTTTAATTCTCGTAGGGAATCTTTAATTTTCCGTGATAAAATGTAGCCTATGTTTTAATCCTAGATGTGAGCTGCCCTCATTCCAAATTTCAACCAATTCGGTTCATTTCTTGTGGCGTGAAGGAGTAACAAACATATACATACAAACTTTAGCCTTTATAATATTACACTGTAATGTAATTACTGTAATAAACTAATTATATATATAAAATTTAAAAAAGTAGCCCACTAATAACGAATCGATATGTTAGCTACAAATATAATTTAAATAATAACAAGTATAATTACGCACTCACCATAATGAACGGAAATATGTAGATTCACGACACAATATTCCTAGACTGGTAATTAGTAGATAATATTTAAGACTTTATATTTAAAACTGAGATACTCACGAGCTGACACAAGGTAAACTTATGATAGAAAATTAGAATGGACCCTTTTTATACACACATGTTTTAGACATGAATTAACATGTCTTGATCCCTTGCATCTGTAGGCAATATAATTTTTTTGTATCCATATCCTAACAAAGATGAAAAAGAGTACAAAAAATCAACCAAGTTCGTACGTGTCGAAGATGCCATCTATTTTTTGTGTAATATACGGCAATCTGCAGGCAATCATTTTTTGTATCTATATCCTACCCAAAGATAATGGGAATGAAAAAAAAGAGTACAAAAAATCAACCAAGTTCGTACGTGTCGAAGATGTCATCTAAATACACCATCAACAGATTCAGGTTAATTAGGTTAATATACCTAAATTAAAAAAACATCAATAATAATAACAGAGAATCACTATACCCTAATTCCTATGATGAGAACCTTGTGAGAGCTGAGACATCGCTTAAGAATTACATATTATACTAATCGTTTTCAATAGCTAGTTACTCAAAGTATTTTCAAGTTTACCGTTTTTCATATTCACTCATTTATTAATTCAGAAGTTGTTATTCGATTTTTTGAAACTCTTAATTTGACTTTGAATTTGTACTTACATACGACTTAACGTACGAGTTACATAAATACAGAATAATCTTTATTTTGAATTCGGTTAAAAGCGCAAAAACGTTGGAATGCAAGGGTCTATTGTCCTACCAGGTAGAAAGCGCATGAAGACCTCTAAGGGCGCAGTGGTGAGTGTTATGGTTTTATATTAACTGAGAAGTCCTAGGTTCAATTTTTTGAAATGCATTTCTTGTGTAACAAACATTAATTAGTGCATAATCATATTTAAATCTATAAATGATTAATCAATATAGAATTATATTTTCTCATTCAAAAGAACATCAATAATGAGAGAGAAGTTATTATTCGATTTTTTTAAACGTTTAATTGACTTTTAATTCGTATTTTGCAAACATAAAGTGCATAACCTTTTTTATTTTGAATTCGGTTAAAAAAAAAACGTAGGAATGCGACGAAAGGAAAAGGGTCTTTTCACTTTTGTTCAAAGCAAGCAGGTATGTGACCTCCTTGGTACAGTGGTTAGTGCGCTCGCTCTGTTTAACTGACAGGTTCGATTCTTTGGAATGAATTTCTTGTGTAACAAACATTAGCGGGTGCCTGGAGCACTTCGAGCAATTAGGCTAACCTAATTTACTAGCTAGGTTAGGTTAGGTTAAAACATAAAAGTTCCGCTGCCCGGCCGTAGGCCGGGCATTTAGGTTCTATGCGATATCAATAAGTGTTGTCTGGTAGTGATACAAGTTTAACCACAGGAGGTATTATAGTGCACAAGTGTGTACACAAACACTGGTGCACTCTACATTCTCTCACTCTCATAACCAATGGGAACGGAAAATCCAACACGAAATAGGACGGAAAATATATCACACTTAAAACACTCAACGCCATCTACCTTGTAGTAGCGTGCCATTTTAAGTCGCCCCATTACACCATCTATCTTACAGTAGCGTACCATTTTATGCCTTGACAAGCAGTGCCATCTATTAGGAAGTGGAAATACTAAACTCTTCAATTGGAATTCCAATGATTGGAATTCCAATTGGAATTCGTCTTATTGGAATTTTAGCCAAAAATTTTTCGCCTGCGGCGGGCCTCTTTTTTTTCGGATCGCCCTGACCCTTTTTTTGCCCTGACCCTATTTTTTTGCGCTGGCTGCACTATTTTTTGGCCTAGGCACACTTTTTTTGGCCTAGGCGCACTTTTTTTGGGGGGTGGGCACACTTTTTTTATTTTTTTGGCCTGGCCGCACTTTTTTTTTTTGGCCTAGGCTGGGAGTGAGCTGAAACCGGCTTTCTATACTACTCCGGTGCCTGTTTTCCACTCCAACACCTTAGTACCGTGACGATCAACGGTTTTTCGAACAAATTCATAATATATACTACTGATAGACTTCTACTGTTAGACATTAATATTTTCCACATGTCTTCACTCTTAAGTCTAACTTTGCCTACACTACGCTTTCCGGTGCCTGTTTTCCACTCCAACACCTTAGCACCGTGACGATCAACGATTTTTCGAATAAATTCATAATTTATGAACAATCAACTGAGGTTAAAAAGCCTTCAAGTCCTGCGACATCAAATACGACAATCGTCCATCTGTTTACAATAAGAAAACATTGTATAATAAATATGGCTTGCGAATTCGAGTGTAAATCACACGTTGCTCCAGCCTCGAGGTACCCAGTAGCAACAGTAACAACGACAATCGGACATTGGAACGCAGATAGGTACATAAAGGGCCGAGAGAGCGGTTGTCATAAGTCAGCGAGGTGACTGAGGTGGACGATAAATAAGTGCTTGTTTTGCTTGTTAGGTAGTTTTGTTCCGTGAGGTTATTTTGCCCTGTGTTGTGAGTAGGGACACCATACATTAGATTTTTTATTATTATTAGATAAGCTTGCGCTTGACGATAAAATCAATACGGGAAACTACGGATGACGTCTAGGTTGGAGCGCGCTTGCCTTGCAGGTACTCAAATTATAGGAGGCAGCAAATACGGATTGTGGAAGGGTGTTGCCCACCTTATGTTTTCGATTCAGAAACGTTAAACTTCGTGCGAGTAGGTTGGATTTCTACCACGTAAGGATGTCAACGCATATAACTTCTCGTAGTTCTGAATGAAGATATATATTGTAAGTTATTCATTCCTGTTGGGTAACTAGCTTATTTTAGCGCTTGATTGCGTTGTGAGAGTATATAAACTGAGTATTAGTTACCATTCAGCATCATTGGTAATAAAAAGCAGAAACCAGGAAGGAAGCGCGGTTTTGGCAGAACCGCAGAATAAAGAATCATTAAATTATACTTGCAACGCCCTGGCCGGGCATCATGTTTGTATGAATGTGAAATATTTGTATAAAATATGGTAGCAAAATAAAGAAATAAATGGAAAAGTCTTGACTCTCATAAATCATGATTTATTGAATAGACTATACGCGATGACATAAGTCCGTTTATCTCACGAAGTTACGGGCGCTTTCCTTGTGGTTACGTCGTGTACATGCACATTGCGTAAGTTTGCGTGCCTGTCAGGAGCCTGGGAGCGGTCAGGTGCGAGCAAGCGATGCGACACACAGATATATCCATGAGCCACGCGCCGATGCGCCGTCGAGAATTGCAAGAACTATAGGTTAAATACATACTAGGACTGTCTTGGAAATCCCAAAAATTGTAGTGATTGTAGCTGTGAGTCGGCGTCGCGTAGCACGCGTGGGACGAGCCGCGGTAGCCAAAGTAAATCTAGACTTTTCTTAATGCTCCATTCCGTATCATGTTTCAAGAGAATCAATTAGAATATTTTAGAAAGATAGAATGACAATTTATAGTTTACAACGCATATATGGGATATAAAAACACGTTTCAGTATAGGTAACTGTAATGATCGAAAACAAGTAGGTACGAAAATGTAGATATTGTTATTTACTTTTTGTACTTAATTAAATTAAGAATTGCAATTTTTTTTAAATAAAAAAAATCCTTTATTGAGGCCAAATGATCGATATCGATAATGACTTAACGACTGGTCTAGTAAATATTCCTATTTATATATTTTATTTAAAATACGATTTTAAAAATTAGGGTCCTTTCACCAAATAAGCGCCAATCCACCAAGCGACAATTAGCACCAAAGTACAGCAGCATCTGTGTATCGAACTTCCTCGCTAACATAATATACTTACTACAACAAAAATTGACAAAACCCACGATCTATTATAGGTTATCTACTGAAAAGAAAGATCAATAAGAGTGAGTAAATGCTGCGGCCGTTGCCAAAAGTACCGACAAAGTGCCCGTACTTCGCTCGAAGCAACGTTTTATCCGGCGCGCACCCGCGGTCACTCGCAACGCCACATATCACGCCACGAACCGAATTACGAGTACGTCTTGCGACAAAAAGCCTGTTAGTCAACAAAACGCTGCCCACCGCAGACCATAACACAGTTCATTATTTATATTAACAGTTTAGCAGTCAGTGGCCAGCTCTCTGGATCCGGAATTATAGCTGCGTGAATATGCGTGGGCATTATTTGTACCTTTGTTAAGCGCTGAGGATATTATAAAAATGATTCCTTTATCCGCGCTGTGACATTCGCTGGAAATTGGTCCTTTAATTTATGATTACCATAAAAAAGGATTCGAATCCGTGCCGGTTGGAATTTCATTCATAAGAAGGCAGAGGCGTTCGAGGCTTTATGGGTGGATGTTTTCATTAATTCAACGTGGATTTGGAGAACTTAGAAGGTATCGGGTGTTGCATGACGGTGGTCGCGCGATCGAAGATAAGATACCAGCTACTGACTACTGTGTACACTTAATAATTAATAGTATACCTACAGTTTACAAGCGAATTATTCGCTTCGGAGAGTCAAATACCGTAGGTCAACAATAACATGACTTATATTTTTTAACGTGACCTTACGAAGAGTGTACTGTAAGTACCATAACTGATCGGAGTGCAATTTGAAATATGGATATTGCCATTTGCATATTAAGTCGAACATCGATCCTCGAAAGTCAAATGCGTGACTTAAGTTATTACCGCGATCAGTGGTAACATTTCTTAGACGTACAGAAGAGAAGTCATTAGTCATTGGGGTATCGGTGGCGACGCAGCGCGCTCTGTGGGAGCCCGCGATCCGTCGCCCGCTGACCGAGGCGCATCATCAGATAAGCGACAATAAGTCGATACGCGCTCCAAATAAGCTCGGGTGCGCATTAGTCATCGCGGCGACCGGTCGCCGTCGGACCGACCGCGACAGTTCGCCTAATCCACTCAAAACATACGGAGACATTTGTCGGCCCGCCGGGGATCGGGTGATCGATAGCGCGACTCGCCACAAAACGATAGATAAAAGCCGATAAGTCAGAAGAAATATGACGCGAACAAAATCGGGAGATATACGTAATAAGATAAAAGTCAAACAATGATTCGACCGCGGATTCGCCGCGGCATAATTTATGTGACAACGCGTGATGGACGAGCGGCGACTTTCGGTAAACTATTTACATACGGCGGCGGCCGCGCTGTCGGATTGGGTCTGTTGTGACAGAGGGTGGGGCTTAGTACCCAAAACAAATGTCACTGTTATTTATTAGGTTACAGTGCTATTAGGGCTAAGGAGGGAAATGTGGCTGCCTTCGTTAAAAATCTCTAAAAAAGTGAAAAAGACAGTTGCGGCTGGCGTTACGTTGGATAGCAATCTGAGCACGCGAAAGTGGAGTGACAGGCGTCACTTCCGAGAAGGTCCCGCGGCGATTGTTCTAATTGAATCAAGAGTCGGGCTCGCTGGCTGGGCAATTCCCTTCGCACGTCCACTTGGATTGCTTTCTAAAACTTCTCGATGTTTCCTTTAAACATTCATTGTAGATAATAGGTAGGTAGGTAGGTAGGTAGTAGGTAGGTGGGTAGTAGGTAGGGGTCCTTTTATTTTCGATAATATAGAGAGCTTCAAGCTGAAGAGCAATGTAGGTATAATAAGAGAGTCGACATCTACCTACGATGATCTTTCGCTTATCTGGACGACGATGGCGTTTGGCACAGAGGTCAGTAATGAGCGCTTTGATATAATAAGTTTCAAGTTTGGTAACGTTACGGGACGATGCTGAGTAGAAACACTTACCAGCAGGTAAGATCGCAGTCAGGGGCTAACTCGTCATCGACTTAAAAAAACTTTTAAGGTGACATAGTATTCCTAGAATATCAGATACACAACTAGGAAGTGTACTTAAGAAATTCTAGAAATGCAATTGTTTGATTTTTGGAGTATAACATACATAAATATTAAAGCGAGTCAGGTATAGATTAAAGGACGGGTAGGTGAAAATGTTAGAGCGACAATCCCCGCGGAGACAGCGAGCAACTTCACTTTTTATCTGCGCTGCGGCGCGCGCTCGACCGTGTAATTGGATGAGAATGACGCGATCCCAATAGCGCGCCCTTATCTGTTCGCGGCGACTCCGACCCCCGCCAGCCCGCGCCCGCGCGCCCGCCGGCGCTCGGCAATAAGTTTTTAGTGAGTAATTCAAGATAACCCCTTGATGTTGTTCATTTTCACACTTCCTTCCCCGAGAACAGCTCTTTATTGCGTAATATGTAACTGTCTCTCGCCGACGGGTGTCCCGGGGGCGCGGAGACGACTTCGCCCCTTTTATGATGTTAATGCGATCGCCCTACACCCTCCTAGCCGGATAATGATAATTGCTTTTTCGGAAATTATTGTTTGATGTTGTCGCTTAATGCCATCCGGATGATTTCGGAGGTCGTTCGACTTTACAACACTAACAGTTGTTACATTTAATTAAGTTCACTTTAATTCGGGACTAATAATGCTCGATCGAGGCGGAGGGTGCAAGAGGCAAACAAATCGACATTCGTGGCACCAAAAGAGGTCCTTAATACATACCTAGTTAATAGAAGAGTAAGTAAAGATAAAGTAAACGATCTAATACTTTTAGTTTTCACTTATCTAATATTTATGACAGTAACTTCTGCCGTTAGTACTCCCAGGTATTCCTAATGGTGTCAAGGCAAGGGATTTTCAAAAAAGCTACGCGAATTTTAGATGTTTGTTAATGTAGAGTTTAGTAAACCAACGCATAGCTGCATTAGTAGTGCCTTAAGAAAAACAAAATTTTGAGCTATGTATAAGGCATAAAGATTTAAGCAATAGGATGTTTTTATTTCTTTTTCTTTTCTTTTATTCAAACCTTCAAACCTTCGACCTATAGCAGTTTAATTTTCTTCTTGAATGTAAAGCTACTGGTTATTGACGCTATATTGTCAGTAATATAAACTGTACGATGTTATAAAATGAGAAACCTGAGTAACTAACTAAAAGCAAATTCGAATTAAGTGACACCAGTAGGTACGCCGCTTTCTCACTCGCCTTTTTTACAATCAAAACCGAATCAATTAATACCGGAGAGCAACCTAATCGGGAGTTGTTACGAAAATGCAATTTGGCTAGAACGTAAAGGAAGGAAATGGATTAAAAAATCCCCAGCTCATGTGGAGGGTAGTCCTTTATTTGCGGAGCGAAGCGGGAGGCTGCGAATTGTCGTCGTATTAGTCGCTATCAGATGGGCGCCGGCTCTCTGACGCGGCTATCTAGTCCCCCGACCCCTTGCTTCAACCGTTCAACCCATCTGTTTTACTCTTGCTTTACTGGCTTCTTCTGTAGCTTTTGTTTCGTGTTGTTCGGATACAATGCATTTGGTATCCACATATTTAATTCTTTTGCCCGCGGCTTCGCTCACGTTAAGTTCGATTTTTCAAACCTCTATTTTACATCCTTAGGGATTGAATTTTCAAAAATCCTTTCTTAGCGGATGTCTACGTCATAATAGCTATCTGGATGCCAAATTTCAGCCCAATCCATCCAGTAGTTTGAGCTGTACGTCGATATATTTGTCAGTCAGTCAATCAATCAGCTTTTCATTTTATATAAATACTAGCTTTAACCCGCGGCTTCGCTCACGTTAGGTTCGATTTTTTAACTCCCTATTTAACCCTCTTGGGGTTGAAATTTTCCAAAATCCTTTCTTAGCGGATGTCTACGTCCTAACAGCTACCTATATGCCAAATTTCAGCTCGATCGGTCCAGTGGTTAGAGCTGTGCGTTGATAGATCAGTCAGTCAGTCAGTCAGTCAGTCACCTTTGCCTTTTATATATTTAGATATTATATAGAAGAAGAAGATTTTACTAATCAGTAAATCTAAAAGCTCTTACGTTAAACCTTAGGTTACCTTACCTTAAAGGGCGCACCTTTTTTAGAAGGAAACATTATTTCCTCTTTTAAAATTTCTTAGGAATTAGGTGACCGGGGAGATAAAGAAGAAATAGGTTCGAAGAATGGAATAGATCAGTTTTCCGGCTATAGGTACGGATAAGAAAATTGGAATACCTTTTCAAAACATAAACTTAGGAAATACTGTTTAATCATTAATCAGTCCATTTGAACTTTACGAAACATAGGTATAGAAGATACAACCCATTGAAACTCAGAATAAATTTTTATATTCATATTGTGTATGGAATAATCTGGAAGGAAGGTTGCAAACTGTCATCGTTCTCTAGCCTTATCTGACAGACCGCGGGACATTGCAGGCTCCCACATTCAAATTGCTTTCATAGCTACGTGAATACTTTTGATTAGGGTTGAAGCAAGCTTTTTAAACAGAAGTGGGAGTTGACGACGGTTTTGTTTGATATTTATGAAATAGAATATGTTGACTCGAGTTTTTCATTGATTTTGTCTATAATTTCCGTTAAGTACTCCATAATAAATATTTACACAAAAATAAGTTGATAAGTTGTAAATCTATACAAATAAATAAAATTGAATTGTCTGCTGGATGCCAAGTCTTTAAGAAAGTCACTAACTTTGTAATAACGATATAACAATTAATGTGTCTTTAAGCAAGCTTTAAGAATTGTTTGTGCAATCCAGTAATTCCTTCGGGATCATCTATACAAATAAATAAAATTGAAGTGTCTGTTTGTAATATCAAAATAACAGCTTTTTACTAAATGCATATAAGTAAATACGGCAGCTATAACTAAAAACAATTTTTAACATTTCTCATTAATCCTGATGCTGCAGGGGTTCTGCCCATCTAAACTGTGGGGATTTTTTTTTAAATATACAGGATGTCCCCTTTCATGGAAAGGGATTTTGGCGTGCTTCGCCACGCTCTAGACTTCAGCATTAGATTGCATCGTCACTTAAAAGAAGACAAGTGAATGTAGGTACTGTGGTCTTATAACTGGGAGGTTTCGGGCTCGATTCCCGGCGGAGCAATTTGGGACTTTATAGTTTCTAAGTTGTCTCTGGTCTGGTCTGGTGGGAGGCTTTGGCCGTGGCTAATTACCACCTACCGTCAAAGACGTACCGCCAAGCGATTTAGCGTACCTACTGGCACGATGCAGATGGCGTGTAAAAACCGATTAGGGGTATGAGTTGAATATACACTGCCATACCCCTTCCAAATTAGCCCACTACCATCTTAGACTTTATCGTCATTTGCCATCAGGTGAGATCGCAGTCAAGGACTATCTTGTCGTCGAATAAAAAACCTTTTTTTTTTCATTTATTGTTCAAAATATTTACAAAAAACAAACTACAAAACAATTTAAGCCATCCTCATGAAATTTAAGCGTTTATGTGAGGAAAAGCGAGTTCACTTATTTAAAATTAAAATATTTAATAATTATTATGCACAATACCTATAATTGTCACTCCAAACTCTAGAGTAATTGGAAACAAAACATCAGTAACAAATTAATTTGATGCTAATACATGTTTCAGTGCCCCGGCGGCGCCGCTGATCACAGGGCGGCGGTTAATGGGCCCTTCCACCCTACACTCAACTTAATGCTCTCGCAATTTCACTCAAAATAACGAACACAGTAAAAAAATACCGTTTTCGGCGCATCTCGGAATGAGGACTGGACGTGATCGTCCACCGTGCGGATATTGATTTTTTTTAATCGATGACAAGATAGTCCTTGACTGCGATCTCACCTGATGGTAAATGACGATGGAGTCTGATGCTGAGATCTATAGAGCATGCTCTGACTTAGGCTCAATTATGCTTTGACATAAATCTGTCTCATTTAAACTCAGTCTGAGCAGAGTGCGAGTGCGGTCTATAGATTTCAGTCTTAGATCGGAGCGGACTAACTTAGTAGGGGTATGGCAGTGTATATTCAACTCATATACCCCTAATCTGTTTCTATTCGCCATCGTGCCGGTACGCTAAATCGCTTGACGGCACGTCTTTGACGGTAACTAGCTACGGCAGCTTTCCATCAGACCAGACCAGAGACAATTCAGAAATTATAATTTCCTAAATTGCCCCCACCGGGAATTGAACCCGAAACCTACCAGTTATAAGACCATAGCGTTCACACCTGCGCCAGAGGGGTCGTCAAAAGTTCACAAGTTCAATCATTTTTATCTAAGATTAGTTGAAACTGGAAAACAGCGGAGACATCCAAAATTCAATAGTTTGTGGTTGATACGAATCCTGGGTGGTAATAACATGGTAGTAATTACTGAACAAGCACTTTATTATGATCTAAATAATGATTATAAGTGGGTGAGAGCGCGGCCGGTGGCGCGTCCTCGCCCTGTAATCTCGCGCCGGCCCCCAATCACGCATTTCTCACCCGGACGCGTTGAAAAAATAATACCTCACCGAGATTTGTCTATAATTTGCCCGAGCCGCTCCGCCGGCGCACGCAGCCGCGGCCTCCTCGTAAAGACCTGGCTAGATTGAAAGCGGGACCGTTGCAACACAGCAAGACTGTGAAGTCACATTAAAGACGTCCGACATTTAATCCATCTGCTACTTGTAATACTGCTGGCAGTGGGATTGTACCCATAAAAATAGTATATCGAAAGTTGATAACAACAGTTTTTATTTTTTTAAACAGGAACTCCTAAAACCGGTTTAGATTACCAAAAACAAAAAAAAATTGAACGTATATAAAGCAGTATATCGAAATCACACGCAGAGATTGCAATTTTACTATTTTTGTACAGATTACGATGATGTATGAAGATTGTGCCACAAACAGAATGGGTACAGCTGGCTCCTATTCAAATCATGTTGTCTGAACGCTTTCCTTCTTAAAGTTCCTTTTTGTATTACAATTTGAAATTAGTGGAAGCCGCGTTGAACAAGCTTACATCGCGCGTCTAACGTCCCGCTTTGTGTCTGTCCAAGCCTTTTCTGGTAATGTCGAGTGCAGCTCGGCCGACGCGACGTAGCTCGCAGCCACGGAATCACTAAAATAACTGTCGAATCATTGGCGTTTCGTATTATTTAGACAGTACAGTAGCTTTCTAATACGGTGTTTAATTCTTATTGATTTGATACTGCAATCAATTTAGCCTCTCTTCAAATAAAAAATCGAGGGCTCCATTTTGCAGTGTGTAACTTATAAATTAATTTTCTTGTTGCTTTTTTAAGAAAATCGCAGGAATTTTAATAACTTAATCTTTTATTACCCTGTCCTTCAAGCGTAAAAAATTCCAAATTATTATGTAGGCCAACCTGTGGCTCTTATGACACGTCATGACTCTACCACTGGTTCGGAAAGCACATTCTGCTGAGAAGAGCCGGCAAGAAAAATTCACGTATATTATAGTAAGATCTCCTCATATCCAAAAATAATCCACTATTCCATGACAAAATACGAATACGAATCTCTGAAAAGGCATTTAGGAAGGAAATAGGAAAATATTCACTAGTAGATATATTACGTATACGATAAAAAGCTAAGAAGCACCAAGTGAAAAAGTTCTTCGTCGAGGTGCAAAAGATACTTCTCAGATATTTATAATACTTGTTATGAATGATGGTTATCCATTATTTATTCGCCACAAGCTGTGACCATATCAAATATTGCTAAATGCCAATGTTACGGAAAATTAACCAAAGCAGCTTTGGGTGATGTTTTGACATTTGAGTGACGTTTACTTTCAATAAAGAATTACGTGGAACTGACGACGCGACGGAAGAAAAAACTAAACTGTACTGTGCCATTGTATCCGTTTCGATGCAATTTCGTACAATGAAATGTGTTATACATATACTATATCATAGTTATGAATAGGACATCTTATCGTTACTAACCTCATTATTATCAATGCTAAAATGTGTTTATTTGTTGGTTTGTCCTTCAATCACGCTGCGGCAGAGCTTTGGATCAACGTGATTATTTTCAAGGTATAGTTGAGGACCTGGAGAGTAACATAGGACATAATTTTTATCCTGGAAAATCAAAGAGTTCCCGCGGGGTTTTAAAAACTAAATCCACGCGGACGAAGTCGCGATCATCTGCTAGTAGACTAATAAGATGTACCTATTTGATGATATTTCGCAACCCTTGGATTTATTTACAGAGATATCCAATTGTATAAGTATAGCAGGTGTTTTTGATGATATTTAAAACAAGCTTCTTTGCCGCATCACTTGCTAAGCCAAGCCTTGACAGTTGCACAATGCTGTCAAAAATATTTTGAATGATCACCAACATTTTGACCACCAACTTAGCAACATTTTTTATCCTCTTTAGGGTTCTGTTTGTCAATCTGCCAATCAGTATGAAAATGTAGGTAGGTACATATTATTATTAATCTAAATATACAAGAGGAAAGGGTGACTGACTGACTGACTGACTGATAAATCACTGGACGGATCAAGTTTGGTATGCAGATAGTAATTATGACGTAGGCATGCGCTAAAGGATTTTTCAAAATTCAACCCTGTCAAATAAAAGCTATTTGAACTATGTTGTCCTAATAAGCACAAAGAGTAAGACTTGGGCTAAATATTTCCGGGATAAAAATAGCCTATAAATTATAGATCACTATTTGTATAGTCGTCTGAACTTTAACTGCCTGTGAACATCCCTTCAGAATCGGTTGAGCAATTCCGAAGATTAGCCCGGACAGACAGATTCAAAGACCTGGGTTTGGATTCCCATGGTTTGCAAATTGTAACTTAGCATTGTGGAGTCAATGTCTTCTGAAGATGCGTTTATTTCGTGTTGCATTGTTCCTGTATTTTTTTCTACCACTTCCACATAAGCACATAAAGATTTGTTTTTGCTAGACCTTAATGATTATATTGTAGCTGGTGTTAAATCTTGTATGATAGTGCGGAACCCTTCGTGTCGACACGCACTTGGCCGGTTTTATTAAAAAAAAATCTTGTCATTAAAAAATAACGTGCCCGTAAAATGAAAAATTAAGAAAACTACATCCAATTTCCCACAGTCGGGTTACTGTTTTAAAAGTTTTTTCTGTTTCATTAAAAAAATATATAAAATGATGAAAAAATATATATAAAATGATGAAAAAATATCTGTCTGGTGGTGCTCCAAATGGTCCTTTGTGGTCGTGTCAAGCGTGTCGTGTTTGTCGGTGACGGATTACCAACTGTTAGCCGCTTATGTCTTTTGTATCCGACACCTTTTCCGAGCCGACAATTTTTTCTTGAATTAATAAGTCCACTATTTAGGGTGGCCTAGTTTGGATAGCAGTCGGTTGAATGTACCTACCATAATATTATTATGTCCCTGTATTAGGATAATTCATTCATTCCAAATCTGCATTCCGAACCGGCACGGTGATAGTTTCGTCGGGTCTCGATTTTCTAAAAATGTGTCAATCATAATGACCTGATTTACCGACACTCGCGTTATTAGCTAAAATCTTGCTAAAATACGTTATTGCAGCAAAACGCCATAAATTCAGCCAATCACCACAATAACTGAAACTCTAGCAATGATTGCATCAGAAATCGATGAGCTGATCTCTTCTCGAATAAGTAGGGTTTAGGCCATTGTCCACCACTATGTGAGGATTTGCAAATCAGAGATGCGTTCCTGGGATCGAGCCCCGGGCTCCTCGAAAAGTGGGAGGAAATCTTAACCACTAGGCCTAACGGGTATCACCGATTAAAATACCTAAGGCAAGAAAGAATTAGAAGTTAGTTATGTTATGTCTACTAAATAATTTATTAGTAGAAGTAACTAGTGCAGTGTCATATGACTCAGATACACAAGGAGAGTTTCTCGAATGCAAGCGGAAAGAAATAGTCTGCGATTATCCTAAACGAAAACTTTCCATATAATTTTCATATACATTATATTGCATTATTATACATGATGACAAAAACTCGTATCAGTTAAGCAATGCTCGAATATGAGTGCCGAAAATTTCGCTCGCATTCAAGAAACTCTTCTTGTGCAACCAAGCCCTCGGTATGATAGAGGTCAAGGCATAAAGCCCACCACTTGTTTCGATGACGATTGTTAAATATTTCTTGATTGGGCCACTACTGTGCCAGTCATCCAAGCATCTCGGCGGCGATCACAAATTACAAACAAAAAGCTAGGAGCGTCGTAATCTGACATCGCATCGCGTCCGATCAACGCTGATCATGATTTACGAACACATTGGACGCTGATAGGTGATCTGGTCTTACAATTTCGATTGTCGATAGCCGAATTCGTTTGCCACAAAACGATTTACAGAATTCGAACAAAGGGGTTTATTTTTTGTGAAATACCTACCTACCTATTCAATTGTTACGTGTACCTATGTTTTCAAGGCTCATAATGATATTTGATGGATTGGCGTGCGTGGAGTGACGTAAAAATGGACGTAAAGCAATTTTTAGGATGTAATGAAGCAGTGATATCGTAGTAGTTAGGTATGTGGTCTGTTATAAGGGGCTCGCATCGCAGCTTCTATCCCGGGCACACACCTCTACCTAACTTTTCAGAGTTAAGTGCGTTTAAGCAATTAATGTATCACATGCTTTAACGGTGAAGGAAGACTTCATGATGAAACCTGCACACCCCAGAGTTCTTCATAATATTCTCGAAGGTGTGTGAAGCCTGCCAATTCGGATTGCGCCAGCATTGTGGACTATGGCCTATATACTAACCCTTCTTTTAAATGAGACTTGCGCTCAGTAATGAGCGTTGGGATTCCCCAAGAAATAAACTTGTAGATCTTGCTATCAATCCCTCAAATCGACCTAATTTATAAAATAACAAGTTTAGTTTACGGTCCTCAAATTAGGCCGAGATGCGAGTGGAAGGGCCAACGTCAGTCGTCAGCGCAGCGAGCCCACCTGTCCGATTAGTATCACCTACTTTGTGAGGGTCACGGACGAGCACGCCGTTCCACAAATTGAAATCTTTTTCGTTATGCCGTGTCAAAGATTTCTAGCTGACGTGAGATGCCGCTGGATTAGAAGCTGACTCATAGCACTTTACGATACCAACGCGTAAGGGCAGCGTTGCGTGTTTTTTAAATCAATCAAAATGATAGCCAGCACTCAACGGTATCAACATTCCATTATCGTATCGTAAATAGACAAGCTAGCGTTTAATTGATTACAAAACAATATCTATAGCGGATGTACTAGTAGGTGCTTCCTAAACATGTGAGGCTTGAGACATACTGAACGCGCTACGGAAGGTTGTCACAATACCAGGCCAGGCGCACTCCGCATTTTAGATAGAAGTACTCGGCGTCGTCCCGTCCCGACGCGGGCCAATGCAATGGGTTACTGTATATTCGAATCGCCACTCCAATGCGAGCTCCTCAATATGTGAGACAGTCCGTAAGGCTCAGCTCAGTTTATTAGCACAGCTGTTGTGCATTTGTATGTGTAGTAGGTACCGATTGAACTGCCACGCGTCCCGCGTTTTTCTAAACCAGTTCGTACTGGATTTGGTCGTCAAAGAAAAGCTGAGCTAATGCCTCTCGGGCTGTACATTTCCATGTGTGCGAAGATAATGAATAAGTGCGTCAATAGGACGATACTGTTATCTATTAGCTTATGCCCTCGACTTTAATGTTAGCTTTTTTAAAAATCTCGCGGAAACCTTTTTCCAGATTTAAAAGTAGCCTAAGTTGTTCTCCAAGTCCTTAATTATAATTAGGCAGAAGATGATCTCTTGCTCCGTTGCTGCGTGATTGGACGACAAACCAACAAACAAACACACTTTCGCATTTGTAATATGGTTCCATGTAATGTAATTTCTGAGACTTGAGACCCGCATGGGAAATATCACCATCGCGCTACGCTACCGTGCAGCGTATGATTTGTGCCTACCTTTAATCTAAATTAAAAGCAGGGACTTTTACCGAACGGGCCACGGCCCTAGAGACTCCATTACAGGCAATAAAATGCCTATTATTATCGAGGGCCGAAAAGTCGATGCACGCGATGCAATTACTTGATTGGCGGTGTTCTGGCCGGCTCTGGGTGAGCAGTGATTGATGTCGAACATAATTAGAAAACACTTCAGCATGTGTCTTCATTGGCGCAATCTTAATTGTGGGCAGCACTTACCTCGCCGACTCGAACAGCACGCGCCGGCCGCGCCGCAATCATCTCCGGCTTGATTTGTACAGATAGCATGTAAAGAGAACAAATAAATCTTTTGGGATTAATTAATTATATTTATCGCTCACAGGCTCTTACCCGCGGCTTCACTCCCGCCATCTAATAAAAGGAATCGAAGTGGTGATTCCCGTACAAAATTATCAATTTTGATTTTTTCGATTTTTTAGTTGTTCTTTTCGTTTCGTTCGATCCGTACACGACTCCATACTAAATAAACACTTTTATATGGACAAAATGCGTATCGATGCGCACAGATATCATTCCAGCCTATGTCACTTTCCGCTCTCCGGATCCTCAACTACACGCAAGCAAAAAATCGTGTCAATCCGTAGCTCTATTGTGGCGTGATTGAAGGATAAACCAGCAGTGCAGTAATGATGGAAGCATTTTACAAATAAAAAGACGGAATATTTTATTATTTTATTATTATTCTTAATTAATATTCAAAACAAATAAAAATCTTTCCTAATTATTTATATAAACTAAAGTGTTTTATTTTTCCTTCAAATAAATTAGAGTAATTATTGTCTCTTTAATTAATTATTATCATCAAATTTTTAGTAATAAGTTTCCTGTTCTATCCATTTCGAATAAGCACGTCTAATCAAATACCTTCTGAATTCATCAGCAAGAATCATAAGAATGAAAAATGGCAGTGACAAGAAAAAGTCATGCCAGGCTATCGGCTCGGTACCGAAAACCTCCTGACATATTGGAAGGTAAGTAACAATCAAAGCTGCTATAAAGTCAACAACGATACTTGCGTTCAAAACGTGATTTTTCATTCCTTTCTGGAGTAAAGAGACTCGCCGCGTTTTGCAAATAATAACATCAGAAACTTGCGTCCAGCAGACAGCAACAAAGTAAGCAGTTTGCGCTTTCCTTTCTAATCTCTTACGATCTGCATAAAACCAAGAACGACCTATTGTATCCTTGACTGCTGTCGAAGTAGATTCCCATTCCTTGCGGATAAAAAATAAACTAGACGGAAAAAACCCGCTTTGCGCAAATACTACGAAATAGCAAAACATTCCAGCACAAAACTGAATCAA
Organism: Hipparchia sbordonii; assembly: GCA_038048805.1. NCBI lineage: Eukaryota > Metazoa > Arthropoda > Insecta > Lepidoptera > Nymphalidae > Hipparchia > Hipparchia sbordonii. The sequence continues at coordinate 5,936,593 of CM076097.1, read as the reverse complement.
TCCAATTTGGAAATAAGCCATGAATATCAATACTCTATTGACGAGGTGCTCTGTGGGTTTACGCGGCGGAATATTCATTATGTCAGATTCTGAAGTTTCATATGCAAGACTCACTGCCGGTAACAAATCTGTTCCAACGTTTATGACCAATATCATAATCAGGGTCATGGGCAAAGGCATTCCGAAACAAGCGTAGAGGACGAACGGTAGCATTTCAGGTGTATTCGACGTCAATGTGTATGCTATTGTTTTTTTTAAGTTGTCAAAAATGCGCCTTCCTTCCTGAATTCCCAGAACTATGGATGCAAAGTTATCGTCTAGAAGTATCATATCGGCAGCCTGTTTAGAAACTTCTGTACCAGTTATTCCCATTGCAATCCCAATGTCAGCTTTCTTCAAAGCGGGAGAATCGTTAACACCATCTCCTGTCACGGCAACAACGTGCCCTAAGGATTGATAAGATTCTACTATGAATAATTTTTGTTGAGGGCTAGTTCTAGCAAACGTAATTTCATCATATTTCTTTTGACATGCTTTTAAATCGTGCGTGCTCATTTTTCGTAATTCATCACCGGTAATGACAGCCGAACGGAATTGTTGCTTTATATGCGGTGGTACATCAGAAAGTTCTATGTGATGTTCAAAAGCATAGTCATATGCAGTGGGATGTGTTATCGTGCCACATGATCTTGATATTGCTAATGCTGTTACTGGATGATCACCAGTTACCATTATAACTCGAATACCTGCTTGACGGCAGAGAGCAATTGATTTCTCAATATCACGTCTAGGTGGATCAATCATAGAAATGGCTCCCAAAAACCTCAGATTTTCGACTGGAAAATTACGTTCTTGAGTGTTGAATTTATAACCTATAGGATAATCAGCCAAAGGCAACTGGTAGTCACAATATCCAATAACACGTTCACCCATATTGGCTAGTTTAATAAAATTTGCTTTAAGTTCCTTTTTTACATGTGGAGTCAACGGCTGGTCCTCCCCGTCGGTGAGTACTTTTGTGCAAAATTCAATAACAATTTCTGGTGCACCTTTCATTATTAAATAGTAGCTGTGGGTTGCGTGCATTTTATGTATTGTAACTTGGTATTTATAAGCTGAACTAAAAGGTATTTCAGCTTCTTTAGGATTTTCCTCTCTAGTTTTTGTAGCTGACCGGTTAATTTCCATGTATCTTAAAATCGCCGATTCTGATGCATCACCAAGAATCTTTTGTTTTTCAATAGGTAAATTTAATGTATCAAAAGCAAACGTAGCTCTCAAATTAAGTGATGCAGCTAGGCTTAATGTTGCATATGCGTGATCAGAAACATGTGCATGATCTGTTTTGTCGTATATGGTATAGTTACAAAACAAATGTGAAACATTCATTTGATTTTCCGTAAGAGTACCAGTTTTATCTGAACAAATGCAAGAGGTTGAACCCAATGTTTCTACAGCTTGTAGTGTTTTTGCAAGGCAATTTTTACTTTTTAATTGCTTAGCTGATAATGTCATACAAACTGTTAAAGTTACAATCAGACCTTCGGGAACATTAGCTAATACAATCCCAAGCATGTATTGTAATGCTGCTAACCAATTTTTTTGTATCACATACACCATTATAAAGAATAATATACCAAAAGTAAAAGCCACGCAGCAAATAAGTTTAATAAAATGTGTTATTTCTTTAGCTATCGGAGTTTCTTCCTTCTCTAAACCAGTTACTAAGCCAGCAATTTTTCCTATTTCTGTTAACTCACCTGTAGCTACTACAATTCCCTTTGCACTACCTTCAGTAATAGGGCAACCAAAGAATACCATATTTTTAGACTCTAATGGATTAGCATTAGTACATTCTGGTCTGTGTGGAATTGGTTCCGATTCTCCAGTTAACGATGCCATGTCTGTTTTAAAATTGGAGCAACTTAAAATTCTTACATCGGCAGGGACAACTTCTCCAGCTTGCATTTCTACAATATCTCCCAAAACTATTTGACTGTTTGGTATAGATTTCTTTACACCATCTCGAATAACAGTAGCGTTTGGTGGTACCATTTTTTCGAAGCCACTCATCACAGCCATGTTTTTGGCTTCTTGGTAAAATCCAAAAAGTCCAGTTCCAACGATAGTAGCCGTGATGACGCAACCTAAGTATAAATATTCTTTTCCAGAATGTCCACCATCTTCACCAGAGTCAATTTTTCCAGAGAAAAAATATCCTACGAAATTTAATATAGCTCCACACCAAAGAACACACTGAAACCAGCCAAATAAGTTATGACGAAAAATTTTCCAATAACTATTTCCCTTAAGTTCCTTTAATTTGTTTTCGCCATGGGTTTCCAGTAACTCTTGGGCAAACTCTTCAGTGAGGCCCGTGTTTAGGTTAGTTCTGAATACAGCTTCTAACTGAGCTGGTGTAAGAAAGTGATCACCTGTATGAGTTTCTTCCTTAAGCAGTGTAAGTTGGGAGGATTCTTGATGGACCCGTTGCCCGCTCAAACGTCGTCCGCTTATAGAACTAATTGAATGGCGGGTTGTGTGAGGCATTGTTACTTTCTTTGATGTTAAAATTCAAGTAGAAAATACCCCAAAATTATTTATTCAAGTTCTACTAAGATCTAAAGTTTTTAATATATTTTTGAAAGGAGATCAAAGCTGTCATTGCTTTCAAATCATCTACGACTTTAGGCATTCTAAACAGAATTGACATTAGACTTTAGGATGACTTTCTGCAGCTATTATGTCGCATAATATCCACGTGTAGTAGATACGAGCGTTTTGTAGCTATGCGATATTCTCACGCGCACAATTCGCAAAAAGTTTAGTATAATGTAGAAACAGATACTTAGCTGTAAGCCAAATAAAAAGGCAAGCAGAAATCACACTCGTCCGATGTTGTCGACCTAGTGGGGGTTCTGCCAACACTGCGCTTACCGGTGGAAGATCGCCATTCCAGTTTAAATGCTTCTAGCATTCTGGTTCTCCTACGGATATCCTTATTTCTGATTTGATTACGGAGGGATAGGACTCCGAGCTTAGCACTCTCCATCGCCCTTACAAGCCCGGAAGTACATGAATAAGGCATTAAAAAATAAGAATTACTAAAAAATTTAATATCAAACTGTACTTGGGCACTTTTAATACTTCGTGTGTTGCTTTGCAAATGATACAAACCATCACGCGGAGAATGAGCGTCCGATAGGGGCCGACACCTCGCAGATTTATAGCCGCAGTGCCGATACGCCGGCTATTTCCGAACAATATTGATATTTTCGACTCACTGCACCTATCAACTTCCAACGCGTTAAAGTACTACAGAGTGAAATAACTAACACGAAAAACCATCAATCTTTTAAATGGGTTCCAAAATTTAAACGCTTCTTTAGAGCTTAGTGCGGATTTATATCCGGTAAATGCAGTTGCATTTCGAGAGATTTTCCTAACGTTGTCGCATAAGATTCGTACGGCGGTTTAGCGTCCGTCTTGAGCCGCCGGCCCGCAAGTAATCAACCTATTAATAAGGGGATCAAGTATAATGCGACCAATTAAAACGGCGACTCCCATCTTAAGACGCCCGCAGTTTTTGGGTTCGTTCCAATGGGATTAAGATTACTCTGGCGACACTATAGTATTAAGTCTAGTGAATCCTAAAAGTGAGAGAGCTCATTTCAGAAGATAAAAATAATATTAATCCCATCAAATGAGTTTTTTATTTATCTTATTACAAGGTTGTACATGAAATACCTACCTACTTTTGTATTTCTTGAATCTCATACGAATTGGAATGCCAATGCAGATAACTGTATTAGTTTAAAAGGGCAAGTGACATAGACAAGGCGCGGACTGCTGTCTCCTACTGTAAACTCTATGTGACGTCATGAGTAAAGAATCGATTTCTTTCTGATTTCTTTAATCTTGTGGCAACGCCACGTATGAATATGGTGTCTGGTCTTTAATCTTCTTCTTCTCTTGATTTAATAATTTGCAACCCTTTATAAATCGCGCCTGAGGTAGATAATTATGACATTAAATTAAAAAAACTACAACGACTACCATGAGAAGTTCGGAAAAAATTAAGCTTTCAAATTATTTTTTTGCATAATCAGCGATTTTACGCGCAGTCCGCGATTTTTCCCGCTTTACATCAATATGGGTATTTTATGGTAAATCGGGTCATTAATATTCAATCGCCTGTAAACTTCATCTGGCTCGTCGTTGGCTGCAGGCAGGCATTACGTATTATCTGTGACCGCGTTGACAGGGCGGGAACAGTGAAGGCGCGGACCGCGGTGCCTTTGTCGGTGTTCACCTTTGATCCACTGCGCGGGCGCCAGGAGTGGATTCGATCGACATGAGTGAACCGAATAGAGGCAACGCTTCTAAAGACCATCCATTTATACCTATATTGATGGAGTTGTCACAGGAGGATGGAAATTAATTGAGTCAGGCTGTGGCAGTTATGGTAGGCCAAAAAGGTGGGAACAATATTGCTTGTAGACAGGAAGGGTTTTAGCCGGTTTTAGACAATATGCGTTGCTCTAAATATGGTGATAATTATGTCCCCTCCTACATAAAAAGGGGGATGAATTGAAATGGAGCAAAATTAAGTATTTTATCTTTTTATTTTATTCCTCCAGCCATAAGAAGTTTCTTAAAAAATGTTTTAAGATAATATCCGCATCCAAATCCGGATCCGCGGATGTCAAAAATTCTGCATTTGCAACATCACTAATAAATACCTACTGACAGTCGGCGTACTACTTTTTTTACTCAGCGCGTACAAGAGGGACCTAAGGCTGAAATCTATAGACCGTACTCTCTCTGCTTATCGACTGAAGACAGAGTTAAAACGAGATAGATTTATGTCAAAGCATATTTGTGTCTCGTTCTAACTCTAGCTTAAGACCGAGCTAAGTTAGAGCACGCTCTATAAGTCTATAGATCTCAGCATAAGTGGTCACGTAAACAACCATTCTTGTAACCGTCGTAGGTAGCTGAAGGTGTCCCTGTCACAGCACGGATAGATGAAGCTTTGTGTCTGTCCGGTTATGTGTTCATGCGGCGCGGGCGCCGGTAGCGAGTTCGAGTGCCACTTTACGACCACCGACGCGTTTTACTACAAGTCTGGCAGCTTCGATCAATAAGCGTGTACAGCCATTAGCCAGCCTACGCGATGGCACAAGCACCGAGGCGAATTCGCGCGCACGTTGATTGCCTGACTGACTCTATATTTTGTTGGAATTTCATTATACCGGTGCAAAAGTGCAAGCTTTTAAGAAGACCTAGCTTTTGCCCGCGACTTCATCCGCGGTTTTTTAAAAATCCCGCAGGACCCTTTTCTCTTATGGAATAACAAGTAGCCTATGCCATGCCAGTCCTCAAATATATAAATAACACCCATGCAAAAATTACGTCGATCCGTTACTCGGTTGCTGCGTGATTGAAGGACAAACCTTAACACTTTCTCAATTATAATAGTTTAGTAGGATGATACCCGGATCATGAGCTACGGATTGACGTAATTACGTAATTTTTAATATGGGTAGGTATAGTCAAGGGCCGGAAAGTGACGTAGGCTATTTTAAATATGTTTTATTTTATTATTTTGGAAAAACAAATAATTCCCATGGGATTTTTTGAAAACCGAACTCCGCACAGATAACATTGCAAGTCGAACCTTGAATCTTAATAAAATATACAAGTATAAAGTATACCGTGCCTCCTTCATTAACAACAGGTTCTACTTACTTGCTACGTAGATAACTAACCACAACTGAATAGCCCATAATATACATTTTCTCGGCTATGGGTCTTATTCCCATAATTACTTGAAGTACCTACTTAGGTAAGCTGTCATTTAGAGATAGGAAAACAGAAGGTGTCGTCATATTAGCATCCTGGTAATGGACTCATCGGCCATTTAAAACAATCATTTATTAGACAGCTTCCTAAATAGTGCTGTACTTACTACTTGTTGTAGTCAACTACATTAGTATTATGTCATATGGTACATTTATCTCACGAAGCAATGAAAGAAAGCACTGATAAGGTCTAGTTTAAAGGACGCTTGCCTAGAAATGCCTATTCACTCGTGCCTTAAAGGTACTCAAATTATTACGTGGCCGGAAATACAGACGCCGGAAGTTCGTTCCATACCTTAACGGTTCGTTTCAGAAACATTATAAAGCGTTTCGTGAAAGCGGATTGGTGTTATTGTATTGGTAGATAATAAAAAAATCCAAAATGCAGAACTATTTCTTTCATGTAGGCTATCTAACTTGTAGCGCTTTTGACACGTCAAGACTCTACCAGCGGTTGAAAGACAAGTTCGACTAGCCATAAGTCGATTTTTTTGCGATGAGAGCTCCTCACTAAATGTTGGCTGGTGAGAGAGTGTCCGAGCAATGCATTTAGCGTCATTAAGAAGGCGTATCGTTTATGCTGTAACATGACTGCCGTGGACAGAGCAAAAACTTATGGCCTCAGAGCTCGTGGGATATATTGTCAAGTGCTGGTGAAATTCAGCAGCTCAAGGCCTTAATAGCAGGGATAGCCAAGTGTTTAGGGCTACGGTCTTCTCGTACGGATCTCTGACTCTTTGGAGTTATATGCGTTTAAGCAATTAAGTATCACATGCCTCAATGCTGCCGTCATAAGGAAAAAGACGTATCTGCCATTTTTCTCGAAATTGAGTTAGACACATATGCGGCATCAGAGGCATCAGAACATGGTAGATGCGTCTTTTTGTTCTGATGCTGAATATGTGTCTAACTCAATTTCGAAAAAAATGTCAGATACGTCTTTTTTCCTTATGACGGCAGAATGGTGATAGGAAACATCGTGAGGAGACCTGCAAGCTTGAAAGTTCTCCTTGCGTCGCCTGAATCCAGCTGCTTCCTGCAACTCGTCTAATGCCGTCATCGGTCCATTCTATTGGAGGGTCTGTCAATGCTGCGCTTCAAGATATTCATCTACAGAAAATCTGATAGAACCTCACCTTCAGAAAATTGTCAACAGCTCTCAGGCTATTATTTCATCAACTCCAGCATCGTTCAGTAATTAGTTTCGATTGCAATGATGGTTTTATCCAACAGCGAGTTCATATTTTTGTTAAAATGTAGTTTTTTTAATACACACGGCCATTGTTGTTAGATAATAACAATAAAAGTAAAAATTCTTTTTACAAAACAGACTTCAAACGCCGCTACAAATTATATCCCATCATCAGATCCTGACTTGAAGACAATGAAAAAAGAATTTTCCAAATCGGTCCAGGCGTCTTCGACTACCTACCTAGTCAGGGAACATACACTAAAATTAAAAAAAAAACGAACTGAATTGAGAACTCCTCCTTTTAGGAAGTTGGTTAATAAACACTGCTCGTTAGACGTGATAAGCTTTGTACTTTTTTAATAGGTACTAGGACCAGTTTAAAGGAAAATTAATTTTTATTTTTTCTGTATCGTGGGAGGACGGCGGCAAAGAAGCCGTTTAACCGCCGCGGGCGCGTAAATTGTGATCGGACATTATCGTACCAACGTTCTGCCCTCCTCAAGCTATTAACGTCGTTAACCAACATTTGCCCAAATACGATTTTTAAATGCTATCTTACTTAGAAAAGAAATCTCTATCGATCCATCTAATCGGTATTCTCCTCGTTGCTGTAGTTTTTCATATAGCAATGTGAAAAACGTCGTTTATTAGTTATCAAATGACTCATTTCTTTGTAAATTACCGCTTTTTGGATCATAGCTCGAAATATGGTTTTGGTAGTCAACCATATTTTAGCTTTAGGACGGCAGCATTCCACTCTACCAAAGTATACCCAATAAAGTTAAGGCTTTAAGAAGCGTGAATGACCTTAATGGCAAAACAGGGTGACGGAGCAGGGAGCTCACGCAGGTTTAGTTGGATTTCGCCAAAAAATTACTTTACACGAGTGTAATACGGAAAGTTAGCATTCCTTACCATTAAGGAAAGCTAACTTTATGGTTTATGGTCCATAAATCTTCCATGTACAATGTGTAATTTTTGACCTTATTATAAGAAGTAGGTACCTATATCGATGCGTAAGCGCACGCAAGCCGACGAGCAGATAAGAGTGCCTGCAGTTTTTCTACATGTCTATTTTGGTGCAAGTTCCAAAAGAAACATTCGGCAGCCGCATTGAAGTATCTGCTTTTACCGTGGTCTGTATATTCATCCTGCTCACAAAAAAAAATTGTGAAGTTTGACATCCATGGAGGTTTTACATCTGATGATTTCTTTGGGAGAACTGGCTATTATATTTCCATGAGTTCTGTTTCAACTAAGTAAAACAGTGGGATTCCATCCAAAACCATCTAGACGCAGAAAACGTCGCGGATAAAAGCTAGCAGACACGTAAAGTTACATTAACGAACTCATTCATAACAATAGTCCTGCGAAAATAACAACAAAAACCCGAGTCAAAATAATCAACATCTGTTGAGGAAACATCTCTCTTCGCTGAATGGTTGATGATCACATTGTCACCAATTAACGGCCCGCAAAAAAGACCACCAGAGTGGAAACACCTTGGCTAATGTGCGAGTTGACAAACCGAGGAGGGAAAAAAGTTGCAGCTCGCCGCGGGCGGCGGGGCGCGGCGCGGGGGGCTGCTAATGGTGGGTGACATCCAAACAGACCTCCGTAGGCGATCGCGCCACGTGGCGAATATTGGGCTACTTTGGTGTCGCCATATTCCGAATATTCTTAATCAAATACCTACCAACCGATGACCTTTAAAAAATATTTTTGCCCGACTTCCGCAAAGCCATAAGGAAGGGTTTATATGATTTTAGCAGTCGACCACCACAAGCCGTTCACGTCAAATTGATCGCTGCCTCACGTTGCGCTTCTCCGCACCGCACCTCAAGTCAGACCCGCTTAGTACAGATAGAAACGTACCGCTCGCGATTGTCTCTACACAGTTACATGTTTTTGTTAACTTTAAATTATTTATTTTTGTTTGGCTATACTATTGGTCTTATTTTACTATAATGAAACGGCCCTAAAGACGCTCTATAAACTAGGTACTTAGGTCGAAGTCTACGGCAAAAAACCATGCAACTGCCATGCGCCCGCCCACAATCATGTCAACCGCAAAATAGTCTATTAATATTTATGGAGTGTGTAGTGAGAAACGCCTTTTATACTTGAAACTACAATGACATTGTGTGTAAACCTCTTAATTTACTTCAGAAAAGACGAATAGCTCTGTGGGATCTAATAGCAAATGTATGACTTCTTACTTCTTATAAACTAGGGTTTTGCCGCGATTTCGACCGTGTGGAATGAGGTTTCTTCTTTCCTCCTTCCTAAATCTTATAAATATTATAAATGTGAAAGTGCGTTTGTTTGTTGGCTTGTCCTTCAATCATGAAGCAACGGATCGAAGTGATTTTTTGCTCAAGGGACATAGGCTACTCTTTACTTATGCCGGAAAAACATAGGGTTCCCGCGGGAATTTAAAAAACCTCCTGCACGTTGTCGCGGTTAAAAGCTAGTAGATATAAGATAATAAAATATTTAAGAAGTTTGTTTGTTTATTTTTTTATTTTCTCTTCTCAGACAAAGACGCGTTTGAAACCATCATAACTTTATGTTTCAGTTGTCTTACATAATAAAATTATCACCTAGTAGTAACTAGATAAACATAAATATTCTTTGTATTTTAAGTACCAACCATCTGAAATAGACAAATCATTGCACATTATATAAATTACAATGACCTCCAAGATGCAAGAAATGTCTCTTTTAAAAAATTAAATAGCTTTTAAATACCCCAACCACGAAGTGAGACATTCGGCAAATCAATCTTGTTTACATTGAGTCACAAAATCTCTGTCACAACACAAGAAAATAATTGTATAAACAAACAATAGTCCTTGTATAGAGAGAAGGGCTAGTAAAACTTGAATTCTCAAGTGTTACTAGCCCTTGCGTACATAACCACTATAATAAAAGGCAATACATCAAGGAATCACAAGTCGGGAGTAACAGATGCACCTGGTGTGAAGTCATGCTGAGAACGACTTTCATTCGAGGGCCAACCAAAATCAAATTAATCTTCATTTTTATGGCTGGCTCTAGCTACTTCGTTCGCGATTTAGGTTTTTTAGAAATCCCATGAAGACTATTTGATTTACTGGGATAAAAAGTAGGTTATATTAATCTTTGTGTAAGGTGCATACCTAATGTAATTAATTCTTTATCGGCTGGTTCAATAACCTGTCTAAAAATTTTATAACGAATGTTTAATTCAAATAATTTGTAGAAAAGCGTGTTAATAATACATACATACGTGTCCCAGGCTTTTCGGATTAATGTGCATTTAAATATAACTTGCATTAACGCCTAACGGTGAAGGAATTTGCAGAGAAACTTTGGTCTTTGGACCGTTTATTAGATTTTCGATTAGGTAGATAGGTTAGACGTAAGTGTATCATAAATCTAATTTCTATGAACGGATAAAGTTTCGTTATTACATAATCACTTAAATAGAAATTGTCACTGACGATAAGTAATTTTAACATTACTCATACTGAAAACACGATTTTATAATAAGCACAGCACTTTGTGGTTTAACCTAAGCGGTCATGGAATGTAAGTCGTGTGGAGTGAGCAGCGAGCGAGCTGGCTAGATATGTCTTCGTCACAATTTACATAAATGATATATTTGATCCGCCTAATACTGTACGCTGGTCATTTATTAAGGCAAGAGTAAAAGGTACGCTCGCAGTCGCATAGCGCGCGTGCCGTTGCGCTTGCGCCGACAGCGCGCCGGACCACACTAGAAGTCAGGGTCTACTCAACTTTATCCGCACCAAATCGTCTTGATTCGGCTCCAAACTTTAAGTAACAATATTTTGCTAATGGCAAAACTGTCTGTTTTCGATGGTCTTTTGGTAAGAGATGATATCGTGGCTTATTTTGTTGTACACTATTTCTAAACTAATATAAATTGACAGGTCTAAATCTTGCGCTTGCCCTTCATAACGCATAGATTTAAACTTGTCAGTTTAGCTAATTTTTGTTTCAGTTGTGTACAACATACAAACACATACATAACATGCACACACAGTTAGACGCAGTTGGCTCTAACTATGTTTTCCTAGGACAGCGATACCAGTCACTGACGTCGAATGATGTAACTGAAACATAACAGAAGCTGAACATGCTGTCTATTAAAACCTGATAATAGACGGCATGGTTTTCTAGACAACGATTTCGTTATCGCCGTAAGGTTAGTGTTTAAATACGCTTTTTTTGAGCGGTGTCGTCACAAAATCGTTATAACACCAGCTGTGGAATTATCTAAAACTTATTGCCACTGGAATTGTGGAATTATCTAAAACTGATTGTCACTGGAATTGTGGAATTATCTAAAACTGATTATCAAAAAATGATTTGGTGTGACGATCGCAACCATTTCTGATTGACTGAATTTATGGCATTCTTACTGCATCAATGCATTTAAAAAAATAGCGAGAGAGTGCCAGGTAATCAGAGCCTATTGCCAACGTCACTTGGTAAGCAAAAATTTTTAAATGATCCCACAGCTAAGCTTCAATCAACAGCATACCGTTGATAAATATCTGTAGAGAGTTTACAGCTAAGTTAGTTAAGTTAAGTTAAGTGGACAAGTTTGATGAGACCCCGAGTAGCAACCATGAGAACGCAACGCAACGACGTTCTGGGTCAACCCTGTTGACGTATGTAAATCGTTTAAGTGATCATTATCTAAATAAGACTGATAACCGTACTTACTTTAGTATTTAACCGTGTGTGAGAACAGGTTAAGCCCGCAAAGCCTTATTAGCAAAATTGTTGTCGCAACGTCAGGATTTTGATAGGCATAGGCATTAAAAGTGGATCACGATTGAGATAAAACCTCGAAGATAATTAATTGTACTATCATTTGTCATGTAGAGTTTATGGATGGCTCAAGTAACGTTGATCCACAGGTTACTTACCTACAACCTGTGAGCCATAACTCAGCTTTGCATTTGTTCTGTCTGTCTACAAAGATCAAAACACAGTGTAGGTACGGAGGACTCTAAAACTAAATTACTTTAGAACTAGACTAATCAAATTGTTGCTATTGAAGGCGACTTTGATTTGCAGAGAAATGAAATTCAGAGACTATACCTAAATGTTTTTGCGCAAAAACCTCCCGGTCAAAGTGTGCCCATGTGTAGAGCATGGCCGTAGACGACTTCGCGCGTCGTGCTGGGCTGGGCAGCGCGGGTGGTCCGCTCGAGGCGCGCGCTGCAGGCGGAAGCTTCACAGCTCTGCGCTTCAAATCTCACGTTTATGTATAGTATACAAAACTCACGTTTATGTATGTACAATATACAAATTCAACGTCAAATATTTTATTCAAGGAGGTAGCAATTACACTTTTTGAACAGGTCCCTTACAGGGTGTAAGGATCATGCTAACGAAACCAGGGATTGAGTACACTATTCTGAATCGTTCAGCGTTAGAATTTTTGCATAAGTTTTTTCGCGATTTTGGCAATGTTTTTTTTTTCAGTTTTTTTAAATTAATTACAACATTTACATTTACACGTACCTACGATATAAGTCTATACCTTTTAACCTAAAAAATCCAAGTTTCCGCGGGATTTTAAACAAACCTAAACTCCACGCTGAAAGCTAATTAATATTAATTATAAATGCGAAAGTTTGTTTTTGCTTTGTTTATCCTCTAAACACGCCCCAACAGAACTACAGACTTATACCTAGGGATAGGTAATTAGTGAAAACAACGGCAGATTGCCGGAAAGCTATTCTATGATCGAGGAAGCAAAGCGCTTAGTGAGCGTCCGTAAGATGTGCAGACCCATGCGACACCTTGTGAAGTTGACTCGACAATACAAGAGTGACGGAAGAACTAAGTCAATAAAGCATTCTGAGTTACAAAAACAAAAAGGTTAATAATCTACACGATACGCAAATGAGAAACGAAAATTACTCGTGATTCCTCAACTGAAAATCCGAATGGCACAATGTTTTACGATAAAATTCCACAGTTTTTAGACTGCCTGTAGGTACGAATCACGAAATCAATTTCAAGTGCGAAGAAAATAGCCAAAGAGGTCATCGGTATGGAAGTGTAAGTAAATTAAGCTACAAATAAGTGTTATTGTGCCTCATTACATGTAATAAGCGAGTCCGCCGTGCGCGAGATTTGGAGTGACCACCAGATGGGTGCTAATTACTATCATGAGGCGTCATAATTATTTTTTTGCCACCGATAGTAATGGAAGTTCCGGGCTATGAATGTTTTTGTTGGATACAATCAACTCGTAATCGACGGTTTGGCTAGATCGTGTGAGGTAGGTGCCTACAAACTACGGCAAGTCAATGCGAGGAAATTATTAGGTACTTTTGAGAATCCGTTCCCAGTAGTTTTGTTGGTTTTTAAGAGTTGAATGAAGACATTAGAGGGCCATGTTCATGATTCCTTGCGTGCGTTCGTTATAATTGTGATTGCAGTCGAAACGACATGACGTTGCGATAACAATGGATCAAGTGATGTATCGAGCCGTGAAGCATTTGGTGTAGTTAAAAACTAATATTGTTTAATTTCAGTGTGGATTTTGGCGGCAGATAAAACAATCAGTTTACCACATATGCTTAGATATATAGAGCTTGCTCTGACTTAGCTCGGACTGAAGATAAGAGTTAAAACGAGATACAAGTATGCTCTGACATCATCATAAATCTGTCTAGTTTTATCTGTGTCTTAAGTCTGAGCAGAGTGAAGGTGGGGTCTATAGATTTCAGTCATAGAGTCTGTTCAAAATTGGTTCAAAAAGAGAAAGAAAAAGAAATGCGACAGATGCTAGCGTGTAGACTCCTACACGCTAGCATCTGTCGCTACTGTGTACTGTGTACTGGGGCCCAAGTCTGTTATTGCAATTGTAGTTCAATTGTCTATCAATGACATCCCAATTGCTACTTTTAGCAATTTTGGTAGTATACTAATTCAATGGCGTCACAATTGTTTTCCGATGGTTTGCCACTGACACATCTAGCTTTGAATCTAGCTTAAATAAACGTTTTTAATATGTAGTTTTTTTTTAAACTCATTTCGGCAAACGCTTTTTAAGCTAATGCCAATACCGAGGTATCATTGAATTACAATCCAATTATAAGAAATCGAACGACCATTAAGAATTTAGTAGACTACGAAATTTTGGACCAATGATAATTGAATTGTAATTGTATTGCGGTTCAATGACAATGACATGTAAAATAGCAGACTTAAGGCCCTGTACTGTAGTAAGTGCCAAATACATCATGTATTTTAATAACTCGTACGATTTTTTTTTAATGGCTGTATCGTCTCTTGGTAATAAATGTACAGGAATTTTATATAAAAATTTTGGCTCTGCAAAGATTTTTTTGTCGAACAAATTTCATTATTTTTTTACAGCCCCTCATTTTCTACGGAAGTCTTACTACGGAACTATTCAGCTGTATTCAGCTATAGAGTGTGTATAGTAAATAAACATCTCCTTCTTTCATCCTCTCTGATTATGTTTGACACGATCTTTAGGGAACTAGGAACCAAAAAAATAATAATTAACGATGTTCCACGTTTTCGAAAACAATTTGTAATGGTTTACGAGGCGTAATAAATCACAGATGAGACTCTTGTTTCGAGGGAACTTCGAATTGCCGAAATATTTGGAATCGTGTCTGTCATCCCGCGGTTTTTTTGTCGGGTTGAGTTTTTGTCAACTTTTGCTACTGCTGAGGATGGCGCTAATGAGGTAACGGAAGAATAGGAAACTGAGGGTGTAATATGTCAAACTGTGTGTATAACTTAAACATGTTAATACAGCCTGCTGCAGCCTGTAAATCCACAACACTGTATCTGCAGATATTCATAATAGGTATATGTGCTTATGTTATACTTATATATTATAAAACATAGTGGTTTAGATAACCTTCAAATTGATACCAAACACTCAATAGTTTCTAAGGAATTTTGCACTCATATTCGAAGAACTGAAAAAATATATTTTCAAAATCAATTCTTCGAAGTATTGGACTTACAGCGTACTGCTGCTCGGTTTTAAAGGTAGGTATGTAAAAACCCATTTAATAACTATATGTTATTAAGTAGAATAATGAATTTCTTAATGACAAAGTTGCTTGGAAGCAATCAGCTATCCTACTTCAGCTTTCCACAAGATAAATAAGCTGCATACCTACTTATTGTAACAATTTTGAATTGAGCAACTGCTGATCTTATTGCCGCCTCCAATCAGCAGAAACTGCTTTCCGAATCGGTGGTAGAGTCTTGACCTATCATAAGAGACACAGGTTGGCCTACATGAAATAAATAATTTTGAATTTGACTTTGAAAAGCTGCATCAGTTAGTCTACATTGTGCTGATTTGAATTTATGGCATTCTTCTCCAAGCATTTAACCAGTATCGGAAGTAGCTAGTTAAGGTAAGTCGAAGTTATAAGTTTTATAGTAATTGCTAAAACAAAAAATATTTTGGTAGACGCGACTACTATTAAACGCACAGAAAACAAAAGTACCTAAATAATCTTTCTTTTTTTTGTCAAGAAGTAATAAAATAGTAACACCAATACCGAGCTAACACAGAAAAATTTGAAATATGGTAATGAAAAGATGGCATAAACAAACAATCCGCACAAAAACAAGGAAATCATCTTGCAAATAAATTGCGATAGCACGCGGCGGGCCCCGGCCGATGTAATCGCAAAACCCACTATTTTCCATCGGTGCCAGCCATATTTTTGTCAATTTTTCGTCTGACATATCCCATTTCAGAAAAACACGGAGTAGACATGAAGTTGGAAAACAAGGAAATGGAAAAAAAGGAGCGTCTCGGTGGAAGCGAACGGTTAATCGCGTTACCGGGCGCGGACGAATAACTGATGCGGGCCGGTCGCTGCACCGAACACAATGAGATTGCGGTGTTTTTTCCGCCGAGACTCCGTGGAGACAAACAAGGGATGCAAATTCGTGTTGACACCGCGATCCATCTTGTTCGCCTCTCCAGAGACCAGTTCGAACAAATGGAACCCTGATTGAGATTCTCGGAGGTTTATTTACTTACCTGAGGTAAGATAGATACTGCAATCTTTTTCTATTCATTTACTGCTATGTGGAAGTATAAATAAGCGTTGACGGCTTACTGTTTATGACTAAGGCATGATTTTTAGGGGATTCCGCTTTGTTGGTGGGGAAAGGGGAATATTAGTCACTAGCTTTTAGCCGAAACTTCGTCCGTGTGGAGACAGGTTTTTTAAAATCCTCTTTTTTCCGGGATAAATAGTAGCCCATGTTACTCTCCAGTTTCTTATACCCATGCATAGAAATCACTAGATACGTTGGTCCGTTGCTGCGCAAATGAATGACGAACTAACAAAAAAACATACCATTTATAAAAATCGCAAGAATGAACAGCATGGCAGCGTGGACAAAATTGAAAATGCATAATATTTTTCAACTCTTTGCTTGTAAGTATGGAATGCACTGTACAAACCACTACACTAGTTTGATAAAAGTGATAATTTAGCAAACGTGTGAGTTCATTGAGTTGTATACAGCAGCAGTTTAGTTTCGCTTAATCTTGGAAACAAACGGTGGCGTGTTGTAAAATAAGAGCAGTGTTGGACAGGTCACGGGGCGACAGTGACGGCTGAGCAAACTGTGACCTTCTTGAATGAGGGACGGCCTGCACTCTGCTGCATACCTTTACGAAGACTTTGATATCTACTGAATATTATGCAGTTATTAAACAACACAGAACATACATGAGCAATTATAAAACAAACAACACAGAACACAAAAGCAGTTTTTAAACAACACAGAATATATAAGCAGTTATTAAACAACACAGAACATCAAAGCAGTTAATAAACAACCTATGACGCGGAGTTATTTTGTGTTGCAAAATATGATTAGTTTTCAAATGTGTGATTTTGAGAACATCGATACCGATAACATGTTTGACTGCAGATGACAAATTCCTGAGTTTAAATCCTGAGTCGGGCCAAAATTATCTATACTTATTTAATCTAAGATACTTATATTGTTTTTCTGTCACGATATTCTCAGTGCAAGCCCGGTGTTAGTAATTTATGAAACCTGGTTCCTAGGTAGTAGCAAAAATCACGTCGACAAACCATCCAACAAACACGCTTCGCATTTATAAAGAGGGATTGTAATTCTGAAAGTCTAAAATATCTTGAAAATTAAAAAAAACTTAGTAGGTACATAATTATTCAAAATATACAGTAAAGTTATTGCAGATCTTGTGTACATATACGTACGTAAAATTCAGCCTCTGTCATAGAGTTCTCTTTGGAGTTAGCAGAGTACAAATAGATCATCCGCCGGATCGCCGGCCGCCGCGCTACTGTCCAATAAATATATTGTTTCGCGCAGAGCCAGCGGAGATAAAGCTAGCTCGCGCCTCGCTCTGCCTCGGTGCCTTCGCGGTGCTCTCATTGCTAGCGGTGTCTTCCAACACTGCGGAAATTGTAACTCATATAAATATATAAAAGGAAAAGGTGAATGACTGACTGACTGATTGATCTATCGACACACAGCTCAAACCACTGGGCGGATCGGGCTATTTGTATAACAATTAGGACGTAGGCATCTGCTAAGAAATTTCAACCTGTAGGGGCGTCAAATACCTTTGGGTTTAAAAAATCCAACTTAACGTGAGCGAAGGTGCGGGCAAAAGCTAGTTAAATATATGGACCTAATCACGAAACGGAACTGGAAATGGGAGGTTCACATAGTTCAAAGAGATGATGGTCGTTGGGGTCCCAAGGTGGTGGAGTGGCGACCCTCCATCGAAAAGCCGCAGCCCGCAGTGTTGGCAGGAAGTGCAAAAATCTGCCTCTATCTATTTTCTTTTCGGAAAATGATTAGAGAAAGAGATCTCCTGCTGACGTTATCTAATGTTGCGCTGCGTGCTAATGCCCGGATAAATGGGTCGGTATCTATTAAAATATTATTTTGCGCTGGCAGATTTTGCCAGCAATGAGGTCATTGGAACCGTTTCCTGGAGTCATAATTTTGGGAACAAAAGTATTACTAAATTAAATTTTTTATGATTTTTTTTACCAATCCATGTATTCGTTTAGAGCCCTGAAAAATGATTTTATATCTAGAAATAGTGGTCAACGACTAAACTCCCTATCGGCTATCAGTATCTCTACTTACTGCATAACCAACTGGAACCGATCGTTATATCATAATTACTGACAACTGTTACCTACGTAAGACAGTATCAAAAGTAACTTGAAAAAAAAAAAAAGACGTGTGGCACTCGGGGACTGCCGCGGTAAAGCTATTGCATAGCATTTTTTATCAACATCATCTAGCGGTGAGAGGAGTCCCGTGTCAGGTTATTTTCGTTACGGAATTTCTGGATTCGGTCTCCACGCTCAAGGCCCGCGATAGAAGCTATGCAATAGCTTAAAAAAACTGGATCTCGCTGCAAGTAAGACCCCACCTTACAAGCGGCGTGGAACACTGTCAGCCAAACGCGGCGAGCTTGGCGTTTGCACATTATGACTATGTAGACGCTGACCCGTTAGAACATGCTCCTTGGACAAAATGTCCAAAAATTTATATTTTACCTTTGTATATTAATCTATCATAAATCTATGCTCGTTAGTTTATAAATCGTTTCTAAGTAACCACCTAAGTACCTAACGTTTTTGTACCTACCCAAAGAACCATTTGTCAGATCTCCTGCAATCTAAATCTAATTTCTACGTAACCAATAAATTGTGCGCCGTTACAAAACAAAGCCTTTTTCGGAAGTCCTTGAAAAGTAGATTGTACAAAAGTATTTGCAGGGGAATAAAAAGGCAAGGTAACCGCCACGATTTAGCGAATCCCCTGGGCGAGGTGCGCCTGCCAGTTGCCACACCGAATTGTCACCCTGCACGTAAATCCCCAATTCACGAGGTAAGCATATGTGAAAATAAATTGTGTTTCCGGAGTGCTCCTTAGTGCACTACTTACCTACTGCAACTATCTATACGTGATTTTAGACTTGATTCGTGGTTTAATGACATAATTGTTATAAAATAACTAGCTTTAACCCGCGGCTTCGCTCACGTTAGGTTCGATTTTTTAACCCCCTATTTAACCCTCTTGGGGTTGAAATTTTCCAAAATTCTTTCTTAGCGGATGTCTACGTCCTAACAGCTACCTGTATGCCAAATTTTAGCTCGATCGGTCCAGTGGTTAGAGCTGTGCCTTGATAGATCAGTCAGTCAGTCAGTCAGTCAGTCAGTCAGTCAGTCAGTCAGTCACCTTTGCCTTTTATATATTTAGATACGAGTAGGTACGTACCAAAAGGTACTTATTTTAGTTGGGATTGTCGATATTCCGATCCAATTGCATGGATCGTGGTCACGACGAGACTAGGTACCTACGCTTCTGCTACGCCTATCTGTCAATAATATCCCTAAGTAGTACGAATGGAAAAAAAATCATTTCTATCCTTAAAAAATTTTCAATAAAAGTAGAATAGGTAGGTACTTACTATTTATCTTATTTCTAAATGGGATAGCTATCTACCTGTAATATTATTGTTCTCCTAGCCCCCAAGACATGGAGTAGGTAGGTAATAAAATTTTAGCATCAAATAGGTATGATATTGCAACAAGTAAATCATATTTAGAATACGATTGTGCAATATAGGATGCCATACCTAAACGATCGTCTATAGATATACCTATAGCTAATACATTACTACCTACCTACTTATATTCAATAGAAATTAGAAAGGTATTGTGATTTGTGCCACACGGCGCACCTCTCTAGGGACCTGTAGTACCTACCTAATGTCGCTGTTCAGAGGTTCTGGTAGGTAGGTACGTAGGTTCCTTTAAATTCAAATTCAAAATTATTTCTTTCATGTAGGCCAACTTGTAGCTCTTATGACACGTCATGAATCTATCACCGGTAGTAGATACTTTTGACTCGCCAAGCGAATCGCCACTGATTCATAATAATCCAAAATACCCTAATTTTGCTTCCACAATAATAGCGAAATCAATGTCCATCCAACCAAGGGAAAAGCCCGGACATTACAACAGGGATGCACGATGATATCGCGGAAGGCTAACAAAAAAAAACACTACCAGAATGCTTATTACGCTACTTAGCAAGACCCTCGGTCGAGCACAGCTTGCACTCTATGCACTTACTTTTCTACAACAATTTTCACACCTATAACATATAAAATAGAGTTCTTTATCGATTGACATGGCCCCGGACCGCCTCTAAGGGGCGTCGCTCCCCTCTCCGGGTATCGAGTGCGTTCACACAACTTGCTTACTTTAAAATTTTAATCACAAATCGGTCGTTGATTTATACAAAAAGTGGAATGGAAGTGTCCAGTGACAAGATAAAAGCCCTTCTGAGGACTTGCCTCTTATTAAATAGTAAATAAGGTTATGCATGGCATCTTTCCGTATTGATAGGGGAAAATTACAGGGTCTACAGTCTACACGCTCTACGAAGTCTACATTGTGAATTCAATTATAAACATAAACCATCTCTGTAATTATAATAGGTTTGTCCGTCAATCTGTTATAACGCCAATTATAGACGGCAAGAAAACATCGTGAGGTGTTTTCATCGTGACGTCATGGTTCAGCAGAATCTGCATTCCGAACCAGCACTGGTAGCACGGGCGGGAGAAATTTTATCCCCGGGTAAAGGATACAATGTTTATCTCCTCGCTTAGTTTTATCCACCCGTCGAGCATGGGCACAGCGGTGGAAGAATATTGACAGTGGATAAAATGGGAGAAAATTTATCCCCGCAATTATTGCCATTATAAGAAAATCATGGAAGTAGGAGGTTGGTACAAATATCACAATACTTCAAAATTTATGTCAATTCGATCTCAAAAAGTCATTATTTTTATCTGTATCTACCTACTCGTGATTTTGACAGTTAATAGGTGATTCGTAGGTGGTTTTTGTCTGTGGGTTTTGTTTTCGTTTGACCCTTTCAAAAGTCAAAAAAGGATAAGTTTATCTCTTTCATTTGGTCCCATGCTCTAGCCGGGGGAAGTTGCTCCACTTGTAGTGTCAAATAGGGATATAGGTACCTCTCCTTTCCCCTGTCGCCATGCTTTAGCATAGGGAAAAGGCAATTTTATCCCCTGTCAGTGGATAAAATCGGGGGATAAAATGTTTATCTCCTGCCCATGCTACCAGCTACTGGTGTGCTAGAGTCTCGACTTGTCATAAGAGAAATATATAATTTTATATAATAAACAGGAATAATTATTATCAAAATCGTTAATTCCAAATCCTGTAATGAAATATTATCTACGTGAAAACTGAAATTTATGCGGTATTGTAGCGTAGCGTCATCTAGCGCCATTGGTGAGAAAATTCATCGCCTGATTGATAAAATCGACGTCAGACGACATAATATTTTAGGGAATATTTAGGATAACTTTCAGGCATGCAGGTGTCCTCACAATGAAAAAACTGCCTAAAATTCCTACAGGCCTACCTAATTTTATAATTTTTGAAAAGGAATCAACCCAATAAATAATTAACGCGATCCGCGCAATTGGCGTCGTCGAGGGCGAACATTTGAACGGCGTTACCTACCTTCATAACTTCCGATAACAGTTTACTGCGAAACGATACGGTTAGTTTGCGCCCTCACATACTAAATTATTATAAACATACTCAACGCGGCCTGTTGTCCAATTTTACGCAATTTTCATTTACTGCTATAAATACCTACGTGGGTTTAACAATAATTGTCGTAACTCGTAACTTTTTCCTTTGATCTGAACTCTGAAGTTGAAAGCTTGAAATATGTATTTGACTTTTCTAATAGGTAGAGTTGCATGAGATTTAAGTAGGGAAAACTTTCACAGTCGCATAGGTAGGTGATATTCTATACAAATAACCTCTGAATTAGAAAATCTAAATATAGCATTACCTACTTAGTATCAAAGTCCTAGTTGATTTTTCTCTTCATAATCCAATTTATGCGATTTTCATTAAGTTCTGGAGTAAGGTTTTTCAAATTTAAAGATTTTGTTTTGGGTTTCAATTTGGGTTTTTAAAAATCTAGCGAAAACTCCTTGTTTCTTCAGCAGTGTTCAGGTCCCCGCAACTAAGTAGGTAGGTATCCGTGCAAAAAAAGACAAACCTATATAATATGTGCATTCGCATTTCTACATAATACTTATTAGTAGAGATATTGCCGATGTACATACCGGCCTATTATAGGAGTAGGGGAGCGAGGGGCTATTTGTAACAGGGGCAAGGCGTAACTTTAAGTTCTTAAACTTTATTAACTTATTTTTTTCACTCAGTTTAATCTTTATGTGGAGCCACATCATATCATCATATCCAATGTCCTGCAAGAAGATGCAGTGAGTTTAACTGTGTACGTGCTTTGTTTTTGCTAGGTAACGTAAAATTATACTCTCGTAAATTTTTGGTTCTCATTACTATTATACAATAATTTATTGTAACTTTCTATGTTTTATTTAGGTAGATACATTAAAATTTATGTAACTTTGAAGTCGCGTCTCAGTTATTAGATACGATTAATAAGTTCATAAATTAGTCTAATCTTCATAAATTTAAAAAATATAATCAACCATAGTGTTACCCCATAGGGTTAGTTGTAACAAAATCTTGGGGGTTGATTGTAAGTTTGTAACATATTAAACGTGCCTCTGAATTTTATCAATTACAATAATATGTCATTTTAGTTATTGGATTTCTTCTGGAATGAGAGATATAAGACAAAGTCAGAGCATAGGCAGAAGGTTGTACGATTTAGGTCTTGATGAATAGCACTAAAGAAGCTGGACAAATGGAATATTATGAAAAGAAAATTAAGAAAAAGCAGCAAAATATGATAAAGATAGAGAAAAAGTAAAAAAGAAGGGGAAGTAGATAACAGATATAAACACTTAAAATCTTAACTTTTTGAAGTATAGAGTTTATTTACAATGCTGAAAAACAAAAAATAAATGCTCAAATGTGTCATATTTATGTCTTTGCTAACTAACCTCAAGCACGGGGTAAGTAGCAACATCGCGGTTTATTATAAAAATTATTTGTGAATACATTTTGTTGTTTTTTGTTTTACTTCATAGAGTTTAAGTATTGGTGGTATCTATAGATACTTCAACCGATTGGTAGATCTCAAGGATTCGTTTTTCTGAAAATTGTTACAACATGCCCCTTGCTCCCCTAGATACATGTATCTATATTAAAATATATTTTTATATTTTTTTCATACTTAATTACCCTAGTAATTTAACCTAGATAGTATTTCTGTCTTTAGAGCTTTTGATTGGCTTACCTAATTCCGCAATCCCAATGAAATAAAGAAAATATCTTATGATATTATGCTAATTTAATTTAAGAAACAATAAAATTGGTAACTCTTAAGAAAGTAGGTACCTACCTACTGACAAATAAAAAAACTTGCCTAGAGTCGTGCGTGTAGAGATCACGTAAACGCTTGCAAAGCTCCATAAGTTTGGAATTCAAAATTTCCCGCGCGATGTTCACCAAAGCAAAAGGTAAGGTTAATTAGGTACTTGTTTTCTTAAAAACTTGGAGTCATATTTAGTCATAAACTCATAACGTTCGTCAAGAGTTTATTACTGATTACTTAGATAGGTTAGAGCATGGTTAGAGAAAGTTTCTTATAGATATAAACGATAGATGATAGGTTGTCCTAATTGACTTTTGAACTGTTTGGAAACATCGATGTTTCGAAATGTTTAAGTGGGTTTTAATTTTTGTTAACTATTTAGGATTTTGTCTTAATTTACTTATATTTTAATTAAGGAAAGATGTTATGTATAGGTATGTTATTGAAATAAAAATAAAAAATCTGCTTACCTACTTAGTAAAAAAATTAAAATTATGAAACAGGTTTAATTGATAGTAGATACCGACTAAGTACCAACCTATTAGATAGGTACCTATATACTTAGTGAACTAATGAACTTATCAGTTTTGAGAACAGAGCCGTTTTGCACGCTGAATATCTTAAAATTCATTATATAAATAATGTAACATGGTCCTATTAGCTTATTTATGATACACAGACCACTCATAATATTTTTATCAGACAACACATTTGATCTTTAATGGCCTATAATCTCAAAGTGCCTCCATACATTTCGTGTAACATCTAAGAGGCTATTAATTTGATCCTAACACAACTGCAACGCACGAATTAATCGCAAGCAACCCATCGGCGAGCTTTTAAAATGCATAAACAGTGACGTGAATGAGAATAAGTACTTCGATATTGGCTCAGTGTTTAACCAGAGCCTTTTCAGTGCCGCGGTGAGCCATTTAGCGAATTTCAATAGTTATCGCGCGGAGAAAAACTCGGGACAGGGACGGAGTTGCGGCGGAGAAGCCAGTGGGAGCGAGATGCATGTAATAAGAAAGAAGTAATAAAAAAGCGGTTGTGTGCGTGGTCGGAGTGTGGTGGCACGGGGCGGCATCAGGCCCCTCCCTGTGGCGCGTTGCCGCCTCGCCGCCGTCAGTCGGGTTCTCATCGCGCGGAGTCGCACCGGTCCGATCTATCGCCTTGCTTTCGCGTAAAAAGTTTCACCCACCGCGAAACTTCCGATCGCTGTGGAAACACTGAAACTTATTTTAATTATTGTTTCGAATGAGTTGCTCGGAAAAGTTTCAAAGCGGTTATTTTTTTGTTGTGTAGAGTTATTCTTTTTTGGTGATTAGTATTTTACAACTTTGGTTTTTTGGTAAACGTTCTAATATTTGACTGTTGAAAGGCGAGTATAAAATAGTAGAGTGACCACCAAATACATAACTTATTGAGGCCCCCTGATTATGGTCTGCGCCACCGATGGGATGTTCAGTGGGTGAGACGTGGGGCCCCAGTTTCTTGATGCTGCTGCAAGGCGAGGGCCGGGGGCCTGTCATGGAGGAGGAGTGCTCGGCGCGGCCCTGCGCCACAGACTTCTCCATCGCTGCCATCATGGCCAGGGACCGCCAGGAGCGGCGGGCACGGAGGCATAGAGACCCCAGGGAAGACACACTTACACCTTTAGGTTTGTTGCAGTCTCTACCTAATACCTACTGATAAGCTGTAACCTTCGTCTTGTTTGTATGCACTTCACGTAAATAGTACCTAGGTACTAAATTAAACTCCTGATCAAAATCGATTTTCACGCTAGGACTACTCCTATAAAAGCTAAATAAACAAAAATCTCGTTAAGGGCCCGTGGCCCCACCGTTTGGCAACTATTAATATCAATATAAGTATCTACCTATGCAATGAACAATAATATTATCGTATCTACCTATCTAGTACCTACGAGTATCTAATTAGAATTACGACCTGCAGGTAAAGGTCGATTATTATTATTATTTCTATTTACAATTATAACATTGCTACTCCTTTCCTACATTATACCTACTTAAAATGTAATGTAGTGGAAATCCATTGGTTTTTCTTTAGTATCTTCCTATAGAACCAATAAGTAAAAAGTACATTTATTATTTAAAATTACAGTATAATTGAATTAAAAAATACTACATCTCATAAATTATTTATTTATGAGACAAGGATCTTACCTTTCAACTTTTAATAAGCCTAATTTTTTTACCGTAACATACCTACCTACTATCATAACGACGTATCTACGAAAACTGAAAAAAATTAAAATTAACATTGTAGATTAGGTACCGACATGTTTAGATTATATTATGAATGCCACATACACAGGCCACATAATTCAGAATGTATGAATGACCCATCATACCATGAGGAATTTTTAATTCATAATTTTATTTTGGCAACATTTATTTACTTCAAGAAATATTCTGGGAGATTTACAGTTACCCAATTCATCTCTCTATTTGTTTTCCTATAAAGATGAGGATGATTCCTTAATCCAGATAGGATAAAAATCCTATCTGGATGAAGGGTATCTGCCAATCTTTAAAGTAATACCTGTTAGGCGATAAATATTATTGAAGTCAAAAAGTTTTCAGCAATTCATGAAAAGTTTCAGGGGTTTAATAAAGTACCTATTGCTAAAGTAAAGCTTACAAAATTTTGACCATTCGTTACGTAGGTAGGTACCTACCTACATACCTAGTATAGAAACCAAAATATTCTCTAAAATTCTTAATGGGCCTACAATATTACTTAAATGCGTGAACCTAATAATTATGTTTAAATAAATTGTACCTACTATGTCTATTATTTGACCTAGTACACTTGGGTGAATTTGGATTTGTCTGTCTGTGTGTCTGTCTGTCTGTCATAGGTATATCATAATCTAACTCCCGACTTAATGAAAAATATACAATACTAGCTTTTGCCCCCGCGACTTCGTCCGCGTGGAATTAGATTTTGGAGTGGAATTTTCAAAAACTGTGACACACGTACTTCTTTATTTTTAACTGAAAGCTCAAATACCAACTTTGATGGAAACAGCTTGAAAAATGACGGAGTTTCATATAAACTTCCATCCCCTATTTAAACCCCTTAGGGGTGGAATTTCCAACAATCCTTTCTTAGTGTGCGCCTACGTCATAAAAGGAACCAACTGTAAAAATTTCCAGTTTCTAACTTCAGCAGGCTGTGCGTTGATATCTCAGTCAGTCAGTCAGTCAGTCAGTCAGGACTTTGAATTTTATATATTTAGATATATATGATGGCCCAAAGCCAAAAATAACGTGAAAAGTAAAAAAAACTGAATCTGAGGAGGGTGCTCATAGTTTCGTCACATCTACATGCATTTTACTGCTTCGTACATTTTTGAAACTTAGAATTTTTTTTTTTCTATTTTTTGTATTAGGGATATCGAATTCGGATAGGTAGTTAAAAAAAAATGTTAAAAAAATATTAATGGTAGGATAAATGTTTGCAAAATGTAGTCTTTAAAAAAAAATAGAAAAGAAAAACAATTTTTCCTTGCTTTCAAAAAGCTCCCGTGTAAAACCACCACCGATCTTCACCAAATTGAAATGGGACCAAACTGACGATAATTATGTCCTTTCAAAAAAAAATTGAAATCGGTCCAGATTTGACATCAGAGTAGCATCACACATCGCGCATCACCAAAAAAAAAAAAAAAGCGTCGAATTGAGAACCTACAACTTTTTTTTGAAGTCGGGTAAATAATACGTGTTTTTGATGTAAGAACCACACAAATAAGTGTCTCAAAGAGATTGCAATACGACCGCTTTTGTACCCTTCTATATTGGCTCTTTTTTATTACGAGACTAGCTGATTCCCGCGACTTCGTCCGCGAAATTGCATTCAAATTCGTTCAGTAGTTTTCGAGTGATGCGCGTACAGACAGACAGACAGACAAAACATTCAAAACAATTTATTTTGGGCTCAGTATCGATAATAAACAATTAATTAAAATTTTCAAAATATATTTAATGTACAGAAGTCATCCCGTTACAGTTTTATTATAAGCACCTACCTACCTATACATAAGTTTGGGCTTTTCTTTTGTCATTTGTATTTGTCTGTCTTCGTAAGGAAAAAAGACGTATCTGTCATTTTTTTCGAAATTGCGTTAGGCACATATTCGGCATCAGAGCCATCATAACAAAAAGACGCATCTACCAGTATTTTTGTTATGATGCTGAATATGTGTCTAACCCAATTTTGAAAAAATTACAGATACGTCTTTTTTCCTCACGATGCTGAAGCGATGGTGAAATCTCTTCTAATATTGTTCGTTTATTGGTTTTTCCTTCAATCACACATCAGTGTAGCAATGATGAGAGTAGGATTGACGTACAATGGACATGCGCATAGTTAAGGAACTGGACATAACCGAGCATAGGTTTCTTTTTATCCTTGGAAAACAAAGATTTTGAACATTTAACTTCACGCAGATGAAATCGCAGGCAAAAGCAAGTAAATGTCTTAAACACTGTCCTCGTCCTCCTATCATGGGATTAAAATCCACTAATTGATGCCCGCGACTTCATCCGCGTGGATTTAGTTTTTAAATTCCTGCGGAAGCTCGTTGATTTTCCGGGGTAAAAAGTAGCCTATGTCATAACAATCACGTGGATCCGTTGCTGCGTGACTGAAGAACAAACCAATAAACAAAGACACTTTCGCATTTATAATATTAGTAAGGATTTAAAAATCCTTGGTAACAACCCTTGGGCGTAGGTATGTGAGTAAATGGCTAATTAGTAATTTTTCTTTTCAGAAAAGTTCGTGGACGCGACAGCATCCGCTTCAGGGTCTCCATCCCCGCCTCTCCCCGAATACGAGCGGGATTCCCCCGTCGATGTGTCATCTACCTCAGAAGCAGGCTCGGCGAGCGGCGCGCCGAGCGGCTCGCGAGCCGTGTCCCCCCCGCCCCGCAACCCCCAGCTCGCCGAGCGGTGGTCTAGTGAAGAGATGAGGCACATACAGTGCCACCTTGAGACGAAGGAGCTATGGGATAAATTCAACGAGCTAGGCACGGAAATGATTATCACAAAGACTGGAAGGTAAATAAGTAGTTTTTTTTTTAATATGAATAGCGGACAAACGAGCTGGCGGGTCACCTGATGTAAATTGATTACCGCCGCCCATGAACACTTGTAGTACCAGAGGCACCACCAATGCGTTGCCGGCTTTTCAGGAGCTTCTAATTAAGTTTTAATTTTTTCTATGTTTAATGCTGTTTTAACCTTTTGAGATAGAATTTTAAAAAATCCTTCCATAGTAGGTACATCTGAAGGGAAGTCAAGGAAAATAAGTAATATTTCTGTGTCCTCACCAACTAAACATAAAGTTGTTAGAAGTTACGACAATTATAGTACAACGGACGGGACAGTCAACCTTTTTGGTTTTCAGTTCGTGCCTTACCCTTTACGCTATAGAGGCTTTTTTATTTCGAACCAAAGTTCTGCACTATAAGGAAATTACCATTAAAACAAACTCCAATCCCCGTGCAAAAAATTTGCGATGTTTAACGAGATCAAAGAAATATCGAGTTGAGGATGGACAAGAAACACGAGTGATATTCCCCTTTCCCCACCAATTAAGTGTATAGGTGCTAGGAGTTACGACAATAGTAGGTACAACGGCCTAACCCTTGCACTATTGTCGTAACTCACTCGACTTGAACAGTCGACCTTTTTTGTTTGCAGTCCGCACCTTAACTTGCGCTATTGAATTTTTTCTGTTTCGACCCGAAGTTCCTTTCCCATTTTATTACGTTAAAACGCAATTTATCCGTAAAACCTCAGCACTGTGAGTGAACCACCATTAAAACACTCCAAACGATCCCCGTTCATAAAACTGGCGGTGGTAGGTAACGAAAACTGATTGTTTAACGAGATCAAGGCAATATCGAGTAGTCGATAAGGTAGGTGGCACACGGTCGGCCGAGCGAGGCGTGTCGGTTGCGGCTCGCGGCAGAACAATGGGTAATCGCCGTCGCGACACGAACCTCGCCCGCCCGCGCTCTTCATAAATGCTGTATGCAGTCCACAGTCCACTGGAACTTCTACTGTATACACGTAACCCTAGACATTTGAATTCCTTCTCTAAAATATGCGCTAGCCTAAATTTTGCTTGCGTTTACAGATGGGAACGTTTAAAGGACTTCACACACGGCAGCTATAATGTAAAGATGTATATTATAGCACGATACATCTCATTACATCTTTCCATACAAATCGTCAGGAGACCACACACGACAGCTATAATATATATTCTTACATCTTCGTATCTTAAGATCCAGAGCGATACGAAAATATACATTTATATCATACTTGCTCAGTAACTAGGGATTACTATGGTGGAAAGTCTCCTTGTAAGTTGGTGTTTGCAATTCAAGGCAACATTACGTCGCACTATGCTTTAATTGTAATGTTCACTTTACAGTTCAAGCTATGCAAAACTCCTTGGTAAACAATCTCTTTTCTTATAAAATGGTAAGAAAACTTTTTACTGAAAAAAAAAAAACACTGAACATGGCGGCATTTAATTTCCATACATTTCAAACTATGCAAAACTCCTTGGAACTCAGAGCCGTAAAAAAAAATGGAAAACTATTTACGAAAAAAAAAATGGAAATGGCGGCATTTCATTTGATCTGAAAGTTTGTGAAGTTTGTTCGTAAAGCGATTTAAGTTATTTACAACAATGTCAAGCACTTCATCAGATGATGATAAAGGAGAGCCTGATTTTTGTTTGCTTGAAGCAGAACAAATGATGCAAAACCTTTTGCCGGATAAGTCCAAAGTTACCTCGCAAGAATGATATAAAGTAGAATGCTTACCTCGGTTGCAAGTAGCTATTACACCCTCGAACTATATTCAACCTCGCTCGCTGCGCTCGCTTGTGTGACTAAATATCTCGGGTGCCCGCGATCCATTAGCGCCCTATGCGAGCTGCGCTCGCACTGGCGCCAAATTGGATCTTGTTCTGTAATAGCTTACTTACGTCCCTTGTGTAACAATCTACTATTATATTCGATATCATTTCGAGACGTAATACCAATGGAATAAGGGAAAGATATACCTATTACATTACCTGCTCTGTGTGTGATAGGTTAAGATAATGTAAAGCTATACATCCCGGATAGCTGCCGTGTGTGAAGTCCTTTATATGTATTTTCGGAATCCTGCTTAAAGGCACTCTCCAGATCCTCAAAGAACAAACCACCATAATATGATTTTTTCACAATTATAAATATGTATAACCTTACGAAAAATCACGTCATAGCTCTATTGCGGCACGTTGAACAATAAACCAAGAACAATTTACGTTTATAATATTAAGTAAGGATTCAAAATTAATAACTACATAGTAAAATAATTATTGCAACTCTTTCTTGTTTTCTATTTAGAATTTTTGCTTAATATTTTCTACTACCTAGCAGGTAGGTACTAAAAACAGAAAAATATATTTTATTTTTTAATTACAATATTTTGTAAGTACTTACATTTAAAAAAGTACGAGTGTGTGTTATGTAAAACGCTCCTCTAAACTTTTACCTACATAAATATCGCTCGCGTGGATTTATTTTTTTTAAAATCCCGCGGGAACTCTACTTTTCCGGGATAAAAAGTAGCATATGTCACTCTCCCGGTCCCCAACTATACCTACCCATGCAAAAAATCACGTCGATCCGTTGCTTTGTTGCGGCGTCATTGAAAGACAAACCAACAAACAAACACACTTTCGCATTTCTAATATTAGTAAGGATTTTCAGCGCAGGTCGAAACAATAATAAATAATTATTGTTTTATTGCATGTACCTAGTTATCGTTTAGTGGTAGGTACGTTAGACGCCAAATAACAAATGACTTTCAGAAATTCCACACGAGCGAATCCGGGGTGGATCAGCCAGTTTAAATAGTTATTTTATATTTGAAACAAATAAATGATATTATTTAGCCTTATCTTATTTTATCGTTTAGTAATGGCATATCGAATCGTCGATAAGGTAGGTGGCAAATGGTCCGCTAGCGTACCGAGACCGTCTCGCCTTTACAACAGTACAGTACAGTAGTACAATAGTCCATAGATGTTCTATAATATTAGGTAGCAAGGTCGCTATGGTTTCGCTGCTATCAAGCAAAAGCAAAATCATAGCGAAATCAGCGAAATCATAGCGAAATCATAGCGAAACCATAGCGAAACCGTCGCGAAACCACCATTTGTCGATGATCTAAAGGCCACCATTGAAAATTGATCCTAATTTGTTTAGTTTATTTAGCTTTGTTATGATTATGAAACATCATTGTATTGGGTGTTGAACTCTATAAGAAACTAGCTTTTGCCCCTGCGACTTCGTCCGCGTGAAATTAGGTTTCGGGGTGGAATTTTCAAAAACTGTGACATACGTAGGTACTTCTTTATTTTTAACTGAAAGCTCAAATACCAATTTTGATGGAAACAGCTTGAAAAATGACGGAGTTTCATATAAACTTCCATCCCCTATTTAAACCCCTTAGGGGTGGAATTTCCAATAATCCTTTCTTAGTGTGCGCCTACGTCATAAAAGGAACCAACTGTAAAAATTTCAAGTTTCTAACTTCAGTAGTTTAGGCTGTGCGTTGATATCTCAGACCTCAGTCAGTCAGTCAGTCAGTCAGGACTTTGAATTTTATATATATAGATAACTCGAATAAGAAAATAGTCCTTATAGGATCACTTCGATGTCCGTCTGTCTGTCCGTGTGACAAAGGACTCGAGGTCTTTTTTTCTCAAAAACGGCTTGAAGTACTAAATTGATACTGAATACGTCAATAGTCCCTTAATGATGTAAACATTTAAAGTTTCTAGCTCAACTCCATAAAAGTTAGGTACAGCTCTCGAAGCGCATTTTCATATGAAAGTTCCAGTGACGTCACTTGTAATTAATATAATCCTCACAGGGTACTGAACCCTTAGTGCGCGAATATGACTCGCAGTTGGGCGATTTTATTTTATTAAAATACTAGATGATGCCCGCGACTTCGTCCGCGTGGATTTAGTTTTTAAAATACCGCGGGAACTCTTTGATTTTCCGATATAAAAGTAGCCTATGTCACTCTCCTGGTCCTCTACTATACCCATGCAAAAAATCACGTCGATCCGTTGCTTCGTCGCGGCGTGATTGAAGGACAAACCAACAAACAAACACACTTTCGCATTTATAATATTAGTAAGGAAGTAAGGATTACAGTAAAACTTATAAATAACCTAATATTTTATTATACAAGAATCATGCCCACGCGGTTAAGAGAAAGTAAAGAATACTTGGCTGCATTATTTTTAATTAGGTAGGTACTTAAGTAATATAATTTTTCGTTTCTTTCAAAAAATTTTATAATAAGCGAACGGAACAATGAAGTCTGTTTCATGGACTATAAAGCCGTATTAATACCTCGCTTATTTATACCTTATAATGTACTCGAGTTAACGACGTCAGTTTTTTCTTTCATGCGTCATAAAAAAACGACATTCGGAAATATTCAAGTTGCAGTATTTATTCTCAGGCTAAGCAGTGCATAACAATCACAATGCTTGTTTAATGTTGTGTTGATTCGCAATAAATAGTTACGGAAAAATCGTGTTTTTTGATATTGAGAATTTTACAATGAATCTTATAGTTCTTTCAATTCACGAGGGCGCGTGAGCTTTACTTGTGGTTACCTAACTCCCTGGCGCAGTATTCAGCGCTGTGGTCTTATAGTCGGGACTTGGGAGGTTTGTGATTCGATTCCCGGCGGGGGAAATTGGGGAATTAATAATTTGTGAATTGTCTCTGGTCTGGTCTGATGGGAGGCTTTGGCTGTGGCTAGTTACCACCCTACTGTCAAAGACGTACCGCCAAGCGATTTAGCGTTCCGGCACGATGGCGCATAGAAATCGATTAGGGGTATGAGTACACTGCCATACCCCTTCCAAGTTAGTCCGCTACCATTTTAGACTGCATTGTCACCACCAGGTGAGATCGCAGTAGAACTATCTTATCATCGAATGAAAAAAAAAAACTTGGGCGGATGCCTACTGCATGCCTTTCAGCCTGATCCGTCCAGTGGTTTGAGCTATGCCTTTATAAATCAGTCAGTCTGTCACTTGTCTGTGTGGTGGATCGACCTTGATTGGAAAAGGTGACTGACTGACTTATTTATCAACGCACAGCCCAAACCACTGGTCGGATCGAGTTGAAAGACATTCCGATAGCTATTAAGACGCAGGCATCCGCTAAGAAACGGATTTTTGAAAATTCAACCTCTAAGAGGGTAAAAGGGATCTGAAGAAATAGGGGTTTGAAAAATCGAACTTAACGTGAGCGAAACCGCTGGCAAACCTACATAGTCCTATAATAAAGCTTCATTTACGACAGAGGCAGTAACTGCACTATTATTATCTAAACTGTGCTAAATACAAACAGAAAAAGATTAAAACGCTCAAAGGGGCTTTCAAAACTCGTATCGGGAGACAATTTGCCACACGCCGTCACGCGGACTTATCCGAGCCGGCCTCGTCGATTAACATAAATCTCGCCAACTAACCGGCGCAAATGAGCTCGCGCGGGCCCCAACAGCTAACAGTGCACATTCTGTTGAACAAACAACACTTTGCTATTATATTATTGTACCTCGACGACGTTGATCTCCCTGGTGCAGTGGTGAGCGCTGTGGTCTTACAACTGGGAGGTCTCGGGTTCGATTCCCGGCCGGGGCAATTTGGGAATTTATAATTTCTAAATTGTCTCTGGTCTGGTCTGGTGGGAGGCTTTGGTCTTAGCTAATGACCACCCTACTGTCAAAGACGTGCCGCCAAGTGATAGGTATAGCGTTGCGACATGATGGCTTGTAGAAACAGATAAGGGGTATGGGTTGAATGTACACTGCCATATCACTTCCAAGTTAGCACGTTGCCATCATAGACTGCATCGTCACTTACCATCAGATGAAGTCGCAGTCAAAGACTAACTTGATGGCCAAAACCTCCCACCAGACAGACCAGAGACAATTCAATCCGAGAAAACCTGAAACCTGTGTTCCTTACTCCACCTTATTCCACGCAGACTAAGTTGCGGGCAAAAGCCCTACCTACGTAATATTTTAAATGAAGGAACAATAATGAGCTAATCAATATTAAAATTAGTTTTTAAAATCTTACGCAGCGCACATCACGCATAATGATATGTCCTAACATGCGTGATTGTAGGTCATCATTTTTTACAACAGCAGCGTAGGTAGCTCAATGTTTCACAAATTTTCACGCGAGAGTGTGTATCGGGGCAAAAACGACATTCACATGTCACGGCGACGATGCGCGACGAATCGCGAGCGTCGCCCGCCGAAATAAATCAGCATTATCTCGTGAGATAGCCGCGCGGACCCCGGCGTATCGCGCCGAGCCCTGTGTCGCTCGAAAAAATTAATGACTCGGAAAAACGATTCGCTTATGAGGGATCTTTCAATGTAATTGAATTGCCCCACTGAGATCTGCCGAATTGTCGCGAGTGCCGAGTCAGGTGCACCCACTAAATTCTGCTGGATTTTATTGCTTAGGACCAGATAACATTATTTCTCTGTGTCGAAGGTCAAAAAGAAACTGTATTAAACACAGAGTGAGTTAATGAAGCTAAATCTAGGGTATATTAAATTAGTTATTCTAAAAGAAGTAGATACTACTCGTTTTATAGTAGTTGTGGTAGTTGTGGATTACTAAATGGATCCCTTTCAGATTGTTATTAACTCAAAAGCGAGCTGTGTTCGAAAGTTAGAAATATCTATAAAAGAAGAGAGTGGCAGAAGTACCTATAGGAAAAAAAAATAGAATCCCACATGTTACCACCAAAATGAATGATCAATTTGCATACACATCATATTATAAAGGGCGAGAAAAAATGCGGTGACGCTAAATCCGAGCACATTAGCTGCATCCACCCCTGAGATTATCATAACAAGCGTAATAGAATAATTTATCTCAGCCGCTAGTTGCCATGCTAATCTTACGCAGATCTAACACGATAAGCTGCTATTAAGCGGTTCTTTTGTTTGATATAAACTCTTAATTCAACGTGGCACCATTTTTCATTCAGTCTGCAAATATTGTGATGGTTTAGGGCTGCGAATAAATAATAAGTTTTAGGATATGTATATTTTTTAAATTATTATTATTTATTAGTTTGAGATATGGTTCGTATTATGACACTCCGTTTATAAATTAAGAAGAAGAAAGAAAGAAAAAGCATTTATTTGAGACACACAGCACAGTTAAAACAGAAAAAGATACAAAACAAAAAATAAATAAATATGTGTGGTCCCAAAATGGATTCCACTCAGCATATGCTATCCCTTTTTATTACTGCTTGATACTACTCGTGATATTTATCCGGGTAGATTAGAACTTTCGCTTGTCCTTTAATCAATATTTTACAAAAATTTAAATCAATTCGTTGCTTTGTTACTGCGTGACTGAAGAAGAAACTAATAAACACACTTTCGCATTTTGTATATTTTCAAAAGAACTTAATATTTTGATCTAAGTACGTCAAGTTCTATAAGTAGTCATAAGTAGTCAAATGGAAGGTAGTACTTACAGGAATAGATTATGAAAGTATCATCGTATATTTATTTAAAGAGAGAAAACCGTGATTTCCACACTAGGGTTCCCTGTATCTTGATCGATAGGTAGGTACCTACTACCTGAAGTTTTTTTTAAGAAAATCCTTATTTTTTTTGTTACACCTTTTGCTTAACGCCTGAAAAATCTAAACTATACCTATTCAAAATGAAGGTGAAAATGAAAAATGGTCTGTCAGTAATGATACTACGAACAGTATCTATTTATAATCGCCAATAATTAATTAAAATCTTCCTTCAAAAGCGATAATCACTACATAATCCTCAATTATTAACCCTGATCAAATCAGTAGCGAACGCCATTAGAGCCAGATGAAAATAAAATTTAATTTATAACGCTCGTAAATCTCATAATTCCACTATTACTCATATTTGCTCCTTTGATATCGCTTTGATATTGGCGATTGGCGATTGTAAAGTTGTCTTAATTGATTTAAATTAACATGTTTTGATATAAGAGTCTATCGCAGCAACCGAGCGTGGCTAAGATGTTTGCCGCCGCAATGTTTGCCAACGCTACTAGTATAAGAGTCCACAAGATATTAACTATTAGGGCTTATTTCACCACCTTCAAGTTAAATTTAACGGCGAAGAGTTTTTAGGGTTCCGTACCCAAAGCAGCAGTTTTTCTCCGAAACAGCTGGAGCTACTAAGTTGAATTTTTTTGCTACTTAGTTGAAAATTTCAAGTTTCTAGTTCAAGTCAATGAAACATTATGGCTTTTTAAAACGGGTTTTCCTACAAAAGTTTCAGTCGCCACAAAACTGGTCATCTAGTAGATAATTAATGTAATCCTCATAACCTACGGGAAAGTACCCGAGTGTGACTCGTAGTTGGCCGGTATTTTTTAAATATTTTTTATAAAGAGATGTATCTTATCGTAGGTTTCAACTTTACCCATGTAAAAAATCACGTCGATCCGTCCTGCGTTGCAGAGTATACAAATTAAAAATAAACTTGACAGTTATCACATATAGATCTTGCAATTTACGAGGGCGTGTGAGCTTTACTTGTGGTTAGGTCGTGTACACGCACATTGCGTAATTGTGCGTGCCTGTCAAGAGTACTCAAGAGCCTAGGTGGGAGCGGTCAGGCGCGAGCAAGCTTTCGCTCCAATTTATATAGATACGACACACACACAACCATGAGCCACGCGCCCTCGTGAAATGAAAGAACTATACGAGTAGGTCCCAATCGCAAGTCAGTCAGCGAAACAATATGAAATTAATTATTCGAAATGTGTTGGTCTTCTCCCGGACTACACATAATCACAGTCTTGGCAGACAACAGCTCCTTTGATTTACTTCTCACCACCGTTCGCTTTCATATAAATATTTCCCACCCGTATGATAAATAACTTGTACAATGTTCTCCTTCGCATAAAAGATTTTGTATTCTTTGAGACAAAACTGTATTGTGTTCTAATTCTCTGTTTGAATTGCTTTGATGTCGCGATGATTTCGGCCGCTCTGTAAGATTCTTCTATACTCCCACGCAAATGCGGAATTTCAGCCGGAAATAATGATGCTTTATTGCGACATTTTAATGATTTCATAGGGCATGTATAGGGCCTACGCAAAGTATCTAAATTGTGTTAAATTAAATATTTTTTTAGTAAGTATACAACTGGACGATGCCCGCGATTTCGTCCGCGTGGATTAAGGTTTTTTAATTTTGCGGGATAAAAAGTAGCCTAAGTGTTAATCCTGGGTATGAGCTATCGCCATTCCAAACAGCTAAATAGATTCATTCGTTGTGGCGTGAAGGAGTTACACACACACACACACACATAAAAACTTCCGCCTTTATACTATAAGTGTGATAACATGGGTAATCTATACTATTATAATAAAGAGAGAGCGCGAATTTTGTGAGTTTGTATGTATGTCCGGAGCAAACTTTGGAACCACCGCACCTATTTCAAAAATTCTTTCACCATTTCAAAGGTACATTATTCCAAATGGTTATAGGCTATATTTTATGTATATAAATGTATTATGGCTTTATATTATGTTCAACTTTGTTAAAGAAGTCGGGATTTTTTTTGACTCTTAATCGTTTTCAAGGGGTGCGCTGGGTCATATACTGTTATTGGATGAAAATGATGTATGGGTGAATTGTTCCTCTTAAAGAGTTCTAAAAAAAAGTCCGCGATAGCATATGTCTATCTTCTAATTATAACTTACAGTAACCATTTCTATCTTTAAAATTTTGATTAAAAATATTGAATTATTTTCGAAGTTTCTTTAACCGATGTGATGTCAATCTATATCTAAATAAATATTTTTATCATCGTAAGTATTTAATTTAGAACATATTTGCCCTTTACACTATACAATTTAAATAAATATCTTATGAGTTATCGGAAAATTAATATTTCCACGCGATAAAATAATAAAATGGTGCCGGCCGGCGCGGTAGGGCACGGTGGCGGGTTTCGGCGCGGGAGATTCCTGCGGTTCGGTGATCTTATTCGTCTCCTATAAGAAGCTCTGAAGAAGCTCTGTGCGATCAATCCCGTAAAAACAAACATTTAGATTTTCAATCCGGACGAAGTCGGCGCGGGCTTCTAGTCCGTAATAAAGAAGTTTCATGGTGTTGATATTGATCAGAATTTAAAGTTACGTACGTATGACGTCACGCGCCCATTTTTCCGTCCACTGTGCGACGCATTTAGGCCTATAAACTTTTTACCTAAAGAGATAATTTAATATTTCTTTCATTGCTGTGTATGATTTTGCCATTTTTGCTTATAAAAGTTGCTGCCTATCAACCTGTGTACTATTAGGTACTTAGTAGGTAGGTCTGGCATTCACGGGCTCTTACACCATAACAGAATACTTAGGTATATAAGAATATTTTTGAAACATGTCGCTTAAAGTTCTTGCAGCAAAATATTGAAAGTAGAACTAGCTCAAAACGGGCAAGAAAAGATATAAACCATGGGTATAAACATTTAAACCAATCTCACGATAAAATAATGAAAGAGACGACGTGATATGCCAAAAGAATTTAAACTATATCATCCGGATCATAGAAATTACTTTGATGTCTTTTTTATTTCGCCTCGGCGACTTTAAGATGTTTGTTTAAAAAATGTCGCAGCGAGTAGTATCTGCTATGATCTGGACCATTATCGTGATATATTGGGTCTGTGTTAATGACTGAGTGGCGTCTTGCCATTGTTTGGAGCTACATACGTCATAATACAGCAGACCCCCAATATTTAAGAAAAGTAAAATAAAAGGCCGGCTTGCACCAAAATGCTTACTTAATCTTGTTTAGTTCAATGTTTAAGAATACACTCAGGCTTTTTGATAACTTTATCTGTCTGTTTTTACACCTTAATCTTCAAAATTACTAGACGATTTTTATGGGATTTTCAATGGTAACCTAAGTGTACTTAATTTAGAGTTCTGTTCTAGAGTCTGCTCAGCGTAGTATCCAAGCATACGTCGTGCATTGTGGGCATCAGCCGGTCTTTTAATAAATAAAATAATAAATTACATAAACGTAAAATTAAATTATTCCTTAAATCACAACTAAATTATCTTATAACTCATCGATGTCACCGCATCGCGGTATAGTACCCACAATGCTGGCAGCATTACCCTTTTAGATGGCCAAACTAATTCTTTGCCAAGGTAACTGCCAGCTCATGTAGCCCTGGTAGTTTCGATGACTTTTTTTGCACAATTGCACAAATCGGAAGAATTGCAAACATACCAAGACGTACTAGATAAAATTTAATAGATAATCTAATTCAGTCAATACTTTATAAGGGCAACAAGGCGAATCCACCGTAGATTATAGATATTCGCAGGTCGCTTGGGTGCACCGCGCTTACACGTACACGGCCCACCGTCCGCCATTTGTCGCACTCCACGATAATAATTGTTGATATACGATCGCGATCCAACA
This sequence comes from Hipparchia sbordonii, assembly GCA_038048805.1. Taxonomy (NCBI): domain Eukaryota; kingdom Metazoa; phylum Arthropoda; class Insecta; order Lepidoptera; family Nymphalidae; genus Hipparchia; species Hipparchia sbordonii. Next base: position 5,896,502 of record CM076097.1, on the reverse strand, counting down.
CAGTAATTGTCAACGCTTTATCTTCTAATTGGCTCGCATTTGCCAATGCCAGCCTGCACTCCTCTGTTCGCGATAGTTCACATACAAAAAATGGGTTATCGATTATGTTTACAATCGTGTTACCGGAAAAAGGCAATCGCCATGTTGTCCTGGTATTAAAAAGACTGAATGGAGTGAATATAATTCAAAATTTTTTATTTCATGTAGGCCAAAGGTTTTTTTTCTTATCACAAGTCGAGAATCTACTACCGGTTAGGAAAGCTGATTCTGCTGAGAAGAGCCGGCAAAAAAACTCAGAAATTGCTCTTTTTAACAAGAATGTTACAATATGTAGCTTAAATCTATCTTGTGGTCACTGGACACCTGAAACAAAGCCAATCTGCTTCCAAGCAACTTTGACAGCCTCTACTTATTATTCTCAATAGTTCTCATTTTAGTGGCCATTTCACCAACGCCTAGGAAGTAACGTTTAACTGAGGAATAAATTGGACGTCATTGAAAATCGGGTAAAACATCTTTATTCCTTAGTTAAACTTTAGGTATTCAGTAATGGTAATAATGGCACTAAGGCTATGTATAGAAGTTCAATTGCTAGTTAAGATTAGTGTACCTACAGCAGAATTAGTACCAATGTCGATGTAGTTTAAGTTTAATGTATAAGGCATTATTGCACACGTCTATTGAAGAAGTGTTTATTGAACGAAATAATTGATCGAATTCATAAAACGGAACTCCACGACGCGTTCCATAAAAGCTGCGAAGAAGAAAACCAATTCGCAACGCCAATCTTGAGAACAGTAAAAAGCGAGATTCACAAGTGGAAGTTGAAACGGCGTTTAAGAGCGAACCGACGCGAGGGCGGCGCCCACCGGGGGCGAGAAACAATTTGGAGTTTTATCGACGAGGTAGCGGGTCACCGTGTTACTATACTGATTTATGCCCACATTAACTGCGATCCGGCCAGCGCGCGAAATGCATACGCATTTAGTTCACCCTGCGAATTCAACTCTGCCAAAGAATCTCCAGGTTCAACTCTATGAACTTTGACCCATGCGATTTGTGATTTAGTGTGGCCATTTAGGTCCCCAAATAATAACGATCCGGCTTACGCGCAAAATGCAAACCTACACAAGTCGATCGTCCTGCTAATTCAACTCTGCTCGTATCAATTGATCCTCAGGTTCAACTCTTTTAATTTGAAGATCATGCGATCTTAGAAATACCTTTACGACCAAACTGTGGGCATTTAGGTTCCCTATTTATGTCAAAATTAACTGCGATCCAGGTAGTGTGCGAAATTCACACACAGGTCGATCACCCTGTGAATTTAACGGACTCTACCAGTGGATTTTGAGGTTCAACTCTTTGATTTTGAAGACCATGCGATTTTTAATGTAGAAAACACTAACGGCCAAAGATTCCCTAAAGTCAAGTGTAGGTAGGTGTAGGTCCCGATTAACTGCAATCCAGCTATTGCCGGGAAATTCACGCACAGGTCGATCACCTTGCGAATTTAACTCTACCACAGGATGTCCAAGTTCAACTCCTTGAACTTGTCCACAAGTTCAAGGAGTTGAACTTCACATTTGACATGGTCCACCATGGGATTTGTGACGTACAAAAACACTAACGACCGAAGCGTCCCTAAAGTGTGGACATTTTTTTTTTCTGGCTTATGCGTGAAATGCATATCCTGCCAATTCAACTTTACTTGTACCAACAGATCTCCAGGTTCAACTCTTTGAGCTTGAAGATCATGACGATTTGAGACAAAGAAATATACTTACGTCCAAAGTGTGGACATTTAGGTTCCCGATTTATACCCGCATTAACTGCGATCCGGCTAGTGCGCGAAATCACACACAGGTTGATCACTCTGCGAATGCAACTCTACTATCGGAAGTAGAAAAGCACTATAGTGTGGACATTAGATCTACATACCAACACGTACTAAATCGTTGAATATGCTAAAGTAAATTTTCTATAGGTATTTATCCATTTAAATGACAAAAGTTTTAAAAGTAGAATTTAGTAGATAAATGTCGTAACTATGAACGTGCTGAGAGCTTAATTTCGCACCACTGCACTAGGGAAGTCGTCAAAGCTTTAGCCAGTCCTCGAAGTGTCCGCATCCGCTCACAATTCTAACTCGTATTAAAGGCTTAGCGGAATATCCGACATTCAGTTCCAAAGATACGGGCTCCCAACTTCGACACCAACCGTCTCCGGATATTTTAATGTCATCCAAATCCAAAAGCTAATTTCACTAAAACCTTAAATGAATCGAGTTGGCCGGGGCTCGCACATTATTTAACTTGTTCCAAGTTTAAATTGAAAACGCCACCGAACTCTTTACGTAGTCCAGGCAAATTTTGAACTTTGCCGCTGAATTGGAAATTTCTTTATAAATATCTTATTAAGCTTAAATTCAGTTGGTGTCACGCTGCCGACACTAATTTTATTCGTGAGAGACGGCGTCGGGACGTTGGGGAGGGGCGGGCGTCAGTGTAAATGTATGCAAACGGGAAACGCGATATTTGACGGAGCTGAAAACGACAAAAGAATTAAGGAGGCCCCCCCCCCCCCGCCCCGAGCGTCGACACCGCCCCGCTCACCGACGCCTCGCCCGCGCTCGCGAATTCACTTTGCTTTGTGTCTTATTAAGAGATTAGCTGTCACTCAGGTCGCGATCGCTTTGACGCTCTTTCATTTGAATAAACAGCCTTGCAATAATAATGAACCGCTCTAAAATTAGGTAGGCTTTATTCTTTGAATCAATTTAGTTCTGTGAATCCAATACAATCATCGATAGAACAATTCAAGACAAAATTAAAATTATAGGCATTAACTTAGGCAGTAAAAACAAGTAACTGATGATTTTGTTTACTTCTGTTACCTACTCTGTAACTACTTACCGAGGAATTCGTAAATCCTTCAAGTTGCTTTGTGATACCTCACAATATACCTAGCTATAATTATTAATTTTAGTTCATCGACATAGTATAGGCAAAACGGGCGAATCGACGCCTACTTGCGGAAAAGATTCCCAGGAAACGAAGACGAAGACGAATAGTATAGGTATCTTATGAATCTCGGCCACTTGCTTCCACTTGGTCTTGTGCCGCTTGTATCCAGATGCTCCTTGAGACTCGTGTGATGTCGTCGGTTCACCTATCTGTCAACACTGCGCTTTCCGGTGAGAGTTCATACCTGAAACTTTTCATTACCCCAGGTGTCGTTATACGGCTTTTAGCTCATTATTAGAAAAGAAAATTACGTATTTACTTTATGTTACAATTACATGAATTTCAGTCTCGTATTGTAGTACAATTTGGTATTTAATTACAGGTAAAGCCTTTATAGTTGAACATAGCTGAGTAGTTAATAACAGTATCAAAATGCGTACAAGTAGATACATTGTTTCAAAAACCGATCCATTTTTAATGAGGGCTCGCAACCCTATCTGTTTTGTAGGTTATGTGAAGTGAACACATGCAGCCTATTCGAACACAGCGTGTAATAGATGTGTGATTCATGTAAATGTACCCTTAGCAAGTGTATTGTGGACTAATCTCGCCCGGCACCCTCTGCCCCCACGCAATATGCCGGGCGGGAGGCAGGCGCCGGAGAAAACGTGTAAACTAATTATGTACATTTTCGTAGCCACTTATTTACATAACCACGGGCTGAACCCCGCTTTCACCGTGAATATTTCATTTGTAATCTTTACTTTGACGGTTTAATATGACAGCTGCCGGTTTGTTTGGAGAAAACTTTTAATTTTCATCGTTTTCTTCCGGTGGCACCTTTTGTGTGCGCGTCGGCGAACACCTCGCTCCTGTAATGATAGGTGATTGTCGTAAGGTTTTTTTTAACAAATAAACGTCTGGTAAACGTTTAAGGAACGGTTTAAGGGATATAATTTGGAATTTTTACTGTGCCGGGTTGTTTGGCTGCGATAAAAGCACTTATTAAAGGACTTTATTATGTACACAGATGACAGAGACATCTTTTACCTTTGTTATGACTTTATAAGATAGAGAATAAAACCCTTAGCACATCTCCGTCGCAAATACATTGCGCTGCAAGCAGAAGCATAAGGAGACTGCCTGTTCTAGTTTAAACATTTGTCTTTGTATCTATCTGTTTTGATCCTCTTCTACGGTTATGACTTATCTACACAGCGATGATTAGCATATCATGCCAAACTATTATTTATTTTGATAGGAAGCCTGAGACAGTAGTGAGTAGTAGTAGCTCTTTTTCCTACGTAAACTGATAGGTTTCATTTTAGGAGGAATGAATTGTCATTGGTACTTGCATATAGTAAGTAGGTAATACTTGAAATCTAAATGCAATAAGTTTTAGATTGATTTGAGTTTTAATTTTAGAAGTAGGTAAGTATATAAGATATTTAATTTTAAGGAGGATTAAATGTTATTAAATGAAATACTTACCTACATATTATAATATTATATCTTCGATTAATTATACTATCAGATTGTAAGTGCAACAATAGGTACACAGTATAATGTACATATTACAGGTTCTGTACGTCATTAAAGTACTAAACTAAACTAACCTAACTGCCTACATTGTAAGGTACTCATCGTTATTTTCGGTAGTTTTAATTTTACCTAAACGTAACTTATAAACGGCTATTCTCTCGCATATAGGTACCTTCTAAGAAATTGTCCATGTCTCGTTCTTGATAAAAAGAACTTTTACGATTTTCATAATATTCATACCGGTCACTGAAAGAGAAAAATTTCCCAAGTTTCCCCGTATCATTTCTTCGTTAGCTGTAAACAGGAAATCAATAACTAAAGACTATTAGGGGTAATGAGTGAGTGGCCGTGCGCTTCGCGGTTATTTATGCCGCGCCTTCGCTGAAACTAATTTATGGAAGTAAGTACGCGGAAAATGTTTATGTACGCGCCAGCAGCCCTCCCGCACTCCGTTGACATCCGGTAGCCTCCCTATATGCGTACCGGGAACACACGGACACACACACCGCGTCATGTGAAATGCTGCCTCAATTATTACCGATCAACATGGTCGAGGACACGCGAGCGATTTATGTAGCAATTTTCGTGTAATGACGCTTCCTATACTGCTGCTTTGAGTGAGATTGCTGGACACAAATGCGATTCAAACATGTACAGTAAATACTATGATATTCTACTAGGGATGAGTTATATACTCGCAAAACAAGCGAAAAAATTGTTCCGAACGACGAAGTGTTTAATAGAGTAGGTACTTTATTGTTAAATGACATGACAAATTACGACAAATATCTGCCATTACGCGCTTCATTTACCGCACGCTTATAACATAGGTATCCACCTCTTTTTATACATATATACTATTTCATAGAGTAAATATTACAAATCCATAGAGTTACAGTCGGCTAGCCTCAGCGTCGTAGAACATCGTCTCTGGAGCTGCTGCCACGCATTATTACTACCTATGTGATTTTTTATCACTTCGTGCAACAAAGACGACGCTCTACCAAGTCGAAAACAGCCAGTGTGTATAATATGCTGTCGTTTACTGTATACAATTGGGTGCACAAACACAGATGCACTCTTTATTCCCTCACTCCTATAGTCCGATGGGACGAGATCCGACAAGACCGGAATGAGATCAGGCGCAGCATTGACGTGCTTTACGTGCTCTCTGAGGAACGGGGTCGATAGACCACCTACTTCCTAACTCCGGGCTGGCACTGGGAATTTCTTGACAGAAAAACCCAATAGGTACATTTTTTGACCCGACCCGGGAATCGAACCCGAGACCTACAAGTACAAACTAACCACTAGAGTCTTATAACTAGACCAAGGTAGTCATTTAGGACACCTTTACCTACTAGTTCATGCCCGCGACTTCGTATGCGTCGATTGAGATTTTTTAATTCCCGCGGGAAATCTCTTATTTCCAGTGATAAAAAGTAGCCTAGATGTTATTCCAGGCTATAATCTATCTCTTTGACAAAATTTCAGCCAGATCAGTTCTGTTGTTGCGGTGTGATTGAGTAACAAACAGCCACCAATCCTATTTAGTTATCCTATTAATACCTATTATAAATGCGAAAGTTTGTATGTTTGTTACTCAATCACGTCGCAACGACTGAACCGATTTGGCTGAAATTGGCATAGAGATAGATTATAGTCTGGAATAGGATATAGGCTACTTTTTATCCCAGAAAATAAGAGAGTTTCCGCGGGAATAAGAAACCTTAAACCACGCGAACGAAGTCGCGGGAATCATCTTGTCCATCCATATATCCAAACTTTCGCGTAATAGGACTACATAGTAACTAGGACAGACACTATTTTTAAGCTGTTGCATAGCTTCTATCGCGGGCCTTGAGCGTGGAGACCGAATCCAGAAATTCCGTAACGAAAATAACCTGACACGGGACTCCTCTCACCGCTAGATGGCGTTGATAAAAAATGCTATGCAATAGCTTTACCGCGGCAGTCCCCGAGTGCCACACGTCTTTTTTTTTCTCTGTGTAGATTGTAGGTAGCGTTTCGACGCCGATTAACCCTTTGATGTTGGAGTTCGGGGAAAGCTGCGCCGCTCGTCACCTCTGTTGCATTAATATCTCGGTACCGCCGCACCCGCTGGCAGATTTAGAAGCTAATATGATGATTATTACGCTTGTTATCTGAGCGACGAACTTGTCCGTTCAGTTTATTTTTCATGTAGCATCTTATTTCGACGATAGATGTGATGTTTTCAGTCATTAGGTGGTAGGAATACCTACTCTTTGTAAAATATCTTTGATATTAAATTGTTTATTAGTTAGTTAATTTTTCTGCTATTGCTTTACATGAAATTTTACTATTGTAATTTAGTGCAACCCTCAATAGCCCAACGGTTAAAGGTGCGGATTGAAAACTGAAAGGTCGTTGGTTCGAACCTCACTCGTTACACTATTGTCGTACCTACCCACTCCTAACACAAGTTCTCCTGTTACATATTTGGAAGGGATAGGAAGATAGGATTAGTCAACTTCAGCTTGGCTAATATTCTTGTATAAAATAAAAATAAATACTTATAAGAAAATTAAAAAAGAAATAAGAAAAAAAGATTAAGTATATAATCATCATCTACAGATAAATAATTCTCTATAGATCTATAGATTAATAAGATTAATTATATAATTGGTTGGCGGATTATAGCAAAATAATTCTAATTTTTTTTTGTTAATCATGAAAATCAGTTCCGCAAAGAAACGCCTGATTCTATTCAAAATAATCATAATCTAGAAAATGATGAGTAGATTCCAAAAATATAAAACACTATTGTTCAATATCCAGTGATTCACAAAAAATATCATTTAATAAAAATGTGAATAATATTCCAAAGGTCATGACTGTGGTATTTAACTTTTTCGTTCGTTTTTTGGTTGGGCAGTCGTGTTTTTTAATTTTTTAATAATAGCTTGTTTTTATTCCTATGGATATTAACTATACTAATGTTTTATGAAGCGAAATGCAATGTCACATGTGCAATGTGCTAAAAATTACCTAAAAAGTACGAGTACATTTGAATTTCGGGTGCTCTACTATGCATTTGATATCATTTATTTACTCTATCGATTAGAGAATCCTACAGAGCCTGCGAGAAAAAGCCAATTTCAGCGTCATAATTTCTACCGAAAATTTTGAGTGTAGTAATCCAACAATGAAGTAGCAAGGTCATGACACAATCAACGGTCCTCCATCGCAGGTTGGAGGAGGTTCCACCCTCGCTGACATGTCGCGTTTAACAGCCCCTACGTGCGCCCCCACCAACCCCCACTCCGCCCCCCCCGCCGACGACATTACCAGCCGCAGACATAGGGCACGTCCGCCAGACGTTGAAGTACCTATCTACCAGCGGGGTACATAGACCGTAGCTTGATAACTAGTGCACTTATACTCGTAGGTACCTAGGATACTTTATCACACTAATCGTCCTTACTTATCACACTGATGCTATTATAAAAGTTTGTATGTGTGTGAGTATGTTTGTTACTCCTTCCCGTAAAAACTACAGAACGGATTTGGCTGAAGTTTGGAACGGAGATAGATTATACCCTGAATTAACATATAGGCTTCATTTTATCCCAGAAAATCAAAGAGTTCCCGCGGAAATCCAAAAAACTTAATCCACGTGGACGAAGTCGCGGGCGTCATCTAGTATGTATAGAGTACCGGTATTTAAAATGCATCGTTTTGATCGTCAATAACGCAGCAACAAAGTTACGGCTTGACGTGAACTTTTGCATAGTTGCGTAAGGAGGAAGAGGGAATAGAGGGTTTTTTTTAAAACAGGGTGTCCCCTTTCATAGAAAGAGATTTTATTTGCTTGTTTTATAGAATTTACATTTTTAACATTTTTAAATTTTTTTTTATATTTCCAACTAGCTGACGCGACTTCGTCCGCGTGGATTTAGTTTTTTAAAATCCCGCGGGAACCCTTTGATTTTCCGGGAAAGTAGCCTGTGTCACTCTCCAGGTTCTCAACTATACTCATGCAAAAAATCACGTCGATCCGTAGCTCTGTTGCAGTTTTATTGAAGGACAAACCAACAAACAAACACACTTTCGCGTTTATAATATTAGTAGGGATAGTAAGGATTTTATTCTAGAACAGAGGGGAACAGAGGTTCCCGTGGGATTCTTAAATACCTATTACCTCCACGCGGATAAAGCCGCGCTAGTGTAGGTCGTGTAGGTATAAAGCTCAATATGATCTTGATTTGTTTAAAGTTACGCCTCACCGTACAAGTGCGAGTTTACGCCGTCGCAACCAAAACGAAAACATCCAAGTATAGACTGCACGCACTGCCCCAGCCCTAAACGACACAGTTTAATAATATACCTATTAATAACCTAACAGGCACCGGTTACGCCTGCAAAGCCGCGGCTAATAGCAATTTTGTATCATTAGATAACAATAAATGACAATGTGTTAACGTAGGCATGCTAAAAACCTTTTTTATTCCACGGAATAGGAATACCGGTTTGAATTTGCAGCGTTGTAATTAAATGCAGTTTCATAAACAAGTTAATTTTTTAACGAAGTATAAAAGGTGTTCAGATAAGCATGGTATCTTCTTGACATTAGCGTGAAGTAATCGACAAAACTTGGCAGGTTTTACAAAATTCAAAAAAAATCTAAATTCAAAATTATTTATTTCATGTAGGCCAACTTGTAGCTCTCATGACACGTCACGACTCTACCACCGGTACGGGTGTGATACCTACTGATTATTACCTATGATACTGGTGCCCAGTTTTCAGTATAAATTCAGTAGCGATTTCATAAAACACGTGAAAACAGTTTTTATTTAGGTAGTTTTTAACAAATTCCCTGGCGCAGTTGTGAGCGCTGTGGTATTAGGTATAACTGGGAGGTCACGGGTTCGATTCCCGGTGGGGGCAATTTGGGAATTTATAATTTCTGTATTGTCTCCGGTCTGGTCTGGCGGGGGGCTTTGGCCGCGGCTAGTTACCACCCTACCATCAAAGACATGACGCCAAGCGATTAAGAGATCCGGCAGGATGGCGCGTGGCAAACAGATTAGGGGTATGGGTTGAATTTACACTACGATATCCCTTCCAAGTTAGCTCTCTTCCGTCTTAGACTGCATCGTCACTTACATCAAGTCAACGACTATCTAGTCATCGAGTAAAAAATAGTTTGCATATAACTCTGTAGCTAGGCATGTAGTGTACTGTAGCTAGTGCAGTATGGAAACTTGCAAGTAAAACGCAAGAATGGCGTGGCGTAAAGGCGACAGTTTTGGCAATATTATCGCCAACTTCCCGATATCGGTGTCGACTTGCGAAACTCCACGCCACGGAACGAAAACACAGGTGCGACTCTTGAACCTATGGAAATTATGTGCCTGAAATTGAAGGCTTTGTTCAAATTAGTTAAGTCGCTGCAATCAATTTCAAGTTGGTTTAGAAGTTATGCTTCTTGCTTTTATAAGAATGTAGATCATCCATTTTTTGGTATCCATGCTTAGGTGTGTACATAAACGTGAATGTAATTATTAATATTTTATTCCATGCAACTTTGTCATTAAGAAAGTCACTAACTTTGTAATAGGCAGCTGAACTGAATTTGCCTGCTAGTGTCTCTATGTGAGCGTCCCACTGAAGCTTGTTATCCAAGGTCCCAGAAAAACTGTGGAGTTCTCAGTTATAAGTCTAAGCACAACGTATACTACCCACCGTTGATCTGGGCTGGGCGCGGACTGAAAATCGAAAAATCTGCAGTTTGATTCTCGCCCACTCTTATCCACAAGCTTTTCACGGAAAATATTAGTCAGCCACAGGCCTTCTTTTAAAAAACATCCTCCCCATAAAACTTCTGTTTAAGAACTAAGAAGACGCGTTTGCGATTTATTAAAAGTTACAAAACTTGTTAAAGCCTCTAGAGCAGCTTGAATAGTTGTAGCGGGGCTTGTTTGCATAAAAAGAATAAGCTCATTCGCCGCCCGAAATAGGTATGCAAAATACGCAGCGCAATGTGACACCATTGGCGCAGTAAACGTACCAAAACGAGCAAAAGGCTGCGGAATTTCGCACAGCGCTGGGCGGAGGATTCCGATCGTCTGCGATTTCGTCGCTTCTGTCACCGTCGCTTTACAAAGCGTTGTTTCAAGATTCCGATTGGCGTCTGCTCATACTTTTTTTTGTAGACAATCCTTTGTTTAAGTACGTATAGGTGGTTCGAGACTTGGTGATTTGAATATTTTATGAGAGCGTCTTTTAGTCGAAAAGCTTTTATTTAAATACTAGCTTTTGCGACTCACGAATTCGTCCGCGTGCGGAGTTCGGTTTTTAAAATCCCGCGGGAACCCTTTATTTTTCCGGGATAAAAGTAACCTATGTCACTATCCAGATCCTCAACTAATCACGTCGATCCGTTGCTCCGTTATTTCGTGACTGAAGGACAAATCAAGAAACCAATCTTGTGCCCCCTGTATCGTGTATCGTCTTTAGTGGGGGAATCACCACTTCAGTACCTTGGAACCCCAAAAGCATCGATTCTTCTCATAAAAACATCTTTAATTTATATTCCCACACAAAGTAACGATGCCATAATTATTACCACAGAGTAACGAAGGTTTACAACATATCCCCTGAGTGCCATGCTGCAATAAGGGTTAGAGCGCACTGTCATTGCCTCACCACGCAATTAAAATTGTATGCTTAAGTAAGTAATATTTGTTTAAAATCACTAATTATGCGCCCTGTAATAAATACTTACATGCAACATCTGTTGCGGTAATGGCTCTGTATTGCATTGTAGAAATGTTTTATTTGCTACGCGCGCCGCTCCGAACTTATAATTTGCTATTCGTGTGAACATGGGTTTCACGTGTAGGGAATGGAATTTTTATTAAACCAATTATTTGTCAACTGGGTTAGCGGTTTACGGGTTAGGCTTTCAGAACATGTATAGATGCCTACTTGTAAAAACGCTTGAGGAAATAGACTTCGACAGACTACCCAACTTAAGAACGTCGCACACCTTGACGACTCAACAACCAACTTGACTCAAGGTAAAGCTTATATCGTTTCACGTACAGATGACACGAAAAACTCGAGTTCCTTACGCGTTGTAGGTACTTATACTTCAGAGTACCTGCCCAAGTTGTTGGACCTAAGTTGCTCACAATATGGCGCTGACTAAATGCCAAATTCTAATGACGTTCGCGTTTTACTTCTGCCAATGTGGAATCTAGCGGACACCTATATATTGATAGTTGTATGTTTACAACAAATCTATTGGTGCAAGAATAATTTTATTAAAATCGGTTCATATGTTTAGTCTCAAACAAATGAAAAAAGAAATATATACATATTCATATATTGTATATACAGCTTTTCTCCACAACTTCGTCAGTTGCGTGGAAGTTTTTAAAAATCCTGCGTTAACCCATTCAAAAAATCACGTCGATCGATCGCTCCATTGCTGCGTGATTGTAAGGCAACGCAAGAAACAAACGCACTTTTAGATTTATATACTCGTACTAGCTTTAACCCGCGGCTTCGCTCACGTTAGGTTCGATTTTTTAACTCCCTATTTAACCCTCTTGGGGTTGAAATTTTCCAAAATCCTTTCTTAGCGGATGTCTACGTCCTAACACCTACCTGTATACCAAATTTCAGCTCGATCGGTCCAGTGGTTAGAGCTGTGCGTTGATAGATCAGTCAGTCAGTCAGTCAGTCAGTCAGTCAGTCAGTCAGTCAGTCAGTCAGTCAGTCAGTCAGTCAGTCACCTTTGCCTTTTATATATTTAGATATTAGTAGGACAAACATCCAATCAATCCTTTGGGTTGCTTAGCCAGGGTAAAAGCTACACTCGCGGCACAGAAACGATAGGTAGTCGAGATTTATTGCAACGTCATATTTCTTACAGCGTTAAAGTTTCAGTGTCGCGTTCCCGTCACGGGCGCCGTGTCGTGATCGATGAGCGTGTCTGACGCGCGACTCGGTCACGACTTGTCGCCTCGCATCCGATGCGTTTGAAACTTTACACCCGCTTCTGTTGCACGCCGTGACGCACTGTCGAATGCATCGTTTAAGTTCATTAGTTAATTTTATTAATGCGATGAACTTTATGTGTGCAGTAATTAAGGGAAGTATCTTGATAGCACACTTCTAAAAATGAAGTTACAAGTTCTAACAAACAATGAATTTGATCGGTTAATAAATTAATATTCAATATTAACTAATCAAACTCAATGTTTGTTATTGTAGACATGCTCTAGTAAGTTAGGTCAGTAAAAATATGTAGTCAAAGCTAGACGAGCTAAAGGCCGATTTTAGCCAAACTTCCCACATTAAGTACAACTTTTTTTTATTATGTAAGCTGAGAGTCTGGCGCATTTTTAAGACTAACTAAGAAATCATAAGGTTACCTGTCTAGATTTTTAATTTAAAGTTAAAAATTTAAGTCATAATTCACGGAACGTAAATTTTTAACTTTAGACCAACATTTTCATAACTTTCATCAAAATTACGAAGCTGATTATTTTACACATAACAGTACAACTCATGAGAATTCAGTTAAAAACGAAAAAACTCGAAAAACTCTTTTGCTTTTTTTTTTTAGAAATTTAAGATTGTCATGTCGAAATTCAAAATCATAAATCCAAAACTATAAATAAAAAATCGCGGAACATACATGGATTTCGGATACCCCACAACACAGTCCCACAACATACCGGACATAAATTTTTTTTGTGACGTCAATTGACCAGCCTGTATATTTATATAGTTCACATAATAAATCTTCGATGTAAATTTTTTGAACTCTGCGACTAGTTACTTGCGTGAATTTACACTTGCCCGTCGGTCTGTCTAACAGAGCCTTATGATGATACCAATTGCATTTTCTGAAGTAATGAAACAATTACTTACTTAAAATTCACAAATAATTTGTAAACCTCTAAAGTTACATAAAAAGTTAAGATAAACTTTATTCGAGACGAGAGAGGCCTATAAAAGCAAATGGAGAGCGAAAGAACATTTTCTTTACATATCTGGTAGGGTACAGTCACGTTCAAAATAACATTTTTTTTAAATTTTAGTTTATAAATTGATGATTTGGAAATATCTTCGCCACTTCTAGACCCCTTTTATCCCGGAGTAGATAATATATCTCAGAAACGGCTGAAGGTTTTGTATAATTTCCGTCTTATTCTGTAGTGTCTACTAGTCAGGCATACTGTGATCTAGATGTACCCTCCTCATACTAACTATAACGTTGTTAACCAACATTTGGCCAAATACGATTTTTAATGTTATCTTACTTAGAAAAAAAATGGTCTATCGATCCTTTTAATCGGTATTCTCTTTACTGCTGTAATTTTTTATACAGCAGCAATATGAAAAACGTTGTTTATATCTATTAGTGTGACGTCATTTATATATAAATTCCCAGTTTTTGGATCGTAGCTCGAAATGTGGTTGTGGTAGTTAACGACACTTTAGCTTTAAGACGGTAGAGATAGATACATAATATACTGTACAGTTGTACACCTGAGTTAACCAGCTGAGATACATAGTTATAATCCCTATATAGTAGGTAGGTAACTTAATGTTTTGGCTTTTGCGTTTCGATGCGATTACAGAGGAGGGCGTAACGGCGCCGACGTGTGAGTGACGAGATGACAAATTACCGCATGTCATCTGCAGTGATCCCGGCTCCAACTATAATAAGAACATTATACCTGTACAGTGGTTGCAGCTCACGTCTATGTATAGTAGGTACAATCGTACAGTACTTATCCGTGTCGTATTCATTGTAGGTAGTAGGTACCTACCTATTAAATTCCATCTCAAGTTGGCCGTCGTCGACCTTTACAAAATGACGTCATACCGTACCGTTGACAAGAAAATAATAATTGTATTTTTAAGCTATTGCATAGCTTCTATCGCGGGCCTTGAGCGTGGAGACCGAATCCAGAAATTCCGTAACGAAAATAACCTGACACGGGACTCCTCTCACCGCTAGATGGCGTTGATAAAAAATGCTATGCAATAGCTTTACTGCGGCAGTCCCCGAGTGCCACACGTCTTTTTTTTTACTGTAACCACAACTATAACGGAATTTCTTTTCCCTGACAATGCTTTTCATGGCAATGACATCTTGAAAGTCTAAAGGCGTAATTTTTAATTTCTTATTTTTTCCGCTTACAAAAGTCATTAATTAAAGTAATTAAGAGTAGTAGCAAAATTTTTCCTTTTTTTACTCATTATAGAAGACGATATAAATAATACATATATTTTATAGTAGGAAGGAGGATTTAACTTGTGTTTATTTTAATCTTTCAAATTTTCACTTTAACTGTGGAGAACTGATGAAGATTTCCAATACTAATGTTTTTTTCACGTAGCTGGAAATGGAATGTGTGAAAGATTGATGTGTATTAGTTGCTTAATGAGCTGACGGGGCGGGGCGGCGGGTGGCGCACGGGGTGAAATATTGTCTTCTTGGGAGGTCCGAGCTCACAACTCTCATTTTTGGTGGAAGGTGTGTCGGAACAAACTTTCCAAATTAGACGTAAATATAATAATCATAACTTGCTTTAGCCTGGATGTACTAGGTACATATTTAAAAATACCGCGGAAAAGCTCTGTTCTTAATATTAACCATCGACGCAACGACGGGGTGTTGTAAGTTTGACTTGACTGTGTGTGTGTATTGTGTGTGTGTGTGTGTGTGTTTGTGTGTAGTAGCTGAACGGATGAACCGATTTTGATTTTTTTTTTTGAAAGATGAATTAGTTTGGAGCTAGCTATGTTTGATGAAAATCGCAATGGTGAGCGCTGTGGTCTAATAACTGGGAGGTTTCGGGTTCGATTCCCGGCGGAGCAGTTTGGGACTTTATAATTTCTAAATTGTCTCTTGTCTGGTCTGGTGGGAGACTCTGGCCGTGGCTAGTTACCACTCTACCGTCAAAGACATGCCGCCAAGCGATTTAGCGTTCCGGCACGATGGCGTGTAGAAACCGATTAGGGATATAATTACACTGCCATACCCCTTCCAAGTAAGCCCGCTACCATCTTAGAATGCACCGTCACTTACCATCAGGTGAGATCGCAGTCAAGGACTATCTTGTCATCGAATAAAAAAAAAGCTATTCGGCTGAAATGGAAATATTATTTTATTTGTAAGCCATGTGGTTTCCCAATCCGGATCTCATCCACTGGGAGGTCCAACTACGAGCTTCAATTTTCGACACTCGCACGATTTTGTCAATCGCACAGATCATATCTCAGACAGAGATCCGAGATAACTACCGAGCCTGTCACGGACCACTTACAAGTTCAGCTTGAGCATTGATTATACTCCGTTGATAACAAATAGCGCTGTACTTGGTGGTGATTTTTTAACACCTTGTTATTGTATTTATTAATACAAAAAACTACTTAGGAAGCTTATTTTTTAATTGGATTTAGGCGCTGTTAAATTTTTACAATTCGATATCTACTCTAATCATGATGTTGTATTTGTGTCAACTTATATTAATTAAACGCTAGCAAAATTGGCAATAATTTAATAACAAAATATTTTTCCCGCTAAGCTCGTAAGCAAGAATCCGGGTCGATGAATGAAAAAAAACCGACCAAGTGTGAATCGCACCCCCACAGGGTTCTATAGCATTGCACAAAATTACCAGCTATAAGTGTAAATTGAAAATTAAAAACATGTGAAATTAAAAAAAAAAATTAATTCGCCATTTTGTGATGGCGGCCATATTGGATTTGAAATTTGTCATAGTAGTATCTACCTCTTTTTTTCGACCGATTTTCATGGTTTTTGATTTGTTGTACCTACCTATTTGTCTCCGTCCCGAATAACTATTAAAAACATTTGATTTAACGAAAAAAAAAATTATGAAAAAATATCATTTTCTCATACATTTTGGTATGAACGGGTTTTTAATGGCAAGGAAAATGATCTTTTACCACAGAAAAACAGTAGACGAAGTCATGCGGACGAAGTCGCGGGCAAAAGCTAGTTGGTAATAAAAACGATTGCAAACTTTAGTTGCTGTCGAAAAACTTATCATGTTTTCACTTATTTTTCATGTCAAATGCATTAAGCATACTCCAACTAACCTGACTAAAAAATCTTCTATCATATATCAACTCACAAAAAAAAAAACGCTAAAACCCTACCTAAAGCCGTCTCCAACCGCCCCTATAACGGCCCCTGTCCTCACATGTAACCTATTTAACCACAACACGTCAGACAAACCACCATCTGAACGTGAGGGTAACTATCAAAAATATCCAAGTAGGCATTTAATCAATTACACTCGTCTAAACCTACGGGTAATATATATTCGATTAGGGCGTGATTGCTATCACCACCCGTCAATCAAATACAACGACCTAGACGCGGGAGCATCCAATAGCCGTATGAGTCTCTGGAAGAGACTCAACTAATAACGTCCAAAGCGCTGTATTTATACTAACGGCGCGGCACCAGACCGGCGCCTACGTTGTCAACAAAGTCAAACTACCTACTACTAATTTTATCAAACCACCTTCAATATCTACATTAATCTTTACTATCTCAATATATCGCTAACACGGCCATCCTACATGGTGACCGCCCCGGGCACACCACGAGTCTCATCAATCATTCTACACTCATCGGAATATTTCATCATGCGACCCCAGAATTAAATCAACATGACCATCCCACCTAAGGGAACTAGCCAAACTTAGGAGACAGATGTGTCATCGTTGAAAGTTGGTGAAAACTGTCCATCATGCGACCCCGGAACTCATTCAACATGACCATCCCACCTAAGGGAACTTGCCAAACTTAGGAGACAGATGTGCCATATTGAAAACCACTTGCACTTAAAGAACATTTAACTCACTTAAGTGTTCGTTCTCAAGCTCGGGCGCTCGCAATCCAATGTGACGTTCTTCATTCAAATTCATTTATTCATTACTTAAACTGTGCAACACAAAATGTCAATGTCCATGATGCAATATTCCTCATCAACCCTTTTCTTTTTTTTTATCACTGCTCGGTCTAACCTGACAAAAATTTAATGTGGGCAATAATAATTGAACTGTGAACGCGGCCATACCACTTCTGATATCAACTCACAAAAAAAAAAACGCTAAAACCCTACCTAAAGCCGTCTCCAACCGCCCCTATAACGGCCCCTGTCCTCACATGTAACCTATTTAACCACAACACGTCAGACAAACCACCATCTGAACGTGAGGGTAACTATCAAAAATATCCAAGTAGGCATTTAATCAATTACACTCGTCTAAACCTACGGGTAATATATATTCGATTAGGGCGTGATTGCTATCACCACCCGTCAATCAAATACAACGACCTAGACGCGGGAGCATCCAATAGCCGTATGAGTCTCTGGAAGAGACTCAACTAATAACGTCCAAAGCGCTGTATTTATACTAACGGCGCGGCACCAGACCGGCGCCTACGTTGTCAACAAAGTCAAACTACCTACTACTAATTTTATCAAACCACCTTCAATATCTACATTAATCTTTACTATCTCAATATATCGCTAACACATACCAACTTATTTGCCAAAACCAAATTAAAATATGCTTATGCCTACATACCTTCTTCTTTATCAACCGATACGTCTCGCATTCGGTCTTGCGCCGCCTGTATCCAACGGCTCCCTGCGACTCGTCTGTTACCGTCGGTCCACCCAGTGGGGGGTCGGCCAACACTGCGCTTCCCGGTACAAGGCCGCCACTCCAACACCTTGTACCTACTTAAATAGAGAAATAAGTGTAGGGTATTACTGTACATAGTTCATAATTTCCATAGATTACGTTAACCATGTTCACCGATAGACATGATATACCTGCGACCATAAAATTAGCCTTAAGTGGGCCATTATTGATATGAAATATTCATCGGCCACCAGCTAAGATTGTTGTCATTCGATGTTTCATATTCAGCAACTAGCGGATGCCCGCGACTTCGTTCGCTTCTTCAATTCACAATCGACAGCTCCTAAATCCCCACAGTTTAGGTGGGCAGAACCCCTGCAGCATCAGGATTGAGGAGTTGGATCGTGGAATTCAACGATGTAGTCTTTACTCGGTACCTACAATAACCATTCGTTCTTCTCTTGCTATTCGCTAAAATTGTTGCAACAAGTTGCCGTAAACTCACCCAATCATAACAATGATTGATGCAAGTTTTCCGCAATCAACTAGCTGATTTTAGCGGCTTAGGCAAATAATAAATAAATAGTATTGTTGTTTCTTTTTCATCATGGCATTCCAAAAATGATAGCATCTCCTACTTCATGCTGTTAATTATGTATCTAATTATACTTACCTATTGACCAGATTAGAATCTCTCAATTAAAATAATAATTTAATTCTATTAATTTCTTCAATACATTAAACGTACACCTAATTAACGTATAAATGTATAATCTAAACTCATTGGGTACTGATTTTATTATTACCTCTAGCAGAGAGGTGTTATAATATTTAATAAGTATAGAGGCGATGTTCTCAGTATTGTAATTTGTAACTAGAGTAAAAGAGACAAATATAAATAATAATTTAATGTTTCTGTAAGTACTTTTCTGCTTTTATGAATTGACAATCAATACTGACGTAGCTTGATTCTGAGGGAGTTAAACTAGCTTTCCCTGCGATCAAATTGTTGGCCGTCAACTTAGAAGTACGCCTAGTAGTTTTACGTACAGCGTTGTCCTAGTCAGTAGTAGGTTCTTCTATGAAGTGTCTGCTATTGTTGTTTTTTCGACGCCATAGTTCTGCATTCTATGGTCTATATTCTATAAGTTCTATAACTCTACGACCTCAAGTGTGCTAATGAGCAAAACACGCGCCATCTGTCGCTAATCAACGAATGGAGTAAATGAAATCAGCGGCAATATGGCGGCGGCGTATAATTGCTAATAATAAAGCGCTTTCCTGTATAATTAGACGCGCGCTGATTGGCTGCCGGTATCACGATGTGATAACATTGCGCTAATGTTTGCGGCTGGCTGCCTTGTCCCCTAAGCTCACTATTATACCAAAACCTTCATTTGTTTTTGTAATAGATTTTCCATTCTACCCGCGTTTTTGTTCTAGATCCTAGAGATTTTATTTGGAAATGGTGATATTTTTTATTGTTAATTAAATTGAGGTTTATTCTAATAACTAATACCTCATCGATGTCACTGCAGCGCGGTTTTGTACCCAAAATGCTAAAACAAAAATTGGAGAAAAACATTTTATTATTATACGAATTAATATGATTTTTTAAGGATTTTTTGCCCGTTTAGCGATTAAAATTTCATCAATTACATTTCTTACAGAAATGGCAGTGTATAAATCTTTCCTTGTCAGAATAAGGATCATTGTAGGGCCTACTAAAAACGGTTTTTTTTTACCCGATGACAACATAGTCCTTGACTGCGATCTCTCCAGATGGTAAGAGACGATGCAGTCTAAGATGGTAGCGTACCCATACCCTAATCGGTTTCTACACGCCATCGTGCCGGAACACTAAATCGGTTGGCGGTAGGTACGTCTTTGACGGTAGGGTGGTACCCTTCAGAGCAGACCAGAGACAATTTAGAGATTATGAATTCCCAATTGCTCCCGCCGGGAAGCGAACCCGAAACCTCCTATATACGACCAGAGCACTTACCACTGCGCCAGATCGGCAAACAGTCAGCTGGGTTGAAACAATGATCGAATGCGAATTTTATTTTACTTCGCACAGCAACTGCTAGTACTCGTAAAGCAATAATAGCACGTGGAATTATAGCACTTCTTGGCGCATATCGTCTTAATTAGAGGCGGGCCGGCGAGGCCGAGGTGCAAACTCGTCAATCATTGTTTCCCCGCGCGCCGCCTGATGCATATCCTCAACGCGCTATTGCACGGCTCTCGACCATGAATCCTTGTCATATTCCTTTTATTAGGAATGGCCATTTATAGAGGTTAGTGTTTCTTTTGTCGATAAAATTACGAGTATTACTTACTAGCTGATGCCCGCGACTTCCTTCGCGTGGATTTAGTTTTAAAATCCCGAAGGAACCTTTTGATTTTCTAGGATAAAAAGTAGCCTATATAACTCTCCAGGTCCTTAAGTATGTGCGTGCAAAAAATCACTCCGTAGCTCTGTTGCGGCGTGATTGAAGGACAAACCAACAAACAAACACACTTTCGCATTTATAATATTAGTAGGGACTACCTAGGTTTTGCCCGCGACTTCGTCCGCGTAGGTTTTAAAAAAATCCGGCGGGATCCCTCTGTTTTTCCGGATAAAAGTAGTAATCTTCAAGTTTACTAGTACGTCCTCAATAATTTTAGTTCCTTGGACACTCGCAACTGTTTACAGCGCCAAAATGGCGTCAATCAACCTACGTCTAAAAAAGGATGACAGCAGCCTATCTACGACTAGTGTTAAATATAGATTAAATGCAGACGTCAGTGCTTATAATGCACATACTCGTAACATCGAAAAGTCAGAGATTGTTGCCTGGGATCCAGTCCCGGAACTCTGAAAAGGAGGCAGAAGTCTTGCCCACAACGCTATCAACGCATTACATATAGTATGCTAGCTATATTATGCCGTACATCATCGCTACATCTTAATCCAGTCCATGGCATGCGCTTTAACAATGTCATAACAATAACGAGACGCTGTAAAACGGTCACCCCTTATTTCTGTCTTCGGAGCCTGCTCATTAAAACTGGTGTACGTCTCGTAGTCTTTTTGTTCGCGCTCGCTTTTCCGCTAACTTTTGGGTGGTAGAATGATGAACGACGCCGGTGGCCATATATCATTGGAGCAATATATATCAGTGTGCGAGGAGTGTCGCCATTAACGCACGCTTGCAATTGCCCGTGTGCAAGCATGCACTTGGTGCCCCCTCGATCTACACAAATAATTAAATTGAAGAGTCTGTATGTGATTGCAAATAACTGCCTCTAATTAAGATCATACGATTTGAACAATAGCATGATATACCGGTTGAAATTTTAATGGTTGTACTCCCTGAAAGAGGTGAATGTGCTCATCAAACTGAACAACTTTCCCCAGGGAACATAGGTCAAAATATGAAAAAAAAAATTGGACCCTCCATACAAACTTGACGATCAGCTGATTGATTTACTATGGGAGGTCCAAATTTTTTTTTTCATATTTCGACCTATGTTCCTTGGGGAAAGTTGTTCAGTTTCATGAGCACATTCACCTCTTTCAGGGAGTACAACCAATGAAATTTCACCGTGTATTCATCTGTTCATCTGTCGATGTAGGTATGGCCTAATCTTAGGAATGACAGAACAGGTTTTGGCAGACTTTCCACAGACAGGAGGATTAATAGGAGGGCTACATTTTATCTCGGAAATATTTCTGCGTAAAAAGGTGATCGCTCATGGTCGCAAGTCGAAAGGGGCGCATTTGACATTTGTAAGTACCTAACATCAATATTTACCGATATTTACTTATATCAATAGTGGATATCGCATAGTCCAATTTGTGTAACTACTAAATATGAGTGCAAGATCATTTCGCTAGCTAGTCTGTCATCGAACATTGACGTGAAGCAGTTATTTCAATGTAAGGGAACAATGACGCATTTGAATAATAGTTGAAGTATGAAGTGCTGAATCCCTTTATTTTTCTGTGATCAAAGATATCAATGCAGTTCATGCTACCTATTAACGTTTAGGTATATTCAGCTAAATCCTCGCAGTAAAAGATATAGCCACAATCACGGCCCTTTTATTATTATTCTCAGATATTTATCCCGTTCACACGATAAACGTTAGGTTAATAATCTAGCAATCCTATCGCGTTTATGATGCTCAGTGCTGTCGGGCCGAAAGCATTTCTCGATGATTAAATCCCTCTACATATATACATAGACCGGTTGACGCATAAATGTAAGTAAGTCTTAGGTGCATAAATCTTATTAATGTTATTCTCATTTTCGTACTCCGGGGAGTACATCTTGTAAAATCATTAGAACGTACGTTGCTAACAACGCATTGCTTTTGTTGGGCATTCAGCATTTACTGCCCATGTTATGAGCGCGATACTGAAAGATATCAATAGAAAATCTTTACCAATCAAAATGGTATTGTGAAAAAGCTGTTACGTGTTCAACAATCGTTGCTATTGGCTTGGGTGGTCTCATACTCAACGCAAAGGACGTCGCTCACTTATCAACCCGACAACCGACCAGCAGCGCCTCGTCTCTCGGCGCTCACTCGTCGACGGGTGACCTTCGCGGTAATACCACGTAGCCGGCGTGTGAATGCCTGAGCATCCCCTTGGACGCCGCGTGGTCAACCTCCTCTCCCCTAGACCTGAGTACATCTCACAGGCGGCACGCAGTCCACTCAGGTAGGCACAGAGTTCTTCATTCACCGTCTGCGTATGAATAGCTTGCGAGCGAGGCGATCTGATGGAAATTCATACGTGAACGCGGTATATTCTATGCAAGTCCGTAATATAAGAAATCTCAACCGCACGTGGCGAGGCGCAGTTCGGATGCCGGGTTGATAAATGAGCGACGATCTTTAGCTTATACTAAGTCAAGTTGTATTCGGGTCATATGATGCGTTCTTCAACCTCTGCGTCGCCCTATAGCAAATTATCAATTGCGTTTGGTCGTCTCATCGGGTATATAATGTTGAGAAAAAGTAGCGACCGTTACGGTGATTCTCAGCTTACAGTAAAGATTTGTTGTTTCCGCTCTCGACGCCTCAATGACTACCATTTTATGTCGATTCGAAGATAGTGTTACACGCGCCCGCTACCGACACCACTTTTTGTGACACTTCTTTCTTTGTACAACGAGTTTATTATCTCTGATCGGTTTCTTTAACATTTCTATTTTGAAATTCTGTTTCTCATTAGTCGTTTAGAACACATACTTGCCTTGTTTCGAATCAATGTTAAACGATTGTAACTTTATTTGCTGTCAAAAACAAGTCCTGCCTGCATTATGTAGGTAGGCACTAGGTAGGTATCTACAAGTGGCAGCAAAAACATTTTCGCATTAGCAGCAGCAGCTTTCTTAGTGTAGGAGCAAATGACCTGCTATTGCCAGCACATAGAGCTGGCAATAGAATAAACTCAAATTATTGAGTGGTTTGAAACCCCCTCCTATTTGAGTGAAGAAATGATCGCAGGAAACCGCAATGAGAAAGAAGAGGGTAATAAGACCCATTACTTCAACCAAGCACAAGCAATTTCAGTAAGAGTAAACAAAAACACACACCTATATAAAAATGCCTGCCCATTCATCTTTCTGCAACGGGAGACATTAAAGAATGTCTCCGTTAAGAAGGGGAAGGGAGCAACAGTGGTACTTAAGAGTCATAGTCGTATAAAGTGTAGCACCTTGCAAGATATGGTTTTGTTCGTGGTTTAAGAAAATTGTTAGGGTATTTTAAACTTTAAGAGCACTAAGCGTCGGTACATTTTATTGTTTTTTTATTCTAAATATTTATTATTGCTGACACCGCTAGGGCGAAGGGAAGTAAAGCATTCTTCTATCTCATACATCTAATCAACTGACACGACTGAAATAAACCAAGAAAGTCGTAGTAAATATAATTTAACAGAAAATTATTGTACTCTAGAAGACACTCGAGATGTAATTTTATAAAAGGTAGGTAAATGTAATTAGTTGCGATAATTTGCGATAACGTAAACTCTAATGAGCAAAAGTTGATTGGTGCCGGCACTCGAGCAAGCGATAATTCCATACTCGGGCAAGTAATTGTCGAATAATTGCGCTAATGTGAAAATGCACGCTTTAACATAACAATAGAACAAGGAAGTCGATAAAGAAGAAAAAGAATTTAAACAAAATTCGCGTTTGACTTACCGTAATTATTGTAATGCTACCTACTTTATAATATAGCTAGATTTACTAGATTTAAATAAATTGCTAATTAATCTACAAAAGTGGCAAGAGATAAGAAAGCTTTTTTGAATTAAGATTTAGCCACCACAACAAAACCACCACCATCTAAATAACATAAAGAAATTAGCGTGCTGAAACTTTGTTATTTTTAATCGTACCTCAGTTAAAACTTAACTGCATTATCTATAGATTAATTTTATTTTTGCAGTATGGTAATGATCTTTATACTGATTCAATTTCAAGCTTTAAAAGGTTTGAAGTTATTATATCCTATAAACCTATGATGCGTTTCTTCTTTTCTTTTTGAACAACAAACACACACTCAGTTGGATATATATCTCCATAGGGACTTCCACGATCGTCCGTTTTTACGCCGCTTATATCCAGCTATTAACTGCAATACACTCGTGTCAACCGATCGGAAATCGGTGACCCCAACGTCTGTCTCTACTACTAGTTCTGACTACGTGGCCTGCTTATTGCCATTTCAGCTCTACGACTCGTTAAGAGCCGGTAATTCAGTAGACTGTGTTGCATTTACTGAACAAGTACTCTAGGGAATAAAATACTTATTATTTTGTGACAAACAGGCGCATGTTCCCGACGGTACGAGTGTCCTTCGCGGGGTGTCGCGCGGAGGCGCGGTACGCAGTCCTCCTGGACGTGGTCCCGGTGGATGGCAAGCGGTACCGCTACGCGTACCACCGCTCCTCGTGGCTGGTGGCGGGCAAGGCGGACCCGCCCGCCCCCGCGCGCCTCTACCCGCACCCCGACTCGCCCTTCTCCGGCGACCAGCTGAGGAAGCAGGTCGTCTCCTTCGAGAAGGTCAAGCTCACCAACAATGAGATGGACAAAAATGGACAGGTATTTTGTCTGATTTTAATAAAAATTGTAAGGAAGACTGACTCCAAGTTGACGAATGATTGCGTAGTTAAATTTCCTGCAGTTCTGAAATGATAATAGACTTCGCAGTTAGTTGACAGTTGCCAGACTGCATGTCAACTGCATTCTGAAACACGTTTTTTGCATTGGCAATCTGTCAAAATTCAAATTTATTCGACTTGACACTAGTGAAAGAGGCCCTTTAAAAAATTCAAAATTCAAAATTATTTATTTCATGTAGGCCAACCTGTAGCTCTTATGAAACGTCATGACTCTACCAACTTAATCTCTTATTGAGCTGTCCTTTCGATGTACCTTCAACAAAACGATTAGATGACTCTGAGAGTGAACTTTTTTGGAATCCTTGAGAGTATTGCAGACCCCATTAAACATCCAACTTACCTAGATAATGCTAATAATCCAATTAAACAATTCTTTATCTCCATAGCTGGTGCTAAACTCGATGCACAAGTACCAGCCACGTATCCACCTGGTCCTGCGACGGGAGGGAGCAATCAACGCGCCCATAACCGATCTGGAGCAAGAGGAATTCAAAACGTTCATCTTCCCAGAGTGCGTGTTCACCGCGGTGACGGCCTACCAGAATCAACTCGTAAGTACATTTTGTTACACACTTCTTATTTTTATACGTCCACTGCTGCACAAAGGTCTCTTGCATGGACGATAGGCTTCGGTCTTGCGCTGCCTGTATACAGCGGCTGTATACAGAGCGTCTGCTGTCGTCGGTCCACCTTGTGAGGCGTCTGCCAACCCTGCGACCCAAACCCCAACGATCATATACCCCTCTTCACCCCTCCCCCCGCTTCCATTTTCACTTTAGCCCCGCGACTTGCTGAGTCATGCCACCTTAACCATAGAACATGCCATAGAGTTCTAAAGTTCTCCTGACATTATACGACTTAGCATTCTTATGAGATCCATAGCTGTTAGCGACTATGTTTCAGAACCATAAGTCAGCATTGACAACATGCACTGCTCGAAGAATTTACAGTTTTGTTTCTTTCACTGCTGAAAGACACAAATAAGATGTCCACCACTTTACTTGGCAATACCAGTTAGATATCATTCGATATCAAAAATAGATCAGAGGAGCCAAACGTTTGAAATCGCGTCGACTATCGACGTATCCTATTTCTGGCACACTAATTGCATCTCGCTGAAAGGTATGTCCAGCCTGAACAAAGGGAGGTGGCACATAATTTTTTGTGTATCAAGCGGCCACCGGCACCGCGCGCGACGCTGGCGATGGATGTGACGAGCGGGTGACGAGCGTGCCGTGCATTAGGGCTAGTACGAGCTTGCATATACCGACCACGTTAATAGAATAATGTCCGTTTTCACTAAGCATACCTAAATCATCCCTTTAATAGGAGTTTCTTTATATCTTTTAGGTAATACGTTCGTGAAAACGAAATTGATAGAAAGCTTCACCTTACTTAACTTTGGCAGTCCGTTATAGTTAGGGAACGTTCGTTGCTGAAAACGGGAATCAGGTCATAAACGTCAAAGTAAACTAGATCTATCTTTCTTTCTATTTATGTTCCTAATTTCATTCATTTTTCTTCAATCAGCGCCCAAAGGAATCTTTGCGAAATATTTGCACAATGTGGTATTAGTAGATAGTACTGGAATATAACCTTTAGACAGGGTATACTAGGTACATTATGCTCGTTACAGGTAATAGGGTTCATGCTCGAATTCTATCAACTAAATTGAGATGTGCAAACTCGTGCTAACGGTACTACTGATTTTTAAAGTTTCCTCAGAGCTAAATTTAACGCAGCTCGATTATACAATCGACCATTGTTGCTAATGTCTTTCTATGTCAATTTCTTTTCTGAACTTGGTTAGGTTGGAGTAATTTCTTTTGCGGAACGCCGGGCTAAAGTTACCAAATTATATTCAAAGCCGTACTAGCGACCATTGTACCTACTGTAATTCGCTCATCATTAATTTATCTCAACTCATCGTCCGGGCCAATACTAGCAATTACATTTGCATATATGTATTGTAGGGATTAGGTCATACGCTTGCCAAGTGCTGATCAGCAGACGTCATGCGAGTGATCTCCATGCATGATGGTATGCCTTCGAGAATCTTATGGAGATTATTCAGTCACGCAGATTTCCTTACTGTGTTTTCCTTTAGAACGATTTCGATTCTAGCAGCTAGCTTGATAATCATCGTCCACATAGAGAAGGTTCAGGGTCTTTCAACTGCGTTTCCATTGAGGCTTTAACGTCTATCTACCTATGTGTCCCCATTGCGACTTTGCAGTTCTACTCGTAGTTCCAGTAAAGATCCAAAACCAAGGCTTTTTTTTCATCACACTAATATTATAAAGGTGTGTGTGTGCGTGTATGTACGATTGCGTGTGTGTGTGTTCGTAATTCGTTCAAGCCACAAAGAATTAACAGATTTGAGAATGGAGATATCTCATAACCAGGAAAATCAAGAGTTATCCTGGAAAATTAAGAGTTCCTGCGGAAATTAAAAAAAACTTAATCCACGCGGACGAAGTTGCATTTAGTTTATCGTAAAATCTTCTTAAATTCATCTAAAAATGGTCGAATTTAAAAATCGGGCAGGCCGGACACCGTCTAATTTGGCCGCACAAGCAACCAAAAAGCGCGAGCTGTTTCGGTTTTATCCGGACGCCTGGCAACGCTATCTACAACGAAGCAGCGAGACTATACCTAAAGGCGTTTGTTTATATAGGAGTAAACTGGAGCGGAGTGTCGAAAATGTTAATACATCTAAGAGCCAATAGACACGATCACAGCGTAGCGCCGCTCTCCGCTCCGCGTAAGCCCACCGTGTCCGCACCCTGCATGTGTCGCCACGAGCAATTAATTCCCTGTCACAAGAGCGTTTGGGCGTCACGGCTCTTCGTTTTGTTCCTCCGTGTAGTAATTAGGACGTTTTGAGGTTCATAAAGGAAGCGTTACTTTATATCGACAACGCGGTACATAAATCTTCATTCGTTCGTTAATTAGCTGTTTCGTTGCGTGCATCTTAAAATGTGGATTCGGAGACGCGTTTGGACAATTTGTAAATTATTACACGTATCGCTGTTTAGTGAGGTGGCATCGGAATGGGCAGTTTTTAGATTGGACGGTAGGTATGTTGGCTAGGTCAAAAATAAACTCATTATTTTTAAGTGGTCATTAAATAAAGTCATTTTTAACCGACTTCCAAAAAGGAGAAGTTTATATCAATTCGGCCGGTATCTTTTTATGTATTCACGGATTACTCCGGGATTTCTGGACCGACTCGCCTTATTTTTTTTTTTAAATAGTAATACCTACAGGCGATACTTTTTAATAATAATCACTAAGAAAGAGATAAGAAAATAATATTACCTATCCAACGTTGTTCTTCTAATCACAACTCAATCAAAAAACCTTGGTCCAAGCAAATAAAGTCACGGATAACATCTGGTATGGGTGGATGTACGAAAATCTATAAATGGATGGATGAATGGATGTTTCTTACCTACTCTTAATGAAAAACTTCTAGACGGAGCAGGATATTTTCTTAATATAATAAGAAAATATTAAATAAAATTATATTATGTGTATATATCCGGCTACCAAAGGTGTTAAACAGCTCCTGAATAGTTTTGGCAGGACATTGTTACCGACTAAATCATTTTATGTTGTTGAGTTTGTAGTGCATAGAGCGTCAATTCCCCGGCAAACGGCCACGCCTATGCGATTCGCAGCACGAATGGCTCCCCGGAGCCGTATTATTGATATCCATTGATTCTAACGCGCCAAGAGATTTACAGCTAACGCCTAATGATAGAATTGTACGCACTGACCTCTATATTTAATCTATGATTAACACTGGACTTGCTATCCATTAACAAATGACAGCCTAAATTATGGATCCATTTGAAGCGTCACTTTTGGCATACGAGTGTCTCTGAAACGAACATTGTAAATGGCGCACCGACCTCTATGATTTATCTATGAAATCATACAACAACAATGAAATCATAGATAAATTATAAAGGTAGATGTAATAATTGCAATATTAACGCCGTTCCAGAGATGCAGACGAAGTCGCGGGCTAGAAAATAAATATGAATCAAGTTTAATACTTACATAGTAAATGTCTCAAAAAAAAATAGTCTAAAAAGTCGTAAGTCACTACCTCAGAAAGTCAGAACGTTCCAAGTGGTATCGGGCCTGGATCACGACGAGGCGGGCGGCGCGGGCGCACCGATTTGGCTGACGTCACAATTCTGACAGCTCGAACATTTGTCGAACCAGATAGTGTCACTGATAACCCAATCCCTTACAACAATAAGAGCACACTTAGCGTGTTTGCACCTGCGTCGCCCGATATGTCTTATGCCCACATAAGTTTAATTTTGACAAAAAACATTGATAGAGTGTCGGTCGTTTTACGTGATCAATCTGTGATGACATTTTTATTTTCGGTCTATTATCAGAAGGAAAAGGCTTAAAAGTTAAAAGTTATTTGGTCGGTCGTAAAGCTTATGATTTCTTTACAACATAGCCGCTGAACATAGCTTTATTGGCCTTTTGAGTCAAATGCATTTTTACCTGTCTTGCAAGCAAGAGGACTTGCACTTAATTAGTACTTGCTCGCGGCTTCACTCATGTTAAGTTCGACATTTGAAAACTTTATTCTACCCCCTTAGGGGTGGAATTTTTAAAAATACTTTCTTAGTGGATAGCTACGTCATAACAGCTACAGTCCGATCCGTCCAGTAGTTTGAGTTGTCGATAGATCAGTCAGTCAGTCACTTTTCCTTTTATATATGTAAAAGAATTAATTTAAAAAGATCTAGCTTTGACTTGTCTGTCTCAAACTCTGAAAGTGTCTGAATGTCTGTATGCAATAGCTTTTTAGCCTTAAGCTTAGAAGATAATACTTTGTTAATCATGTGGGTGTTAATCAAGTGTCCCCGTTTATACATACACGATGCGTACCTATTCAAAATATAACATCATTATTGGTACTTTATCACAGGGGACGTTGATACGAGCCGAGATAAGATCGTCGAAAAAAAAAAAAAAAAAAGTGAACTATGTTTTTTGTGTCACGGCGTGAGACTACGCGTCGCCGAGGATCGCCGCGGGGTGGTTTCCCGGGAAATCGAACCTGCTTCAATATTTAACGTTTTACACCCACCACTCCGTTGTTCGTTTTGTGGACCAGCCTTTGTATGGTCTCCTCCAGGGGTGAGGTGACAATGTTAGGAAGAGTTTACGCGTCCACAATACACAATGCGTTTTTTAATAGCCGATGACTTGTGAATTTTGTTATGATCGATCGCCTACGGGAGAAAAAATATCGCGGATGGCAACCTGCCGTGACGGATCGACGATTTGAAACATGTTTATCCGTAAAACTTAAAGAAAAGACACCCTCGGGCGTTCCCCATACAAATTAATAATGTCAATGAAATTTTGAGGTCACACAATAGTACATACTACACGTAGTAATAGTAGGTACACTGTATCTGTAAGTAGTTTGTCAGATTTCCCTAAAAATATAATATACCTTCTTACTTAGCTTTAAATTACACTATTAAAAACTTCAATAATTGTTTGTTGTTATTTTCTTTGCTGTAATAGTTGCATCGCCGTTTATACCAGTGTAAATAGATTTATATTTTATAGTGCCCTCAGGGCAGCGAATTTTTCAATCGCTGCCTCAGGTTGGCTATTGTTTCTTATAATTTCTTCCTTTTTAAACTTGTCCTCGAAGATCGCCATCTGACGGCAGTAAATGCATGATATATACCTACCTAGTGCCTACCTACTTATGCATATAAATCATAATAATTGCGAAGATGTCTTCACACCAGCAAACATTGCCTAATCAACGACGGTCCCAACTTCCAACTAAGCCATAATACCCTTCGTAAATACTCAATTTATTACATTCAATGTTTGTTTACTTATAGCGACTTAATCTTGACACAAATACCGCACTAATAGGTAACTACAATATGCCGATTAGAGAAATTATGACACTATTTCCGTTAGTCATAACCCGCGAGCGCGTCTTGAGATGATAATCACGGAAATAACTGCCCGATCAGCCCAACGTGTACGCGTAAACACGCTCAATAGCTACTTAATTGAAATTTATTTCTCATTTCTCAGTATCAACAATCAATATTCTAAAATGTTCAATCCAAGCCTATTCTCACATTGAGCATCCACAAACGGGTTCTAACCAGACATAATCGAACAATATAAAGGAGTAAAGGCAAACACAATTTCAATAACAAAGGGCACCATGACAAATAAACATATTTCACGGGCCAAAATGGCTGCGGTCAGGTGTCACGCGTGTCCCCTCCCCCGTCTCCTCCGCGCCGAGCTCCTCTCCCCCGCTCTTCTTTTTCTTTCCAAATAATCGATTCATTCTTATTGAATATGATCCTTTTATATTTGTCAACGTGCTGCCATTATTAATAAATTCCTGATAATATCATAAATGAGTAATCTATAGGGGTTTATTCAACAGCCTGCAAACTCAAATAAGTTATTCTTGGGATTAGTGATGGCCGTTTCGTGATAATGCAGTAGAGTATGAGTACCTACTATACCTATATGTTGATGAAAAGGGCGAATCTGAGAGAGTTGCGTTGTTTAGAGCTCTGAAAGGGCTACAAAGTACTAAACAATACAAAACTGTTATGGGAAAAGAGGATGAATTAATTTATAGGGTTAACTTTAGAACATCATCATCAGTATCTCAATCCACTACTGGCTTAGGTGGTACTTGGCATAGGTGGCTTCTCGAATGTGAAGCCACCTATAGGTAAGGTGGTAAAGCCATAGTCCACCACACTTTCCAAGCGCGGATTGGCAGACTTCACACACCTTTGAGAACGTTATGGAAAACTCTCTAGCATGCAGTTTTCCTCAAGATATTTTCCTTAAACGTGATATTTTAATTGCTTAAAATGTACTTAAATCTAAAGAGACAGAGATGGCTTCGAATCCCGGATCCCACAAAAGTAGAACGAAGTGTTAAAGTCTTATAACCACCAGGCTATCATCAACTTTGGAACTTTAGAACGCTACCTTTGAATTCAATGATAGGTAATTTTAGCAAACAAATATTAAGCAAGCGATCCAATAATAATTAATTACTATAAAAACAACAATGCCGTTGAATTCATCCGTTTTTCAGCAAACAATACGGCGCGTTAACATGACAACATAAGTCAAAAATACAAGGAGTCAACGTACTTGCTTATGAGAGGATTTAAAATAATTTAACGTGGAATTATTTATTAGGCGTTGGTCCCTCTCTCTCTTATGTTCGGAGGAGAGTAGTAAAGCGTGATCTCCTTCTCGCCGGCCATCGATCACGCCGGGTGTGACGTCACGCAGAGCCGTCGTGTGCGGCCCGTCTCAATTTATTGCGTCTGCGCACCGAGCAACCTCAGGGAACTACATTTATCGTACTCTTAAGTTTAATTTACTTGGATAATATAAAATTTATACTTACCTATCTACGCAGTCATACTTTAAAAGTCTAGATATTCCCTACTAATATTATACCTAAATCCGAGTTTATTTGTTGGTTAATTGGTTTGTCCTTAAATCACGCAGCAACGAATCGACGTGATTATCGCAGGACTATTTTTGAAGACATGGAGAGTGACATAGGCTACTTTCTATTCAGAAAAATCAAAAGATTTTTGGGAGACTTTACACGATTGAATTCACGGTAAAAGCTAGTAAATAAAATACAGACTATACTTGTGAGGCCAAAACCTCTTAAGTATCTCAGTCGCGGTCTGAATGTTTATGCTTAGATCGATTTAATTTTACAAGTTTTAATGAGTGCACAATAAAAGCAATCGAATTTGTTCCTATTGTTCCATATAAGAAAGCCAAAATAGCTCGTGCCAGAAAGCAGAACCAAAATAGCACTGATATATAGCAGGGTTCCAAACCGAAGATTATCTGGTAAATAGACATATCAAAATAACGAGAATAATAGAACACATCTTGTTCAGTTGACCAGCCTAAATTTTAAAGAGTCTGATATCACTGAAAAAAATATGATCGCAAGATAAAAATCGCAAGACCAGGATGAACAGTGGAAAAGAGAGTTCCCGCGGAAATCAAAAAATCTTCAACGCGAACGAAGTCGCGGGCTTCAACTAGTAATTACATACTGAAGTGTAAATATTTATTTTTCGCTACCCACATTGTCCAGTTCACCCACGCACCTTTTTGTCACATGAATATCGACAAAAGGCCTCCTTTTCAAATATAGAGCACTTAGCCATTATCGTGTTTTAATCTGTACAAGCCAATATCAATCCGCGGCCTTCACATTGACATCTGTCAATTCAATTCCCAGTTTTTTCGCCGCAACTTGACCGCAATTTTAATGTATAATTAGAAAAGCTGTTTTAATTTGAAATGTGGCGGATCGCCTACTCCCTGATCTTGAAAGTCTACAGTCGTGATTATAGACATGAATGTAAGGTCGATCTTATATTAACTGTGGGCCCTTTAAAAGAACTCTTAGCCCGTCTCAACGACACCGACGAAAGAGTCCCACTGGACCAAACATCCTAAAACTATGCTTCGATAGAAGATTCATTCACAAAACTAATGGAAAATATGAAATCAGAGAAATCCATTGTAAATAAGCCGAAAAACATAAACAATTAACAGTATAATGTGGATGGGTAGAGTTCTTGTAAAGATTGCAGCCGAGGTCGCGGAAGATCTGTATAACTTGTATTCCATATCCTTCATATTATCAATAGGTACGATACAGGACAGCTTACGTTTAATTGAATTGTTAGATGAGGAAGAGGGGATATGAAAAATTAAAAATTGTATACACGAGTATATACTTGAT
Source organism: Hipparchia sbordonii (assembly GCA_038048805.1). Taxonomy (NCBI): domain Eukaryota; kingdom Metazoa; phylum Arthropoda; class Insecta; order Lepidoptera; family Nymphalidae; genus Hipparchia; species Hipparchia sbordonii. Next base: position 5,862,262 of record CM076097.1, on the reverse strand, counting down.
TTTACCTACTTTATATTGAATAATCCTTCAGGAAAAATACCTATAAATTCAGCTAATAATATTGTCCAACGAACAGTTTACCGGTAAGAGATGATAAAAAGAAGTTAAAGATCTGTTAGGGTTGATTCATCGCTTGGCGGCACGTCTTTGACGGTAGGGTGGTAACTAGCCACGGCTACAGCCTCCCAGCCGACCAGACCCGAGACAATTTAGAAATTACAAATTCCCCAATTGCCCCCGCTGGGAAGCGAAAACGAAATCTCGCAGTTATAAGACCACAGCGCTCACCACTGCGCCAGGGAGGTCGTCAAAAATCATCATCAAGAGATAATAAGAATTATGAGTAGGTACTTTACTCTGCTATTTAATTCGCACGGTAGAGTACCTTTGAAAATGAAGTTATTTAAGGTTTGCTGGTTGGGTGAAATAATGTAGACAAATAATTTCCTATGTGGACGCAACTGACATGGAAGGCTCTTGCCTTTGTACTGAAAACTTTCCGGAATTATACAGGAAAAGGAAGTTCTAGTTCGCTACTACATTAATATCACAACTTTATTTATTTTCAACCGCCGAAATAGAATATTTTTGAGTTTCACTTTTCTGACAATTCTGTAAAATAGTCAAAAATTTTCGCATCCGCTTTGTTCAGGATTAAGATACCCAAAAAGTAGGTATGTCATCTAAGCTTATTAATAAATAGATACTATGCTTAAATACATTAGGTTAGGTGGTTAGGACCACTTCTACCATTTTCTTTTTAACCGACTTCCAAAAAGGAGGAGGTTATCAATTCGGCCGGTATCTTTTTTTTAAAGCAAACGTTGTCACTTGTTTTTGCTCGGCACTTGTTCATTACTCCACTTTATCTCCACTTCATGATATTACCTATTCGCGAAGTAGAGATGAAGTAAACATCTATCAATTCTTGTAAACATCTATAAGATATTATTCGCGGACGGGCGAAAAAATAGTCCCAGACCAGCTTTACCTACTTATTGAAGCCACTTGCTCAAGCCACGGTAATTTCGGAACACTTGCAAAATAATAAAGCATTGGAATTCTCGAAAACGTCGTTTACAGCTCTCGCAGCTGTTAGTCGTTTCAAATTTATCGTCTTAGCAGAGTTCCTACAATCGATGAGACGTTAGGTTAGGATATTTGCGAAGTCGTTTATAGAAATCCTAAAAATTCATTTCATTTCATTTCAAAACTGATAGGTAAGTTGAATTTTATTATTATAACAAAAAAAAGATACCGGCTGAATTGAATACCTTCTCCTTTTTGGAAGTTGGTTAAAAATAGATTTTATTAAGTGATTAGATTGACAATCCATACGTTGTAGCAATATTATGCTTGCGAATGTATGTCTTTTTGTTTATTTATAAATTATAAGTTTTTCACTCTGTTGATTGATTCAGTCATCCTAGGAATTTAATACTTACTTTGGAGGCTGTACTTATATCAAATTTTAACCGTGTCATAGAAATTTTTTTGCGCAAAAAAAAAACTCCCACGCTCGGAAAGTCCGGCGAAAACTTCGAGGGCGAAAAATCATTAAAAATTCATTTTTGTTTTATATTAAACTAGCTGATTACCGCGACTTCGTCCGCGTGGACAAAGTTTAGGGTGACTTGCTACTCCGCGAGAAATTATGTCCTCTACCTCCGATAATATTTAGTAGATCTTCACTAAAATTGGACAAAATATTTCTAATAGTACACAATATAATAAAACTTTTATAATAAAAAAAGAATTATCAAATTCGGTTTAGATTAGAAATAGAAATAGAAATAGAAAGGATTTATTTGCAAGATTGAAGATAAATACAGTGTAGGTACGATATTGTAAATTATCCGTAGTGAATTGACGAAGTATCCCTATCCCGGATAAACCTTATTGTTTATCAGGATAAAAAGTATCCTGTACTGGGCTGTACATTGACCCGGAGTACCAGCTACCACTATACCAAATTTCATTCAAATCCCGTTCAGTAGTTTTCGCGTGATGCGCGCACAGACAAACAGACAAAAAATAAAAAAAAAAATTGTTTTGGGCTCAGTATCGATAATAAAGCATCCTCCGATTAAAATTTTTAAAATATATTTATTGTACAGAATACCTACATTACAACTTTATAATAAGTATAGAGTAGGCATCTTTAAAATCTTGTAAACATCTATGAGAAATGATGGTTCAAAAGAAGCCACTCGTCATTGCTGCTCTTATATCCATCAATAGGGCTATAAAGCTCACGGCGACGGTAACGCGACATTAATTCATTCCTCGGAATGCTTCTGTCATGTCCCTTCTCGTCCCGCCATGTTACACGACTCATTATCTATTTTCCACCTCTAAATACGAGTAGGTACCGTAATTAAATAAACTTTAAACTTAGCCAAGTTGATATTTTTGGATTCCGAAAAAAAAAAAACGCAACCCGTAAAGGCTCGCTCGGTTGTCCGTCTGTCTGTCCGTGAATCAAGACCCTTTTTCTCGGAAACGGCTTGAGGTACTAAGTTGAAATTTATACTGAACTAGCGACCCGCCCCGATTTCGTCTGATTCTTCTGATTGTTAATTTTATCAATGCGTATCTACCTACTTAGACTTACTTGCTAGGACTAAAAGTAGCCATTATAAAATCAATATAACAAGTAGGTATAAAGAAAAGAAGAAGCGATCTGTACCCTATAATGTCATTAATCAAAATTGTACAGCAAATAATTTGTCAGTTCCCAAATCTGATCCCCTAATTTTAAACCAAGAATACACTCAACTAAACAAACTTACATGACAAACAAATAAAAAAGTTGGTCGGAAAATAGGCAAGTAAGTATAGGTATACACTTGTTGTTTTTCTAAAATTAATTAATTATTTTTCTACTTACTATTGAATTTCATCCAATTGCGTACTGGAAGACCATCTGTAAGAGAACACCCTGTGTAGAGAATCATTTTAGAAACTCTGGCACTTGTAATAAGGGAGTATACAATATACATGCCCAATATATCATAATCATAAATCACAGCAATCGGTATGTCCTGAAGTAGGCAAAGCATGCGCCAGCGCCGCACATAATTACTATTTCCCTTCTTGACGCTTTTTTCTTAAACTTTTTTGGTTGCGGCCCGAAAGTAATGACATTAAGGGCTGCACACACTGTAGACAATTCTCTCTCTTTAACTGCCTAGTTGGTCTTGTGGTTAGCATGAGTTCTGTGTTCAATTACCGGGTAGGGCCAGGTATCTACCATGGCTGATTGGCTGATACAAAACATACAGCCTAAAACAGAAGACATAAGAAGAGATTTAAATTTGGCTTTTTGACCACATCCCTTTAGGGATGGATTTCTAATTTTCATCCCTAAAGGGGTGAAAAGGGGTGGTGAAATTTTTATTAATTTTTTTCTTTAGAACCTAAATGTACGAAGTTGAACTCCTGGCTATCTATTGTTATGTCTATTGTTTTTTTTTTAATGTTTGAGGCTCAAGGTTTCCTCAAACTGTCAAATTCCCCTCCGAAGTGGTGGTCGGACTTTCTATGGTTTTTTGTAATTGTCATATTTGTTTTATTACTGTTTTATGTGTTTGTAGATATATGTCTATTGTTTCTATGATAGCCTTCATCATAAAGTGGCGGTAAAGAGTCTATAGTTTGTGGAAGCCCTTGAACTTTTTGTTTCCCGCTCGGGAATAATGTCATTAAGTCGCCTTTAATGTTGGCAGCGCGGGAGCGCCGCCGCCCAAGGCGAGCGTTTGTTGATACTTAAATTAGGTTGTTTTGACACGCCTCGTCCTTATGTTGGTACTAAATCTAATAAACGTCCGTTTCGTGAAAGTGATCCATTCATTATTCTCCTGTTTAAGTGAATTTTATTTGATAGATTTGTTAATTTTGAAATACTTATTAGGTCATAAATTTTTTATGTTGATATTAGTATCATATAACAGAACTTTTAAAGAATATTCTTATTTTTACTTAATTTAATAGTTTAATATTCACAAGGTACTTATTTAAAAATATAGCTACGCCACTGCTTTAGATAGATAGTAGGTAATAGATATCATCATGGGCCATGGCTCACTACCGACTGCAGGTTTCCTTTCAGAGAAAGCTTACAGCCCATAGTCAACCCACACTGGCCTAATGCAAATACAAATGTTATTGGGTATATTTTTTATTTTTTATTCCCTGTTATATTTTTAACCGACTTCCAAAAAAGGAGGAAGTTTTTTTTAATGTATGCTCCCCGATTAGGACTCGAAGACGCCTGGACCGATTTGGAAAACTCTTTTTTTGTTTGAAAGGGTATACTTCCCAGGTTGTCCCATTTCATCAGGTCAGGATCTGTTGATGGGATCCGAGAGAAATCGAGGGAACACTTCAAATTTTATAGGCACAATTGATATACTTTGTAGTGGCGTTTGAAGTCAGGTTTGTAAAGAGAATTTTTACGTTTATATTTATCTTACCAAAGCTTGACTTTAGAAAGCCAATCTATATTTTACACGTTTACAGGAATCTTTGAAAAGATGACCCTTAAAACCCTATATGTAAAGAACGTATAATTGTATATCCTATCCTTGGCTTGGTTATTAAGATTTTTTACAAATATCATTGTACCCATACAAGAACCCAACTGTTTCGTCTCAGCTGCACGTTAAGAACCTGTCAATATTATCAGCTACTAGCGCATATTAGGCGCACTCATTACATCCCACCAAGACGGGATCCCCATTGTAGTCAATCGCTTGCCAGGTGGGCGTGCAAGTGTAAGTAGCACCCGTGACCCTTGACACTTCGTCCTGCTTTACCGACACTTCGAGGGGCGAAGAAACACGCTTCTTGGACATTCATTCCATTCGAGGCGCCATTGTGTCTCCCAAATCATATTCACCCCGTGACAATGCGTCAACTTTTAGAAAATTTTAACGGTATTTTTGTGAAATGAATATCGGATTTTTATTTTTCACTAGCTGATACCCGCGACTTCGTACGCGTGGATTGGGGTTTTCTTGGAGTCCCGCGAGAACTCTCTTATTTTTCGGGATAAAAAGTAGCCTATGTGCTAATCCAGTCTATAATCTATAGCTGTGCCAGTTTTCAGCGAAATCGGTTCTATTGTGATTGAGTAAGAAACATCCATACATCCATCCTTTTGCATTTATAATATTAACAGGATTAGGAATTATAATAGAAAATATAAATTTAAAGTAAAACGAATCAACGCTTTTTTAATCTATGTATTTGGGTAGGTCCAATTTTTCATAATTTGGAAAAAATAAGACGTTTTAACGCGTTTTCAGCAAATCTGCTCTTGCTCAAAACTAGTCGCATTATATTGAACAGGAAGAAAAGTGCGCATTTTTTTTCCTAAATATCCATCCGTCAGATTAAAAAAGAAACAATAGACAAAAAGATAGCTTCAGCTCTTCACAACGATTCTCTGTAAGAACGTAATTTACGACACCGAAATGAACAGTCAAAAGTCACAACTATTTTCGTCATCATTAGGCAAGTACTTGAATCAAATTCATTCGTAACTGAAAACTTGACGTATATCGGTTAATATATTCTAATGTTTAGTGTTCCCTTTGATCTGTAACAATACCACGCGTCTCTATCAAAAACTTTCGTGGACTATCATCGTTCACCGTGACACAAGATCAAACAGAAATCATAAACATTTTTAACAGTGAAATAGGCGCTTGATCGCCGCTAGCCGCCTAAATTGTTTTCGAGGAACCGTCTAAAAAGATTCAGAGTCATTTCGTCGTTAACATTGCAATTTCCGAAACTCATTCGTCGAGTTCATCGTCCTAAATTACCTGTCTAGTGCGGAGTCGTCAAAATACCATGCAATTAACTCTCGTGTAGGAAGGTGTATGAGGTGGGACTGTCTGTGACATTTGTAGCGCTGGCAGCAGTTTGGCAAAGAGAGTAATAAAATTTGTATCAGCGAGGTTGCAGCGCTCTCGTCTGCTGGAATAGCTGAGCAGGTTGGCACAGTGCGGGATCACTCGGCAGATAATTACTGGCGCGTCGCCGGCCACAGCTATGCGCGCTGTTGAAAGATTGACACGAGCTCGATGGCTGCCCGATGACTTGTTTATTGCGAATACCGCTCCACCGAATTCACACTTCGCCAATTGACTTGGCGATTCAATTGGATCACTCGAAGAATTTTAAAAAGTATTATAATTATTTATCTCTGTTAATCTTAATATTTTGAGGTGATATCTTGAGGTACAGAAAAACCTTATTAAAAAAGTAGCTTTTTCTTGCGACTTCGTCCGCGTGGGTTAGGTTTCTTAATTTGTCTGTCATTCTCAAGGTTCTCAATATAATCTGTGGTTCTCAACTACATATTATTACAAATTCAGGTAGATTCCGTTACTTTTTTACTTATTGAAGGAAAGGCAACCGACTTACAGATACTTTCGCATTTATAATATTTGTAGAGATACAGTGTCACTAGATGGACAAATGTAAAAGTAGATAAACTTTTCATCTATCTATCCATTCAAAACCTAATCTTTGGTTCTTTAGAAATTTTCAGTGTTTCTAACGAATAAGAATAGTAGCGTTACCTACGTTAAGAACTGTCGTATTAGTTTAGAGATTTGATTTGGTACCTAAAGCAGAATCAACTGCAATATCTTGATCTCATTGTTGTCAGATTTTAGGGCTTTTGGAGACAAGTTCCTTATATGTTTATGTTTTAGCTTAAGTTGTGGTACGTACAGATTAAATAAATAAATTTAAATAATTTATTCTTTCTATTACCAGCAATGTGTACCTACAGTTTTACACTGAACCGTTTTTATTTCCCTTTCTTTAGGTTGCCTGGAAGTGATCACTTCTTAACGATAAGGTCGCCTAAAGAGGCGGATAAGTCTCTTTCTTTACTCTGTTTTGCTTACTTATGATATTTGTTGTTTATATATACACTGTACAATATGGTGTATAATATTTCATTCATGCAGGTCAACCTAAGCATCTCTCGCGCGACCATGATTCTATGTAACGTAAGATTACCCAAACTTATTTACCTTTGTAATGATAAAGATAAAGGTAAAGGTTGTTATGACTTGTGGTTGTAATGGCGTTAAAGCACAGACATCAGGCCTGAGGGCGGAGGCCGAGCGAGGCTTGAATGGCAGCAGGTTGCGGGACATTTGTCGTAAATATATTCACAAATTGTGTGAAGCGCAGCGGTGCGCCCGCGCAGCGAGGGGGCGATTTCTCATCACGCTGCTTGGCCTCTGCCAAGCACATTTTTTAACACCTCGCCCTGTACCTAAATCAACAGTATATTTTATGAGTCCATCGACTCAATTTCGCTTACATTCTGGGAAGTTTCGCGCGATCTACTCACTGCAAATATAAGCACAAACAAATATAATTGCGTTTCTCCTTTGCAACCACATTATTAATTTTGATTTATAGGAACTTTAGTTCATACAAAAAATTTGTAACCAGTAAAATTTCTCATATCGTTTATTTTGCGCCTGTTTTCGGTTTTTGTCAGCATATACATATAATACCTGCCTATACATGTAGGTATGTATATAGCGATATGAATAAGTTTCATACGTTTATAGGCTAGTCATACGTACGAACTACAACAATTTTGCCCCAAGAAACAAATAGTGATAGTGAGTAAATTGTACTAACGTACCATGTCTTTTGTTTCAGATCACTAAGCTCAAAATAGACAGCAATCCGTTCGCTAAAGGATTTCGAGATTCCTCACGTCTCACTGAATTTGAGAGGTAAATACCTACATTTAAATTTAAAACTTTAAAAGAATAACAATAGGCAAGTAACACTTATCTAGCAGAAGTCATCATTTTTTTCGCAAAGCTAACATTCTTCCCCTCCAAATAAACTTTTGCTAAAAGTAGATCCAATAATAATGGAATGGGTTTGAACCGTCGACTTTTAGGTTTTTCAGTTTATCGCCCTGAACATTGCGACATCGAGTTTTTTTTCATTCATTCAGTTTTTTTATTTTTTTAGAAACTTCTGTTCTAAGCATTAGGTACAATTAATGTAATAATCGTAATTTCAAAACTAAGAGGTTGTAGGAAGAACTCCATTTGAAACCTTTACATTAATTTTTTTGAAAAATCGTCATTTTTGAGATAAAACAGTGTTGCACAAAATGAACGATAAAAATTTTGAAGTCCTTAAGGCAACATTCTTATCGTTCATTAATAAAGCATCGTTCATTCAAAGAATAAGTTCTAAGACAAATGATAAAATGCGAACGTGCGTAATAATCGGCCCGATGGAGCGATGTCCGATGGAGCGATGTCCGATGGAGCGATCGTCGGGAATCATTCACTCAGCCGCTCGCATTCATTAGCCCTCATTACGATATGACAGAATTTGGTATCTGTTCTCCAATCGAGCATCGGCCACGCTCTCAGAAACAAACGCAGCGACACTGATTGATGCCTAGGCCTACTCAATTACGACAATATCTCTAACTCGGAGCTAATCGAATCGAGATAAATGCAGACCCACTTTGCATTCGCCCGATGATTTATAATTTGCTCACGATTTCTCCAACAACTTGTTCACTGCTCAAATACACCTGACGTGCGTTTTCCGCCGAACCGGCTTAATTGAGTCTTAAGAGGTTTATTTTATTTTTAACTAACTAGCTGATGCCCGCGACTTCGTCCGTGTGGATTTAGTTTTTTTTTAAATCCCGCGGAATCTCATTGATTTTCCGGGACAAAAAGCCTTTGTGACTCTCCCGGTCCTCAACTATACCCTACAAAAAATCACGATTCGTAGTTCTGTTGCAGCGTTATTGAAGGACAAACCAACAAACACACTTTCGCTTTTATAATATTTGTAAGGATAGCATGGAAGTAAGGACTAGCTTTCGCCCGCGACTTCGTCTGCATGGAGTTGAGTTTTTAAAAAAGCCGCGGGAACTCCTTGTTTTTTCGAGATAATCTGTACCTACGTTTAACCTATGTCACTCATCAAGACCTCAATTGTAGTAGGTACCCATTCAAAAATTCACGTCAATCTTTGGCTCCGATGCTGCGTGATTGAAGGACAAACCAACAAACGCTCTCGCACACATTTTCGCATTTATAATATTAGTAAGAATACGCTTGACGTGCGTTTTGCGCTACGGAACCGACTTAATTTAGTCTTAAGAAGTTTATTTTATTTTTGAATTTTGTTTCTTTTTGAGATTCTATATCACGGGGGAGCACGAAAGATCATCAGTCTTCCCCGATGACGCGCGCTTCAGCGCCGCAAATTCTAGGTAGATACAACATCCAACGTTACTCTTATAATCTGCTGTGGGATTATCTAAAAATGATTGCGTCAGTGTGACGATCGCAATCACCTATGATTGGCCGGTATTCTGTCGCTATTGGTTAAAATGAATTGAACGATACATTCAGCCAATCACAGGTGATTGTGATCGTCACACTGCTTAAAACTATTCTGTATCAGTGTGAAGATTGACAATTGATTGATTGCCATTGCTGATGCAATAGCCTGTGATTGGCTGAACTTATAGCGTTCTTGCTGTATCAATGTATTTTTACCAATAGCGAGAGAGTCCTCACCCATCACAATCATCTCTGATTGGCATCAGAGGTGATTGTGATCGTCACACTGATGCAATCATTTCTGGACAATCCCACAGCTGACGCAATCATTTTTCGACAATCGCACAGCTGTTGCCAATTTGACAGGTACCTTATGTTTATTTCAATCATTCCAGGGAGACGATGGAGTCAATGCTCGCGGAGCAGCACTACCTGCGCTCTCCGCTGCGACCGTTCGATCTGGATCAACACAATAACAACTTGACTCTGGAAGAGAAAGCCATCCTGGCGGCTCGCTCTCAGCTGTTTCTCCGCGCTGCGTACCCGCTGTACGGCGTGCCGGCAGCAGCGCTGTGGGGGCAGTGGGCCTGTCTAGCCCCACAGTTACTCGCGCAGCAGCACTTGGCGTCCGGATCGGGGCTGCAGCTGCCGCGACCGGTCTACCCCGGCGGGGTCCCCACGCTGTCGCAGCACCGGTTCTCGCCGTACCCGCCTCGCCGGTCGTCTCCCGGCTCGTCTCCGGACTCCCTCCGCGACGCGAGCCCTCACTCGTTGCCCCCTCACCCCCCGCACACCCCGCACCCCCCGCACAGTCCCACTTAGTGCTTTTCACGATAGCACTTTACGACTCGATCTCCTTCACATTGCAAACCTAGAGGATTATTAGAAGAAAAATGGTACGACGCGACGCTGTAATTATGATTGCACTGCTGTTTAAGTATTTTTAGTGCATATGTTATAAACATTGGAATGTTAGTGCTTTCGCGAGCCACGTGAGTGGCTGAAGCCGGTGAAATGAACTTTTCGACCCGACGTCAGGTCATCGTTGTACAATATTGTAAAAATAAAATATTTAAATTTAGCATAAGAATGTAATTAATGATTGTTATATACCTAATAGCATAATATTATTATGTTCCTAATAAATAGTTTAGAATGGTTTTGCGATAGTTTTACGAGTTATTGGCGTTCATGAATGAATAATAAATAAAAAGTAATGGATGTAAACGATTCGATGACAATATCTACATATCTGATTTTCATTAAATAAATAATTATTTGATTGGCAAATGATTTATATTGATTAGGTAAAAAGTGCAATACAAAGGAATACATAATGTTCTAGCAAACATAGTTGTTTGTAGTAAGATAGATGTTATAAATAAATTGTAGATATAATAATAATAATTGCTGTCTGTGTCGGTACAGAGAGATAGACTCTATGGAAATTCTTTTCGTCGGATACAAGTACCTATATTTACTTTGTAGTTAAATTATAGTTACTATAAATAATATATTGATAAAGAAAAAAAATTAAATGTTTGTTAACATATTTTTTTGTTTTATTTACCTACTCTGAGATATTAGAAGACCCGGTGATAAGGAAGAAAATCAAGAATAGTCTTTGAATTAGGAAGCTAAATATTATTATAAATTGAAATAAATAGCAGCTCTTGTTACCACACAATAAAGTGCGATTCAGGTTGACACAGCACTATTTACCTACCGTCTTATTCACCTAGACTTTTCTCTGTTTCTATCGCGTAACTCTTATCTTACTTCTAGCCCCGCAGTTTACTGCGAAGTGCGCCAGTGCCTACACCTACTCCTATAATACGTTGTTTTTATCCTCCAAGTATAATACATAGTAGCTAGTTCAAGAAGGGATAAAAACGCGGCCTATAACATAATGTACCTACCTACCTACGAGATTTCTAGCTCCCGAGCCATAGCGAGGGTGCCTATAGGATCGAGTATGAACGGGCTCTGAATTTAGTTCCGAGTTTAAACACTCTACTTTTCTCTTTGATTGCGAACAAATAAAATAACATAGTTTAAAAAAAAAACGGTGAGTATATTTTGTTCACAGTTTGTTTTACAGTTCCGTTTTCAAAAATATTTTAATTTTTTTTTTTCTAAGAAATTATTTAAAAAATGGAACAACGCAAAGCAAACTTTTTTATAGGATGAGATTAATCTTGTAGTCTGGATAACGACTAAAATAAAATAAAAAATACCTACTTAAATCCCTAAGGCTACTAAAGGCTACTTTAGTCCCCCTACGCTTAGCTATAAAATGACGAACCATATCAAAAGTTCTGCCGTTCTGAAGCTTAGTCCATACCGTACCGTAGCTTTAGGTACCTACATAGTGACAGACCGACAGACTATATAAGAAAGGTAGAGATAATTCAAAATTACACACAGACAATATTCTATAATAATAATCGGAACTGAGACAAGGAAAGAAACAAAAAGGGTTGAAGGTATCTTTATTGTCTCTATTCCAAACCAACAAAGTCTTTACCCATCCATCCACTGACTCTGATCAACGTTGCTTAACCAGTAGAACCTTATATGCACCTAGATCACTCGTCCCTTAAAATCATATCTACCCGTCGAAAATATATTGAAAAGACAGCATTATGAGTTATGACTAAAACATAAATTATATAGGTATCACCTAAGTTATTTATGAAGCTAAACATATTACCTACTCTCTTTTCCTAAGCTTTTCTCCTCTTAGGAATAGTGGATACGGGAATATTGCAAGAGAACCTATCCGGGGATACCGGATTTCAGTCCACTCCCAACCGTCAAGCTATCATGGACAACTAAACTATTCTCTACTTTTGCTTACTACTTTACTACTCCGATAAGACATCGTCTATACAGCTAAAACCAATTCAAAATGAGTATAAAAAATACAAAAAAAATGGAGTCGAAAAGCTGCTGTTTCCTCGTACCAATTAGCTTCCCGGGGCCCGGTCACTTAAACCGGTTCTCCGTTGTCCTTCAATCCACCGCTAGATGGCGTTATAAGTATTTAAAAGCTTGTAAGTTTACGGAATGAATACACATTGCGTTGACGGTAGAATATTTTTTTCGTTTGTGGTAGAGCTACAAAATAATTTTCATATTGATGAGATTATGTTACGATTAAATCTTGTTGTTATTCAGGTAATAACTTTTCTTTTAAACAAGACAGTGATAATCTCACGTGGACGGTTTACAATACAATAAATAAAAATGTACCTATCTCCATCCATTCATACAATTTTCATTTTTCAAACTTGAGAATGACGGACTTTCATACAAACTGTTATCACCCATTTAAGGACACTCCTTTAGGGATTGAAATTCCATAAATCCCTTCCATAAAGTCCTAAAATACTATCCATGTTTGTCGTTCAGTCAGGCATCAGGATACGTCATTTTTTATGTTAAAATAACTTAATATGTACCTACCTATTCAATATAAGTTATTTATGATAGGTACCTACTCAATACTTACCTAGTAGGCTACGAAATACTTTCCTACGTGTAGCTCTCAAGTCTCATGAGTGATAAATCAACCACCGCTACCATCTTGGGCTACATCGTCACTTACCATCAGGTGAGATCACGGTTAAATCTTATCTTGTCTTGTTATGTGTGTTTGTTGTAATAAATAAATAATTAAAAAACCTATCACAGAAGTAATCGAATCTCTTTACTTTTAACGTCCTTAAGCTTGTATGGTTGGAAACAATCACTGATTTATGTCGGAGACAAAGCGTGACAGATTGCGAAATTGTAACAAATTAGAGCGACACGACCCGCAATTATGCAAAGCGACTATAAAGTTATCTCGGAAAACAACCCCACGCCAACTATTCAATTAAAATGAAACAGTGCCGAGGCGACATTCGAGTCACATAGAGGAAGGGTCGTCTCCATCGAATTAGTTCGGCGCGTGGCCACATTACTACGACAAATTTCATCTCCCGAGGGCCGAGGGATGCAACGCTAATCTAATCTGGATTGTAGCTAATAAATGTTGTACCCGCCGACCGGTTGCAAAAATTTATTGCTTGTAAAACTGTTTCCAATCGCAGAAATTGTACCAGTGACGCCGTTGGTACTTTCGACATGGTCTGATTGAATTTGCCGTCTCGCTGACTCTCTCGTTTCGTTTTCGAGTAATCGTTTATGATGATATGTAAGTGTACGATTTTGTATGATGTGGCAAATTGAATAATTTCTGTGTGTAACAACCATCTCTTCTTGTACGAGAGACGATACCAACTTAGTGCCGATTTCACCGACATTGAGTTACGTTGGTGAAATTATTTTCATACAATCACAATTTTCATCAGATTTTCAGTACCGACACTCCGGTAACGTCACTTCTTGAATAAAAGCAGGCGTTAGGTAGTTTGCGGAATTCTTCCGATGTGATGTACAATGCCGGCTTTACCTATGGTGCAGGGTGTGCAACGCACACGGGAGGAGGGTTGTAGGGAGCGCCGCGCCGAGCCGCGCTTGCTTGCTTCCCGACATAAAGTTTTTTTGGCACCTGAATTTCCTTTCACTGGTGAAAATATAACTGTACTTAAGTCAAACGGTATTCTTGTATTGTAAGTATTCCATTTTGGCCGCGCGTCTACTAAAGTGCGCCAAGATATTGTTTGCACACGGGCGCTACATGGGCTAGAGCCGCCTCTGGTGATGTATCACACATAGCAAAGTCAACTAGTCAGTAGTCAAGTACATATTCTATTCTATTCTATATGTACCTATTTATTTTGTACGCGGGTGTGAGAGTCAAAAGATATGCGACATAATAATAATTCAAAACTCACACGGAACTGAATAAAAAACCTGAGTTTTTGTTTCCTAATAAGGGCAGTGTCTCACTCACCTCAAACAAAGCGTACGCGATGGATTATCGACAGGCTCCTTGGGCAGAGGGCGTAGTAATGCCGTGTTATTGGCCACTCCGCTCATAATCCGCTTTTAACTGCGGCGGCCCGGGAGAACGTGACCCGAATGTTTACGGGCTTTTTCTGTTTGATAACATTCGCTTTTCTTAGCTTTATTCTACTCGTATAGTAGAGCCGATAGATTTCAGGATATTTTTTAAGAAAAAAACTAGCGGTCGCCCGCGATTTTTATTTCCTGAGATTATAAAAAGGTAACTTTTCCCGCTGACTACCTACTTGTTTTTTACTTTAACTCAGTTTAAATGTATAATCGGGTAGGTACCTCTATCAGGTGAGATTACAATCACAGTCAATAAAAAAGACGTGTGGCACTCGGGGACTGCCGCGGTAAAGCTATTGCATAGCATTTTTTATCAACGCCATCTAGCGGTGAGAGGAGTCCCGTGTCAGGTTATTTTCGTTACGGAATTTCTGGATTCGGTCTCCACGCTCAAGGCCCGCGATAGAAGCTATGCAATAGCTTAAAAATAATTTTACTATAGAAAATATACTATGTACCTGCCTACTTGTATAGCTGCAGCAAATAGTGTTATTGACCAGCTAAGTTGTTTTACCAACCAACTCATCAAAGTTCATGCACCAGTTATACATAAGTAGATAATATAGAGACTCATTTTACCTCTAAAACCAATTCATAATAATAATTTATGCGTGTACCACTAACATGGACATCCATTAATAAAAACGATATTTTAGATCGATCCGGAGGGTGAAAATACGAGACATAAATTTAACACCTAAATGAGTTATACTCGCCCATTTACGCGAACGTTTCCCAAACGGCGCACAGTAACGGATAGGTAACGGGCGATAAATAAAAATTATCAATTCCGTAACGAGCCGTTTTGATAATGTTCATAACTTAACGGGGTTGAGTTGTAGGCTTCGATACAATTTAGTGAGCATTGACTATATTTAGCAAAGCTATTTAATGAGCACTCCAGTATAACGTGTGTACATCGCTTTATGTGTGCCCGCTCGTCCCATACAAACGAAATTGGAAAATCAATGGAATTTTGTATGCAAAGTTCTCAGGGATTAGAAAAACATATATTTTATTGTCTTCTGTTTTGAATTTATGTACTTTTTTTGACTACCGTCTTTCATTAATTTTTTTTTACTACTTAATAGTACTAATCTGAGAATAACCACGACATTGTTTAGTCATTTAGTTCAGTTTTAAGTTCAGTTAATTGAAGTTAACTTACTCTAACTGAAAAATAAATTCATATCATTATTATTTAGGTTAGTTTTGGGCAAAAGTTGCCTGATGCATTTAAACTAAGTCTCTCAGTTAACTGACTCTTTCAACCTTCTCTCTAAGTTTATATATTGTGTAGCAGGTATTAAATAGAGAAACGAGTAGGTTTAACTTACTATTATTTTGAGAATTTTCCTCTAGAAGGCACGGAAGTCAAGACGTTTCGGAAAACGCCGGACCGCGCGTCGGGCGTTTCGTTCCGGTAGCAACTGCCAAGGCCTGCGTTACATACATACATTTGTGGTCATAAACGTGAATTTATTACCCGGTTAGGTTTGCAGTTTTCCTGAAATGTGGAGACGTGTGGAGAGACATTAGCGCCGGCTGTTCACCCCCCCTCCCACCTTCACCACCCGCGTGCGTGGCGTAACACCTACCTTCAACATAATAAAACTTTATTTGCACGTTTAGTACCTACCAAAATATAAAAAGCATCCCCGACACGTCTCCGACAGCGACTTATAATGTCGTTAAACTGTTTTATGGCCACGAGCGGCGTTACCTGCGCTTTCTCGGGGAAAATTCATAAGAAAACACAGAAATTAGGTATGTTCCTCAAACCCCGCCTTAAAAGTGTGGTGTGAGCCTTAAAGTTTCAATGGTAACGGATATTTTCTTTAAGTGTAGGTTTAACACTAATTAAAAAGCAATGTGGCATCTTTAGTTACTAAAGAGCTCCATTGTAATATGGGGTCTTGGAAAATATCATAGTTTATAGTATTCTACTAGTCAAGCCCTTACATTTGATACCCATATTGAGGGAGTTGTGAAAAAATATGTAATAGGTACTTACGCCATTTTGTGGCGGCTGCCATCTTGGACCGATTTTCATCAAACATAGCTAACACTCCCGACTAATTCACCTTTCAAACAAAAACACACACACATACACACAGACAGACAGATCAAACTTATAACACCCTACAAGAACACCATTATGTTCAGTTAATCAGAGAAAAACTCTTTAAAATCAGACTGAGAAATACCCACGTGATTAATTTTAAAAAGTGATAAGTGAGCACTGAAATTTTCATTCAATTGTTTAACGAAGTACCTAGTAGAGTTTTCCGCTCATTAATTTCAAGCATTTTTTAAAAGGATAAACAGTCCTTTTTTTTTAATTCGCTTTCTCAAAGAGCAATTTAAACCCGCCATCTCGTATCGCAGCGCATATTGCAACTCGATAAAGTTATTTGTGTTCAATAAGGCGAATGATCTGGCTTTTCCCATTTTTCCTCCATGAACAGCCCCATCCCCTTTACACCTACCCCCCTGCCTCCCTTTGTGGTGCAAAGTTGAGGGCATTAGCGTGTTATCAGTGTGAAGAAGGCGCCCACCTGAACCCTCACCACGAAACACACAGCCACTTTACGAAATCAAGTTAAAAGTTAGCGTATACCTCTCCATTACATCTTCTGTTGCTGATACTTTTGCCGGGCTTAACAAAAGCGGCGATGTATATCAAAGTAACTACTTCGATTCACTGTTGCTTATGTTTAATAAGTGTAACAGATAGTATCTATAAGCGTTGAGATGTGGGAATAGGTGGGAAGCGTGAACGTGTTTTGCAAACCAGCCGAGGAAATAAGGTGTCCCCAATTTTACTTTGTCCACCGCTACTGATAGCGGCTAATGTAATGCGTCCTTTGTTCCGATAGGATTGTTTTTCTTTTTGTTTCTCTTTGTTTTCTTCTGTAAAAACCAATTAGTGATTTGCGTACACTATACCTACCTATTTGTAGAAAGCGTAAAGTGAAAAAATAAATAAATACAAATCCTTCTCGTAATGCGCTCCTTTACAATATGCAAGTATTGGGCAATAGATACTATGCGTCAGTATACAAATTAAAGTAATTATTGTAAACTGGCGTTAGATTCTAAGTGTAATGTCCTTTTTCACCAACCATACCTGAAACATTCCCTAAGTAAGAGCCTCTTTACATAGGTAGCTCCTTAATACAATCTCTTATCCAATGTAATTTTTACTTTACCTGTTCCCTAAAGATTCGTGAAAAGGAAATTGACAGAAAGCGTCACCTAGCGTCAGCTTAGGTAAGATAGGGAACGTTGGTGAAAACAGGCATAAGTCTAATATCCTGAATGTTGATGACAATCGGCTCCATACCTCTCACTATTTAACTTTTAACTTAACTTCACTCACAATATGTAATAATGATAACATAGGCTACGAATATTCGTAGACATAGGTAACCCAAATGTAGTGAAGTTAGCAGAAGTTGCAATACCGCACCTTTATGCATTTGAACGTAATCTAACTGTTAACTAGGAAAAGATGTGACAAGATTCACGTATTTTCAACATCTAAAATAAGCATAGTAAATAAAGTAACTCACTCACTATGCGCTAGTAGGTACAAACACAATTAATATTAATATTTAATATGTCGCTGACTACGTGAAAGTTTTCCCTTACCTGCAATAGGTATCGTTACGGTAGGTACCTACTTACGGTAATGTTAAACCTCCCTTTCAAAGAGGCACGTGTAAGTTCACCATTAGACAGCACTATTCACGCCTCCAGCTACTATCAATACAATGGCCCGAGGAACAAAACGACGCAACGCAAGACCGGCCGTCACACTAGTTATTCTACCGCGTCCCCATAAAGCTGTTATTTGGCTGCAAGCGTAATTCTTTTCAATTTTCCACCAATCGAATTTGGCAGTAACATCAATTGAGTTCCCACATTTTCCGGGCGCACTTACACAATATCAATCAGGTTTTATTGGTGTTATCGAGGCGCGCTCCCCGGGGCAGGGTGGGGCTATTTGTATCAATAACCTGTCAATGGCCCCCCGCTCCTTGGGGACGAACCACCTCGGTTTCGTCTGTGACCGCACTGATTTGATTACGAATCTATTGCTCCAGGCGTGTGAAGGATAAGTTTTGATTGACTAATAATAGTTGGCGTGCCAAGAGCCACGGATGAAGAAAAACAAGATGAAGTTCAAAATTATAACTTAATATTTTTACGCTTAAGAACGTAGAATTTTCAATCATTTCTTAAAGAATGTTAAGTGTTTGATTTTTAACTTAACTTAAATAGGTTAAAATTTGTCTGAAAAAAAAAAAACAGCCACGAACGCAACGCTCTTAAAAGATGTTAAAAATTTAAAAAAAAATTATGTTATTAGAGGTAACACATTTTGACATCCAAGTGATCTTGGAGCAAACGCACATCTTGGAGACTGACATAGGGTGCCTTCTGAAATAATAGACATATTTAAGAATTTGAATCCACGAGAACGAAAATCACAGATATGAGTTAGGTAATATAAAAGGTAAGTAGGTATAATGTATACTTTAAGGTAAGTCACGACATTCCTTGATCTCTCACACGGCGCTGAGTAGGTATATTACAAATTGGCTCAACCACTAGAAAGGCTCTTATGCCGAAGTTCTTGTATTATTCACAAAGTAACCGTACGTGGGCGATTGACTTCGTACATCTCATAATGAAACCGGTAGCCTCTGAAGCATGTCAATATTGACGGACATCGGTGACCCAGAATTTTGTACAATCATTTAAGGCTTGGACACACGCCACGGCGCAGCGGAAACGTGTCCATCAACGCTCCTAGAAGTTATAATTTAAGGAACAGCTGTGAGAAATCATTCACACTGAGCTCTCGAATAGGAACAGCACGGCTACTTACTGTAGACTAGTCGCGCATGGCGCCATAGGTAATTCTGTTTTTTTTTTTTTAAATACAATATTGGCCATTTTTTACCAATATTCCACTTTTCCACGACAAAATTGCAACGGGTAGCTTTTATTCCCATTAGTTCTGTTTACAGTAGGTACTGGTATTTTTTCTCCCCACTAGTTCTGTAAATAATAAAGCACACCTTTGCACAGAACTACAAGACCTTTCGGGTTTCACTCCGGCCTCTTGCCCCATGCCTTTTGCCCCATGCCCGTTGAACTATTGAGGCTTCCAATTACTAATTACCTTCATATTGACTAGACATTAATAGACATGACATTAGTGATTTTGTCGTGTTGCACACGGCTTTTACATTTTAATGGATGAAGCCTCTGACTGCGATTTGACATGATATTTAGTAACGGAGCAGTCTAAGATGGAAAAGGTACGGCAATTTAATTAAATCCATTCCTTTAATCAAGTGTTTCGCAATGTCGTACAGAAACGGTAAATTGATTAGCAGCACATCTTGTCCTATGTTTATGTTTTTAAGTCATAATTGTAATATGACAAGCGAGCGATATACCGTGTGCCTTGTCAATGGTTTTTCAGCACAGATTGTATGACATGCTGTACTGAAGCTGCACCGACGATGCAGAAGTCACGCAGACTCTATACCGCACCATGTAGCATCGCTCTAAAAGGCCCTAAACAGAATGAGCGATAAATACGATGCGTTAACGGCGCTGTTTTAGGTGCTTTATTATTCCAATTTTCCCAAACGTAAAATTTACCTCAATTAGGCAATTTTAATTCGTAAAGTTTTCTTGAAAACCCTTCGTAATTTTGGCAAAAGCAAACTTCACCGGAGAAGTTCAGTCTAAGAACTCAAAAGATTAAAATCTGGATGTTTTCGTTTACCTACTCCAATCAATTAAACATGAGATAAGTGGGCTTATAGTAGATATGCCTTATAACTTATAAGATTAGAGAAAGATCTTACCTTACTTTAGAAACCTTAGAAACCTATCCTTTTCATTAACACGTTCACTGCGGCAAGTAAAATCATAATCTTTCATCTGGTGCGGCAACGGGTCGAAATGCGCCCCCAATGATATTTCCGCCAGTGCGTAACAGGTCTTTCTAAACCCACCAGCACTAGGATAGATTAAATTGCTATAACTTTGTGAAAACATAATGTATACAATTTTTTTTCATACTGTTGGAATGACCTTGAACCCAACTTCCTTAGGTTTGATTCGCCCCGGGATCTGCCAAACAGGAAATGAGAAATAAAGCAGGAAAAGCGCCAGGCCGATATCGACCTGTACCGCACTAGAAAGTATTTTTAGTAGTGATGGGACAGAGAAAAATAAGGAGATATCGAAAATAAAACAAAATTATAATAAAACAACTGAAAAATATTTTTATTTATGTTTTCCTTCAAAACACTTTCTACATAGGTTTTGGTTACATTTTCTGCAAATTGTTTTTATTTTTTTGACTTTGTTTTTTGTTGCTGCACTACTTAATGATTTTCTTAGTTGCTCATAGCACCCTTCGGCACACAATTAGCACAATTTCGGCGTCTGGTGCTCGTCTCGAGGGCATGGCCATTGCCGTTAGGTTTTACTTCATTTTCTGAAATGAAAATTTTTTTCATAATTCCGTGTGATTTATTAACCATACTTATGAGTTTTACCACAGAACTCACTGTTGCGAACTAATATATAGGTTCTCAAATAAAATTTAAAAGATAAGATTGAACGAGCTATAAAGCTATAGTGATAGCTTTGAGCTATAAAGTGAGCCAGTGTTTGGTATATGTAATATTTGCATAAAACATAAATTGAAGGTGTTTTATCCCTATACCACAGACCAATTGGTTAGGGAGAGGGCAAACTGGCTACTTTTAGCAGCGTCGATTAGACAGCGAATACCTTCATACTATAAAGATAACTCGCTAACCAACATTATAACAATATGCTCTGCTGTTCTGTCTGCACTCTTGAATTGGATGAATCTGCCCGGATTTTAAACCCCTCTTTCGGGGTTGAATTTTAAAAAATTCTTTCTTAGTGGACTACGTCCTAATAGCTACCTGTATGCCAAATTTCAGCTCGTTCGGTCCAGTGGTTAGAGCTGTGCGTTGATAAATCAGTCAGTCAGTCAGTCACCTTTGCCTTTTATATATTTAGATTATGCCTTTTGGGGTAGATTTTTCAAAATCTGTGAAACAGGTATTTTATTTATTTGTAATCGAAAGCCCAAAAACAATGTTTATGCAACTTTAAAAATGAAAAACATTCATACAAACATTCATCCCCTATTTGATGCCTTAGGGGGTGGATTTTTCAAAATCTGTGAAACACTCAGCTCAGACGAAACGTGAAAATGTGTTTTTTCGTGTAAGAGTTTTTTTGTATAAGACAATATCACGTCAAAAATCATATTGCAAAAACTATTCACTGTAGAAGGCTAGTTTTTAAGAATAATCATTTTCATAAATGTGTAGATAATAAACAAAACTTACCACTTGTGCTTTTTTTTATAGGGGAAAATATGTCATCGCTGCTGTCACTATCATTGTTGTCATTACCGTTATTGGCAGGGCGAATTATATTGTTTTGCAGAATTTGAATCTTTCTTTTTTTATTTTCCATCGTGGATAATAACGTATCGAACGTTAGGTCACTTAGAACGCACAACACTAACTGGCGGGGCGCACGCTCTGTGCGGTACCGGGTCGCCGGCGGCCTGTTAGCACGGTGGGCCGAAATAGGCCCACTGCCGCACTGAGCGGATGTTTTTCACCGTCAGTGCGTCGATAGGTCGATAGAGGCCCACCGTTATGTTTTGATGGGGAACACCTACAATTTTGACCGCAAGATATAATATATATTTGTCTCTGTCAAATTTTTACAAACACCTGAGATAATCGTTCCGCACTAGCGAGAGGGACATAGTTTTGTTCGTCCGCACCAGCTGAAATACCGCGACGGGCCGAAATCGGCCCGTTACGCAGTGAGCGTGTTAACTAACATTACAGTCATTTTGTACCGGCTTTTATTTTTGATAATATTTTTTGCTACTGACAGATGTATAACAGATCACTTAATAAATAAACATCTTTTTATCCTATATTCATACAAATAAAATTTCATTTTATTTCATCGTTTCAAATGCATTAAACCAATAACTAGTTGACAATAAATAAATAATCGAATGATTATTCGTGCTAATAGTAAAATTATTCCTCACAGAGTCGATTAATGGGAGAGCGGACGTTAACAATGAATGGAAGCTAATAATTTTGTTTAGCAAAACTCTCGGGGTTAGAATTTATTCGATTCCGATCGTCCTTTACAACGCTCTAGAGGGTGTACAGTGTCGATGGCCACCCCATTGTGGGAAAATATCTATTAAATATTTATGATCCTCTCGCCTCAAGTTAACGCGTAAAATTATAACTTCTAACGTGGAGGCTGCAGTCAAAGATCGGTATAATATACTGAGGGTTCACGAGACCTCACATTATATTCCAATATGCTTACTACCTATACTTGGTTTAGTTTTACTGTCTAAACGAGCAAAAGGGTCTTGAGTCTTGACACACTGATAGACAAACAGACAACTGAGTGAAGCTATAAGAATTCCGTTTATTTTTCGGAACCCTAAAAATTGACCTGTTAAGCTGGAGTAGTAAGATCATATTATACAACATCATAGAGCAAAATAGCATGATTCAGGTTCTTTTTTCCGATCCAAACATGTCGCACCGAAGTTGTAAACAAACCTTCAAAATTCAAATTCAAATTCAAAATTAATTTATTTCATGTAACTAACTTGTAGCTCTTATGACACGTCATAAATCTACCACCAGTTTGGAATGCAGATTCTGCTGAGAAGAGCCGGTAAGAAACTCAGCAGTTGCTCTTTTCAAAAAAATTTTTTTTTACAAAGCTATGCTATGTATACAGTGCTTCCACAATAAAGCTTCAAAAATGCAAAAATGCATAGGGTGATTTCGCCGGTTGGCGACCGATTAGCGGGATATTTAACTTTACGTCAATATTTAAGTATGTTGCACCCATAGCACATGTATTAAAGTTATATGACGGGGTCCTAGATATTGTCAAGTTATATTTAAAAGTAAAAAAATAAGAATTACAGTTGTGAAAACATTTTAAATTGAATAAATCTTAAAAACTATGTGAAATGCTAGTTGGCGACCACTTTTGCTAGTTGACGACTGCCCCCTTATCTAGTTGGCGACCTCTCGATTTGCTAGGGAAAACTAAATTTGATTAATTAAAAATAAAAAATATGAACGTGTTAATGTTTAAAAAATAATTATTATTCATGCTTTATTATTCATACATTATAATAAATTATTAAAACACATTTTTTCATGAGATCAAAGGTACACTTTAATATTCAAGCTTAAGCTTAAATGAATCTTAGCAAGTATAATACATTTTCCTACACAAGTACAAAATTAAAAATATCACTTTAAACAACAATTACAAAAGTTTAGAATCAAATCATCAGATCTCGGGATGTTATACATTTTACATTTCTTTCTAATACCGTGTCCTCCTTCTCTTATATTTTTAAAGCACATTCCAGATCTCTTTGGGAATAAGCCGGTGTTATTTTCTAATACGGTTTGTGGAGGACATCTGTAATGAAAATATTATATATTAAACACCTACATTATGCAAAAAACAGATAAGATTATAAGTAGTGATTGCAAATGGTCGTAAACCCACATATTAATTTGCTCATTTTTAGTTGGCGACCACTTGATACCCATACATTTTAAGATGTTTTATAATAATAATTTGGTGGTCGTAAACTAAAAGATACACGGATAAAAATAAACAAATTAAATTGAAAGTGATTAAATTCCGAATTAGATTTGTAGTCTATAAAAAATAAAAATAAATGTTTTTCTTTCTAAATGTCTATTGGCGGCCAGGTGGTCGCCAACTGAAGTTATTGGCTAATTCCAATTTCTGTTAGCGACCATTCAATTTTTTTACCTGATTTTGTATATTACATGTAATAAATGTACAAATAACGTAAAACATATATATATCCACTTAATAGAACATTAAAAAATTGACTCAAATAAATACATCACGATCTACTTACCTCGAACGCATCACTTACTCACTATTTTTTTCGTTGTTTTGGGAACGTGTACGCGCCGAAAGTATGAGCGGCGGATTGAACTAAGATTTGTTTGCTTTCGGGTAAACACAAAGCTGCCAACTATTGTAGGTAAAACTAATAGGTCTATCCCCCTCTTTACTTAAGTGAATTTCATTTGGAAAAGAAGAATAGAATTCTTATTATTTTCGTTTTAATGCCGTAGGTCCTGTTAGTGGTCGCGTAACTGACCCTGGTCGCGTAACCGGCGAAGTCACCCTACGTAGGTACACCAATCCAACGCATGTCAAGATGGGCAGCCAAAGCAGACCCATTCCCGTTGGTGGCACCCGTTCACGAGCATGACGCATGATCCAGCCATTGATTTCATGCATGTTTTTAGTAGGTACTTTATCTTATTACATAATACCTATAATTTGAGTGTTTCAGAAACTAAAGTCACAAATCATGTGCTAAAGTGTCTGAAACGTAAATATTTGATTAAAATAATACGTAGGTTACGTACAATTTTACTTTTATTCTTCATACAAAACTAACTTTAAAGAAAAAAGTTGTGTGTTGGCGGATTAACAGATGGCAACACCATTTTTATTTCCCAAGCCCTTTTCTATTAAAATACAATCCCCTAATAAAAATCAAACTTACATCGTCATATTATTAGGTTTACCTATTATTTTTATTATACCTAGTTCCCCTTTAAAAGTGCACTGTTTCATTTTTGTAGAAATTAGGTTTTTGACTGTTTTATCAAAATTTTATTATTCCTTTTCCTTTTATATATTTAGACGCTGTATTTAGATAAGTAAAATCAAGATAGGTAGATAGATATGAACGCCTAGAAAATCCTTGCATATTTTTGTTATACTATTTTTCTAAGAACCGATTACGTTTTGCTGGTGGAGTGATTTTGATCTTATTTTTATGATGACGTATATTTATGACCTGTCCCATCCAAATCCGTATCAAAAATATTTGTAGGTAGGGTCAATGTGCCTGATTTCGGCCTTTTAGTGCTCCTGTCAACTTTAGGACATCAGAAAAAAATGTTACAGTCTATAAATAGTTATACTTGTTATGTTAGATGAAAGCCCATATAATGAAATTTCGTTATTTTTAACTGTTTTGTGCTTGAAGCTTTTAGTTATTTTTATTTTTAATTTTATCTGGAAAAACGCTTAAAATTCAGTTTTCGGCCCCAAATTTCAGTTTTCGGCCATAGGATATTCTGTTTTCGGCCACTACATTGTGATGGATTTAAAATGCATTTATTATACATTTAAGTCTAAAATTACATAAAAACGCTTTTATGTAAGTTAATCATTATTTTTAGTAAATAACTAACAATGTTAGTTATCACTTATCTATCTATCTATACTTAAAAGCCCCTAAATTCCCACAGTTTAGGAGGGCAGTACCCCTGCAGCATCAGGATTGAAAAGTTGGAACCCAAAATTTTTATAGGAGCATCTTGCAAGATTTTTGTTTCAATTAAAAAAAAATTCGCAACGCAAATCGGTTAAGAAATCATGGAGATATCGATATACAGAGCTAGAAAAACACAACTCCTTCTCCTCCTTTTTCGAAAGTCGATTAAAAAAGTAGCCTATACTATGCCTGATAATATCAGGTATCTACCAGTGAAAGTCCTGTCAAAATTGGTCCACCCGTTCCCGAGATAAGCGGTAACAAACAAACAGACAGACGGACAGGCAAAAATTTTATAAATTGTTTTTTTGTCATAAGTACCGTATTTACTTTCGTATGCAGTTAGTAAAAAGTTAAGTTGTGCCGAAAACTGAAGTAACATTTCATCTATATTCTGCAGATATTCTGCATTTCGGCCACCCCCAGCCTTAGAATGTTCTTCCTTATTCCTACATAAATTGACGGCCGAAAACTAATGGCGAGGATCTTCGTATCAGTTACAATAATAAGAGAAGGAGTGTGAGATATATTATTTCACAATTTAAATAGAAAAGATGAAAACGTGGAAGACTTTTTATACCACATATCGGCCCCCCCGGCCGATAACCAAAATTTTTAAAAAATTTGAATGTCAGATCCCGGCCCCCATCATTATTGTTGTTCTGTACAAAATATTCCAAAAATGATATTAGGAGTACGTTAATATGTTATTTTTGTAGTATATTACATGCCTATTAATATCATTTATTTAGGAAAACAACACAATGCTTACCTTGGAGTGAAACGCGCGGTACTATTTTTTTTGTAATTTCCGCAGGTTGCGTTACCTTCATCGGCAGCCGCCGAATTGAACAAATTCAGTAAAATCACTCGAAGATGTGACCAGGTCAAAAGTTTTGTCATAAACAAATCAAACGTTTTCATATGTCCGAGAAAAAAAATTATTTGGAAATAGTATTTCTAATCGATATTATCTCAATTTTACAGCATCGTGTACGCGTAAAGGCCGAAAACGGAAGGGGGCCGGCGAAAGGGCTCATCTACCCTACACGTCATGTCGCCCGGCGGCGGCTGCTCTTGGGAGCTTAGCAGGTGATGGATAGAGGACTCCGGCCTTGGCATCTCGAATACAATGCGCAGCTTTACCCAGATGTAGGACTCGATAACTTTCGGCAAAGGTGCGAAGTCACCTTAATGATAACATCGACTTAATATCTATTCTTTCGTGATTACTGCTTTTGACATCACCGTGACTTGTTTTTAACCGACGAAAAAAAGGAGGTTCCCAATAATATATATTTTTTTATGTATAATCACGCATAACTTTTCGTAGAATCGTCCGATTTTGATGATTCTTTTTTTTTGTTCGTGCAAAATATCATATAGTAAACAGCTTTATCTTTACCTTAATACTTAAACCACTATATTATTAAATTCATATTATTAATACATATTATTTTAGTGGCATTGAGCCTTTGTAAAACTTTATCAAATAACTTTTCTGAGTCTCTGAATCACGTCTTTTAAAACCTACGGAGAGTGGATATCTTAATTAAATAAATAATTAAGCCTCAATAGCCCAACGGTTAAAGCACTCAACTCAAGCTTTTCGCTTATAGCGGCGAGAGGAGAATATAAGTCAAGTTCAGCTTGGCTGATATTCCTTCATAAAAAAAATTAATTACGATTGGTCTAACTCACTGAGCTGTTATGTAATCCTGTCACAGCAATTCATAACCTACCGAAGGCAGAAAGGATCGTGTTTTTTTACAGTGTAGAATAAATAAAGTGTCGAAATAACTCTATACAAAAGAACAAAATAGCCTACGCGGATTTAACTAATGACAAATTGAGAAACTTGTTAAGAATTTAGCGCAAAAAATGAATGTCATTTTGATGATACTCCTACTCTATCTTTGAAACGAATTCGACATTCGCCTTTTAGTTGTGTAATTCGAATTCGCCGTTAATCAACCCTTAAGTCCATATAAAACACCACATCCATTTAAAACACAACTGAATTAATACTTAATTGACAAAATACATCTATTGTACGACTGTGTATGAAAATCGTATTCACTTGACAACTTAAAATGTTAGGTGTCGCTTATCAAGCATACGTTTTAAGGTGTCAAATGAATACTTTCATATACAGTTTTGTGATCGAAGATACAAAAGCATAGACTAAGTAAAAGCACTAATTTTTTTATATTATTCGAAGCAACTTCCAGTGTCATACTTAGTTCATACTAATCGGTTACTAATCGACGTTAGTATTCATGTTTCTCTATGGCTAATTAAAGGTTAGACTTCAATTCACAATCAATATAAAAATATCCTTACTTGTAGGTATTATCTACATAAATTCGAAAGTAATCTGTCAGTTTGTCTATTATCTTTTTACAACTTAACCGTGGATACGGTTTTGATGGACACGGAAATAACGTTATAAACATCAACATAGAACCTCTTATTCCGGAAAATCAAGCTTTTCCTCAGGATCTTTAAAAAAACTTAATTGACGTAAACGAAGTCGCGGCCCATCAACTAGTTTTTAACTATATAACGAACGGTTTACATGAATAGGTACGTTCGGCTGGCCAGCAATAAAATAATGAATGATGTGATGGCTTAATTGGAGCTTCCGGAATGAGGCCATAACCACGCAAGTATATAACCTGACAGAGGTAAAAGTTCTAAAGATCGGGCAAAATTTATACCTATTTCCGTAGGGTTGGCATAGGAGGATAAAATAAATGAAACAAATATTCGTAGCTATTTCCCGCGACTTAGTCCACGCGGATTTAAGTTTTTAAAAATTCCGCAGGAACCTGTTTTTCTAGACCTTAAGTAAAGATCACGTCGATCTATTTCGTTGTTGCTGTGTGATTAAAAAACAAACTAATAAACATAATGACCAACAACACATTGGCATTTATAATATTAGTAGGAATCATTACATACATAACTAATACATATTATAACACTTATAAGGATTTTCAAAACACATTATCAAGAACCTTTGATGTAAAAACATGGAACGAAAAGAAATAGGTACAAAAAGCACAGATCCAAATGTTGTCCACAGGTCGAGCCAGCGTAAACCGGTTTCGTCTACTCGCAGTATGTAGTTGGACGAAGCGCGAGTGAACACACACACAGATGCTACATACTTGTAGGTACCTATCACAGCACGGTTGTACAAAGATATATCTCTGTTCAGTTATTTACTCTTGTGCCATAACGCTACTCGATGCCAGCACCTTTGAAGTGGGCGAAAAGCTAATTACGTGGCACCTGGAATTAAGCCTTTGCCATACGACCCTTTGTACACGCGAACCTACTATTTATTCTTTAGAAAAACATCAAAGCCGCTTTCAATCTTTATATTTTAACTTCATAATAGTTAACATAGCCATAAAGACCAAATCTTTATTAAGGGCCCAATGCAACTTGGCAGACTTTACACACCTTTAAGCATTAATTTTACGTCTTCAAGAACATTATGTAGAACTCTCAGAGGTGTAGAGCTAAAGCACAGTTTTCATTCATATCCTCTGATACCTTGCCAGCCTTGGCTACATTAGAGTATGACAATGTTACTAAACGACGAAGAATCTACCAATTTAGAGACGATAACCTAAGATAAGATATTTATATCTTATCGTATAATCAGCTTTTTTAAGTTAGTACTGTTCTTTATGAACTGGAAAAAAGTAGGTCTATTCAAGGTTTTAGAGTGCAGATAGTCCTGACACCTTTAATAACTTAATTATGGCTTAACTAACCCATGTACAAATTAATAACATCAGCTGGCACCATAGGTCCCTACTTATTTAAAGGTTAAAACAACCATATTCATAAACTATTAACGCATCGAATGACGAAGACGTATGATTTGTCGTTTCGATTCATCATTTTTATGAAGCATAATTTGACGCTATCGATGTTAAATACAGGATAAAAGGTAATCTATTTTAACAGACAGCTAAGAATTTACAGTCTAGAAAGGATGTTGTATCTCACCTCGCAGGAAGGACGGACAGTTGGAGGTCTGATCACCGATAGGTAGGTATGTATACTCGTATAGTACATTGAACATATAGAATAGGTACTTTGCCTGTAGAGAGTTTGCCTGTTTGTCTGTGGTGGTGTCGTGTGGTGCGGGTTGTTACGTTCCCTCAAATATGGTTGAGCGAAGCAATGGCTGGATCATGCGTCGTGCTCGTGAACGGGTGCCGCCAACGGGAATGGGTCTGCTTTGACTTCCCATGCTGACATGTGTTAGATTATATGTATTGTATTTTTGAAGCTTCACTGTGGAAGCACTGTATACTTAGCTTAGTTTTATTACTTATTGTAAAATTAGTTTATTTTATTTTTTGAAAAGAGCAACTGCTGAGTTTCTTGCCGGTTCTTCTCAGCAGAATCTGCATTCCGAACCGGTGGTAGATTTGTGACTTATCATAAGTGCTACAGGGTAGCCTACATGAAATAAATAAATTTTGAATTTGAATTTGAATTTGAGATGTATAAAGGATGATAGCCTAGTCGTTAATACTCTCGCCACTTTTTCGGAGGACCGGCCTTCAATCGTTCGTAAGCATCTCAAACTTTATCATACTTTGCTTTAACGGTGAAGGAAAATATCATAAAGAGACCTGCGTCCTGCATAAGTTCTCTATAATGTTAAGTTATGTGCGTTTTAAGCAATTAAAATAAATAAAATAAAAGTTGAAGGAAAATATGGGGAAACCAGCATGCCTGAGAGTTCTCTATAACTTTCTGAAAGCTGTGTGAAGTCTGCCAATCTGCATTAGCGTGGTAGACTATATATATATATATGGTTGATTATATATGGTTGGTCGTATAGATTGCCTGGAAGAGATCGTCACCTTTTGTGATACACTGTTTATTTACTTATATATTTTGTTCTTATCTTGTTTTTTCATGCAACAAAGTTGTATAAATAAATAAATATATTCAATGCCTTTAACGTAACGATTCTCTGCCGGTGATATTGCAATCACGGATGCTGCGTCGATTCTCTCGTCTCCTCGGGCGGAGGAGAGCTGCCACGCATTAATATGTCGTACGGTCGAGATAATAAGGTATTTACGGTGCTAAATGGTAATTTGGTGAACGTTTATAGGAATATAAATCACTTGCACCTGCTTGGAAGCGGCTAACATCGCGCGATCTCAGCACGCCTAAATAACATGATAGTAAAAAAAGTACTTTTGAAAAACTTCTATACTATATATTACAAATTACGGATGTTACTCTTAAGATTAATATTAAATATGTATAATGCATGGCCCACAGTACAGAATCATTTTATAGAAAAGCATGGATAAAAGTTAAAAAATGTAATTGCTATAATTAAGTAGAACATTTTTATAACTTTTCATAATACTTTTCAATATACCATTTCAATGTAACCATTAAAGTTATAACTTTTCATAATACTTTTCAATATAAATATATTTTTACCACAACGGTTTTATTAAATTAAAACTGGAAAGATAAAAGCATAAAATAATAATATTATTATTTTTCCCAGTGACCAGTGTTCGCCACATTAGGTCAGGGACAAATCTTACGCGTGCCGAAGTTTTCTTCAGTACTTCGTTCGCATAGATCTGTGTGTCGGTTCTCTAAAAATGATTGCATATTTGTAACGATCGCAATGAACTCTGATTGGCTGGTATCCTCTCGCTATTGGTTAAATTGCATTGATGCAGCAAGAAAGTCATAAGTTCAGCCAATCAGAGGCCATTGCGATCATTACAATAATGCAATCATTTTTAGAGAATCGACATGTTGGCACGGACCTAACATTTCAATACATTACATTTCTGCTTAGATACTTGATTTCGCTCGCGTTTTTCCGTTAAAATTGCCCCATAGCCAATATATAGCCAACATACACGACGCGATGCGACCGCGGTATTAGGACAGCACGTGTAAAGCGTGTGCCACGTTATAGGTTAACTTCACACGGCAACCTACCACACCTTTTTTTTTGCAGGGTATCCTGCACGCAACCTTAAGTAGGCACTTCGTAGAATACGACTGCGATGGCGGCATAAGACGTGATTGCAAATATATATACGACTCCACGGTTACGGAGTGTCTTCTTACCAAAAATAAAGCAAGCGTTGAAAACTAGTTTTTAAGGCAATGCAACTAGAAACATAGAGCCAACACAATAAGGTTCGTCGTTGAAAATCCATCTTAAAATGTGGGAATAGGCTCAACATACAGCCTGGGAAACGTCGGCGTCGTGTCGCTGCCGTTACGCGTTCTCTCTATCCAAGCCTTTAAAGTTATAAAGTTCCCTATTCATGGTAGCATTAATAATACCTATAGCAGTCGTTACAAGCATTTCTATTGCCCATTAGGCCCTACCAATTTCCTTCACGGTTCGTAAATCTACACATTGTAAGCGAGCCTTCGATGTCAGAATTGTTAACTAACTTTAATCATGTTAATTAATTTATTGCATTACTAATTATCTATTCTCAACCGACTTCTTAGGAAGTTTTTAATTCGACGTAATAGTATTGTTTTTAACTGGATTTTATATAATTTTATTTATATTTTCTGCACGTCTCGTACGCTCAATCTAGGACTTGACACCTATGTAGGTATGTGGCAAATATCAGGTATACCTGATATTTGCCACATACCTACATAGAGATAAACGTACTATAGTACGTTTATCTCACGAAGTTACGGGCGCTTTACTTTACGTGTGTATGTTCGTTTGTTTGTTTGTTTGTGTGAGTGTGCGTGTGTGTGTGTGTGTGGGTGGGTGTGAGTGTGGGTGGGTGGGTGTATGTGTGTGTTGTGTGTGAGTTAGCGTGCGTTTTCTTATATACATACTTTCTACATCGCACAGTAAAGCAAGCAAGCAAGCTGATATCAAACTGATATGAAGCTGAGGTCAAGACATGAAAAAAACAAGCTAGAAGTCTTAAGATACGCTTAACAAAAGATTTTTGGTAGGTACGTGTCTATAATGCAAATCCGATTCTGGTTCTACTCACGTTATTATGAATACTACAAGCAAGTAATGCTTTTAATTAGCGTCGATCAAATACATTACGAGGCTAAAAACGTTAATAATTAACTGTTAATGTTTCGTGTAATAACAGTGTCGTGTACATCGGCACATAATCGGCACGGACGTTTCCACGCCTTGGCACATAAGGGACGCTTCACATCTGACAGTCGCACTCTTGATAAAATAACGACCGAATCCAAAATCGTAACAT
The DNA here is from genome assembly GCA_038048805.1 of Hipparchia sbordonii. NCBI lineage: Eukaryota > Metazoa > Arthropoda > Insecta > Lepidoptera > Nymphalidae > Hipparchia > Hipparchia sbordonii. The sequence goes on along the minus strand of CM076097.1, from coordinate 5,829,098 downwards.
TCGGGAATCTTTACTCCATAGCTCACTGAAAGACTTGTAAAAAAACAAAATTATTTACTTCATGCAGGCCAACCTGTGTATCTTATGATAAGTCAGACCAAAGACTCTACGTGTGGGGTTAGTATAAGATTTAATTCGATTGATCGTATTCGTATTCAATGACATTAGCGTCAAAGTAAAATGAACCATAACAGTATTACATTAGAGCTCAATTTCGTGCATGCATTCTTATACGGATACGGATACACTCGGAGTGTATCCATATACGTAAACGTAGTTTAATTTGGAGTGTAACACTCCAGATTAAAATCGGTTGTAATGAACTTGTGACTTTAAAAGGTTACAACAATGGTTCATTTTACTCTGACGTCACGTCAAGTCATCGAATACTAATATAAATCGAATATATAATCGAATTAAATCTTATACTAACTCCAAAGATTTAAGTAAGAATACTGTTTAAAAAATTTAACCGTCACGCGGGCACAACAGCTTTTTGCAAAACAAAATACGACTATCACGGTATTTATTAGATGATCACACCTGATAAAAATTATCATACGGGTAAGGCGGGGAACAGATTAGACACATTAATTATTACGCGGTGAAAACGGACGTCAGTTCATTCTAGTGAGTCGAACGAAACTTCGTTCAGTGGCTGCGAATGTGAAGCGTCCTTAAGTGCATGAGCCTCGTAAAATTAAATATGCATATTTTTAATTGCACCTAAAAAGTTCCCGTCTAGCGTTTTTGATTGCGATATGATCGATTTATAGCGGGCGAACTGGATTTCCGCTCTGCAAGAAGGGTCAAGACAAAGTAATAGGACCTAATTGCGTACAGGCATAATATTACGTCTACTCTAATGCAGTGCCTCTTGCTCTATAAAGAGACTTTGTAGAGTTCATTGGAAACCCATCTGATGCCACTTTGTCTGCTTGTATTTACTAGGTGGCTATTTACCACCTTACCGTTAAAGACATGCCGCCAAGCGCATTAGCGTCCCTGCACGATGGCGTGTGCAAACCGATTAGAGATATGGGTTAAATGTACACTGCCATACCCCTTCCAAGTTAGCGTACTACCATCTTAGACTGCATCGCCACTTACCATTAGGTTAGATCGCAGTGAAGGACTATCTTGTCATCGAAAAAAAAAAGGTCACGCTTCTTTACTCTTGTATATTTTTTGTTACGGAGGCTCAATTTTTCATTGTTTGTCAAGCCATTTGTTTTGAAATCATGTTAACAAATCTGCGGCCATTACTCGTTGTCAACAGTTAAGAATGCGTTTCGGCCGGGGTGCCGCGACGCGAGCCTGTTATCACGCGGCCGCGGCCGAGGCGTGGTCGCGAGATCTTATCACTCCCATTAGCGAGCGCCGCGCCCAGCCACTATCTACCGCATCACTTGCACTTGAACAATGTCAAACATCACATTTCACACCGGACACAAACAAAAATTTACCTTAACAACATACTATTACAGTTCGAATTGCAACAGCATCAGTAAATTACTTAGCAGACGAGGCGAAAGATGCAAGAGATGAGCCTCATCTTTCTCTCGGACTACAGCCTACAGCTCGGTAATATTGTTCGAAGTTTTTTCCGCGTTAGTAGATTTTCGTATGGGCACCTAATCTCTGTAATATCTCGATGCGTATCTCGCCCTTGCGCCAGTAGGTAATTTGCGTGATGCAGCCGTTTTTGATGATGATACTATCCCTAAAGGCGACGGCCCCCATCAAACGTTGTCATTCTCTTGTTAGAGAGCTATTTGGGGAATGTTTCACCCACGCCCGCCTCGTATGAGCCTAATGCGTTTACTATTGAATATAATAATGTCCGATACAGATCTGTTTCTCGGAATCGGTGGTATTTTGGTAGGCAGAGTTGTAACTAAAACATTAGCAGGTGTTCGGAATTTTTTTTCTATGAAAAAAAAAACACTTTACTTGTGTTAATTGAAAAGTTTTAATCATCCCCGGCAAGTGGAAAATGAACTGGTTGGTTCACCACCTCGGTAATTAAAATCTGGCGGTGCGTCACTCCCGTGTCTCGAATAGCACGTATGTATGTTGTCGGTCATAACGGATTTCCGTCCTATCGGACTATGAGAGTAAGGGAATAGAGTGCACATGCGTTGTAATATATCGAGCGAAGATGGCTAATCTCTGCGAATGCAGGCCGCCGTGATCAGATTTGGCCAGGAGGACAATATTTTATATTTCATCATGATCTAAGTGAATACAGTTTCGTCAAACATAGTTACTTAAACATGCTTTTGAAAAAATTAAATCAATTTATCCGTTTGAGAGTTGCGATGTTTCAGACAGACTAACGGGCAACTTTTGTGCCGGATTCGGAGGTTAAAAATATTATGATAGAACTGGGAGGCAAGCTAAAGCGCTGCACAGTAATTGAGATCGATAATCGAGAGAAACATCGCGTTTCTTTGGAGCTGTATAAAAACATCAACATGACAGGTTCTCTTGATTAAATGAAGCATGCAAAACTATTTTACCCACTATTGATCAATATCGATGCTAGAAATCACGAACGCACGTAATATATGAAAATTATATCGAGAGTTATGGTGTCGTTGCACTTCCTTCCACCGATATCATTGTGCTTAGATCGATATCATCTTTAGGTGCGAGCTAACGTCAAATAGCTGGAATTTATGAGTCGCGGCGCTTGCGCAGGCGTCGTGACCGGATCGTGTGGAGGACGGGGGTGGCGGGGAGGGGGGAGGGGGTGTTTGTCGGCGAGAACAAAGAGCGGCTCAAACATGCCGCTGTGTTCCCACTAATAAGCAATAAACAAGGGGGAGGAGTTTCGGCGCACCTGAGGGATCATATCGCGATATGATTCTCGTACCTCGCACTAGACTGTGTTACCATGGAGTCACTCGAATAAAGAGTTTCGCCTAGATACCTACTTAGGTAGGTACTGAATACAAAAATTGTTGTTTTATTTAGTATTTACCTTAATTTGCATATCAATTTCAGTTTATTATTACTTTTCTAAATAAAAGAGGCCCATGTCTCAACTCCCACAGTGGATGAATGTAGGCTGATGATGATGATGATGACAATGATGATTTTTAATTTTTTATTGAAGTGTTAACCTTCACTTAAAGGAAATAACCTAATAGATTTATAAATACATATCAAAAATTCCGGACCCACGTCTCTTTGGGAAACGCGCCCGAGTGTGTTAACCGCTACACCACGGCCGAACCATACTCCAAGAGCTGAGCTCCATTAAGAGCTCCATTGTAATATGGTGTCTTGGAAAAAAGTAGATCGACAACTGTAATGTGCCGCTACTAGATGTCGCTAACAGTTGCTATAGAACTGAATGAAAAAGTAGATACATATCACTAATTTCGTGGCTGACGTATGGTTCGGCCGTGGTGTAGCGGTTAACACACTCGGGCGCGATTCCCAGAGAGACGTGGGTTCGAATCCCGCCGGCCTCGGAATTTTTGATATGTATTTATAAATCTATTAGACAATGATTATGATTACTTTTCTGATTCAGTGAGCGATTAATTGGTTAAAATCAAATTATTGTTGCAAAATCAACAACTAATCGAGCCATGACCGCCGAGTTATCGTAAGCGACATTTCTACCTAAATAAAGTTTTAAGCAGTTATTAACAGGAAATGTCGACGTGCCCTACTCATTTACATTTATAGTTTAAAACATCGTTTGTAAACCAAAACGCAATTTAGGTACTTTCGCTTACGATAAGTCGGTGGTCATGGCTCGTAATATGTATTAATGAAACCTAAAGCGTAAGCTGTTTAAGTAGGTAACTAACGTCAAAATGAACCTAGACAAAATTACGAACATTTTCTGCGTCTTACATTTCATCTAGGTAGGTATTAGATTGCGATAGCCATAGTCACTGGTAGAGCAATTAAAGCCTATCAATGAGTAAAGAAAATCTTGGACCTACTTACCCATCAACCTACTGAACGGAAGCAAAATATCATTTAAAATAATCCGGTTGGAAGTGTATAGTAAGAGTTTTACAACCTCAGACTGGGAGGTGATTTTTCGTTAATTCTTTCAATGTCTAGATAGATAGTAATTTAATTCTATTTCAAAATAACGCAGTAAAAAAAATTAACATATTTAGATATTCTGTCTTCACCATTATATCATGCCGTTAAATAATAGCTATGTAACTTTCTATGCCATTGCACATAGAAATCCTAATTAGTTTATAAATAGTTTAAACAGCTGTCTAAGCACGTAATTCCGGATTTGCTTGTAAGCAATGTGGCAGTAAGTATTCAACTTTTTTCTTTATAAGGTTGGGATGAATAAAACGCGTGACGACAGCGAGGCGCGGCTGCAATGACCATGTACCTACTGTCTAGAAGCTTCATAGCATTTTTAACTTGTCAAAAAAAAATATTTCATGTAGGCCAAACTCGTGGCTCTTATGATACGTCGAAAATCTACCACCGGTTTGGAATGCAGATTCTGCTTTCTGCTGTTTGAAATATAATATTACGAAAGTGCACACTTGAGGGAATAAATTTCAATATACCTACTAAATGCTATAACATTTCAACAAATATTACAACATAAATATTTATATAGTTCTAATTAAGATTATATCTGCAAAAATAATAATAATGTTTTACGAGTTATTCAAATACTATTTAAGCGTGCAAAAGTAGCAGGGTTCTAAGCAACGACGGCGTGCTTAGTATTTGGAGTAAAGAACGACAGCGGGACGCGTGAAGACCTTACGCACGCTCTAAAAGTATGTCGCCCCGCTACCACCTCGTCTGCGGTCTTACTATCGGCAATCGGCATACCTGCAGAGTGCAGATATACAAATGAACATGAAGCCGCTGATTATTTACGAGTAACAATCTCACGCAGTCACAGGCGAGCGGCGCGGCCAGCCGACCGTGCTGCATGGTTTTCAATGCAATTAAAAAGCTATAAATGTTGAAAGAAAATATGCCCGTGGATATTACACCGACGTAAAAATATAACGTTCAGCAAAGGAAAAATTAATTTTACTTTTTATTTCACAAAAAATAAATGATGTAGGTAAATACTTAAATAAATACTGTGCGAAGTTTTTCATTGTAATGTAATGTTTTCTTCGAGAATCCTATGATCATAATAAAATAAAATTACGTGACAAGTTATTATGCCTAAGCATTATGCCAAAACTTAACTATCTGTTCTCTACTGGATCAATTGATAGTGAAAGATTGTCGAATATATTTATATATCTGTTCGTATTACCAAAATATTCTCTATCAACCGATAGAGGGCCTCAGCTGGACATAAGTCCCTTGCAAAGACTTCCACATGCCTCGGTCTTGCACCACCTGCATCCAGTGGCTCCTGGCAACTCGTTTATTGTCCGGTAGTCACTCCAGCACTTTGAGAACCCTACGACCATCAGTTCTTCGAACTGTATGCCCATCCATTGCCGCTTCTACTCGATGAGCTATAAGTAATTGCTCATTCATGATTTGATCTTGAAGGGATATTCCGAGATTAACTCTCTGCGTCGCTCGCTAAGCCATAACAAGTTATGAGACCCAACGAATGGGCCCAACCAACTTATTTTTGAAAAAAAATTTTAAGACATTAAAATAATCTAGGTACATTCCACAGCCAAATCTGTTCATTCGAAGGAGTAACAAACATCCATCCATGAATCCAACCTCACTTTTCGCATTTATAATAAGAGTAGGTATCTCAGAATTGTTTAAAGATTATTATTAATGCTCCCAATAGTTAGACACCTTAGCACAACCGTAAACTGGCACAAAAACTCCCAGCATGCATCCACTTAGCCGATGTGGCAATATTCACGTTTGGAAAACCGTAGAACCGGCACTTAGCACAGATTCAGTACAAGACTGGTATTCAAGGATAGGTGTACACAAGTGCACTGTCTATAATTGTGTGTGGTTAGCGCTGATTGACAGAACAGTTGGCGCGAAGTGGCACGATACGGGCCTTTATCCATTGCCCGACGAACATACGACATTAGCTTAGAATATAAAAACTTTTTTATGTTTTCCCATAGTGAAAAAAAAAGAAAAAAAATGGCATCTTCGGCGCATACTACACAGCTTAACGTTTCTAGGGAGACCACATAAGATCAAGTTTGCCGTCAAGTTTGCATGATGCTTAGGAATTCGAAAAAAGGATGGATACCTATGGAAAGCTTCCGAAAGCTATACCTACAACTCTATCGAGACATCAGAAATATATACATCAGAAAGAGAATAGTATAGACTATAGTCTCCCTAGCCTCCCTTACCGGACCACCAAGCTCGGTCACCCATCCAGTTACCGACTATGGTCAACGTTACTTAACCTGAACAATTATTTCCGCATAGACATTATGTAGATATAGATAGGACCTAAAGATCTAAAATAGTGTCGTGTCGTTCTAGTGTAATGTAAAATGATCTTTTTTACCACTCAGTTTCCTCGTGACTCGCGGATAGGTGCCGTCGTTAAGATCGGCTCTAGACAACCTAACAGCTACGAGTGTCAAATTAGATAGGTAATAGGTAGGGTAGACTGGGTACGGTTGTAACGGGGTACGGTTGAAACAACTCAAATATTTCCGAAACTATAAACAAAACAGGAAGGGGTACAAGGAGAGAAACACGCGGATTTCAAGTGCCAACATGATTCAAAGTGTTGCGTCGCACTCTGCGCACTTATAACGTTTAAACGAAGGCCTATTGTGTTTTGGCAACCAAAAGTAAGTATTTTTGATGAATTTCTTCACGATATAGCGTGACTACTAATATAATTTTCATATTTGAGTATTAATATATGCAATTGTTGTATTTTAGAGATTATAATGAGCTGGTTCGTTTTTATGTACATTATTAAGCCTCATGCCTGTGTCCGTTTTATTGCCAAAATAGGTGGTGGGTACGGTTGTAACGATTTTCATGGGTACGGTTGTAACATTAGTTTTAGAAAGAAAGAAAGAAAGAAAGAAAATAGATTTTATTTGATCAACACAATTCAAGAATTAAAATAAAGGAAAAAAAATAAAAATAAAATATTCGCATAATGTGATCAAATAGGGTCCCCACTCAGCATCATGCTGCAGCAAGCTGCAGCGCTGGTTTTCAGTGGGAACCTTATATGAGTGCGGTCACGGAAACATATGTACACAGATATATATATATATATATGGATAGAAATAGACTAAACTAAAAAGAAAACAAAAATAAAACAAAGTAAAATAAATCCAACGAACTACATAAAGAACGTCGACAAACAATAAACATTACACATAACATGGGACACAAGCCGGGGGGCATACAAAGTGCTGGAATGATTGGTAAGTATAGTTACTTAGTAAGTGTTGGTTATTTGTTAATTAATGAATTTCATTTAAACCGATAATAATTTTTGTTGCGTTATAAGGTGTGTTTTTAATTTAGTTTTAAACGTTGCCAAAGATTTTAACGATCTTAACGGTGGTGGTAAGTCATTCCAGCACTTTGTTGCTGCAAATTTAAAACTTCCCTTAAAAGCCGCTGTCCTATGCCTTGGCGTAGCCAATACAAACAGGCAATTATCTCGCTTAAGGCGTGCTGATTTATCAGTTAACCACATAAGTTTATCACGCAAGTATTTTGGCATTCCGTTTTTAAGCACCCCAAACAGTAGAGTGGCAAGATGTAATCTTCTGCGTGATTCCATTTTTAAAAAGTTTGCTTCGTTAATGTAAGGAGTGACATGTGATCGTGGAGGAATGTTGAAGCAAAATCTGGCACAGGCATTTTGAACGCGCTGAATAACCTTTGCAGTCCTGCTTAAAAGTCGAGGCCCATATACAGCGTCAGCATAATTAAGTCTTGATAAAACAAGCGATTCGCATAGACGTATTCTTAGCTTTACGCTAATATAGGGCCTTAACTTATAAAGCATCTTTAAGCGATAAAAGCTATTTCGGACGGAATTAAGGATGTGAGATTCGAAGCGCAGTGCAGTGTCAAAAATTACTCCCAAATTACGAGCCTCCTTCACCTGTTCGATAATATTATTATTAATTTTTATTTCAGGATTAATCAAGTTTATTTTATTAACAACAGTTTTAGAGCCCAATACCATGTACTGAGACTTAACGGGATTTAACACTAAGCAATTCCTTTTTGCCCATAAACTTATTTGCTCTAAGTCCGAATTAAGTTTTAGAGCCGCTGCCCCTGTGTCTGCAGGATCAAAAGAGATGTAAAGTTGCGTGTCATCAGCATAAAGATGATATGAGCAATGTTTGATGCAGCTCGTAATATCAGCTGTATAAATCGCAAACAGTAGGGGACCAAGAATAGATCCCTGGGGAACGCCCCTAGTCACAGGAGAGAGATCGGAAACTGAAAGTGTGCTATCGTTGTTCCTGACTTCAACGAACTGCGCTCTATTGCTTAGGTAGCTATCAAACCATTTCACAGTTGAGATATTGAACCCGTAAAATGACAGTTTAGAAAGAAGGTAAGTTGTATTTATGCAATCAAATGCTCTAGAGAAGTCTAGAAGAACCAGCAAGGTACCCTTACCCTGATCCTGTGCTGTCAGGATATCATCTACTACGGTTGAAATTGCAGTTGTTGTGCTATGTCCTTTCCTAAATCCTGACTGCAAAATTGGTAAAATCTTGTTTTCTTCAATATATTCAGTTGCCTGATAAGCCACGACCTTTTCTAGTATTTTCGATATGCAGGGCAGGAGACTAATTGGTCGCAGGTCTTTAAAACTGAGAGGGTTATTACATTTAGGCAGAGGTTTAATTTTGGCCATTTTCCATGCCTCAGGAAATGTAGATGTCGTTATAGACTTATTAATTATAGAAGTGATAACTTGTAAGGTTTGAGGCAATGTCAATACCAGCATCTGAAGAGATATTTCGTCTACACCTAGAGCATTTGACTTTAAATTCTGAATAATCTTAGCAACTATGATTTCGTTTACTGGCTGCAGTGCAAACTGAGAATTTCCGTACCGGTGATACTCAAAATAAGTAAGATCTGATAACGATACTATATTATCGCCTGGTATATCAAGAAAGTGTTTATTAATTATATTGGGATCATTTAACATAGCTGGAAGTTCTTTAGGTTTTTTCTTATCTATTATAAGAGACGATTTCTTTAGATTTCGCCATAGCAAAGTGGGAGAATTAATATATGCATTGATATAGGTTTCATGATATGCTTTCTTTTCTGATTCCAAAGCGTGTGTGACTAAAGCTTTCATATCTTTATACTGTCTTTTATGAGATTCGAGCCCAGTTACTTTTGACCGTACATGACTTTCATTTCTAAGTTTTATCATTAGTTTTACAATGTCAGTTATCCATGGATGGCGCTCTTTTATCATAATTTTCTGTAAAGGTGCATGTAAATTGAATAAATCTAAAATCATACTATGAAATTCATACACAACTTCATTCACATTATTTATACTGCTCAATGAATTCCAAGGAATATTATTCAGGTCCCTATTGAAATTTTCGATATTAATGTTTTTTAAAGATCTCATCATAACCCAATTTGGCAAGGCTTTGTCTTTTTTCAAACTCATTGTTGCTGAAACTATCGCATGATTACCTAGTTCTGGAATGTGATTCACTTTAATCTCCTGTACGTGTGAGTCTGTACAAATCACGTCAATAAGCGTACTGCTTTGGTCGGTAAAGTGTGTGGGTTCAGTAACAAGTTGCTTTAAATTTGTATAGTGTAAGAAGTCGCAAAATAGTTTTGTTTTATTATCATCTGCCTTCAATAAATTGATGTTAAAGTCTCCCAACAAAACCACACAATCTGCATTGCCAAACGAGGTTACTGATTGTGTGATTGCATCGAAGAAATCATTAACATCAAGCCAGGGGGGTCTATAAGCTGTTCCGATGATTAAACGACGCTTATTAACAGTAGTCCCTAGCCACATTTGTTCAACATTGTTTGAAATAGGATGCTGATAAGTTCGCACGCTAAGACCCTGTTTTACATAAAATCCCACTCCACCGCCTCTACCTCCGCGTACACCTGTAGGTCGAGGTATATGCCTTAGTCTATAACCGGGCACGACAGGTGCCCGGTCATCTTGTCCCTTGCGAATCCATGTTTCATTTATCGCTAATATATCGATATTTAGGCTTTGCAGAGCCGCCACAAACTCGTCCTGTCCTGTTTTACTATATTTTTGCATTGCAGATGCCTAGGAAACGCGTAAGAAAGACTTCGAGAGGTGAAAGCGATGTTGTACAAGAACACCTATGATGAAATAAAACTTGGGGGCATCTTTGAGGCAAGCTGTAAAAAAATAAAGTTCTACGAAAAATAAATTTAATTGATGATTTCATTTTAAACTTAGATTTTATTGATTATTTAGTTTTGTTTTATATAATAATTAGAGATTATGTTCGTTTGGTTGAGTACCGAAGTAGTTGTAGTGGAAATATTATCTATTTTTGTAAATTTATTTTTATTCTAAAAAATTACCTAAATAACTGTTAAAAATGTGCTTAAGATATTGTGATACTAGTTAAAGTACATTTAAGCGTTTTTAAATAATAAAACCGGTGTAAATACTTCAGCTCTGTATTATTTCTGCTTGTTACAACTGTCCCCCATCACTGTTACAACCGCCCCTGGTATGGGGTCGATTGTAACAATCGCATGCACTTAATAAAATTATTCATATCTGCTAAATTATTTCACCTGTGCATGTGTTTTTGATATTAATTTGAAGAAAAATAACCAATCTTTCATATCAAGTGCTATAACAGTTGTTTATAGCAATATTGGCAATGCTGTGGGTGTTCAAAGGGAAATTGTTACAACCGTACCCAGTCTACCCTACTACATTACAAAGTGCACAACATTAGCCTGGGAATACAGTTAAGTAGGTGTTTTTATCTGTTAGGTACAATTTACTTTATTTAGTAAATAGGTTTGTATTTAAATCACATAGGCCATAGCTTATCGAAGAAAATTGCTTGGGCATAGTTGAGGACCAGGAGAGTATCATAGGACACTTTTTATCTCGGAAAAACAAAGGGTTCCCGGTTGATTTTCTAAATCTAACTCGACGCGGATGAAGTCGTGAACAAAAGCTAGAGAATAATACGGAGATGTACTGTACTATTGGGTATTTTGTACTCAAATAATATGCCGGTTGTTGAAGCTTTTGTGTAAGGCCAAATGCGAGGCAATTTGTCGGCCAAGTCACGAAACCATGGCGTGAACAGCAAATTAAAATCGACGCACGCCAGACAGCATTGCACATTTGGTGATAAGTATCAAACAACTCTATCTTTTGTATATCTACGAATAGGTGCAATCAAACTGACAGATGACTGCAACTTAAATATTATTTAGTTTTGATTTTTATTTTATTTTCTAGTACAAAGCGATGATAGCGCTATTTATCAGAACTTTACCCTTAAAGGGATTCTGGTTCGAATACAGGTCCGGACCTGTAACTTTGCGGTCTCACATAATACAGTACATATTAAGCAATTTAAAATCACTTACTTTTATTGTCAGCTTTGAGAACATTATGAAAAACTCTCAGGTTTGCAAATTTCCTCGTGATGTCTTTCTTCACCGCTGAATCATGCGATATTAATTTTTTAAACGCATATAACTCTGAGAAGTCAGGGGTCACAACTCACAACAGAAGACCACCACGCCGATTTCACTCAAAGTTCACACAACGTTTGCAGATTTCTAACAGGAAAACAAAAGCCTTATTTGGTTTGTTATAAAAAGGCGAGTAACAAAGTAACAAATCAGCCTAATTACATCGTGAGGAGAGCAATTGATTCAGCGCAAAGTTCACACAGGTGCTCCGGTTCGCGTCGGGCCGGGCATCTATCGCCGGACAAAGCAATCGCTGGGCGCTCCGTGACGGAGTAATTCGTCGTTTCCCTTCGACGCGACGATTAGCCTCCTCTATTTACTTGTCTATCGCGCTAGAGCTGGCAGCTGACGCCGGAAACCCGGACAGACGGACACCGTTACAATTGGAACATTGACTTAGAAAAACGTTTGCCACAGACAGCGGGGCACGGGCGTGTCTGCATTGACATCTGGACCGCTCGCGACCGGTACCGCACTGAAAATCGGTGCTAAACGTGAACTGTCTCACTTTTACGTCTGTCCCGACAATTTCCCGGTATTCGCAGATCACTGTTACTGGAACAGTTCAGCGGTGATAATCTAGTGGTTAAAACTTTGGCATCTTTTTCGGGACACCCAGCTGTCGTATCCCAAGCTCGCATCACCTCTCGTATAACACATAACTTTTTGAGTTCTGCATGATGTTCCCAAAGGTGTTTAAGTCTGCTTATTTGCACTTGACTGGGGTAGCCTAAATCTTTTACACTCTGAGAGCAGACTCCGCCAGTAGTAAGCCCAGAAATTCAGTCTCAGTTATCTGATTTTGACTTCCATTGAGATATCTGGACGCTAGCAGAAGAATGCGCCGTAGTGAAGTGGTGAAGAAGCGGTTGAAGGTGTGCATATCGTCATCTCAGGAGCGGGTAAGCTTAGTGTCGCACTCCGCAGTCTCCTCATCCTCATTGCTGTCGTTGGTGTCTAGCATACCTCCATTCCGATCATGTCATTCATCACCCTCGATAAGCGGTAAGAGGTTTCCTCCCATAAAGAGTAGAGCTAAGTAAAACTATATAATCATAAGATTGGTGCCTATTATTGCTAAATTAAATGTTAAACGCCGTGCTGGGAATTCTTAAAGAAGAAATATTACAGATCGCGATCTCGCGTAGGGCATGACCGGACGGAGATCGCACGTGGCTCCTATCGCTTTAATCACTGATAATCTGCCGCAAAGGCATCTCCGACGCAGCCCTGGGAACAATACCGCCACGAGGCACAACAAATGAGTGCAATTAAAGCCAAGAAATCGCACCGTTCTCGACATAAACAACTCATAACTAAAGTTTTAAAGTAGATTCCCAGATAAAGATTTCTATATAGGCTTAATTATCATTATTAGTTCTTGTGACGCTAATCTTACCTACATGGTGTTAGTAGGAACGATTAAAGCGTAAAGACTGTAAAGATACAAAGGTATATACAGGATTAAGAATTCCAGCACTCCAGTTCTATCGAGTTCTATAGATATTTAAGAAACGCTATTTATATGTTAAGGTTGATGGAAATCATAATATTATCAAGATATCAAGTATCTTCCTGGGTACTTACACTACTTACCTATACCTGGGTACTTGCATAGACCTGACAGAACTATAAATTAACATCTCACAGAACATTTTGTATTTTGAGGTAGGGAAGCCACCCACGCGGGCGAAGTCACGAACAAAAGCTAGTTTTTAAAAATAATTATGGATCAGACTTTGTTTGCATGAAGTATGCTATACGTTCCTACCAACCTCAACGCTCGGGCGAAGAGAGCGCTCGTCGCCCAGGAATTAACTTCGACAACGCCACAATAGTCCATAATTATGAAATGTGTTGTGATTCCGAAGATATATGTAATTTTTCTCTCGCGGCCGAACAATGCGAGACGGTAATGAAAGGAGTCAATCAGTCGGTGTCTGCGGAATACGCCCGCGCTAATTTATGCGCCGTTCGGCACTCACGAGTCGCGGCTCGCTGTTATTCCCATCTTTTAATGCACGTCCTTCGCAGACAAAGGACTATGAACGTGTATTGTGGGTATGAGTTAAGGACTTCACACACGGCAGCTATAATGTATATTAATGTACATTACATCCCGGGATGTATAGCTTTACATTATATTAACCTATCACACACGGAGCAGGTAATGTAATATATCTTTCCCTACATTCCATTGGTATACGTCTCGACTGACGCACTTCCCAGCTACTAAAGTGCTATACAGGGTGTTATTATTTTTAATATGGATCTGTCAAGTTATTTATTACTAGATTTACTAGATAGTTCATCAGAAGATGATTCAGATTGTGATTATAATGCGGGTATTGCCATATGTGCCAAAAATAGAACAATTTGGATTGAAGATCACATAAAGTATAAGAAAAATTCTGGAGAGTTTAAATTATATGATGAATTATCAGACGGCAAATTTTTTTTACCTTAAAATACAAACCTACTATAAATTAATGATAAAATTATTCCTACATACGATTTAATATAATACGATTTAAATAAAAATATAAAAAAATAATATAGTTACCTAAATGTTAATTTTTACATGTTCGATCTATTTCAATTCAGAAACGATTTTCGATAGTCTGTGGTTGTTCAATACGCATGGTACTTTACTAAGTGGGCGGTTCCCATCAATGAAGTACCACATTATCTGTATTACATTTTACAGGAAAAAAAACGAAACTTCCTGAACGTAATCTGCCAAAATTATCATCCTAAATTTGAGAAAGTATAATGGTTTGCACCGGAGCAGTGATCACCCGAAAATCACCGGTGATTCTCCGTAGAAAGTAATCAATTGAAAACACCGGAGAAACACCGGTGTGTCACCGGTGATTATTAGATCATAAAGGTATGCGCCATCAGTACCGAGTACGTTTATTCACGAATGCATTTCGTTACTCGCATATTTCGTATTTTCGTACTGATTAAAACTAACGATGTAACTATTTATGTTTTGCAACGACCACCTCTATTTTTGAACACCCTTGCTATTGAGTAAATATACGGAAATATGTAAAGATGTATTGAGATGTATCGAGATGTATCGAGATATAAATGTATATTTTCATACCGCTCGGTATCTTAAGATACGAAGATGTAAAAATATACATTATAGCTGTCGTGTGTGGTCTCCTGTCAATTTATATGGAAAGATGTAATGAGATGTATCGAGATGTATCGTGCTATAATATACATCTTTACATTATAGCTGCCGTGTGTGAAGTCCTTTATACGAGTGCTAAATTTTAGATAATGTTCTATCTGTCACGCGCGACTTCGACTCTATTTTCCTCAAACTGGCGTGAGTTTTCCCTAAACCTAAACATCATTCTTTATCATCACTATTTTTCAGCTCAACATGTCCAAGGTTTTTTTAAGTTTATTTTAAAAGTAATTACCAAAAATTGGTTCAAAAAATTCTTCTTGGTTAATCTGATGTTGTAATTTTAAAGTTCCGTTGAAACTCTTTTTCTTTTTCGATTTCCTGGATCGAAAGTAGCTTATGTGTATTTCCAGAAGTAGGTACATGGCTGTCTCTGTGTCAAACGTAGATAAGATCCTATAGGTTCAGAGCGTAGCTAATTTCTCACGCTCACTTCTCGACCTATTTCAGAACGCTCGACTCCTGTGACGTGATAATAATAACATTAAAATCGGTTCAGCAAAATAAATTGCCTACTTCAATTTTATTATTTGTACTTAAATCAGACACGAGTCTGATGGGAGTACACTATGATGATGACTTTGATTTTGTGCCGAACTCGCGTGGAGTGCATACGTGAAAGCAACATTTATGCACTTAGGTGTTAGCCCGATACGGAGTTATAGCGAATGGCATATTATTTACTAGCATTATACGCACAATTTGCGAAGCTGTCGCGAGGCCAGCTATAATTTCCCGATGGCAAGAGATCCATCAATACGCGCCTCGGGCCGCGGCCGCTTTCAATTTGTAGGCCGCTCCATCGCCGGCAATTACCGTCGACGGAAGGCCGGCCATCATCGATATATTCGCTTAATAATGCCTAATGACGCTTAATAAAGACAAGAAAATAAAAGTGTGACCATTATTTTAGTCTACATCGGTTTATGTTTCGCGAACATACCTGTACTCCTTCCTACAATGTCAGTAACTAATTTTTGTTTTAATTTTCCACTACTGGATAAGCCATAATCATTTGGAGACGTTTCTTCTAAAATCTCCTCACGATCATCGTCTGAACCGTTGACGTCCTCAGCTGGACAAACTGGTTACTCAAAAGTGGAGTTTAAAGGAGTGATGAGCAACCCGTATCAACCAAAATATCTTTTTCGTCTTTATCGAACGATAGATGTCCACTGCTGGACAAAGGTCACTTGCATGGACTTCAACACGAATCGGTATTGCCTGCTCCCAGAATCCAACGGCTTCCTGTCGTTGTTTGATGTTGTCGGTCCAGCTAGTAAGAGGTCTGCCAATAGGTACTGCGTTTCCAGGTGGCCGGTCCCCACTCCAGCATCTTGGGACTCCTAGGACTATCACTTTTTCAAACTACTTACGTATACAAAAAATAGCATATCTCTTGATCTTACTCTACTACTTTTGTGGTATGACCCTTTGCTGCGTTGTACCATGCATGGCATCTAGAAGTAGGTATATATTCTTTAAACAAAAAAGATTAACGAAATCAAAATTGTTCTTCCAGAAATTCGAGACCCACGATAATTTTTGTAAAGAGGACAGAGGAGATACACGTATCTTTACACACTACCTAGAAGATCCAGACCAATGTTAGATAGAGCGCAATGTTAGTCTACTGGTTGTCTCCTATTCTGGGCGACACAGGTTCGATTCCGGGCACGTACGACTTTTCGGAATTATGCACATTTAAGAATTAAATCCTACTCCCTATCAATATCCTATCCTACTAATTTTATAAATCTGCAAGTTTGGATATATGGATGGATGTTTGTTACTCAATCGCGCCGCTACGACTGAACCGATTTGGCTGATATTTGGCACAGAAATAGATTATAGTCTGGAATTCACAGGCTACATTATATCCCGGAAAATTAAAGAGTTCTGGCGGGAATCAAAAACCCTTAATCCGCCCGTACGAAGTCGCGGGGATCCACTAGTCAGCTAGTAGGTATTATATAAATGCGAAAGTTTGTGAAGATAGATGGATGGATTTTTATTACTCCTTCACGCCACAACGGATGAATAGATTTGGCTTGGATTTAAAGGAAATAAAAAAAAAACATAATCCACGCGGACAAAGGAAAATATCGTGAGGAAACCTGTACGTGTCAGAATAGTCCATGTGTGTGAAGACTTCTAAGCATTGGACCATTTGGCTAACCTATGGGAGAAAATCTGTGGTCAGTAGCGAGCCGTTGATGTATTGCCGACATCTTGTATAGTTCCATCAATTCACGATAGTAGTGTGTGTCGTATCTACACATATAAGTGGGAGCGAGAGCTTGCTCGCGCCTGACCGCTCTCACCTAGGCTTCTGACAGGCACTTACGCAATGTGCACGTACACGAAGTAACCACAAGTGAAGCGCCCGTAACTTCGTGAGATAAACGTACTATAGTAGGGGACTTATTAATAAAAATAAAACAATAATTGTATTTGTTTAGTTTATTAACACTTAGGGCTTCGACCCTGATATGCGTCACTACTTACGAGAACTGCTCACATCGACATTTTACAAAGTAAAAACAAATAATATTTATTTTACTTAACAGATGTTTAATAAAGATTTGCATATTAAAATCATCTAACCGTCACCTTTTTTTTATTAAAACATGTAAAGTACATTAAGTTAAATGTTTTAATCAATCCAATGAAGCATAAAAGTAGTTTGTTATATTCCTAAGTACAAGAAATGACTCGGATAGTTTCGGTATAAAAAGTGTTTTACTGTTATAAGTATTATTATTAATTTTGCATTATTTTGGTACCTAATACGAATATCCTAAAACTAAGCATGAAGCTTGTGCTTAAAGGTATAATACCTGGTACTCCTATCACCAATAGTTGCCTGGTAGAGATCGCTCTGTAGCAATAAGGCCGCCTTTGCATGCGTACTTTTAAGTTTTATAATTTTTGTTTCTTTCTTGTATGCAATAAAGTTTTTATCTATCTATCTATCTATCTGGTACAAGATTAGTGGACGAGGTTCGACTTTGTTTGTACAGTCAATCAGTTCCAGGTTGTGCAAAAAACTTTAAAATAATGACTGATGAAAAAGGGTCTAAATGATGCCATTGCCATGCCACATTTTAACAGCTTTTTATGTTCGTTACAGAGAACGATGACCCTACTTTTAGACCGTATAGTGGCTATTTCACCATCGCCAAACAACGTTTTTCAATGCAAAAACTGTCAGAACGTAAAATTTATTCTTTGGTTAAACGTTACACGATGATAGTGAAATTGGCAATTAGTCACAGAATACATAATACTGCCTCAGTGTATGTAAGTATTTATTCAAGGAGTTACCTTATACATCTAAACCTACAGTTGTAAAAAGTTGGTACCTACATATTCACTTTTATAATAATGAACTGAAAAACTACTGAGAAATTCTCATATTTCTGAAATTTTAGACGTGTGAGACAATTTTATTTTATTTTTCAAAAATTAATAAGCCGGGTTACAACAAATCAGTGATTTAATTTTAAAAAAAAGCAAGATCACTCTCCGCCGTCTATTTGTTGTAATACGCCATGCAGTAAATACGTATGGGGTTGTCCCTGTCAGTATAAGTAAGTAATGAAATTAGTTCGCTTTAATGAAGTGTGAGGGGTGCATTATAATGTTGTGAGCAGTTTCGCATTATTTTTTCTACAGGATTACTTTTTCAAAAACTCTCTTACCCATTACAAACAACTACGTGCCCCTTTTATACAGTGCTTACACTACAAAAATAATTTAATCAACCACTATACAATACATACAGTTTCTAATAGGTATTTATAGATTTTTAATTTACAATCATAATAATGAATATTTTATGACTATTAATGGGTCGATCTGATGAAATTCTACCCTAGATTTTGGTCGTCAGCAAACCCAAAATTTCGTTTTAAAAATACAACTGGCATTTTCTTGTATTAAGTACCAATTCTTACCATTATCGAGTAAGATTTAAATCTTACTCGGTAATGGTAATTCCAAGTATTTAGAAGTATTTCCAAGTAAGGGATTATTTTTATGTGAATAAAGAATAAGAATAAAGACGTTCTGTCAATTTTTGTAAGTATTGAAAATCTGAAAAAACGTCTTTATTCGTCGGGTAAAAGCTACTCAGCGATGGTGGCAAAAACAAAATTGTTAGAAAATAAATTAAAGTTAATTTGTCGCGAATTAGTCAGCTCATCAATCTTGTCATAAAATATTCAATATTATGTAGACATTTAATTAATCTTATTATTAAATGGAATATAAATAGTTATTCTATAAAATATACACACATAGTTTAATAAAACATTTATCACTGTTTCCCAAAATTACAAAAGAATGTTTAATAACTAAAAAAACTCATAATTCGAATATTTTGTGTATCTTGAAGAGGTTTGAGGTTTGAATTATAATAATCTATATGTTTAAATATCTATAGAGTTTTTTATATTCACGCTCGTAAGATAACGAAAGTATCGTGTAAGTCTTTTATTGTTGTTAAAAAAATATATTAGGTATTCGATATCAGATACATTAGTCACAATTCTGGAATGTTAATTCATGAAGTCACATTATTTTACATTAACTAGTTCAGAATAATTATAATATTTTTATTACTATTATTAAAAAATTCACACATGTTAACAAATAAACATTGTTAACACGTCAGTTACAGAATCTTTGGTTATTACTTTAATAATTTAATATACTGTCAGTTTTATCTGTACACATAGAATACAAAGTAAAATAATATAATTAGAATGTTCAAAACAATGAAATGCAGAGAATTAGGAGAACTCTATACAGGTAACTGTATCCTAAATAATTGATCTAACTATAGGTACAATTTAATATTAAATATATTCGGGTAGGAACCTTCAAATTACAAACGTATAACTAATGTTAACTAGAGACCAAATAAAACAAGTTTCTTAAAATTAATAGGTACAATTATTCACTTATACATGTTTTTCTAGTCTTTTGTCTTAAAACTTTTCACAGCACTATTTCAGTTCGGAAATAAGTTCTTGCCACATTGTAGAGGAATTAGAAATTGCTGAAGTTTTGGAACGAGTGCAAATTTTACATTGGATGTCGCGGTGACGGCGCGTGGTCTGATCTTGGAGGGGGTGCGGAAGGGTGCGTCGGAGGAGGGTACGGGCAGTACCGCACCGGCGCGGGGGGTTTCTGCAGCCACAGGTCTGGCGGTAGAGCGAGGGGCTGAGGCCAGGCGGAGGGCCAGGCGCGCCCGCCCAGCGCCAGGAGCTGCAACGCCGGCGGGGTCCTGGCCCAAACTGCGCGTTTCTCCGCTTCTTCCTCGCTGGAACCTGTCGCCCCTGAGTAGAGCCGTAACGGAGACCGAAGCAGCTGCTGTTCCATTAGCATCAACTCCATCGGATCCCTGGAATTAAACAGAAATGTACAGTTATCATCTGATTTGTTTCGAAGACTTTAAAAAATATTAGTAAGTAGGTAAGTACTAATTATTAATACTACTTTTACATTAGGTAAATCAAAATAGCTGTCACTGTGAACTATTTTGTTCAATCGCAGAGAGCCGCTGGATACAGAAGGTGCAAGACCGAGCTATGTGGAAGTCTATACATGAGATTTGCGAACGTCTATCGGTTGACAAAAAACTAATCGTAATGATCAACCGTTATTCGTGATTTAGTCATTAGCAGAAAACGGTGGATAAATACCCATTTTATTTTAATTTTGCGACGACTCAAACGACGACAGCTGATTGCTGTGGGGTTAGTATAAGATTTAATTCGATTGATCGTATTCGTATACTATGGCATCAGCGTCAAAGTAAAATGAACCATAACCCCATTGAATTAGAGCTCAATGTCGTGCATGCATTCTTATACTTTTACGTATATGGATACGCTCCAAACTAAAATCGGTTGTACTGAATTTGTGACTTTAAATCAATAAGGTTAATTTTACTTTGACGTTAATGTCATAGTATACGAATTCGATCAATGGTGTTAAATCTTATTAGCTTAATTTTAGCTAAGATTTTCATATTACAACTGGCTAGTTGATGGTAGGTCCAAAGCAGAATTCGAGAAAACGAGAAAATTTCACAGAACATATTGAGGAAAAGGAAGAGAGAGCTTCGATATAAGTCATAGAACGTAAATAGTTGTATGTAACACTAGCGCGAAGTTTACCTACTGGCGAGAGAGTTCCACGAAACTGCCGTTTAGCGAGTTCGCGTGTTCGTTAGCTTTCAACGGGCCGTAGTCTATAAAATGTACTTCGGAGAATTTCCACATACATAAGAATATCTGCATGGTTTTGGATGTCATAAAATTTAATACTCCTTAACGGCCGGTGTTATTAACCTACCTTATCCAAAATCTACATATTGAAGGACGAATATTTAAGCCAGCTTACGTTGACATGTAGTGAAGAGTATCAATAAAATGAGTCAATCCCGTAAGTACTGATTTTTGATATTGCTGATCTGATTTGACTGTTTTACTAACTCATACTAACTTATAAACTAATCCCGGGGAAAGTTTTTGTTTTATCCGGCTTTAAAGAAACTTTTATACCTAGTTACTCTTCAAGTCCTCAACTTTAAACATAGAAAAAATCGCGTCACTCCATGATTGAAGGACTAACCAACAAACAAACACGCTTTTTCAAAATATAATACTGGTTGATGTCCGCAACTTCGCTTGGATTAAGGTTTTTTAATTCCCGGCGGAACTCTCTTATTTTCCGGGATAAAAAGTAGCCTGTGTTAGTCCAGACTATAATCTATCTCTGTGCAGCTAAATCGGTTCAGTCGTTGCGGCGTGATTGAGTAACAAAAGTTCATCCATCCATCCATACATCCAAACTTTCGCATTTATAATACATAATATTAATAGGGTATCTAAGAAGGTAGTCTAATCCTTACTAATATTATAAATGCGAAAGTGTGTTTGTCCTTCATTAACGCTGCAACAGAGCTACGGATCGACGTTATTTTTTGCATGTGTATAGTTGAGGACCTGGAGACTGACATGGGCTACTTTTTATTCCTTAAAATCAAAGAGTTCCCGCAGGATCTTAAAAAACTAACGAAGTCGCGGACAAAAACTAGAAAACAACTACGAAGCTTAGCTTCTGTTCGCTTATTTACTCATGTGGTTAGTGTGTCGGTGAGCTCGCAGCAGGCCGGAGCCGTGCTCTATAAAACGCATTTCGCGGAATTTCGCGGCGACCGGGACCGAGACGGCACTAGGCACGTGTTTTCAAAACTCATAAAACTTTATTACACTCATTAAATTAAGGTAACAATTCTTACTAATAAGTATTATAAATGCGAAAGTGTACAACTGCTTGTTGGTGCGTCCTTCAGTCCCGCCGCTTTTCTGTAACGCCAAAACCGAATAGGTATTCGGTATTCGGCCGATGAGCTCATTTCGACAGGCAAGGAGATAGATTACTTTCATCCCGATTAAGAACAAATAGTTATTTGTGTTATATGGGGCCAAAGAAAATTTTTGTTCCCCGAGGGCGCTATTTTGAATTCAGAGCGAAGTGAAGGATTCTATTCTATTTTCTGCTCAAACATTTTTGAATTTCAAGTTTTTTGAATTTCTGCAACGATTGCAGTAGTAATAAACACGTACTAAAGCACGAACGCGGACCAATCAGAAGAGAGAAATGAAAACTCCCATGGGACTAAAAATTAAATCTTGCTCCCAGTATCCTCTGAAGCCAATATTCGTTTTTCAAATAGGTATGATGAAAAGGTATTTTTCTAACGGTACCTTTTGATCCTGGAAAATCTAGAGCTCCCGCGGGAATTAAAAAAAAAAGGGAATCCACTCGAACGATGGCGCGGGCATCACACATTATATATCTACGTACAAAACAGGTTATTTCTTACACTTAGATCTGAGTAGGTATATCCCAGTTGTTATTAACGGCGTCTGAGTTTTGAGATATGAGGCTGAGCGGCAAACGAGCGTGACGATACCAGATTTGAGATGAGGCTCGAAATTGGCATGACATCACGAGATGCCGTGTCGAATTTAATCTATCACCGAAGCGGCCGCGGGCGCCGCCGGTGCATATCAGGTAGAGCGCGTGAAAGCGAAGCGAGCAGGTATTTTTTTTATGAGAAAACGCTAATGTTTTGATAGTAGTAGCCTAAAATAAGAATTCAACACTATAAATAAATTGTTTATTTGCACCACTAGTCTAGGTCTAGTCAACAGGTCAATAAATTCGAATTTCGAAACTATAACCTCAATAAAAGCCCAAGTTCTTAAATCACTTCTAGCCAGCGAACGAAAAAAGCACTTCTAGCATTTTGTGTTTTGTATTTAGGACCATTTTAGTTACATGTTATTGTGTTTCGATGTTAGAAATCTATCAAAATTTTTCTTGTCGAGTTGTGGAAACTCTTACTATAGACACTGTAACTACAAGGAAACCGGCAACGACAGTTTTATTCTTTTATTAAATTATAAAATTAAAAGTAGGAAAATAATAAATATAATAATAATAGTAGTAAATTTTTTGAAAAGAGCAACCGCCGAGTTTCTTACTGGCTCTTCTCGGCAGGAAAGGCATTCCGAACCAGTGGTAGATTCATTGACCATTCAAAAGTGCTTGTAAAAGTTTATTTGAATAAAAAATATTTCTATTTCTATTTCATAATAGAGACTTTTTCTCACTACTCAGGTAAGTGCATGTTCATAAACCACAATGTTTTGAAAAAAAAAAAAAGGGAAAACCACAGCGGTATAAATGTACAGTTCGAGCTGACCATTAAACTCGACTAGATATTAATAAATTCTGTGGTGGCAATTTAATATCTTATGATTAGCAAGGCGTGCACAGACTATACTTAGATACATTTTTTATTATTTTTAATTCGTCAGAATGTGAGGATATTATGTCGTGTCGTTTCGGGTGCTATGGAGGGCGTTAATGGGGTATTTATTATGATCTCGGTATCAGCGGTAATGGCCGACACTCGCCGCCAAATTACAGGGCGGCGCTCTAAGAGGCTGGCGAGGAATTGCGAGTGGTGTTATCGATATCTGTTTTTGTCGATGTCGATTTGGTTTATTGATAGCGAATTTTTTACGGTAATAAATTTAATGATCACGTTATGTTATAATTTGTCAGTAGGTAAAACAAAATTCTTCACTGGCATGTGATTTTTAATGAAAAAAAAATAATATCTTCTTCTTTATCAACCGATAGATACCTATGAACCGATAGACAAACGTTTCTTGCATTGACTTCCACGGGCTTCGGTCTTGCGCCGCTTGAATCCAGCGGCTCCCTGCGACTCGTTTGATGTCGTTTGTTAAAATCCGATAAATATTTAAAACAATGTAAATTCACAACTAAACTAAATTTTGATGGGATTAAGGTTTGGGTTCTGAAATGAAATCGATATTAAATAGAAATTATGGACATCACTATTCCAAAAATTGAAGCAAAACGACTATCCCAAACGTTTCTCAGACGAATTGGTAACAACAGATGGCTGTAATATTGAAAGCGTATAAAATACTAATTTCGATTTAAAAATAATATAGCTACTGATTTAGGAGAAACTTTTTAAACTCATAGACGAAAGACAAACAGTACATAGTAAATGTAACGTAGTTTTTTTTAAATATAGTTTTATCCTCTACAGAATACCGTAATGCTAGGATATATGTAAGTTTTAGACGTTAAAAGGTGTTCTAGTCAGAAGTTTTGTTAATAATCGATGCTCGAAATCTGTCAGTATTGTCGAGATGTGTAAACTCGTACTAAGAGTCCACTTCAACTGTCCATAGAGGTACATGCGAACATTGGCATGTCACACGTTTTGTGTAGATGTGTGTGTTATTAAATCTAAGTCAATCATGACTCGGTATGCTATCTGTAGTCTGTACTAAGCGAATCTGACTTGAGGTGCGGTGCGGGGAAGCGCGACGCGAGGGAGCGGCCAACTTGCAATGAACAGGTTATAATCGCTACTCTGCGTATCGTTTGAAAGAGTTTCATCACAGTCCACATCATTATTGTTCATTATTATGAATTTACGACAAGCCTACAACTTGATGGAGTCTAAACAGAACATAAAATGTGTGTGAATCGTTTACAATTAAGCTAATGCGTGCCGACAAAGACTCCCACCAAAACTCGCTTGATTAAATGGGGGGCGTCGCTTATTAATTAATGCCTGAAATAATTCCTTTCCCACACTATGCTGATTTATCACACTCATTGTCTGGCCATTTCGAACGTCAGCGAAAGAAGTCATTTTAGACTCGCTCATCAACAAATGACCGACTCCTATTTTTAACCCCCGACAAAAAAGAGGGGTACAGTAAGTTTGACGTGTGTATCTGTATGTCTCTCTGTTCCCTCGTAACTCCCCAAAGAATGGACGGATTTTGATGCGGTTTCTTTGTTTGAAAGGTGACGTGATCGAGATGGATCTTAGCTATATGAAGATCTGTTCAGGCGTTTAAAGATGTTCAGCTCATTTCTTACTTGATGAAAAGATTTTACACACTTTCATGGGTCAGATTGATTTGAAATTTAGTTTACTTACTGCCACTTCGGATTGTTTCCAAGACATGGTAATTCAAACTTAACTAACTTGTAGCTCTTATGACACGTCATAAATCGACCAGTTAGCCTACATGAAATAAATAAATTTTGAATTTGAATTTGAATTACCATGTCTTGGAAACAATCCGAAGTGACAGTAAGTAGGTACGCTTTCTTTAAATCCGTTGCTTTTTTACTTCGATACCTCCTATTCAAGTTGTGGTATCTCACAAAATTGGCATTTTAGGTTTTTCGCACTATATCATTTGTTTATATCTATTTTGTGTTCGTTCAAAAAAAAAAAATTAAAGCAGCATTTTTTTACATACTTTCAATACGCATAAAGTTGTATCGTTATTAAAATGACGTCCTAAACCATTGTATTGACTTTCACAACAACTAACGCGTCACGTAAGCGTTTTGGGGATACAAAAACTTACGTAGAAGGTATCGACCTCCGTAAAGATTTAAAATCGCAACTTGGTAAAAATCGAGTCTATCATTAAGCTATCACGGCTATTAAATAAAAAAGGGCTAAAACAAAAGCTTGATATAGAACACCAGACGGATCTCTTAAACTCTTAAGTTTTCATTTCTATTTTTCATTGAGGCTAGAGAACGGTAGCGGTGGCAGCGGTAATGCATCGATAGCATCTCAAAATGGCCGTCAATCTCGCTCGGGCTATCAACGTGTATCAATTATTATTACAAAGTGGCCACATCTACTTCCAGTAGCATACACTGACGCGTCCATTACTCTATTAATAGGCAGGTCCGAGAAACTGATCATCGCTTAATGAAAAAGTTTATTGAACCATCAAATCTTCGATGCAAGTAGTGGCTTTTATCGGTCAAAATAAAATAAAAAGTTGGTATGGTACGAGCTTAAAAGGTTGAGGTTACTTCGCCCGTCTCTGCTACTAATATTATGAGAAAGTGATACTAAAAGAAAAGGTAATATTTTGCTGTAATCCGCCAAACTAGAAAAAATCTGTATGGCAACACTCGCCGTACACCGTCGTTTCTCGAGATTAGAAGAAAGACAGGAACAACAAAAACTGTCTGTCTGTGTGTGTCTGGTGGGAGGCTTTGGCCGTAGCTGGTACCGTACGTAGTAGCGGCACGATGGCGCGTAGAAGCAGATGGTATGGGTTGAATTTACACTGCTATACCCCTTCCAAGTTAGCCCGCTACCATCTTAGACTGCATCGTCACTTACCATCAGGTGAGATTGCAGTCAAGGAGTAAGGACCATCTTGTCATCGGAAAAAAACACACTCGACGTACGTTTCGCTCCGACACCGGAGCATCATCAGGAGACATTCACTCCACAATGCACAATTGGGTATTTAACTGTTGTCAAAATGCGGATATTCACGAAAATGTGTAGGTATAGCTCATGAGAATAACATTTGTAAAAACAGAAAATAAATCGGTCAAAAAACAAATAAGTAGGTAAGTTATAAGCTGTTGTATTTCTCTTTCTAAAACGAAATTTTGCATGGAGACTATGGAGCTACTGAATCGTGACGTCATTTTGCAATAGCGCTCTCTTTTCCTAACAGGAAACTTAAAAGCTCTATATTTTCGAGACTAATTAAGTGAGAATTTATTAAAAAAGAAAAATGAAATGTTATAGGTAATATTAAACACCTTTATTTTACGTTCCTAAATAAAAAAAAATGACAAATATCGAATGTCTTTGCAATTGTGCTTTGTGGAGTATAAACTTTCATTGCTATTTCCAGCCACTTTTTTCAGCACGTATTCATTAAAGTCCAGTTTCCATTGAGCATTCTTCATTTAGGTAGAGCGACAGTATTAACACCGGTAAGTGCGGGTTATGAACACATTTTTAAAGTGTTCCGTATAATTTCGATTTCCACTCATTAAGTTAAAGTCGAGCCGTCCGGTCCAAGGCGAGAATTTGCCGGGGGCCATAATCGCGGGCGTTCCCATGGGGTACCTACCTTTGTTTCTCTTCTCACATTAATCTCACTTTAATTTTATACGATACTAACTTTTGCTCGCCAAAGTTACGAATCAGATTAATGGAATTAGGTTATTTAACAGCTGGGAAGTCTTTATTTTTTCGGTAGATATTAGAAGTAGCTTATGTTACATTTTAGGTCCTCAGTTATACTCGCGTAAATCAGTTCCATCTGTTGCTATGTGATTGAATGCTAAATTAACACACTTTCGAATTTATATTCTTAGCAGTTATGCGTTTGTTCAATGGTTTTTGTATTTCATTATATTCCCTGTCCAGACACAATAGTTAAACAATGACCAATGATCATGCCCACATGACATGATTCATGGGTCAGGGTTAAGCAAATAAAAAGGTTGCAGCTACTCATTTGTTAGTAATTGTTAGTGTCATCATCTAAGACTACTGCTGATTACCGTTGATTATTATGATGCATGTTGTACCTTAGAGTTAGGTAAATACTTCCTACGTGAGTTAGATATACGAAATCCGAAACATGCTTATTAGGGCTTCAAATTTAAATTTTAAATTTATTTTTGTCATGTAGGCCAATTTGTAGCTCCTTCTCTTCAAAAAATCATATTGTTTCTGAATTCGAGATCACGTATCGGGTTTGGAAGGTTCGCGGTTTGGTGGTAGGGGCGCGGTGCGGCGTGTGGAAACAGCTCACGTCAACAGCGCGCGAGCCGGCGGCGGCGGCGCGGCGGCGCGGTAATCACAGGGCTCGCTCCTCATTATGCCCTAAACGACAAATTAAAGCGCATTTCTATTATCTGCCCATCGTCGGTGATGCACGGACCGGTTCCGAAATGCTCCGCGCTCGCCCGCGGACCGATGCGATGTGAGCAGAACAAACTTATGCATGATGTCCAGAGTCTCGATCACCGCTGTAAAGTTGCCGGCTTGTCGGTATTTTATAGGATATATTTCGGTGAGTGTGCTCAGGGGCTCTTCGATCTTGTCCCCCCCTTCACCTTTTTACCACCGCACTGCAAGACATAGGGAGAGCTTCCATCCCTACGTCGTTGATATTCCACCTACGCGCACCAAGCGCTTTAAGTCTTCATTCCTGATTCGCACGGCTAGGGTCTGGAATGCTCTTCCAAGATCTGTGTTTCCTAACACGTACCTACAATTTGGGTTTCATTAAAACCAGAGTGAATAGGCATCTTCTAGGCAAACGCATTACAGCTCAGACCACATCATTACTTTCCATCAGGTGTGGTAGTGGTCAAGCGTGTGCGTATAATGTATAAAAAAAAAGTTATGCTACGTTTACATGATTGCCGAGGCTTGGCAAGCGTCCACAAGCTCCAAGCCTTTACAAACGCCCGACATTAGACCGGATCGGCGACAAGCTCACGCAAGCCAAGCCAAACGGAGTGTTTACATGCTTGTGTTTTTAGACTTCGAGTGTCAAGACTTGCCAAGCGTGTAAATGTAGCATTACTACCCGTCCACGTCAAGTTGACCGCCGTCTACCATTACAAAATGACGTCATACCGTACCTTTGACAAGAAAATAATAATTGTATTGATTGCTGTAATCACAACTATGACGGAAGATTTCTTCTCGTGACAATTTCATGGCAATAACATCTTGAAAGTCTAAAAAGGCGTAATTTTTATATAATTAGAATAATATAGAAAAAAAGAGTTCCCGCAGGAATGAATAAACCTTAAACCACGCGAACGAAGTCGCGGGCATCAGCTAGTATAAATATAAAAGTTAAGACATGAAATCTTTGACCCCATTGCAACAGGTTGCATAGTAGGTAGCGCCAACTTAAAAGTGACTAGTTTAATTTAAAGGCTCCGCATTTTAGGGATATTTCTATATCGATTAGCATAAAGTTATCGATTACTTGTCAAACACTTGACCAATACTCGCTACTCGAGATGTTTGCGCAGATAGATTTATCTCTGACTTAACTGCGGTCTAGTGACGGACATCAATTATAAAATCGATAGTAATCAATTTAATTATTTTACTTACGTATCTATTTGTTGATAATATTGATAGTTCATATCGTAAAACTACATCGGACAAGATAACATTTTGTACTTATTTGTATTGGAATGTTTCGAACATGAAATAGATTTAGTGCCGATTTCACAAACGTCTTTAGCTGAAGAATAAATTGGGTATTCTGTCACTTTTTGTTTTGAAAATCTGTCACAAGTGTAGATTAAAAATTTAAAACACCCCTGATATGTTACAACATACTAATCGCTAGTCAGTAATCGTTAAAATAAAAATAGGTATGTAATCCGCCATTTTGTGGCAGCGGCCATCTTGGGCCGATTTTCATCAAACATAGCTAAAAACACTCTCGACTAATTCAACTTTCAAATTAAAAAAAAAAAACAAAATCAAAATCGGTTTTGCAAAAACAATTGCATGTGATCAAAATATAGGTCTCCCACTCAGTATCATGCTGCAGCAAACTGCAGCGCTGCAGCTTTGGTAGAGATCACATATGGTAGAGATCACATATGAAATTAGGTACCTATCACTGATTACACCTAAACCACAATAAATAACACATTCCAAAATTATCAACGACAAAATAATAAATACCCTTTTCGCCAGTGGGTACTTAGGTAGGTATAATTCGCAAATTATCAGAGCAATAACACAATCGCCATAAATTCCAAAACATTTTATGGCTATAATCTTATTTTTTGCGAACCGATTGAGCCGATAGGGGGATAACAACATCCCTAAATCTGTTCCGATCGGCGTGGCATCGGCTGCAATCAGATGAGGCGTTTTTGATCTTTTATTCATGCAAAAGCCGCCGCACAAATTGCAGGGCGGCCGACCTAATGCCTTTCAACTGTTGCTAATAACCTGCCAATTTATCAAATTCGCCCGCAGCAGTGCCGGCCTGGCGGCTGCTGGCTATCCAGCACACGCGGAGCCCGCTCGTCACTTACATCACTCGCGGTCTGAGTAATTGCTGCTAATTTGAGCAAAAATAATAGGTGTCGAAATTATACTAAACGGGGTTCTAACATATACTAAACGTGAATTTTTGTTTTGAAAAACAACTATTAGGACCTAGTGAAGATTTCGCGCTCCTTTTCGGGTATCCAGTAGGGCTAACATGCGCGTCACGAAAAAACTCTATCTACACTTTACTCGTAAATCTCCATAGATATTCACAAGAGATTATTAGTAAGCGCGTATAGACAAAATTTTCTCGTGGCGCGCATGTTAGCCCTACTGAGTAGATAGGTACAGCCTCCATGACAAAAGAAGAGAGATTAAATAGGTATACCTATCTATCTACTAAAATTTTCGCAGATATCTGAGTTATCTACTAAATAAGAGAATATAAATGTTGTTATCCCCCTATCGGCTCAATCGTTTCGCAAAAAATAAGATTATAGCTACAAAATGTTTTGGAATTTGCAAGGGGGTTCACTAGCAAGCTCCTGACACGCTTTTTGCCTGTTGTAGATGAAAGCTTCTGAAGATTACAACTAATTTTATGAATGCAACCAATATTTTAATCACTGATTAACGTCTTAATTTTAAAACTTGTTTTCAATAAAATATTATGACCATAAAAATGGGCTATAATAATAGTAGGTATATAATTAGATCTTACCTATCGAAATCCGTGAGCCTCGACGAGTCCCGGAAGCCTTTCGCGAAGGGATTGGAGTCGATTTTCAGCTTGGTGATGAGCTGGTTCTGGTACGCCGTGACCGCGGTGAACACGGTCTCCGGGAAGATGAAGGTCCGGTGCTGCTCCCGGGACAGGTCCGTGATGGCGCCGCCGCCGTCCCGGACCTTCACCAGGTGGATGCGGGGCTGATACCGGTGCATCGAGTTTAGGACGATCTGCGAAGAAGTATTGAGGTTATTAGCTGCACTTGATCGATTTAACTTATTTTATGTAGGTATAAATACCTCATGTCTAAAGACCAAGGTATTAGAACAGCATGTGATGCTTATAACTTAATAGATGATGCTCGGGACTTCATCCGTGTGGATTAAATTTTTTGATTCCCGCGGGAACTCTGTAATTTTCCGGGATAAAATGAAGCCTATGTGTTAATCCTGGGTATGAGCTATCTCGATTCCCAGCCAAATCGCTTCATTCGTTGTGGCGTGAAGGAGTAACAAACGCACACACACATACAAACTTTCGCCTTTATAATATTAGTGTGAGGAGTGGTGTGATGTGATGGATCCGAAATATGGTCGCTAAATATGAGCCTCATAAGAAGGCTCAGGGTCACTCACCGAGGATGGAGAGTCCTATGCTCCGAGTAGGTGTCCCTACGAGACCAAATCAGAAATGAGAGGATCCGTAGTTAAACCAGTTATGGTCATAGCTCAGCGAGATGCGAAGCTCAAGTAAAAATGGGCGGGCCAAATAATTCGAAGAAATAATGGTAGTTGGGCACCAGGGAGACCTATTGGAATGGCGACCGGAAAGCAAGTTGGGGCAGAGCTGCTACTAAGTGTAACAACGAGATCAGACGAGTTACAAGTTGTTTCTCACAACGAGCCGCTGAATACAAGTGGCGCAAGACCAATATATGGAAGTTTATGTGAGAGAGTATGTCCAGCAATAGATGTTTATCGGTTGATAAACAAGAAGTACATGCCTTCTTCAATATATTCAGTAGGTAGGTACATCATGTGGAACCAATACGATAGATAGGTACATAAAGAAACATTAAATCCTAATTCGGTAGATACATATATTCTCAAAACAATAAAGCTGATACTATTTTCTTGTCAAATTAATTAACGTTATCTATATAATGATAGTGTCGGTGATTTCTCATCACTACATTGTAATTAATTGGTCGGCCGATGTGACGGGCGATAGTGGCGGCACCCAACAACACACCGACTAGGGATGTGATCAAAGTAATTTAAACGTAACTGTAGTCGAATAAAAAAAACCATTTTAATCAGAATATAGCTGACAAAGGATGATGTGCTGCTGGTGTTAAAATTGAAACTGTGGCTAAAAATTACAAAATAAATAAAAATGTTACGTGAACGAAGGTTTATTGTTATTTTGGTGCAAGAAATGTTGGGATGGCTTAGCAAAAAAGTAATATTTTGAAATTGATTGACCATTTTAACCATCGACTCAATATCGATGGTTAAAATGGATGGTTTCAATCATTTTATTCGCATATATAGTCTTGTTATTTTACTATCCAGTTTAGCATTTTGCAAGCTTTCTTGAAATAAAAAGTAATGAAGGATGTACCGTACTAGGTCTGTCGGTAAGCGAATATATTAGACGCGTAACATCAGACTCTAGATGTGGGTAGATAGTAACAATACAACTGTATTGTTACTATAAATGCAGCCACCATGCGGTGGGTGTCTCAGTCTTATATCGGCATCGGTGTGGCGGGACAAGTGAGTGATCTCTGTATTATACATATTATCCATTATGTGTGTTGTTGTACTGGGCAAGCCAGTACAAGTGGCGACCCTGCCAGGATCAAAGTAATCGAACAAAATTTTATTAATTAATTATTGCTAGCAATGCATGTGTGTCAATACTTTTAATTTACCTATTCGTGATAGTATAATGAAAGTGAAGTTATGGCTTATTAAGCTAAATTCGCTATGAATAATGCCGTTGCAGTAAAATTTATTTGAACTTAATGTCGGTCTTGTAATATTGGTACCTAAAGAAGCGTTACCTTATTCCAGTAAAGCGTTATTTTGTTGTAAACATAAATGTAGAATTCAATCGATACTATGGAAATGAACGGATCCATATTCAAAGATTTTGGTAGGGTAAATTGTGATTTCTACTCCATTTATGAATTTGGATGCGTTTTTTTGTTGTGCTAAAAGCCAACAACAAAATAAGATCGGTTCTTTATTATTCATTATAGTAAATTGTAAATAATCAGACTGTCTGGAACTGTCTGTAATCCGAATGTGATATATGTGTCTGACGGGACTAGTGTGGCATGGCAAGTAATGGTTAGTTCCGGTCGGTAACACTCGTAAAATTGCTTAAGGTACGAATAGCAAACCAGTGTATAATATACTCTGGGGGGCCAGATCTAGAAACTTAGACGTGTTATTGTTTTAATAGTGTCCTTAAAAAAGACCACAAGCGCCGTGGTTTAAGACTAAGATGAAGGGGCTGTAGGTTAAGACCCACGCAAACAAATGTAGATGTGTAAAGGTTTTGTGGATTCCGTATACGCACTAGCATAAAAGCACAAAATTTGTTGATCGGTGTACATAATGGTGACTAAATTTATTATTATTTGAATACATACTAATATAATTTTTAAAGCCTGTCCAGTTAGCCTTTAGATTCCATTTAGATGAGTTTAGTTGTCATTCTTTCTGAGACGAAATTAAAAATATTAATTACAATTCTTATTGTTAATTAATAGTTGGATATGCCTTTGGCGGAACATGTTGGACCTATTATGATTATTATGTCACCTATTATGTGCATTGATTTTGCAAATGTAACGGAGGTAGTTCGAGAAATCGAACGGTACCTAAAAAAAAAAAAAAAAAACTGGTAAGTTCGCGATGCAAATCGGAACTGTACCAGCGAGGTAGTCGATACCGATAGTAAAAAAAAGGAAATTTAGTAAAAAAAAAAAAAAGGAAATTTGGTAAGTTCGCGATGCAAATCGGAACTGTACCAGCGAGGTAGTCGATACCGATAGTAAAAAAAAGGAAATTTAGTAAAAAAAAAAAAAAGGAAATTTGGTAAGTTCGCGATGCAAATCGGAACTGTACCAGCGAGGTAAAAAAAAGGAAATTTGGTAAAAAAAAAAAAAAGGAAATTTGGTAAGTTCGCGATGCAAATCGGAACTGTACCAGCGAGGTAAAAAAAAGGAAATTTAGTAAAAAAAAAAAGGAAATTTGGTAGGTTCGCGATGCAAATCGGAACTGTACCAGCAAGGTAAAAAAAAGGAAATTTAGTAAAAAAAAAAAAAGGAAATTTGGTAAGTTCGCGATGAAAATCGGAACTGTACCGGCGAAGGTAGTCGATACCTAACAAAAAAAAAAAAGAGATGCATGGATCGGGGCGATCTGAGGATGACCGATGCCATGGCAACTCAGTATGTATGCCGTGCCTCGGAGAGCACGTAAAACTGTCGGTCCTGCGCCTGATCTCTCTCCGGTCGGGTCGATTTTCCCCCGTCCCATCGGACTATGAGAGTGAGGGAATAGAGAGTGCACTTGTGTCTGCGCAAATACTTGTGCACTATAATATCTCCCGCGCAAATGGCTGATCTCGTGGCCGAATTCGGTCAGGAGGACCATCATATGATTGGGTCCCACGGGTAGTTGGCACAGTGGCCAATCTAGTTAAAAGTAAAAGTCCAAATCTAGTTAAAAGAATAATATTATTGTCATAGACCTTGTATTGTGTCATATTGTTTTTAGAAGTTAGTGGCTCAACAATACTGACCTGATATTACGATGATAGATAGATAGATAGATAGATAGATAGATAGATAGATAGATAGATAGATAGATAAAAACTTTATTGCACACAAGAAAGAAACAAAAATAAATAAAACTTAAAACTACGCATGCAAATAAAATGATATGTTTCAAGTGATTAGTAACTTTCATGTTATATTATATGATTGAGTGGATACGATAGCAATCGCACCTCAATCGAATAAATATTACCATCTTGATTTTAGCCGAGTATAATTGGCTAAATAAAACCAAATAGGTTTTAGAGAAAACTTCGTTCAAACTAATCCCTGGATCTGATATTAAAATATTAGTGTTCCATATTAATCAGGGACTGGAAAAAATGCTATTAAAATGTTAGGTAATCCCTGCTTCTAGGAAGCGGTTACAATCAGTGTTACAAAGGAAACTTAAATAATAACAAACTCGGAAAATGATGGTTAAAGGCACCCAGTACTATGATAATTTAGCTGGTATATTTATTAGCACTAAAAAGCTTGTGCCAATTAGCTACCTATATTAATGAATAATAAAATGATAAAATCAGTAATCAAATATTTTCTGGGTGTAGGTGTCAGTTTTATAAACGTCGAGTTTGGCATTTATTTTTATTTCAAATCACAAGATCACAAAATCACATCATTTAAAATTTAAAAAAAAAAATAATAATACGAGATGAATGAATGATGTAGTGTTAGTATGGGGTCTTTGTTTACAAAAAAAAGAATAGTCTTTGTCTTTGTGATTGTGATCAAAAATATAAGTTGGAGCAGTGTAGTTAGTTGTCTCAAAAAAAAAAAAAAAAAATCAAAAACGAAAAGGAAATGGAACGTGTAATGAAACGCCATTGTTGTTGTTGTTTTAGCTTTCTGAATGAAACACCGTTGTCAATTTGAGATGTCAACGGTGGTGCGATGTCATTTGTCAGTGTCATACGTCTACGTATACTGCATCTCGTTCGTGTAGTATAAACCATTCACGATTTTAGTTTCATAATAACCTAAAAGTCTAACTTTGACTTTGAATTAGTCAAAAAAGCCGCAAGTTCTAGAAGTTTTAAAACTTAGGTAAACAATTGGCAATATCATTATGTTGCTATGCATAATTCATTCTTGTAAACTTGAGTGGGTTAAAGTTCCATAAATTTTTGGCACTATCCTTTATCAAGATACAGCTTACATCAGTCTGTAGGGCTTGGGTTACATGCAATTGACCGGATCAAATTTAAAATAGATTATTTTCAGTTGTCGATATATTTCCTTACGGCAAGATATCATTAGTTTAAAATGGAATTTTAAAGTATTGACAATTGGGCATTTTCGTTAAATCACAGGGTATAAAAAACACTGCGGTTTTAAATGGGGCATGCTTTAAATATGATGGAATTTTAAAATTGCAAACTATCTGTTTTGTAACGAAAATCAAATCGATATAATGTTAGCGAAATATTGGAATAGTAAAGATATACAACTTCGATGTATTGAAGGTGGTTTTATAAAATCGATGTTTGACTTTGTTGACGACGTAGGCGCCGGTCTGGCGGCGCGCCGTGGGGATAAATACAGCGGATTTGACGATGCGAGTTCGGTCTCTCTCAGAGACTCATTCGGCTGTTAGATGCTTCCGCGTCTGGGTCGTTGTATTTGATTGGTGGGTTGTGATAGCAATCGCGCCCTAGTCGAATAAATATTGCCCTGAGGTTTAGATGAGTGTAATTGATTAAATGATGCTTGGATGTGTTTGATAGTTGCCCTCACGTACAGATGGCGGTTTGTCTGAAGTGTTGTGGTTGAATTGGTTGGATGTGAGGACAGGGGTCGTTATGTGTGATTATATTTATGACCAGGTCAATATAAATATTGGTCGTTCTGTAGATTTCACGTACTTGGGTTGAATTAGGCATAATTCTATCCGATAGAGAACTTCCTCAAAGAATTCAAGGTAGTTTTCAATAAATACAGTTTAACTTTATTTGCATTTATAAATGATTAATCTTAGAATGATTTCGGATGGCATAGTTGGTAGGTAATAACTTTTCCTTCCGGATTTAGATTATTACATTTGTATCAGTGCAATTATAGGCACTTAGTGTTCAGA
Organism: Hipparchia sbordonii; assembly: GCA_038048805.1. Lineage (NCBI taxonomy): Eukaryota > Metazoa > Arthropoda > Insecta > Lepidoptera > Nymphalidae > Hipparchia > Hipparchia sbordonii. Next base: position 5,792,100 of record CM076097.1, on the reverse strand, counting down.
TAGATCCATTAAATATTTTCGTTGGTTGAGATCACTTATTTTGAGATTTTGTTACAATAAGTTCAGTTCGGGGAAAAAAGGAAAAGGAAGAGAGCACAGTAGATGCGACTATGTGTAATTAGGTTAGTGGCTTTCTAGCTATCAAGGTTAAGTAATAGTAGTACCCGTACTAGGTACATTGGATTATTTATCCATATTACTATTTTGTCAAATGACCGCTGACATGACAAACAATATGAAAAATAAAATTAAAACAAGGAAGAGATGTACCGTACTAGGTCTGTCGGTAAGCGAATATATTAGACGCGTAACATCAAACTCTAGATGTGGGTAGATAGTAACAATACAACTGTATTGTTACTATAAATGCAGCCACCATGCGGTGGGTGTCTCAGTCTTATATCGGCATCGGTGTGGCGGGACAAGTGAGTGATCTCTGTATTATACATATTATCCATTATGTGTGTTGTTGTACTGGGCAAGCCAGTACAAAGGGCATATTTCTCACGAATTAAACTTGCAATAACAACCGATGGATGAAGACGTTTTGACGTTGACGAGTGTAATAATAATTTTACGTTCAATAGGTAATTTATATAACTTAGTCTTACATAATCAAATTGTAGTCATGTGGTTGAGTCTAGTCGATTAATTTTATTCGAATTTGTCGCGTCGACCCTAGCACGAACATTCGCTACTGATGTTATAATTAACGTTTGTTAATGAATTTGAATGCCTACTCAAGTTTATTACATAATTGCGTTCGTATCAAGAGCGCCGATTCATTGTGCGTTGCTGCTGCAAAGCGGTATCTCATTATTAAGGTGTTTGGGGCCATCCTAATTACTTTAAAAGCTGCGTTCTGTACATCCGCTTCTGTGTGTACTTATTATCATTTATCATATTAAATAACTGCGGTCAAACTCTTTTTGAAGCTTTTAATTAGGTACGAGATAATTTAGATTGAAATCACACATGTAGAGTAGTTAGGTATATATTTACCACGTATAGGGTCACCGACTATGGTCTTTTAATAGACAGGTAGACACAGATAAAGTAAGTAGTAGTAAGTATGCAACACATAGAAAATAAATAAAAAGACTTCGCGATTTTTACTCAGTAGGTATCGTCCCTTGGAAATGTGATGTGATTTTTGCCTATTTTTTAAGCTATTGCATAGCTTCTATCGCGGGCCAGCGTGGAGACCGAATCCAGAAATTCCGTAACGAAAATAACCTGACACGGGACTCCTCTACGGTGAGCCGCTAGATGGCGTTGATAAAAAATGATATGCAATAGCTTTACCGCGGTAGTCCCCGAGTGCCACACGTCTTTTTTTCGGATAATTAAAACTTGATCTACTGCTGTATAAATCAAATCTGTATCTGAAGATTTACCTACGATTACAAGCGCTTTTAAACCTGGAACATAATCCCTGCAACAGCGTGACTTCGGCGATAATTCACTAAGACGCAGGTGTGAAAAAGGCTCCGTCTAATGACATCAGCCCCGCCCGCTTCATACAAAATACAGATTCGGGACTTTGAAGTTAATGATTTTATCCGCTAAATATTTTGACTTTTTAATTTAAATAACATAGGATTAGTGGGTAAGTTATTTTTTAGAAGCGATCTGTCTGCAACTTTATTTCTTATAGGGTAAAACCGGGCTAGTTGCCCCAGGGGTGTAGTTGCCTTGATTGTAATTACTCTACTGTCGCGGATGGATAACCTGTTATTTTATTTATCTATCGGGAGATTACAACTGCCAAAAGCGGAAAGTGGACCCTCGCGAAAGCCGGGACAAACGCTAAGAGAAAGAAGAAGAGACTACAATTACCGCTAAGGCTGAAATCTATAGACCGCACTCAAGCTCTACTCAGACTCAAGCCAGACATAAAACGTGACAGATTTAAGTCAGATCATATTTTTGTCTCCTTTTAACCTCCATCTTGAGTCTGAGCTGAGTCGCTTTATAGATCTCAGCATAAGTTGGCCGTATTGCATGTCTCTGTGCGATTGCATGGAAAAGCAAGTTGCGATAAAAGTTTTTGCGGAATAAATGTCCTCTTTCTCGACGAGGCATCTATCCTAAACGTTATTTATATGGATTAGGCAACTATCACCTATATAGGACAGATATCCCAAAATTAAGAGGTCCGCCAAAATCGCCAATAGGTCCTCTGGAAATATCGAAGATAATGTTTTTTTTTATAAATATGAAGATAATAAACCAAAGTAGGTACCTACCCGTTTTAAAAATGAAGTATTTTACTTTTTGTACTGAAAGATATAAAGTAATTTCAGAAAGTGTGGCAACTATCCGGCTTTTACCCTACCTATTATTAAACTTAGTATTATATTGAATTACGATCATCAAAATTTTAGGAATCAAAATATTAGAGGGATATGAGTATGATAAGCCGATTAAATATTTTAGTAGGTATTAATAAAATTTCAAGATATTGCACTCCGATTAGCATAATATTTATATCTTAACCGATGTTTAAAAAAGTTTATGTAAGTAGATTGATACCTACTTTTGCCTATTTTGTAAAGGGTATCTACATATATCTACCTATACAAATTGAAGAGTTGTCACTTAATTTGTTGAACGACAACATTGCCCTAACAAAATTTGCGATCTGAATAGCACTTTATTGTGGTGTAGCAAGAGCCGCTATTTATTAAAATGTTTATCCATCGTGAATCTTCTGTACCTGTACTTATTATGTATTCTTTGATGTAGGTAGGTAGGCAGATACTAATCGTACGGGCTAATCTCCAGAAAGACTGACCAGGTTTGACGGAATGGGCTTTTTAAAAAATCTGAATAGGTATTACCTACATACCCTCAAACTTAATCAAAAAAACCTAAAATGGCTCTATTCTTCTGGTAATTTCTAATAGGTTGGTATAGGTAGGTACATGACTGTAGTGTAGGTAGCTAGGTTCGGGAACAAGATCAAAGACACTTCCATAACCACATTCTATAATCTCTACTGTGGAGAGAACTCTACCTACGCGATGTAGGCGACGACACAGATCACTAAGGGATCCTCGCCCCTCATGCAGCGCGTTATGGGATATTAATCTTTAACGCTCCAAGAACAGGGTATTATATGGCTTGATGGTGAAAGAGCAGTTATAATTGCGGTGGGGGGCGGTGGGAGGGCCCTGGGGAGGAGCGGAATGGCGAGCGGAGGGGGCCAGAACGTGTTAGACCGTTGAGATGGCGACACGTCTTGCGGTAATAGTTAATTTATTGGAAGAACTTGAAAGAATCTACGAGGCTGGTTTTCTTTATACATATTCATAAGAAGAGGCACGAGCTGCTCAATCGACTCGACCCAAAACAAACTCCTTTTCTATGGCTCACATAATATTATTAGCACAGCAGCTTCATGGAGAGGCCATCCAAATAATAATACAAAAACTAAATGTTTGTTAAAAGAAGAGCTTTTATTTCAGTAACAGATATTACCTGTCACTTTATCCAGCTGAATTGATTTATGCTTACTTTTGCCTGGGTTAAAAGCTACGCCTTTCTACCATTAGATGGCGCTGATGTTGAGTAACACGTCCTAATTTTTAAAATAATCTGTTTTCCCGGAAAACATGTTAAATATTCAGATAGTCCGCTGTACATCTAATTCAGACGCAGAATAAATAAATAATTTAGATTGATACAGTTGCTTCCCAATCAGCCAGCAGAGTTAAAAAAAGAACTAAGACTGTAGCAAGGATTGAACCAGCTTTTCCCCAATCGACCATTTGTCCAGCAGAGTTAAAAAAAGTTAAGACTGTAGCAAAGATTGATGAAGCTTTTCCCCAAACGATCGGTACTTATAGTTAAAAAAAAAAATGGAGACTATAGCAATGATACTCATAGATGCTATTCCCCAATCCATCAATGGAACAGCATAGTTCAAAAATAATGAGATTGTAGCAATGATAGCATGCAGCTTTTCACTAACTGACCAGCAGACTAAAAAAAATATTGAGGCCGTAGAAAGGATTGATGCAGCTTTTCCCCAATCAATCAACATGGATCAAAAAATAAAAGAAATTGAGAGTAGCAATGATACTCGTAGATGCAGATATTTTGCACTATAATTGTCTCTACCTACTCCTAGCACAGGCTTTTCGCTTATTTGGAAGGGAGAGGAGAATATAAGTCAAGTTCGGCTTAGTTAATATTCGTTAAAAAAAAGTTGCCCAGCAGAAAAAAAAAATTAAGTGTACAGAAAGGATTGATGCAGCTTTTCCCCAATCGACCAGCAGAGTTAACCAAAAAGAATTTGACACTATAGAAATAAAAATAACCAGCAGAATTTTAATAAAAAAAATTGAGTGTATTACAAAGGATTGATGCAACTTTTCCCCAATCGACCAGCAGAGTTAACAAAAAAGAATTTGACACTATAGAAATGATTGATGCAGCTTTTCCCCAATCGACAGAGGTTCGCAAAGGTTCAGCACAGGCACTCGGGCAGGCAATCTAGCAGCGAGCCGCCTCGGTGCCAATAAGCCGTGCGTCGATATTTCGATTAGCGCGCGAGGCCGCGGATTACGACGGATTTTCGCCTCCGCACCGACGCGGCGACAAATTACCCCATTTGTACCCACCTACCGCGCACCGGTGTCGCTTCAACTTACATATTATTCAACCTGATAACTGGATACTCAAACACTTTGCAACTACAATACCCGAACAAAATAGGTACCTTGCCTAAATATTTTTCATTCGCGGTTGAGGAGCTCCAGAAAAAAAAGAAATATCTACTATCTAATTGTCAATACCCACTTAATGTTTTTATCTATGGAGCAAATCAATTCCTCCTAACCTAGTGCTAAAATGCGATGTTTATAATTTGTTGTTTTGATTTTTTGTTCTTCAATCACGCAGCAACGGAGAATCGAATCGATGTGTTGTTTTTGTATGGATAGGTACGATTGAGGACCTACAATCGACCTTAGGGTGTTCCTCTTTTCTCTCCCTTATTTCAATCTTCACCGGTCCAGTATCCGGTACAATCGTACTTATAGTCTAGAAAACTTTCGTTGATCAACATGGAGTTTGTTTTGAGTTGACAACTAGATTCATCGTACGACCTTACGGTGACCACAGACTAGACTGTCCCGATCCCAAACCTTGGTGTGTTTTTGAAACCTTTGATTAATGCTCAAAAATTTATCAACGCAAAGGCCGTTAGCGTTACAAAATCTTAATTATCATTCCATTGCTTATGATTTAATGGCTGCCCGAGCAAATATTGATATTTAATGTTGAAAATATTAATAAGCACGAGAGATTTCTGTATAAAAGCTTTAATGTTATTCAAACTGTCAGTTACCCACTAAAAATAATGGATATATTTATGCAAACATCGTTTGCCCATACAATATGGGATGTCAACAGATTCAACGGAGAACCGGCGTGGGCGAGCACAGTCGCGCTGGCAAATCTATTTATCATTTTTGTATCAATATAATTTTATTACAATGTTATAGCCGTTAGTAGCAATTTTGTTAAACTGTTTAGTAGGCTGCACCCATATAAAATCTTGGTTTTCACACATCGAAAACTACTATGCTTATAATTTATTATTAGCTGTTTTAAAAGGTAAGCAATTTGCAGAAAGTGTTCGGAGAAACGCGTAACGGGTGAACGTAGTCGGGCGCTTACGACGTTACGCACGTCGTGTTTGGGTTAACGGAATCTATAAAGATTCCGTTGTTAGTGCTGTAGGTAAGAGCTGTGTCTTATGCACTGTGTAAGCGCGTCACTTATGTCTTTCTACTTGTTTATTTTTAAGACGGCTAAGGAAAAATATATTATAGTTTTACTTTAAACAATCATGATTAAAAGATTTTTGAACCAAAATTCCTCTATGTTTTTAACCGACTTCCAAAAAAGGAGGCGGTTCTCAATTCGTCGGAATCTTTTTTTTTTTAATGTATGTTCCCCGATTACTCGAAGACGCCTGGCCCGATTGAAAGAGTATACTTCCCAGGTGGTCCCATTGTCATCAGGTCAGGATCTGATGATAGAATCTTTGAGAAATCAAGGGAACTCTTCGCATTTTATAGGCACAATTGATATACTTTGTAATGGCGTTTGAAGTCGGTTATGTAAAAAGATTTTTTCGTTTATAGATACTTGTAACAAATCCTCACACTTAGGTCAAAATCAATAATTTGTTACAGCATTATCGAAATTCCAATCACTTTCTGATGCGTAGGTGTCGCACATGTTATAAAGTTCTTATGCGCCAATATTTATTACTTAATATCGTGCGCGATTGTCCGATAGCATCATTGAGGCTAAGTCAACAACGCGACGGCGGTAAGCGGTGAAAAATGATGCTTTAAAGTAGCGGATTTCGAAGCCTTTATTAGGACTGCTGCAAGTTTGCAAGCACGTCATCGGAATAACGCAAAATCGATTCAGAAAACTTATAAATTACACTAGAATTGTTTTGGGCTCAGTATCCGATAATAAAGCATCCTCCGATCAAAATTTTCAAAATATGTTTAATGTATAGCAATTCGTCCCGTTACAGTTTTATGATAAGTAGGTATAGATTATGAATATTATGATACTTAATTACGTACATAATGAAACACAATAACATAGACGTCTGTCTATAAATAATGTAATGGTTTATAAAAATTACTTGCAAACCTCCTCCTTTTTTCCGTCGGTTGAAAATAGATAAAATAGATAAAACTATCGAATATGAATAAGTAAATAGATACCTACTTATTTCAACGCCATTTTGAATAACCACTCATCTTATCCGGGTTATTAAAATAAAAGCTTGTATTATTTAAATATTGAAATTAAGTAAAACTAATATTTCATAAGGGACATAATTAAGTAGTTAACTTATGTTTTATGAATCTACTTCCATAATATATATTTTATGGTTTAGCTGATTTTATAGATGTCTAATGTCAAGGTGGAGTAATATTACCTATAATAATATTAAAATTATGAAGTAGTAATACGTTCTTTTAGGTGAGGCAACTATCAAGTGATATGCCAATTTTTAGATATTTTTAATTCTTTAATATCAAAAAGGGTACCAACAGAGGGTAAGGGTATCTACTTAGGTATCAGATTGTTGTTATTTAGTTATATTATCTTCTTTTTACATTTTAATGTTTGTAACATCATATTTAGGACTAACAACCTAATTACCGACTTAATAGGTTATAAGCCTCAATAGCCCAACGGTTAAAGGTGCAGACCGAAAACTGAAAAGTCTCAGGTTTGATCCCCACCGTTGCACTATTGTCGTACCCACTCTTAACACAAGTTTTCACTTATTTGGAGGGGAGAGGAACTTGACTGATATTCTTTAAAAAAAAATAGGTAATATTTGTCGGAGTCTAATATTTTGCAATAAATAAATTTGCATATTAATAACAAAACGGCAGGCTTATTACGTAAAATTTAGCGATCAGCGAAAATCGCGCAGTCATTGCGCAATAGACGCGCGATCGATCGCTCGATGTCAAAAAATATCGTATTACCTAAGCGATCGCTTGCTGATCGCTCGCTATGCAGTTTTTGCGACGAAACTAGCGCCAATAACAATTTCGTAGCAATAATTGGAACTAAAGAAATGTTATTTTGTATTTTGTAAACAGATCACAGATTAATAGGATAGGTACGTTTGTTTTTATCAAAAAGTGAAGTGGAACTACAGGAATTTCATTTAAAATGTGTTCCTACTTAAATCTTGTGGGCGTCCTACAAAAAATTAAAAATGTGACCCTAAGATACTCTCGTTTACATGCACCTAGAGTGGTTTTACTTTTTATGTTGTTGAAAAATTACCAATTCAACCCCAAAAAAAAAAAGGTTTTGAGTGGCCCTGCAAATCATTTTAACGTTTTGTTCAACTTTTGAGACAAACCCTCAGCTTTAGTACTCATTCTTATCCTAAGCGTGAAACGATTCTCTCGTGTTTCCCTTACTTAAAGAATAAAGTTTTATTTACTTCCTAAATGGCTAATAGAGTGTCAAACGATCAACTAGAAGAACTCTTAGACTTCCTTGCCGAGCATCCCGCTTTAGCTAAAGGAGTTGGGCTTGGAGCAAGGTCTAAAGAAACTGTTGAAAAGCAATGGGACAGTCTTGCCACAAAGCTCAACTCCTATGGTTCTGGGTCATCGAAATCTGGTGAACGATGGAAGAAGGTAAGCTCTAATAATGTGTAAAAAATGTATCTTTAACTTTTGTTTCTTTATGGTCAGTAGATAAATTGAAAACTTGCATGTCAATCACATTTAATGAGATAGTGTGAGTCATTTTAATTTTTAGTTAAGTATGTACCTACTTTCTTGTTATAGTACTGGGCCGACATTAAACATAAAACTAAATCAAGACTAGCAAAGCGGCGAAGGGATGCTTTCGGTACTGGAGGGGGTCCAAGTAGCCAAGAGGACCTGTCAGAGATAGACAAAAAAATCTTGGCTATCATAGGGGAGCAGGCTGTATTTGGTGACAGTGAGCACAAAATTCCATTCGTAAGATTTTTTTAAATAGCTTTTTTTATGTTTTTCATTATTTATGAATATTACCTCCTAAATAGTTTTTTTTTTTTTAGATGAGTACAATTGAGTTTCCAGGACAAGGGATCTCCCAGGAAATATTTATAACTGGTAAGCTATTCTATATGTGTAATGTAAATGATATACTTATTTAAAAATAACTTAACAAATATGTTCATATTAATAATAATTTATTTCAAATATTTTAAGGCTACATGAAAAATACAATAAATTTCATAAAATTTTCAGTGTTATAGATATGCAAATTTTATAGTCAAAATAATTAAAACTAATGCAATAAGTTGAATGAATAGTGGATGGATTTGTACTTATGTCATGATTTTAAATGATTAGATACTTAACAGATTTTACTATGCATTTAACACAACTTTCATTTTAGGCAATGTAGCTGAGAATGCTCCTGTTACTGTGGTCTCACCCTCCACAAGAGGACAAACCTGCAGACTATGTAAGTGTTAAGATAATTATTTATTAAATATGTTTTACCACTAATAATTATCATAATAACTCTTAAACCTCAGATGAAAAATAATGTCTGTTTGTTAGTACCTAACTTTTTAAATTTTTCATAGAATATTCAGGTTAATAATACTCTCAATGTACTCAATATTAAAAAAAAAATTAAATTTTATTTGCTCTAACAATATACTTTGGTTATTCACAGACACTTCAGAAATTCTAGAGAGTGGTTCCCCATCAAGAAAAAAGGTCTCAGAAACGAGTTTACCTGAGCCACTTGAGATACCACTGACTGGTACCTACTTATATGTATTTACAAAAAAAAAATAGTTTCCTTATATAAATACATAAAGCTTTTAACTAAAATCATATTATTTTACAGGATTAGAGAGTCCTGTGGCTCGACCACAGATCGATCGTCCACAAAAACGTAAACGACCTCATATATCCAATACTACTGGTAAGATCACTGTCAACTTTTGGAGCTTTATATAAACATTATTATTTTACTGTAATGAATATAATTAAACTTTGTTATATTTCAGTTCAATCAAGAATTGACCCCGAATGGGTCAAAGACTTAGAGAGCCGTAGGGTAGAGTCGGAGGCCAAGCTTGCTGAGGCTGCTCTTATCATGGCAGAGTCTTCTCGCACACAAGCTGAGGTAGCCAAGGTGCAAGCAGACATAATGCGAACACTTGTGGACCTTATTCGTGTGCAGAACCAAGATGTGCATGCATTGATGGAGTTGACACGACAGCAAGCTGGCATATCCTCTCGAAACTCTGAATAACCTAGGGAGTAACCTAGGTACTACAATTAAGTTTAGCATTTAGATTTATGTTCTGTTTTATTTAATTTAGTTTTTAGTGCTGTATATAAATGTTTAAACTATTGGTAAATCAAATAAAATAAATAAAAAGTATATAGTAAAGTATTTTTCAAAATTTGGTTTTTAAATACCTGTCACATGGAAACACTTGCTTAAACAATCTATTTAGCAATTTGAAATATTGCTAACTTTTTATTGCTACTCAATTAAGAGGCAAAAAGACAACTAATTATTATTATAATATATCTTACATCCTATTAATTCCTATTATAATATTATAAATGCAAATCACATTGCAACAATTGAACCCATTTTGGTTGAAATTTGGCACAGAGATAGATTGTGGTCTGGAATAGAACATAGGCTACTTTTTATCCTGGGAAATAAGTTTCAGCGGGAACAGAAAAACCTCTATCCACGCGAACGAAGTCGCGGGTATCAGCTAGTGTGTAATAAATATCTTTATAGGAATATGCCTGATGAAAAATGTTTTACTTATACAGTAAAACATAATTTTTTCAAGTGATTAATAAAATTGTTATCTTCCTTTTATCTTCAAAACTTCTTACAAAATATTTTCTTATTCAATTAACAAACAAAAAGAAAAATTAACATAATACACATTTAAGAGACTAAATAGACAATCTTACATTTATATAATATACCTTATTTTTAGTTATCTGATTATTTTATTTACACAATACGTACACCATAACTTATACAAGTTATTAGTAAATGTTATCTTCAAAGTGTTTTACATTTTTTATTACTATTTAAAACTATATAACTAAATAAAAATCTTACATAATTACCTAATAAAAAGCACATTTTAGTTACACAATACAGAAAGTACAACGTAAGTATATTAAATTATTAAATATTATCTTTAAAATATTATACAATTTTTTTATTACTACATATCAATATTATCTTGGAGCTGACCACAATCGTTGCACAATTCTGTTTCTTTGTTGTCGTCCACTGGCCAAGAGCTGTTGTTCTGTATCAGAACCCACAGCCAGAGGTGTTTGTGGAACTTGTTGATTCAAATCCTGTTCAGTGTCAGCTTGTGGCAAATGTGGTATTGGTAGTCGATGTCTATTGCAAATGTTATGCAAAACAGCACAGGCATTAATGATCATAGCCACCATGTGGTGGTCATAATGCAATACCCTGTGTGCCAATAGACATCTCCAACGTGCTTTTAGAACTCCAATGCAACGCTCCACTGTATTTCTGGTACGACAGTGAACATTTGTGTAATGCTCATCTGGACTACCAGGTTCTGCATTCACAATTGGAGTTAAAAGCCACGGCCTCAGTGGATATCCAGAGTCACCTGTAAATTACTGACACTTAATAAATTTAATCCTTTTTTTATTATTTTCATAGTATTAGTATAATACATACCAAGCAACCAGACATTTTCTCCACTACTATGAAGCTCTTGGAGATGACTTTGTATTTGCCCATTTCTCCAAATGTATGCATCATGAGTAGCTCCGCCAAATGATGCATCAATATTTAAAATATTTAAATCACTATCACATATCTGGAAAAAATACATTTATGTAGATAGATTATATACTGTAAGGGATTTAAATTACTGTAATAGAAATTAAATTAATTATATGTATTTATCACTTACTATTTGAACATTTCTTGAATGGTAATGTTTCCTATTAAAAAATCTCTCCTCATGCTCTGTTGGTTTAACCAGGGCTACATGGGTACCATCTATACAACCCAAGCAGCCAGGAAAACCAAATTTGTTTGAAAAGCTAAAATAAAATGAATCAGTTGTCAAAAGTTAACTAATAATTACAATTAAGTATTTTGTTCTTTCCATCTAGTTCTTACCCATTAATTATTGACTGTCTTTCTTGCTGAGAATGAGGGAAATGAATATACTTTGTAAGTATACTGTGACTATTCAATGCCCTAGTCACTTCTTTTACTGCATTAGAGACACTAGCTTGACTGAGGCCATGTAAGAAGCTCATGCCAACAGGCTTCTGATAAGAGCCTGTGGCATAGAATGAGAGCGCTGTGAGCACCTGCAACATTATTAATTATTATTAATATTTGTTTATATAATTAGTAAGAATACAGGCCAATCACACTAATTATTATTAATACACTACTAAATAAAACATTTAAAGTGTCAATAAAGGACAAAACTAAACACCTAATGATAGTATTAATAATAATTTACTTACTTTACATTCTACAGAGATTTTTGTTCTCCTCCTAGACCGAGCCATGAATGGCTTTACTTCTGAGCACAAATCTTTAAACAACTCTTTAGTAAGCCTATAGTTTGCTTTAAAGTCTGTGTCGGAAAGTGCCAAAGCCTTGGCTTGGTCTCGAAGGCTACGTCTCAGTCTTGCTGTATTGCGGCTATGCTGCCTTTGGCTCTCGACGCTCTCACCTTCTAGTGCTTCAAGCAATAGAAACGCACGAGCCATCTCGAATCCAAATGTACTTATCTAATAAATCTTAATGTTTTGGCACCAAAAAGTAACCTAGCTACACTTTACACTAATTACAACTTAAATAATTACACTTAACTTCACTTTTTGTATAAAATACGCGGACTATTTAACAATAAATTATAAAACAATACAAAACTATCGGTAGCAATCAGTAAGAAATCACCTAAAAGTTAATCGCAACCTGACAGTTTAATTTGCTAGTTAATTGCTATCGCGTCGCTGTCAAATGTCATACGTAATACGAAAACTTCGTAAGCTCATACGCCGAAGATGCAGATTTAGTTCACCGATTGCTCTACAGAGGCAGCACTGTCGCTTGTTTGCTGTGGCTTCGCAATCGTCTATACATAATACGAATTTGCGATTAAACAGCAAATATTGTGCGATTTTTGCTATCGCGAATCGTTTGCACGATACGTAATCAGCCTGCGGCTCTATCATATTCTCGTCATATCAATTATCATGTAGCTTAATGCTTAGAATTAATTAAAATGGCACGAACAAAGTTGCACGCATCTGCTTTCTTGGTAACAAACGGTTGTATCAAATTATTCAAGTGTTTTACATCCCTATCGATATTTAAGCAATGTGCTTAAATTATGCAGTGTAATTTTATTCTAGTACTTATAAATTTCAAAAGTGGAACAAGTGTTCAAAAAGTACCTATCGAAGTGCGTTATCGACATTTCGTTCATCTCATTAGTCTCTTCTAAAAATCCAGATAATCTATATCTATAATTATATAAAAAGGCTTGTCCTGACTGACTGACTGACTGACTGACTGACTGACGATCAACGCACAGCCTAAACCACTGAAGTTAGAAACTTGAAATTTTGACAGTAGGTTCCTTTTATGACGTAGGCGAGCACTAAGAAAGGATTTTTCGAAATTCGCCCCCCAAGGGGGTAAAAAGGGGGGTTAAAGTTTGTATGAAACTCCGTCATTTTTCGAGTTATACTCATGAAATTCGGTATTTAGGCTTTAAATTGAAAACAAAAAAGTACGTGTTTCACAGTTTTTAAAAATTCTACCCCCTAAGGGGTTAAATAGGGGTTGAATGTTTGTATAATAGTCCTTCGTTCTTCATGTTATTTTTCAAGTTACGTTTATGAAACTTGATATTTTGGCTCTTGGTTAAAAATAAAGAATTACGTATTTTACATTTTTTTTAAATTCTCCCCCCAAGGGGGTAAAAAGGGGGGTTAAAGTTTGTATGAAACTCCGTCATTTTTCAAGCTATACCCATAAAATTCGGTATTTAGGCTTTAAATTGAAAACAAAAAAGTACGTGTTTCACAGTTTTTAAAAATTCTACCCCCTAAGGGGTTAAATAGGGGTTGAATGTTTGTATGATAGTCCTTCGTTCTTCAAGTTATTTTTCAAGTTATGTTTATGAAACTTGATATTTTGGCTCTTGATCAAAAATAAAGAATTACGTATTTTACATATTTCGAAAATTCTCCCCCCAAGGGGGTAAAAAGGGGGGTTAAAGTTTGTATGAAACTCCGTTATTTTTCAAGCTATACCCATAAAATTCGGTACTTAGGCTTTAAATTGAAAACAAAAAAGTAGGTGTTTCACAGTTTTAAAAAATTCTACCCCCTAAGGGGTTAAATAGGGGTTGAATGTTTGTATGATAGTCCTTCGTTCTTCAAGTTATTTTTCAAGTTATGTTTATGAAACTTGATATTTTGGCTCTTGATCAAAAATAAAGAATTACGTATTTTACATATTTCGAAAATTCTCCCCCCAAGGGGGTAAAAAGGGGGGTTAAAGTTTGTATGAAACTCCGTTATTTTTCAAGCTATACCCATAAAATTCGGTACTTAGGCTTTAAATTGAAAACAAAAAAGTAGGTGTTTCACAGTTTTTAAAAATTCTACCCCCTAAGGGATTAAATAGGGGTTGAATGTTTGTATGATAGTCCTTCGTTCTTCAAGTTATTTTTCAAGTTATGTTTATGAAACTTGATATTTTGGCTCTTGATCAAAAATAAAGAATTACGTATTTTACATTTTTTGAAAATTCTCTCCCCAAGGGGGTAAAAAGGGGAGTTTCAATATTCATAGTTAAGACAGGACAACGTCTGTCGGGTCCGCTAGTTCTGTAATAAAGAGATTGCAGTCTATTTTGGCATTTTACACTTTATAGTTCTTTCAATTCACGAGTTCATGCGTTGGATTGGTGTACCTACGTATGTATTTTTGCATTTTTAAAGCTTTATTGTGGAAGCACTGTAGGTATACATAGCATAGCTTTGTAAAAAAAATTTTTTTTTTTTGAAAAGAGCAACTGCTGAGTTTCTTGCCGGCTCTTCTCAGCAGAATCTGCATTCCGAACCGGTGGTAAATTTATGACGTGTCATAAGAGCTACAAGTTTGCCTACATGAAATAAATAAATTTTGAATTTGAAATTTTGAATTTGAATTCGAGGATACGCGGGTCATGGTTGTGTGTGTATCTATATAAGTGGGAGCCGGAACTTGCTCGTGCTTGACAGCTCCCACAGGCTCCTGACAGGCACACACACTTACGCAATGTGCATGTACACGACGTAACCACAAGTAGGTATAGCGCCCGTTGCTTCGTGAGATAAACGTGCTATTAACATAAAGGTAATATCTGGATTAAATTTTCGACCTCGAACCTTAAAATTTTGGATTAGATAGGTTATTAAAGTCTGCCGTTAGAAAATATCGAGTTTATATTTATGTACCTCGTTGGTTTTTAGCGAGGTGAAATTCCAGTAGCATACAATCTCCTTTTATGGGGACGAAGTTACAGGCAGTGCTTAAATTATTCTCAATAAATACCGCTGTCTTCCTGTGTTATAAATTTAAATATTAAATTATAGAACGCCTACTCCATTGTTTTCCCTGTGACTCTCGAGTTTCGAGTCAACATTACCTTTAGAACGTAAGTATTTATGGGATAATTTCTGTTTGTAAAAGTGTAAGTTAGGGGAGAAAGTAATGTCAGTCTCGAATACATAGCTTACTTTCATTTTTCTATTCTGTTTTTCAATACCAGTTTTCTCGTAGTAATGTTTACTATTTGTTAAAGAAGTATAATGTGATAGATATTTTATAACATCCGGTATATTTATGTAGGTAATATAAATTATATTTATTTTCATAATTTACAGTAATATTAAATAAATAAGTAAAGGTAGGTAATTGTGGAATATTCATGTTATGTAGTAGGTAATTAATTCTCAGAGCAGTAGGAACCTATATAGGCAAGGTACGTAGGTTAATAAGATGTAATTATTTTTTTTGAGAAATTCTTGTGGTCTTTAACCTCTAAACATCTCATGCTGAGATCTATAGAGCTTGCTCTGACTCAGCTCGTACTTAAGCTAGAATTAAAGCGAGACAAATATGCTCTGACATAAATCTGTCTCGTTTTAACTCTGTCTTGAGTCTGAGCTGAGTGAGAGTGCGGTCTATAAATTTCAGTCTAAGAACCTACTCTGAAGTCTAAAGTGATACCTACTTATGTAATGCGAAAAACTACAACTAATTCAGCTCAGTAGTTCAGGAAAATTGTAACATACACACAAGGAAACAGCTACAAACTTCGACCATTTAGCCAGGACTTGGCAAGCGCACGCATTCCCCTCTGCCGAAGTACATGTACAAACGTACGTGTCAGCTTGTAAGTGTGACAGCTTTTGAGTTAGTGTGCGTTCATAGACACATTAAGTTTTTACAAGAGTGTGCGGACGTGAGTAAATGTGTGCTATACATAGGCTGTGCGTGATTACCTCCCGCAGAAAGTGGCAGAATATATTCAGTACTAAATGTGGGTAAAGGCTCGTCCCGGCTAAATGGTCGAATGCTACAAACGTTCCGTTTTTCCCTCAAACTACAGTTTGGGTACCTTCAAATCAAGAGTGAATAGGCATCTTCTAGGCAAGCGCGTTCCATCTTACGCTGCATCTTCACTTACCATCAGGTGTGATCGCAGCCAAGCGCTAGTTTACATTAAAAAAAAACTTCTATAAGTACGATATTAGGTAGATACATTAACAATATTCTCATAGAGCACAGCTCAGCTTATAAATATTCATGTGGTATTATGACACATTATGATAAATCTGTCCACTTAATAAACATAATCTATTAATTTAAAATGAACAACCCGTTCGTTAATAACGTCTTCCACACATAATGCGTAATTCAAACACGCCTTCACGATGATTGCTCAATAAAGATTTCGTCTATGGTTTTGAATAGAAATAATATTAATAGACTCTATGAACACGTACCTACCAATAACCAAACATTTGTTCACTGTTATACTAGCTGATACCCGCGATTTCGTCCGCGTGGATTTAGTTTTTAAAATCTCGCGGGAATTCTCTAATTTTCCACGATAAAAAGTAGCCTATGATACTCTCCAGGTCCTCAACTATATCCATGCAAAAAATCACGATCCGTAGCTCTGTTGCAGCGTTATTAAAGAACAAACAAACACACTTTCGCATTTATAATATAAGTGAGGATTTACTCAAATGTTTTAAAAGAGACTAGCATTATCATCCTTACTAATGCTATAAATGTTTGTTTATTGCCCTTTAATCACGCAGCAACGGAGCAGCAACGGATGCAGCAACGGATGCAGCAACGAATGCAGCAACGGATGCAGCAACGGATCGACGTGATTTTTTGCATGGATATAGTTAGGATTCGGAGAAAGTTATATACTTACTGTAAAAGTAGTGTTCACGCGGAATTTTTAAAACCTAACTCTATCTGATGACTCTACAATTCTTTGTGTACGATTCTTTAACCTCCGAATACCTTAGATGTACCTACCCATTCAAATATTCAAACATAGCGTTGAGGTCTCATATTGATTTCGTATGTGTAGGTCATGAATATTCAATTAGAAACATGCATAGGTTCTGCCTACCAACTTTGTAGTTAGTGTACTTATACGACACAGTGTCAAATTCCAATAAGCCCATAAAACTGGATTCCATAGGTAATAATTGAATTCCATAAAATTTGTTACGTTACCTATTAAACAACCGGTAAAAATTAATTTTTATACTTACGACTTTTATTGATTTCAGAGTGCTCAGAAATAACAGTTTCTCTGTACATTGTAGATAATTACAAAAATAGGCGTAAAAAATGCTAATTAGGAATCCTACTTAATATTATAAATGCGAAACTTTGTATGTATGTTTGGATGGATGTTTGTTATTCAATCACGCCGCATCGACTAAACCGATTTGGCTGAAATTTGGCAAAGAGATAGATTATACTCTGGAATAAGGCTTAATATAGGGTTTTTATCCCGAAAAATAACAAAGTTACGCGGGAATTAATTAACCTCAATCTATGCGTACGAAGTCACGGGCATCAGCTAGTTTGAAATAAAATTCTGATCTTCAAGACATTCCAAGTTAATCTATCTTTAATCTGTTTTTCCTTGACTGTCTTAAAAGCTAAACAAATCGAAAAAAAATATTCGGAGAAACGTGTAAACGACGAAAGGGCGCTTACGACGTTCTTTAGTTCGGTTTTTTACTTAACGGTTTCATTTTTAGTTCTGTACAGTGATTTTACAAATCAGTTCACATCATGTGATAGGTTGTAACACGTAGATATACAGGTGTCGGGTAGTAATCTACTGCAAACTTGTTTTTAAAATAAAAGATTTTATCTATAGGTAATAGCTATTCCTAATAGTTATTTTAGTCTAATAGGCAATTCAATTACTATTTAGCATTTAAGATTGTTTCCTTAAAAGAAGTGTGTCACTAGTGCGTTCCATACAAACGAATATTAACTTCTTTGATTCTTATTGATTCGAGATTCGATCGGTTTGGAACAACCAGCATTCCGTATCAGAGATCAATTGATGATTCAAAAGCACTGTGTAAAAGTTTATTTGAATAAAAAACTTTTCTGTTCTATATCTGTAATAAAACATTTACATTAACCACTTTGAACCCGTGTGATTTTGTAGCTACATACATGATTTTTTACTAAAATCAAACAAACTACTGACTGTTCCGAGAGCGTCTCTATACCTACATTGACTTTGATCGGGCCATATTAAAAGTATAATCGAACTAACTTTGTATGGTGCGCGCTCGGTAAATCTCGAAGTAGACTTCTCATTCCGACAAAATCCGGTAGCTTTTATAATAATATTACAAAATGATAAAATGGTCGACGGAGGATGATCGAATGTGACATTATCTTAAACCCTGTTTAAGATAATTGACTAACTCGGCGCACCGAATTACACAGCATGCAAAAAAAAAAAAAATGAAGAATTACTTTAACGCTTTATCAATAAGAAATCAATTATATTTCCCGAAGCGTTATAATTGACTCTGTAATTTATAATGATCGCATTGAAAAATTAAAAAGTGATGGACAACAACTCTATTGAAATGGTGCGAACACTTACGAGCCGAAGTAGTGTTGGCGAAGTGTCGATAGTTTTACTACTGATTACTGATTTTCTCAGTTAAAATATCGACAGGTCTTTCGAGATCGGCATTGCGAATTAAAATATTATCGATATTCGGAATTAGGTAATAGGTATTGATGAACTTTTTTATTTTAACACGTAAAATCTATTTAGTATTGAAAAAATACATACCATACCAATTTATTGTAACGTTTTTCTTCCACTCATTAGATACGTAGTTAGAAAAGATACCCAGATACTTCTTTTTCATATAATACGGAATAAGCCACCTTCCTACTCCAGAAATTAAACACGAGTAGAATGCGTCACCTTAACTATTTGTTATAAAAGATGGTCGGCAATAAAATTTATTCATATAAAATTTTCGATCATAAAAAGTGACACGGACAGTGAAGTGAAAAAGTGGTATATATCATTGTATAGTCGGTTTAGTAGACACATTCTCGCCGATCGCTTTACGGAGGATAAATCAAACATTCCCGATTGAAAAAGAAGAGCGAAGTGAAAGTCATACTCACTTAGTGAGGGTTCTGTTCCCTAGAAGGAAACTTATGGTCACTGCCATTGGATAGTACCTAACCAAGACGTTTTGATGATCATTCAATGAGTGACTTTTGTATGAACTAATCGAGAGGAAATATAACAGGATACCTACTAGCTTTTGCCTGCGGCTTCGCTCGCGGCTTAAGTTCGATTTTTTAAATCACTATTTAACCACCTTGGGGGTTTAATTTTCAAAAAATATTTCTTAGCGGATGCCTACGTCATAATAGCTATCCATATGTCTTTCAGCCCGATCCGACCAGCGGTTAGATCTGTACAATGATAGATCAGTCAGTCAGCCAGTCGGTCAGCCACCTTTGCCTTTTATATATTTAGACTAGTCACATATCTTATTTTAGAACGTACGTAGTTAGCTAAGTTCTTCTTCCTACTATCCATAACCAAGATCGCTCATTTTGTCGGTTAAAAGTATGTACCTACTCATAGTGTATTTGTCATAAAAGATGGGTAGCAATAAAATACATTCAAATAAAATGTTCGATCGTAAAAAGTGACATGGGCAGTCAAGTGGAAAAGTGGTAAATCTTCATTCATTCGACTAGAGACGCCCGTGTCATCCAGGGACGCACGATAAACGTCATTTTGGAATGAAAAAAGTCGAAATGTATTAAACTATAATTGCTTACTAACACGGATCGTGGTAGTGTTGGGTTTACGTCGATTTTGTTATTAATACAGATGCTTGGTGAGGTTGCTTTTATTACTCCGCACAATAAATTATTGGTTTATTAAGGTGTTGTTTACCTGTTTCTTCTGATCAATAGAATTTCAACAAGATTCAGTATATGAATGGACTGTTCCTTGTACTATATAATATTTATTAAAAATATTTCCTTTAGTTATTAAATTATTTGAAAAAATAAACCAGTCGATTTGAAAATCTCCTCGTCTTATTGAAATCGGTTGAAAACTAAGATCTAAGGAAATAATAAGATTTTAAAAAAACAACCATAGTCTAAAAATAACTCTTTTTAAAATATTTACTTTATTTTTTTGATATTTGTGGTGCAATAAAGTATATAAATAAATAAATACCTCCAAAAAAGTTATTGAAGATGAAGACTTATTAGATTAACCTCATACTTACATTATTTACAACCCTAGGTAGAGGTTTTAAAATAAACGAATAAAACATCTCCATTTCAAAGGTTAACTTATGAGAGAAGGTTTATGGATGGGATGAAATCGGGCATGATTGGCGTAAACCAAAGGGATTAAAAGAAAAAAAAAATAACACAGCTACAAATTGAAGTGAGAAATGCGTTGTCGCTTCGGACGCCCCCCGCGTCGCCGACCTCGCGGCCAGCATCCTGAGGTATCATTACACCATTTGATTAATACCCGGCCTCCTATCATTGGCATCGCGTCATAACGACAGTCAAGGCTCATAACTCTGCTAAATGAGCTCACTTCTCCACGGTTAAAACGAATGTATTTGCATACAATACATGCAACTGCCAGCTCGGGCCTCGGTGCTCGGTGCAACCATTAGACCGCATTCCGTTCAGTATCGGAACGGGAGTTACGTTTTTGAATGATTACTCGGTTGTTAATAATGCTTGATGGCACAGTATTAATTGCTGGTAACGTAAACTAGGGTTGTTTGTAACGGATGTCTTTTCGGATGAGTGTGCGGATGTGGATATTAAAATTATCGGTTTTGCGGATTCGGATGAGGACGTGGATACTTTTAAAAACGTATTTTAAAGAGAACCTTCTATGATCTGTGACATACTTGTAACGGATGTCGTTTCGGATGAGTATACGGGTGAGGATTTAAAGTTGTCGGTTTCGCAGATTCGGGTGAGGTTACGTCTGTATGTAAGAAAATTTGATTTTGAGGATGCGGATGTGGACTTGGATACTTTTAAAAACGTGGTTCAAAGAAATCTTATATAATCTGTGACATTAAACAGAGAGTGATGTTTAAAACTGATGGTAGGATCTGATGATCATCTGATGATCTCATGATTTGATGGATTACCTATGTGTCTAAGACATACCGTGCATAAAGATATATAACAATAACTGGAATATTTTTAAACACGGATGTGTTTGCTTAGAAACTGCTTTACTGGCAATTATAATTAAGAATGATAAATTGGTCTTTCAAACATCAGTAAATAATACAATGTTTTCCTTTGGCTTCCTATAAAATTGCATTTTTATGTTCGCACCTACAACAATGGTGACAACATAGTGGGTAATAAATATTCGGGAACTTGCAAAACAAATAATTGCGGCAGGTTAACAAATGTGAGTATAAGGTATAATATGTAGATACAGAATTGTTGTAAGGATGCATAATTATAATAAATTATTTTGCTCGTACGGTTTCCTAGTGGAATTAATTCAACACGGTGAAATTTCATTGGTTGTACTCCCTAAAAGAGGTGAATGTGCTCATGAAACTGAACAACTTTACCCAAGGAACATAGGTCGAAATGTGAAAAAAAAAAATTTGGAACTCCCATAGTAAATCAATCAGCTGATCGACAATTTTGTATGGAGGGTCCAATTTTTTTTTTTCATATTTCGACCTATGTTCCCTGGGTAAAGTTGTTCAGTTTCATGAGCACATTCACCTCCTTCAGGGAGTACAACCAATAAAATTTCAACATGTATAAGACTATAAAACACTTTCCTATAAGTTAATCTATTTATAGAAAAAGAAATTTCTCCTCAAAATGTATATATAATAATCGAAATTATCATTAGTTTGTATTTACGAATAATTTTATATACTCATATACACTTAGTAATATATAAAAACACACATACAGTCCTGCGTAGTAGGTAGCCTAAACTTAATAATTTTATTATTACTATGGCAATATATTTTAATATATAGTTGAAAGACTCAGTTCTAAGACTAATAACAGTGGTAGGAAATTTTGCTTCATAAAAATCCGTCATCTACCAAGAAATTGCAACCACAAACCTGAAGTTATTATTTAATACTAAGGTGTAGTAATAGATATTGTCAAAAGTATTATTAGAGGAGGTACTAAAACGTTTAAAGATAGCCTTTTTAGAGAATCAGAAGAAGCCGCATAAGTTACAGTATAATTTCTCAACAACAATGTTGCTTTGAGGGGAAATGTAAAATGTTTTACGACAAGTTGTCTAGTTGAAACCAGGCTTGTTCATCTTATTGCTAAACCATAACTACAAAAGTACACAAGATTGTTCTACAAGATCTAAAAGTGTATTCTTAAAGAAAAAGTAAATGTAAGTAGGTACGTATAATTATTTTAATGGTCAAAACAATTCATTTCTTATACAACTTGTAGCACTTGAACAAAAAGCTTATCTAAAACTAATACTGTCTAACAATAAAGTTATAATAAAAAGTTATGTTTAAAATAGTATGTTCTTCATCATAGTGGTGGCTTTCATGCGAAACTTAACTTTATTTCATTGAATATACGGTCGACTTCTTGATAATAAGGTTGAAAGTTTCTACAAAACGTAGAAAAATAAAAATCCTAAAATAGTATAGCTTAAAAGTGTTTATATCATAAATTCATACACATAGTATCACTTACGATAGACGACATTTATCTTTCGTTGAGTTACATAATAATATATGTAGTCAAAAATTGTATAGACTTTGACAAATGGCAAAGTTGCTAGGTAAAGTATCTTCAGATTACGGATATATTGATTATATCAAAACCGGGCATAAACCTGCGCTGGCATCAGCCATTAGCTGGTTAAGAAATCATTATATCCATCTCCGTACTTACCACATTTAAATGGTCAAAATGCAGTAACCATTATTATCATGTTTCGCTCATTTGCGACAAGAGTGACATAATTCAAAATCGACGATGAGAATTCTCTCATTAGTAATGTTTTGTGGATGCTGCGGTCTCGAAACAACACAGCGGCCAACAAAGCGACAGAGCATTAAGTTACAATCTCTCTCGCTCTTATTTTTTTGTGCTTAGCGTAATGTTGTTTTTAAATATTTTACTAAAATTGGTGAATTTTGAACTATGTCAGCCTTGTCGCAAATGAGCGATTTGTTTTTTGGATAGTTTCCTCTATTTCGGCGTCGCGTTCAGTGCTACTGTGACGTCACTCAAAGAAGGCCCTTTTAAAACTATACGTACTTTAAAGTTTAACCACTATTCCAGTATTGGCATAAAAAGAATGATTGCAAATTGGCATGTTTACTCGGATACGAACCCGGTCTCTGTTATTACACGCCATCTGGTTCTTACAACGGTTTCTTGTTCCGCACGCTAATGATTAAGTAGCGAAATGCTCAAGCCTTTGAAAGGAGGTGGGTTGATAAGGCAACAAAATCCGCCCCTCATACACTCGAAAAAAAAAGTTCCAGATTTCGACAAATTGTAAATGTATTTATATACTTGAAGATATAAACTTTATTCTAATATAAAGTTTAGGTGATAAAAAAAATAGTAAGTCACAGAAAATATTACCCAAAAAGAGAGTGTTTCTTTTACTTTTCTTACATTTTCATACATTTTAGTCGTTTTTTAAGCTTTGATTTAATATTTTAGAATGAGGCGCTCCATGAACCATGGTAAACGTAACTGATAATGATGCTCCTTTTAATAAGCTTTTATATGAGTATTAATTTATTTTGGTTCATGGAGCGCCTCATTCTAAAATATTAAATCAAAGCTTAAAAAACGACTAAAATGTATGAAAATGTAAGAAAAGTAAAAGAAACACTCTCTTTTTGGGTAATATTTTCTGTGACTTACTATTTTTTTTATCACCTAAACTTTATATTAGAATAAAGTTTATATCTTCAAGTATATAAATACATTTACAATTTGTCGAAATCTGGAACTTTTTTTTTCGAGTGTATGAGGGGCGGATTTTGGGCCTTATCAACCCACCTCCTTTAATGCGCCTATGCATTATCGAATGTTTTATAGATTTTGACTAGTGAAAGTTAGGTTCTCCATCAGTTATCTCAATATTATGTAACGAAAAATACTAAGTAACTAAGTATAGTGAACATAACTTTTATTTGTGACGTCTTTGGTTGCAATTATTTTATTATTTCGGCTTTAGGCTATAGAATTACATATAATTTGTGAATTTGAATTAATTGTGTTCATTCATTCCCTTCCATCTATGTTGGTAACTATTTTTCGTAACCAGCTACGAAATTGTAAAGCGTGTGAGGGTTGTAAAGCTCTGAAAGACACTCCGAGAGATAGAAAAGTGCAAAATCCAAGGAGACTTCACTTCGTTCGTTCAATTAGGTATACGGTAGACTAGCTTTTGCTTTTAAAATCCCCCAGAACCCCACATTTTTCTGGTGTAAAAGTCTCCAAGTCCTCAACTATAGCCATGCAAGAAATCACGTCAATCTGTTGCCGCATGATTGAAAAACAATCCAGCAGACAAACAAACAAGCAAACAAAAACTGTGATACATCAAACATATGAAGACATTGGGGCAATAGGTCCGCAAGTTATTCCGAAATTATTCCCAATTGATATTGGTACCCTAATCCGTGGGCACCGGCCGCGGCCGCTTCCGCCGTCTACCCTCCACATACAATTGCCCTTATTATGACATAAAAATAATTCATGCCATCTCTTCCCACAAAGTAAACTAACCTTTAATCATATTTGAGTAACTTAATAAGTTGTGGTTGGCTGAAAGATCCTATAGAATACAGCAATTCATTTGCTTGGTTACGTCTCTTTTACAAACAACCAGTTATAGTAGAAAATTTTCATAAAATGTAAAAGACTTTTTGAATGATAGAAGGCCTCAATCTGCTAGTTTTAGTTTCGACTGATTGGCCGATGTCTTAACTATTCCTAAGCCTAGAAGTATCACCATCCTTATCCTTACTAATATATAAATGCGAAAGCTAAGAATATTTATACCTAATCTATGCGCGAAAGTTTGTTTGCTTGTTGGTTTTTTTTCAGTAACGCTGCAACAGAGCTACGGATTGACGTGAATTTTTTGCATGGGTATAGTTGAGAACCTGGAGAGTGATATAGGCTTCTTTTTATCACTAAAAATCAAAGAGTTCCCGCGGAGTCTTAAAAAGTGAATCCACGCGGACAAAGTCGCGGGCATCAGCTAGTTTTTAATAAGTATATCATACAATCGATGTTAAAATAATGTTTTAAGTAAGAAAACCTTTTTGAAAGCGAAAGTAGTCACGATGGAACCTAAAGCGTTTTCAATGTAACATAAATAAAGTTAAGAGGTTAATTTAATGTCTAAATTCAAGGTTAACTCGGTTATCCTAAATCACTTTCTTCGATGTAATAATGGCGAGTTATGAGTTACCTCGAAATATTATGTAAATGAATGAAGAGCCCCTACTCGCACTACTCGATTTTTGATTTATTTAATTACAGCTGTTTGAAATTGAATGTTGGTTTACATCTCCTTGCACCTGTAGAGGCAATTAATATGATTTATATGAGCCACGGCACCTATGTTACAATTATAAATATCGTAAGTTCTAAGGCATTAAAAATCGCTAATCCTTAATTATGATATTTTGACTCCATTACAAACTGACGTATCTTTCCGTTGTAGTTGTATAGGTACGTAATACGTAGATTTTATTTTTGTGTTGTATTTTAGGGAAGGAAGTGGTTTCCGGGACCACCATGGTGAAGCCTGATTTCCACATCTGCTGGGCTAACATGCGCGCCACGAGAAAATTTTGTCTTTAGGTAGACAAAATTTTCAAAAAAACAACAGCCGGTGTGGAAATCAGGCTGCACCGTGAGAAATGACACTTTTCGGAATTATATGCAATCACTTGCTTTAAAGGTAAAATAAAACATAGCATTGCATCATGAGAAATTCTACATGCCAGTTTTCCATAATATTCTCTGAAATCTGCTAAACCACACTTGGCCTATGACCTTAAAACCTTCTCATTAGAGGGGAGGCCTGTGCACAGTCTAGTGGGTCGGCGATGAGTCGAAACAAGGTCAAAACATACTGTCAGTCGTCATCTTTAGAAATAATCTACTAATGCCACAGAATACCTAATAGGACATACCTAAAGATGCGGAAGATTCACTCCGCAAAATGATTTAAATATAAATAGCGACTCTTGTAACCACATAATAAAGTGCAATTCAGGTTGACACAGCGCTACTTAGCTACCGTCTTATTCACCTAGACTTGTCTCTGTTTCTATCACGAATTTAGGTCTTTCGAAGAGGTATACAAAGAACCTACTTGTAGCTCCGCAGTTTACCTACTGCGGAGTGCGCCAGGCCTGGGGCCCAAGTCTGCTATTGCAATTGTAGTTCAATTGTCTATCAATGACATCCCAATTGCTACTTTTAGCAATTTTGGTAGTCTACTAATTCAATGGCGTCACAATTGTTTTCCGATGGTTTGCCACTGACACATCTAGCTTTGAAATAAACGTTTTTAATATGTAGTTTTTTTTGAAACTCATTTCGGCAAACGCTTTTTAAGCTAATGGCAATACCGAGGTATCATTGAATTACAATCCAATTATAAGAAATCGAACGACCGTTGTGAATTTAGTAGACTACGAAATTTTGGACCAATGATAATTGAATTGTAATTGTATTGCGGTTCATTGACAATGACATGTAAAATAGCAGACTCGGGGCCCTGGTAATGCGTAAGTAAAGGTAAGCATTGCTTATTTTGCCCGTTAAACAAATATTATAGAAACAAAAACGCTTTCATAAGCAAATATACACGGTATACATAAATTATGATAATTATCTGTGTCGTTGATCGTAATGATGTGAACGTCAGCGCATAGCTGCTGTGCTCTAATGAGTACGGGGCGAGGAAACCGCGCCGCGGGATACCGACTGGCTCTCCACAAATAAATAATTTATTTATTTTTATTATTAACACTATCCAAATTACCTGTTTGTTTTTATTCTTAACGACGTGAAAATATCGGGTGTAATTATAAATGCGGAGGTTTAAAATTGATGTAAGCCGTTGCTCATTTAGCGGAGCCGGCCGTGTTGAGTGTTTTATTGATTTTTATTGGCTTGCTTCGCTTTGTAGTTTGTAGGTACCTTCACAGAGGAGATCCAAGCGTAGTACGAACAACGTCTACCTATATATTTTGTAATCATGCATCACATCACATCACAGTAATATTATAAAGGCAAATGTTTGTATGAATGTGTGTGTGTGTGTTGGATGGATTTGGCTGTGGTGGTGTCGTGTGGTGCGGGTTGTTACGTTCCCTCAAATATGGTTGAGCGAAGCAATGGCTGGATCATGCGTCATGCTCGTGAACGGGTGCCGCCAACGGGAATGGGTCTGCTTTGTGTCTAGCCATGTTAACATGTGTTAGGTTGTCGTAGGTGTGCATTTTTGAAACTTCTGTGTGGAAACATTGTGTGCATAGCCTAGTTTTTTTAACAATTGTAAAAAAAAAAAAATTTTTTTGAAAAGAGCAACTGCTGAGTTTCTTGCCGGCTCTTCTCAGCAGAATTTGCATTCCGAGCCGGTGGTAGATTTGTGACGTTTCATAAGAGCTACAAGTTGGCCTACATGAAATAAATAAATTTTGATTTTGATTTTTGATTTAATCATGTATCACATCACATCACAGTAATATTATAAAGGCAAATGTTTGTATGAATGTGTGTGTGTGTGTGTTGGATGGATTTGGCTTTTTGGAATAGATATAGCTCATATTTGGGATAAACATAGACTACATTATATTCCGGAAATTAAAAGAGTGCCCGAGGAAGTTATAGTACCTGACGACGATGCGAACATCAGCTAGTAGACACTATAGGTATAGGTATTCTTGTTTGGAGCGGCGATAGCCCAGTGATTACGGCTTCGGCATCCTTGCCGAGAGTCCGATAGTCTAATCTCTAACTTTTGGAAGTTCCTACACGTAACCACAAGTAAAGCGCCCGTAATTTCGTGAGATGGTACCTACTATACAATATTATAACAGCAAAGGTTGTTGAATGCAATTATTTGATAAACACATGGTGTATCTCCATCGATAGTAAGTAGGTATTATGTACAGACAGAAAGCTGGTTGATTAAATATTTTGCGTTGTAGCCGAGATGAGCATCGATGTTGGCGATTAGCCAAAAACCCGCTCGTTAGCGAGCTTGTGGAAATGGTTAATGGCTGGCCTTAACTAATGGACTGTTCTATAAAGAACGGAACAATGTAAATTGTTTTTACACTAGTGAACGCCACTGGTTTCGGTCTCTCATGCGTCTTATTTTTCGCCATCCTCGGTTAACTTTTTTAGTTTCAATGGATAGTAATGGTTCAGTAATTCGTTCAGTATTTAATTTCTAGAACTGTAACTATGTATAGCTATTTATTAATGTTGTTACTCAAACAATTCATTATAAAAAACAGCAATTTTCTTTTGATGCGATGACAAGACAGTCCTTGACTCCGATCTCACCTGATGGTAAGTGATGATGCAGTCTAAGATGGTAGCGGGCTAACTTGGAAGGGTTCGACAATGTCCGTTCAACCCATATCCCTAATCGGTTTCTACACGCCATCGTGCCGGAACGCTAAATCGCTTGGCGACACGTCTTTTGACGGTAGGGTGGTAACTAGCATCGGCCAAAACCTCCCACCGACCAGACCAGAGAGAATTCAGAAATTATAAATTCCTAAATTACCCCCGCCGGGAATCGAACCCGAGACCTCCCAGTTATAAGACCACAGCGCTCACCATTGTGCGAGGGATGTCGTCAAACCTACCAGCTACGTTGTGTTTAATTTCTGAATAATTTCATTCATTTGAAAGTAGGTAATCTTTTAATGTTGACACGCTTCACTTTACTTGTGGCTATTTCCGATGAATGATGAACGATGCCAGTGAAACCAATCGAAGAAGTTTCATCGCGGAGACATTTCACTGTTGAACAATGAAAAGTCGTGTTCCTATAGATATTTTTATTTAGATGCTTGAGGTAGTAGAAGATGAACATAAACTAAGGCTAGCCCACATTTCATAACAAGGGAACCTTCTCTACAACATATTACGAGAAAAATAATAGCGTGATCATTAGCGAAGCCAAATCCCAAACTTTGTAATAATTATAACGTTGCCCTTACATCGTTATGCGGTTTTAACAATTCTCATTATTTTAATAAACGGTCAAATGCTAGTATAATAAATCATCGCGGCTCGTCATTAGTATCGCAGTAAGCCGGCAATTTCCATATTTTCATTAATTAAACTTATATACGCGTATATATGGACCTATAGGTATAGTACGTCGTTTTGGTCATAAGTTTACCTACCTTGTATATATAGTCTATTCTAAATCTTGATTAAAATCTGATTATGAAAAAATGCGGATTAACACTTTCAATGCTCACGGCTAGGGTCTTATTAGCCCGGGCGTATCATTGCGATAATAAATATATTGCCGACGTAAGTTAGGGCTGCTAACCTCTTCCAAACGAAGTTTGATAGCTTAACAGACATCTAGGCATAGTTCTTGCAATTCACGAAGACGCGTGGCTCATGGCTGTGTGTGTGTCGCATCTATTTAAGTGGGAGCGAGAGCTTGCTCGCACCTGATCGCTCCCACCTAGGCTCCTAACAGGCACGGAATGTGCATGTACACGACGTAACCACAAGTAAAGTTAATTGCAAAAACCACCACCACATATACCTACTAAAGAAAAAAATTTAACTCAGGAGTTTAGATTAATAAATAAGATATATTTTATTTTAAATCATAAAATTCTTCGTTTCAAAACACACAATAAAATACAAATATCTAAGGCTCTATAAGAGAAAGAATATAAAGTACGCTAAGATAAGTAGTAAGCTGGTTGACAGCCCTATTTATAAAAGCCTACAATCGCGAGCCGTCATCGCTTTTCGTGCGACCATTCTCATGGATTGTGACCCCGTTCTGAAGCACGGAATAGGCTTTAGTTAACCCTTCAACGGCGGGCGACAAATTGTAGTGCTACATTTTTCAACAAAATTAATCAAAAATAAAACCGTACCTAAATATATTTTTTATCAAGTTCAGTAAATTTAATGAAAACCACTACCTGCCGAATATGAATATGTATTTAAATGAAAATATCTTAAAAACTGCAAGTCTAATAATTATAAATCAGAATTATTCTGATTTTGAATCATTTTTGAAATTTTGTCCGTATCTACTACAAAAATGACGAAAAATACTTGCACTTAAGGGCGCTTAGTTGCCGAAATATTTTTGAGTATTAGTTACATAAAATTCAAACAATTCGCAAGCTACATATTTTATATTATATACCTATGTACCTACCACATGTTGTTATAGTTTGAACAAAACTAAGAACAAAATACAAAGTCTTTCTATTCAAATTATTTACTCCAATATTTTTTTGTTCCTTGAGCACGTCGCGTGGCGTTATTACGTTAAGTAATTTAACGGGTATAGTAACAATTGACCCGTGCCCGTTCAGGGTTAACTATTTATAGCCAATCTGGGGTCTTTCATATCATAACTAACGACATAAGCTAAAGCGATTTCATATTATTATGAACGTATAATAACTTCGTTCGTAAACTATGTTTGTTTACATCTAATTTTATTAATATTTCATTTACCTATCATATTACTTTATACCTCACTCTTCGAGATTATTGCTTGGATATAATACTTATTTTTTTTGGAATACGTCCGTATTTCTGACGATGTCACCGCTGATAGGGTTCGGTGTTATCTAATTCGAATATAGTATTTTTTTTTACTTTATCTGTTACATATTTGAGAGACATCACAATAGATTTTTTAAATTTAAGGCTGAAACTTATAGACCACACTGTCACTCAGCTCAGACTCAAGACAGAGTTAAAACGAGACAGATTAATTTCAGAGCATATTTGTGTCTCGTTTTAACCTCTATCTTGAGACTGAGCTGAGTCAGAGCACGCTCTATAGATATCAGCATAAGTCTCTTCTTTTCGGGCATAAGATAATTGATAGGACATAAACGAATATAAGAAAACAGTTGAAAAAATATAACCAGGCTACGGATAATTAATTAACATACGTCATATTGATTTTGTTACCAAGGACACGGAGCATAATAACGAATCGATTGACACTGCATTCGTTAAAATCAGCT
The DNA here is from genome assembly GCA_038048805.1 of Hipparchia sbordonii. Lineage (NCBI taxonomy): Eukaryota > Metazoa > Arthropoda > Insecta > Lepidoptera > Nymphalidae > Hipparchia > Hipparchia sbordonii. The sequence continues at coordinate 5,760,599 of CM076097.1, read as the reverse complement.
CAATAGTTTACGTAAATAGAAACAAAGATGAACTGCTAAAATCATTCCTTCAAAAAAATCTTCGTTTTTTTTGCCGCAATCGGGTAAAAATAAGGTAAAATATGCGTGTAGTATAGATAAATAAATAACGGGTATGCTCATACATCTTGATATCATTGGATCTACTGTAAGATTAACAATCGTAGAAAACAAAAACAAATAATAATGGTCATTCCAAAGATGGTAAAACAATCTCATTAAACATAGCCTCAACCAAAAACTATAGCGATGGCGCGATAACTTCGTTATGGGAAAGCCAATTAGAGCTAGGAGCGTTTTTCGCCGGAGCCGCTCCATCCATCACCCGACCACGCCCAGCCTGTTCCATTCACTGCCCTCTCGTCCCTCATACACTTTGAGCACGAGGTACCTCCATTTCTATAATTAAATTACACAAAAACCCTGTTACATTCCGAAAATAGTTCATTTGTGTTGCTGCCGTCGATTGCGACACATGGTTCTATTTTTGACCGTCTTCTTCTCAATGCATGTAAGACGTAGGGATTTCAAATTACTCAAGTGTGGAAGTTCCTAACAATAACCTAATATCAGAGAATATCAGTCGGTTGAGACGACTTTAGGGGCTGAACCCTTTCAGTAGCGAAATCCTATGCCATTCATTCTAATAGAAGAAATAGTATAAGAAATGTTGACAGGTTGTACCTAATTATTACAATTTATCAGTAAATCTAAATATTGTTCTGTATTCTGGCATTAGATATCAATCAGTTGAGATCACGATGAAGTTTGAAACTAAAACTTTAGTAGTGTATCATAAAAGGAAATGGGAGGAAAGTTTACCTATAATATAGGAATATACATTAAGTTTATCTGTAACTTAATCTACCTAACAGTTAAACGATTTAAATAAAGTAAAGAAATAATAGAAGATAATAATATTATTCTGCGCTGAAGTAGGTACTTACCTATCCAAAGATATGGATGCAACTATGATCCTTAACCTTTACTAGAAGAGGCACTAAAAGAAGAAGAACGTGACAAGAAGGTCCGACTCTATCTTGACGCAGTTCACTTATCATTTAAAATTAATAACTAAAAGTTATTTACTTAAATATCAATCGTCAATTAACAATAGTGCGTTTATAATCACTTGCCTATAAAGCTAACTGTTGACATTTTGACAAATATCTAATTCGCTGGAGGTAGTTAATCAATACACACACATAAAGAATAATTTGCTATTCTAGAAGGTACGGCTGTATAGATACTAATTATGAAATCACACTCAGCTATTGCCTTTATGCTTTCTATAGCAGCTATATACTTTGGTTTAACTTTTCATTGTTACTACAAAGTAGAGATGAGAACATACCAAACAAATGGTATTACAAGTTATCCAATACCTCGGGTATGACCGGAGTAATGCACAATTTTATAGTTTTACATCGAGCCCTGAAGTAAACAGCGTCTCGATGACTAATATTTCACTAGAAAGTAACAGACTTGTTCAAATAAATGTTTAAGTTATCACAGTTGATTGATAATAATCGTATAGCAAAAGACTTGGCATAAATATTATATCCTACATGACGTAAACCAAATCACACATCAAAAATGAAAATTCTTGAAAATTATTAGATGAGAACCGGTCTGAGGTGGTCTGAGGTAAAAACGTCATCAAAATCCAAAATCGGTTCCGAAGTTTTTGCTCGAGAAATAACATGCACAACAAAAAATGTCTGTATAGTGCAAGAATCAATATCAAGGCGCAGACTGAAAATCACTGGCTCTGTACTATTGTCTTACCTACTCCCATGACAAAATTTATCCTTAGTTGCAGGGCGTATTATTGTTTAAAAAACCACACAATCCCACAAGTTTACGATCCGTCGTAACTCGTAAGTTACATTAAACTGCAGTGCAGTAAAATGGGTATGAGTTAACCAGCCAATTTTAGATGAAACGAATTAGTTATATTCTCGATTGTCATAGCTTCGGAAGTCAGCAGTGACCAGCGTAGCACGAGGAGTCACTCCAAATTAACTTCGCTACACCGATAGCTGAGGGGTCAAGTTATTCTGGCCGCGTTTCCTGATCGTGACATTTCGGGCCGGCACCTGCGACGCCGCAAGTAGCGGTGAGCCGGCTGTCGGCCGCGACATGTGCAACTAATTTGTAGCCAGCAACGCACTCCCCAACTAACAAAATGGTCATAAGATTTTAAGCTCTTATGATTATTTCGTCACATAGGTGTCGTATATTAGCAAGTTTTAAAATGTGACGTTGTACAGGCATCATGTATATTGCATTTAAGTTTCAATGCAATTTGGTAATAAAAGTCGTTGTACAAACGTCTGTATGAAATAGCTATAAAGCAATTTAATCGTAGAAAATACACAGTCATACAAACGTTTTAGGCGGGACATTTTGGCTGGTATTACAACCTTAATAACGCTGCTATAAGACTATGCATGTGAACATGACATTTTAAATATATTCGCAGTAATGTAAACCAGCCAAGCCCAATTAACGCGACAGAGAGTGATGGTTCCGTACCTATTTTTTAACCGACTTCCGACTTCCAAAAAGGAGGAGGTTATCAATTCGGTCGGTATCTTTTTTTTTTCTGTTGAAAATCGATGTCAACACGAATGAACCGATTTGGCTGAAATTTGGAATGGAGATAGCTCATACCCAGGATTAGCACATAGGCTACATTTTATCCCTGATAATTAAAGAAACCTTAATCATGTCAATCAAGTCATTATGGCCATACCTCCCATGGTTAACGACACAACACAACGGCCCCTAGTCCCCGGATAAAGTTGGGAACCGACAATTATGTCATTTTTCCACGTTGACAAAATATGTTTTTTGCCGCATTCCCAAAAAACTTATGGCCTCTAAAATGTTCTGTTAATGTAAAAAACTATTTTTTGGAATGACAAATAACGGTTTACTAAAATGTTTTAGGGAACTCTGATAGGTTCGTAATGAAAGAACGCCATGTTCTTTAAGAGTTTATAACTCTTAACACAGCAGTATTCATCGTATACAAGTATTTTGTAACTTATAATGACACGATGAAGGGAGTTTTAACTCTTAACACAGCAGTATTCATGGTATATAAGTATTTCGTAAGTCATAATGGCATTATGACATATAATAATTTATTTTTTATTTAAAAAATAATAATTAAATACACAATAAATGAAGGGGGCATTTAAAATTTATTAATAAACCTAAAAAGTTGGTCCCTAAAGTAATATTCGCATTAAGTTTTCCAAACTTAAACATAAACACATCCCATTTCAAACTTGTAAATAATTTGATTACACTTATAGTATAAAAATATAGTCTGCACACATGCAGAATTTATTAATAGTTAAATTCTATTACTTATAATTGAAAGCGCTTCGATACTGCATCAAATAGATTCATTGTTCCGATAAACGTCTGCGCTATGAATGCTTTGATAACTATAGGACTAAATACTCATACCAATGATAATATTACAACACTACTACGTTCTCGCTTATTACTTTTGAATGACAGCTATACGACTTTATAGAAATAGTAACTGCGCCAAAATCGCGTTGTATAAGTGTTTGTATGACTTATTTTCATGCCATTCAGTTTTTCGAAAACGTTTACACAATTCTTAAATGACTTATATTAAGACCATTTTGTTAGTTGGGTCATTACAGGGTCCCCGCCGCCCGAGGTGTCGCCGGCATCGGCAATTTCACTCGTAATTCTATAAAATTGCCACACGCATGAGGAAGTCGTCCGCAACTTATCTCCGAGAACGTGTCACCGTTTATATGAAAATAAAAAAGTCCGGCCAAGTGCAAGGCACGCTCGCTCATTGAGGGTTCCGTATCTTGGCAGCGACGGTGATTACATATTTATCAACCGATAGACGTCCACTGTTATACAAAGGTCTCTTCCATGGACTTCCACAGATCTCGGTCATGTGCCACTTGTATCCAGCGGCTCCCTGCAACTCGTTCATGTCATCGATCCACCTTGTGGGGAGTTCGCCAACGCGTCAGTTTCCGGTGCGGGGTCACCACTCTAGCACTTTGGGGCCCAGAAGACTAATTAGCTCTTCGAACTATGTGCTCCACTCATCAGTTTTGCGACTCGCTGAGCTGTCAGTCAAGGTCGGTCATCGGTGGTCCTCCTACAGATCTCATAAGATTTGATAACAAAAAGAAGTACATACATATTATGTTTGAATTATTTGACTGCCTCAAAAACCACAACAAACTGAATTGGCCCTTTTGTGTGAATCTAAATATATAAAAGGCAAAGGTGACTGACTGACTGACTGATCTATCAACGCACAGCTCTAACCACTGGACCGATCGAGCTGAAATTTGGTATACAGGTAGCTGGTAGGACGTAGACATCCGCTAAGAAAGGATTTTGGAAAATTTCAACCCCAAGAGGGTTAAATAGGGGGTTAAAAAATCGAACCTAACGTGAGCGAAGCCGCGGGTTAAAGCTAGTTAGGTTATATTTTACTCTAAATACATTTACGAAGAACAAGTATTATTCATCACTATTCTCAATTTCAAGTCAGTAACAATAATAATTTGAAATTTGAATAAGAATTTGCGAAAGCAAAGTAGGGTTCTTTTTTTACCATCTTTGTACGGATCCCTAAAAATATGTGGTGTTAAGTTTTTTATTACTTTGGGGACATTTTGTTTACAGAGCCATGGAAAAAGAACTAACAGATGGTTAGCCTGTGGTAGAAAAGTAATGTACTTAAGTATAGAAATAAGAAAAATTGAACTACGAAAATGACTACGAATAAATAATGTAAAACTCCCATTCCATTGAACTTCTTAAACAGAAACAAACCTTTATTTGAAAAATAAATGGACAAACAAGAACGCGAGGAAGAGCATTAACTTCTGATTAAAACCGATTTTATAAAAGTAAGAGCTGACAGCTTAATGAATGAAATACTTTAACTAATAGAAACAAGACGTATTTCGATGTTGTTTAATTAAAAAAAAAATTAGGCCAAATTTCCGTTTATGAAACAGTTTAAAATTGATGTGCAGCTTGTTTTCTACTCTTCAATAGGTACCTGTGTCGTGGATTGAAATGAATGGTGCTGACACTTTGTCACTAACTGGTATCAAATACATGCATGCCACTCAACTAATTATAGAGAGAGCGATGTTCGGCACCTTGTTAAGTTGTTAAATGATTAAATGTGCGTTGAAGTGTCTCTACGGACCGGACACATAGCTCGAATGAACTATAAGCCTTCCTTCACCCTCAGCGACCACATCAAAAGCATTTGTAAACAGATCTCGGGTTCGATTCCCGGCGGAGACAATTTGGGAATTTATAATTTCTGAATTGTCTCTGGTTTGGTCTGGTGGGAGGCTTTGGCCGTGGCTAGTTACCGTCTAAGACGTGCCGCCAAGCGATTTAGCGTTCCAGCACGATGGCGTGTAGAAACCGATTAGGGGTATGGGTTGAATTTACACTGCTATATCCCTTCCAAGTTAGCTCAAACTAATAGGAATCTATTGAGAAAGTATCTACAACGGAGATTGGCTCACAATTTGTTTAAAAAAATTACGGATAGTACTATCCTTTACGCATCCTTCTTCAATAGACAGATATAACAGTGGGATTAGATACCTTAGTATTAAGGGGAACCAGAGCTATTCTCTCACGTTGCACTTTTCCGATGAGGGTTCCGATAGGGATATTCGAGCATACAGAAGGCATCCGAGACTGCTCGAAATGTAACACCAAACAAAAACACACCTTAAAGGATAATAAATAACTTACTATGATCCCCATAAACTGTTAATTAATTATTAGTTGAGTGGACTGAATTCAGAAAAGCCCGAGTCAGTAAATGGGAATCATGCATGATAGAGCTATAAAATGCTTGCGGCTTATTTTTCTTAGCGTGATTCGTTGTCTACACTTATTTTGTCCAACTTCTAATAAAAAAATGCTTAAGAAAATCTAACCTGTCCATTTTTGTCCATCTCGTTGTTGGTGAGCTTGACCTTCTCAAAGGAGACGACCTGCTTCCTCAGCTGGTCGCCGGAGAAGGGCGAGTCGGGGTGCGGGTAGAGGCGCGCGGGGGCGGGCGGGTCCGCCTTGCCCGCCACCAGCCACGAGGAGCGGTGGTACGCGTAGCGGTACCGCTTGCCGTCTACCGGGACCACGTCCAGGAGGACTGCGTACCGCGCCTCCGCGCGACACCCCGTAAAGGACACCCGTACCGTTGGGAACATGCGCCTGTTAACAAAGTTAGACGTGATCAGGAACGCTATTAATATAACGTTATCGGCTTGGGAGCTGTTCTACTGATTGATTAGTATACAAGTGCATTAAAGGTTAGATACTTTTTGAAACTGCAACACTAACTATTATAATCCTGTCACTTGTAACTTTAGCTGATCTTTTTTCAAAAACCAAGAATATCGGATTAAACTACAACGAAAATGAATTGAGAAAGTAGCGATATAATATGAGCACGTGTCTAAATATTTTATGGTCTTCATAAAAATCATAATCCGGGCGTAAAACTTGAGAAAGTTTCATATCGAAAATATTACAATATAAAACAGGTGACTTAAACTATAAACTTCTCGATTCGACGACGAAAGCAACCCACGGCGTTAATGACCTCAAAAGGACGAAATCAAACTAAATTAGACATTAAGACACAAAAACCTTACACGTAGGTAATCCCCGAAAGTGTTTTACGAGACCAAAACACATGCTCGCAATAAAAAATATGATTAATGGGTATTAACAAAAAACTGGCAGAGATCAGGCCACGGCCGGTGACTTGTATAATTACAGGGTGAAACGCGAACTAGGAAATCAAACAAATATGATGTATTCGATTTTAATGCACCCCTAAATGGGCCGAAGCGCTTCCTGCCGGCCGGAGGCGATAACATCTCACCGCTACTTATTTATAACGTAACCTTTCTTAATACATTTTTTTTCGTAGAGTTTAAACGGCGCTTTTATAATTTCGAAGGCTAAACAAGCAGTCATAGATAAGATAACGTCCGACAATTTGTCCGTCCCTAACGCGATCTGACGTTCGGTCGCGCTAGACTTGTTTCTATTAGCTCAAACGTTTTTAAACGATCGATTCGACCGATATCGTCCAGGTTTACGACGGAATTCCAACAGCGTGTTACATAAAACGCGGGAGTGAAAGAAAGAATTATTAGCGCTCATAAAACAGGGAGCGGTGTCAACCTCCCAATAAGTATAATAAATGCAAGAGACCTATAAAACTCCCGGAGTCTGAGCGCTAGTGCGATAAAGCGCTGAGTGCGAGGGTCTCGCTTGACTTAAGCACTGGTCATAAATAAATCGTATTAAGAATGCTCTCTTCAATATCAGGTGATCGCACGTGAGAGAATGCTATTTCAATCTACGTTTACGGGCGGGACATACTCAAGAGCGAGATGGGCAATGTTTATACCGCGCAAATCACCGTTACGTTATATTTTACAAACTAATCAATATTTTTTGAAGAAACTGAAGATATTTTTAATTTTTTAATAAATATAAAAGGTGACTGACTGATTCATCATCAACGTACAGCTCAAAAACTGGTCGGATATGGCTGAAATTTGGCATACAGATAGCTATCATGACGTAGACAACTGCTAAGAAAGGATTTTTGAAAATTCAATCCCTGAGAGGATAAAATACGGGTTTAAAAAATCGAATTAAATGTGAGCGAAGCCGCGTGCTTAAGCTAGTTTTTAAGAAGGTAATGTATGCCTCTTTGCCCTTAATTTCGCTTTATATGTGTATGATTATATAGATCACGAACGCAATAAGTTTCCTTAATTGCGCTAAAATAGAGATATTTGAACGGTTATAAATTCCAATAAAGAATTCCAATTCCAGTAAAGAATAGATAACGAAAAGTTAAATCGATATCAGACTATACTTACATAAGATCTTGAATAATAAAAAATAGATCTATAAGCGTAATAGTGTTTGCATGAGAAATCCCGCGCATAGCGTAGCCTTAAGGCCTAAGGTGTGTTTCGGACTGTTTTTTTTTCATAAAGAACATAGCCAAATTGACTTATATTCTCCTCTGCCCTTCAAATAAGCAGAAAGCTTGTGTTAGGAGTGGGTACGACAATAGTACAATGGATGGAGAACCTGCGACCTTTCACTTTTCAGTTCACCTTTAACCGTTGAGCTATTGAGGCTTCATTCAGTATCAGCGTCGCGGGATCTCTCATCGTGGATATGGAGTCTGTGTCACGCGTTTATGAGTGTGCGTCGTTAAGGCGATGTCGCGACGGCTCGCCACCCAGAGAGATCTTGTAACGAGCCGTATCCATCATCGGTTACTGTCCAACTCGGATTGTAAAGCTCAGAACTGAATGCTTTGCTACATTCTTAAGACTGGAGCATGCTGTACAAGTGAAAGTCGAGGCTGCATTCATTTGTCACTTCGTCAAACTGGGTGCCCCGTTTAGTATTCGAAACGACATTGATATGAAACTACTATTAAAATTCCATTAAACCTAAATGAGTAAACGTCAGCTGGAAAGTTTTTTGGTCTGGTGGGAGAGTTCGGTCGTGGCTAGTTATCACCCTATCAGCACGCCAAACAATTTAAAATAGGTAGGTAAGAAGCCGTACAGAAATCAATCAGAGTTTTGGGTTTAAGCAAAACTGTCATATTCCTTCCAAGTCCATTCCAAGTTCAATCCACTTCCACCACGGGAGACCGGAGAGAGTTTAATTGAGGGAATTTTATCATCCAATAGATATTATTTATGTACGTCACTTGAGACTATTTTGTCATAGACGATATCAGTACAACCAATCTCATTAAAATTCCCATTATACGCACAGAACATAGATGTACCTACTTAATAAAAAAAGAGAAACTACCAACAATTACAATAACAAATATCACTACTAGAATTGGTATAGTCAATGCATTTTATTTATTTATTCGCTCGCTAAAGGTCGGAAGGCACGACTGGGCACATTAATCTTATGCGGACCGCAAGTAGCGTAAAATGTACGTAATTACTTAGCATCTTAATACGGCTCTGTTGAGCGCAATTATTGTTTTTAATGCCATGCCAGTGCCACCTATTAATTGACATATAAGGGAACTGTTTTTTTTTCAAAGATGAGAAGTTAATTTAAAAATTAGCAAACACCTATAGTCTATATTTACCTCATTCATAAAATTTTATGACTTCCCTTTCGACTTTTAATGTGAAACTATGTTATAAGACAAAAACTATTGAATTGTCTTTACAATTATAGTGGAGGATCTATCAGTGACACCTATAATAACCTATAAAAACCTTCATAGCTCAACGGTATTAGTAAAATTCCACCCGTTGCTTGGCGTTGTTACTAGAATGATCGCATTTACTACTTTCACAATCTTCAAACATTGTTGATAGGAAAAGGAGAAGCGTAAACGTGAGATAAATTATTTATTTAAAGCTGAAATTAGAATTGGAATTAGAATAGTCGACCATTATTGAAAGTACCACTTTACAGTATTAAAATTAGTGACTGAAAAAAATCAGTCAGTCAAAAACAGAATAAGTACTTACTCCATAAAGTGTGCTATATGATTTTAAAATTTTTTCACTATCCTCTTCGCGTAAAACAGAATTTTTGTATTAGATTTCTGTGAAGTTAGTGGCTTGAAACGTCATAAATTCGTAACACCGCGTTACATAAATGTGAAATTGTGTTTGTTTGTTGGTTTATCCTTCAATCTCGGAGCAATAAAGTAACGTATCTTGATGTGTTTTTGCATGAGTATAGTTGTAGCCCTGGCCTATTGTGAAGTTGTTCTCGCGAGTTATTCTACTCACAGATTTAGCTTTAGAATTAAAATAACTACATACTTAAATAGTTAATTTCAACCGTTTAGTTACTACCTTGCAACATAAGTGGCTCGGTAGTACCTACCATGTTGAGCAAACAATTTACCGCCGGTTTTTGTACAGGGAAGTGTGTTGTGATAGGAAACCGCAATATTGTGACAATGCAGACGAAGAAGGTTCGTCGTACACAGGAACCAATTACGGGTAACCGCTTCCGTGCAGAGGCGCGAAGGTTGCCATCATTCGACGTAACTTAATTTAAGTAGGTATATTATATGTTTGTTTTCTCCTTCTCGTTTATAGGGTAAAGCTTTTTTGTCCGACTACCTCAAAATCTCTTATGCTGATATCGATAGAGTATGATCTGACTCAAGATAGAGGTTAAAACGAGACACAAGTTCTGACATAAATCTGTCTCGTTTTAACTTTGTCTTGACTCTTGAGTCTGATTTGAGCCTTAATTTTCGGTCTAAACCTGCAACCTTTAGCTCGTATAAAAGCTTGTACGCTAAGCCACGTGAGCTAAACAAAGCTAAGTTAGTTTGATTCGCGGTGTGGCTTGCGCTTTAAGTAAAGATAAATTAGTTTAGATTAATAATTTAATCATGGTGATTTTTATTCAGCTTGCACCATTGTTCGTGAAATGTCGTATTAATATGAAATTGCTACTTTAATAGAATAAATTATAGCCCAGGCTTCAAGTCAAGAGTGTAATCGCCTTCACAAATTGCTGCGATTAATTATTAATTCTTTCGCAAGAAACAATCAACTAACTGTTTTCAGCAAACATTTTAAATTAAGGCAATTAAAAAGGCTTGCTTTTAAGATGAGATAAGAATTTTGTTAAAATAACTTATGAGTTTCCATAGAAATAAAGTTTTGCTATAATATAGAAACTAATTATAACTCTCTTTTTTTTTTGTCTATTTTTTCACAACAACGGATACAGATATCTATTATGACATCGTAGGCGTCCACTAAGACTTTTTGAAAATTCAGCTCCTAAGGGGATAAAATAGGGGTTTGAAAAATTGAACTTAACGTGAACGAAGCTGCGGGCAAAATCTAGTTATGATTAAAGTACTTAATAAAGGCTTGGACAGACACATCGCGCGCTATTCTTTTGCGTTTTCCCTTTTTCTTTTTTTTTAAACCACCCCGTTTTAACACGAACAAAACAAAAATCTAACACGAGTTATTTAAGCCAAAAAGATAAATGTCTAGTTCCTCTAGTGCTTACTTAATACAAACTCTATACCTACCTACTTAGGTAGAGTTTTAAAATCAAAATGCAAGAAAAAGTTTGCTTTGGTGCACTTCGAGCATATTTCCTTCCAGAGCACTTTTGTAAGATCATCTTGCATATTTTAACCTTTTTTAAATTATACCTATTTTATTGATCGCGTAATGTCGCAAATAACAGCGAGTTTTGTGTACCTACATGCTACACACTATACACATTTTTCATGTCTTTATCGCGTGCTTTAAAGCAATACCAACGGCACTTATAGAATCAATAATAATTAAAAAGACGAAACAATTAAAAATTAAATAAACATTGCTGTATTGTACCTACTATAAGTTTGAAACACACAATGTGGGACGGCAAGCCAGCGCAGTCTTTTCCCTTCCACCTTGCCTACAAAGTAAGCTTCTCCAAGATAATAATCAACTAGGCAGGCATTGAGTAATACGACCAAATTAAGTCCAAGAGTCCGTCACGAAAACATTAAAAAAATGACTTAAAATGAAAAAAAAAAATAATTGTGTCAACACAGAGCTCCTCAAGAATTGATAAATAGTTTCCATTTATTTCCATACTAATGATAGACTTATGTACATTTTAAGTTTACTTGAAACTCAGGATTTTTTATTACTTGTTGTTTCTGTCACACTCCGCTATCGTTCCGCTTGGTGTTTGTTGAAGCCTTTACCGAGAGGTGTCACAATTTAAAGATTAATAATTATTGTGGTTATTTTCTACATTCAAGGTTTAACTTAACATGTCTCCTATTCGTTTGGAACGTAGGCTACCTACATTTGCATTTACGCAAGACAATTATTAAAGACCTCCATTATTTAGCACTTGTTGACTTTGCTGGCAAACTATTAATTTTTAGTATTGACCGTGTGATTAAGTATTGGCTGTAAACTTTAACTGTAATATTATGGTTCGAGGTATGTTAGTTGGTACATTGTGTTACATTTTAAAGTTCGTTTCGGTGACTTAGACACGACAATCGGGCTGAAATCTATAAACCGCACTCTCGCTCAGCTCAAACTCAAAACAAGTGTTAAAACGAGACAGATTTATGTTAAAGTATATTTGTGTCTCGTTTTAACTCAATCTTAAGTCCGACCTAAGTCAGAGCACGCTCTATGGATCTCGGCATTACACACGACAATGATGATGAATGAAAAAAAAAACTTTTGATTCAATATAAGAATTATTTTGAAAAGACCGACTTCAATGTGTGAAAGTTAGATTTAACCTCCAATATTCCACTAACGGAGGTGCAATATTTTACTCTAATCATAAGGTAGTACTATTAGCTATTCTATGTGCTGTGTTATCTAAATGGGACCGACCGCCCTCGCGATTTAATCTACTCAATAAAAAATACATTGTGAATCTTTTCATAATCTGCATAGATACCGCGTAGCCGTAATACTTGTACAAACATTACTTCTGTTAATGCACGTATATTGGAGTCAAGTGAGTCTAGTTTCTGTTCCCTTTTTAGCATCACAATTGATTAATTTGGGAGCCTCTTATTTTTTGTATTCCGTAATCGTTGATCCCGAAGAAAAAAAAATCGTTGGTCCCGCGGTCTGCCGAATCAAACTTAAAATCTTTTCAGCCCTCGAGTTCAAAAAGTCTCAAAAGCTTGAGAACTTCTCAAAAGTAACGACTCCCTCTTTCACCTTCATAATATTTTGTTCACACAATATTCCCGTATCTGTCGTGCTGACGTCCCGTCAAAATCCACCTTTACAAGCTTGACTGGTTTCCATGAAATGTCATCAGTTCGATTCGCACGCAACATGATCCAGCGACAACTTTACGTGTTCTCAATTTACAGGCAATAACCATATAACATACGACCCTTCGCAGTAATTATGTGAATGTTTCTATAAAACATTAAAATACACCCATATTTTATTGCATAACTTATTACTTTGCATAAAACGTACGAGTATAATACCTAGGTACCTATTGTGGATTTGAATGGACTTAAGGGAAGGTATTTAGAAGAAGGTATAAAATATTCAAAACCGGCGAAGTGCGAGTTGGACTAGAACACGGAGCGTTCCGTAGGTACCGTCGTACGTAACGCTTCGACCTGCTTTTCAATCTCAAGATCTCTGACTTGTTAGAGCCTTGCAGGTATGTGAGCTTTTAGCATTATCTAAATAGCATTAGTAGGAGCTAAGTAGATTTTGCTCTTACGGTCAAGGAGCATCGTGAGGAAAACTGCATGCCTGTAAGTTCTCCATAGTGTATAAATTCAAAGGTGTGTAAAGTCTGGTAATCCGCATTTGGTATAAGCATTGCAGACTATGGACTGTGAATTTTTTTTTAAGAATATTAGTCAAGCTGAAATAGACTTTTATTCACCTCTCCCCTCTTAATAAGCGAAAAGCTTGTGCTAGGAGTGGGTACAAAAATAGTGCAACTGGTGGGGCTCGAACCTGCGACCTTTCAATTTTGCGCAAAAACTTACGAATACTTTCAGATACGAAAGTAAACGAGACATCGTTTCTTTACAATTTCTTTAACCTACACTAGAGAAAGGGGCAACTTTCGCCTCAGGGTCTCAATGTCAAGGCTTGGGTTAACAAACATAATAATTAAAATGTATAAAAATATCAGGATTTATAGAGGTAACCCTACTGCAAGCAATAAACGAGGTGTGCCTAGTTTTTTGCAATATACAAGGTGTTAGTTAATGTCCCTATCCTACCGAAACCCATAAGTTGGGGTCGGTGTATAGATACATGAAAAAATATCATGAGACGTGTAGCTCATATCCTGGCCAAGTTATGAGGACTTCAAAAATTCACCATAAATGTATCGGTGGCAGCCCTTTAAAACAGCTGATTCAATGGCAATGCACTGCCAACGATAAAAATATGAATGAAAAATCTTAAAAGTACTTCTATTCTACTACTGCGCTGGTATCCTAGTCTCGGCCTACAACGTACTACTTGCTATGCTATAACGTTGCGATAAAATATTCCAGATGCGATACCTAACCATTAATCGGCATGTAATTAAACCTGTAACCTGTAGTTTTGTTCAGTAGAGTGAAAACCGATTAGAAATCTCGTATTTTTGCAAGAATATTCCCGACTACTTTCGGACTCCATAAGTTAAAGTCCGTGCCTACGTAATCCATAAAGTGACTGCCGCCTCTTTATTTGCAGGTAATTAATATCTCGCGTTGTGGTTTTGATTAACAATGACTGTATGTGAATGAACAATGTGTGTGAAATTTTTAATAATAAATCAATTGCAAAACGATACAATAATTATTATTATCGCTTGTAGTACAGTGCAAGCATAGTACTAGCATTGAAGTTGAAAGCGAGCGGTATTCGGCGTAGTGATTTGCACCGGAGAAGTGATTTTTCACCGGAGAATCACCGGTGAGTCTCCGGTGAAAGTAATCGGTGTTTAACCGATTATTATTGAATCATAACTCAAGTAATTTTATTATTTAAATAAAAAGAAGTTTGTTGATCAACATTGTTAATTATTTAATAACATTTATTCAAATACAATTACTTTATCATTATTTCCTACCTCCTTAAATAATAATTATCATAATAAAGTAAAATATTTTTTTCTTAATATTTTTTTTATTCAAAACCTTTACAATACATCTAATATCATTTTGAGTTCACACAATATCGATGCGCTTAAAATTCCATTGCATTGTACTAGAACATTAACAGTTAAAAACATTTTAATTGATGCTAAATCTGTATTCGAATTCACCGGAGATCTCCGGTGAATCTCCGGAGAATGGCAAATCACCGGTGATTTTCACCGGTGCTCGAAATAGCTAGCGGCGTGCGGCGTATCTTTGGCGGCATTTCTTTGGCGTCGGCGCCCGCCGGTAAGGGCGAGCACACATTGGGGTGCGAAGTCGCAGTATTGTAAAAATCATAGACGTCGCACAACGCACCGTGGAAATGTCCGCTGTGCACCGTAAAAACCTGTACCATTCTATCGGTATCCACACTTCCCAGCGTGTGCATGTCAAGATGATTAATTACGATAACGATTATCTGATTTTCTTGATTCAGGAACGTCCTGTCCTTTGGAAGAAACCAATGGAAGAATACAAAGATAAATTTCTACTAAAGTACTTAGTGTGGTCCATGTCTCATTAGAAACTAAACTAATGGACAGAGTTTTCTCGTACGATGTCCTATGCGATGAAATTTTTCGTTGCGTAAACGCAACCGCAAGTCTTGTTTGTAGCCTCGCCTTTACTTGCACGGCGCGTCAAAGTAATATTGGTGTATCGTAAAATTACGTGGAATACTAGGGCACCATGAAAATAAGGAGACTTAGAAAATAATATTTTTTGATAGTGTTTGTCTTTAGAAATTTTGCCTTTACCTCGGGAAAAACAACACAAAATACTTGTATTATGCAAGATTTTTGCTTAACTATTTTTAAAGGAATTGGTGATAATTGCGAGTGCATTTAATAATTTTGGAATCTAACAGTAAATACCAAATGTTAGGTACGTTTCTGAGATGAAAATGTGGCTTTTCAAATGTAACACTTTTGTTAATAAGTAATTTTTAAATTGCTACCTAAAACAGTATTCAGTTTTTCATTTTACAAGTTATTTGCCAAAAGAAAGTCAAAATATTGTTTTAGGACTAGGGATTCGATGACCTCCCTGGCGCAGTGGTGACCGCTGTGGTCTTATAACTGGGAGGTCTCGGGTTCGATTCCCGGCGGGGGCAATTTAGGAATTTATAATTTCTAAATTGTCTCTGGTCTGGTCTGGTGGGAAGCTTTGGCCGTGGCTAGTTACCACCCTACTGTCAAAGACGTGCCGCCAAGCGATTTAGCGTTCCGGCACGATGGCGTGTAGAAACCGATTAGGGGTATGGGTTGAATTTACACTACTAAACCCCTTCCAAGTTAGCCCGCTACCATCTTAGACTGCATCGTCACTTACCATCAGGTGAGATCGCAGTCAAGGGCTATCTTGTCATTGAATAAAAAAAAGGGATTTTTTTTAAGAAAAACGGGTAAAATTAAAATCATGACTGGCAACACTCGTCTTGTGACTTTGATTTTTTGGAATTACAATTCACAACGCAGTTGCACGTGAACGGTTGCGGTATAATCAACTATCGATTGCGTCTCTGTTAAGTGAACTGTGGAATGGAGTATTTATGACATAATCATGTGTTGAGTTTGTGAGTGTTTTGGAGTGTGTGGTTTACATGTTCGGTTGCAAATCTGCTGCGGTCTGAGTTCGAATCCTGCGTAGTCGGTCATAACATTTTTAGAGTTGAGTTTCTGCCAAGAAACCCCCAGTACCGGCCTAGAGTTAGGAAACTAGGGGCGGCTCTGTTTGAGCTTCTTGAGTCTAAACTAAATCAATCTGGAAGGGAGACCTGTGCCACTCGCAAGTTATTTAGAGATGAACCTAATTAGACCCTCCAATCCAAGTACATCCATACCTCCAAGCTGCTGCAGCTGCGGTTGGTGGGCTTTAATTAATCTTAAAATTTATCATTGATAACATGTTCTCCGAGGAACGGGAGTGACACAACGCCAACTTTGTAATTTAACTCCAGGCCGATACTTACTGATAATTTCTTGTCAGAAACCCAATAAGGCAAGGCGTGTGTAATTTTGAACCGACCCGGGATTCGAACCTAGACCTCGTTATCCGGTCATCACCACTACTGACGTAGTGTACGTAGTAACAAGGCAAAGTGGTCGACTTGTCAGTCGTCAGCAAAGGTCAGTGATTTCGCGCTTACCTACCTATTCCGAAAAGACATCACGTGACATCAAGTGCGCGGCACTCGGTAAGAATTTACGACTCTTTCTAAACATCGAACTTTTTTGTACTAGGGAATCAGGAATTGAAAGGGATTTATGTGGCGTGTTGTTATTATGTCTAGTTAGGGTTTCCAAAATGTTTTTTTCTTAATTAATTAATTATTTTTGTATGAAAGTTTTTGATAATTAATTTTTACTTTTTACCACCGCCATTGTGTTTATAGGGTCAAAGTGCATGGGTGGTTGCTGGTAAGTTATACACATTAACAAACACCTTGTATAGATGACCCTAAGGAGTATATGGCATTAGAAAAAATGGCGATAACAAATACAATATTTAACTTTGAAAAGGTTAGAACGCACATTTTCTATCAAACATGTTATGGTTGAAATGTTCGTTTTATTACCCGACAGCGGCACGCAAAGGAAGGTAATGTGTTTATCAGTCTATGTATGTATATGTATGTATGTGGCGCTCTAGAGACCAAACGCGTGGGCCGATTTTGATGATCCTTATGTCAATCGATTCGTGTTAATCTTGGGAGTGTCACTAAATACGTAACAGTAATCAAAATTCGATATGGCGACCACCAGACGCCATATTGTGAAAAAGAAAAAATGGGTCTTTAGAATCTCTAAATCTGGGTTTAAATTTTTGTAAGTCTCAATTGCCTAACGGATAAAGGTGTGGACTGAAAACTGAAACTTAGGATTACTTTAATCCACGCAGACCAAGTCGTTGTCTTCAGCTACTTTCTACTTGAAATACTCGTAATAAAATATTAAGTTAAAAAAATTAAAAACTATATAACTATTATACACAGTGTCATTTTATTCCCCGTAAGGGTTTACGGGGGAAGAAGGTGAATGTGCTCATGAAACTGAACAACTTTCCCCAAGGAACATAGGTCGAAATATGAAAAAAAAATTTTGGACCTCCCATAGTAGTAAATCAATCAGCTAATCGTCAATTTTGTATGGAGGGTCCAATTTTTTTTTTTCATATTTCGAGCTATGTTCCTTGGGGAAAGTTGTTCAGTTTCATGAGCACATTCACCTCCTTCAGGGTTTACGGGGAATAAAATAGCATCGTGTATATATTGACTTTTGATTACTGTCATGTCTTTAGTGACACTCCCTAGATTTAACACAAATCGATTTGTGTAAGAATCATCAAAATCGGCCCACTCGTTTGGTCTCCAGAGCGCCACATACATAACTACAATACATACATAGACTGATAAACACATTACCCTCCTTTGCGTGCCGCAGTCGGGTAAAAAAAGGTCATCGGTCCTGTTAACTCTCCTAAACTAGATCGCACATGAGAATAGGAATCAATGACAGACACGTGGCTGTCAGCTGAATGTCGCTCACGCGTCTAGTTACGTCGCGGCGACACGCGACTGGCGCGACACTCTAAACGTAACAGTAATAGATATCCAGTTACCAATCGCCATTATATACGTACCTACTAGTATCTACCTCAATAAGACTTTAAAACAATTAGGAATTAATTTGATGGGAATATTATATCATTTTTTACATAATAAAATTTTATTGTTTGTTATTTATAAGTCTGAATAGCCTAACGGTTAAAGGTGTGGACTGAAAACTGAAAGGTCGCAGGTTCGAGCCCTACCCGTTGCACTATTGTCATACCCACTCCTGGCATAAGCTTTTGGCTTATTTGGAGGGGAGAGGACAATACAAGTCAAGTTCAGCTTGGCTGATATTCTTTAAAGAAAAACCTATATAGTCACATACCTATCTAGCTCATGACATTGGTAAAGCGACTGTGATGCGACCGACGCGACGGTGATATCGTGAGTCAGCCAAAAATCGCCTCTATGAACACGGATATAATAACGGCGATTTTTTTTACCTAAAATAAAAAGTTTTTAAGCTATTGCATAGCTTCTATCGCGGGCCAGCGTGGAGACCGAATCCAGAAATTCCGTAACGAAAATAACCTGACACGGGACTCCTCTACGGTGAGCCGCTAGATGGCGTTGATAAAAAATGCTATGCAATAGCTTTACCGCGGCAGTCACCGAGTGCCACACGTCTTTTTTTTTCATTACAGATACTAACATTAGGCTTATGATCTATCTCTTCAAGTGACAACCGAGGAGTTTAGACGTTCTGGTTTTTTTAATCCAAAAAAGGAGGAGGTTTTCAATTCGTCGGAATCTTTTTTTTTATGTAGGTATGTTCCCCGATTACTCGAAGACGCCTGGACCAATTTGGATTTTTTTTTGTATGAAAGGGTATACTTTTCAGGTGGTCCCATTGTCTTCAAGTCAGGATCTGATGATGGAATCCTTTATAGGCACAATTGATATACTTTGTAGTGGCGTTTGAAGTGGGTTTTGTAAAACGAATTTTTACGTTTATATTATTTGTACTGAAAGTTACCAAACGCCTGTTTTAACGCTGCTGTCGCCTTAACAGTGTGGCTCCGGCCTAAGATGTTCATAGGTCACAAATATTTTACTTAGTAGTAGGCGATTCATCATCATTTATCAGTCACCACTATCTGTCATCACATCGTAATTCATAACTGTACCTACTTACTTTCTAATAGCTTGTGTATTTATAATTTTGTTTTTTAGTGCTCCGTGGAGTTAGTACGAGTTCTCGTATCGAGTATCGGAATCTATTAACGTTGTCGAGTTTATATGAACTCGATGACATTGATATATTCCTTACAACTGGAAACCGAACCAAAACTACATATTATATTGTAAAGTATAACAACGGTGAATTAACCGTTAATAATACAAATTATTTTTAACTTTGAACATATAATATTATGCACAGTCGACAGTCGAAGAGCAGCTCTCGTCGGCGAAATTTTAAGTTTACGATGTCGTTATACGTGAAAAATAATGGAGACATAAATATTATGAAAAGTGACGTTTAGTTAATGACCTCGAGACGCAACGTATGTAAAGTAGCAACGCCGCGGGGCGCCTCGACAAGCTTCGCACTGGCATTAGAGCTATTACAGACTGAGACGAGCGTTTACAAATATTATCCACTAGTTGATGCCCGCGACTTCGTTCAATTAGGCCCTTCGTATACAAGGCTACGCAAATCTTCGATACCCGATGATTTTGGTCTCTAAACGACTACCGCAATACAAATTCATAGTTTGCTAGTGTGCGGACCTCTATGAATTTGTATAGTATCATCGGGTATCGAAGATTTGCGCAGCCCTTTGTACGAAGGACCTAAGGATTCGCGTGGATTGTGATTTTTCTGTTCTCGCTGAAACTCTTTAATTTTCTGCGATAAAAAGTAGCCTATGTCCTATTCCAGACCGTAATCTTACTCTATGGATCCACCATTAGGTGCTAATTTGCCCCCGCTAAGATAAAAACGCGGCAGTATTTCGATTAGTCTGAAAATACCATCGGTTGCCCAATTAAAAATTCTTCAATTTTCTCTCGACTTTGTAAGTATGCAAGAAATGTTTGATTATTTAACGCTGTTAATGTAAGGCAAGTAATGGTACATTAAACCTTAACCGGATGCCTTCAACACATTATTATTTATTAACCAGCGAAGTGCCTTTTTTACTAAGCTAGATATTATAAACGAAATAATAAATCTGACGAATTTTTACGATACCTAGATAAATTTTTGAGATAGCTATTAATCCGATCATAACTTAAGTCGAAAGGTTTTTAATGGTAAAATTCAACTAAATTTTGGTTTAATTAGTCGTTAATTTTGTGTTCGGGCACCTTAATTTAATGAGCGTAAGTACCTAATTAATGATATATAAGATAGTTCGTAAATACGAAAATATCATAAATTTTTGTAAGTAGGTATTTAACTAGACATTTGCATAATTTAATTGGTTTATTTAATTTTGAACTAATAGGTATATTATGACAGTCAGAAAAACTAAATCTAATTAACAAAAAGCACCAAGACATAAACTGAAACAAAATATAAAAATTATATTTATTATGTAAATGCTAATTTTGTAAGTATATTTAATATATTCGTTAAACCGCTACAAACTAATTAGTGACGACACGCTCATAGAAGTATTAAAATGATTTCAATGGTTTTACATTAATAAGGGGACATATTGAAAATTAATGCGATTTTTGGCTAACCGGCTTTCATATTTTAAGTCTACAATAATATTCGCTATGAACGGACAAATGATTGGAAGCAATTTTTTCGGTAGTAAGTCCAAAGTCTAAATTTCTTTGGTAATTAATGTTTCGGTCGTTAATTTTTTCATTTATAAAGATAGTTATAATACCCAAAAATGTCATAGTTTTGTTTTTGTTGATTTATCAAGTTCCTTACCTTATAAGTACATAATTATTTTTTTCAAAACGATAGGTAACTTCAATAGGTACTACAACTTGTACTTATATGATTGATATGATATGATTTTATCTACCTAATCACATTTTTGCATAATTAAAAATATTTGACTGAAAATTAGGAATTAATTTTGTTTTATTAAGCCCCAAGCTAGTGCATGCGTAGATATATAGGTATAAGTATAGGCACCTATACCTATACCTCTACAAATTAATTGACACACAAACGTCATTATTCAACATAAATTCACGATTTTTAATAGAAACATTGATGTAAATTATCAAAGAGCCATAATAAAACAGTTAAAATTAACAAGGTGCCTTTTTTATCAGTGTAATCTGGCCGGCTCTGTTTATGAGGCTTCCGGCTCATTCCCCGTAAAGCCTAAACGCCATTGTTAATATGCAACATTCAGTATAAAATATGGCGGTTATGTCAAAATTTGACGGCGCCTTAGATAAGGACTGTAGCACACCTCCGTCGTGAAACCGCTGAAGTTCCACCTTGACTTGTCCGTTCCATGTAGGTATGTGTAAACAGAATTAAAACTGCCTGTTCTAACATAGAGCTTTGACTATGACTCTATCTCTTTCTCACACGATTTCAGTCAGCGGTCAAATCTGCGCGATCGGTTCTCCAAGAACGCAGCGACGTGTGGGAAATAAACAGGCTCATAAACAAATCTCTGCGTTATACAGACCTCTATAATTGATACGCTGGACAGGCTGTAAATGACGTCAAAAAGAATCGTGAATATCGCCCTTTAAGCGCTGTTTGTTGACATACCCTAAAAAATCCCATTACCATTATGTGATTAACGGATCCTTTCACGACTCTTGAAGAACGAGAAATATGAGGCAGTAAGATAGAGAAAGACTTAGTCCAGCGTAGTAAATTAAAAGTCACAGCGTAGAATGTCCTGAAAAGGCAATATGGCAGAACTTCAGCGGTTCCGCTGCTATGCCTTTTCGGAGGTGTGCTAAAGGCTTACGACCAAACGTCGATGTCAGATAATAATCAAAATTAATAGGGCATTTACAGAAAGAGATTAATTATTCTTATTGAGGCTAGAGCCCTGCGCTTTAAAAGAAAATTAGATCTTTTTCTGGATAAATAAGTAGTAAATTCATTTTAAGTAGCCTTATTAATAAAACTAGCTTACGCCCGCGACTTCGTTCGCTTGGAGTTAGGTATTGAAGATCCGGGAACTCAAACTTTTTCCGAGAAAAAGTGTAGCCCATGTCGTTTGAGGATCCATCCTCAAATATATGGAAGACAAACCAACACACTTTCGCATTTAGAAGTAAGTATAGGTTTTTCCATTAGGTTCACCTTCTAAATTGAACTCAGTATCTAAAAAAAGTACCGCTACTTACAAAATGGAGTCAACCGCAGAAAACTTTACAATAATTTGCATTTGGACAAAAAAGTTCTGGGAAATTAAAGTTCAACGGACAAGAATAAAGTTACATTGTAGCTGCATTTGTTTACACATGCGTGTTTTTATATGATAATGATGTTTATTAGAAAAAATTAAATGCTACACTACTCCTACTACTGATCAGAGATCCGGTCGCAATAAAAAGCGGAAATAATAAAATCTTGGCACATTGTACCATGTTAAAAAAAGGCTGATACGATCGCAATCAACTTTACCCTACATGCGCACCCAACAAGCGAATAAAACAGTTTCACTGCAATAAGAAATTTCAACACGCGAGATAAACAATCGACAAAGAAAAAGATAATTAACTATAGAAGTTCGTGTTTATGATCGATTCATATACGCAATTAGGCCAGCGAATAAATACCTCATTTTATTATTGCTGGATTAACAACGATAAATAATAAGGAGGTATTCGTATTAAGGAACTAAAGAGTTCATGAACTGTAGATGGAACATTCCAATAGGTACCTACTCCTTGTCATCGCGACCGATAGACGTTCACAGCCGCACAGAGAACTCTTGCAAGGATCACCACAGTAAACTACATTGTGCCAATTGTGTTCAGCGTCTCCAAGAGAATCCTTAGGAGCTCGCCCGTCCACATAATCGTTCCGGATTTACGATTCGAGTCCTTTCGAATCCTTTGAAAAGGTGAAAGTGAAAAAAAAAAAATGTTTTGTTGAACTTCAGAGTGTCGAATGTGACAAAGGCTTGACAATGGTGGTTTTTGAAGTTCACGAAGCAAATGATGTAATTTTCAAAGTCAGTATATCGTCGGCATCTGTCTGTTTCTAAGATGAAAACAAAACCGAGGCGGCTTGAGAGCCAATAAATAATGAGAAAGATGTTACGCCTGACACGGATCGGAATATTCGATGATTTAATTACTCGTGTCGAATGCACAACTGCCGGAAGCGATTTCGACGGAACCAAATGCTCAACGCTATTATAAACACTCGCTTAAATAACAAACGAGAATTGAACACGCTCTTTCTTAATCATATTTCTTATGGAATATCAAAATATTCTCCATATCTATGCATCTGTACTTAATTATGACGACGATTAAAAAATTTGTATTTAGCGTGTTGGACTTTCTTTCATCATCATCATTTCAGCCTGCGGACGACCACTGCTGAACATAGGCCTATCCCAAACAGCGCCACCACACCCGGTCCTCAGTTCTTCTCATCCAGCCACTTCCCGCCACTCTTTATGTCGTCGGTCCATCTTGCTGGAGGGCGCCCCACACTACGCTTACTTGTTCGCGGTCTCCACTCCAGAATCACTCCAGTCTAAGCTCTGCGATGACCAACCCGCCTGCCCAGCGTGGTCATTATGGGCATACCTTCCCATAATTAGCGAAAGTCACTCAACGAGCTATGGAACTCTCTTTGGAATGTACAAATTATGAAAATAAATCCTTCTCTCGTTCTGAGAGGAAATCCGGCTCTGTACGCAATTTAGAGAATTATAGAAAGCGCAAACAGGCATAGACTTACCGATGAAGAAAATTAACTAGCAGTTCTTACGTATAAAGGTGTTGATGGAGATGACAACGTACTGTCGACGGTGTCTAATGAATCTAATGAAGTAATGAGTCGTGACGGTGTCGGTGCCACACCCAATCTGAGCGTTCAAGTGTGAAGACTGTATATAAAATAACTTCAACCCCACTAAGAATTATGGTAACCAAGAAATGGTATGCAGACGAAATTCGATACATCTGTACCAGATCTTTACAAATAAATCAAATTGAACTGTCTGTAATTACGGCAAATGAGTAAGAACTAACTCTTTGTATAAATTACGCTAAAAATGATAATAGACGACGACACTAAAAATTGCAAGTTATATTTTAGTGTTGAAATCGACGAATCGAAAGTATCGTATTTATATACATACAATATCATAGATTTTATCTAGTACTTCACATTTATTTATTTCTAGAACAAAAAGGAAATTTTTAATGTTTTAAATGTTCTTTATACACAGTTTTATTGAATTCCGGTAGACATTTAACTAGGTTAAATGGTCTAAACAATCCTAAGTCTTAGCACAAGCTTTACGCTTATTTAGAGGGGAGAAGGAAGTTATAGTCAAGTTCAGCATGGCTAAAAAATATTTAAACTCTACATTTACAAACACAGTTTAGTGCTAGTGTATTTTAATACAGTAGGTAGAACTACCATCTTACTGCCACCCTAAAAAGTCTTCGCAATTCACTCACATTTCGTGTTTTAAAAAGAAAATGTCTGCATTATCGAAAGATGATCTCTGTTCATTATAACAAAGTAACTCCGACGGCACTTCGGGTGAGATTACAAAGTAATTAACTGTTTTACACGCTCCTAATGGCTTCATTCCGCTAATGACCGTCTCAGTTCGTCCTCTCTATACCTCCACCCGTAGATCAGTTTTTTTACCCGACTTTGGCAAACCCAAAAGGAAGGGTTTTGACTTTAGCAGTCTATCTATATGTATGTTTGTATATTTAAGTAACTCCCTCTGTAGCGCCTAAACTTTTTGTTGCCCTGCCTTTTAGCAAAATTTATTCATCAGGTAAAATTTACTTGACAATGATGGTGGTGGTGTCCTCGTTTGATCAAACATGTCGCAGGGAGCCGTTGGATGCAGGCGGCGCAAGACCGAGGTCTGTGGAAGTCCATGTAAGAGCCCTTTGTTCAACAGTGGGTGACTATCAGTTGATAAAGAAGATGAAAACGAAGATGAAGATGGTGAAATTCGACAAAATAAAATCGCGAAGTTAGGTCTAATTTTTAACCAATTTGCATTTATTTTCAATGTGGTGCATATTATATAGAGGCTAAATTTTTATATAAAATTCATATACATATTACTAAGAGACGATGAGCCATTTAAAAAAATTAATATCTTACGAGTTATTAGAATACATGATGTATTTGGAGCTTATTACACTGCTATTCCGCGCAATACGCTAGTATCTGTCGCGTTTCGCACGAGACGTCGGGCATGTTTTATTTCATCGCATAGTCGCGATCGCGTGGGTGAAATTTGATTTTTTTCGGGCATTCTGCGCAGTCTTAAGCACATTATTTTAATCCTTAAAAGAAAAGGTCTCCATCAAGGCCAGAGATGCGAGAGTGGAACCCCACCGAAAGCTAAGTTATACTTATATTTAAAGGATCCCGGCGTTTTTAAGATAAGGTAAGAGCCAAGATACGATTTCTCAATTAATAAGTGTAATTGAACGGATATAACGAGTTTAGGCGCAGGTGCTTCTGTTCGCATTAACACCCGTACCAGTGAGATAAAGCATTTATGTGGAACTCAGATATTTTTTTACACGCTCGTACCTACGGCAATTTTTTTAATAATAAATCATTAAATGGCAATGCCAAGGGTTATCATTTGAGTAGTCTATGCACGTATGTGTTTATATTTACGTATTTTTAACCGGGGCGCCTAAAGTACTGAGCCGATTTTGTCACCCAAGGCACCTCGTTCATTAAATACGGTTCAATAGTTTAAGCGCTACGGTGGAACATACGTTAATACAAACGCACATAGACTGTTAAAATCGTAACTTTTGACTTTGCCGCAATCGGGTTAAAATATGAACATGAATCTTCTGTGGGATTGTTGTGACGGTCGCAATCACCTCTGATTGGTCGGTATTGGTTGAAACCACTGATGTCTATAGTTAATCTATGATTAACACTTGGTTAGCTGACCATATATAAATGACAGTTTAAAATTAAATATGGATCAATTTGAAGCGCCACATTTGACCTGCGAGTTTCTCTGGAACTAAGTAATAATATTGCAAATGGCGCACCGACCTCTATAATTAATCTATGAAATCATACAACAATAACTATGAAATCATAGATTAATTATAGAGTTCGGTGCGCCATTTGCAATATGACCTATTAGTTCCAGAGACACTCGTATCTGCTTAGTGCTAACAGCGCCAAAATGGCGCCAATCAAATGGTCCAAAACTAGATGGGACAGCAGCCTTTTCTGTTCATTAGATACTAGTTGATACCCGCGACTTCGTAAGCGTGGATTGAGGTTTTTTTGGAGTACCGCGGAAATTCTCTATTTTCCGGGATACAAAGTAGCCTATGTGCTATTCCAGTCTATAATCTAACTCTGTGCCTTTCAGCCAAATCGGTTAGGCGTTGCAGCGTGATTTAGTAACAAAAATCCAAACTTTCGCATTTATAATATTAATAGGATTAATTATAAAGCTCAGTGGTAAAAATGCATTGATGCAGCAAGAACGCCATAAATTCATCCAATCAGAGGTGATTGCGATACATATAATCATTCTTTGAAAATCCCATAACTGAATCCTCAAATCGCCTCTAAGCACAGTTAGCTGCTGTTATACTCGTATAAATATACATCGTATACATACACGCACACGCATCCACGCGAACCTCGGAGGAAAAAAAATTTTGTGTTTACGCGAACACACGTTGTGAATATTTTAATTGTTTTTATTTTTACTTTCACTCCTGAAATCTATCCTAAATTAACTACTTACTGTATTATGAATTCTCTGTTAAACTTTATATAAATATATATTTTTAAGCTATTGCATCGCTTCTATCGCGGGCCTTGAGCGTGGAGACCGAATCCAGAAATTCCGTAACGAAAATAACCTGACACCTCACGGACACGGACTCCTCTCACCGCTAGATGGCGTTGATAAAAAATGCTATGCAATAGCTTTACCGCGGCAGTCCCCGAGTGCCACACCTCTTTTTTTTTTTTCAAATAAGTAATGTAGTCATTTTTGGCTTTATTTAAGGACTATAATAATCTTGTATACTTAAAATTGTGTTGTAAACGCTGTTGACTACCAATAAATAAATAAATAAATAAACTGTATGTATAAATATAACCTCGTATAATTCTTCTGAACCTCAGCAACTGGCTAATTGAAACGGGCTTTTTTGCTGTCATCGACGCCATCCAGGCAATTCAAATTGTATTTGCTTTTAATTATAACTTATGCATTTGCAGGCACTTAATGCTTCGTAATAAAACGCTTTGAATTTTTTAAAGCTTCTTTGGATAAAAAAAGCTCAATAGATATGAAGTGAGTTAGTGTGTGTTGATGCCTAGGTATTTGTGCTGGTTTTTTATAGAAAGACTCTGTGTATCTGTGTACTCTGGGTGTGTTCGTTCGTAGCTCCCAAACGAATAGACCGATATTGATGCTGTTTTTTCTGTTTGAAATCTAACGTGATTGAGATGGTCGCAACTCGCACTTAGATCCATTTTTTTATGTCAACTGTCAGGATTTTTAGACTCATTTTAATTGTCTTGAGTCTGAGCAGAATGAAAGTGCGATCTTTAGATCTCTGCCTAAGAGTACAAAATTTTGACTCTTAGATTTAAGTTGTTCTTTCTCAACCGATAAACGCAGCATAGCTCTCATGTATATGAAATTCCTCATGCCTCGGCCTTGCGTCGCTTGTATCCAGCGGCTTCCTGCAACTCATCTGATGTCATCGATCCACCTAGTCTGATATGCTAATTAAGTCCTTTGTAACTTTTGTCTAAATTGCCATTTAATTCAAAAGATGAGAAATCACTTCTAGGACCATTAACAATCCATCAATAGATTTGAACTGCCAGGAATTCCTTAAAATCATTCTAGTTTTGTCAAAAGTTGAGTCACAGATGACGTGAACGGTTGTCAACGAGTGATGAATCGTAAGCGCAAGCTGGGTTTGCCACACTTTTGAAATTACTCGGACAGTCTCTCGAATATATTGTCATAATTAAAAAAAAAGCGTGTTAACAGCAAATAATATGAGTGAAATATTGTGATTAAAACACTCTCACGTGCAAGTTATTAGTGATTAACTAAGAAAAACAATAATCATGTTATGACGTCAGGTAACTTTCTAACGACTGTTCGCACTAACAGAATACACGCTTTTTTTCACATAACACGTTTTTCACATAACACAAAATTGTTTTACAATTTTCAAAAATTGCGTCTCCGCTAAAATATTTATGCAACACACATTGGATTCGAAGTTGCCTGCAAAGCTATGTCATCCTTACTAATATTATAAATGCGATAGTGTGTTCGTTTCGTTCGGTTTATGAAGAATAAACCAAGAAATCAGGAAATGTAACTGTGTTCAAAAAATGACTCAACAAAAGTTGGGTGGGGTCTAGCGCGTCATCAATCGGAAAATCGAGCACACGTCAAATCTTCGCGTACTTTACTAAGTGATTCGTATTTTGAATCATACGACGTTTTGGTTTGAAGTAAGGCCACTTTTTGTGTGGAATTTGTTCTGAATTAGAGTTCCTGACTTATTATTTATTCGTAGGTTCCATATCTCAATGGCTTTCTAAGCGGCGTCGTACCGCAACAAGCGTCCCAGAAAAATGAATTTACGTATGGCGCTCCACAAATCTCGTAAGGCGATCGCGGGCTTGACAGACGTCTAGGTCGTTAGTGTGGCCGCGCCATTACCCATGATCGATCACCGCGACCGGCGCCGAACCGACACCCGACAAATTTAATTTAGACCACTAATGCCTTACTTCACCTTAAGGATAAAGTGATTATGCGATACCGCACGCTGTAATGTTTGGAATAATATAAAAGGAATAATGAGAATGAAATGAACGATTTCATAATATTCCTTATAACATCGATATTATTTTTTATTTTGATTCAAGTGTTAACCTAAACTTAAAGGAAATATCCGGATATTCCGAGGCCGGCGGGGTTCGAATCCACATCTCTCGGGAATCGCGCCCTGAGTGTGTTAACCAGATTACACTACGGCTAAGTCTATTGATTTGGCCAACGTTGTGGACTAACGCCCCACACCTTTAAACCCTTCGCATTCGAAAAGGGACTTGTGCTCAGCAATGGATCAGCGATGTGTTGAGATAAACAAATGAATAAATACATTACCTTCCTTTGCATCGCGCAGACAAAAAGACAGGGTAAAAAGTGAAAACGCTTAGATTGTGGACGTACCTAACTCCAAGATAAACCGCGATATGAATGAGCAAGCTATAGAACAGCTTCACCTCTGTCGGGTGTCCCGACACCTCACGGCATTTTTTTTAACACAATTTTTTTTATAGCGGGCACAAAACACTTTGAACGAACATAGCGCACGCAACGCTGCCATAGTTATGATAAATAAGCTGAGTTCGAGTTAAATATTCAAATTTTTCTAATTTCCCTTCCGCAAAACGTTATCTTAACTGCCAATTATACACTTCGTTTTATACCTTGTATAACGCATTCCAGTATAAACGCAATACAATGTTTCGGCAATTCCTTGAGAACATTAACGCGGCTACATCGTACGCACATAAAATTTATAACGTAATTCGGTTTTAATGAGCAAAATAACATTTACAGGTCGCTCGCGAAGTGATGTAAACGGCTTTGATTACAACACCGTTGGAATTAAGCGTCGAGCGGCTACCGTCGAATCAACACCTCCGGGCGAATAAATGTGATACAATAAACTTGATTTTGATATACCGATGATTCCGCGTAGTAGTGATGAGGTGGTAAAAGATAACGTTCACGGAATAGCAGCAGTTCACGCTTGAAATATGCCGCAGGTTTTATTGCGAAAACCTGCAAAAGAACCTTTATACTTTACTAGCTTTTGCCCCCGCGACTTCGTCCGCGTGGAATTAGGTTTCGGGGTGGAATTTTCAAAAACTGTGACACACGTACTTCTTTATTTTTAACTGAAAGCTCAAATACCAACTTTGATGGAAACAGCTTGAAAAATGACGGAGTTTCATATAAACTTCCATCCCCTATTTAAACCCCTTAGGGGTGGAATTTCCAATCAATAATCCTTTCTTAGTGTGCGCCTACGTCATAAAAGGAACCAACTGTAAAAATTTCAAGTTTCTCACTTCAGTAGTTTAGGCTGTGCGTTGATATCTCAGTTAGTCAGTCAGTCAGGACTTTGAATTTTATATACCTATATAGATTATGTATAGAGAAGGGGTAAATAAATCTTTGCCCTCTACCGAGGCACTATAAATTCAGTTTTCGATGGATTCGTTATACTCGAAAAGCTTTTCGCGTGACATTATATCATTATTAGACTACAATAGCGTCGATTCTGATAAAATCTCAAGGTTACTCTTGTTTAAACGATTCGCGAGGTCAACTAAAACAAATCTTATCCAAGCTCAGTTGGTAAGCTCAAACAGTATTCTATGTACCGAAATAAAGAAAAAACTGAGATGGCCATAGGCCAAAGAGTAACAGTACTATATAGAGATAACAGTACTATATAGAGATGTACCTACTTCGGGTATAACAAGCCACAATTAAACGGTCAGTTTTGAAAAATTCCAAATTTTGGTCACCTTACATTTTATGTGCAAAAATTGTGTATGTATAAGCCAGGCAATACACGTCAGGTTTTTTCATCCGATTGTCTGATCCGGTAGCCTGATCAGGCTACCGGAAGGCGTTGAAGCCATTACTTTGTATGAACAGTCAATACACGTCCGATCCGGTGGCCGGATCGGACGTCCGAGTCGGAAACGGGCGCGAGGCGTTTCCGATTTTACTGTCGGTCCGATTGTCTGAAGGCGCGGTCTACATACTTCTAGTATGAGACAAAATAGACATCCGGTTACTCCTTCCGATTTTGCCAGTCAGGGTTCCCAACTTAGGGCTTTTAGCCCCAAATTTAGGGCGGAATTTTGCTTATTGGGATTTTTTAGGGCCAAAAAAATCTAGAGCTGACACTGTGTGGACGCATCGTTGTGGTTCGGATAATGGGCGAAAAAAAATATAAAATAAAATAATTCATAATAATAAAATTATTATTATTATGAATGATTTTGGATGTTTTAAATAGAAATGACTCTCAGTAAGTCTTGTCAAATTGATTGGATGAATCCAATAGCGACGTTTTTTCTTCTTTCTCTTTCCTCTCTTTAAAATTTCTGTGGTGGTGTCGTGTGGTGCGGGTTGTTACGTTCCCTCAAATATGGTTGAGCGAAGCAATGGCTGGATCCTGCGTCATGCTCGTGAACGGGTGCCACCAACGGGAATGGGTCTGCTTTTGCCTGCCTGTCTTAACATGCATTTGATTGTTTTGCATTTTTGAAACTTTATTGTGGAAACACTGTATACATAGCATAGTTTTGTTACCTATTGTAAAAAAAATTTTTTTGAAAAGAGCGACCGCCGAGTTTATTGCTGGCTCTTCTCGGCAGGAACGGCATTCCGAACCAGTGGTAGATTCATTGACGATTCAAAAGTACTTGTAAAAGTTTATTTGAATAAAAAATATTTCTATTTCTATTAACTCGTCATCCATCTTCTTTTCTTCTGCTTTGCTCCAAACGCAAGCACTCGGGATGATAGCTCGGGAACGACTGAGTTCAGAAAAAGCCTGATGGAAAAATCGGATGTGTATCGAGTAAATACGATCCGGTAGCCTGATCAGACAATCGGAAACAAAATCGGACGTGTATTGCCAGGCTAACTCTTCTATTTCTGTAATCAAAGGTCTAAGCTAGTATAAATTGGCATTTTTGTGCACAATACACCTACCTACTTCATTGTCGTTTTCTAAAATTAGACCTACCATCTAAGTAGGCGTCTTACACAGTCCACAGAATTACCACTTAGGTAATATTCATAGACTAACCTACCCATTTAGGTATCATCCGTCTTTTCCATTACTAAAATTTTGTCCATAGCAAACCTTCCGGCTTCGTATCTTAGTGGGTCGTGTGTATGTGGAACCTTGATAAAATAGCGGATCGCGTTCAAAACAGACGGTAGACAGGTATTGCGAATGCCGAGTATGTACTACGAGTATGAAGAGGGTGGCGCCGGCGGGTGGTAAATGCAGTCGGTCGGGGCGCTAACGTGAGCGGGGCGGGCGGCGCGGCGCGGGGGGCGGGGAGGTTCGCTGGGGCAGACGTCGTCGAGAAGCGGCGGAGGGTGCGATCGATGAAGCGCGGACACGCCTCGCGCACCGAAGTCGTCTGCCACAAACGATCTCATTGTTGATTCACCCGCTGTTTATCCGAAGCGATTACGGCCTCGCATCTTACTGACAGGCGGCAGGCTACCCTCTCGGCCCTATAATGAGCACGTAGTACATTTGCTGCTTGGACTTGAATTTGGACTGCGTTGAAATTTTGATCTTCCGCAAAATTCTCAAAAAAAAAAAGTAAGCATCTCTATCACAGACGGATAAACAAACTGGACGAATCTAATTGGGTTTTTCATTTGACTACAGATCGATGCCAATCTTGACGAACTCCCTGGCGCAGTGGTCTTATAACTGGAAGGTCTCGTGTTCGGTTCCCGGCGGAGGTGATTTGGGAATTTATAATTTCTGAGTTTTCTCTGGTCTGGTCTGGTGGGGGCTTTGGCCGTGGCTAGTTACCAACCTACCGTCAAAGACGCGCCGAAAATCGATTTAGTGTTCCTGCACGATGGCGTGTAGACAACTAAGGGGTACCTACTTATGGATTGCATCACTTACCATCAGACCGCAGACAAGGACTATCTTGTCATCGAATAAAAAAAAAAACATCTCGAAAAGCTATCTTGTAAGACGCGTTCACACGATAACAGACAGAAGTCAAAGACGTAAAGCATATGAGCTGTCAGGAGATCGTCCGAATACGGCTAGCGTGTTAAACGGATGTATTGTGTAGCGCTGTCTGCTGCGGCGGCGTCTTTGGTCTTGCATCGATTTTATCACGTCCCGCGCATTAGCTCGCGTCCAGGAACCGGGTGAAAGTAAGCCTGACGTCTATGGAACGACTGTTTTAATAATCCCGTTACATAGATTTAAAGACATACATTTAAAGACATACACATACATACATTTAAAGGCATCTTTG
This sequence comes from Hipparchia sbordonii, assembly GCA_038048805.1. Taxonomy (NCBI): domain Eukaryota; kingdom Metazoa; phylum Arthropoda; class Insecta; order Lepidoptera; family Nymphalidae; genus Hipparchia; species Hipparchia sbordonii. Next base: position 5,726,963 of record CM076097.1, on the reverse strand, counting down.
CAAACTTCAGCTAAAAATTTATCGTCATTTCAAATCTATCAAAGTTGTAAATAAAATAGGTACCTACCTAATAACAAGGGAACTTAGTTTTACGGGCTCGGAGGAAAAAAAATTTTGTGTTTGATGTTTACGGGTCAAAAATTGCAAATGTCACTCACTCTCCAGAAGGGCTAACATGCGCGCCACGAGAAAAATTTGTCTACGCGTTTACTAGTAATCTCTATGTGTATCTCTATGGAGATTCACGAGTAAAGTTTAGATAAAATTTTCTCGTGACGCGCATGTTAACCCTACAGGTTTATATACAACTTATTATGTATACGCCTTCAAAAAATCAATACGATCCGTAGCTCTGATGCAGCGTGACTGAGGAACAAACCATCAAACAAACACATTTCGCATTTATACGTATAATTTTAGTAAGTAGGTATAGGTTATTACATAGAATTTTTTTCATATTAGATTTTATACTGGGTATCCTTATAAAGTAGGCTTGCATATAGGTACTATGTCATAGTTTTATAATGATAAACAATGTAGAGTTTGCCATACCTCCTTCGACTTATGACATTTCTCCTCAAACTTTACAATCACTCATTGTAAATCAAAGCATGAGCATTTTGACATAAATCACGTTAACTGCAGTAGCTACCAATGATATAAATTTCTTAATGTTGACTACGTTACATCAGACAGCAAGACCAAGAGTTTCATCCAATAGGTACCTCCAATACAAAAGGGACAAAAATGTATCTGTACGCTGCTATCGCTACATCTAAAATCTTGTCAAAACGGTTAGCTAAGAGCGGGATTAGGCGACAGCAACAAAACGACCATCGCATCGAGCTGCCGAGGCATAATCAAGAAAGTAACGTAAAAAAACGTTTGAGCCTTAAAATCAACACGATAAGGTTTAATTTCTCACGTAGAAACCGGGTTAACATAACAATTTCGTGCCTGACATCCGATTGGAATTCCAAATGATTTTATAGGATACTGATCTGTCACCGATAACGCACTAGCAGCGTTTTGGTGACAAGGGAATTGCTCACTTGTAATCCGTCGGATTAAATACATCTTAATTTATAGCCTCACTTTTTCTACTCGATGTTATCTTTCGAACTTTTTTACATGAATTTAATTACTTTTTTGCAGTTAATTTCGAATTAACGTGCGGTTTCATTCGAAATATGAATATTTATTTCACATTACAGTTTCATTTCCCACGCGGAGATAGCTTGGAAGAATTATTTACCTACGTCTGACGTTGGATTGAAATTTCAATCGGCTTTTTATAAATATGACGTTAATTTCTAACAATTTGAGCACTTGTTATCCGTCAGATTAACTACATCTTCATATAAAGAAAGATATTTTTCGTCGATTGTATCATAGGTGATTTTTAATACCATTATAATTAAGTACTTACCTACCTACTTTTAAGCGGTTAATTTCGCATTAACGTGTAGACGTAATATTCGAAATATGAATATTAATTCCGCCGCCATCTTTTATCTTGATCTACTCTTTCATATTTTATAATTACACCGCCAATTAGTAGAGTCCCGTGACTTCACCCATATGATAAACGTTCTCATAAATACGAGTATAACGTTTTTATTGTAGGTAGGTACCTTGACTTATTTATAACTTACTCTTAGACTATTATGTAGCTATAGTGAAATTATATATAACAATTAACCATAAATGTATAGACATTTCATTGTTATATGTATAAGCTCAACTTCACATGTACATAAGTTAGGTACAAAGAAGTTAAATGAGGTAGTTACCCAAATAACGCACTGTAACATTACTAAGTACTAAGTAGGCATTAAACGACGCACTTTGCTAAAATGTAAACTGCTATGTTCAGAGTCAGGTTCAAGCCTATATTTTCAGACGACTTCATACAAGGGTTATTTTATGGAAGGGGAAGGGTATTCTCTGTACATGTAGGGTTAAGTGAGCTAATTATATTTAAATTGCTTAACTTATAATAATGGCAACATATTTACCAAGTGTTACATGTTGTAGTAACCAAAAAACTACGAAGTAACCTCTATAGAATATGTTTAAATCTGAAAATTCTTAAGAAACACCCTCCCTTTTTTGACACCTATAAGTGGAAGGTCTCGGGTTCGATTACCGACGGGGGCAATTTATAATTTCTGAATTGTCTCTGGTCTGGTCTGGTGGGAGACTTTGGCTGTGGCTAGTTACCACCCTACCGTCAAAGACGTGCCGCCAAGCGATGAACCGTTCCGGCACGATGGCGTGTAGAAACCGACTAGGGGTATGGGTTGAATGTACACTGCCATACCCCATCCAAGTTAGCCCGCTATACCATCTTAGACTACTTACTATCTTACACTTACCATCACGTGAGATCGCAGTCAAGGGCTATCTTGTCATCGAATAAAAAAACTAATTTCCAGAAATACCTACCTAGGTGATTTTGCGTTGCAATTTAAGATACCTTAGTAGAACTTCAACCTTGGTAACATTGAAGTTTAGTTGTCGATTATCACGCGAGCCCTATCATGACGTCATAAAGCTAATAAGACGTAATCAGCTAATGATTGTTTTTTTACGGCACACAATAACGAAAAACTAGGCGTTCTTGAGTCGAACATAGACTCTAATCATAACTCCATTAGCATTTCATTTAGTCCATTAACGTTACTCGACGATTAACTTGACACAACCTTACGTGACACTGTTTTTACAGTACCTTCTAACACAAAACTGGCATTTTTTACTCACAGAAGTTTGCAAAAGGTTCATAAATCATAAAAATCGCGTGGCTCTGTATTAGCTTAAAGGAAAACCTTTATCACTACACCTAGTGTTTATTCAAGCAGTGAGTGTATCAACTACAATGTAGTCAGCTACTACACCATTATCTTGGTCGAATACTCGTTCGATATATTTTTAGTCGACTTCAAAAAAATCGTCGTCGGAATCTTCAAAGACGTCAGGGCCAAGTTGGAAAATACTTCTTTTGTTTGAAAGGGTATACTTCCCAGGCGGTCCCATGGTCATCAGGATTTAATGGATCCTGGAGAAATCGAGGAATCTCTTCAAATTTTATAGGTACACTTGATACCTATACTTTGCAGTGGCGTTTGAAGTCGGTTTTTTAAAAAGAATGTTTATTTTTATATACTTCTTATTAAAAAAAGCATCTCGCAAGTTTATGTTTCGTAAGGATATTTTAAACGTCGCGTCGGTAGTAGGTACCTATGAGGCTTTCAATTCCTAATGTTAATGTTCCAAATTCAAATTTTGATAAACTTCATATTTTGTTTCATGAGTCTTTTTTTGAGTAAATATAAGGACGAAACTATAAGGAAACCTAAGAAGGCAAGTACAAAACATAATTAAGCATGTAAGAAATTATTTCTCTAGGTACATAATTATAAAATTTTCAAAAAACTAATAATTATCTATATTATTTTACCTACCAAATAAGATAATACATCTAATATATTATAAATTCGATCTATATAGTTCTATAGTCAAATCATTACTTAACACGCGATATAGAGGCATAAAGTTACTTATCTTAACGACGTAAAGTTAATTAGAGCCATACTAATTGTTATTTATAGCAATAACTACCTACAACTGAACTATAGGTTTAGTATAAGATTTAATTCGATTGATCGTATTCGTATTCGTTGACATTAGCGTCAAAGGAAAATGAACCTTAAATGTATTGATTTAAAGTCACAAATTCAGTGCAACCGATTTTATTTTGGAGCGTATCCGTATACATAAACGTATAAGAATGCATGCACGAAATTGAGCTCTAATTTAATGTCGTTAAGGTTCATTTTAATTTGACGCTAATGTCATCAAATACGAATTAAATCTTATACTAATCCTGCTGTTTTCGAGCCTAACACGACGAAATATAGCCTTAATCATATGCATATTAACATTTTTACTCGACGACAAACTCGTCAAGATAACTTTTGACGTTTGATATTCGTTAACTTTTTCACGTAGGTACCTACCTACTTACTGGTAACAAAAAATTTACAAGCACATAAAACAACACTAGTAGCAAAGATTGTACAACACAGATAATAGTACATTATGGTACAAGTGTCAAAGTTGGTGATTACCGCTGAGGCGCTATTGAGACCCGAGCCGTCAGGTGAGGGTCTTAAGGTAGCCGAGGACGGTAATCATCAATATACACGTGTATCATACGACGTTTTTCAACACACTTGTGAAGAAAATAACACTAAAATAGTACATTATGGTACAAAACAGTGAAAACGAGTTGTGAAAATTTTTTCGCAATGGCCGGAAAAATTAATGTTGTTCTTTTGTTCGCCCTCTTGAGATGCTCTAGAGGGCAGGCAAAGATCGACGACCATACAGCCTATTCAGGTGTTTATTTGATTTAATCAGTTTTCCGAAACCTTTAATGGCCATAGACTAAAGAATGAGGTTTCTTTTTTTTGGCATTTCTCTTATAGCCACGTGCAAAATGGGGATTTCGAGTTTTCTTTATTACAAAAAACAACAAAAGTTACTGACAGTTTTATTTATTAAACACGTACATGTTGAAATTATCTATTTAAATACGGAGTTGTATGAAATGATTGCTTGCTCAGGTACATTAATTTAACACGATATTTTTATAAATTATTGAACAAGATCTTTTTTGTAATAGAAACTTTTTTAAGAACACAGCAACTCACCCAATAAAATTTAAAAAAAAAATTTCTTTAACTCACATTGTGGATAATAGTAATCAAAAGTCACAGTTTGAGTTAGAGGTGTCATTGTGTGCCTAGTTGCGGTGAACCGGGAGCCCCTTTATGAGCAAGTGTGTTGAAAAAAATATTATCCGGTTTAGCAAGTAGGTTTCATTGATTGTTAAATTAAAAGCTCCTTAGGTGTGTTACTTAAATGTGTTTGTAGAAGTCTTTCTTAGGTTCCGCAATCACTTACTTTATTGCATAAAGGAGATTCTCTCTTTCAGGAGGTTTTAAGAACAAAACTGACTGAGTAGGCAAGCTTTACTAAGATTAGGTACATTACTACATAGGTACAGAAAAGGTTCTGATCGGTGCAGATATTAAACCCAGCAGACAGAGTTTACATTTTATAGTAAGTATACTATTACCTATTACTAGCTTTTGCCCACGATTTCACCCGCGTGGTGTAGATTTTGAAAAATCCCACGGAAACTTAGTTTTTCCTGGATGACAGGTAGCCTACGTCCCTCTCCAGGTACCTACCTACTCTATGCCTATGCAAAAAATTACGTTTTTCCGTTGCTTCGTGATTGAAGGACAAACCAAACAAACAAACACACTTTCGCATGATAACATTAGTAGGGATACTATAGTATGTAGGTACGAGTATAATGGATAGGTGCTTACGCAATACCAACTTTTATACCGTTTAATTTTTTTTCGCGGCTACTTAGCATTAGGATTACACGTCGCGATAGTGTCAAGATATTTGTAAGCCCATTTGAGGGACAGGTGCGGGCGAGGGATCCTCGACCGGACGGACGGACGGACGGACAATCTAGTCCGGCCGAATGCTAATGAGCCGCGTAACCCGACTCTACACCTGTCTTGTACGAAATAATTTTTATTTACGCAGCCCTCCAGGGATTATGAATATTTCGACGCTATCGTCCGATCGCCATATTATGTTACGCGTAACCTATGACGATCTATAATTTACGCCGGACCGAGCTTCTACCTCGTAGAGTTTATTTCTCTCAACTCACACCTCTCATGAAACCAACATCGTAGAATAGGGATGTTAACAATTTTTCGGAATTGCTTTTATTTTGAAGATTGACTCTTGTTTACCATAAAAAAATATATATTATTTAAAAATATTAGTATTTTCGGTGAGAAAATATACAAAAATAGAGTATTTTGAATTTTCCCGCTAAAACACTACAACTGTCACTTGACTGACATGACGTCATCGGTCCATCCGCGCCACAAAAGAAGTCTCATAGAGGCGGCGCTAGTAGTCGTATGTCTAGGCAATTATTGTATGTAAAATCTATTAGTTCCACCTGATGGCCGCGGGACTTCTTTCGTGGCGCGTACTATACCTATAATCACTCCGTTTGTATAGCGGTTCGTCCTGTGACGTCACGAGCTCTTCTTGGCGTTTGCAGTCACGTGACATCAGATTATAAATGTAGCATTTAAAATTATTTTTAATAAATTTATTATGTTATACAACAGAAGTTTTGATTTTTTTATAAAAATATGTTGAAATTGACTTGAATATTCCCCTCTCCCTTCCCTGTAAATAAGCGGAAAGCTTGCGGTAGAAGATGCGATTTAGCGTTCCGGTACAATTGCGTGTATAGAAACAGATTAATAAGGGTATGGGTTCATCCAATAAAAAATATTAAAAACTGACTATTCAAAAAAAAGCAAAACAGGAATCGATTTATTTTGTAAAATGAAACTCCGTACAGCCAGATTATTATTTTTATGGGAGTAGATAAAATATACCTAACATAAAACAAACAATATATTAACCTATCAATTTTAAACACAATGTAGGTACTAACCTACTTAACTTAGATCATAGGTCTTTGTGAAGACATTGTTGCATATTTTAATATAAATATGATGATACTAAAACATATTGTATCGTATTATTATTATAAAGCAAAATGCTTATTTATTTGCCATAAAGAGTTTGTACCAGTACAATATTTAAACAACCTATTACCTACTATTAATTGTATTAGCAGGTATTGTATTTCGTAACTTTGGTTCATAACTATTTAATAATAAAATATACAAATCTCGATCGAATATAACCATATTTATTCTCAAATGTTTATAATAAAAACCTAAGATAAAATTTTATGCTAACTTGGTGATGCTGAATATAATCTCCATTCCCAATTTCAGCCAGATCGGTTCATTCGTTGTGGTGTAAAGGAGTAACAAATATCCATCCATCCATTCTCACAAAAAGGATAGGCATAATAGTACTTATATACCACAGAGTACTAAATTGCTTAGGATTACCGCCATTTTTAACCGACGAAAAAAAGGAGGTTCTCAAGGAAAAAGGTATCTCACAGCATTATGCTTTTAAAAAAGTTCATCGTCGACTCAAAATTAGTTTCTAAACTAATGTATAGTTTAGGAGCTTAGTAAGAGTAAAAATATTTATATTTTATTTTTTCCTTTTTAGTTGCTTCTATCGTCGGTTCAATTTTTTGTAAATCTAATGTTAGCGATCATTTTTTTTAAGATACTAGAGGTACTGTAGTATGTAGGTAAGTAAATTTAAGGCGACGCATTCGCATATAACTCGGCGTGTTCCGTGGCGTGGGCAGGGTCATCAATCATGGCTGCTGGCCGACGCGACGCCCCGTGACGAATGCCAACCCAAACACCATTGTGGCGGCCCGCCACCCACACTGCACCGCTCGCAAATATACAGGTGACAGCCTGCTGGGTTCCTTATAATAATTATTTAAACGACTTATTTTTCCCGCTTATTCCTATATTTTTATTTACTTGCATACCATCACACATCTATGGCAAACTTACGAATCTGCAAAAGGTAGATAGATGCATTTTTTGAAAACTTGAAAAAAAAAAAAAAATATTCTTTATTTTGGTATTAGAGAAATCGGTACTCTGGTATAGGTACTAGTCTACATATAATATGTTTAAAAATAAAATAAAAACCACCATGGGATTGGCTCAAAATTATTGTCACAATGTCAGCATCTTGCTACAGCAAGCTGCATAAATCTATATAATTTTCAAAAGGAGCCTTATGCTGTATATACTTACTTACTAATGTCGAATTAAGAACCTCCATATTGTAATTGGCTAAAAACTACCTAAAATTGTAACCCAAAACAATAGTGATATAGTTCTTGCAATTCACGAGGGCGCGTGAGCTTTACTTGTGGTTACGTCGTGTACTTGCACATTGCGTAAGTGTGTGTGATTATATAGCTACGACCTACGAATAAATAATAAGTATATTTATTCGTAGGCTACGACACACACACAACCAAGAGCCGCATACCCTCGTGAAATGAAAGAACTATTAAAATAAATAATGTCGTCAAAACCTTCTTTCGATTCATATCGACAAATATTTTAAGAAAGGTAAGAATTCCAGAAGGGCTAATTAAAAATTCCACGTGTGGTTGAGTTGACATTCAAATGTCATTATCAACGTATGTTTTCATCGTTCAGACATGTATAAACAAACAGAAGCTCGTTACTATTACCAAACGCAGATGCTTGCGACTTCGCTGCACATTCGAAATTTGAAAATAATTTTCATTTCATCGACTTCGATAAAAATCAGTTACATCATGACATCACAAATGTCTCGGCTTTTTTAACCGACAAAAAAAGGAGGTTCTCAGTTCATCACGTATTTTTTTTAACTATAAAAACCACAATCAATAATAACATAAACATAAAAATTCTTTTTAAAAAACCGACTTCAAACTTCACTACAAAGTAGGTATAAAATAACCTACGCGTATGTTGAAGTCGGGTGGAAATAGAAACGATGAAACCGGTGTGAGATCCTAGCTATCATATACAATCCTAAATCTATGGCTATACTTGCTTACCTACTGAAAAGCAAATATAGGTTGGATTAAAAATTTGTTAGGCTTACACAAGGGCAAAATAAGCGCGGATAAATAACGGAAAACTTTTCACACGTATATTTCCGTTAGAATATTTACCTACTTATCCCTTGAAGACCATTCAACCTAACTTTTAGCCTGAGATCTATACTCTCTCTCTCTCTGCTCAGACTTAAGACAGAGTCAAAACGAGACAGATTTATGTCAGAGACACTCGGTCTGAGCTAAGAAAGAACACGCTTTATAGATGCTATAGGTGTATATAACGCCTTAATATGCCATAAGGGCAATTTTTAAATAGCGGAATTCCAAATCCACGTGCTAAAATGTCAAAAGAGCATTGTCAACTGCCTTTTCAACGACCACAACAACACCTTTGTCATGTAATTAATGACCCTGTCAGCTCCGCACAGTAGGTCGGTGGTTCCGAGAAAATCTCCCACTGAGATGCACTATCAGGTGAAAACTTAAAAGCTGTAAAAGTTTACCTTTAATATGGTGCTAAATACCAGCTCTAAAAACAGCCACACACGATATTTCCGTTCACATCGAGAGATGAGTGCATCTATTCCACTACCTGACCGCGATATGTTGAGGCCAGAGGATTGGGATTGTCAATCACTTTCAGGGTTCCGTACCCAAACGGTGCCAACGGGAGCCTATTACTATTTACTTGGCTCCGCTGTCCGTCCGTCTCTTTTTTTTTTTAAATATTAGCCAAGCTGAAGTTGACTAATATCCTCCCATCCCAATATTACATCACACTTATCTCATGTGATGTGTGTATGTGTGTGTGTGTGTTTGTTACTCCTTCACGCCATAACGAATGAACCGATTTGGCTGAAATTTGAAATGGCGATAGCTCATACCCAGGATTAAAACATTTACATTTTATCCCGGAAAATTACAGAGTTCCCATAGGAATTAAAAAACCTTGATCCACGCGGACGAAGTCGCGGGGATCGTCTAGTCTAGTATATATAATATTATAAAGGCGAATGTTTGTATGTGTGTGTGTGTGTATGTGTACGTTTGTTACTCTTTCAAGCAAAAACTACTGGACATATTTGGGTGAAATTTGGAATGGAGATAGTTCATACCCTGGATTAAAACATAGGCTACATTTTATCCCGGGAAATGAAAAAGTTCCCGCGGTAATCAAAAACCTTAATCCACGCGAACGAAGTCGCGGGCATTATCTAGTTATTAATATTAGTTTAGTAGTTTTGCATAACTAATTTCCTAGATACGTCCCGCTATGAATCAATCATACACGGCCGAGGGAACTGTTAAGCGCAAATGCAATTAATTGGCTTATCGTATGGGTTTATTGATTCGGTAAGGCGATCCGTTTTAATTACCGCCATCGTTCATTTGCCACTGATTGGCTGAACGATCGACTCGAGCCTGCTATGTAGGTAATAGATATGCAAGCCGACGCGCGGAACCAATGTGATCATCAACGCTATTCATAGAATAATTGTTGATTTTAAACATATTTCTGCCTGTTTTCAACATAGATACTTAAAAAACTCGATACGGCCATTTTTTTTTATATGTATTGCCCGATATGTTCACGCCTTGTGTCTTTTTTCACTTAAATTATTGAATATAAGTAAATATGTAATTATTTTTATTATGCCTGCGGGGGCAATTTAGGAATTTATAATTTCTAAATTGTCTCTGGTCTGGTCCGGTGGGAGGCTTTGGCCGTGGCTAGTTACCACCCTACCGTCAAAGACGTGCCGCCAAGCGGTTTAGCGTTCCGGCACGATGGCGTGTAGAAACCGATTAGGGGTATGGGTCGAATTTACACTGCTATACCCCTTCCAAGTTAGCCCGCTACCATCTTAGACTGCATCGTCACTTACCATCAGGTGAGATCGCAATCAAGGGCTATCTTGTCATCAAATAAAAATAAAAAAAAAAATTGAAAAAAATTATTATCAAAGTTGCGAAAGAACGATAAAAAGTTCCAACGTTGAGTGACTCAGGATCGTGTACTGAATCCCTGTAGTTTTAGTTTTCATTAACATGCTTCTTATTCCCTGTAGCTTTAGTACTAGGTAAATATTAGGTATTCTGACAGGTGTAGTTGAAGACCTGGAGAGTGACAGGCTACCTTTAATTCCGGGAAAGAAACAATACCCGCGGAATCGCATGCAAAGAATAGGCATACCCAACTTAGCGCATTTACAGACATAAAAGTGTCTTGCTTGACATTTATGTCGCACCGCCATTACGACTAATTGACACACGGCGCGTGAGTTTTGTCGCTGTATTTGTCACTACCCGCTAATGACACATTAGCATTACATTACATTAAATTATAGGCAAGCCTTTCAAAATAAACAAAGTCCTTCCAAACAGAAAACGCATAGGATTTATCAATTGAACTCTTCGTAATGCTAATTTAAAAGTGCAATTAAATAAATCCTACCGACTGCGCCACTTATATTTCTTCCAAGAAATATTACTACCTTTATTGTACTAGGTATCACTCAACGGTACCTTTAGGTAAGAATAGGCACAATGGATACTTCTTTCGATTACTTATGCCGATTCTTATTTGAAATCAGTTAAACTTTGTGACATTCTCTTGAGACTAATTCCTAATTTTAATCTAAAATCAATTTCAAGACTGAATAACAGTTTGTTGCGAAAATACCCTTTTGCTATAGTAATATTGTAATAATTAAGTGTCAGCGAATGCAAACATTTGTGAACAAATTTATCAATAATCAGGAGCGTGTTAATCGCCCGGGGCGAGCAAGTTTGAGCAGTCTCATAATAAAGATATACCTAATATCACCCGCAGTTCTCCCGAGGGTGACGAATCGCTCGACCGATTAACTCTTAAACGACAAATAGAGGAACTCCCTTCCCGCAGCCCTCCCGCCCGGGGGAAAACTAAGCCACGACTTCCGCTAATTATTCCGGGGAGCGGTTCCGCAAATATCGCCGTCCCCCTCGCGCGCCGCGATCCGATGCACATCTCCGCAAAAACTCTGAAAACCAAAATTTTCCCTCCCGACGGGCGGTCATATTTCTTCCCGCTCGCTCCCATTAAACACGCCGTAAACGCTTTCCTTTTTTCACGCCCTTGCTCTAATAGAAAGGCAAATTACGAGCTTACGGGCGCGGACGGGTGGCGATGTACGAAACCGCCGCGGCCGTACTTCGTGCGTCCCGCTTGCGCCCGCCGCCCGCCATGCTGCTGCGAAGAGGGGTTGACTACGTGAAAATACAAGTCATATGTTTCCTACCTATCATACTGTAGCTGCACTAGGCACGAGCTGACTAGATCCGGCAAAAGATTGAACATGTATTAAATCATTCCAAATAAAGATACAATACTTATATCCGATTAACATATCGATATCCGCTTAGTATATTCGGGATAGTTTAACATTATGGGGCGAGCCTTTGTCCGTTAGGCTCGTCTTGAAATTAAATCCTACGACGACGATACTGCGTGGTCGGCCTTTAAAGGCTTACCTATTAAAAATCCACAAGTCCACCGCGTGGACTACTGCGCTTCTAAGCGTTATAGTTCGATGGGTAAATGTTTATATTAGAGTATTATAATATTGGCTGATACAAAAATGCGTCCGGATTCTTCAGAGTTCTCCGAGATTACCCTTAGAAGCTCATCTAAGCAATTTAGCAAATTATTTATTATTAGACACACTCAAGTAAGTTTAGTACTGACAAGGTGTTAATAACACACTTAAGTTTAATATTGACAAGGTGTTAATTAAACACATTGGCTCAAATTAAAGGTTTTACTGCATATGAATAGTAAATATTTAGCACGTAGAATGTGTCAGATTTTGTAATTGATTTGTACAAGTTACATACTATACCTATAGTTGTAAAATCGATTAAGAAATCTGTATAATTTATTTCAATATTATTTTACTAAAATATATTAAATAGGTAGTGATGTGCCGGATCGTTAAAAATGTATACCTATCTACGGATCCGAATTTGGATATTTAGTGCCAAGATCCGCGGATACGGATACAGATATCCGGCACATCACTAATATTAAATTTAGTAACTACAGTTGTTTGATGATAGTACCATAGAAGACAGTCTCTATTATCCTTACTAGTACTACTAATTAACTACTAATTAGAATAAATGCGAAAGTCATACAATCGCGCAGTAACGGGAAACGTAATTTTTAGCATAGTTAATTTTTGAGGACTAAGAGAATTACATTTTGAAGACTTTCTCGGGGGCAATCACTGACCTGAATCTTTAATCTATGATTAACAATGGCTGCTGTTTTTTTTTTTGAACCTACTTGATTGGCGCCATTTTGGATTCGATTGACGCCATCCTGGCGTTGTAAACATAGATACGGAACTAATAACATTGCACATGGCGCACTAACCTCTATAACTTACCTATGATTTCATATGAAATCATAAATTAATTAAAGAGTTCGGTGCGCCATTTGCAATATTATTAGTTCCAGAAACATCAAATGTGGCGCTTCAAATTGATCCATAATTATAATTAAGCCGTCTTTTGTTTAGAGTCAGCCAATCCAGTGTTTTTTTTTTTTTTTTTTATAGAAGTTTGGGGTGTAAATTTTCCCAAACTGTCAGGATCCCTCTGATATGGTAGTCAGAGACCTTTTATTTTTAATCTTTAAAAACACCTTATTTTATTTATTTATTTTATACCTAAATAGTATGTGAGCTGTTTTATTTATGTAACTTGTTATATTATTATAATATAAACTATACAGTAAATCTATACAACCACATACTATTTACGTCTTGTTTTTATTTATTACTGAAATTGCAATTTTCTTGCAAAACTTTAAAAATATGTCCCTGGTTGATTTTTCAGCCACTATCTCACAAAGATTTTCAACCCTTATCTTTTTATCGATATACAGTTCCGTATCATACCTACTTTTACCATATATCGGACATTCTGTAATAATATGCATTACAGTTTGTTCTGTCTGGTTGTCACAGTCACAAACCGGGCTGTTCTTGCATTTAAATCTATGGAGATAGTAGCCGAAACCACCATGACCCGTCATAATTTGCACTAATTCAGGTGTAAGTTTTATTTGTTTTAAAATTTTGTATGCCTTTTCGATGCTCGGAAAGAATGTTTTGGTGACTACAGCGTTAGAGCTTTCTTTATACCTACAATCCCATTTTTTAATTGATTCCTTACGTATTTCACGTTTTATGAAGGAAATGGGACATTTATCGTAGTCCGGTGCCGACTTCTTAGTCAAGGCTGCTTCCTTGGCTAAGAAGTCAGCTCTTTCATTACCGATTGTTCCTACATGAGCTCTAATCCAATAGATGTTTATGACTTTGCCCTGCTGTTTCAGCTTATGTAAATTTTCTCTTATGGCAAATGCCAGGGGATGGAATGTGTTGGGCTTTTTTATAAGATCTAGTGATGATCTGGAGTCACTTAAAATGTTTACGGAGGCTTCTTTGCGTTTAATTGCTATTTCCGTGGCTCGGTAGAGTGCATACATCTCGGCTTGGAATACTGTGCAGTAAGACGCAAGCCGAAGCTTTCTGTATTCTGTTTCGGTTCCGTCTTTCCAGATTGTTAAAGCGGCACCCACCTTGCCATCGATTTTGCTACCATCCGTAAACATTTCAACCGCTGCTTTTTTGTATTCCATACCACCCTCGAGCGTTTGATCGTCCAGGCATTCAAAATCATAGGTCTCTTCACTAGCCGGATGTGGTGCGAAGAGATAACTTTTCCTCTCCTCTATGTCCATATCTTCTCCAATAAAATCATGGAATTTCCCTCGTTTTGCCTCATAGATGTAGGCATTTTCATGCACTCGCAAGTCGAGAGGTATCAGTCCAGCAAGGGTTAATGCTGCGGTGAGAGAAGTCGTTCTGTAGGCTTTCACGATCTTTTGAGCAAAACCACGCTGGACTGTATTGAGTTGTTTCTGTGTCATCCATTTGTCCACTGCCGGAGCCCACACGCTGGCCGCATACAAGATGATCGGCTCGATTACCGCCGTATACATCGTTCTTATGATTTCTGAATTTAATCCCCATTTTATTTTTGCCGTGCGTGCCAATGGTTTGTAAATATTGAGTGCTTTTTTACAAATATATTTAATATGACTATTAAAAGTTAATCCTTTATCTATTATTAGGCCTAAAATTTTAATTTCATCAACTATTTCTATTTGAGTGCTTCCCATGTGGATGCATGGGGCGTCATACTTTAGTTTCTTAGTGACCACCATAGCTTGAGTTTTATGTGGGGCAAACTTCAACTTGTTACTGACGCCCCATTCATACACATGGTTAAGTACTGAAGCTGTTTGTTCTTCTATTTTATTTATTGCGTTACCAGAAAACACAAGAACGATATCGTCAGCAAAAGCTTGACAGTGAATGCCCATACTTTCTACCTTGTACAGCAACGGATCCAGCAAAACGTTCCAGAAGGTAGGGCCACCGATAGAACCCTGTATGCAGCCCTTATTGGTATCAGCTGTGATTTCTTTACCTGCATACCGAACGTTAACCTTTCGGTCTTTTAGGTAGCTACCTACCAATTTGCGTAAATTTTGGGGGCATTTTTTGTCCATCAGTTGACACTTTATTGCCGGCCACCACGCGCTGTCAAAGGCTCCCTCAATATCCAACGATACGATAACACTGATGAGTTTTTTCCTAATGTTTTCCTTTACGTGTTGGATTAGATCGTAGAGGGAGTCCTCTGTACAGCGCTGTGGAACAAAGCCATATTGTCTCGGACTCTGTTTCAACGACAAGTGCCAACGAACCCTTCTGATTAGAAGCTTTTCCAATATCTTCCCGTGAATCGACAGCAAACCAATTGGTCTATACGCTTTCGCTAGGCTGTAGTCCGGTTTCGATGGCTTGCGCAGGACAATGATTGTTGCCTCTTTCCATATTCTCGGGAAGTATGAGAGTTCGAGGCACTTGTTGACGACACTAAGAAACACCCCTCCACTCATCTGGATGGAGGCGGCGCAGATATCAGCCGTAAAGCCGTCGCGTCCAGGTGCCTTTTTAATGTTAAAGGATTCAATGACATATTTTAACTCTTCGCTGGTGAATGGAGGATCCTGTTTTACGTCTCTGTCTAAATTCTCGCTATTTTTGGCTCGGTTTCTGATTTCTCGGTGTTCTTGATTGTCTTCCACTTCGTTGTCTACCGGAAAGAACGTTTCAGCAAGAAGTTTTGCTGAATCCGCGGGACCCAAGACCTGTCCGTCTCTGGATAGTGGTTGATCTTCGTACTGTTTTGACGTCTTACGTATTACGCGATATACTCCATCCCAGAAACTTTCACGGTCCTGGGCTCCGCAAAATTTTTTCCAACTTCTAGTTTGAGCCTTTACAGTTTCTTCTTCATATGTCTTTTTTGATTTCAGGTACTCTTCAACCACAAGGTTTTTTCGTCGAGTTGCAGCGCAGCGGATTCGTCGCTTCTTAGTCATCATGTCTTTCTTCAGGTCTTCGAGCTCCGGTGTCCACCAAGGTAAGTTAATTTTTGTTTTGCTTCCGATTGAAGGTATTGCTTTCTTGCATGCTTCAGTTATGCTGTTTATAAATTTTTGCACTATTTCTTCCAGTTCGGCCTCTATTTGAATATTTTCTATTTCTTCTATCGTAATATTATTTTTTTGTAGTTCTTCTCTAAACACTTGCTTAAATTCATTCCATTTTGCTTTCTTAGTATTATATTTTCGGGTTGATTTTGTTAATCTTTTTGTTGCAAACTGCTTTAATTTTATTGTATATATGATTGCATTGTGGTCGGAGCTTGTAACACCTTCGTCTACTTTCCAATCATCCACTGCGCTAAGCAAGTTTTGGCTACATGCTGTAACATCGACTATACTTTTATGTATCTTCCCATTCCTTATGGTAAAGAATGTGGGTTTACTTCCTTCGTTTAGTATGTGCATCTCCATCTCTTCAAGTGCGCCCATTAGAGCTTCACCTCTATGGTCTTCGTGCTCACTACCCCACCATGTACTCCAAGCATTTGCATCACCACCAATGATCAAGTTTCTTGGTTTTAGCTTGTCCTTGATCATTTTCACATGTGCAAGGTAGGGCTCAATCGGCAAGCTGTCTTCAAAGTAGATGGAGATGACACATACTTCCCAGGAGCCTGTTTTCAGAATTGCTACTGCGATGTTCTCTGTGGTAAGTGTTGGTTGTTCAAGTACCTCAATGTCATTGTTTAAGACTATCACTGCTGCTTTGACCGGTTTTGACCTGTTCGATGTTTTTTGAACAACTCTATATCCTCTTGCCTGAGCCAGCTCACCGCCAGCGCCTACATAAGGTTCTTGGACCATAGCAACGCATGTCTTGCGCTTCTGTGTCTCAAGGAGGAGTTCGTTTGTCGCCAGCTTTGATCGTTGTAGGTTGGCTTGAATTATTCGACACATAAAATCTTCCGCAACATCAGTTACAACTTGTGTTCCGTCCTGGGAGCCCTCAGCAGTACGCCACTTTCGCCCTTGCCAGTGCATCCCACTTCTTTCGGATCGGACAAACTTCTTCAAAGCTGTTGTGGTCCGATCTGTCAAGTCGGGCAATCTGACAGTTGCGGCATGTGGGTCGTTCCCCAGCCTGCCACGCCGGGCATGCGTTGCGTAAGTGTGACCCTGCACAGTGACTGCAGGTGTCTTCCGACTCCTGACAGGCCTTACGGCCATGTCCGTAGCCGAGACACCTAGAGCACTGTACCAACGGGGACTGGTCTTTTACTGTAACGCGCTGAAGGTCTATATGGACTTTGCCCACATCAATAACGCGTTGCCATATTGACGGCGATACCTGTAAGACTACGTGGTTTTCAAGCGGGTTCCTTGCTCTTCTACGGTACCGCACGCTCGCCCTGTACTCCTCCTCGGGTATCGTCCCCAGTATGTGTTCGTTTTGCCTTCGTAGGGCGCTCAGCACGTCGTCATCAGTATTGACTTTGAGTACGTTGTGCAGTATGATTTGGGGGTCTTTATTAGTTTTTTCTTCTGTAAGCAGCGTTGGGCTGCCAGACTTTAGCTTTTCTGTCACTCTGGCCAGCTCTTCACGAGTCCGGCAGCCAAGCACTACTTTCTGATCCCTTGCTTTCCTCACCCTGTCCACTCTTATGCCTGATGTCTTGGCGCTAACGGCCGTCCTGATTTTATTGAGGACATCTTCGCTGGTGTCATGAGCGTCGACCGACGACACGATCATAGAGTGGACAGACTGGGGTTTGGACAAGTCAGAAGTTTGCAGAGGTTTAGCAATCGCAGCCACTGCTGCGTATGAGGCGCCGTCTAAGACCTTGATGTGGTCCTTAACCGCGTCCACACTCGACTTAGTCGCGATGACAATTTCCCTCTGCTTTTTTAACTCTTCAAGTACCTCCTTGCTGAAGTCGGCGGAAGCTGGCTGTGACGCAGGAGAAGGAGGTCTAGAACTGAGCCTCAAGGCGACAGTATAGAGGCTATTGAGGCACTCAATTACCGTCTCTTTTATACTGGCTTTTATATTTCCAGACTGTTCCAGTTGGAATTTTCCCTCCTGAAAAAGTTGGTTTGCCACAACTGCTAAATCCTCAAGTGGGCCTTCTGAGGCTGACTTTATTAAAGGCGCGATTTCTTTCGTCGTAGCTTCTTTCTTAGCTGTAGCTTTTTTCTCTAGATCCGCATGCTTCATCGCTATGCTGGCAGTGTTCACCGGTTTTGGCAATTCTTGTTTTGTAGTTTTGAGAGACATCTCAAGTGGAGAGACAAGAGCGTATTTCCAACTATTATATATCTAAATGGGAGGTGTAGAGTGCCTCCCAAGTCAATTGATTCAATAAAATCTAACCAGTCAAAAATACGTTTGTGGGAGGTGTAAAGCCTCCCAGGTCAGTAACTAATAAAATAATTAAAATATATATTAAGTCTTAGTCTAGTGTTTGGGAGGTGTAAAGGCCTCCCAAGTCGGTGTCTATAGTTGGGGGTGTAGAAAGCCCCCAACGTCAACTAAAACTAATTAAAATTAAAATTGGTATTTTAGCCGCCTGTTTTCCACCAAAAGGAGCCGGGAAAGTGGGGGTCCAAATGTAGATTTTGGACCCTCTCGAGATGCCTGATAAATTAGGGCAATAAAAATTTTTTGCCCAAAAAAGACCCTCAACCCTATATATATAACTAATGGGCGGGCGGGTGGGCACGGAAATCGCGTTTTTCGCCTGTATCTCGCGAACCACGCGGCCGATTCGGTCGCGCGACGGCGCGTCCGACGCGGCTCGGCGGGGGCCACCGATCACAGCTGTGACCGGGAAAATCGGCCTTTCCTCGGAAAAGTTTTCGAGGAAAAACCGATTTTTCCTGACTGGACCGGTGGAATTCGCACGCGTTCGGGAGATACAGACGACTAAATCGCGTAGGCGACTACAGTCGCGCGTGCAGCTTGCGAAATTTGCGAAAGTGAAGAGAAATTTGGAAAATTTTCGCGAAAAACCACGAAAATTCGAAGTAAACTTCGAAATCAGTGTATGTAAATACCAATGCCAATCCAGTGTTAACCGTAGATTAAAGATAGAGGTCAGTGGATCTAATTGTGAAAGAACCTGACGAGCAACAGAAAAAGAATGGTCTCGGTTGGGTGAGTTATAAAAGCAGAAATATGTCAACATAATAATTTCCTTCTTCAAAATCCAGCGGAATTGCCGTCCCCATTCCCCGGGTGAGTTATAAAGGAGCGGGTACCTACAGCTACGTCAACAGAATAAGGCTGATGAGCGCCTCGCGTGACGTCACACACCTAACAGCTCTTTCATAACGTACACCAATTCCGTAAGGGCGTTATAAAGATGTCATGACATTTTCACATTATATCACCGTGGGTAGATAATAAATGATATGGTTCCATTAATCAACTCGGCTTGTCCCCAAGAATAGATTTGAAAAATTATTTAAAAAAGCAACAAGGACAAAATTTTAAGAATCTGATTATGGAAAATCGGATGCAACATCCGTCGTATTGATTTTATTCGTATAAAATGTAGCCTATATCACCCGGACAAACAGTCGGGGTGACATAGGCTACATGTCTATCACAAACAGTCCGATCCGTTCAGTGGTTTGAACTGTGCGTTGATAGATCAGTCAGTCGGTCAACTTTTCCGTTTATATACTCGTATTTAGATGAGCTGCAACCATCGCGTGGCCTAAATAACTAGGCGAACTACAATCGCTTAAAAGAACCAAAGCCATGATTTGATAATGAGGGTAGTACAGATCGCTCGTTTGCTGATACGAATTGCCGTCATTTTCGAGTTATCGAGTCAACGCCGTCGGCGCGGAAATGGAAAATAATGACTTCATCGCTCGGTGGCGGCGGTAACGAATACAATTTGGTCGAATTAGACATCATTTGTTGGAAACTTTATTATCCTGTGTGGCGAACGATTTTTTTATACCTACGCAATGTCGCGTGGAAAATATTTCCGCTTTCTTGTTGTAACTACTGGGTGTATGGAAATAACTTTTGTATAGCTGCACTGGTAGCATGAGCAGGAGATAAAAGTTTTATCCCCCGATTTTATCCACTGACAGGGGATAAAATTATCTTTTCCCTATGCTAAAGCATGGCGACAGAGGAGAAGGCGGTGTATATTTCTATTAGTATATCCACTGAGTGTTATTTCCACCGCTGTACCCATGCTTGACGGGTGGATAAAGCTAAGCGAGGGGATAAACGTTTTATCCTTTTCCCGGGGAAAAAATTTCTCCCGCCCATGCTACCAGGGCTGAGCTTTCTATAATATTTCAACTAGGCTAGCAGCGATAACTGCAGCATAGGATACTTGAATAAGCTTATCAATTTCTTATCTGGCCACGAATGATTCTTTTAGTGTCGAGCGCCAAACAAAATAACATTGTATTGAGTGAAACGCATCGCTCGGTGGACAGGAACAGGCGCGTGTCGCTTACATTGTCTCGCTTTACGACCATAATTCCGCGCTCTGCTGGTCTAGCCCTATATAAATAAACTAGCTTTTGCTCGCGGCTTTGCTCACGTTAAGTTCGATTTTTCAAACCCCTATTTTACCCCCTTAGGGGTTGAATTTTCAAAAATCCTTCCTTAGTGTGCGCCTACATCATAAAACCAACTGTAAAAATTTCAAGTTTCTAACTTCAGTAGTTTAGGCTGTGCGTTGATATCTCAGTCAGTCAGTCAGGACTTTGAATTTTATATACATATATAGATTAAAAAACTATGCATGCAAAGGCACCCTTATTTATAACAGAGTATTCTCGTCTAGGCAGCCTTCGGTGAGAGGAGTGAAGGCTACACTTTTAGCTATATTTTTTATTAAAAAACGTAGTTACATTTTTTACAATTTGATTATGCGTACAAACGATAATACAAGTTAATGGCCCTTACATAATGACATCGGGTGTTTCATTTTCCTTCACATCTGCTGATCGTTCAATAACTCTTAAGCACAGCTTAACCAACCCTTGCAGCCCTACTTCCGCGGCAGTTCGAGCCATCGTGTTTTTGTAACAGAACGAAAACCACGGCCACCCGGAATCGACAGTAATTTATATCCAGCGAAGGGTAGCTGTGAAAATTTAACGCGTTGCTTCAAAAAAATCACACCACGTTGAAACTGGTCCTTTCTCTATCTCTTTCTATCACAAGTTGAGTGAGTGATACGATGATATTTGGATTTTTTATCGCGGTATCGTTTTAGCGCCTGAAGCAGTTACAATTTATAAGTTACACGGTACATCTGGCACTGTAGTGTACAACATAATGAGGATCTAATTAGTAGGCGACAGATGACATGTTTTAGCAATATTTTTTTAAAAAACTTTGTACAAGTATGTTGAAGTCGCGCTAGTGTCTAGCATCGGTTTCATCGTTTCCATTTAGGCCCGCCCAATTTCAACATGTGATATCACGAATTTCGTTGCCATGCGTTGCACGGAGAAGGAAAATGCATTTTTGCCACTATTTTATAAATAACATTTTATTATTTCACGGAGACTTTTTCAGTTAGATTTATTATCTACTCAATTTGATTGATCGAAACACGCAACATAGAATTTATAAGCAACTGTAGGTAGGTACGGATTACGGAAAAATAAGTTTGTTGTTGCCATCTACTTTTGTCAATGTATCTAAAATAAAAATTAATAAAAATTCTTTTTTAAAAAACCGCACTTAAATGCCACTACGAAGTACAAAATAATTTGTGTACATAATATGTTAAAGTCGGACGGGCCTAAATAGAAAGGATGAAACCAATGCGCGACGCTAGCCCGACTTCGACATATACAATATATACCTACATGTAAGTACAAACTATTATTTTTTACTTGGCAAATATTAGTGTGATGTCATAAAGCAGAAGACAACTGCCTCTAGTAACATGCCAACTCTGTTTGGATTAGTGTAGTGATTGTTAGCACTCGGCAGACAGTGGAAAACAAAGGCAGCTAATGCGGAATGTGTTGGTGACCACCAGCGTTGGGTCAGCAGTGGCTCGCGCGGCACAATACGCGCGTAATGAAGTGGACGAGGGGGCGGCGGCAGTCACCGCGATGACCCATTGTGAGCAGCGGACGACCCCCGACCCGCACGCTCGTTAACGGGCGACCTTGTGCTCCGGAACTTGGTCTTGTTAGCGTTGGATGTCGGGTTTTGGGCAGTGACAAGTTTCTTTTTAACCGACTTCAAAAAAAGGTGGAGGTTCTCAATTCGATTTTTTTTTCTTGGCAATGTTGCTCCATAACTCCGTCAAATCTGGACCGATTTCAATATATTTTTTTTTTATTTAATTGGACGTATCGTCAGGTTGGTACCATTTAAATTTGGTGTCGATTTGATGAACGTCTTCGGAAATGGAGAACGGAACTGAATAAGAGCTAACCGCTCGCAGAGAATCTACACTATAATGGTGGTCTTTAAATCAAGAGTGAATAGGCATCTTCTAGGCAAGCGCGCACCATCTTAGGCTGCATCTTCACTTACCATCAGGTGAGATCGCAGTCAAGGACTACCTTGTCATCGAATAAAAAAAATACATATTGAAAGATAGAGCAGTAAAAGGTATACGAGTAGGCTGCGAGTACGTATTAAAATATTTACTTAGATTTTATAAATTAGTAAGTTCTTTTGACGATGAATGTGTACGTAATTCCAACTTCAATTCACGATTTGCGAATATTTTTGGGAAAAGCAAACGTTTCCTAGCAACTTATTTGTATTTTATTTGGAAAACCAAATAAAATAGTACAAATAAGTTTAACGAGTAGTCTAATCCTAAACCCACAATATTCCTTATTTGTTTATCAAGAAGGTCTGAACATGTCAACATCTCAAGATCAGTTTTTGCTAGGTTTTTTCCACACGATCCGCTTGACATCTGACCCAACGTTGGTGGCCATCCAAATGCTCCGCATTGGGTTCTTTTTTCCCCAACTGATTGACATTTACGTTATCTATGGTAAACTGTGTTAGATTTAGATATATCTATTGGCACGGTTGCATTATATAGTTCTGTTAATATTTTTGCGCCTGCGTCAGCCTTGACGATATCAAAAAGTAAATCGTGATTGCGAGACTATTTTCAGTGATAAAGTTAATCATAAAACATTAAACATGTCTCACGCTGTAGTATGCTTTTTAAAATTTAAAAAAATTCGACCACAAGTTATCTGTTAGGTTTAAAGGAGGGAAAATTCGCATATTTTAATTAAGCAAATTGAAAACCAGCTTTAGGCATTTTTGTCAATGGTAAGTCAGGTCAGACCTAATTAAGTTACATTTCGTAGTTACCCTTACTAATATTATAAATGCGAAAGTGTTTGTTGGTTTGTCCTTCAATCACGCCACAACAAAGCAACGGTTCGACGAGATTTTTTGCGCTACTTTTTATCCCGCAAAATCAAAGAGATCCCGTGGGATTTTTAAAAACTAAATCCACGCGAGCGAAGCCGCGGCCATTAACTAGTTAGAAATAATGTAAACAATAAAGCTTTTTGTAGTGAAAAGAGAACTTATTTTTCACGGGATTTTTTCAAAATCAATTTAGTGTCGGACATCATATCTTGGACATATTGAATCGGCTCCGAATTCCACTAATTAACACATCAAGCAATTACATTATTACAGTCTAGACATCGACAGCTTTTTATCATTCAAAATAGCTACCGGTTTACGTCAATATCATTAATATTAGCTCCTCAATCATTCTAGTACCAATTGACAAGAAAATAAAACATTCGAACATCGAAAGCTAAGCTAATAGCAGCGTAGATAATATCTTGTTGAGTGGTGCTTGTATAAAGCATTCGATTGAGAAGCTCACAATAGGCGTAGGAGTAAAACCAACACGCTCCATACTGAGTAAATAACTGAATAGAAGCAAAGCCTCTAAAGACGGTCCATAATTTATGCCTATCTTGCTTAAATGAACACAACAAAAAATAATGAAGCTTTTAATACTTGTTTTTTTTTTTAAATATTTGCTAAGTTGAACTTGATTTATGTTCTCCACTCCAAATAAGCGGAAAGCTTGTGACAGGAGTGGCTACAACAATATAATTTACAGCGATGTTCCGTGTTTCTCTACCTAAATAAATCGGAAACGAAGAAACAAGTGGTCGATTCTCTAAAAATGATTGCTAAGTGTGATGATTGCAATCGCCTCTGATTGGCCAAAACTCGCTCACTATTGGCTAAAATTGCAGAAAGAACGCGATAAATTCAGCCAATCACCCTAAGTAATTTATGGTGAAATTGAATATATGAAAAAGCTTAAAATTTATAGACCGCACTCTCACTCAGCTCATACTCAAGACAGAGTTAAAACGAGACAGATTTATGTCAGAGCATATTTGTATTTCGTTTTAACCTCTATCTTGAGTCTGAGCAGAGTCAGAGCATACTCTCAGCATTAGACTGTAGCAATGATTGATGCAGCTTTGACACAGATTATCGTCAGGCTATCACCCTACAACACAGCACGGGTGTGTAGGGATATAGGTATGCATAGCGCAACATGACTCCACTCGCTGATACAGCGAGTTGGATTGCCGCGGTTTTGTTAAATGGGGAAATTTTTTATATTACGTGTAGAGTAAGTTATCCGCCACTGTATCATGCAATCGTACGCGAAATAAAGACTACAGCAGGGCAATAAGTTAGTATTATTTTCCACCCCCGCGGCAAGAGCCTCTAAAGGTGTATGAAGCTTCGTGTCTGTTCGGCTGTGTACTCACGTGCCGGAGCGGCGCCCGCGCACGCCAAACAATCGCAAGGTGCACAATGCCCCACACACAATGGAGAGCTAATTGTGCGCGGACAGTCCGACTTGCCTTTGTTGCCACTAACCAGCTAGGCTTCAATATCCTTATTGAATTAAGGCGAAAGCGCTTCCGACGTGTTTAACGGGCCGCAAATTTTGTATTCAGAATCTCTTGCCGGCATCTGGGTCACAAACTGTCACATTCAATTGATCGTTTTTTGTTTGGTAACAGACAAACAAGTATCAAACGCCAACAAATAATTGAAATTGGCTGTTAATGAAAATGATGATTAACTTTTTCTGATTTTGATCAAGATTTTTTATGATATTGATATTCTTCTCTATTTTCCGGAATAGAATGTAGCCTATGTGCTAATTCAGAGTATGAGCAACCTCCATTCCATCTCATTCATTCCTTCGAGTAACAAACATACATAGTTACATCCATACATCCAGTGTCACAAACTTTAGCATTTATAATATTAATAGGATTTGTCTGTTCGTTCTTTAAGCGTTGGCGTATTGTTCATCAGATTGAGCTGAAACTCAGTACATAGAGCATACTATAGAGACAAGCAAACAATAATTTTCTTTCCTAGAAAGAAGTAGGCATTCAAGAACCATATCACGAGCATCAGCAATATTAAATATCCAAGTAATTCTATCAGTTCTGACTTGCACCCATTCTTATTTGCAAGTAGGTACGTTCGCTCAATAAGTTGACCATCTTATCGACATTATGCGGTAAGTACCGGTATGTGATTAAGCTCGCCGGTAACTAATTATGAAACTGAATTGCCCCATTACTATAACAGAATTTCCCATAATTTTTATAGGACGGCAAAGGTCATGTAATGGCCACGTTTTATTTGGCCAATCGATATTATAACGAACGCCGGCTTTATTGTAATTTCACCTTAATTGGCGGTTCCGTCGGCGCGTGTATTCGTAATGAACCACAATCGTATAAATATTTCGATACGATGAATCTGGATGATTGCAGAATGAATTTTAATGTTTTTTCGACCGAAATATTGGATTCGTGGAGCACGTTAACAGGAAGGTATTAAACCGAAAACACTAGTAGAATTTTAAAACAGGGTAGGCGGGTATATCACTGAACTCTCGATATTTTATCAAAGAGCTCTACCTGTTTACAATAGAAGTAATTTTATAAATGTCTCAAAAATAAATAACTATGGAATAACATAATATCTATATTATGCAAGAAGAAAAGACGTGTGGCACTCGGGGACTGCCGCGGTAAAGTTATTGCATAGCATTTTTTATCAACGCCATCTAGCGGTGAGAGGAGTCCCGTGTCAGGTTATTTTCATTACGGAATTTCTGGATTCGGTCTCCACGCTCAAGGCCCGCGATAGAAGCTATGCAATAGCTTAAAAATTGTCTGATGGATAATTGTACAAAAATAATGATCTAGATGGTGCCTCAATCATTCTGCATAGCATGCTATCATGCTAAATATTTAAAAAAAAAAAACTAAAGCGTAGATTTACTTGAAGATTTGAAAGTAGATATTTTGTAAGACTTTAATTTTTCAATTAAATCTTGTCTTTTGGGAATAGGTATCTATCACACTCGCTGATAATTTTGGAACAGAATAACGACTTCAGTTCACCTTGTACTTATTGGTTTAGCTTTAGATGATTTTATGATGAATGCACGTATTGCGTAGGAATAATTTAATAATAATAATGGTGCCTCTTCAATTCAATTTGATATGATCTCCTGACAATGATCATTTAAAGGCGCGATGATTAATGCCAGAGCTGCTACTGCGGGCTTTAATTCAAGATTACGCGAAGTGCGGTTGGGAGATACAATGCCACCTACGCGTCCCGCGATTCGTCCCGGCGCGAACTGTCAGCTACCGTTCCGTTCTGCCGGTTCTGCCAACCCGCAAAGGCGTTATCTTATTCATAATATCTTTAAAGAGTGTCTGCTAAATGCGTGTGCCTTCCAAAGAGGCCAACTTTTTTATCAATGCAACTAGCGTTGCCAGGCGTCCGGATAAAGCCGGACACAGTCAGGCTTTTTGGTTGAGTGTCCGGCCAAATTAGACGGTGTCCGGCCTATCCGATTTTTGCTAAGCTTTTTAAGTTTAACCATTTTTTTTACATATTTGTCATGTGTTGGTTTCCGCTCCGCTCGCCTTATCTTGTATCGCTACGCTTGCGCAAACGAGCTTTTAAAAAAATTGCTATTTTGCGCTAGGTCTAAAAAATAAGGGTGTCCGGCCTTTGTACCCAAATGTCCGGCTAAACTGGCAGGCCTGTCCGACTTTTCGATTTGAAGACCTGGCAACCCTAAATGCAACTTATAGGATTGAATAAGCTTTAATTCGCGCCCTTGTATTGACGTAGATTCTCCATTATAATAACATCTTCAATTTTATTTGCAAATAGTCTAGCCAATATGAACATTCCACAAAATTTCACTTATTCATAATATCTTTAAAGAGTGTCTGCTAAATGCGTCTGCCTTCCAAAGAGGCCAACTTTTTTACCAATGCAACTTATAGGATTGAATAAGCTTTAATTCGCGTCCTTGTAGTGTCGTAGATTCTCCATTATAACACCATCTTCAATTTTATTTGTAAATAGTCTAGCCAATATGAACATTCCACAAAATTTCATTCATTCATAATATCTTTAAAGAGTGTCTGCTAAATGCGTCAGCCTTCCAAAGAGGCCAACTTTTTTATCAATGCAACTTATAGGATTGAATAAGCTTTAATTCGCGCCCTTGTATTGTCGTAGATACTCCATCATAACACAACTTTCGAATTTTATTTGTAAAATAGTCTAGCCAATATGAACATTCCACAAAATAATGACAAGGAATAAGACGAGTTATGTCGGTCACTCTGGCTCTTCTTCGGATCTCCTCAATTCTGATTTCAAAACGTAGAGAAATCAGCATCGTTCTATACAATATACATTACCCGCTGAGTGAACTTGAACGTTTTTAAGAACAAGGCTCAAATTAGCGGACTCATACCTATTATGTCATCAATCGTAAAATGCACTGCGTGTCGATTCTCTAAAAATGATTGCATCCGTGTACCGATATGGCCTCTGATTATGAATTTATGGTGTTCTTGCTGCATCAATGCATTTTAACCAGTAGCGGGAGGGTACCAGCCAATTGCGATCGTTACATTGATGCAATCATTTTTAAAAGAATTGACACTTTGGTCGAATCGAAGAATTGGATTTGAGGCATGTTCAATCTGATTATTATGATCTACGGTAACAAGAATAAAACCGAAGGTCTATGTAATAATTTTATTAGCGCTTACTTCAAATAAGCTGGTAAAAAAACATTATATCGTAGAGATATTAGGCGCTGCGCCCGCGATGAAAGGCTGACAGCGCGGAGCGGCGGAGATTGATTACGCAATCATGGACATCGGGTGATTTCTGGATGCGCATAGAGAGAAATCATCGTCCGCGCCACGGCTCGTTGGCGACACGCTGTACGAGCGGGCGTTTAACTGTATCCGTAATCGAATTTAATCACGAATTTGACAGTGATTTCATACATACGTCTGGCTCAATGAGCGATCGAACGCTTGGCTGATTTTGTTTCGAAGGCAATGATTAAACCCCAATAACCCAACGGTTAAAAGTGTGGACTGAAAACTGAAAAGCCGCAAGTTCGAACCCACTCCTAACACAAGCTTTCCGCTTATTGGGAGGAGAGAGTTGCTAATCAAGGTTAGCTTGGCTGACATTTTTTAACCGACTTCCAAAAAGGAGGAGGTTATCAATTCGGCCGGTAGGTATATTTTTTTTTCTATGTATGCCCACCGATTACTCCGAGGTTTCTGGATATTTTTTAAATATTAAAAATGTGAAGGTTTTTGTTTGTTTGTTCGCCTATTCGTTTCTTAAATCTTACTAACCAATTAACAAGTAAATTAATAAATACTGCTAATCTAAGAATGAAGGAACAGCAGAAAATTGTTTAATTGATCGACGTGATTTTTGCATGGCCGTAATTGAGTGGAAACCAAGACTTCCAAACCAAGTGTCTCATCACTTTAATTACAACCTGATAAATAAAATTAGAATCGCTGCGCTATAAACAGGTTAGGTAAGTGTGCATAAGAATCAAATCTGCAGCTTCTTACATAAGAGATATAGAATGTGTTTTATAATAACTCAAGTATGGTAATCGAGGATTGTATAATAAATGCAGATATAAATCATCAAACGCCGCTGCGGGCGTTCACCTCTTCATCAGGCCCGTAGTGCGGGTGTATACTCGTCAAGTTGAAAGGTGCATTAGCGCGAAATAACACGTAGCCACGAAAATTTCAATTAAGTTTAATGCATATGTCCCTCCCTCCCCCTCTACCCCAACTGCACCCCCCTACTCTCCCCCACACACCCTGCAATGGATTTATTAAAACAGATTACATGAAGCCTGGCCTTGTTCGCCGTTGCGCGGTTTATGCCGAAATGGCTATACACCATGATTATGCACTTTCGGACCCGAAATCAAGGAGATTAAGATAATAAGCTCAAGTAGTAGGTAGGTAACTTAAGTAAGTTCATGCTTTTTTTAAAGATATCTTCTAAATATATAAAAGGCAAAGGTGACTGACTGACTGACTGACTGACTGACTGACTGATCTATCAACGCACAGCTCTAACCACTGAACCGATCGAGCTCAAATTTGGTATACAAGTAGCTGTTAGGACGTAGACATCCGCTAAGAAAGGATTTTGGAAAATTTCAAGCCCAAGAGAGTTAAATAGGGGGTTAAAAATCGAACCTAACGTGAGCGAAGCCGCGGGTTAAAACTAGGTAGTAGTAGATATTTAAAAGGAAAAGGTGACTGACTGACTGATTGACTGATCTATCAGCGCACAGCTCAAACCACTGGATGGATCGGGCTGAAAGGCATACAGATAGCAATCATGACGTAGGCATCCGCTGAGAAAGGATTTTTGAAAATCCAACCTCAAAAGGGGTAAAATAGGTGTTTGAAATTCGAACCGCGAGCGAAACGCGGGAAAAAGCTTGTTTTATATAAAGTCAACTTAAAATATATTTTTTTGTACTTATAAGTTCCTGCAATTCACGAGGTCGCGTGAGCTTTACTTGTGGTTACGTCGTGTACATGCAGATTGCGTAAGTGTGCGTGCCTGTCAGGAGCCTACGTGGGAGCGGTCAGTCGCGAGCAAGCTCTCTCTCACACTTTATAGATACGATACACACATAACCATGTGCCACGTGCCCTCGTGAATTAATATTTCGATAATAATAAATAAATACATAGCAAAGTATTACGAAAACATAACTACTATAAGTTCCACATTTGAAATTCCAAGCATTGAACGATGTGCTCCTGAATTTTCGTGTTGAATAGGAATCGAAAAACTCAACTTTTTTAAATACCTACATAGAAAGTACATACGTTTAAATTGTTTTTTTCTCAAAAAGCCCACACAGCCCAAAGTTTTTACTGTTCAGACACTTAGTTTTTTTAATGGGAGTTGCGCCACAAATGACTTGGTAATTGAAGTCTTGATTAGGATCCGTGGTAAAAAAAGAAGCTAATTATTAACAATAATTAGCTCTTTTTTATTAAGAGCCAATTATTGTTAACACGTTGCTTAGAAATAAGAAAAAAGTACCTATAGACCTGTTCTTATTGTATTCTAATAGCTACCTACTACCCGTACATTTTCTCGACAAATTAATGAATTTATCATAATATTTTCATCAAATACGTCCGCGTAATTATATAAAGCATGTAAAGCTGTATTAAAAAAAGGCAATTACCTATCGTTGGCCGATATGTTTATTATACAATTAACATTTCCAGCTAAAGGATTATCCTTTGAAACGGTCTCGTGGCTGGCACCTGTTTAGAGGCTCTATCAAGAAAAAACCTTATAATTGCTGCTCACCATCGTCAGTAATCATTGACTCCAATAACTGTCCGGCCAGCACTAAATATTGTTTGTTAAATGTTACTGCCTTTTATAATTTTTTTGTAACGATCAACACCTTGAATCAGGGTTGCCAAAAAAGTTAAATAAGCACTTGAATATTCAGAAAAGTAATATTATTATAAAATCCCTGCAGTACTAATTAAAAAAAGAAATAAAGTTTCCACATTTTGGTAAAGTTCTCCAGCTTAAATCAAACCACAAGATAATGAATAAACCATGAAAGTGCTATTAATCAATATGAGTATATAAAGTAACTTAGTGGATTAAATATCGTGTCAATGCCCTTACATTAGCATTAAATGTTGTGTACTAAATCACTACATAGTATAAAACAAAGTCACTTTCTCTGTCCCCATATCCCCTCCCCATGTACGCTTAAATCTTTAAAACTACGCAACGGATTTTGATGCGGTTTTTTTTAATATGTTATTCAAGGGGCGCCGATAAGTTCCTGAATTGCCGGCAACGCATCGGTGGTGCCTCTGGTAATACAAGTGTTCATGGGCGGCGGTAATTACTTTACATCAGGTGACCCGCCAGCTCGTTTGCCCGCTATTCATATAAAAAAAAAAATATCCACAGCAGTAGTAAACACACGATCGAAGATGGCAAGTTGGCAACCCTAGTTACCGCTCAACCATGTTCTACAAAGGAATGAATTGAACTGGGAGGCCAGGTGCTAACCCATAACTTGTGTAGTTTGGACTTCTTGATTTAATATTCAATCAAATAATTGTAAAGGAAATGAAAACAATAATTTAGAAATGAATTCATTTTTGTAAATTTAATAAGCGACTGTTAATATTTTGAATTAATTTATCTGTGGCTTCGTATATTAACAGCGAATTAACAGTTAAGTAGATGTTATCTGTTATATTTTTTAAATTTTGTAATTAAAATTTGAATAAAAATGTAATTGTTAAGCAATTTAAGTAGGTACCTAGATCTTTCTATAGGAATTTTGTTTTGACTTGCCTCGTAACTTGGTTGCAATTTTTTGATTCGGAGCTTCTCATCTTCTTTTATCAAATAATAAAATAGATCACTAATTTTATTAGAAACGTAAAAATTCTTTTTACAAAACCGACTACAAACAGCACTACAAAGTAGGTATATCAATTGTGCCATTGTGTCCATAGAATAGTTCCCTCGATTTCTCCAAGATCCCATCGTCAACTCCTGACCTGATGACAATGGATGGTTCCATTCATCCTACCCTTTCAAACAAAAAAAGAATTTTCTAAATCGGTCCAGCCTCCAGGCGTCTTCGAGTACCTAATCGGGGAGAACACATAAAAAAAAAGATTCCGACGAATTGAGAACCTCCTTCTCTGGAAATCGGTTAAAAAAGTTTTTGTTCAATTTTCTTTCGAATCCTCAAGAGAACCTAACTTAACAAAACGTTATTTTTTGTAATGTATCTAAGCGTTGTTATGTAAGCGCTTTTTCCAATGACCGAATCAACCTAAAACTTTGATGAACACAGCAATATTATGTTTATGTAAAGTGAAGAACATTATGGGTAAGTGCCTCGTCTTGACCATAACCATCTGTGCCATAACAGTAATGCGTACATAAAACCTAATCTTCCACATAACTTGGTCGTAAGAGACTGAAGCGCTACTTTGTTACTGGCTCTAATTGAAGCTGTATCACGAGCTATAACGTTGATAGTTGACATTCTACGATATGATTATATGCATAACTTCCTTGTACAGTCACCTAGAGCGGTTCTATTCCTGAAATTTTTATTTTACTATACAAAATCGGTGGTGGTAATAGGTAGCCTACTTGTTAAGGCGGCTTCCCTTTCGAGGGTCCGTCGTTACCGAGACACGTCTATCTTTTCAAAGCTCTAAATAACACTTCTTTTATCAGATATCTATTTTATTTATTTATCTACTTATTAGAACGGCGTAAGTGCCACTTCCACTAAAGAGATAAAAAACAATAAAAGAAAAGACAAAAAGAAAGAAACATTAAAGAATAATAAATAAAACAGGTACATTCAATGCTCTCCGCGTACCTAAGTATTTCCAAAACTAGGGTAGTCCAGCCATCATTGAGTGGATTTCATTGAGCATTCTTGTACAAGAGAAAGAAAGAAATAAACGTTTATTTTATGAATTGCGCCACACATCACCCAATTACCTAGATTAGGCGCAAGAAGAAGAGCGCATTGAAAGGTGCTAATGAACGCGAGTATAGGTGACACATGGCTCGGGCAACGCATATAAAAACTGTTTTTTTAAGTGAACAATTAGACCTAATGCTGTGGGCTACAGTACTTGCATATAAGGCAAAAATAATATGCCTTACATTCACGCATCAAAATGGATCTGTATTGCTAAGATGCATCTGTGACTCATGAGTTATGCATGACGCCAATAGGCAATATGTGGAATTGTGATTTTTACGCCGTAGATAATAAAGGCTATATTTACAGGTGTGCGCTTAGCAGGTTTGCAGGAATTTATTAGCATGATACTTCCAACGACATCGGTCGGTAATTGTCAAGTATTAAATAGCGATAAAACGCTTAATGTCGCGAGCGATCGCTCAAACTGCGGACGCGGACAATTAGCGGCGACGCGAGTGCCACGATATCGATGCCAGAATGCTTCTGGAAAAAATAGCTCATATTTACGACACAATTAGCGGATGATTATTATTTAAAGGCGAAATGCGTAATTTGCGAGCTCAAACCAATTACAGTACCACCTGTCTCTGACCAATTTTTCTCTGTGCACACTTGTGTGATTTCTAAATCGGCGTAATGTACCTACACTCGAAATGGGAACATTACATGAAATTAATTGTAGTAGTCTGAGTTCTGAGATCATAAAATTTTTTATTCTCACAATGTGGATAGTGAATACCAATCGTCGACCTACTTATAATTGCCAAAGACTTGTGCCCAACTATTTATTGGGCATATATGAGGAGTCAGAGATCGACGAAATTGATCTCATTTAAATGAAAAAAAAGTAAAGTATAGGTACTAATAAATTGTAAGTGTGGAAATACCATGCAATTTGTTTTAAAATTTAAAAAAAATATGTCAAAACATAACCGGCGGTACCTACTAAAATATTCGTGGCAACATTTAAACGTTGTCAAAATCAAAATAACATCATTACCATAAAGTCGGTCGCTGCGACAGAATCCAAATATTTGGGTCCTTTTTGACCCCACTTATGGTCCGGCGAGCTACAACACATAAATCGTCACGAGTTAGGTCGCAACAAAGTCGGCTGTAAAGAAGCTTGTAAATCAAGACGAATCGAAAAATGAAGTACACACATAAAACGAGTCAACCTGACATTTTATTTTCGACAGAACTAAGTAGTGACGTGACTGGCGATACTGAAATAAAAATTATTATCGATAATTAAACTCATTTAATGAAACATAGATAAAGTTGATAGTACGTCATTGTGAAAGTCTGGTATAAGTAAAAGCATTGTATAGGTAACAGAATAATGTAAAAAGTAGACACCATTATTGTAAAGGTCTACCCAAAGGCTGAGTTCTCTGATGGCATTAATTTACGTACTTCAGTAGAAGCGTAGATAATTTCCATATTACTATCGATAACTAAACTATTTTAAAGAAACGTAGATAATGTTATATTAGTCATTGTGAAAGTCTGATATTTATGTAAAATGGACAGTATCGGTAAATGAACAAAGTAAAATAAAAGTAGGCACCATTAATTTCAAGAGATCTACCCAAATGGCTGAACTAACCTACTCTTATGGCATTAATACACGTAGCTCAGTAGGAAAGGTATGTTTTCAAGCGTAGATGGGTTCCGAAGTTGAGCCCGGCCTGGCGCACTCCGCAGTAATCTGCGGAGCTAAATTGAGAGTGCGAAGGGACAAGAGTTACGTGATAGAAAGAGAGAAAAGTCTAAGTGAATAAGACGTTAAGCAAGACGGAGTGGATCTTCTGTACCTTTAGGTACTATTAGTTATTCTGTTGTTGAGCTAAAAAAAATGTTTATTTGATATAGGCCCACCTGTAGCTCTAGTGACAAGTCAAGACTCTACCATCGACACGGTTCAGACTTCAGAGTTAGACTTTGAAATTACTGATTTTCTTAAAAGAATAGCCATGGCTAATATATTCAGCTTTCTTAGAATGAGAAACCCTTTAGAAACGGCAAAAGACAATATTTTTCGTTTATTTTTTAATTATAGTCTTTTTAATTAAAATGTTACATTATAACTATGCTAAACTAATCTAATTACTACATAAATCATGTCCGATTTCGAGAGTTGTATAAGCCAACCCTAAAATGGAGAGCAGAGAATTTGTGCAATAAAAAATTTGAAGCGTATTACGGGATGTCCGAAGAGACCGAAGATAAGGACTTTAACGTATTCATATTATTCTGCCATAAAAATGAACTCAATAATAAATAGGTACCTACCTACCTTATAGCATTAAAATTAACAAGTTTTTCAACACTTTTGCTTTTTCTCTTATGTTTAAATTAAAGTTTATATTATTGCTTCCAAGTAGTACTATCTAAAAGTATTTAGCAATATTATTTTATTACCTACTAGCTTCTGCCCGCGACTTAATTCGCGTGCTCTTACGATTTTAAAGATCCCGCAATGTTTCCCCGGGATGAAAATTCTATACTGATATTCCTCTGGTAGGTACTACAAATGTTCATTGGCGGCGGTAATCACTTAACATCAGGTGACCCGCCCGCTCGTTTGCCCGCTATTTATATATATAAAAAATATTCCCTCAGTCTAATTAATTAATTAATTAATCAATACAAAAAATTAAATCGACTATTTTCCTCGTAGCTGCGTGACTGAACGACAAACGAACGTTAAGCATGTATCCACTATCAAAATTTTGTTTCACAATCGCTCTACCATTAGAACAAAAAAGTAGTAGACAATATTTTATCTCTAAACATCCTAAATTAATAGACAAAGCATTGTAAAGCAATTTAAAAACACGCTCCGCCACCCTCCCTGATAAAATTTGTCCCTGATATCCCATTTTGATTGGACGGGTTGATTTATCCCTTGTTTAGCGACTAATACTACGACTGCATGCTCTTGAGATTGAGCATTTTTTTTTAGCTTTACAAATATTAATGTCAATTTCTTCAAATTGGTAACCATATCCCTGAACTTAATTCTCAAAGGTGTGGAACATTGTGTGTGGTATTGTGAAATCTACTAATCCGCACTTTGCCAACACTGGCACACTACCACACGGTAGTAGCCTCATGTAGTAGATTCACATAGAGCTTACGAGTAAACGTGTAGACAAAATTCTCTCGTGGCGCGTATTTTAGCCCTACTGGAGAGTGACAGGCTACTTTTTATCCCGGAAAATAAAATAATTCACGCGGGATTTTTAAAAACTAACCACGCGGACGCGGACGAACTCGTAGGCATCAGCTGGTAAATAAACAAAGATAAACAAGAATCAAAGTAAAATATAAAAATATATCATAGGTATAATAAAAGAATTGATAAAATCAAACCTTAATATGAGACCTACTTACTAAATAGGTACATACTTATATAAAACTCATCAAGATTGTATGTTTGATATACAATCTTGATGAGATATATGATTCAATCCTGATGAGTATTGAATATTTGCATGCTATCAAGTAGAATATGAGGGTCGTTTATTTATTATCATTGTGAAACATCTATGTACTCATATTCAGCAAATAAATAAATTTCATTTCATTTCATTATTAAAAAAATTATTTTCGTTTAAGCTGAAAAGGCTACAAGCCTCAGCATAATAAGCTTTAAGTATTTGATCATGTATCAAAATTGTTTAGCACGCGCAATGAGCACAATAGAGACATAACCCTCGAGATTGAATCCTCTCCGGGCCACTGGATGCTGTGATTCAGCCTAACTGCACTTGTTGCGAGGGGCAGCGTATTATGACACGAGACTAATACGCAGCTTACGGGCATTGGATGTATTTGTTCCGTTCCAAACCACGCGGATCGAGCGTGGACTTTATAGCTAAATTATTAAAAATCTTACTGCCGTGTTATAAATGCAAGAATGTGTATGTGTTGGTATGTTGTCCTTCATTCACGTATCGACGGATCAATGAATCGACGTGACTTCTTACATGTTCTTTGAGGACCTCTTCACGTCCTCAAATAAAGAACATATTATTATGACACGAGACTAATACGCAGCTTACGGGCATTGGATGTATTTGTTCCGTTCCAAACCACGCGGATCGAGCGTGGACTTTATAGCTAAATTATTAAAAATCTTACTACCGTGTTATAAATGCAAGAATGTGTATGTGTTGGTATGCTGTCCTTCATTCACGTATCGACGGATCAATGAATCGACGTGACTTTTTGCATGTTCTTTTTTTGAGGACCTTATGAGCGTCATAGACTTTTTATTCTTTACCTACCACGTACCTGAATATCGTATGTATGACGTTTACAAAGTCTAGTATCAAAATGTCTTAATTAGACTACAAAAAATATTATAAAATAAATAAATAGGAAATATTCTTTCTGTAAATCTGAAATGGTAAGAAACAATATGTGCATACACCAAAGAAATCAAAAGACAGCAGGCGTGGAAAACGTTTACCTACGCAATTTTCCTAAATATTACATTATCTCTTTAAAAATATAAAAGAAAATACTCGTAAACTCCGCGACGGGGACGTGTCTGCGACGAGCTCTTTATCAAAAGTCAATTATGTCATAGTACCCCAGTTCTAAAGAGACTTGTTCACGTCAGAATGCACGCGGGCGCGTCCCCCGAGCGTACACAATGCCAATTTTCCGCTCGCCGCCACCGACTACGCAATTATTTAGATAAACCTCTCGGTGTGACTATAAAAACATCTTCCCCTTCCCC
Source organism: Hipparchia sbordonii (assembly GCA_038048805.1). Taxonomy (NCBI): domain Eukaryota; kingdom Metazoa; phylum Arthropoda; class Insecta; order Lepidoptera; family Nymphalidae; genus Hipparchia; species Hipparchia sbordonii. The sequence goes on along the minus strand of CM076097.1, from coordinate 5,689,128 downwards.
ATTGCGCTTGTCTTTGGGGCTTTCTGAATTTATAGCCCGGCATTACGACGGTTAGGATAAAAATGTACTTTTAATTTATCTCGTTAAAGGGTTGAAGGACGAGCGGGTTCGCGGAGTAATTATTCCAAAATTGGCCACTTTATCTGATGAATTCTGGGGCCCTTTGTTGGGGCGATTATGGAGTGAAGTCATACGGTGATGGCGTTCGCGAAGTGAATGATTACTTTGCACTAATGAAGTAAATTTTTCATTGTAATGAACTTCAAAATCAGATCAAGTCTGACAACATTCTTTTGAGTCAGTAATTCTAAACTTTGCCGCCGTCTTTCATCGCCATAAAGTCTCTGCACCGCAAAATAAGTATAGCGAAACTGCTGAAGTTCCAGTACAGTTACAGAAGTGTTAGTGTGTAGTGAATAACCTGTTCCAACGCAGCTAGAGATTAGTCTATGAACCAGAGATAATAGCTATGAACCTATCTCTATTCCTCATGGTTTCAGTAATGCCCCAGCCAGACTTGCGTCACAAAACAAAATATATAGCAAAAGGAGACGGTCCAAAATTGTATGGAGTCTGGGACAGGTCGTGTACCAGTAATAACATAAAATAAAATAAAATATTAAAGCATTTTTGACCCATCAAATCCACGAACTCATTTTAATTTCGATGCTAATATTATTTATTTTCTACACGTAAGGCAACATAACATACGTAATCATGGCGGGCGGATTCATGTTTCTGACGTTAGCTGTCAAAATATTATTGATCTGCATTTGAAGATAATATAATAATTAATAATTACTTCCCAAGAGAATGTAATCACTCCGTTTATTACTTCTTTGTGAATTACGTATTGGATACCTAGTACCTATTATTTTATGATACGATCCAAAGTCCAAATAAAAACGCCAAATCGCCAGAGAAAATCCACAAGAAACATAAAAAGCGCATTCACGAGTACACAACACCACGACAAAGCGCGGAATAAACAAAAAATACACGTCACTTGTCAGATAACTCAGAAATGACATTTGACAGAACCGCGTCTGGGTATCTATTATACCTACTGCCTTCTATGTGGCTGAAAGGTAGCCATCTTGTAAGTGTTGTGTACAGTACCGAAAAACTTGAAATTACATTTTTATTTTTGCAATTTATTTATTATGATTGTCTAATTGATTTTATTGTTAATGATCTCTTTGTATTTTGTCACTTTTTATGGTATATGGTACAAGAGTAGTCCCAAAATGGACCGTCTCCTTTTAGGCGGAGACGTGAATGGCATTTGAGTTCTACAGCTCAGAAAATCGTATGGGAAAAATTTTCGCTTCTGTTCCGCATATTATGGTGAGCAAGTCAGAGTTTATCGGAGCTTCAGTAGTTTCGCTTTCAGTTTCGCCGCGGAGATTTGACATAGGTATCTGCAAGCTAACGATTGTGAAATCACGAGTATTGCTATTTATTGAGATCGACATCGTAATGCTAAGCCGTCCGTAATCTGCTACTAATTTAATTACCATGTAACACTCACCTTCCGGTTTTCGTGATGATCATCTCAGTTCCCAAGTCGTGGAACTTGTCCCACAGTTCCTTAGTCTCGAGCTGGCAGTCGACCGATAACAGCTCCTCACAATTACAAGAGGTCGCGGGAGGTGGCAGAGGTCGGGCGGGGGAAGGGGTGTCTCTCTCGCCGAGTTCTGTGAACATTTAACCTCATATTTAGACGAGCTTTGTTATGCGAACGTATAGTAGATTAGTACATACATCCAAGTCCAGTAAACACCCCTTATATAAGGTACTAGCTTTAACCCGCGGCTTCGCTCACGTTGGGTTCGATTTTTTAACCCCCTATTTAACCCTCTTGGGGTTGAAATTTTCCAAAATCCTTTCTTAGCGGATGTCTACGTCCTAACAGCTACCTGTATACCAAATTTCAGCTCGATCGGTCCAGTGGTTAGAGCTGTGCGTTGATAGATCAGTCAGTCAGACAGTCAGTCAGTCAGTCAGTCAGTCAGTCAGTCACCTTTGCCTTTTATATATTTAGACTAGCGGCCCGCTCCGGCTTCACACGGGTATAAAATATATAGCCTGTGTCATTCACTGTTAATGGATGTTATTATACATATAAACCTTCCTCTTCAATCACTCTATCTATTAAAAAAAACCGCATCAAAATCCGTTGCGTAGTTTTAAAGATTTAAGCGTACATAGTGACAGAGAAAGCGACTTTGTTTTATACTATGTAGTGAAGTGTGTACGCTCTTACTCAGGACGGGGTATAGACAAACTAGATGATGCCCGCGACTTAGGCCGCTTGGATTATCGAAAAACCTTTTCGATTCCCGCGAGTACTCTTTAATTATCCGGGATAAAATGTAGCCTATGTGTTAATCCTGGGTAGAAGCTATCTCCATCCCAAACAGATGAATCGGTTCATTCGTTGCAGCGTGAAGGAGTAACAAACATACACACATACAAACTTTCGCCTTTATAACATTAGTGTGATGTGATGTATGTGATATAAGGTCAAATTCAAATTCAAAATTATTTCATGTAGGCCAACTTGTGGCTCTTATGACACGTAAAGACTCTACCAGCCCGCTACCATCTTAGACTGCATCGTCACTTACCATCAGGTGAGATCGCAGTATCTTGTCAACGAATAAAAAAAAAAGAAAAATATTATTATCTTTGCGAAGAATTTGTACCTAATTAAAATTGAATTTCTTTTATTACTATGAAGTACTTAACAATATTATTATGTAATCCGAAACCGCAGAGCATGTATGTTTAATTCAAAGCAGTAACAAAAGATTATATAATCGTCAAGACCAGTACACCATGTTTACATTCACACTATAGGCAGTTACCACAGAACTTATAACGCTCAATGGCAGTTACCTATTATTAAAACCCGGTTAGTTTCCTGCGTTAGACATAAATAAACACATCTATCATATTGCCGACGTGATTTATACTCATAATTCACTCAATATTATCAATAATTAAACTGAAGAAACCAAACAATGTAAGCACCCATTGAATAAGCGGAAAACTGACTGACTTTATTTATGTGACAATATCGTGTAGTGCAAGAGCCGGCTGTCAAAAGTGTCGAATATTTCCGTCTTCATTACTCGGGCGCATGACTCTTTCTTGTGTGTGTGTCGTATCTGTATAAGTGTGAGCGAGATCTTGCTCGCGCCTGACCGCTCCCACCTAGGCAGGGTTGAAATTGAAATTTTAGACATGTGTACTGCGTAAATAAATCAACTGTCACGAATAATTATTTCACTCTGGTTTAAGAGAAGCGAGCCTGGAACATTATTTATTTTTATTTTTTATGTATGTTTGCGGACAGAAAATGTTTATCAGTTTTCAAAGTAGATTCTATATCATATTGCGTGCAGTAAGGTCTATAACGCCATAGAATATCGAAAGCATATCGACTGTCAGGCATAGACGTGTGCATGTAATTATGAATCTTAAGGTGGTAAACATTTTCTGTCTGTTACCGTACATATAAAGAATTACAAGACAAGAAAATATATTAGAATTAGACATTATTTACATGTTTTCAAAATATAGGAAAACCTACAACCGTCTCTCCGACTAACATTTTCTATACGCATTCAATCACTGGAGAACGCGGTGTGAACCGACCAGTTGTATGAGAAATTCTTGTTTATTATGATAATAATGCTGTAATCACTACTTCAATTTACTTTTTGCGTCACGATGAGCGACTTCAAAGGTATTGTGTGTCAAAAGTGTAATTACCTTCGTGCACTTTATATGTTTCAAATTATAAATGGAGCCCATTTTTAGGGGTCCGCAACGAAAGCGTAAAAAAAGGAATCCTGGGAGCTGATTCTGTAACTCAGTACCTTTCAAAAAATGGAAGCCAATGACATATATTTTTATCCATTGAAGGTTTGCTATGAAATAGTAAATGGCATTCCTCTTCAAACCTTCAATGGATAAAAAATGTCTATCGTCGTTGATAGGCACTGAGTTACAGAATCAGGGGGCTGGTTCGACTTAATCTGTCTATCTGTAACAACTGCCTATTTCATTAACTACTGCCAGCGATATGAGATCGCAATCAAAGGGTATCTATCTGTTCATTGAATAAAAAAAAATTTAATTAAGTTTACCTACTCAAATATGTATTAAAAAATGAAATTATAATTCTATCTGGTACAGGTTTTTTTTAAGTTGGCAGTAATACTTTAAGTACATAAGTACAAATAAGTTATCTACTCTTTCCCGAACAAATGTTTTTTTTTTTTTTTTGAGTTGGTCGAATATTTTTACTGAATTAATTATTATTAATAATATCCAATATAGTAAGTCTAATCTACGGTAAGTTAGGTTAGGACCCTCGACGCGCGCGTGACTCGCACTTGGCCGAATTTTATTTTATAACGGTAGGCAAGCTCTTATACCGTATTTAGATTGTAATTAGGAGATAAAGTTTTATAGCCTTGAAGTTTTACATGCTATTAATATGGATAAGAGATTCCTTAGGATAGTTTAACTATGGTAAGTTTAACATTGCGCATAAATAACAAAAACATAAATCATACAAACCGGCGGACACTAAAAAATATAATTTTACTATTTTATATTTAACTTTGGCTTCACTTGAAATAGATAGAGCCATAGATACAGCCGAACTTTTGAAATAGGTAAAACTTGGCAATATTATTTTCGGACGAAATAAAAGCTGTTACAAAAACCTGCTTGACTGTAATTGTTGTACTGTAGCTAAATTACATACTTGCTTAAAAACTGAAGCAAAGTGTGCACTAGCAATAAATGAAGTCAGGTCGCTTGCTCCGTGAAAACGCTTGCACCAAGTTAATTTTTGCAAAATGCTAGTCTACATTTGCAAGTATTGCAATTGTGGATTTTACTTGCCAGTCAATATTGCTAGAGTTGAGGGTAAGCACAGGAGCTAACTATAGTCATAAGTGAAGTGCTACTACAGTCTCACCTGATGAAGGAGTTGACGAAAATACCGGACTACGTCAATCTCCACATCCTCGTCAGGAATGGGAGATTTGCAACTTGTGCCGGAGAACTAAGTTATGCTAATAAAGTAGTAAGTGTTTGCGATATGATGGTCAATTACTGATGATAACGATGATCTTACCTGATGAAGGAGCGGGCGAGGGGGCAGCGGTGTCTGACGCGTCCCGCTCCCCGTCCGAGCACTGCTCTACGTCGACCTCCACATCCTCGTCAGGAATGGGAGATCGGCAACTTAACGCCGGAGAACTGTTTTGCTAGTGATAAGCGTTTGCGATATGATGATCAATTACTGATGATAAAATGATCTAACCTGATGAAGGAGCGGGCGATGGGGCAGCGGTGTCTGACGCGTATCGCTCCCCGTCCGAGCACTGCTCTAAGTCGACCTCCACATCCTCGTCAGGAATGGGAGATCGGCAACTTGACGCCAGAGAACTAAGTTATGCTAGTAAAGTAGTAAGTGTTTGCGATATGATGGTTAATTACTGGTGATAACAATGATCTTACCTGATGAAGGAGCGGGCGATGGGGCAGCGGTGTCTGACGCGTCCCGCTCCCCGTCCGAGCACTGCTCTACGTCGACCTCCACATCCTCGTCAGGAATGGGAGATCGGCAACTTGACGCCGGAGAACTGAGCGATGCTGGCGAACTCTGTCTTGACGATGGACCTGTGGAATCAAAATGACTGTGTGAACCTCTAATTTGTGAAAGCGGTAATCAGTCAATGCTTCATTATTCTTAAAAATGCCTTATATGTCTGTCTGTACCTACTGTTCTATATTCTCTAGAAGCTTGGCTCTACATGAGATCTGATAACTTTTTGACAGTGCGAGTCATATGGTCTCGTCTTGGCAACATTATACAAGAAAATGTTTTTGGTGGGATTTCATATTATTATGTTTTTACCCAACCACGGTAAAGTCAAAAGGAATGTATGTGTAATATGTATGTGTCTATTTACCTACGTATGTTTCAGCGATTTTAAGAATGAGGTGTCACAATCAATTAGGTTCATTTCAGCCAAATAGATTCATTCGTTGTAGCGTGAAGGAGTAACAAACATACACACAAACACACACACACTTGCACGCACGCACGCACGCTCACACGCACGCACGCATGCCTGCATGCACGCACGCATGCCTGCATGCACGCACGCACGTACGCACACACCAACACACATACAAAAACTTTCGCCTTAAATTAGTGTGACATTTTATATGAAAAAAATCAATATGATTATGAAGGTTGTTACATCCAATTCTCCGTAGTGGGGTTTAAACTTTTCTCCTGACTATTTCAAAACATTCGATTTCAAGTTGCCCCTTTGCCATGGAATTTAAAATAAATAAAATGTTCAGTAATTCGTTTGTAAGTAGCGTGTCCCAACAGCGCGGCGGCGGCGGGCGGCGGGCGGTGTTGCCGGGTTCGGTTCCGCGCAATTAATCGGGAATAACGAACGGCAACACGACGCCTGCGCTTGCGTCGCACGTCCATACACACGCACACTCCAATTAGTAGGCCCTTCGATGCAACGTCGGGCCACGGTTTTATAGCCTTCGGAGAATGGTAAACTAAACACTAAAACTGGACTCTCGCTTTACAAGCTACGTTAAAATTCAGATGTGTGGTTGTCAAAAATGATCGCTGCAGTGCAGGGGTACACTCTTGCTATTTTTTGAAATGCATTGGTTTTTTTTATTCGATGACAAGATAGTCCTTGACTGCCAACTCACCTGTGATGGTAGATGGTAGGTAGGGTGGTAACTAGCCACGGCCAAAACCTCCCACCGGACCAGACCAGATACAATTTATAAATTATAAATTCCTAAATTGCCACCGCCGGGAACCGAACCCGAGACCTCCCAGTTATAAGACCACGGCGCTCACCACTGCGCCAGGGAGGTCGACAAAAACACCGTTGCTGCGCCTCAGGAATACAGGATCTACGCAGCGACACCGCAACGAGTCGCGGAAAAACAGCGAACGTGTGGTCATAATCGAAGTAGGTACATACCTACCGCAGAGGTAGTTCCTCATGCCATGGATTTTCTTGGAATGACGTATAGCATTGTTCTGACTGAAGTCTTTATGTAGAGCGTGCTCTGTCTTAGATTTGAGTTAGAGCTCAGACTTGAGTTAGAATTAAAACTAGACACAAATAACTATGACCTACCTACCTGAAATTTGTCTAGTTTTAATTCTATCTAGAGTTTGAGTAAGAGTAGAGTGAGGGTGATCTATATTTCAGCCTAAGATAGGACGCGATAACTTAGAAATTAGAATGCTTCAGCCAACGACATACCTACCTATTAGGGAATGCAATCTCGATCTCGGCCTTTTTTAGCGAGATTAATCTCGGACGAAAAAAGGGCGAGATCTCGCGAGATTAACGAGATTGCACTCGAGTATAAAAAAGTCTTATTCGAAGCGCGGACTGACACGGCCAACTTGTAGCTCTTATGACACGTCATAAATCTACCACCGGTTCGGAATGCAGATTCTGCTGAGAAGAACCGGTAAGAAACTCAGCAGTTGCTTTTCAAAAAATAAAAAATAAAAATTTTTACAATAGGTAACCAAACTATGCTATGTATACAGTGCTTCCACAGTGATTTGATAGATATGTACGTCAAAGTTTACTACTTAGAAGTTTATTAAAAAATTATAGACAATTTGATGCATAATTTTTCTATTGAAAAAATTCGTGAAAATAAATGTTATCTTATAACACTTATAATTTTTATCCTAATCTATTCAAATGTTGTGATTATTTGCAAAAGAACACACAAAACTGCTCGAAATTGGCGAGATCTCGCAGTATTGTTATTTACAATCTCGCGAGATCTCGCTTGAGCCCCAATCTCGCGAGATTTGCATTCCCTACTACCTATATTATGTAGATTGTAGGTATTACTACATAGTACAATAATACGTGTACCTCTATTATACAATAAATTAGAATAGAATAATTTTTTATTCAAATAAACTTTTACAAAGTGCTTTCGAATCGTCAAATGAATCTATACCACTGGGTTCGGAATGCCGTTCCAACCGAGAAGAACCAGCAAGAAACTCGGCGGTTGCTCTTGTAAAAATAAAATAATATTTAATAACAATTACAATACAATTACAGTGTACAATTTACGGGTTAATTATGCTCATGCATTGCTGGAGCGAGTTATGTCCACGCTTTATACTGAAATAGTTTTTTAAACAATAATAGCCGATGACCTTGTGCTCCGAAACTGGGTCTTGTTGGCGTTTGGGCATAGACAAGTTTCTTTTTTTGGAAAATTAGTTTTTTTTTAAATACTATTAGTCATCATGGCCATGGTTAAATATTAATTTAAAAAACCTATTTTCTTCTATATATTTGTATGAAGAGTATTGGTAGGTACCCGGAGAGGCGCGGGTATAAGGGGTGAGGAGAGCAAAACTGTCGATTTGTGTATTTATTTCGTATTTTAACAGCGTCTTAAAATATTCATATAATTATTCAAGGTAAATTAATAGTTTTAAAATTAGGAGGCCCTTTCAAAAAGTGGGGCGTCTATCCCGATTTTACCCTTGACATAACCATTTTTACATCGGGCGGAATATCCTCCAAAGTCTGGAGCATCGGCGCAAGGTTCCTTGTCTGTCGGTGTTCTACAAGATATATTTCGGAGAATGTGCCTAAGAACTATTCAATTCAGTCCCACCATCACCTTTCTACCGCCGAACCGCAAGGCATCGTACGAATCTCCATCGCTACTACTCGTTCCTAATACGCACCGCAAAAATTTGGAATGCCCTTCCGGCTTCTGTTTTTCCAACTAACTAACTATAATGTGAGTGTCTTTAAATCAGTGTTTAGAGTGAATAGCCATCATGTAGGCAAGCGCGCGCCATCTTAGGCTGCATCTTCATTTACCATCAGACGGGATCGCAGTCACCCTCTAGTCTATATATGTTTTTATAAAAAAAAATATACTTATAGATTTCCCATGCACATAGATGTAGGCATGGCCATATATCTCAGTTTTTATGGCACTTGACGGCAACCTTCACTTTCCGACGGCGATTTTGTGCGATACTTTCATGAGGAACAAATGTACCTAACTACCTACTTACCTCGTAACTTCTTAAGGAAAACCCAATTAATTAATTACTGAAACGTTTTTGCGTATGAGTAAAATACTATTTTAAATACATACCTACTTACTTACTTACCCAATATACCAAACTGACCTATCAATGTTTATTTGTTATGTTACTAACAAAGTAGTGTAAAACTGATAGTAGGTATTTAATTTTGTATTCTGTGCACTTAAGTAGGTAATTAATGAACTAAATACTGATTAAACCTGAAACCGATTCAGGAAAAGTAGGTAAGTAGGAGTAGGTTCTTCAAACGCGACACAATTTGTAACACAACTCTATAGTGCGGCCGACAAGAGAAAGCGTTTTTGACAGTTCGTGGTAAGATGATCGAGGTAATTTTTAACCGACGAAGAATAAATTTTCCTATTGTTTATAATATGCACTAGGTAGGCACATACTGACACAAATGAAACTTATAATTGAATATCACGTTCGGCGTAACTTAAATATTTTATCGCTTTAGGTATTCAGGGTAAAATAAATAAGAAATTATGTTTTTTTTCTTGTATAAATGCTGTAGCAAGGATAATTCAAGCGGATATTTTGGTTTTGTATGAAAAAATGACAGACGTGCCAAAAACGCATTCTCTCGGTGGCCGTAGGTACTACTGCTAGGTACCTACTTACTAGATTTAAATATTTCTAAAAGCATTGAGTTCGGTTTCTGTATTCGGCCGATCAAGATTAGCGATCGCGTTATAGGGATGCTCTGTATTCTAAAATGCATAAGTGAACACTTCGTCAGATCACTATTTCCACTTGAGGTCTACGAACGTATCATTTAATTATTCTCTTGCCCCTACTGCTTATGCCAGTGAGTCGAGCCGGAGAGTTTTCCGTGTAGGCCTATCTTACCGAGGAACGGCGGAGAGCTGGCGACGGGGCTGCGCCTCTGCTCGGCGCTGCGGGCCATGATCGCGGCGATGGAGAAGTCCGTGGCCCGCGTCTTGCCCTCCTCCGCCACCATCCTGGCGCCCCACCCCTCCACATCCATCAACACTCAGCACCCTGGGGTACTGGGACTGGTCCCAATTCCGACACTACGATATCATTCCGTCCGACACATCGTTCATTCATAATCTTCCCATTGCCGACAGAAAGGGGTACTGCGCGCGAGAAAATTAGCTCATCTTTTTCGCGACGGTAAACAGAACGGTCAGGTGGTAAGCGTGCGGCACGCGGTTGAACGCGACGGTACGCGGTACGGTAAATATAAGCAGTACAGCACGACGGTTGAACGCGGACTGAGCGCGCGTGCCTGACGCGGCGGGGGGCAGGGCCGTGCGGGGCGGAGCCTCCCCATCCACCGTACCCTACTACAACGTTGATACATTTCGAGTATCGAAATACTTTTCTCTCTCTAAAATGAACCTAAAATCTTTGAATTTAAAACTCAAATTCGTCTATACATCTACAACCAGCGCCCCTAGCGGGAAATATATGATATGAGATTCGGTAGTATAGAAAACACGTCGGTAAAACTATAACGTTTAGGTCTACTTTACTATGATAGGATAGTGTTTCGATTCTCGATAACTGCCAACGTAGTCGAAATGTGTAAACACGTACTAAGCACAGGCCAGGCCACTCGGCAAACTCCCCGCTGTCGCCGACCCCCTACTCATAACAATATCGCATTATTATTTAATTTGTATTCCATATCACTTGCTCACTCCCGTCATAATTCATTGTTAGCATCCAATAATTTCTGCATTCCGTTACGAATGTTTGCAATTTTTCAGTTCACTCACCTTGGTAAAGCTGAGTAAAATCATTAATTGATAAATTCTATGCAAATGACCAGCTAGATAAAAAATTCTGTGTCCGACATTTTTTGAAAACGAAATTCGTTAGGTAGATGTACCTACCTACTTATCTACCTAATGAATTAGGTAAATTTTTTCCACGTTTTATAAATAAATGTTTAAATACAATTATAAATTGTACGCGTAGTTTTTACCATATTTGGACCACCATCTTATTAAATTACAATAAAAAACTTAAATAAAAAAATAGAATAAAATTATAAAATCGCGCGCGCATTCACGCGTCCGCGCCGCCCATTAATTCAGATCAGTAGATTAGAGCGAGATAGACGCTTTATGACAACTAATACGCGGTTATCGGAGGGAGATAACATTATGTTCGTCTTTCAGCTGTTGAACGAGGAAGACACCGTTAGGATAGTTCTGTTATTTGTGTGACAAAATAAACTTTATGAAAGGGCATTCACTAACTTAATAAGTTTTATTTTTATTAGAAGGTAATTATAAGTTACCTAGGTAGGTACTCGTAGCACACTATCGGCAAAGACGATCCAAGCGATATACCTAGCGTTCCGGTAGGAAGGTAGGTACGATGGTCGATGGAGTACCTATACCTACATTAGCTACCTACTGAACCTACCTAATTACTACCTCTAACCTACTCTCTACCTACTCATCAATAAGTATTATCAAAGATTACCTGTCTACCTATTAAACAGCAAAGACTCATTTTCGTACCTACCAACTTAAAAGTATTCTTATATAAAAGCCTTCTCCATCTTTCCAACTCATGGACTAGTGGCTCTCCGAACAAATTATAATAGATAGAATTAGTTTCAGAGACACTCGTATGTCAAATGTGGCGCTTCAAATTGGTCCATAACTTAGGCAAGCTGTCAGTCGTCTAGAGACAAATAGGGAGTCCCAGTTCAGTGTTAATCATAGATTAAAGAGGTCAGTGGCTCATTCCCACTAACTTACCTACATCTGATTTGTTCAACGGTTGAACTACTTAGTGGGACTTTTTATCCCCAGTAGTAGGTAGGTAACTACCTACAACTTGCGTACGTATAAATAAAATGTGTTGTAGCTAGAGAGTTGGCAGTCGTCATAATGTGGGCCGGCGAAGGCAATATCTCACGGTTTGTATAGTTAATACACGGAGAGGCGCACGAAGAGACGCTCTGTTCTCATTTTGCTTAAAAGGGGGTGAATTATTAAGAGCCTGTTATAGATGTCGGGTATCTTGAGATATGATAGAAGTAGACACGGTTATGTTCTTGTCTATAGCATTTCTTAGTAGATGGAATGAACTATGCGGAGTAAGTAGAGACGGTGTAGAAATGCTCCAAACTGAATTGATAAATTCTTAAAGGGTACTGAAACAATTTTTTCTGTAAGAGTTTAAACAATTTTATTGAAGCCTTTGTTGCTATTTTTTTATAATAGTTTCGTAAATCGTTTCGTGACCTCTTGACACCTTGCCTTCCACTCTTTAGTAGGTAGGTATTTCTGAAGGGGTTAGGTAAGTATTAAAATGAAAAAGCAGGCCTATGATTTTCAGTTGAAAATTACTACTTACTTATATTTATCTATAATCAATAACTTGCATAGGTACTGATAACAAAAATTCCCATAGATGAAAAAGTGCACTGAGTAGGAAAAAAGAATCTCGTAAAACCGGTCAAAACATTCTAACAAACCGGAACTCATAATTCAATCGAAAAATCAACAGAATCTTTTAAATAGGGAATAGCATAAGAATAAACATCAAACATAAAGGAGCCATTGTAAGCCGCGTTGTACAAAACTCTAAGCCGCCAAAATCCCGCAAAAGTGCCAAAGCCGGCGCCCGGTTTTTCAGTACGCGGAGTATCGATGTCGGTTCGAAATGTACAAATATTTGCTCGGAAGCATGCACACGTGGTGGCCCACACAGGACGCCATCTTGGCGTATTGTAATCCGAATGCATTGCTTCCGAAATTGTAGAGTTGACGTTTATACGTCTAAGCGCAGCGCTGTCGTGCTAAGACATTGCACTGTATTTTCAGATACAGTGTTTTATCGTAAAAGCGATAAATGAGTTCGTCGCACATGCTTAGATAATAATAATAAAATTATATTATAATTTCATTTAAATATTTTAATTAAGTCTTAGAAATACTGAGAAACTTCAAATGTAAATACACTGTATCACGTAATGGTAATAAAAAAAAAACAGAAAATCGTGATTTCTGAAAAATGCTTGTTTTTTAAACACAAACAGTAGGTAAGTACCTATATTATCATGGCACGGCAGCGCAGCGTCTTTTAGACTTTTTCGTAATTTGTCTATCTCTTGGGATGCTTTTTTTTATATTAAACTAGCTAATGCCCGCGACTGCGTCCGCGTGGATTTAGTTTTCCGTGGGAACTCTTTGATATTCCAGGATAAAAAAGAACCTGAGTCAATCCTCAGTCCTCAACTATACCCATGAAAAACATCATGACGAACCAGAAATTCTGCCTTATGCGCTACCGAGTGTTCAAATTAGTGGCGATTATCAACCGTGAAATGAGAGAACGCATTGGAAATCAATACAGTCGTACAGCTGTAATTAGGAAGTGATTCGCAACGCACTGCACGTTAGGCCAATATTTTGGGCAACATTTTTCTTTTCAATGAAAACGCCCAAACTTATCCAAACTAGGCATGTTTATCCTGCAATAGGTACGACTTGTGGAATTTTGGGCGAACAAACATTGCCTCTGTTTATTATTCCAAGAAGATTTGGATCCAGGATCACTTCCACTTTTAGTCATAAAACTATTGGTTACTTCAAATATTGGTCCTAAGTAGGTACTTACCTATATTTTTACCTACCTTCAATTTTATGATCACTTATTTATGTCATACAATTAAATAGGTTCAGTTCTGGTAGAGTAGGTAGGTACATAACCCTGATCACTTTTCGAAATACAGATCCTCTTAATTACGTAGTTATTTCGTATGTGTCTGATCATCATCATCGCATCAGGGCATTGGTATTGGCAAAAATATATTGTTGTAGCAAGAACGCCATAAATTCAACCAAACCTAACCAAAATTGAAATTGACTGATGCAACATTTTCGCGATGGACAGATCCTAATACTTAGTTGCCACTTGATTTAACTGAGATAACTGCACAGAAAAAAAAGCTGTGGGATTCTCTAAAATTAAGTAATTGATAGTGTGATGATAGTAATCTCCTCTAACGTTCTTTTCATCTATGCGTTTCAACCAATAGGAAGAGAGAGAGCATGAGCCAATCAGAAATGATTGCGATTATCACACATTTTAAGACAATATACCATAGCAGAAGATAAAGCACCTACCAAAATCACTGTCTGTATTGTTGTAACATAACTTCACAAAAATATTGCAGTGTAAAAACATGGAAATAAAGAATAAGTAAGTAAAACATAAAAAAGCGAGAGGAGCAGCAACAAATCGCGCGCATTATACATGACAAATGTAATGCTCGGTGTCGGGTTGCGCCCACCCGTGCGACGGATTACTTTCTGATCCGAAGCCCCATTTGCGTCCGTCACGGGTTTCCTCTACCGTCAAAAACGTAGACCGAACTGCACGCACTTCAGCCTTTACTCATGTGGTTTAGCCATTTTCGTCCGTCACGGTTTCTCTTAACGTCAAAAACGTAGACCGAACAGCACGCGGTTTAGCCATTTGCATCCGTCATGCCTTTCCTCAAGGCTCTACCGTCAAAAACGTAGACCTAACTGTACGCAGTTTAACCATTTGCTTCCGTCACGGCTTTACTCTAGGTTCTACTGTCAAAAATATAGACCGAACTCTGGTGGAACATTCGTAAATAGTCACATACATACATGGGCTGCTAAAATCATAGCCCTTCCTTTTGCTTTTGTTGGGTAATAAATTAAAATAGCTACAATGAAAATTAGGTGCACAACTTATCTCTAATTGAGAGATTTTTTCCAGAAGCCCTAAAGATATAATGGAAACTAACTTCCAGCTTACTTTCCGTTTGCTCCCCAAACAGTGCGCCCTCTGCCCTTGACGTTTGCCACGCCATCTATACGACTCCTTAAAATAATTTGGTCGTTAAAACGAGTTCTATTTCTGAAATTATTAAAATAGATCCTGAGAAAATAATAATAATTAGGTGCCTAATATTAGAGAGCGGAGTACCTAAGGCATCGATGGAATCCAGCGTTTACGACGTGAGGATAGGTACCTACTACGTGAGATAAGTACATCATACAGGTGTTTTGTACCTATTTGACATATTCACAATCTCCAAAGCAAGTAAGTACCTACGCTTTAACCGACGAATATACTTGACATTTTGATAGCTTTTGTACCTTTTGACAATCTGTCAAAACTTCGAAGTTTGCTTGGCGATGATGAAATAGGTGACTTGTGTGTAACGCTGACCAATGCTGGTTCATGTAGATTGATGAAATGGTACTAGCCATACTCGCGCCAACGTTGAGAGTTGGCTGGTTTGTGTCGGTATTTTAGAATGCACCAATACTCGCGATGTATCAAAGTGAACACGTGAACGCAGAACTCTGAGTTCAAGACCGCTGACTGCCCACAGTAATTATCTTTAGGATACAATTGTTACACCCATGTAACAATTGTATCCTAAAGATAATTATTTATCTACTACAATTAGTAAAAATAATGTTTGTGAATGAATTTTTTTACAAGTTAATTCCTTTTATCTTCTGTTAGGTATACTTTAACATTTTGGGGGTAAGCCACTTTTGAGACGTCTTATAAAATAATATAACATTCTTATACCCAATTCATCATGGCAATATTATGTAAGAACAACATTCTTCCACAGATCGTTTATAATATTATTATACACACAAATGCTTACGCTTCCCAATTTATACAAGTTTCAATCGATAACAACCTTAGCTCGATCAAGTTGAGAAATGGCCGATAATACCTCATTACTGGTAGCTAGAGCCGTGGCCTCCACGGCAGCCATTGTTGCGTGGATAAGCCCATTATTTATGTACTATTAGGCACAATCTGTACTTAAGTTTAACCATTTACATGTAGGTAAAACGCCCACACCACGCCACCATGAATTTCTAAATAGCATGCCTTACCTTGAATTGTTAATCCTAGAAATAACGCTTAATGAACAAGTAGATATGGGTACATAACTCAGTTATGTCTAAACGCAATGATCCTTATTGCCAACTAAAATCTGCCAAACTATCAAAATTTAAGAATATGTAATTTCTTTTATAAATAATTTTTTTTTTGATAATTCAAGACTTGCATAATAACAGACATGGATTAGGAAGGTATATCAGGCAACTCTTGAATCGATGGAGTGGGACAAAAAGCTAAGCAAATCTTTATTAATTTTAACTTTCTCCAAACTCTGCCAAAAAAATTGACTGACGATAGAAACGTTTCTTAATGCTCTTTTAAGAATATCATTAATTTTAAGTTAGGAGTATTTTTTGACATTTTGCCCACATAACAATCATCAAAAACCAGCCGGAACGTTTGGAAAAGTACCTATTAAATCATGTTTCATTATTATTGGTCGTATGAAAAAGGTCAAAGACATTTTTGTCTTTTCGTTCAGGTGGTTTTTCGCTTTAATTTAATGTTAAAGTATATTTAACTTTTCTGTTATTCGAGCCGAATACGAGCGACATTATATTTATACATAAAATAATAAAATTATTATTATCGCTTTATTTGTTAAGAGGAGCTGCGTTGAGCAACCTTACACTCGGAAACCGCGGTATAGTGTCGCTTGTCCACTTCCACTACGCATTCACACCAGCCGCCCATTGAATAAGTTCCAGTTGTGAGTATTCAAGCTTTTATCGAGCCACGGCTATAAATCGTTGCACAGGCGTAAGTAATCCCTTCCCCGCGCCCCACGGCCAGCTATAAACAGAAGTCAACGTGTTGGACTTATAAATCCTGCTCTTAACTATTGTATCTCACGCCACAATAATGAAGTTAGCTCGTTCAGGAAGAATTATGCCACCACGTGGGTGGGCAACGCGGTCGGAATAAATCCTTGAAGATTATGTATGAATGCGATGCGATTTTTTGTATGGTGCGGTAGCGTCAACAGAGTTTGTGTTGTGCAGCCGGTGAAAGGTCGCCTGAAAAAACAAAACCGCTCAGGCCGCGCTGGTGACGAAGGCTCAGGTTGCGGCACCGATGGCTCATAAGTTATAGGGCTCTTTATGACTATCGTTCGGCGTGCCTCGATCAGTCACGTCAGGCAGCAGTAAATCATCATCACAAGTTGTTACTCATGGTTTACCATTTCTAATATTACTTCTGCTATAAATCATGGCAAAAATCTTTTCTGAGATTATTAAGTAAACCACTTCACTACGAATTTTATTTGATTATACGTCAAGGATAGAGTTCAAGGATTGATTTTATTAATTCTTCAGACAGATTTTTTATGGGTTTTGACTCATTATGGTTTACCTACTAACTGACTCATTTCGCACGGGTGGTCTTTCTTAAAGTTTCACCCAAATGCTCTTCGAGTTTAGTTTGTACGAGTACAATATAGCATCCACCGAGAAACGATTCCACAGTACATTGTTATCATCTTTACTAATTAAAAAAATGTGAAAGTGTGTTTGTTCATTGGTTTCTCCTTCAATCACGCAGCAACGGAACAACGGATCGACATGATTTTTTTGTTACCTTTTATCAAATTATAAAAAGGATCCCGTGGCATTTTTACAAACCTAATTCCACTTCCTAAAGCAGCTATCGCTAGTGAAGCTCTTGACTTAATTTTCTTGTGAAAATCCCGTATTTTCTAATTCCTAATCTCTGAAAAGTTGGGAGACTTTGTTTTGTAATAGACATTAGACATGTACCTATTGATTAGGTTATAGATATCTTACTTAATTTCAGAGGTTACTTACGGACTACAGTTAATATAGATTTGATAACTGGCTGATAAAAATATAAAACCTCGATAGTGAACTCTGGAAACCTTTCGAAGAATAATAATAAATTGTTAAGTAATTTCACTCTGTTTCCACGCAAGGTCAGCCCGGGTAAATGTGTGACGAATGCGAGTGAACTGTGAAGCGAGCATCGAAAAGGCGTGCGTAATCGCTGCAATGTGCATAAACAAACACTCGTAGTCGACACTAAAAAACCGATATATTTCACCAAACTTTTATATCCGTTCGCTCCAACTTATAATATATTACTTTTTCTTTAGCACCTTTTGTATCTTTTAGTGCGTTGTCCCCACTTTTATGGGTGCAAGGCGGTTGTAAATCATTGTAGTAGAAGTGGTGTACAATCGTAAACAATACGCGTCCCGCAGGGCTCTGGGCGCGAGGTAGGTCGCCGCGAACGCAGCAGGCTGGTTGTCCTTCGGAACGCTCTCATTATAGCCTTATTAGGAAAAGTCACACACGATTATCAAGAGTTCCCGAGGTATGTGTACCTACCTACAAATGAATAAAATTAAAGTGTCTGTGTCTGTGAATTCAAAATAATTTAGCTCGTCTGATTATAGATGGAGCGATGACATTCGGAAAGTGACTGGCATCAATTACATACGCAACGTTGACGCTACTTGAGAGAGGCCTACTCTACCTTTTGCGATACCTTCTACGGTTCCCTGCGACTTGTCCGAGGTACATCTAATGGGTGGTCTGCAACAGTGAATTTCTTATTATTTTAAAGTCTTCATTGAAATATTTAAATGTAAACATGTGCGAGGAACTCATTTATCGCTGTTAGGATAAAATACTGTATCTGAAGATACAGTGTATTGTCTTAACACGACAGCGCTTATAAGATCTTCATGGTAAATTGAACGATAGCGAGATGCCCATCATCCACGTTTATAAATTCCCCCGTTTCCACAATTTTTTATTTATCAGTTGCAGGTACAAGATTTACCAACGAAATAATGAAATAAATAATTTATTAAAGGGATAATATTAAGCAATAAAATGCTTGTTATATTATTTACAACAAAGGAAACAATTTCCACGTTGGGTCTGAATGTGGACATTACATTACCGATAACAGTTAATCCGAGACGCGCCAGCTGTAAATTAAACTTTATATCATTTTTAACGACCGCCTCGAATGGTGTTTTGATTGCGGGCGGCTGGAGGCGTCGACAACTCGACACGTCGATAAGGCGACAGCTATCGCGCAGCACAAAAAACGCGCGTTTTACGGCCAAGAAAGCGTCTCTCACGCACCAGCGTCACCCAGGAACCAAGAGAAGACGTAAATTTTTATGTGGATTCCTACACCGCAACACACTTCACTTTTACGAGCATCGGCCATCGATATAGGCCTCACTTGGCGTTATGGGGCGTCATCAATAATATTTTAGTATGTATTAGGATAGCTCAGTCGTGGGATTGTCTAAAATGATTGCTACATCTATAGTCTACTCGTACAAATTACAAAGTTCTGGAGTGGCCACCCCGCACCGACAAGCGTAGTATTGGCAGACCCTCCACTAGGTGGACGGACGACCGTGCAGGTATTCTGGGGCTATTCCCTCCAAGACGAGCCCAATGGCGTCGTGCAAGGAAGGCACCGGTACGTGTTCCTAGGAGATCTCGGAGCCCTCCAGTATGCGCTGAGGGTGGCCACCGAGGGGGTTCTATAGTAGGTGAAAAAACCATACATAACCCGACTTCTCTCTTATGTGTTAAGAAGATTTAAAAAAAAAGTGGACAGACGACATTAGCCGACTCGCAGGGAGACTCTAAATACAGGCGGCACAAGACCAAGGCCAGTGGGAGAAGAAGATTGCTACAGAGTGACGGTCGCAATCACACCTGATTGGCCGGTACTCTTTCGCTGTTGGTTAAAATCACTGACCTCTATATTCAATCTATAATATGATTAGGAATGGACTTGTTGCTGTGATTTCTTGAACCTAACTGATGGACACCATTTTGGATTTGATCGACGCCATTTTGGCGCTGCAAGTAGTTAGCAGCTATACGAGTGTCTCAGGAACTAATAATATTGCAAATGGCGCACCGATCTAATTAATCTATGAAATCATAGATTAATTATTGAGGCATAATTTTTTTTTGAAAAGAGCAACCGCCGAGTTTCTTACTGGCTCTTCTCGGCAGGAAAGGCATTCCGAACCAGTGGTAGATTCATTGACCATTCAAAAGTGCTTGTAAAAGTTTATTTGAATAAAAAATATTTCTATTCTATTCTATTCTATTCTATTTGCAATATTACCTATCAGTTCTACAGACACTGGTATGTCAAAAGTGGCGTTTCAAATTAAGCCTTTCTGGAATGAGGCTTTCATTTATACAACGTGTAACAAAAGTGTGAGGTGAATGTGCTGAAAAAAATGTGGACCTCCCATACAAAATTGACGATCAGCTGATTGATTTATTTAACTACTAAGGGAGGTAAAAATATTTTTTTCATATTTCGACCTATGTTCCTTGGGGAAAGTTGTTTAGTTTCATGAGCACATTCACCTCCTTCAGGGTTAACTCACACTTTTGTTACACGTTGTATAGCGTCAGCAGAGCCATTTAAATGTAGAGTTCAGTACCTACTCAGTAGTTAAAATGCATTGGTGAAGCATGAACGCCAAAAATACAGCCAGACAGAGGTGATTGCGATCGTCACACTGCACTGTAGCAATCATTTTTAGACTATACCACAGCTGTTTTTTAAATCCTTACCTACTCCTTCGTATAAGGTTTCACTTCGTTTCCAGGTAGGGCATATCCCTTCCAACCATCGACCGACAAAATGACTTAGCTATATGTATGCTAATTTATTGATTTTTACTGTATTTTTACCGGACTTCGAAAAAGAAGGTTCTCAATTCGTCGGAATCTTTTTTTATGTATGTTTATGTATGTATGTACATATATGGTAATTTAAATTAGTTTATACATTAGTTAATAAAAATTAGGAACAGAAATATGTACTTAATAATGATTGAACTAAGAACTAACAGAGCGATGAGAGAATAACCAAGATCTAAAATAAAGAGAAAAATATAAATGATTCTTTTCTGTACCAGTTCTAATACCGCGTCCGCATGCTTGTGGCAAACGGCAAACGCCAAACCTCTACAAACGTTTGCCTTGAATTTGGGAATCATCCGCACGCTTGCGAGGGCGTTTGTATGTTCTGAACAGGCAAGCATGACGGACGTCGAACTTGTGTCGGCTTTATTATTTGGCTTAAGTTATTTTTTACAAATGTTTTAAGCTCAGTATCGATCAATAATCCTACTAAAATGGAATATGGATGGATGGATGGATGGATGGATGGATGTTTGTTACTCTTTCAGCCACAACTAATGAACCGATTTGAATGAAATGTGGAATAGCGATAGCTCATACCTACATTTTAGCCCGGAAAATTAAGGACTTTCCGCGGGAATTAAAAAACCTTAATCCGCGAGGACGAAGTCGCGGACGTCACCTAGTTGATAGTAAAGCGTCCTCTAATTAAAATTTTCAAAACATATTTCATGTGCACAATTTGTCCAGTTACAGTTTTAGTATAATATTTTATAGATTAGTAGTAGTAGCTAGTAGTATGTTCGAAAACACTTGGTACCTACCTAGTTTATTTATTTGAATAAAAAAATATTCTACTCTATTCTAGTATGTACCTACTCAATAGATATTTTGTTTTTTTTTCTTTATCAACCGATAGTCGTCCACTGCTGGACTGTTTTTGCATGGACTTCCTCAGGCTTCGGTCTTGCGCCACCTGTACCCAGTGGCTCCCTGAGGGTCGCCTGATGGTGTCGGTCCACCTATTACCATACCATTATATACCATTTTCCGGTGCGGAGTCGTCACTTATTATTATTAATATATAAAACTAATTAATTAATTAAATTATATAAACAAATCGTCTTCAAAAGTCTTCAGTCATTCATTTTACGTTTTTACCCACTCACAAAATGAAGATTTCTAAAGGTGCGATACGTAAATCGTAATACAATAACACGTCTAATCGCCGCCAGTGCACAAACGAGACTGAGTGCGCGCAAACGTGTGGACGGAGACGCAAGCGCTTGTGGCAAATTCCCTTTGGTTTGCGATCAAAAGACCGACACTCGATGGATCGGCCACAAACGCTCGCAAGCGTAGGCAAACCATGGCAAACGCTCTATCCGCACGTTTGCGTTTGTGAAGGTTTGCCGAGGTTTGCCAAGCGTGCGGATGCAGCTTAAGATATGCACTAAAATATTGTTATCGAACAAACTACACTTGCTTTTGATCTTAACAATAAAGCAGCGTACTGAATGATTGAATTTTTAACGACACTGTTTAGTTTTAAACAAAAAGTGATTTAACGCTCATTGATATATTTAACGTGGCAAATAAACCGTGAAACGAGACCACAAAACACGTAAAGAGCATCAAGTTATTACAAAGAGGTGGCCATTAATCTCTCATTGTGCGACGTCGTCGAACGTCCCGTTTTGTTTGGGCTCGTCCCGATTTATTCCAGACGCTCGTTTGCAGTGTTCTATTGTCCTAAACGATCGGGTGTGATCGCGCACAAAGAATGTTACAAATGGGGCGAGGATCGCAGTCTATACATCATATTTATGTACACAAACCATAAATTCCGTCCAACGGCGAAGCGAATTTCAACGAAAACTATATTAATTGTCGCACCGAGTTAATTTATCATTATAACTGTTTTGTGTTAAAACGCTTTAGTGTTAGTTTTGGCTTATTCGGTTTTATAATATTCAATACTAGCTGATGCTCGCGACTTCGTTCGCGTGGAATTAGTTTTATAGATCCCGCGGGAACTATAATTTTTTCGGAATAAAAAGTAGCCTATGTTTTAATCCAAGGTTATAATCTATCTTCATTTTAAATTTCAGCCAAATCGGTCCAGTAGTTTTTGAGTTTATTCATTCCAAACATACACACAAAAATACAAATCTTTCCTCTTTATAATAGTAGTGTAGATGTAGATGTAGACTAGCTGATGCCCGCGACTTCGTCCGCGTGGATTTAGCTTTTAAAATCCCGCGGGAGTTCTTTGATTTTCCGGAATAAACTAGTAGTTGCCTATGTCACTCTCCAGATCCTCAACTTTACCCATGCAAAAAATCACGTCAATCCTTAGCTCTGTTGCAGCGTTATTGAAGGACGAACCAACAAATACACTTTATATAAAAAATCGGTACCGTAACACGAGATTCAGCTTGTTTTCAATGAAGCATTGAATTTCTAAGATACCAAACACAAAACCAGTAGCGGCGAATTGTAAAGCAATTAATTTCAATGCGTTCAATACACTTGTGAGTTGACTAACGTGCGCTCGGGGGCCGATCGCTCATCAGCTAAACGTTAGGAATGTGTATATTTTAATGTTCCTTTTGTCAGACCGTCATCCCGGGACGAGACGATCGCTTTATAAGAGATCCACTTTTGTCGTAAGGGCAGGATAGTCCTGATATACTACTTTGGGTTTGTCTAAAAATTATTGCTGTTGCAGCAAGAATGTCTATTCTAATTACTTTAGTACATAATAATTCAATGATTCTAATATTATGTGTGATGTACAATAAAAATATATTCATTCATTCATTCATTCAATGTCATCACCATAATTGAGACAATAGTAATGATTGATGCAGATTTTACGTACATATATACTTACGTATTTTACGCATTTTATACTGACCAGCAAGTGCAATGGGATGTATTATCATCATCTTTTTGTTTTTAAGAATATTAGCCAAGCTGAACTTGACTTATATTCTCCTTTCTTCTCCAAATAAGCGAAAAGCTTGTGCTAAGAGTGGGTACGACAGTAGTGCAACGGGTGGGGCTCGAACCTGCGATGTTTCAGTTTTCAGTCCGCACCCTTAGTATTGGATTCCTATAATAGTAATTAATTAAAAGTCGGTTTTAATGATTATTATGTGTATAAGCCATAGACTTATACCTAAGTACATGATATTTAAGCCATTATAAGACTGTAGAAAAGATGTCCCAAAAAAAGTAACTGTGCATTTGGTGACTCCTGTCTCCCGGGACTACCCGCTTCTCATGCTCCCAATTGACAGACTGACGTGTGACGGCCATTGTCAACTTGACATGTTGACACTGTCAAACTTGACTTCTGCCGGATTCCGCATGTAAATACGGAAACATTACCCTCGGCGCATCACAATGTACGGACAAATTAAATAATAGAAAAATAAACTAACTCCCGCTTGAATACAGCTGCTGCCGTTGTTTGCAGGAATATTTGAGAGGGTAGATTTGTGTTTTTTATTGCAGGGTGATGCGAAGTTTTCGCTTCACCAATATGTCGCCTGAAAGACCAGCCAAAGATAGATAGATCTAGTGCATCTAGTGTATCTATGCCTCAGAAAGTACAAGCCTATTTGGGACGTCAGTTTAGCTCAAACTTAGACCTCTTCTAGCAGTTCTAGCTATGCTTTCATGATGGCTGTCTAATGCAAGCCTATCAAGCAATATAAAAAAATCATTTGCATTATATTGGTATAATTACGTAGTTGTAGCGATGATAGTCTGTTTGTTCAGATTTCTGCTTCCTATAGGTCTGGGGTACGAATCCCTGGCAGAAACCTCTATCTTTTCGCATTTACTTGTGTATTTTATTATTTATTTCCGTCCTATCTATATATATAAAATTCAAAGTCCTGACTGACTGACTGACTGACTGACTGAGATATCAACGCACAGCCTAAACTACTGAAGTTAGAAACTTGAAATTTTTACAGTTGGTTCCTTTTATGACGTAGGCGCACACTAAGAAAGGATTATTGGAAATTCCACCCCTAAGGGGTTTAAATAGGGGATGGAAGTTTATATGAAACTCCGTCATTTTTCAAGCTGTTTCCACCAAAGTTGGTATTTGAGCTTTCAGTTAAAAATAAAGAAGTACGTGTGTCACAGTTTTTGAAAATTGCACCCCTAAATCTAATTCCACGCGGACGAAGTCGCGGGGGCAAAAGCTAGTCGGACTATAAGAGTGAGAAAATAGAGAGATCACCTGTGTTTGCACACACACTTGTACAACAATAATATCTCCCACGCAAATGGCTGATCTCTGATGAGATTGGCGGCCGTGACCGGATTCGTTCGTGAGGACGTTATTATTTATCTATATATATAAAATTCAAAGTCCTGACTGACTGACTGACTGAGATACCTATCAACGCACAGCCTAAACTACTGAAGTTAGAAACTTGAAATTTTTACAGTTGGTTACTTTTATGACGTAGGCGCACACTAAGGAAGGATTTTTAAAAATTCAACCCCTAAGGGGGTAAAATAGGGATTTGAAAAATCGAACTTAACGTGAGCAAAGCCGCGAGCAAAAGCTAGTCAATATCATACAAATCAACTCTATTTAAAAAATGGTGCTGTCTTAAATTAGTTAGATTAGCCGATATTTGTATACTCGATGGTTAAATATTTTGAATTAAAAAACAGGCAAAGGTTCTAAGCAGTTCAATTCAACGTCCGGAAATGAAACAGCTTAAAAAGAATTTAAGGCGAGACACTGTGGGCGACAACACGGTCATAAATAAAGCGAATTGTTGTCCCGTTGAATATTTCTAAACAACATTAGAGGTGAATGTTTGAATTGTCACTTTGTCACCATTTTGGTTGGGAAGAGGCTCTGCTGGAGACGGGGTGGGAGAGCGCGGGGGGCGCACGCCAGGGGGTGCGTCGAGTTGTTTCTATAATATTTTTTGTTTCTACTTTGTATGAGTGTTGACATTTTTTTGTATTGGGAAGCATGCTAATGTGTTAAGACCCAAATCTTTCTGCCATATACATATTATTTTGGCCAAAGTTAGCATAGTAGCTATTTCATAATTATCTCCTTGCTATCTAGCCTTTATATCCTTCAAGTGGGCATCAGGTAGTAGATAGATATTTATGTATTATAAAGCCCATGGTATATTTTATTAATGAAGTGTGGTACTTGCCTTTTTTTTTTTTTTTTTTATCGCTGGGAAATGCTTTTAGGCATCCCTCTCGGAAACAAGGCAGTTTAACTACGATGTTTCCGAGAGGGTATGTGGGACTCATTGGCACTCCAAAATACCCACTAAAACCCAGCGGCGCTCCTGCGCATCGCCTGATGACTGGGTTACGGGAACACTTGCGTAATCATCCGCAACCCAGCCAGCGACGTCCGTCAAGACGGACCCTCCCCCTTGGACATTCTGCCCTCGCTGCTCGTGTCTACCGCCAAAGTGAACGGGCAACCAATCCACTGATGCCCGTAGCCAACAATGGATCAGCCGCCCGGAGCTCCCGTTACGGAGGCAGATGGCGGTCATGCGCACGACGTCTGCGTCCGCGTCCCGTCCTACGGCGACGGAGAGGGTCTGCGGTTACGTCCGCCTCCCGTAGCCTCTCCGCCGCCTCCTTCTGCGTCATCACCTCCTCGGCGAAGGAGGCGACGGCATTCCAAGGCCCTTCGCTGCTCACCATGGCGGCGACGACGGCGGGCAGCGAAAGGTCGGGCCCCACTTCTGTCACGAGTGCGGCGCGCTGAGTCGACCACTCAACACACGACTCCAGCGTGTGCTGTGCCGAGTCTTCCGCATGGCCGCACTCGTGGCACACCTCCGTGGGCTCTCGTCTCGCAACCTTGCACAGATATCGCAACCTTGCACAGATATAAGTGTGGTACTTGCCTAGGTTAACATAGGGAAAGTTTTCTGGTATAATTAAGTGTCTGTGTAACACAGAGCTGCTAAAACTTCCCCTGACACGTGTCTACTGTCTATGGCGTGAGCTCACGGGAAACCGAACTACTAGTCTGTTTATTAATGAGATCGTTTGTTCGGATTACACGAATATTCGCTCTAACATTCGATTTAATGTGGTGTTAAGTTACGATAAGCTTTTTGTAGCACAATTATTTTACAGGTGTATTATCAAATAAATCTATAGATACAGACCTAATTATGTTCTACTTCTAAGGCCGACCTTATATCTACCAATTTTTTTTTTGTATGTTCCGCTGATACCTACCTATATATCTACATGAAAAATCTAAGTTTTAATTCCGTCACCCTGTTGCTAAATTAATTGAGAATTTGTCTCCAAATAGTACATTTTATATCGATTGCTCCAAAATTCAGTTCGCCGATATAGGTACAGATTGGGCGTTTTTGTGGATCAATAAGTACCTGTTTAGAGCACCAACCTGACCTAAACGAGAAAAAAAAATTTAAGCAAACTCTGTTAAAAGTTTAAAAATTCCTAAAAAAATGTATGCGACGACTTCTTTTTTTTCTCTTGATCTTAAAGACATAGGCATACATACTTATTTGAATAACTATAGGTACGTGAATTATACCTACGTTTGAGTATAGGATTTTTGTATTGATGTTTTATATGACCCAGGTAGGTACTAATAAAGGCAAGGAAGTGGAAGGACACAGAGTTAATAATAATAACTATTAGGGTAGCGCTGCCCCTGCGCGGAGTCAATTCTGGGGGTATTACTATAAGAAGGGATTACAAGGGATATTTTTAGTTGAGAAGGTATAAGTTACCATGTTTAGATAAATGATGTAAGTACTTACCTGCCTTATAAACTGTGGATAAAAGCAAGCGTTACTTTGCCGAATTCCATGATACACAAGAAACAGCGAATTTCATCTTCTTCATCTTCTTCTTTATCAATCGATTGACTTCCACTGCTGGACAAAGGATCCCGCAGGGGTCTCGCAGATGCGGGATTGGTTTCCCTACTTAATACCTACGTGCATTAGCGGCTGCAGTAGATTTAAGCCGCAAGTGGGTAATACGCAGTTGTTGATAAGGCTTTACAAGCGTGTTCATGTCGTTTACAAATAATCTTCACTTTTCAGGCTTCTGCTCAATAATCTGTTTTTCTAGCCTTCTAGCTATCCTATTGATCATACTAACTTGATTAGAAAAGATATTTCTATGAAATATGAGTAGGTACTAGGTACTTTGTAGAGTACCTACTATGAAAGTATCTAATTAAGTACTGTCTTTCTGTCCATTAGTTTAACCTTTTCACGTCTAGACCGCTGAACTAGTTTCGACATAGTCACATGAAAGACACAGTTAGTGTATCTAGGTATTTTTATCCCGAAATATCAGAGACATCGGGATTTAAGAAACCTATCTTCGGAATTTGCTAGATTTATATTACCTACATCTAAAATACTATTATATCGTAAACACAGCTAAAATGGGTTGAACTAAAAATATTACATCTAAAGATGTTTAGTGTAAAATTTTAGTAGGATCTATGGTTTTGTTATGTTGTTAAAAAATTGTGCTTGTAGAGTATAAGATAATTTAGTTACGCATCTCCTAATAGTAATAAATAATGAGACGCAATCTTCTAAGTCGTACAATTATAGATAGCGTTAGGGGGCTCGAGACCCGCCCCAACTATTGGGTGCGTTTATCTTCCCTCTGTCCACTAATCCGGCGGGGAAGTGGCTAAATATCTTGTACAAACAAACAATCCGATTGTTATATTGTTGCGCCGGGGGAGTGAGTAGCTGTTGCGAATCGGATTACGCGGCGTGTGGTGTGCGGTGTGCCTAATTAAAAGAAAGATTTATTGTAAGGTCTGGAACAAAAGTGATTATGATATTATAATGTATCACATTATGTTGATTGGAGTTCTTTATCGATATATCAAAATCTTTGTTAACTAGTAAGGGGCTAGAACGTGTCTGAGAAGGACCGATTAGATCCATTTATTTACACTTAGTTCACAATGTAAGTTATAGGCACCTTGTTTTTTACAAGTTTGCAATGGGCTGCAGATATCAATAATAGACTTCTTTTCCCTAGATGTCTTTCCCCTGATATACTTATGCCATTATGGGTGGATTAAAAATATGCTTTACAACCTGCATTGAACCTCTGACCGACTCCGGAGTCCTTGGAACTGCAAGCTGACTGTATCGCAATTACCGACAGTTGAATAGGTCAAGTGCAATAGTCTCCTTCTTCGACTGAGCATTATCCCACTAGGTGGGGTCCGCTTTCCGGCATGCTTTTGCCCACTTTGCCCGGTCTTGTGCATCCAATTTTCTTAATTTATTGGATCTCATATCGGCGCCTACGAGGTCCAGACAGCGCTTTCTTGGACGGCCGCGAGATTTAGCTCCAGGGACGGCGATGTTAAGACATCTACCGCCCATTACCGACATTACCGACGTAGCTTTGTGGTTTCCGTGCTACATGACCATACCATCTTAGACGGGCTTCTTGCAGCTTATCTCCGATGTCACGGACACTGAGCCTGCCACGGATGTGATCGTTGCTTTGTCGATCGCAACGTGTGATCGACAAAGCAACGAGGTCAAGTGCAATAGTATTGCATCCCAATTGCAATTTTGCATTCTTCGTGCAGTTCGTCCGTCAACAAGTTCCAACTGTTGGTACCTACCTAGTGCCTAATGACTTCGGTCGCCTAGATATTGAAACAGGAATAATAAAATCGATTATTACAGCAGAGCATCCGTGGTTTATTATTTACATACACTTCATTGTATGCTCGACTGGGCGGAGTCACCCTTACCATAGAGAGGCAGCATTGTTACCTCATGTAAATCCGAAATATAATGACGCCGAGTCGCGACCTCACTAACTGCTGTTTGCTTTCGGTAGTGGAATGTGACGGCTTCAACATTGGTTAACTAGATGTCTGATGGGAAATGAGGAGTCATGCTCAAAAAGGAAAACTATTAGTGATACAGTTGGTAATAAGTAACTGTAGGGTAACCCATTGTTGGTTTATCACTTGCTGTTGTCTATAATACATCCATAGTCGGCCATTACTTTCATAGGGTCTTCCACACGCCACGGTCTTGCATCTTGTCACAGGTTGGATGACGACGGTCTACGTAATGTAGTAGGGCATGCAAATCTCTACATACGCTTCCTACTACGAAAATAACCAACAAAGCGGTTAATTATTGCAACTATTGTGATCAAAAGAAAAAAAAAAAAACCGGTCAAGTGCGAATCATACTCGCGCACTGAGGGTTCCGAAACTCTTGACCAATGTATTAATTAGGTACCTACTAGATGACAGCTTAAGTGCGCAGTATTATTGCAGTTCCTATAGACGCCTTCCGGTCTCATCATCAGACCCTGCATATCATCTAGGACTAGAGTACTTATCAAGATGAATCAAACAAGCCCAAACTCAATGGGGTTGTGTAGTTTTCTCACATTCCCATTCTCCATATTTCATCCCATTATTTGTCTCTTTGAGTTACTTCCATAAGATAATGTATAACTTGTAAAACTAAGTCTAAGCTGTCTTTAAAGCATTCGAGGTAGTCAATCAAAAGGTTCTCTGTGTTTGACAGAATTTTCTTTGTGACCCTTTTCATGTCTAAACAAGCGGTAATAGTATTGTATGTTCTAATAAATGTGGGAATAGCTCAAAGTAAAAACACTAAATATATATTAACTTCTTTTATTTAAACTACTTTTAGCACTCCTTAGCATGTCTTAACTCCATACGCCCTCTTGCCAATCTTTTTTATCTCCAATACTTCCCACTCTCTATTGCATATATCCATCCCTGTCATACACTTACATACATTCCGTTTCCCACATTCGGTCATCCTGCAACCATGTCTGTCCCCAGACATACCTTCCCCTTTCGTACATCTTTACCATATTCATATTTCCTCGCATACTTCATACCTTCTCAACACTAACACACCTTAAGTTAAACAATACAGCTTTCATACATACTTAACAATAATACATCTTAAGTTAACCAATACAGAATGACATCTTATAAGGAATCTAAACACTAGTAAGTATTAAGTATACATGGTCACAAATTATTATATTTCTTTTACAAAATAAAATAAAATTTGACTGATCTCGAATTGAATTTAAAAAACCATAGGTATACTTAAGTTGGTTTTTTTTCCTACCATAAAGCACCATGTAACAGTGGCTTTATTTTATACTACCATCTAGCCTGTGGGCTAATAAGTAATATTACTTTAACTTAAACTTCTACTTATTATTAATTTCTATATCTAATTTAAATGTCCTTAGTTTATTCACTATGAGTTCACTTTGAGTTCACTGTGAGTTCACTATGAGTTCACTATGTGTTCTTAAGTTGGTAATAACAAAATCATGTACAAACATATTATCAGTGTAACACATAACAATATACTTGGCGGTGCTGTTGACAAAGCTAACTACATACATCTACTTAACTATATTAATACACACACATTCATTTAACACAGTCACCTTCATTCTTTCCTCACAGTACTATTTACCTACTATTAATCTCTATCGACTATTGGACTTCGGCCATTTTTTCATATGGTCAGCTGAGCCACGCCTCTTATATTTCCAATTCTTCTTTCTCTTTGAAAAATGTCCATTGCTATGGTTTATTTCTTTTTCCAATTGCTTGGGTATGACCAACGATTGTCCTGGATCCTTGCAGAGTACGTCTCCATCCACTGAGTAATTATTCTTGTACGACTGTTCTTTTATCTCCTTACTTGCTCTAATGATATCTTTCTTTTTAACGAATGTATTGCCTTGCTTCAATAATCTCAGCCGCTGTGCTATGGACACTTCATCTTTTAACTCTTGAGCTGCTGAGGTGCCGCTTTAACTTGGACTGGATGGTAGTTATCTATGCACTGGTCAACCTCCTGCTTAATTAATGTCTTTTCGGCATGTTCCACCAAAGATTCAACTTCACCCTTGATGAAAGTTCCCTTAGCTAACCACCCCTTCGCACCTTTAAATATCCTCACGCATCCTCTCATTAACACTGTTAAAATATCTTTCAAAAACTCATTTCCTATCGTTATATGTTTTGTTATATGTATATCTCTGATTTTATTTAGAACTGAGAACATTCGAAATATTTTAACGTTACCTATTTAATAAGACAATGACATGACAGCTTTTGACAACTGGGTTATAAGACTGCGTTGACCTCTATTTTTAATCTATGATTAACAATGGATTGTACATGCCATAGCAGATTCTATTACATATCTACCTATTCTACAAAAAAATGGAGGGATTATACTAGACGATGCTCGCGATTTCGGCCGCGTGGATCAAGGTTTTTCAATTCCCATGGGAACTCTGTAATTTTCCGGGATAAAATGTAGCGTATGTTTTAATCCTGGGTATGAGCTATCTCCATTCCAAATTTCAGCTAAATCGGTTAATTCGTTGTGGCGTGAAGGAGTAATAAACATACACACACAAACATACACATACAAACTTTCGGCTTTTTAATTAGTGTGATATGTGATAGTGTGATGAGAATACAAAATATGACGGCATAAATTAATTAAAGAGATAGGTAATAGATAAAAAATATTTTTCTTATTGTATATGCCATTGCAGATTCTATTACATACCTGGTCTATTCTACAAATCATAGAGTAATTATAGAGGTCAGTCTACAAAAGTTGTGACAGTTCTGTGTTGTGACGCGTTAAAAAGTTAGGCTTAGAACAAACTATCCGACGCGTCAACCGCGGCTGGATAGTGAATTTACATTCAATTGTGCACACTATCGGACGTAGTCGCGGACGTAACCTTGGGCCATTCTTGAGTCTTCGGACGTCCGTTAGAAATCTGGGCCTGCTGATCTCAAACGACTGTGAAACCTTATCTGTCGCGGCTCTCAGTCGCAGCTTACGGATGCAACTGATAGTGTGTTTTAGCTTTAGGTAATTAACTCTCTAAAAGTCATAGTAAGTGGTAGGTTTTTTATTTGGTTTTTAGCTGTTTAAGTTACTCTTACTATGTTTAGAGATATCAATATGTTCGTCATTTGTAAGACTTTAAAGCTGGTGTTTGTAAAATATAACGGCACTTACTATGAAACTAAGAATTAGGTATGGAAAAAAAACGATTTTTGGAAGATGTCCCTTAATTTGTTTTAATAATGAGAAAGCCGTGGTTTTAAAGCTGTAACTTTTCACTGAATTAAGCTATAAGCTTGATATTCTTAAAACACTACGAGACCATTGAACTTTATATTCAGTATAAATTTCGACTTAGTATCATAAGCCGTTTTCGAGAAAAACGGTGGTGACACACTGACAGACAGACGGACAACGAAGTGATCCTATAAGGGTTCCGAAGTTTTTTTCGGAACCCTAAAAAAAGAAGAAAAAAAAAAAGTTGGCTAAATGGAAGGATCAAATGAACTTCGCCAGTGAAATACAATGGATAATAATTATATGAGTCGTTTCATTTGAAAGATGCATCGAATCAATTGGTTTGGCACCCAGCTGCCCATAAGATAGTGTAATAACTGTAATGTAGCTTTGCATTAATCTAAATATATAAAAGGCAAAGGTGACTGACTGACTGACTGACTGACTGATCTATCAACGCACAGCTCTAACCACTGGACCGATCGACCTGAAATTTGGCATACAGGTAGCTGTTAGGACGTAGACATCCGCTAAGAAAGGATTTTGGAAAATTTCAACCCCAAGAGGGTTAAATAGGGGGTTAAAAAATCGAATTTAACGTGAGCAAAGCCGCGGGTTAAAGCTAGTATTATAATATTTTTTTATGAAAAGAGCAATTGCTGAGTTTCTTGTCGGCTCTTCTCAGCAGAATCCGCATTTCAAACCAGTGGTAGAGTCTCAACGTGTCATATTTTATAAGAGACACAGGTTGGCCTAACACACTATCCCACTACTATTATAAAGGCGAAAGTTTGTATGTGTATGTGTGTGTGTGTTTGCTACTCTTTCACGCCACAACGAATGAACTAATTTGACTTGGAATGGAGATAGTTCATATCCAGGATTATCACATAAGTCGCGGGCATATCCAATCTAATTGTTACATTTGCATGAGATACTAATATACTGAAGTCACAGCCGCGGTTCATACGAATGACAATGCACATAGCGAGAGGCTGCAGGCCCACCGAGAAATGCTTATTCATGAGCAGCAACCGCTGCTCACCCTCGTCTCTGCACATTTGAATAAATACAATTAACTTGTTTGTTTTGCTCGCCCTGTCACGCCCAGAGCACACCGTGTTCCGGCGACACTTTCTACCACTAACGTTGTTTGATTTATTTATGTTTGTCCCATTGGTACCACCTACCTACGAGGTATAAATACCTAAAAAGACTGATAGACTTATGCTGAGATCTATAAAGCATGCTCTGTTAAAACGAGACACAAATATGCTCCGACATAAATCTGTCTCGTTTTAACTCTGTCTTGAGTCTGAGCAGAGTAAGAGTGTGGTCTATAGATTTCTGCCTAAGAACTCAGATATAGATTCTAGATCAACAACTTTTTTAATAATACCTATTTTGTATGTTCTTACTTTAGTAGGTACTTTTGGTTTCCTTTACTTTCTTCGACCTTCCTTTTTTCTTTTGTCTTTCTTTTAGAAATTTCTAGGTTTACCTATACCTATCATTCTCTACCCATTTCGGTTAATGAATTCTAATAAGATTTCGCGTGGATATTCAAATTGCGGCTAATGGTGATATTCGGCGGAGGCGCGTTGCCGGCGAGCTCAAAGGGCCCGGCCGGCGAAGCACTGTTATTATCTCAACACCATCGCGCTAACCTAACCCATTCCTTTTTTAGCAGGCACCTCCATCTCCTTCATTCCCCCTTCTCGCCTAAACGGGACCCCCGGTCATCTATACAAATAAATATTTGCAGTGTCTGTCTGTGATAGGTATCAGCAAATGCATTTCAAGATCGAGGTCCAATTACTCTGTCCAAACAGGACACGACGGACTACGACGACGGTTGAGTTCAACCAAAAATCGTTGGTGCTACTTAAAATGCCAATGGCCAACTAATTATGGACATATTTGACTGATGATGATGATGTCCAACTAAAATAATAATTTGTTGACGGTTGTCCAATAAGATTTGTTGTCCAATGTCCAACTGTACTTAGATCAAAGGGCGAAGAAGGTCGTCGATGCAATGGACCGATTAAAAGTCTGCTGAAGGCAGTCCATCACACGAGTGTACCAGGCTGTCGACCAGCAGGGAGAAGTGGTGAATACGAATCTCATGTTCCGCTAAAGACGTCACTTCGTGATGAACACAACCGCTTTGCCAAGAGTGTCACGAGGAAGTACCTGGAGAGGATTAGATTAAGTACCTATACAAAGAGATGTGAAGCCTATTTCAAAATGGAAGTTTCCATGCGGTACAAAACCTAACACCACGCGGACGAAGTAGCAGGCATCAGGTAGCTTATAGTAAACTCGGGTGAGGGGCGTTCCCTGAGCGATTTATCATTTAAAGTTGCCTACAGACATTATTTGAAACGCATTAAAATCGCGCTCGTGGAAAATTTGTCGGCATCGAAATTAGTACTTCTCCCAGAGTGCATAATTTATCGCTTACACCGCATCCGGTACGCGATTTGATGTTTCTAATTAGGAATTCATTGACGTTGATGATCGACTCCTGGTCTCCTGGTAAATTATCTCTAGTTGATAATATCCTTAAGTGCTTTTTAGCCATAAATATAAATTAGTTTTTAAGAGGTGTTAAAACTTTTATGTTTATGAACCTTTGAAAGAGATGAATTTTAGCTTCAACTATTATGGAACTATTAAATTCCGTATAGGTACCTATCATAAAGCGGCCTTGACTATCGGTGACTTCGATGCTTTTCGGATTGTCTGGGGTTCGAATTCCAAGCACACTCTAGAGGTGCGTAGGTACTTACTACTTCTTAAAGTTAACGATTTTTCAAACCCCTATTTTACCCCCTTAGGACTTGAATTTTCAAAAATCCTTCCTTAGCGGATGCCTACGTCATACTAGCTATCTACATGCCAAACAGCCTGACCCGTCCAGTGGTTTGAGCTGTTACTTTATAGATCGCTCAATCCGATTGACTGACTGATCTATAAAGTATCAGCTCAAACCTGACCTATTTAGTTAAAGTTAAGGATAGTAGGATAAACTCTTCGAACACTGGAGCGAGGAATTCGCAATAGCGTCAACCTTTGCAATGACGTCGGCAGTTCGTTCGTCGACGGCGGCGAACCCAGTCCCGATGGAAAGTGCCTGAGGAAGTAGTCACGCGCGGCGTTAACACGTGATGAATATGTATCGGCAGGCCGCTGCGGCGCCTTGTAATTTGAGCCTCGCCGG
This sequence comes from Hipparchia sbordonii, assembly GCA_038048805.1. Classification (NCBI taxonomy): domain Eukaryota; kingdom Metazoa; phylum Arthropoda; class Insecta; order Lepidoptera; family Nymphalidae; genus Hipparchia; species Hipparchia sbordonii. Next base: position 5,652,966 of record CM076097.1, on the reverse strand, counting down.
TAATTATTTACGTGAGAATGACCGCCGCGTCCCCCGCCCCGCGCCCACGCCCACGGCCGCGAGACGAATCGTTGATTGCGCGTGAGTTGATGCGGCGGATCGCTCCTCATAGTCATATCTAATACCTTGCTCAGTGTTGCCACATTAACCCTTTTCGCGCTAGATTTAGCACTTTGTTACACTCTTTGAATCTTCTTTGCGTTAACTTGTTAACTGAATCTTCGATCACGAAGAGCTCCAGCAGCTTTATCACAAAATCCTACGATTTTAGTTTAGCTGTTGGCAAAATCCATTTGTATGACAATGATATTTTTGTATAAATAAATGATATTTGATATATTTTGTTGATTTGAACTACTCACCAGTTGGTCATATCTACTCTAGCACACTTTGTGTGGCCAGCAATTTCTTGGTCGGCTACGATTTTTAGCTCCAGGGACGGCGATGTTGAAATATCTATTATCGAGGTGAATTTGTGGTTTCCGTACTATCTTAGAAGGGCTCCCAGCAATTTATCTCCGGTATGGTGGACTCACAGCCCACCGCGAATGTGACCTTTGTTACTTGTCAGTCATAAACTCAATCTCACAACGTGTAACTTCGGACATCTAATTTCATCTCTGTGACTCAAAATTGCAGGTACCTCGCTAAGGTCAGCCATGTTTCACACAGGAGATTAGTTCTAAGAAGGAAGGAAGGAAGCAGGAAGGATAGGCTTATGTCTATTATACTTTTTTCTTATAGCTTTTCCGACATTCGGCGATGTTCATGCGAGCACACGGGTAAGATTTCACCATTTTTATTACAGTAGGTAGATAATTAAATATGGATGTAAAAAATAACTAGGTTCATGTAGATAAATTAGTTTTGTTCAAGGAGGCAAAGCTTTTTTAGCACTACTTATCTAAAATAACTTGATTTACCATTAAGAGCCAATTTTAGCTACGAAAGTAGCAACTCTCCATAAAGTAAGATGGCAACATTGGCGCTGCGTACTTATCAGCAAGAGCACAGACTGCCACTTACTTCAATTATTCCTCTATAAAGTTGTAATCCAATAAGGTGGAGCGTAGACCTATCATATTCTTAGAAATCAGAAACTACCTAGTGATTCACAGGATTCGTGCCTTATAGTAACCAGATTAAGCAATATTAATTACCTACCTACTAGTTTTTTTTTACTTCTCTTTTTCTTAATACTAGGGTACTTAAGTCAATGAGTAGGTACTTTTTATCTTCATGAACTGCGTACAGGATATTGTAGGCACATAAATATTCTTTGCTATGTTTTTAATCGCTTCGAATTCAGTGTCTTAATTTATGAAAAATATTCCATAACAGCTAATTAACCATGCCAAATCTTTTGCGTAATATGTCTTATACTCCTAAATCACATCTAATTAACTCGGCATTTTAGCTCGAAATGTGAAATAAGTAGCATGTAGTGCGAAATAAATAAAAAAGCTCCTTGTAGAGATCCGTATCCAGTAGTGTTGTACCTATAACGAATATTCGCGTATTATTTGATTTCGTCCGCGTGGATTATAGTTATTTGTTCAACAAGATAGCAAAGTTCATTTTTGTTGCGAGTGCCTAGTTTGAATCCCGAGCGAACGAAGGATTCTAATATAGAATCACGAGCGTAGCGAGTGATTCTAAGTTAGAATCCTGAGAGTAGTGAGGGATTCAAAGGCACAAGAAGCAAAAACTTTGCTATCGTGTGATACATACAATTTTTCACCTCAATAGCGAAAAAGTACAAGATGTAAGAGAAATATTTATTAAAACATAAAGGATATTTTAAAATTTTAAAAATTAGGTTTATTTATTTAAAAACTTTTCAATATCATGAGCGGTGAAAACTTTAGATTTTTTGGATTTGTGCCCCTCCGACTGTCTTTTCAAAAATACAATAAGTTTAGGATAAGTTTCAATGTGAACGTCGCATTTCGATTTGATTGTAGCTTTTAACATGGAGTAAATACCCCATAATGTAGATGGTTACCTTGTTTTAGACAATTCCATGAAATATGATAAAATCACAGTCTCTGAATAGGACTTCGCATCCTTAGAAAGTCTCCAATCATTAAATAATTCATAGGCTTTCAAGTATTTTTCACGAGACTATTCCGGAAGAAAGTTTAATTCGCGTTAGACACTAATTCTTTTAATTCTGAATTATAAGTAGATTCACTCATTTTGTTATTTTAAAATTCTTACAACAAATAACTTCTAAGAAATTAGTACCTAATTAAGATATAGAATAGAGTTAATTATTTTTTTTTTTGCCGCCATTTTATATTACTCTTTTGTCTGCGTTCGGAATTGTGCCATTCATAAAATAAAATATATTAATTAATTAATTTTAATTTTCTTTTATGTTTCATGTGTGTTACAGAATTATAAAGTCTAAAACACATTTACGAAAAGTAAATAGTTTAAATAATAAAATAGAGAGTTAAAAAATTTTGTCGAAATAAAATGTATGGGGTATGCAATATTATATACAAAATTTCTGAACGTTTCTTGAGACGGTGAGTTGAAGAAACGCCAATCCAATGCGTTCTATATTCAAAACACTTTTTCTCACTGAGTGAGCAAAAACGACTTTTGCTCACTGGTTTTGGGCAGCAAAGGCGCCCTTTTTGAGCTAGAGAGGTGAAAAGGTTTTTTAATTCCCGCGGAAACTCTTCGGGGATAAAATGTAGCCTATGTGCTTATCCTGGGTATGAGTTATCTCCATTCCAAACAGCAAAATCGGTTCATTCTTTATGGCGTGAAGGAGTAACAAGTGCTTGTTACTCCTCCTTCGCACACACGCACGCACACACACACACACACACACATACAAATAAATGAGACTCAGATGAGAATAAAGTACTCTAACAAATCAGGGAACCCTTCAAGTGGATTCCCACCACCGCAGTTTCATTTTTTTTTCATCTTAACACAGACGTGGTAGAGTGATGACGGTTGTTTTGACTGATACTGACGTTTGCGTGTAAAACACTCCGCCGCAGCCACTCGGCCCTACCGATATTGGGTCAGACGTGTCTCGCAAAAAATTAAGATCGAGACAGATTAAAACCACCTACTGCAGAATGCGCTCCATTGTTGCGAATAACAAAAAAGAAACTGCCCTCTACCTAAACATATAAAAGGAAGATGTGACTGACTGACTGACTGATTTATCAACGCACAGCTCAAAACATTGGACGGATCGGACTAAAATTCGGCATACAGATAGCTACTATGACGTAGGCAAAAATTGAAATCCTTATTAAATTACTAGCTGATACCCGCGACTTCGTACACGTGGATTGAGGTTTTCTTGGAACTCTCTTATTTTCCGGGATAAAAAGTAACCTATGTGCTATTCCAGTCTATAATCTAACTCTGTACCTTTCAGCCAAATCGGTTTATTCGTTGCAGCGTGATTGAGTAACAAACATCCATACATCCATCCATTATCATTTCGCATTTATGATAATATTAATAGGATAAAAAGTAGAATAAGTAAGGCTACTTACTTATATCACAATAAAGTAAAAAGATGTGACAATGCACACTTCCAAGTGTGAATTTTATCTCACCAAAGGCTTAATCAAATGGAACTAATGAAAGGCAGATGCGGTTATATTTAGGCCGTTCGTTTAGGCAAGACGATATTCGCTTCGCTAAGCAGTCTTAAATTTTTAATACAAGGTCGACGAAAGATCGAGCGTCCGAAGACCACCTGAGAGAAATCGATAGCTCAAGGTGATTTTCGAAACTGGAAAGAAGGACTTAATTAGGGGCTGCAGAAAGATTTGAATCGTGATGCGGTCGGAGAGATTTTTGAAGATTAGTTATTTGAAGAAGCAGATCCGACTGAATAGCCTAGATAAAAAGCCATAATTCGGGGGTTGGCTCTGTACTATTTCCTTCTCCAATATTGGACTAATTTAAAAGGTATTTCATAAACATAACACACATAACATAAAAGAATACCCACCATAAAAAAAACAGGTGAGAGAGTTTGTTTGATGTGGAGAAAAGAACACCCGCATTTCCTCGTAATATAGGTAGAATAACGACGCTTCGGTTCGAACTTCGAAGGTCGATAAGAGAATATTGTATGATACTATCAAAGTTACACTAATGCCCGATTTCCGCCACGGTCCCTAATTTTTAAGGGCTCCTTAAGCTAGTCCTTTGCAACCTGGGCGGCCTGCTAGGCTTCTGGAGAGAGCTGGGATGGTTGTAATGAAGAACATTGGAAGGATTGGTGCATCACACACAACAAACAGATGAAGACATGATGAAGGTGAAGATGAAGCTAAGTTAGGTGACGCTTTCTGTCAATTTCGTCTTCACAAACCTTGAAAGTTGGAAAAGACATTGGGTAAGGGATTGTATTTAGGGTTACATAAATAAAGAATCTCCTACTTAGGGGACGATTTAGGTATGGTTTGTGAAAACGGGCATAGTTAAGTATCTATTACAACTTGTAAGTGAGGTATGAATTATAATAATTATTATAGATACATTTTGCTTACCAGTAACGCCATCTATCAACAAATAATTACACTAACGTAAACTCAACTGGCATTTTTGTAAAGAGAAAAAGTTTATTAATCCTCGTAGACCCTTGGAATATTATGTTGAATGTGATATTGATTCAACGCCATAAATTACTTTCTTAATATCAATATTTCCTAAAGAGCAACTGGGTGTTTGTATAAACAACAAAATGTTAAATTGGCTGCTTTCAATAAGTGGGAACGTCGTCGACGTACGGTAAGAAACATCTGTCTTTTACTTCTATAAAATGGGCGGCCTATAATAGACCTTAGATTGAAGTAGCAAAGACTATATTTGGAAATGGTTGGCAATAGAATTTTATGGAAATAAGATTTGTGTCGTGTACGCTTGCTCGCTAGCAGCGGCGCGCCCCGCTGCGTCAGGCCCCTAAAAACACACAGACCGCGGGGCGCCGCACTCAGCCAGCGCCTTTTACTAATAACACCGTCTTTCCCTCTGTCATGCCTTATTTCATCCAAACGTCTCTCGTTTTTTCAACGTCCTCGTTTTTTTTCTCTTCCTAACCTCAAACAATAACAATAAAACGAGTCTCTGATGATAGTAATCCTTCATCCTCATTGTCTTTTGGCAGTTTCGTGGAATAAAATATGTTCTGCTCTTGCGACTTGATATCTGAACGCCATATTATAAATGGCGTCGTTTAAAATATTTTAATACCCTCTACATCAAGGCGATATTAATTTAGTACGCTTGAGTTGATCGGGCCGGGTGCCACCGATGGAATGTTAAATGACGGATTACCCGCTGCCGAGATGGAGAGATAACCGTTTCATATCTCGCAGATTCTATCATTGGTCCTACTCTTCATTACTTGACTATTTTTAAATATTTATTTTATTGGTTGAACCTAAAAATAAAATACTTAGTTCATTCATCCTTTAGAGCTGATATGCTGATAAATTAGCGACTACATATTTGTATTTCAAAGATTTTCTGTGAAAATCTTTTTTAAATAGAGTATTTAAAAATATCTATTTCTATATTATTTGCTTTAATGCATTTCTGGATTCCGTTTGTCATTGCTTTTGTTTTCTGTATATTCATGTCCAGGCCAACCTTTTTGCTCTCGTATAATAATTCATTTAGCATCGTTTCTAGGGTGACAGAGTTCTCAGAAAGCAATACAAGATCATCCGCGAATCTCAAATTATTTAAGTATTTGCCATCTATTTTTATTCCTTGCTCTTCCCAATCCAATTTTTGAAACACGTTTTCTAATACGGCATTAAATATTTTTGGAGACAAAGGATCTCCCTGTTTTACACCTCTTGATAGTTTAAACCAATTCCCTTCGCTTTCTAGTTTAATTTTGGCTGTGCTATTTATATATACATTCCTAATTATACGGATATATTTTGTATTTATTCCTTGTCTATATAGTGCCTTCCATATTGCATTGTGTTCTAAACTATCAAACGCTTTAGAGTAGTCTATAAATATGATGTATATAGTTTTGTTATATTCATTATATTTTTCTATTATTTGATTTAAAGTGTGTATGTGATCAATTGTTGAAAATCTAGCACGAAACCCTGCTTGCTCTAGAGGTTGATTTTCGTCTAAGGTGATTTCCATTCTTTTAAGAATTATCTTAGAAAAGACTTTATATATATTTGAAGTTAAGCTAATAGGACGATAATTATTAATATCGCTAGGATCACCTTTTTTATGTAATAATTTTATTATTGATCGAGTCCATTGCGTGGGCACAACTTCACTTTCTAAGATTTCATTGAAGATAGTGCATAGGATGTTATTAATTGCAGGTTCAGCTGATTTAAGAAGCTCATTTGTGAAACCATCTTCACCTGGAGATTTGTTATTTTTCTGTGTAGACAAAGCGTTTGATACTTCTGCAGGCAAGATACGTGGTACAGGTTCTTCTTCTCTATTCATATCTATGTCTTCAATAGAACTATGGCTTGATCTATATAAGTTCTCGTAGAATGTTGTTGCTATTGATATAATTTCCTCTCTGTTGCTGACTAATTTCTTCTCTTTATTTTGTATTTTGGGTATCCATTGCTTTTTTTTATCTAGTTCTCTGTATGCTTTTTTAGTAGCCCCGGATAATTCTATACATTTTTGAATAAATTTTAATCTTCGTTCTCGTTTCATCTCTCTATAGTGTCTATTAATTTTCTTACTGATTTCAGCTATCTCTTTTCTGTTTTCCTGTCTATTCTTCAATAGAGTTCTCCGCTGTTCTATCAGAGCTACAATATTTTTTGGTACTTGTTCATCATTACGTGATTTGTAAGTAAAGGAATTTTGTACTGCTTTCAATTTTTCTACGAAATTATTATAATATTTCTGAACTTCTGTTATTTCATTTGTTGTTTTGTGAATGTTAGCGTCATTTTCCCATTGTTGTAATTCTCTATTTATTAATAAACTTTCCTGTTTCCCAAATATTCTGGTGTTGTTTGCAAAATTCCATCTAGTCTTTCTGCGACATTTGAGACTTATTTCGGCTCTAATCAATCTGTGATCAGAATAAAAGTTAAAGTTATTAAGTATTGTAAAGTTTTTTATATTATGTTTATTATTGCTCAAGAAGAAATCTAGTTCTTTTTTCGTTTCACCATCTGGTGATATCCAAGTCCATTTCTTATGTATCTTTTTATTATAAAATGTATTTATTATAGCCAGATTATTACTTCTTGCAAACTGAATCATTTTTTCTCCATTTTCATTGCATGTTCCATGACTGTATGGACCTATTATTGCATCTGTTTCTATCGTAGCTAGTCCAGTTTGAGCATTAAAATCGCCCATTACAAAGATATTTTTCGCTGTGTTATTATCAATCGTTTCTTGCAGTGTTGAGTAGAAATATTCCTTTTTCTGTTTGTCTGAGTCTTCTGTTGGTGCATATACTTGGATTATCGTTGTTGTACCCAAAGTCGGAAGATCTATTTTCATTGCAGCTATGCGCTCTGATATCCCTATAAACTCTTTGATGTTTTTTCGGAGATATTTTTTAACCAAAAACCCTGTACCATATTGGCCTTTTGTTTCACCAATATGGAAGAATATATAGTCATCACTTTCCTCTATCGTTTCTCCCATTCTGCGCAGTTCACATAAACCAAGTATTTACTTTACACTTTACTTTTTGAAGTGCTTGTTCTAATTCCATTAATCTTTCATGACTTGCTAATGTTCTTACATTCATGCTCAAAATATGTAGTTTATCATCTTGTTTTGCTTTCTGTTTTTTTTCATTTTTAATTAAGGTTTTGTTGGTGGTTTTATCACACTTGCTTATTAAATTATTTTTGTAATCGTTTAAAATTTTGTTTTTATTGACTGGTGGGTGTTGGTCTGGCTCTCCCACGGTGACCAGCCGGATTGGGAGGCTATTGATGTTGTGACTGTTTTGATCATCGTTTATCGTGTTATATTGCTTTGAGGCGGCAGCAAAACTGTTTGTATACTGAAGGGGCCGTAGTAATTGTTAATCATCAGACTCCTCAGTGTTAACAATAGGAGTAGTGGACTGTTTTTGTTTTTCATCATCATGTTTTTGTAAATAATTATCCATGGAGCTTTGACTCTTATTTGGGGTGTATATTTTATGTTTATTCTTCTTCGCCATTTGGGGGTTCGATGAAGGTTGTTGTACGTAAGGATTACTCAATTGACTTGGAGGGGTTAACTCTAATTCTCTCTTTCTAGAGCCTGAGTTGTTTGCGCTTCCCGTATTTGGTTTGTTTGGTTCATGTATTATTAATCGATCTTGGCGTAGATATGCAATTTTTCCTTCATTTTTCGCTTGTTGTAATTGACTTTGAAGCTGTTTTCTTTTTTCCAAAACTTGTTGTGGGTAATCTTCTTTTAAGTAAATGCTTTTGTTTTTAAGTTGTTGTTTGTTTTTAATTATAGAAAGTTTTTTGCCAAAGGTTGTAAAAGTTACTACTATAGGTCTTATTTTATTTCCGTCCTTTTTCCCAATCCTTTTTGTTATTTCTATTTCGCTTCTACTGCAATCCACCTTCATATCCGTTGTTACTATATGTATAACTAGCGGCCCGCTCCGGCTTCGCACGGGTATAAAATATATAGATCTAAATTCATACACTACATTCTTACTTATTTACTTTTTACATTTTTACTTATTTATTCTATTTTTACAACAATTAATATATTACAGAATGTCTTTATATACAACGTTCACAGCTTTCTTGTCATCTATACAAATAAATAAAATTGAAGTGTCTGCTTGTACTATCAAAAGAACAGCTTTTTAGTAACTGCATACGAAAGTAAATACGATACTTATACCAAGAAAACAATTTTTAAAATTTTTCTCTGTCTGTCTGTCTGTTTGTTACCGCTAATCTCGGGAACGGCTGGACCGATTTAGACGGGACTTTCACTGGTAGATAGCTGATATTATCGGGCAACGTATACTTTTTTAACCGACTTTCGAAAAAGGAGGAGAAGGAGTTGTGTTTTTCTACCTCTACATTAGACTTGCAACGAATAGTATATTCGGCAGTATACCGAATACCGAATATTCGGCGAGGCCCCTGACCGAATAGCCGAATATTAGGCAAAAGTATTCGGCCGGATTTTAGCGCCAAAAACTTGTACAGACGTGATTGTTTCGCGCTCCTTTGTTTTGTTCTAATGTACCTACTCATCGCCTGCGCGCCCGCTGTTGCTCTGCGCGGTATATTGCAACAGAAAAAAATGCAGTTTCAACAGAAATGGATCTTTTCTTAAATATTAGTAATATATCACGTCATGACAACCCGTATACATGGTGGCAAGCGAGGACATTTGAATTTCCGTGTTTGATTAAGATTGCAGCAAAATACTTGTCGGCGCCAGGAAGTAGTGTTTATTCAGAGCGCCTTTTCTCTGAAGTTGGAATGGTCTACGAAAAAAAAAGAAGTAAACTACTTCCTAAAAATGCAGAAAAGTTAGTCTTTCTGCACCATAACCTTCCCCTTCTAAATTTTGATCATGAAAATAATTCAAATGCATAGAAAAATTCTTAACTTGTTTAATACAGAAAATGATTAAATTATGTACCTGTTTTATGTACCAATGACTACTTAATAAATGATTATAAAAAAAATGAGAACCTTACCCTTCTAAATTTTGATTACCACAATAATTCAAATACATAGAATCCTCCATTTTTCCAATTCAGAAGATGATTATGTACCTGTGTTATGCACCAATGACTACTTAAATGATTATAACAGAAATGAAAATATGAATATATACGTAATCAATCGATTTAAATTTTTCATTTTACTAATTATTTCTCTATGACAAAATATATTATTTAAGTATTCGGTATTCGGCCGAATATAATAAAAGCAGCCAAATAGGCCGAATACCGAATAGTAACCGAATATTCGTTGCAAGTCTACTCTACATATCAATGTCTCCGTGATTTCTTAACCGATTTGCGTGAATCTTTTTTTAATCGACATAAAAACTGTGCGAGATGGTCCCATAAAAAGTTCGGGTTCCAACTCCTCAATCCTGATGCTGCAGGGGTACTGCTCCCCTAAACTGTGGGGATTTAGAAACTGTTGATTATGAATAGTTATTGTAGGGACCAAATAAAGACTACATCGTTAAATTCCAGGACTCAACTCCTCAATCCTGATGCTGAAGGGGTTCTGCCAACCTAAACTGTGGTGATGTAGGAACGCGGACGAAGTCGCGGGCGTCCGCTAGTTAGACAATATATTTTATAGGCACACTCCCGCCGCCCCTTCCAGCCGGAACCGCCGCAAGCGCTACGTCTCGCAATTTTTAAATCTGTAATATCTTCGAAAATATTCATTTAAATCATATGCTGTAAAGGGCCATATAGATCTATATTAAATCAACAATGTATTTAAGGTATTTAATTAGATAAGGATTAATGCTGTATTGTGTAACGTTGTGGTTTTTTGATATTTAGGTTACTACTAACGCCATCTATGGGGTCATAGTGGCATCTTTATGTATTTACTAGTTTTGGTAGTAATTATTCGTTGGAAATGGATTGTCAAGAAGTTTTTAATATTTTCAGGTTGAATCGTAAAAATAGGTAAATTAAATAGTGTCGATTAGATATATTTTTTAATCCTTTTGGTAATGTGTTGTAATCTGTATTTAATCTGTGTTAATCTGTGGCTTGATTTGTATTCATTTTTATTCTGTTACAGATGCATTCAAGTTGTGTTCTGTGGGATACCATTGTAATAATTTTTTGTCTATGGTCAGGATAAACTAGGATTTTTCGTCCTTAATTTTGACACATCTGTTGTCTCCAAGGAGGATAAATATTACTCTGTATGAATCTAAATTTATTTTTTGCGTATAGTCCTGGATATCGTATTTTTATTGCAAAAATGTTCGACTAGGTTTTCCTGATGATGTTAACCCTGAATTCTGGGTGTGTGTCACGATATATATACCGCGTCACAAAGTGATTAGTTCTTTTTTTTCCTGGATTTTCCTTGAGGGCTGTGCATCGTCGGCTCGTGTGAAGGCTGATGGAAGCCATGGAGTAATGGCGTAGGAGTGCACTAAATGTGTTTACGTTCGACCTTGGAAATGGTGAGTGGCGAATTTTCTCAAAGGTTATTTAGTGTCGTGCGTGATCGATTCCGTAGGATTGGTGTTAAAACAGTTTCCGTATCTTGTTCCAGCCTTAGAAACTTAAATGTAACGTGGAGGGTCGTGGTGTGCATCTCGAAAATACGGTATTTATATCCACAATACGTAGTGAGATTTGTCTTCACTTTTTGTACATCATAACATGGGTTCCTTTTCTCTTTTCAGGGAGCACATGGGTTTTCTTTCTCTTTAGTTTTTGTTCTCTTATAATGATTATGTTATAATGAATATTACTTTTAGTTTTATTATCATGAGAACATGATTTAGGGGGGGTTTAGTTCCTTCATGTAAATAACATGACATAACCTTTAAGTGCCAACGATTTAGTTTGGATTTCATTGCCCTTCAGGCTTAACCTAATGTAGAAATTTAAATTTAACGAGGGAGGAAATATGGACTCGGTTCCTCACTTGAACCTAAGTACATCGGGGACATCTTCCTAGCGACGTGGGGTAGAAGCGGACTGCGTGCCTAGTTCAGCGGCCACCACCTGGGACCAGGGGATATTTGGTACGAGATGACTCCTCAGTGAAGACATGCGGTTCCGTCTGCGTCGGGTACGCGTCCACACCAAATAATCAGGTGGCGTCCCTCCTTGTTACTTTTATTTTTATAACAACTTAGCATCATTTTGATATTTATCCTTCTTGGAGACAACAGATGTGTCAAAATTAAGGACGAAAAATCCTAGTTTATCCTGACCATAGACAAAAAATTATTACAATGGTATCCCACAGAACACAACTTGAATGCATCTGTAACAGAATAAAAATGAATACAAATCAAGCCACAGATTAACACAGATTAAATACAGATTACAACACATTACCAAAAGGATTAAAAAATATATCTAATCGACACTATTTAATTTACCTATTTTTACGATTCAACCTGAAAATATTAAAAACTTCTTGACAATCCATTTCCAACGAATAATTACTACCAAAACTAGTAAATACATAAAGATGCCACTATGACCCCATAGATGGCGTTAGTAGTAACCTAAATATCAAAAAACCACAACGTTACAATTGGTTAAAATCGCTTCGAAAATTAGCCATTATTTGTCGTAAAAAGTAAATGACAAAAAAACGTTATTGTGGGAGATCCATAAGAGGTAGACATATACCATCGCGGAGTTTTCTGTAGACTTTTTCAATGTGTACAATACTTAGTACATTATTTTGATAAATCTCGTAGGGTTCAGCCTGCGTTTGCAATGTAAGCGGAAAAAATGTAATTATTTACAACATCACTTTAGAAAACTCAAAAATAACAGTATTTCTCCACTATTTAAAGGATGTTATTATACATATAAACCTTTCTCTTAAATCACTCTATCTATTAAAAAAAACCGCATCAAAATCCGTTGCGTAGTTTTAAAGATTTAAGCGACCAAGGGGAAATAGGGACAGAAAAAGCGACTTTGTTTTATACTATGTAGTGATCTTGTTTTCCAATTCCTCATATGATTTTTCATTTTCTTCAACCCCGAAGAATAATACATTTCTTTTTCTGATCTGTTTTTCTAAAGTCAATATTCTCTCGTTTTGTTCGCTATTGATTTGTGTAATTATTTCAATCTTCGCATGAATATTTTCGGATATCCGAGCTATATTTTCATTGATATTTTTTGTAATTCGCTCTTCGACTACTCTAAGAGAATCTTCCGAATCTTTTCTGATATCACACCGAAGTTCACGTAATAGTTGCTGTAAGTTACTCATATTGAACCACAATTTTTGTATCTACTATAGTTCGATATTTTTTCGTCGATATATAAATATTTTTATAAATAGGTATATTCCTCAATAGACTTCTAAATTAAATTTGCAATGTTTAACAAGCTTTTAAAGTTTGCTAAAATTTGAAAAACGTTACTTGTAGCTGGGACTCGAACCTGGGTCGCTCTCGTAATTTCACACCTGAAACCACTGCGCTGTAGGTTCTGTACGGCGTCCGGTGAATTTTGTCACCTTATTTGTCAAGTAAGGCCAAGTATTGTATCCAGGCTCAAAATGTGCTCATACTGTAAGGACGTCAGAGGCTATTTTCCAATATCTAATTAATTATAATATTATGTTTTGCTATTTACGTCTTTTAATTTATAATATTTCCGAATGAGACAAGTAGTGACATCTGCCGGTATCGTGTTGTGTCACTTGGTTCAAAGTAAAGATATTGACTTCGAGGTTTTAACTTCCTTTGGCAGATGGCAGTGTTTTCCAGTGACCGTTACTTCAAATTATTGATTTTTCTATTGATCTTGTAAATATTCGTCTTTTAAAATATTCAATTGACTTACAATGGTTCAACTTTATCACTTCAATATGGGAAAAATCAAACTTCACTCATTTGCGATCTTATAAACCTGGTTTTGGCTGAATTTTGGCACTCGTAATGACGCCACAAGTTTCAAGGTTTATTCCTTTTCAGCACTGAATATATATTAAGATAACATTATCACACGTTTTTTACGCACTTTTACACACTTTGAGTTAGTTTTTATATTTTGAATTTCACTTTTTCTAATTTTAATCTACTTTTACTACGGAGCTCAGTGTATATACCAACAGCGACCTCTGCCGCACTGATATGTTGAAATATATGTTGAAGAATATATTTATCTCGGAGAAGTTGTCTCAATGAAGAATTCGATGGAAAAGAAAATAGAACGTCGCACTACGAATGCATGGAATAGATATTGGATGTTAAAAGAAGTGATGAAGTCTAGAGAAATGCCGATTAAATGTAAACAAAAAGTATTTGACACCTGCATACTACCTATATTAACATACGGATGCCAAACCTGGGCCCTCACACAAAAACTAGAGGAAAAAATAGCAATTTGTCAGCGTGCGATGGAACGTAGTATGTTAAATATAAAAAGAATAGATAAAATATCAAACAAAAAAATAAGGGAAGAAACTAATGTAATAGACGTGAAAAGGAAAATAAAAAGATTAAAATGGAAATGGGCCGGACACGTCTGTAGACTAAAGCAGGACAGGTGGACAAAAAGGACAACAGAGTGGTACCCCAGAGATGGAAAGCGGTCAAGAGGAAGACAAAGAATTAGGTGGAGCGACGACTTTTTAAAGATGATTGGAGTAACATGGCGAAGATTGGCAAACAGTAGAGAAAGGTGGAAAAGACTGGAGGAGGCCTTCGTCCAAAGGGCGTACTGAAAAAAAAAAAAAAAAAAATTATCGTTAGTTTAGAATAAGGAAAAAAAAAAGTTTATAACATAATTTAAAGTGTAAAATAGGTTAAGGATAGGATTAGCTATAGTTTTGTAAATATCATTTTTCAGTAAATAAAAGGCTATATTATTATTATTATTATTATTTACACATATAGTTCAACTCTCACACCCGCGTACAAAATAAATACATATAAAGCCAAAGAGATAATATATAATAAACATAAATATATATAAAAATAAATAAACTTACATATACTGTACACAAATAAATACTTGCAGCGGATGGAGGATTACGCCCCGGCAGGGGAGACCAAACGGCCGGGGGTCAGGGCGACAGGTTGAGAAATCGACGGACTATCCTAGCCGAGTCTAGCAGCACCGCTTTCTGCATCTTGGCTGCGAGCGAACTGCCGCGGAACCCCAGTCGCCTCAGATGGTGAGCGAGGCTGACTGGGATCAACCCATTCGCAGATATCACGATTGGGATGGTTTCAGTGGACTCCACATGCCACATGCTGGAAACCTCGTGAGCCAGATCTAGATACTTTCGTTTTTTCTCTGTCTCCGCTCTCACGAGGTTTTCGTCATGTGGGATGGTGATGTCAACTAAAAACACCCTTGACTGTGCCCGGTCCATTAGCACGATATCAGGCTTATTCGCGAGAATCGTCCTGTCCGTGATAATAGACCGGTCCCAATAGAGCCGGACTCCGTCACGCTCGAGTACCGGCACCGGTGTGTACCTATAATACGGCACTCTCTCATCCAGGAGACCGTACTTCAGAGCAAGCTCTTGGTGAAGGATTTTGGCCGCTTGGTTGTGTCTGTGTAGATACTCAGTGTTAGCAAGAGCTGAACATCCCGAGAGCACATGCCTGAGTGACTCACCGGGATGGCGACAAGCTCGACAGATGTCGGGAGTGCCATCCTTCAGGATGTACTTTCGGTAGTTCCGCGTCTTAACCACCTGATCTTGTATCGCACACACAAACCCTTCGGTTTCCCCAAAGAGGTCACCGAAGCGCAGCCATTGCACGGACGCTTTCTTATCCACGTGGGGCTCGTTTAGAGCTTTAAAAAAGCGTCCGTGCAACTCCTTCTCCTTCCATACGGTCTCCCGGTCAGAGGTGCTTAGTACCATCGGTTTCTGCCACTCGGGATTGGCCAGAGATAGGGGAGTAAGTCCTTTATCACATTCTATGACGTCTCTATGCATTGGGCACTCCCTCTTCGTCTCAAAGTAGGTTCTGAGGTTGGATACCTCCCGATTATGCATGGTCTTGACGCTTAACACGCCTCGACCACCACATTTTCGGGGGATATACAACCTCATAACAGACGATTTCGGGTGGTGCATGCGATAGAGAGTCATAGTCGTGCGGACTTTTCTATCCAGGGCGTCTAATTCGGTCTGAGTCCATCTGAGTACGCCAAAAGTGTACATGAGAACGGGCATGACCCAACCGTTATAAGCTCGGACCTTATTGGCACCTGACAAATAGCTTTTGCAGATTTTTGTCAGGCGTCCAAAAAAGACCTCGCAAACTGATTGTTTCATGTCCGTCTCCTTTACCCCCACGGACTGTGACATACCCAGATACCGGTACGATTCAGCCTCAGAGAGGGTCCTGATGTTAGTCGGCTCGAGATTAATCTCGGACGAATGAGTAACCTGCCCCCTCTCCACATGTAGGACCGCACACTTGTCTAGTCCAAGCTCCATCCTGATGGAGTCACTGAACTCAGTGGTGATATTCAGTAACTCCCTCAGGCGGGTGGCATTGGGTGCTAGCAGCTTGAGGTCATCCATGTAGAGAAGGTGAGGCACTTTTGTCCCATTATTATGACACATTATTATTATTATTATTATTATTATTATTTAAAAATATCAAATGGATCTCTTTAGCTGAGGCTTTCCACCTACCCAACTCTATCAACCTTTATGGTGTAGCAAGGTTACTTAGCAACTGTAGTCATGACTTTGTTGTTATCAGTTGTCGTGTTGTCACTGTTCGTATTTTGATAACATATGGTAAAAGCATTTTTATAATTTTCTAAATAAAAATGGTTCATATAACAGTAGATTTGGTGCGTAAGAAAGCGGAACATCACGATTGTTTGTTGGCGCCATTAGAAGAAATCGCTTTGCATCAAGAGAATATCGAGAAAATAGAATATTTACAAGACTGGTGCCCTAAGCTCAAGATACTATTGATGCAAAGTAATTTGATAGCTAAAATAGAAAATCTAAACAAATTAAAACATTTAACATATCTGAATTTAGCACTTAACAATATTGAAGTGATTGAAAATCTAGAAAGGTGTGAGTCATTACAAAAATTAGATCTCACCCTAAACTTTATTGGAAATATCGTCAGTGTCGAGAGTCTCAGGGGTAACTACAATTTGGAAAACTTATATTTGACTGGAAATCCGTGTACGGATTATGAAAACTATCGCGATTTTGTGATTGGAACATTACCTCAACTGAACTCCCTCGATGGTAAAGGTGTTGAACGATCTGATCGTATTAAAGCTTTACAAAATCTTCCTATAATAAGGTCAGATATAATTTTTGAGCAAAATATATATATGTCTCAAAGAAAATCTCAAAAACAACGCCTTGAAAATGATATACAAGATAAATGGGAGAACATGTACAAAAATATGGATCCAGACGAAAGAAATAAGAAATTCTGGGCTGAAAAAACAGAACATGCTCCTGAAGTCCGATATGAAATGGAACGTATGAGGCAGCTTAAATTAAAAAGCAGTGAGACGGACGTAAAAAGAGACGAAAAGCGAAAATATAAACTATTTACTGATGATGGCAGACCTTTCAATATAAACCAACCAAAAATAGGATTTAAATTTAGTGATGAAGAACCAGATAAATATATTTTAGATTTAGCCGTGTATAAACACTTGGATACCAGTCTACTTGATGTTGATATTCAGCCAAATTATGTGAGAGTTATAATTAGAGATAAAATATTTCAGCTTCATCTTCCAGACGAAGTAGAAACTACAAACTCGAAAGCTGAAAGATCACAAATTACGGGACATTTAATTATAACGATGCCGAAAGCAAACTTTATAGTAAAAGAAAACGTTAATGCAAAGAAAATTAAACCAAAAACAAAACTTTGTACAGATCATAAAGTTGAAGACTGCCAAGTAGGCACAGAGCAATCGAAAAGGGAATTATTAGAAATAGGGCCTCCTGACTGCGTACTAGATTTTACAACATTGACAAAACCACAATCAAAACCTGCCTATATAGACCCGAGATTGAAACTCGAGTGTAAACGTCCTTCACCAGACTTTGTGGATGATCCAGAAGTTCCTGATCTTATTTGATATCTCAATAAGTTATCGAATGCAAAAATACCTATATTTTAATTGGATATCCTTACTAAGTAGCATGTAACTAGGTATAGTTTCAATGTTTCACTTCACCTTAGTACCTTACCTACTTAATAAATATATTAGAGCACTTGAGTAATTATTTATTAACTAGTTGATGCCCGCGACTTCGTTCGCGTGAATAATTTCCGCTCTTTAAATTCCCGCGGGAACTCTCTTATTTTCCCGGATAAAAAGGAACCTATGTATATATGTGTGTATTTCCGTCTATAATAATCTATCTCTCTGCCAAATTTCGCATTCGATGATAATTATGTATTTTGTAATATTTCGAAAAATAAATATGTACGTTAAAATAAAATGCACTTAAGTTTATATAATTTAATATTTAATATTATTTACATTTTAAAATTTATATAGGCAATTTTTGCTTAAGCTAATTATTAACATTTTGATATTACATTAAAATTATATACTAATGCACAAAAATCATAATATATGTACTTATTTGCCTCTCTTCTTACATTTAATCACAATTAGGTACCTCGTAATTAAACAATATTCGAGAATTTTTCATTATTAATTTAAAATTGAATACACTAAGATAATTAATTTTGTTTAAGTAGCAGTATAATATTATTAAATATCATTATTATTTGAAAAGTAAATAGTAAAAAAACTTTAAAAATAATATATTATGTACATAATGTAATTACTCTTTTATAAATTATCGGGTAGGTATTTGATTATTATTAATACTTGATAATATTAAAGCTGTCATTCCAATTCAACCATATAATATTCTACACCCCCAAGTTACTAAAGCCAATATAACACAAGGTAACACACAAACACAACATAAACATATAAATACTTTATATTGTTATACTTACGCTTAGTAAAACTTAAAAATAAATATTTGCTAGTACATAATAGTGATGTAACGAATGTTGGATTTTTCACATTCGAAAATACGAATGCGAATGTCAAATAATACGCGAGTATTCGTTACATCACTACTACAAGTTCCTCTATAATGACTGATTATTTGGGTAACTGGAAGTCTTTGAGTAGGTATATACTGGAAGTTGTTAAATTTGCCTCGTTTCAACAGCGTCTATCATGGGTATACCATTGGTTTCGAGGGCCTTGACCATAAAAGTATGGAAGCCGTCCACGTCTCGCATTTCCTTGGAGGTAAATTTGGCTGAAATTTGGAACCGTCCGGCCCATGGTGGTGTGATCTTGAACTGCGCTTCAGCAATGGCACCCGGAGCCACATTCTGTAATAATTAAAGAATAATTTTATTAATAACATAAATTTTTTTTAGCGTTCCGTGGTAAAACTACAAGGAACCCTTATAGTTTTGCCAAGTCCTTCCGTCCGTCCGTCCGTCTGTCCGTCTGTCCGTCTGTACGTCTGTCCGCAGCATACCGCAGAGAGTAATGGCACATTAATTAATACATAAATAGCTGTAATAATTTGGCAAGGTTATGCATATTTATTACGCCAGAAAAGTTGTACAATACAATTTTGAAAAAAACTATTATTTTGGGTACCTCCCATACACGTAATGGGGGATGATGTCGTTTGAGAAATATAGAAGTTAAAGTAAAAATTTTCAATCGGGTAGGGCGTCTCTAAAAACTAAACTATTGATTTTAGATAATTATATGAAAGGATTCACGATAGTACTTAGTATGCATTACGAACTTTAGAGCAAAACTATTACGGGTAAGTAGGCTTTACTACTAGGGTTGTCTCCAGTATAATTCGTTACCTCATTCAGCTCAATCTTCAACTGCTTCTCCAGCCCCGTGCCCTGGATATAGAACTTCCCATTCTTCAAAGGTATGGGCAGAGGGTTCTCCACCTTAACGTTAACCGTACACTCCTGTCTTGAAGCCGGTACTCCTTCGATGGAAATCTTGATGTCAGGGTTTCGAACTCTGAAATCATCTTGTGCGAAATAGTCGAAGCTGTTCTCAACGACCGTGGCCAAACAAGCTATGTTGAAGGATGCCTGCAAGAGAAAAAATTTTTAGCTATGAGATAATGAGACTGACCTTCCTGACGACCTCCCTGGCGCATGGTGAGCGGTGTGGTCTTATAAACGGGAGGTCTCGGGTTCGATTCCCGGCGGGGGCAATTTATAATTTCTGAATTATCTCTGGTCTGGTCTGGTGGGAAGCTTTGGCCGTGGCTAGTTACCACCCTACCGTTAAAGACGTGCCGCCAAGCGATTCAGTGTTCCGGCACGATGGCGTGTAGAAACCGATTATGGGTATAGATTGAATCTACACTGCCATACCGCTTCCAAGTTAGCCCGCTACGATGCAGTCCAAGACGACTGCATCGTCGCTTACCATCAGGTGAGATCGCAGTAAAGGACTATCTTGTCATCGAATAAAAACATATAGGACTTACTTGATCGACTAATTTCTTGTAATAGTCGTCGAATGTTACGTTCAGCGTGACGTTTTCCTTGGCCTCCGGCGCTAACACTTTGTCGAACTCGTCCCTCTTGACTCCATCGCCCGTCACTCCCGTGTACGTCACGGTGTCCACTCGCAACACTCCCTTTACGTGATGCTGGTTTATTGAGGAACGATTCCTAATATGTAGAACCTGAAACGTAATAGAATAGAATAGAAAAGTTTTTATTTAAAAAATCTAGCTTTTGCCCGCGGCTTCTCTCACGTTGACTTCGATTTTTCAAACCCCATTTTACCCCCTCAGGGGTGAAATTTTCAAAAATCCTTTCTAAGCAGACGCCTACGTCATACTAGCTATCTATAATATGCCAAATTTCAGTGGTTTGAGCTGTGCGTTGATAGATCAGTCAGTCAGTCAGTCACTATTTCCTTATATATATTTAGATTTGAATTTTTTTTTAAAAAGCGCTTTCGAATTTTCAACTGAATCTATAAATAAGTGTTTAAAAAATATTTTAACCATATCAGCTTATATAATGGTTAGAATATTTTGAATAACTTCTTTTATATTATACAGAATAGTGTAAGGTCAGGGGGAGTAAGTGAAACATACTTTTCTGTTTTTTCTACAAAATGACCTCTAAATCAATAAAAAAAATGTCAATTTAAATAACGATCAATGCAAAGTACTCTTCCTTAAATGGGCTTTCTATGACATGATCTTTAGGTCCTCTATTAGTGCAAATAACGATAAAATTACTAAGTAAAAGTAGACCATGGTTTCGTTTCACTTACCCTCAAAATGGGGTAAGTGAAACAATGATCAGTACGCTGCTAAAATAAGGTCTACAGAACTATTTCAAGGACTAAAATGACACCTTTAATTGCTTCAATCGAATACGAGTCTCAGTGCATGGCTACGTGGTCTAGTTTCTTAAATAAAAGGAAAAAACTGAAAATGGGGTAAGAGAAACATAGTCAAGCAGTCAGGGGTAGTAAACCAAAACAAAAATTGGTACGTTATAAATTTTTATTAGTTAGCTAACACCATGTTTACAATATTTTTACGTCTTCTTCTATTCTTGCTTTCTTAGTGGATGCCTGCGTCATAATAGCTATCTGTTGGCAAAATTTCAACCCGATCCGTACAGTAGTTTGAGCTGTGCGTTGATAGATCAGTCAGCCAGTGTCAGTCACCTTTTCCTTATATATATTTAATAGATTAACTTTTTTATAACTAGCAGCTCCCTCAAATTTTATCAAAATAATTATGGGAATAAAATTAAATATACTAAGTCTTACTGTCAATAAAAACATAAATTTATTCTATACAACGAATATAATATTATGTACAGATGATTCTATATGTGTGATAAGTTTCATCAAAATCAGTCGAGTAGTTTTTGATTGACGCTCGAACAAACAGAATGACTGGTGTGTCAGACACAAGACGGCCTATAATCAAATATTAGTTTTTTTTAAATAAGACTAGCTTTTGCCCCCGCGACTTCGTCCGCGTGGAATTAGATTTTGGGGTGGAATTTTCAAAAACTGTGAAACACGTACTTTTTTATTTTTAACTGAAAGCTCAAATACCAACTTTGATGGAAACAGCTTGAAAAATGACGGAGTTTCATATAAACTTCCATCCCCTATTTAAACCCCTTAGGGGTGGAATTTCCAATAATCCTTTCTTAGTGTGCGCTTACGTCATAAAAGGAACCAACTGTAAAAAATTCAAATTTCTAACTTCAGTAGTTTAGGCTGTGCGTTGATATCTCAGTCAGTCAATCAGTCAGTCAGGACTTTGAATTTTATATATATAGATTATTTTTAAAAAGGTTGGTAATCTCTGACATGGGGTAAGTGAAACATATGTTTCTCTTACCCCGCTCATCTCTGTTTCACTTTCCCACTCGAAACTTTTAGTGACTAGAATCTTTACCATGTCTTAAATTAATAATCTGAACGTTTTAGACAAAAAATACAATTGGAACATTAAATCTATACCTTATTCAAGGTACTTACGGCAAAAAACTTTTGAAAACTCTATAAAATCACTTTAAAACAAGCAATAAATATAACCGCGTCTAACTCGTGTTTTGAGTTTTGAAAAATGTCAAATTTCTTTCCTAAATATTACCTTGTAGAATTATCGCAGCAACATCTATGTTAAAAAATTGATACCATTTCGTCAATACTCTTTTATCGACTGAGAGCAAATATCGATAAACTGCATAGTTTGTTAGATATGGCTTTGTGTTTCTCTTACCCCACCGTTTCTCTTACTCCCCCTGACCTTAATTAAATAGGTAAGGTGTTTATAATTTGCTACATTCATATAACTGCTGGAATAAACTTTTTTTTAGAGATAAACTTCACCTATGTCTACTTCTTCTAATATATGTTTTCTTGTAAATTTTTATATGTACATACAAAATAAAAATAAAATTCTATGGAAAGTTTTTACTTACTACATTGAAATCCTGACCGATTTTAATGTCGTCTCTAAGTTCGAAATCGAAAGTGACGTCATTGAAGGCATCGTTGAGATAGTATCTGGCGAATATACTCTCAGATTTGCGTAGTGCTTTTTCCATCGTATCGCGCTCTTCTTGTGTTCGCTCCGGGTACTTATATAGATTTGTAATATCCTGTGAAGAGCAAACGGTAGATATAAAATATATAATTTTTATTTAATTTTAATGCAATTTTAGTAAACCAATATTTTGCTCTTTAAAATTGATCAGGCATTACAAACACTGAATGAAAGAAATGAACATCGAAAATTGCTTAAAACCAGTTTAAATAAAACCAGCTAAGTGTGAGTCGGACCCGCCCACAAGGATTCCGTAGCATAGTACAAGATTTAATATCAGCTATTATTAAGACCGAGCAAAAACAAAAGTTTTTGTATGAAAACTATGTTATAGCAAGTGAATTTAGGACAGCGCCATCTTTCTATATAGCTTGGTACTACGTCGTCAAAGCGTACAGATAGAGGTGTACAAGAAAATAATTCACGTTTCTAGTAGGGCTTCCCCTTAAGCCAGGCAATACACGTCCGGTTTTTTCATCCGATTGTCTGATCCGGTAGCCTGATCAGGCTACCGGAAGGCGTTGAAGCCATTACTTTGTATGAACAGTCAATACACGTCCGATCCGGTGGCCGGATCGGACGTCCGAGTCGGAAACGGGCGCGAGGCGTTTCCGATTTTACTGTCGGTCCGGTTGCCTGAAGGCGCGGTCTACATACTTCTAGTATGAGACAAAATAGACATCCGGTTACTCCTTCCGATTTTGCCAGTCAGGGTTCCCAACTTAGGGCTTTTAGCCCTAAATTTAGGGCGGAATTTTGCTGATTGGGATTTTTAGGGCCCAAAAAATCTAGCGCTGACACTGTGTGGACGCATCATTGTGGTTCGAATAATGGGCGAAAATTATGAAAAAAATAAAAAAAAAAATAATAAAATAAAATAATTCATAATAATAAAATTATTATTTCTCTCATTTATTTTCATACACATTCATCCTATTATTTTTAAAAATGTTTACAAATATACATATACAAATATAAATATAAAAACATAATTAAAAACAATAAAACGAATGGGTCCCACTTGCTGCGGGATAGGGACCCAAGCAGCCAGTGGTCAGGGCTCCAGAGTGAGGAACCTCCTCACAATGCGTGCCGTCTCAAGGAGTACCGCCTTCTGTATCCTGCTCTTGATCCAAGTATTAAGCGAAAGTTTCTTAAGATGTTGATCGAAACTTTTCGCTATGAGACCATTGACCGAAACGACCATCGGCACTATAATCGTTGAATCAACATTCCACATGGCGGTAATCTCGTGGGCAAGGTCTAAATATTTTGACAATTTTTCTTTTTCCGCCTTCACCAGATTATCATCATGTGGAATTGTGATATCGACAATTATCGCTCGACGCGCTGATCGGTCAACTAGCACTATATCAGGTCTATTGGCTACAATATACCTATCAGTGATATAATTGACCGATCCCAGTAGAGCAGGACACTACTAATAATTCAGAATAATAATAAAATTATTATTATTATGAATTATTTTGGATGTTTTAAATAGAAATGACTCTCAGTAAGTCTTGTCAAATTAATTGGATGAATCCAAAATAGCGACGTTTTTTCTTCTTTCTCTTTCCTCTCTTTAAAATTTCTGTGGTGGTGTCGTGTGGTGCGGGTTGTTACGTTCCCTCAAATATGGTTGAGCGAAGCAATGGCTGGATCCTGCGTCATGCTCGTGAACGGGTGCCACCAACGGGAATGGGTCTGCTTTTGCCTGCCTGTCTTAACATGCATTGGATTGTTTTGCATTTTTGAAACTTTATTGTGGAAACACTGTATACATAGCATAGTTTTGTTACCTATTGTAAAAAAAATTTTTTTTGAAAAGAGCGACCGCCGAGTTTATTGCTGGCTCTTCTCGGCAGGAACGGCATTCCGAACCAGTGGTAGATTCATTGACGATTCAAAAGTACTTGTAAAAGTTTATTTGAATAAGAAATATTTCTATTTCTATTAACTCGTCATCCATCTTCTTTTCTTCTGCTTTGCTCCAAACGCAAGCACTCGGGATGATAGCTCGGGAACGACTGAGTTCAGAAAAAGCCTGACGGAAAAATCGGATGTGTATCGAGTAAATACGATCCGGTTGCCTGATCAGACAATCGGAAACAAAAACGGACGTCTATTGCCAGGCTTAAGTTAATACTTCCTTAATAGGGAGCTAGCTCCCTTTAATTTTTAATTAGTTTTTATTTTTATTATTAAATAATAAATTTTGTTATTATAGCAGCAACAGAAATACACATTCTGTGAAATTCACAATTCTGTCTACCTATTACGGATCACGAGATACAGCCTTAGTAGTAGGGTCCGTTGGTTACCCTTCGGGTACGGAATCCTAAAAATGTAACAGGTTTAAAATAATGGACTGTAAAACAAACCTCTCGTTCCATACGGCCAATTGCTTTTGTGGATATATTTTGTCCAATTGTTACTGTATCACGTGCTAAAAATTTCAGTGGTTGGATTTCACCGGAATATTTCCACAGCACCTGAAACAACAGCGTGAATTATGCCCATTGTTATTTTGCAGGATATGACGAACTAGCCGATGTTCGCTACTTCCCCTGCGTGGCTTTAAGTTTTTTAATGAACCCCTTTGTAATAGGAATGGAACTTAAAAAAGCCCTCCTTAGTAGACCACTAGAACACTCAATGAATATTTTGTGTGTCAGTCACGGTAATGTTTCGTCGTAATTATCTCAACCCAAAATCAAAATCATGGATTTCGGTCTCAGAGTGAAAAGGTTTTGGGCACCACTTTGGCGAAGTGCGGATCGGCAGACTTCACACACCTTTGATAACATTATGAAGAACTCAGCGGCATGCAGGTGTTCTAACAATATTTTCCTTAACCGTACAAACAAGTTATATTTAACTCCGCCGAAACCCCGGACCTCCCAAAAACGAGGCAGAAGTCGTAACTAGCATGTCGATTTCGTAAAAATGATTGCATCAGTGTAACGATCACAATGGCTTCTAATTAGCTGTATTTATGGCATTCTTACTGCATCAATGCATTTTAACCAATAGCTGGAGGGTACCAGCCAATCAGAGGTAATTGCGGTCGCTATACTGATGCAATCACTGGCTATCACTGCTGTGAAATAAATAATCCAGGAGGTGTCCAGGGGCCCAAGTCTGCTATTGCAATTGTAGTTCTATTGTCCATCAATGACATCGCAATTGCTACTTTTAGCAATTTTGGTAGTCTACTAATTCAATGGCGTCATAATTGTTTTCCGATGGTTTGCCACTGACACTTTTAAGTCGGTTAAAAACATAAACTGATAGCGTATAACGTTTCTGATAACGATAAACTCGTTTCGGCGAACGCTTTTTTAGCTAATGGCAATACCGAGGATGATTGAATTACAATCCAATTACAAGAACATCGAACGACCATTGTGAATTTAGTAGACTACGAAATTTTGGACCAATGATAATTGAATTGTAATGGCATTGCGGATCACTGACAATGACATGTAAAATAGCAGACTCGGGGCCCAGTACTATACCTTGTCAGCATTCACTTGCGCGAAGACATAGGAAGCATCGTATGGCCTCTGGAGATCACCGTCGCGTACTGCTCGTAAAGATGCAGGTCCACAGCGGTACACATCTTCCGAAGTCTCTTGGGGCGTGGAATCTATTGCTTGCCAGCCCCCATAATCGGCTCCTAGATCGGGACGATCCATCCACACCTGGAATAGTAAAAAGTACAAATAAGTTAGCAGAGTTCGGTTGGTTAATTGCGGAAAAGTTGCATCAATCATTGCTACAGTCTCAGACCTCGGTTGGCTTTTATGGCATTCTTTGTGCAAATAATAATAATATTATAAAACATAAAACATTCTTTATAAAAAGTCGACTTCAAACTTCTTACTTCACTAACCACTTAGTTTTAAGTTTATATTTTAAATATGTATTTCGTATCAGGTATTAGTTATTTTTAGTTATCTTGAATACCTGAGGACCTAAGCGGTACTTGAATAAGAACCACTTCCAAAAATTCTCATTGACAGAAAGTCGTCAGTCTTACTTAATTATGATTAGGGAAAAGAGTGTAAAAATATCATCATAATATTATGGACGAGTTTGATACATAGCGCGATGTAAAAGTGTACAGCGCCATCTAGATTATATCGCCTAAAACTTTTAAACCACAGGACTTGACATCGCTCATCTATCTGTTATTGTATTTTTTGTGAATATAACTAGTGGTAGTTTTAATTTATTTAATTTACTTATGTTATTTATTTAAGTTTTATTTTGTTGTATGTTCTTATGTTTTCGTTCATCTGCCAAATGATTTTACCCAAAATCTTAACTGCATCAACTGCTGGCAAGGAGGACTGCTGGTAATCTTTCTAGGGGAAAAATTCGGTGGAAGTGATTTATTTGCCTTTGCCTTGTTGCACTGAATATTTTAAAACTGAAATAATTTTCTCGCAAAAGACTCTGCTCATTTCGTACTTTTGTAGGCTCCCATTGCACTAGTATTTTATCGGGCAAAGTAAGTAGGTACCTATTACGCAGGTAAAACTCGTAGATCAGAATAAGCTTGTCAGTTACGTTACCTCATAACGGTTACCCACTTACGCAAATAAAGCGTGTTTTCATTTATACGAAGCACTTATCACATTCAGTCATTGCTCTTACCAAGAATAGTTTTATAAGAAACAGATGCAGCGTATAAAATAAGAGCCTATTAATATTCGTTGCCAAACCATTTTATAGGCTCGCGCGATTGCTCCTAACCACTAAATAATGGCTCTATTAAGTTCTAAATGTAGCTAACCTCGTTCCAAACGTGGTAGTTCCAGACAGAGTCCCGGGTGAACTCCTCCAGGGTGTTGCCTTGCTCGTCTTTGATAATGTCGATGGTGAGGCTGCCCTGGCTGTCGTGTGCTGCGTCGTAGCCTGAGACTGGTCTGCATGGGATACCAAGCGCTCTGCAGACTGAAACAAATGGGTAATGGTAACTAATTCTATCGGTTTTATCGACTCTCTTACTAAAACTTAGTTAGGTCAGGAAGTAACCTCACTACAATCGTCATTTTCAATTAATAGACATCCACTGCTGGAGTGCTGGACATTGCAAATTTTTCTCGTTATTCCCTTAAGTTTATTGTAAGGACTTCCACATAGCTCTCTGCGACTAATATCGTCGATATAGCCGAGATCGTTATTCAAACATTTCGGAACCTCAACGTACAGTTTGGTTCTTCGAACTATGTTCGCCGCTTATTGCTATAATATATAAAGAAAAAGGTGACTGACTGACTGGCAGATCTATCATTGGCTTAACCACCTGATATAGATGGGGCTGTTTGGCATACCTACAGATAGCTATTATGACGTAGGCATCCGCTTAGCAAGAATTTTTGAAAGTTTAACTCCTAGGGGGATAAATTGGGATTTAAAATATTGAACTGAACGTGAACAGTGAACACATTTATTTGATCACGGCAGTTTTGTAATTGTATGCATCTTACCTGTCGTCAAAACGCCCGCATACACCCAACACTGCGCGTATTTCACAGGCTTCTTCTTATCGTAGTACTTCTGCAGGATGGCCAGAGACCCGACCCATTTGAGAGGATGAGTGCCCCCACTGTAGTCGCTCAGCTCGGTGGCCCAGTTCCCCATCAATATGCCGTTGTCGTCTTGCACATTGACGGCGGCAGACAACGCTCGCACTGTTCTGATAGGATCACCTCTCGCTCGACCTTTAACCTACAATTTAGAATATACCTAATTAATTTATGAATTACTTACTTATCTACATACTATTTGTAAGTGTTATAATTTTTATAATAATTTGGGATTTGCCCTTGATAAGATGAAGAAATTGATATTTTCTTAAATAGACAAATCATCGTTTTCGCCGTTTCTTGCTTTAAATGCACTGAATTTATAGCATTCACCGAATATAGAACTAATGCAAAAGGAATTTAAATCGATTATTATTTATTAACATTGATAAGTTGATAACCTTTTACCATTTACAAAAGATAAAACAGTAATGTACCTATTACATATTATGCATAATTAGTAGGTAATAGGTAGGTAGTAGTTCATTGAACCAGAATTGTTTAAGTAATACCTACCAAATAACGCGCAAAGATTTTTGAAAACTCTAAAAGCATCGGAAATAGCTTCTATATTTGGGTCTTTTATTGAATTTGTAGGTATTCTGTGGACATGAAAATATCAGGGTCAATGTAGATTTCATCCAGATTCAAGACAAAGTTCTTTATCTCGATTCTCCGTAAACTAAATATGAACCTAACTACTGTGGTAAATTTTTTCAAACGATTTGCTTTTTATTCTAATTTTGAAATATTTTTAAAAGCAAAATACAAAAAATAATTAGTTAATCCAAAAAAGTTAAATTTGAGGATTTTTACGTCAAAATATCGTACTAATATTTTGTTTCTTGGAAGTCTTTAATTAAAAAAAGAAAAAAAAGAAAACACCATTATTTAAGTACCTACTTTACGTCCTAGCCGTCGTTATAATATAGAATACAGAATACCTATATCATACCTTTCCAACCTCTTTGACTAGATATAGCGCGCATTCCAATATATCCTTCTCGTACTGCGCATAATTCCAAGGCGTGGGTTTGATTCTGTTGTACACTCCTCGGAACATGAGCCCACCGTCGTCTTGCACGTACTCCTCGCGATGACTGTGACCTGCATGGAAAAATATAATGCATATTGCATATTATGGTACTATACATTAATGCTTTTAGTGTTTTAAATAACGTTTGTTCATCAACTTTATCCTTCATGGTGGTGCATTTTGATGCGGTTTTGTGCACTACATATTAACTACGTAATAACTACCATCTGGTGAACTTTGGTGGTAGGTACACGTAGGCCATTCATAGGATATATGAAAACGTTGGTTTTTTAAAATATAAAATTTGTCTCGTATTCTACATTACCTAACTCTATCCTTTGGTAGAGGCACAGAGTTATAAACATTTGCAAAATGACCCAAAAAATTTAAAAGTAATATCGTTAATCCTCACCTTTTCGAAAGAAGAGGTGTGGGAGAAGTAGCTACAGGAAATGTTGCTCTCCATTATGGTGAGGCGAGAAAACAAAGAACAGGAAGAAAAGAAGGAGAGGGAAGAAGAGTGAACATCGAGCTAACCGGTCCGTGTCGATGATCTATACGAGGAGTTCGTGCAAGTCAGATACGCCCTGTAGACAAAAAGTCCGAAAAGAATTTTGCCTCCTCCAAAAAGAAAAAAATATCCTCACCTGGCATATAAACGCTGTCATTTAAACACCAAGGATTGAACAGCACGTAAATAGGCAGTGGGTGGGTGTAACTCAGCGATCCACCCCCGTTCAATCTGGTGTCTACGTCCATGCGCCAAGCGGCAACAATGCAGTCTGCAGCCGGGGTCACGGCCACCATGACATGAGAATCCATTTGACCTTCGTACACAGCATTCCATGCGCCCAAGGTTTCCGAGCCTTTCTCCAACATAGGTACCGCAGCCGACGTATCGTCGGATGGTCCACGTCTTTCCACATCTGTTGGAAAGCATTCCGTTATATCTTTATCGTGCTAAAAATAAATACTGACTCACTGCGCTTATTATTTACATACGTCGAAGCTAATTGATTCATCGAAGATATATAATTTATTAGAGCTTCACTTATTTACAGACATCACTTCAGACTGAAAATTGTTAATTCTTATTTAGAAATTTTCTCTTCCTCTTCTTTATTAACCGATAGATATCCACTGCTAGACGAAGGTGTCTTGTGTGGACTTCCACAGGAATCGGTCTTGCGCCGCTTGTATCCATTAGCTCCCTGCGCCTTATCTGAAGTTGTCCTAGTGAGGGTCTAACTATATTGCTCTTTCCGGTAAGAAATCATTGTGGTGCGAGGTAGCCACTTGAACACCTTAGGACCCCAACGATCAACACAGTCAGATCTTTATCATTTTCATTATAAAAAGAAAAGAAATAGGAATTATATTTTTTACACGATTGCATGAGAAGGATGATAATGTTTTCCACTAATGAAACGTAGTTACGGAGTTAAAAAATCTATTTATAATTAACAATCATACCTGAGACATAGAAGATGAAGGAAATGGCATCACGGTTAGCATCGAATGGCCGATTCAACAGAATATCCAATTTGAAGGCCTGACCTCGTCTCACCACCAGACACTTGTCAACATCTCTTGTCATGAGATTAAATTTATTCGTGTGATGATTTTCCCCGTTAGCTTCGACGCAAAAGTCGATGCCTTGCACCGCGAGGACGCCCTGTCTCGTTCCGTCGATGACATCTGCATAAACATTAAACAATTTAATATGTATAAGTTGTAAGCAAAATGTAACTTATCACAATGATCCTAAATAGATATGACCTAATATACCTACTACGGTTTGTGATTTATTAAAACCCAAAGTAAATATACATAACAATATTATAAAGTACGAAACCGGAATTATTATTTACGCGACATCGTGCGCGTGGAGTTAGGTTCTTAAAAATCTCGCGGGTTCTTTATGTTTTTCCTGGATAAAAGGTAGCCTTTGTCACTCTCCAAGCCCTCAACTATATCATGCAAAAAACATGCCGATTCGTTACTCAGTTGTTTTGCGATTAAAAAGGCCTATAAACAAACACACTTCCGCACATTTTAATTACCTAATATGAATATTGAATTAAGGACTTGGATATGAGCAGGCATCGTAGAATGTGATTGATATTTACATCCTCCTCTAATGGTAAATAAAAAAAATTACAGACATATCAGGTTATTGTTATCATTTATTGATGGAATTCGTCATCGCTCAACCTTTTCGCGCCTCAAATCTTGGGTTCCAGCCAACTCAATTATCCGCAAAAGAATCACGTAAAATACCGATGGGTAAGGAGGCAATAACTCAAAACCTTTTATCATTCATAAAGATTACATCATTTAAAACTTTTTCAAACCAAAATAGAGAGTTCTTTTGATGTAGACTCGTTAGAAGCCTTTGATCAGGTTTACCTGGTTGAAATGGTATAATGATGAACTTTTGCCGCCTCCCAAACCAATTTCTCCACAAGTTCTTAATGTACTCCATTCTGATAACTTAAACTACACTTAACGACTTTTAAACCTTTTTTTTTCAATCAATCACTAAACAGTAACTCTAGGTTTACCATCGCTGTAAATTCTGGCGTTATTCGGAACTTTACGATTCGATACTGCGGGATGATAATTGATTGAACAAACGTGTAGTTCCTCAAGAATGCCGTCATGGACTGTTAGTTCCCGCTCTAGACTCCGTCTATAATACTCCTACTTTTCGGTGATGTCACGAAGTAAACATGGCTCAAAGTGCTACAATGCAATGCTCTTGAATCTACTCATTGACGGAACTCTGAGATTACTCATGTCACATAATGAAAAATTATGCCCAAAGAGTAATTCCAAAGATCTTGAGTCACGAGGAGTAAATAAATCTAAAACAGTGTGTCATATGGTTCCAAATAAGGGCAAATCCTTTGAAACCCTAAAAAAGCAGTTGAATAGGCTCGGAAACGGAGTTCGACATGGCGTTATATTTTCCAGTATCTAGTAAACACCTGTACGAGTACGTGTTAGGACTTAGGAGCTGTAATAATAAGATACACCTGCTTAGATATCGGTAACATCTCAATACGTAATGCACATTTATAACGTGCAAGACAATCGCATTCTATTTAACAATTAATCTAGTTAATTACCTATTTGTTTGAAAAAGTCTTGTACCTAATTGAATTTATTGACGGTAAAGAAGACAAAAACACTAAGCTCAGATCAATTAGATTATCAAATATTTTCTAAATGTTATCGAAAGTTTAATGATGTATTTATTTCTTTGAAAAATTATTGCTTAGATGATGTAGCTGGAAGTGGGTTTAAAAGACGTCTTTGTACAAAGTATTGTTGTAGGTAATAAGCACTTTTCGATGGTCTAGAACTATAGAATGTCCTCAAACCATCAGACCAGAGAATCAATCTACAAGATAGAAAAAAATTGATGAAGACTGAAGTTTTACATAACGTCATCTATAACCGACTTCACTTGTGGGTCTTATGATAAGCCAGACTACCACCAGTTCGCAAATCAGATTCTGCTGAAAAAATCCGGCAAGAAGTCAGCAGTTGTAACTATATTCTAACATACCTTCTACGATTATGTATGCATCTATGTAAAAGGATGCTGAGATCACTAATTTGTAGTCTTGATTTATAGTTACGCCTTACTATGAACAAACTTGCCCTCGAGACATAAAGAACAATGCTGACCCTTGAGTGACTATAGGTCAATTAGTACCATACGTTCGTTATTTCTCAATTTGGTCTATATGATTTTTAATTTCTTACTTTAGTAGAGTACGTAGGTGTTTTTAATTGTAGTCTGGTGACTCAAAATATTCAAAAATCAAAACTTAGGCAAGCATTTGGACATCTAATCTGTGCCCACTTGTACACCGGCGATGGTTGTGAATGAAATGAAATAACATATCTGAATTGTTATAAAAAGACATTGGATAGAAGCCGGTGCATGATATTAAAAGAAAAGTAATACTCTTTTGCTCTAATCCACCAAACCAAAAAAGTCTGCATGGCGAAACTCGCTGTTCGCGCTGGACACCGTCGTTACCCCAGGTCTATGCCCAGGTGAAGAAGAAACTCCGGAACAACACAACACTAACACGCAGTACCATACAAACTCCTCGAAAACACTACGTATAGGAACGTTTCGCTCCGATCCCTCCAACCAAGGACTTTTCATCCGCAATAGAAAAAATAATCTTTATTTAAAAAGAATAGGTTGCTTTTCCAAAATACATGATTTGAAATAACCATATTAGAATCATTCGACATGGGATAAGATCTTAGGATTGATATGGTATTAATTATCTGTTGTGGGTGTTAACATCTATATCTGGATGCGCGTGCTATCCCGTCAAGGCCTGAGTTAGTTTTCCCACGCACGCGTAGGTTTCTGCATTAGCAATAGGTAAGATCATCGCAGAGTAAAGTAGGTCGCACATCGTTCATTTCATTTACCAGTACCGAAATTGAAATTGAGATTTTGAGATCAATACCATTGGTTGTGTCGCTTCGTTCATTCTGTTCTGCGTATCAGGAGTCCTACGTACAAGAATCTATGATATATTATGCTGTCGCATGCTGTGGCAGTCCGTTACTTCATCATCTCAACCCTTTTCCTGCCCACTTTTCGGCTCAGTTCTCTCTGAATGAATGGATTTAGATCCGCCACACTGGCCAAGTGCAGATTAGTAGAATTCATACCACATGCTTTGTGAACATAATTTTTAAGTTTTCTTACCACGTTTTCTTTCATCGTTAAAATAAAAACTTCGACAACATTACTTGTCACAATACAATTGTCACTTGTAACTTCACACCAGCTTTGTGACATACATAAATAAAACCGACAATTAAATTGAGGGTATAAACCAGTTAGGTAATAACTTAGTGCTGAAGCGTACGTCACGTCAACGTCGACCTCTGCTACTGTTATCAGAATTTCCATCGATGAAGGCGAAGTTTGCTGTCGAATCACGTCACTTGCATTTTCACTATTTTCATTAGTATGAAATGCACATGTATTGCGTATGCCTCATTATTTACTGGCGTCTCTAGCAGCCTTTGCATCTTTGGCGAAGTTGGTATGCGATCGTCTTTCTTGCTCAGTTAAGAATACAATTCTTATTACTTAATGAGTATAATTACAATAGATTTCTTTGAATACATTTATTAAGCGGTAGTAATTCTTTATACTTATTTACAAGATATTTTCGCTTCACTAGGGTTTTAATTCGCACTTCTCTGTAGCGGTCACACGTTTCTGCACTGCGCTGTGCCAAAAATATCAACATTGAAGATTTAATATAGGTATTCTGAAAAAATTGGCGGTAAGATGGACAGAAGATCTGATGGAAAGACTCACTGGACGAAACTATAAGGTTGTTTTACTTCGGAACTTAAAAACTTAATCGACTAACACGTAATCGTAAGGAATCTAAATAAATATAAAAGGCAAAGGTGAACGGATTGAGCTAAATTTTGGCATACAGGGAGCTATTATGATGTAGGCATCCGCTAAATTTTTTAAAATTAAACCTCTAAGGGCGCAGAATAGGAGTTTGAAAAATAGAACTTAACGTGAGCGAAGCCGCGGGCAAAAGCTAGTAACCTACTAGGTTTACGCTTCTACACTGCATGATTATCATATCCAGGTACGTAGTTACGTACCTACTACGATCCTATATTTTGGCAACACGTTTTTGCGGTTTCGTAAACCTTTAGGGATAGATAGAAAACAGAAAAAAGCATTCATTTTATTGCACAAGAAAAAAAATTAGGTACATAGATAACTTAAATTTACGCATGTATAGGCGGCCAATAGTAAATCAATTTCTACGGAGGCAACCATCGATGAGAGGAGTAAATGAATTGCGAGGGTAACACAAGCCGCAAAGTAGATTGCAAGACCTAAGCTTCCTGAAAACCGAAAGTCGGCACCAATCACCGAAATGAAAATAAGCGGATGTAAGTGATTACTACTAATCACATAATCAATCTTTCAAACGTGATAATAACTCGGTAAAATGAAATCTGTCTAGGATACAGTTTAAGCTAAAGTTAAGTGTCTAGAATTCCTTTCGATGTTACGTTGCATTTAATACTTTATAGTCTAAGACATAGGATTCAAGGTTCCTGTAAAGATGGTTAACCATGTAGGCTTCGCGCGTGCACCGGTTCACCTTGAACGACATGCGCTCGACCACGCATTTCATTTGTCAAGTTACCGGACTGGATAGTTAGGTAAGTTTCCCGCCAGAAATCATCACTTGTTTATGGTTATTTTTGTTTTTCATCTGTCAGCCGCACAGATGTCAGAGGTCAAGTTCGTCACACTCGAACTTTAAGTATTAAGCCGTGCGCGAAATTCTAATTATAATTTCTTCATAATAGAATAACCTCCGATCAGAAAAAGGACTCAGAAGAGGAGGGACTCAAAAGCTGAAATCTATAGACCGCACTCTCACTGCTCAGACTCAAGACAGAGACTGACAGAGACTATCATCATTAGGACATAAACAAATCGAATCACGAAGGCCGAACTCAACCAACAAACAAAGCCAATTCAAAAGTTCCAATATTCTTACATTTGGTGTCGATTTGGACTATAGATTTACTTTACAACTGTTTGACCTCTACATTCCTAAATTAGTTTCTTTATCTATGACTAATATAGAGTCTGTACAGAGCCTAAGGGAAAATTAAAGGGTTTAAAGAACATGACTTCATAGGATATAATATATAGAGCTGAATTGTCAAGACAATTTCTGCGTAAGTAAATGTAAATTGATTACGCAATTCCTGACAAATTCAGACCAGTGCTAAGAATTAAAGCAAATACCTATCAACTCTGATGTTGAAACCGTTGATATCCATGGAAACGTCACAAAACCGAGAGTGTTTTATTTCTGAACGACATCAAAAGGCTCGTAGGCAAGGTTCGTGAAATTTCATTGTAGATAATTTTTTATTTGTTTGTTTAACATATTGTCATTAGCTCTGACTAATAACACTGACTACATAAATCTTTGTTTATGAGAAGATTTAAATATAACGACACTATTCGAAATTGTTCTTGCTACGACTGTGTTGGTTTTTCTTACGAGTAAATTCCGAACGCAGACTAACGCAATAATTGGTACCTACTACATAATATTATCTTAGCACAATATTATTACCGTGTACCTACCTATTTTGAATTAATTTAACCCTGCGATCTATCATTTAATTCCAAATCCGAGTCTCCAGTTTAATATTTCAAATTAACTTTAATTACGCTTGAAATGTCGTTTGTGCCTGTATTCCAGTTTTCTCAAAATACTTAGATTTAGAGCTCTAAGTGTAACTTTTATTAAAAACTTCAAAATAGCGGCCATGCATTAAACCTGGGTACATCAACATTTGGCATCAATATATCAACCAGTGTTGAAGACCACGTTTAAAGCCTCATATTTCCGAGATATACCTAAGCTTTTAAAGTTACTGGTGGCGACATCGGTGAATTAGAATTAAAATTAAAACTTAACTTGATTTGAGAGCACATAAAGTTTCCAAAAGGTTAAACCTAGATTTAAAACAAGTTCTGGGCCCAGAATCCTGTTATCAATGAAGAAACAGACTCGATTCAACTTTGTATAATCAATTAAACTACGGAATGTGTGAAACCTATTTTTATTTTTAAAGAAAAGAATGACAATAAGTTTATATTAGAATTGAATCTGCACTTATTAATTACAATTAAACTGGAGACTCAGATTAAGAATTAAAATATTATAGATCGCCAGGTTAAATAATCTTCATGGTATCAATGTAAGATTAATTTATACGTACCTTAGTATAAATGACATGTTTTTAAATATCGAACTAATAAGCTAAGTCAGTATTTAATGGAATATAATAAGTCGACCAACAAAATTTATTTTTTGGCATCAAAACCTAGCTTCTAATTTAATAACTCAGCAACGGGAAAATGATGAAGCTTCTAATATACTAACTCGGCTTCTTCACAATGGCCACAAAATATTCCAAAGAAAGCATCAAATAAAGAGCCACTATTTTTATTATTGTCCACTGCCACTGCACGATTTGGTGCGAGTGAGATGGATACGACTGGCCATTTGCACGATTTCGTTGGTGCGAGTGAGACGGATGCGACTGGCAATTTGCACGATCTCGTTGGTTATGGCTATTTGCACCAATCAGAGAGCGCCATTCAAAACATGCATTTGTTTTTTTGTTGTTCTGTTGTTAGTGTGTTAATATTGCAATTATTTTTGTATAATTTTTTCTTTAAACTAAAGTTAGGTTAGGTTAGGGTTATACATGAATATTCAGGTGCCCGGCCGAAGGCCGGGCGGGCACTTAGGTTCTGTTGGGATCGTAAACCTACCTAAAACTAAAAAAAAAAGTTGAAAAAAAAATTGTTTTTTTTTTTTTCAAAAATGTTATAATGTTATGTGTAGGTATTTATCTTGAGTTAAATTTAAAAACAATAATTTTTTTAATTTCATTTTATCAAAAAAAAAACGTTTTTTTATTTAGTTAGAAACATTTTTTTATTTAATTTTTCTCACAAAAAAAAAATTAAAAATGTGGTTGAAGATTTGGTGTATTATTTGATGCTAATATTTAAGTATTTTAGAAGTTCACGGTTTGAAGCTAAGTTATAAATATAGATGCTAAAATTATATTTTTTAGAGGCTCACTAGTTGAAGCTGACTTAGTAATTTAGAAGCCAATAATGGTATTAAATAGAAGCTCGTTTAATTACATGCCGTATTTAATTACCTAGGTAGGTACTATTATCTTCTTAACTAGTTATTATATAAGATTTTCCTTGTCTGTATTTATGATAATGATTTCAATCACAGTTAGGTATTTAAAATATTGTTCACTCACTGAGTCAGTCACTGAATTCTCTGTGATTGATGGATTACCTTCAGTAAGCCTACCGTCTATTGCAATGATTGATGTTTGCCTAATATCCGTATAATGCATTGGTCATTCATCATTCATGATTGACGGAATTGTCATATTGGCTGAATGGTTGGAAATTATGAAACTTCCCCCAAGAGGTGCAAAAGCTACAACGCAACGTATACGTATGTAATATATGAAAAGAAAGGTTCAGTATCATCAGCTGCACTGATGAGTTCATCAGTCACGCATGTTTAAACTTTATGATGCATTTTGGTATAGGAGAGGGATTTTTATCGATGGCTTTCACCTAAGTAGGTTGTCAACAATTTAACAATAGTAGGTAGGTGAGTGTTATAACTGTTATAGTAAGTGCTAACCAAGATTTCAAGATATGTAGGAGATAGATAACGAGATATTATTATTTTCAATTTCTTAAAGAACCTACATATGTCACAAAATACATAGTAGTACGAGTATGTAGCACGAGTATGTAAGACTTACGAGATGAACACGAATGAGTGGGAACTTTTCGATATTTATTTTTCTTTTATTTCTACATACAATGTTTCTGTGTTCAGAATCACTGTATGTAGATATAATCATCTACCTGTCTGCGATAAAGTCCCGCCAAAATTTGTTTCGAACAGACAGACAGACAAGAATTTGAAAAACGATTGTTTGATTTAAGCTCAGACACATCTTATTTATCTATACATAATATAATAGAAAGCTTTACTCACCGACAGACGTATTCAATTGCGGAGGTCGGGGAAGCTCTTTTAGATCATAAGAGTCACTTCTTCGAAGTCTGCAGCACACGCAGCGAGGCGGGCACCAGTACGCAAGCTTACTCTTCACTGCACCCATCGCACTCATCAACAAGTCATAGATCCAAAGATTTAATTCAAACTTATCTAAGGAAAACCACTTTAAAACCAATTAACAAGATTCCACAAAACGCTTAGATCATCTCTCGAACCATTGATATTTTAACGTTTGAACAGTCGGCCAATGTGTAAACAAAGCCTGAATTTAGTGGTTCAACGATCGAACCACGTAAACCACTTGAAAATGATATTAATATCCAATTATACGTAGGTATATTTTCGAGTAACACAATCGGCGCGTGCGTTCGGTTCGCGAGATTCGATTCATCTGATCAGTTCGCAGTTGACTTTAAAACGCCATCCTTGGTACCTATAAAATTATTCATACGTGACCTCTTATCAGTGTCAAAGGCTGTGGGGTAATTCGGTAGCCAAAGGCAAGGGATGGTTCACCAAAGTACAAGGTAATATTGAATCATAATGCATCACTAAGTAGTATCTACCAATGTTAGTCACCAAAGTCGGTACTCGGTGGCATTTCATAGAAGATAGGTATAAGTATGTCAAGGATACGAGGACTTGCCAGGTTATTAAGCTTACGTTACAGCTACTGCACTTACCAGAGCATTCCCATATATGACTGACTTCATTGGCGTGGATTGAGGTTTTTAATTCCCGCCGGAACTCTCTTATTTTCCGAGATAAATTACCTAGCCTATGTGGTAATCCAGACTATAATCTGTCTCTATACCAAATTTCATTCAAATCGGTTCATTCGTTGCGGCGTGATTTAGTAACAAACATCCATCTATCCATCCATCCAAACTTTTGCATTTATAATATTAGTAAGATAGGATTGTGATTTAGCACCCCTCAAAATGAATTAAGAATACGAGTATTTACGATTTTCTAGAGATTAAGTCGTTATAATGTCAGAAGAAAAACTTGTAAGAAGATAAAACTATTTGTAAGAAGATATCTTAACTAAGCATAAATTCGACTAGGTACTTATTAAAAGTAAATTCAAATAAAGCCAATTAATTATACTCAATCCTTAACTCTGATCTCACAAGATCCAGAATGTTTAAATTAGTTTAACAAGTAACAGTGTTTGACAACGTGATTATAATACATAAGCAAGCACACGATTATGTTAGGGTAATTCCGGGGGAGATGGCCGTACGGGAGAGATGGCCAATCGATAAAAAATCGACTATTAGGCAATCGATGACACTAATATCAATTTAGTATGATTCGTTGTGCGACCGGCGACAAGTGTCAGTGAATTTTTATCAAAAAAATAAATGGAAAGGTAAGTAAATTCCATGTTTTTGTTTGATTACACCTTTAATATAAGGCAAGAGGTTATCATATTACGTGGTCGCAAAAAGATTTCACAATATTCGCATGTTTTAGCATAGTTATTGTAAAGTAATTAAGTTTCCACGCATTCTAACCTATAAATTATGAATCATAGCGGCGTGTTTCTTTTTTTAATTCATATGGACATCTCTCTCGGATAATCGGGATAGATGGCCTATTATTTTCAGGGGGAGTTACCATATAATATTTTAGATTCAAGACTGTTAGAAAACGCAAAGCCATTCGAAGGATCTCAGACAGTAGCTGTAAAGAAGTTCCTCTGCCACTTTGCGATACTTCTGAAAGTGAGAACGAAGACAAAGAAGAAGATAACTATAGAGGCTGTGGAAAAAATTATCATAAGACCCAACTCGTCGAAGACTGGCAGCAATGTATTATTTGTATGTCCTGGACATATGAAAATTGTACGGAGTTTGAGGACATATGCTCCGACTGCTGCAATAAGAAAAAGAAGAAGTTCGAATGACGTAAGGGCAAAGAGAAAGGGAAAAAGAGTACTGGCTATCTCTCCCCGACTCCTATGGCCATCTTAAACGGACAGTCTGGGAGAGATGGCCAGTCGTAAGTTTTTTGTTTCATGCCTGATTGATTACTTTTGTTTATTTTAAGACTGATTATTGTTAACATTTGATAAGAAATATAATTAAAGTTTCGTTTGTGATTAAAATAATCGTTTGATTTATTATGATTCGTTGACAATCAGTCCTCAAAGTTAATAGGGCCATCTCCCCCGGACTTACCCTAATTTACTACTGCGTGACATCACCAAAATTGCGGCCACCGAGTGGCATTTATGATGTCAATAACAACGTACGCCGTATGCCGAAGGTCCAGTGATAGGTATTTACCTTTTAATTGAACATGCATTAATGAAATTTCTGAGACTTGAATGGGCAGTGTTTTTCCTGTAAATGGGATCGACGTAATCCTTGTGCCGTTTTAACTACTGAGTGATGTCTACAATTTTCTTGAATTTCAATAAATTAACTAGAATTTGAAGCTGTGGTTTTACGACGTTTTTATGAAGAATTGAATGAATTAAGTGACGTAGGTAGGTGTCTACCAAATAAATTAATATGAAGTTCTTAAGAAGTGTTCTGTACCATCATCAGAACCTTCTTCCTCGATCATCATCTAAACAAACCTCATTGAGACCATTCTAATGAGTCCGAACAAACTATATCTGCTGTAAGTTGCTGAGGGGTTGAGAATCCCGCAGACTACTTGATGCTGCAGCATCAGCTCAAGATTATCATCATGCATTGGAAATAATCCGAAATAACATTACACGCAAATCAATCGCACCTTTGAAATTGTGTGAGACCCTGCTTTAATCTAGTAGGAAATGAGTTGATGATCTTCAAAAATCAGAGCAGATCTTTATAAATTAGGTATAGCTAAAAACCTTCTCGATCACGTCAGCTTTCAAATAGCCAAAGTCGCATTAAAATCGGTCTATTCGTATAGGGTTCAAAATAATTGTATACTTAAACGTACTACAAGTATTTAATCATACGTTGAATTGAAAAGTAAAACATATAATATGAAAACAATAATGAACAAATCATGAAAATCTTGTGTCTGTGTGCAAATAAGCTTCTTGTTATTAGTAACATTATTAAACGTTAGCATATTTTTGGATAACCTTAGTGGAAGCACGTTTCTCGAGCTATTTCAGATTTAGGTATCGACAACAAAGCATTCTGGAAAAGTGGGTATTTAGGACTTCAACGATAACTCTCTTGAGGTTTTTAAACATCAACAAGTAAGGTAAAACTAAGGTAAACTAAACCTAGGTAACCTAGGAATTCATTTGTCGATGACTGTAAACGTCTAATCTCTATTTTGATGCAGTTTTGATCCGACTGTGCGACGCAAAGGAGGATAATGTGTTTATTACTGTAAGTAATTTAGAGATATTTTCAGGAGCTTTTCCAGTATAATAGGTACATGCTATTGAAATTTAATTAGTGAAATACATCGGATAGAATTTATATATAGGTACAGTAGATAGTTTAAGTTTTAAATCTATTACCTACTCTACAATTTGTTGAGTGCTCAGGAACGGAAGCCAAATATAGAGTTTCAACTTGATTACCTAATCAGTGTCCATATAAATTGGGCATGCTATGTACCAAGCTCTGTGGTCCTGCGCCAGATATCGAGTGGCATTCTGCGAATCGTTTGATGCCACCAGTCCACCTGAGTGAGTGAGTGGTCTGTTCGAGGACGCCATTTCAGAAACTTTAGTATCCCAACAACTATGTGTCGGTTATTTGAATTATGTTCCTCGCTCAGTGCAACTTCAGTTTTCCAATTTGTTGAGCTATGGTCCTAACCGTAGAGAAATTTCGAGCATACGAGTAGTTCTACATCACTGACTACTGAGTGACTCCGAGGTTTCTTATGAGGACCATATTGAGTAAA
Organism: Hipparchia sbordonii; assembly: GCA_038048805.1. Classification (NCBI taxonomy): domain Eukaryota; kingdom Metazoa; phylum Arthropoda; class Insecta; order Lepidoptera; family Nymphalidae; genus Hipparchia; species Hipparchia sbordonii. The sequence continues at coordinate 5,609,945 of CM076097.1, read as the reverse complement.
GAGCCTTAATTCATCCCTGGTAACATGCACTGTTCTGCTGTTCTAAAGCTAAAGTGTCGTTAACTACAGAAATGACGCCATTTGATAACTAATAATTGACATTTGTGATATTGCTATAGCCTATACCTATCAAAAACTACAGTAGTAAGGAGAATACCGATTAGATGGATCGATAGAGAATTTTTTCCTATGCAAGATAGCATTAAAAATCGTATTTGGCTAAATGTCGTTAGATATAGCTTGAGGAAGGCAGAGAAGGTAGAGAGATAATCACATGTATAACCACAAGTTTTCTGCTTATTTGGAGCAGGGGAGAGGAGAATATTAAAAAAAACAACAAAAATTGTTGTGATTGGTTGAAATTATGGTTTTCTTGCACTACATTTTCGCCAGTGAATGTGCACAAGTTGTTTGTGGTCACACACTATCTGTAAAACAACTAGTTTATTCAGACGAGATGACTATTAAGTTTTTATCTGCTGCAATAATGTAGGTATTACTAAATTATTTTTGCATAGTAGCACAGTAGCACATAGTAGTTTATATAAAGGGGACTTTTTATTGAGTCCTGCGTTGAAGTTTGATAGGCGGTCAACAATGGTTCACCTCAAAAAATCCCGATGAGTAATTAACTGTCTATCGGTGAATAATATTTTGAATCATGACACAATTACTTGGTACAAGTACATAGGTTGTAGGTAGAGACAACAAACGTAAGGGTATTTTCTTTTGTGTAGAGATTTGGTCGAATATATGTCACCCTGCTTGACCTTCAGGGTCTATCTACCCGTTTAACCCTCGAAGCAAGAAGGTATTTTATAAGTTTATCCGCTTTTTATCTATCTGTCTATCTGTGTTTGCCATCGCAGTGCTCAAACAGAGACCGATTTTAATACGGTTTTTAAGGTTCCCTAGTAAAAATACCACGAATGAAATAAAGGCTACATAGGTACTAAAAATGACAAAAATAAAAGGCGTCAAAATTAGCAGTGACTGCTTTATTATATTTTTGAGATCCCAAAAACACGCAAAAACACAGTGCAATTATATTTTTTTAGTTCATGATTATAATAATAAAAATATTATAAAAAGAGGTTAAAATGTACCTATAAAGATATTAAATTAATTAACAACGAGTATAACCTTAAATTAGACCTTATCTTAAAATTAATAATACTAGTAGGAATAACAAATGGCACACGAAGCATCGGTTTGCTTTAAATATTAAAATTAAACAAAAAAAATAAAAAATAACGCCGTGCATCGTGAACTGTTTTTATATATTTTTTTTTTGTATTTTATCATTATATTTTGTGCGGGTGCGAAAAACTCATCTTATAACCTGTAATCCAAGCCAAGTCGTCGGTAGGTAGTTAGGTACCTTATGATAATAGGGAATGTTATATGTATGGTAGGTAGATACACTGCAGCCGATATTACATTTATACAGATATATCGTCGCAGAAATGTTCCCCGAGTCGCGACGGTACTTTCCCGTTATTATCGCGTATTATTCGTATATAAACTGATTTCATTTATCTTAAAAATAGTTTGGGGACGATACTTTCGTCAATTTAAACGTCTTGAATGTGAAAATGGACATAGAGCCATATCGACGTTTTTTCTCTCTTCCTCTTGCCTAACCTTTATTTATCGTTCTCAATAATTAAACGTTCAAAACGATCGTCGACCGACGAAAATATCGTGGCGACGATATATAGGTATGAGAAAATGTAATTTCGGCTTAAGCAAATATGCTCTTTACAAATACACCATATAAAGTCAAAGAGGAAGTTTACATCTATTTTACATCCATGTAAGGTGTAAATATTACCACATCCTCCTCTTGCACAAATACATGATCAGGCGTTACGTAGGACCAATAGATGCGGTCAATAACAAGCGCCTCTTGCATTGGTGGCCCCGACGCGTGCAAGGGCTGCCGGGGCTCGGGGGTTAGCTAGCCGCGCACGCTCACCGTAGCGCAGCCGAAGATCTCGTCAATCTGCCGAGACGTGAATGTCACCACAACAGGAAGGTCTCCGGTGCGAGTTGGCACGAACTTGTCCTGATAGCTCACGAATTCACCTGGCTTCACGTCACGGCACTTTATCTGCAAAATATAGTAGGTAGGTACAGTATGTGTACAATACTGCCCTCGTAATTGAAAACACAGTAAGTTAAATAGAAGTTACCTTTAAGATACTGTGTTTTCAATTACGAGGGCAGAATACGCGTAATGGCGGTAATAAATAGTATGTGTGTACAGTAATAGGTATTAAGTGTACGTGGTAGAAGATAAGTAGTCCATGTAATGCTCAGAGTCAGTAAAGCCCGAGCGAAGTGAGTGAACCGCACGAAATAATTGCGTCCAGCAGCTTCCAGCATTTCACTTGACCTTGTTATTGCAGGAGATGGTGACATTGACAGGTTACATGTTAAAATGGGATTTATGGGTTGTATGTGATTTGCTTCACAATAATTTACAATGGTTTCGGTAATGAACCAGCTATTAGTAGACGAAGTTCTCATGTTACCTGTCGTGGTCTCTGCACACCAGATCCTTCGAAAGTGAAGAAGCAATCCGTCAAATGTACGCTCAATGGATTTTGGAAGCTGAAAGTTATGCCACATTCTTGACCGACGGTCGGCTGACATTTTGCCTAGAAAAGTAATGAGTAGGTAAGCTTTTTTTTTAATTGGCAGCCTAAATTTAACCAAGATTGGCATACGTGCATCGTGGGCCACGGCACTCCTGCCTTGGCACTTACTATATCTACCTGTATTTGGAGCTTCGGCTTATGCAATGCGACATCATCCTCCTCAGACCAAGCTTGGCGTGTTTGCTTGACAAAAGCCATAGCGTGCACCTTAACCATCGCATGGTCGACCAACTTGTCCATGTACTCTTGAGGTGTTACATGTAGTTTGAGGGCTTCGCGCTGACCCGCCCTCACAATAAACTCCCCTTGAGACCGTCGCACTCGAGCTGCAACAGCACCCGTGTAATAGCACGAAGATGCCGTCAGTACACACCAGATCGTTCGATCGTCAGGGGATTTATTCTATAGAAACAAATTAACATTTTAGCCTTATCATAAGAAATTAAGAACATAAAAATAATTAAACACGCATTAGATTACTTTATAAAATGGTAAATACCTGGATATTCATCGTACAATCGAATGGTTGGCCGTAAGGTATAGCTTCAATATCCATTAAGTCAAATGCGACATCCTCTGAGCTGCGATCAGGAAATTCGTAATATTGTTGCAGACGTTGATAACCGCGACAAGCAGCGATAACAGAGATACGGTCTGGAGCAGGACTTTCAACGGATTTGTATTCGTGAGTTATCTCCAGCAAATCACTATCACCCTCGTCATCTTCACCACTTGGATTCTTAGTAATAATCTTCCGTCCAACCCTGAAACCAATACAATACTTGCCTTATCTAAGCATCCGCATGGGCATTATAATATTTCACCAGGCACAGATTATTAGCACCAGTGTGTTGCACATGATAGTGTAATTGTCAACTGATGAACTTTTGAGGGAACATCTTTACGACATGTTTTGAGTCGTTTGTTCCAGTTGCTCCTTGCGAAACATTTGATTTTATTTTCCACCTAATGGTTTGCCAGCACATCGATTTTCGTTTCAAAATCCCCATTCTAGCATCTTGGAACCCCTATAAGCAAGTCCAAAGGGTACTCTAACAAGGAATAATGTAGTGCAAAGTGCAAGAATCAAAAAATACATACTGATATTGGTTCGATGCCACTCTAACAAAACCCCAGTCGGATGATTCTTCTTCTTGGAAGTGGCATAACTCAGCATTTATCTGAGAGTACATGAAAGGGGCATCATATTGAAATCCAACCTCACCACGGCGAACAGCCTCCACACTAGCTGGACCACACATGTAGATAGATTCAGCTTCTTCCTGAGGAGTAGCATCAATTATCTGCCACCCACCGTACCCTACCAAAAAAGAGTAACAAGTTTGAATGACATACTCAAATGCAAGAATCCAAAACTTAGATCGGTTAAAATGTATGAACCTTGTGGCAAGTCTGGTCTTTGCATCCATGCATCGTTCCACACGTGGAAATTCCAGCAAGAGTCATAACAATCTTCATCTGGTCCATTGGGTACTTCGTTTCCATCTTTATCAAAGAATTTATCAATAGTAAAGGTCCCATTGGTATCGTGTGCTGAGACGTAATTTGTCACTGATCGGCAAGGAATACCTACATAAAAAGTTTATTAGTTTTTTTTATACCTATTGCTTTTTGATACTTCTGTTACAAAATTAAATTTGTCTCATTTAAATACCTAAAGCTCGACAAATAGTCACCACCAACGCGGAGAACACCCAGCATTGCCCATATTCAACAGGCTGGCCTCCATTCGTTAAGTATCGTTCAAGAATTGCAACTGAACCAGTCCATGAATGAGGGGACACTCCGTCTTTATATTCTCCATCATATCGGCCAACCATCAAGCCATCGCCGCCTTTAGCATTAATCTACAAAAGAAAGGCACAATTACTATTATTAAAATAAATAGATCTACAATTTGCATTGAATCCTATACTTCATCTTCATCATTATTATCAGCTGGGGCAGACATTACTTTTCTTAGTGTACACCACCGTACATGGTACTTTGCCTGTCTTTAAAGGTCATCGGTCCAGCGGGCTAAAAGTCATCATAAGTTGCGTTTATCGTATAAGGAATAAAACTTACCATCGCTGAAATTGCTCTAGTAATCCGAACAGGGTTACCACGTTCTGAATGTTCAAGTCCACTCCTCTCTAATAAATACATACAAGCTGGAAGTACTACGTCATCGAACTGACCAAAAATCCATTTACGTCCTTTAGGTTGGCGCCAGGTACCACTCCATATCTTTCCTTGTTCATTAAGAACATATTCCTTCCTAGACGATTCGTTATCCATGTAAACTGAGTCCTCGCGGCACCATGGATTAAATAAGATATAAATGTCTTCATCACACTTGTAATCTTGACGATTATCGCGCTGTCCGAGTCGCTGCGTTTGAATCCAGCAATTCCAAATCCCCACTGGCGTGGAAGCAGGTACATGGACCTGGAATGTAATCGTATTCCCATCTTGACGTTGAACACTCAAATCCCATTTTTCCATCTCATGAGCAACAGACGCCAAATTCTGGGTTGATCCATGTTGAGAACCAAAGCTCCGGCCAGTTGAAGTTGGCTGAGGAGGTCCACTATGCCGTTCAGTGGCTGGTCTTTCCGTTGCCCCATGCGGACTAAGAGGACTATGCTGCTGAGGCGGGGGATCATTGCTGACGGAACTACGACGACATCCATATGTCGCGGTTTCTCTGATGCCGCTTATTGGGCTGCTGATAGCACTAGTAGTAGTAATTGTTCCTACTGGAGCCACAGAAGTACCAGTAGTTTCTTGTATGCGTGACACGGCCATGCCCATTCCCATACTAACAACGTCACGACCATGTTGAAAGACGGTTTGTTGCGTACTCCAATTGACGGGTAAAACAACTCGAGTGCCTTTCGTAACACAGGGTTTAGGACCTGTAAATATTATAATAATATGTTAAAAGATATATCAATAAACAATTATTATTAGGATACCATTTCTTACGTTTTAGATCGTTTTGATTTTAAAAAGAAAATAATTTACTTAACATAAGTCTATCAATATTTATGATTTACGAAATTAAAAGTTTACTTACCAAGACTGAACACTACACGAATTACATCCTGTTGTTTGTCGCAGATTCTGTCTAAACGAACTGCAAAGAAAAAATTCTGGCCTCGTCGTAAGACCGGGTTTGGAAGAATGTTATCATTCACTAATTCATATTGGTCAGTATGGTGATCTTTGCCATTGTCTCGCGCATAAAATTCAGTCAATTCCACTTTAAGTGGTTGCTGCGAATAATAGCTTTGGGGAATCAATTCTAAAGTTTCCTGGAGACGTCTACGTTCATTTTGATCGGCCAGTTTACAAATGAGATTATGGGCATACGGTGTATTTGGATTATTACGTGAAGAATGCTTGAGTGCACCAGCGCTGTGTAAAAGTCCAAGTTGAGCAGTTGGTCCCGCTCTAGCAATTGGGCAACGACGACTTTGCCCTGGACGTTGGCAGAAACTCGAAATATTGTAATTAGCAGACAATCCTGGAACGTAGTTTGAAGCCATCCCTCCAATTGTTATTTGCTGTTCCCTCGTGCAGCTGAGAGTGCTTATGGCAGTTGTCAATCCGGTAATTCCACCAAGACCCATCCCGGTTATGCTGGACGTCATGCTTGAAGACATTTTATCCATGGTGGACTTCAATCTATGGTTATGGTTTGTTATTCTAACGAAACTGTGCTACGTCCCGGCACGTGCGTACGTGCCCATAAACTAGAGCGAATGCTGTTCCTAGTCTAATAAGGGACCTTTATATACCAAAGGGTTTCTAAGGGATCATTCACCGCTCCGGTGTCAGTTATCAGGCGCCTGCTTTGTTCATTGCTTTTGTCTGCATTCACTGAGTTGTATCTAACCAGAAAAACAGCTAAGCAAACTAAATATTTAAGAGAACGATTCCAGTGGATTTTCTAAAAACAAAGTTATCCTAGCAAAACGTATACAACCGCTGACTACAAGCGGCTCACGATCGTCCTCTGTGGCGATTCTAAGTCTAGTCGTGAACGTCTCTCGGTTGCAGTTAGACAAATCATGCTTAACCGACTTCCAAAAAGGAGGTTATCAATTCGGCCGGTATCTTTTTTTTTTGTTAGAGCAATTTAGTAGGTAAATCTTGAAATTCATCAAGATTAGGTGAACTTCTCAGTAAAATATCTATTCATTTTAATTGTTTTTGTAGCAGGCTTTTTGTAGTAGGTACTTACTTATGGAAAGACTTATGGGATTTGGGAATGAATTTGAGATCGTAAAGCTGGAGCAGTACCTACGCTTTGATAGCATGGCAACCTTTTAATGCAGTTTGAATTTCACATTAATACGGAATACCTACCTAGTACCAAGGAGAAGAATGGTAGATAGTTACCTATCTGGGTACTCTACCTATATTGCTAAAGCCGCCAAGTGGTACGAAACAACAGTAGAAGCCTTCAATCATTATACCTACCCATTCAAAAATGTACCTACTATAAATAACATTTATTATTTTGTTTTTGAGAATCAAATCCTGGAACTTGTTGCGGTATTCTCACCGCTGCACTAAAGAGATTTTCAAACTAGGTAAGTGCCTAACACCTTTTTAAATTGCCCATCGGGACATCAATAGGACTATCCTTTGTTTCCTTGATACTTGCTAAACAAAACCTAGTAAGTACCTAGTAACCACATGGTAACCGACACCGGAACGGTTAGCTGATAGGTAGTCTAATATAATATAAAGAGTGCCTTTTGTGGGTGACTCCAGTGGGCGACGAAGCGCATCTATAAAACTTCATAGGTAGGTACTCGTAGAGCCTACTACTGTGTGTAGCCTAGGTTTAATTAAAGCTATACTTATAAAGGAAATGTTGACCTCGTTGCGACTCAAATTTTTATTTTAATTTATTTTATCTAATAAGGTAATTATATGTTTTTTTTTTTTTAATTGGAACGTGGTTCAGAAACGTTCGAACGTTGGTTATATTTTGTATAGGTACTCAAAGGTTCGAACGTTCAACGGTTCAACTAGGGTACCGGCTCCAGTGTGTCGATTCTGTAAAAGTTGCATCAATCATTGCTACAGTCTCAATTGTAGTGATTGGCTACTCTGCAACAAAGCATTTTAACCTCTACCGATTAAGTAGGTACCGGCCAATCAGAGGCGACTGCAATCTTTAAACTGTAGCAATAATTTTTAGAGAATCGTACCACCGGTATGCTTTTATGTAACGATCTATAGCGTCTCTGAGTGCGTAATCTGGCGTAATAAGGGCGTAATCAATGTACCTAATCATCACGGGTAATTATGGTCTTGTATGAAAAAAGAAATTAAAATATGCGTCCGTTTATTACAGAATGAATCCTCAAGTACCTAATTTAAACGGAGTGATTATATTCTCTTGGGTAACTTACTTGAAGTAACTTTAGCTCAGTTTAGCTGTGGTTTAGCCACAGAGTTTAGCTATCAATAATATTGCAACACTGGTTGCTAGGCAACTGTCACAGAATACTTGTACTATGGTAGTGATGGGCCGAGTCAGCTTTTTTTGGTAGGTACTCGTTAAAAAAAATCGAGTCGGAGGATTCGGACACATACTCAAATATTTGAATGAGTATTCGAAAACTCAATAGTACTCGATTCATTTTAGTTCCTATTTTTTTCAATGCAAATAGTATAATTAAAGTTAAAAATTAAGTTTTTTTTAAATATTTGCTTCAGCAAATTAGTAGTGTTTCCAAAATTTAAAAAAAATTTAACACTTCTTGCACTCTTTTTTATTGTTCTCCATTTAATAAAATCTCCGACTTTTTCTTCAGAGGCATCTTAACACTTTGAAAAAGTCAAACAAACCAAAAACACCACACTTAAAATCTTAAAATGTTTTAAATCTCGCACTCTCGCACACACACACGGTGCTCGAAGTAAAACATTCAAGAAATCAAAATGAAGAGTAAATATTTTTCCCACTAATAATCACTCCGGCTAGCCGAAGGATATATACAACTTCAATCGAGTTGCTCTATGCGTAACCAACTTCACAATTAAAAATAGAGTTTATTCTTTTAGATGTAAGGTCGCGATTTGGGTACTCGACTTAGGATTCGAAAACCATAAAGTACTCGGAACTAGTATTCGAATATCAGTAAGTACTCGGAACCAGTACTCGAATACCGTGTATCCGAATCCTATCTAAGTACTCGAGTGTGTGAGTACTTATTAAGTATTCGAGTCGGTACTCGAGTCAGCCTGACTCGGCACATCTCTACTCTGTGGCTGGTTAAATAGTTGGTTAATGGTTTGTTTGTTTTGATTTGAAATTGAGCTGAATTGAACTTAGCTATTTTTTTGAATTAGTCGAGAATTTCAATATCATTAAGTAATAATAACAGAGATGGTGAAAAATGTAATGCGTCTTGATATCATAACAGTTACAAATGGCTCTATACAAACTTTTCAGTTACAGCGTGGAAGTTCAGTACAAAAGTCGTTTACTGTCGAAAGCGACATTGTTTACAGTAATAACAGCAATATTAACTGTTATTTTGCCTTTTGTTGTAGCTTACAGGAGTAGAGGTAAATAATCTACATTATATTGACTTTTTTTGCAATGTTAAAGAACATTACCTTTTATCAGACATTACCTTGCTGTCCTATCGAACTATGAGAGTGAGAGAATAGAGTTTCCACCTGTGATCGCGCACACACTTGCATACTTTTAGGTACAGGTAATATCTCCAATGTAGTTGGAACTCAGTCTAGAAAACATTAATATCTGGCCATTAAAAGCTATAAGCTCTTGCATTTCTTGTGGTCTCAACATTTGTACATTTCCTAGAGATTTCTGAATTTCCTTTTATGATACATATTAATATTGGATGCCTGCATCAATATGAATTTAAAACGAATTTCTTCATACATTACAATGAATGAATGAATGAAACCTTCAGGGATATTATCTCAAAAATTGTTCCTTAATCCACCTCAAGTGTACTTAACATGCTGTTATTTTCCCTAAATTTTTAATCTCTACTGGTTATAGTGTACATCTATATTGTATATAATTTCTTATTGTATTGTTGTACTGTAAAATTTCAGGGTTTTGGTTAAAGTCATCATACTTCTATGAACAACCGCTGGTACACTCAACATATGATTATTTACTCATAGCTGAGACTGATGACCCAAGTATTAGTATTATATGTGGTGATGCAGCAGCCCTAGATGAAAAAAGAGTTGTAGATGAAGAAAATTGTGTAGAAATCCAAGTAAGCTTAATATTTGTATTCATTTTTACTCAGCCTCTGTGTGTTCTTTCTTTTATGTGTAAGACATTTTGGCAGATTTTCCAATACAAAAAATGTTAAATTCCTTGGATAAAAATTACTCAGGGATATGTGAAAATGATGGATGGCAAAGAAGATATCTCATTGATAAAGAATATTAGATAAGATATTTTTTTTAATTACAGTAAAAGCTCTTTATTCGCGGGGGATACGTTCCGTAAATATGCCGCGAATACAGAAACCGTGAATATGGAATGGCAATTTGTATGGGATTATAGGGGATACGTTCCTAGGTGACAAAATAAAAAACAAATATATAAAAAAAAACAATTTAATTTAAGTTTTTGACCATATTTTATTAATTATTATTTTCAGGTTTAGGCAATGGTTTTAAGAAATTTGTAATTTTTTCTTGCTTGAAGCTTTTTAAAAGCTCCTTCAATTCAGACTGATATTCAGCAGTGGCATTAGCAATTTGCCTCTTAAAAATAAGACTGTTCTATAGACGGATCAGTATTCATAAAAAAATCACAAAGCTCATTTGCCATTCTTAAAACTTCACTGAGATTTATCAAATATTAGTCCATTTGACGACGCGTTTACAAAGGATATGGGGCTTGATACCTATTGGAATCCTTTTTATGTATGTACCGACGTACCGATTAGATCCGCGAATAAAGAAATCTAGCCGCAAATATAGGAATTGGGTCACAATTTTTTAATCCGCGAATAGTGAAAACGCGAATGAAGGAAGCGCGAATAAGGAGCTTTTACTGTACTTAAAATTTAAATTTATTTTAATTTTTTTAATTTATCCCAGAAGTCACTAGGGTCAAATCTGGCACAAAAATCTGTTTAGATCTTTTCCTTTGCGAAAAATAAAAATAAATAAGCTATAAACTTTTGTATGTTCAATAATTATGTACTAAAATTTATGATACTTGTTGATTACAGATACAAGAAGATGACATCAATCAAGATGGAAAGAATGATATTCTTAAAATTAAGTTTGACCTTATTGTTCCTAATGAGAGAATATTGAGTTCCATTATATTAATATTAGGTGTTGACTTCCAAATCAGGGTAAGTACCACAATCTAAAACATTTCCAAAGGAAAAGTACCAAGTCCTTTACTAAGAATTAAGTATTGTATTGTATTTGTACAACAATACAAATACAATAGGATACTTTTAATCTGGGGAAAAAAGGATCCCCTCTAACTCTACCAAACACATTCGTAGACAAAAGCTGTTATAATTATGTTTTTTACAGTATGTTTAAAATTTCAGAATGTTTGCCCACTTCAAATGCAAAGTTTAGCAGTTATAACTAAAGAATTCAGTGGTCAGCCAAGTGGTTTCAAATATTATGGCGACTTGCGAGTACACCAAACAAATCACCTGGCATGTTTGAGAAATATCTTGGATACATCACATAACACTTCACTATTTAATCATGAGAGTTACAATACCAAAAATGTAGTAGATTTTATTTTAGAAGAATATTTGCATAGAGAAGGTAATTTTTTCTTATTATTTTAAACTTGAAATAATTAGGTTACTAAATTAATAAGTGTAGATTCTAATAATATAATATTGCACCTTTGCAGTTACGACAGTAGTCGACCCATTCTATTCCAGAACTCAAAATGGCCAAACCGGCACTATGGATCTCACGATTATTCTTAGAATCTCAGAAATGGAATTTCGATATACTCCAAGTCTTTTACAGGAATTAAAATGGGCCTGGCCTCAATACCTGTCACTTCTTTTCATCTTCTACTGGTTATTTGGGAGAATAAGAAAATTTGTCTTCAGCAATCGTCTACTGATGGCTTGGGAGATAATACCTTGGAGAAAGAAAGATTAGCTGTTGATTTACGTAGGACTTCTTCATTTCCTGGGAATCTTTTCCGCAAGTAGGCGTCGATTCGCCCGTTTTGCGTTTACGTAGGACTTACACAAATGCAAATTGCCTGTAAAGTGGATGTAAATGATTTTTTTTTTTAAGAAATTGTAATGAACATGATTAATATTCCCCTTTCCCCCCTAAATATGCTCTGCAAAAGTGTCCCAGTAAGGTTGATCAGCCTGCAGTTGCAATGCTTCATTTCAACTGCATTCCAACTGTGCAAATGCAGTCTTGTCTTACTAGTCATTATATAAGGTGTAGTTGGTTCAATTCACAAAGATGCACGATGCAAGGACCTTTGCCCCAATTGCATATAGAACTTCTATGTGTAATGAACAGTGATAGTCATAGGCAGTGCAATTTTGCGGAATTTTGTGACGTTATCAAAAAATGGATATGCCAAGATATGCCATTATTAATCTCACTAGATTGGGATTTATATATATTTTTTGTTACTTCAAGGATTCTAATATTATCAGAATAAATAAAATCAACAAGTTATAATAGAAATACATAATTTCGATCATTCTGTAAATTCGAAATCTGCAAATAGGTAGCTATTTAAAAGAAATGTGGGATCATATTCTTGTAATCCCGCATTCGTATCCATACTATGATAATGTTTGAACTCACTGATCCCAACTTGCACTGCCTACGCTGATCACTGATAATGAATCAGTATTATAATTTGGTACCTGGTGTGTTTTATGTTTGCCTTTTTAAAATAGCATAAGCTTTAAATTATTGCATGCTTTTCATTTCACTTTAACTAATTGTAATTTGCTATGCATAATAAATATAAACAAAAATAACGAACACATTTTATTTACATAATATCTACTTACATAATTATAAATTTACAGTTATCTACAGGTATTAATTATTTATCTAAGATAATTTACTGTGTAAGAGTCAGTGTAGGCAGCTGTTGGCTACCAAGTTCTGGTTTTGCATGGTCTAGGAATCCACGATTGTCTTCAATGATGAAAGTTTTTCCACTATAATCATCTAGTTGCACTAAGAGATATCTACATTCATAGTTTCCATATTCATTCTGTAAGAAAAAAAAAAGCTAGAAATAATGCGAAAGTATTATTGTAAATATTTTGCAGTAACATGTGACTCATGTTACATAACTGCTGCCCAATAATTAACTATAGTTTCTTTCAATATTATTAAATGTAACAGACCTGTTTCATATCTAATTCAGCAACTCCCTTATTTCTAATTCCCTTGATATAAAATCTCATTCTCATATGCTTTACTCCATCCTTTTCATACACAGCATGACTAACTCTGGTCCTTCGCCTTCTTGTAGTCTCTTCACCATAACCTTTAATCGGTGAACCTAGGGCTTCTTCCACTCTTGGATCCTGTAAAAGTATTAGGTTACTGTAAATTAAATTTTACTGAGATAGGTATTTACTAAATATTACAATCACTAACTCACGTTTTTACATTTTTCTAGCGCTACTGAGTATATGCTGTTGGGGCTATTGCTAGAAAATAATTCGCGGAATACATAATAAAATATAATGCCTGTAATCCCCAGGCCAACTACTATAATACCAGTATAAGACACTGTTTTGCTTGTCTCTTTTATCTTTTCACCGAGTGGCCGCACATCTGTAGATACATCGGCTCTTTCTTCACTTTGCGTTAACCCCTTTTCTTTTTTTGTAGTATAGCAACGGACGAATCTAAATTTATTTATTCCTACGCTCACAGGAATTAGGTTAACTGATCTATTTGCACGTAATAATTTGGAAATTAAGGACATAATTAAAAATTAAGCAGTTAATAAAATTGATAAGAAATTGAAAAACAAACTGGAAAATTACCCGGTATTTTTTTACAAAAATAAAATAGCGAAATTTTAATGTCAATGTCAAAATTGTCAAACAGGTACCTATCTAATCACAGACGAACATAATAAGACCGAAATCAGCTGATTTTTGCAGTATGGAGGCATAATAGCGTAGACAGAGAAGGCAATAGACCAAGGTACTGTGTAACCGCGACTGAAATAGAGATAACATGACGTAACGATGACGTCACATGACAAGTTCGAGTTTAATGTTGCCACAATAACTGCACTCCCCTAGTACCCCAAATTAGATGGAAAATTCTTCCCAGGATTTTTAAATAAAACGACAAAACAGATGCTGAACTGTTTTATTTTTTAAATAACATACCTACACATATAAGGTTGTCTGGGAGAGACATACCTATTAGGGTAAGCTTCTATTTTTTACATATATCTTAATATTGTGTGCAATAAAGAATTTATTATTCTTTATTGCACACAATATTAACTTCAACCACCATTTAAAAGCATAAAATAATTTTAGTTTGTACACGTAAGTCGGTTTTTTTAAAATATTTTTTTTTTACTAAAGTTTTTTAATGTAGTTTCATAGGACCAATTCACTAGATAATTATTTGCTCCTTAAAAAAAATATTGAAATGCCGAATAGAAATTTAGCATATGTGAGTCACTTTGAAAAAAGATGTATGTAACACAAAGGAAAATTTTTTTTCGTTACTAGTAAGAATGTTACACAAAATAATTTTTAATGAACAGTTAAAATTTTCCTTCGATCGAGTAATTGAATTAAAAGCAACAAAAATTGTATATTTAGTCATCAAAATCATCATTAATGAAATTAACAGTATATTCCTTTTTTCAGGCAGTCGTATAAAACTGCAACTCTTCATAGTTTAAGTTAATAATTATTTAAAAAAAACATTAAAAATCTGCCTCGAGCTATTTAAAAATGGCTTTAAAAATTAAGAACTTTGTAAATAAAATAATTCTTAAGATCGCCAACAGTTCTCGACTGGTCGTTGGACATTCGAACGAAACTTCAGGATGATTCAGAACAGTAACCGACACTATCTAACTGAATACACTTTAATCATCGCCGACATATATTATATTCTAGTATCCATCATCTTTCTTTTCTTTTCTCATAATATTCATTTCTTCCATCACGACTTTATTTTGTTTCAACAAAAATTAAAAAAAAAAACGGTGGTGACACACTGACAGACAGACGGACAACGAAGTGATCCTATAAGGGTTCCGAAGTTTTTTTCGGAACCCTAAAATTGAAAAAGTAGCCAAAGTAACCCGCCGTTACGGTATGTCAGAGGACATTACTAAAAAAAACCTATCTCCGTGCCAAATTTCAGCCATATCGGTTTAGTGTGGCGTATTGAGTAACAAACATCCATATGTTTGATATGGCTGAAATTTGGATGTATGTATGGATGGCCATACATACATTCAAACTTTCGCATTTATAATATGTATAAGTAGGATAGGGAAAATCGGGACATTGTATAGGTACCTAAAGCTGGCAACACACATAGATACTAAATTTTCTTATTAACTGTCAGTTTGTTTCGCACAAAAGTGTGTCGACCTTGAAAAAAACTGGTTACACGATGAGGGACAAAAAATTGGGTAGCTGCGTCTCTGTTTATCACATTAATAACTTTATTTCTGCTCTCTTTTTAGTGTGAGTGAGAAAGAAATCGTCACTGACTCTATGTCTTCTCTCTCTACGCATAATAGAAAATGCACTCGTAAAGTACAATTCAAGTCTAAAAAAAGAGATACAGCTATACCAAAATGTAATAGGAGAGACATGATACATGCTACAAAATTTTGTCTGCAGACTGCCACTGTGATGTGACACCATAAACAAAGCATGAAGTACCAATTTTATAGTTAAAGACGAAGAAATTGTTAGTTTGTTCTTCAATAATAATGACTTTTGCTGTAATTTTTTGGCACATGGGTGAATATTCAATTTGGACGATATTTGCGCATTTTTTTAGGAACAAGCATAATTTCATTTTTTTTAATTTTTGATAGTATTATAATGTTTGGTGCTATTTCATTAAATACACAAGTGAAAGGCACGTATATATTTCAAATATTCAAAGAGTTATTGCCACTAGAAATTTATGTCAAGCTACGGTAATGAACCCTGTATACGGTAATGAATTTTTATGTATACTTTTGGCAGAATTTCTTATGAATTCTCTATTTGAATAAACTTGTACGAATAAAAGCAAGTGCCCAGCCGTGCACAGGGAATTGGTAATTCACTCGTCGACCGAGAACCTTGTTGGGCCTGTCACTGCTTGGAGTAAGATCGTTTGAAAATATCAAGCAGTTCTTCCATAACTTAATAGACTCCCTCTATATTGGACCTCTTCCTTACCACTCACCCTACCGGCTACCAGGTAACAGTCGATGCTCCCCTAGGAACATTTAACCCCTGCCTAGTACAGACTTCCGTGCCACTTCCATCCTCTGTTCGCACGCGTAATACCGGTAGCCTCATATCCGTGGGCACAGCTTTGTTTTTCAACAAACGACCTTAACACCTGTGCTGAAGCAGTTGCTGATGCCATACTCCAAGGTATGGACTGCTATATTCCAAACTCCCTCATACCTTTTGGGAAGCGCGCGCAGAAATGGTTCAACGGGATCTGTAATAAGGCTGCTATACTTAAACAAAACTCCTACCAGTCCTGGCTCTCTGCACATTGCACCAATGATCCCAATGCTGCAAATGTTAAGAAAATCTTTAACATTGCGTCCAGAGCCTACAAAAATGCCATTGCCAGGGCAAAATTTGAGCACATCGACAGAATTGGGCAGAGACTAGTCTCACTGCCTTCTGGTTCCCGTGCTTTCTGATTTCTGTTGAAAGCCATGTAAGGCAACTTCTGTCGTTCCTCGTTTCCACCTTTAAGCAAACCGGATGATACACTGGCCTACACTGCCAAAGAGAAAGCCGAAATTCTGCGCACTCTCTTTGCTGCCAACTCTACGCTTGATGATGGTGGGAAAACACCGCTGACCATCCCGCGGTGTCAAAACTCCTTGCGTGATATACGGGGTACATTGGGGATATATTGACAGTAAGGGGGAAGCCCTAGCGGTCAGCCTCGACATCGCTAAAGCCTTTGATCGGGTTTGGCATAGGGCTTGGCTATCGAAGCTGCTATCTTACGGACTTCCTGCGAAGCTGTGCCATTGGGTCGCTAGCTTTCTTCATGGGCGCAGCATCAAGGTCGCTGTCGACGGTTTTTGCTCTCAACTTAAGCCCATCAATGCTGGCATTCCACAGGGCTCAGTGCTATCACCTACTTTGTTCATTCTGCATATCAATGATATGTTGCATAACAGCAGCATATATTGTTATGCGGATGACAGTACTTCTGATGCCCTTTACAAAGGCCATGCACAGTTCTCTCGCGCAGTGCTGGAGGAGAATAGAGCCAAACTTGTGTCGGACATTGAGACTTCTCTCTAGAAAGTGTCCGTATGGGGTTCACAAAATCTTGTTCAATTTAACCCTTCAAAAACACAAGTTTGTGCGTTTACCGCAAAAAAGGCCCCTTTTACCACGCCTCTTCTCTTTCAGAACACTTCCCTTACTCCTACCAACAGCATTGGGATTCAAAAGAGGGCACTTCGGCTTGTGGACAATCCCAAATTAACCTACTCGCTGGAAAGCTTGGAACACCGCAGATGTAAGCTCGCTTTGTGTGCTCTATCGGCTATATAACGGGGAGCCCTCTAACTTCTACAACCGCACCGCACGCCACCGAACGCAATTTCACCCCCACCACCTGGGTGCCTGGAGCACTTCTACCATCAGGTGCTCCAGATCTTTTTTTCCATGTACTACCAAATTGTAGAATCATCTCCCTTCGAAAGTATTCCTGTATATAATGTAGTTTCAGTAAAAATCATTAAATGAACTTCAAAAAGGTTACGGTAAACGACGGTAATGAAGGACACGGTAATGACAAATATGCACTTTTAATTTATTATTAATTTTTCTATAAGCAGTATATGCTATCTAATCATTAAAAAATTAAACTAGACGAGAACTTGATGTATTGTTATCGCAATAAAATTCCAATTTTAAATATTTATCAAAATATAAGCGGACTGGTAATGAAACATAAACTGTGACAAAACATTATAATACACTTTCAGTTGTAATTTTTTGCGCGAGTTCGTGCGTACGTCTTCCTTCTGCTACGTTTTCCGGTCGACTGAGGTCTGAGGTGCGGGACGTCGAGAGCTCACTATGTAGCGGCAAGATTTTGTCACGTAAAAACATGTTTCCCGTGATGATTCCGGAGGGTTCCGGTAATGAACTTTGCATCGTAACAAAACTTTAAAAACATATTTGACCATATATTTCTTTGTAAAATTAATTTTAAATTATGAAGAAGTAATAAAAAATTATTTAATTATTCGGCACAGTAGCCAAATTAACATTATTTTTGTGCTAGGTTTACTAAATATTATTAAATATAAAATATCTAGTAATAAAACAGGTGCCGGTAATGAATTTTAATGTTATTTTCACTAAAAATCTGAGTGATTTACATAGAAATTTCAATAAACACACCATGTGCACGATAAAGTATGTAGGTGTGCATGATAAACGTATATTAAATGGAGTCTAAACTTAAGTTTCAATTTTTTATTCACTGAAATACGTAATTTTCATTACTTTGAATATTCACCCACATAAATAAAACAGTGTTTCAGACAGTAAAAATAAATAAAACCTATTATTTTACTTTTTTTGTCGTAGTTGCACGTTCTACTACACACTTTACCTATTATATCTTCAATGTCACTGTCAAATGTCATTGTCATGTCGCGGTCGTAGGTATTTCAAATCACTTCAATTTTCCTAATTCTGACAGGGGTTGTAGACGTCAAAATTGGAAAAATAGTAATTAATGAAAAGTAATTTATTTATTAATAAATTATTAATAATCTAAAATTGCACATTGTGGAGATTGTATAGCGTGAATAAATAAATTGTTATCATGAACTTAATAAGTTATCATTATAAGTGTGTCATAAAAAAAAGAAGTTTAGCCTGGTAGGGTCTTCTAAATATCTCAGATCTCAGGGCGTGATATTATAACAATGGATTGGATTGTATCTGATGAATTAGGGCTGACTGTGGGCCATTTAGTCGGATGGGGTGCAGCTACGGCAATGATAGTAGGAGGAGTAGCTCCATATATTCCACAATATAGGCAAATTAAAAGGACTCAGGATGCAGAAGGATTCTCTCTATACGTTTGTTTGACGCTATTAGTAGCAAATACATTACGCATATTATTTTGGTAAGTTCTCGTTTTGTTTTTTATTTTTTATTTTATATAAAAAAAATTGTCCCATCATTTTTATTACCCCTACCTACCATGTATGCTGTTGGATATCAATGAAATATTTAAAAATTGTTGAAATGTATTGTTGATCACTAAATTTGTACTAATTCTAACACTTTTCTCTCCTATGCATGAGTATGCTTGGAAAAGTAATTTACAACAGAAATAAAAAATACTTGACAAGCATACTGTTAACTTTATAGCAAAACTTTATTAATGTAACAAAAACACTTTGCAGGTATGTTTCCTTTGTTTAAAGTAAAACTTAAAAAAGCCCAACAACTGAGCTAGACCTCATCAGTACTTTCCATCATTGATTATTAACTATCATGCAATTAAAAAAACATGGATCTGTCAATTTAGTAAAGGATTATTTAAATAATAAAATTTGAATTCTGAAATAAGCTAATCATTTAGTTTGACATGATGACTAGCTGATTTTAGACAATACTTTATTTTTAGGTTTGGCAAACGTTACGAAATACCATTATTAATTCAAAGCATAGTAATGAATGCAACAATGTTTGCAATGATCCACCTTTGTGTGAATGTGCGGAAAAAAAACCAAATTATTAGAGCAAGAGAGCGAATTTTCACAGGTTTGTTTAGTGATACTTTATTTTAATTATAACTTGTTACAAATGTAAAGATATAACTAACTTATACTATTAATTTTCCTTCAATTTAATGCCATAAAATATTTTGCTTAATATTAATTAATTTCTTTTTCTGATGTGTTAACTTCTTAAAAGATTTTTCTTTTAGTAAATAAATAATTAATAATTGTAACACTTTGCACAACATTTTGATGATTGGGATTCTTTAATAATTATGTGTAAAATATTACCAAATTTTTATAATACTAATG
This sequence comes from Hipparchia sbordonii, assembly GCA_038048805.1. Taxonomy (NCBI): domain Eukaryota; kingdom Metazoa; phylum Arthropoda; class Insecta; order Lepidoptera; family Nymphalidae; genus Hipparchia; species Hipparchia sbordonii. The sequence goes on along the minus strand of CM076097.1, from coordinate 5,589,965 downwards.
AAAAGCATACTTTTTAACTACTTTATACTTTTACTTCTAAATTATATATGTATTTATCATTCTTACAATTATAAAGTATATTTACCTCTTTATTTCTTTGTTATTTGTTAACTTTATTTTGTTTTATTTGGTGGATGGTGTGTGATTGGTGACATTAGGTGCAATATTCATGTTATATATACTATTATGTTGTGTAAACGGCTCAGCTCAGCCAGATGATAACGCACAGTGGTTGGGACAACGCAGTGGCATGGTCGGTGGAGAGAAACCCCATCGTTTCTATGGTGAGTATCATCAAAATATTGCCATTGTGCTAACAGTTATCAGTTCATTGTCCTGTATTTGTTCATTCATCATTATTTCTTTTTGTTGCAGTTACAAAAGATGGTCAATGATCATGTTCTATCACTTTGGGGCTTTATATATCTTTTAATGTAATGCTTATGTTTTTTTTTTCATTGTGAGTTTGAAACCATGCAGTATTCTATTAAAAAAAGTCTAAAGTGAAAAAGATTTGATGAGATGTTTTAAAAATTAAATCGCTTTTTAATACTTTGATTGTTGGTTGTTCATTAATCCTCATTGCACATTTACCTACTTGGCATGTGACCACAGCTTTACAGGTATATTTTATTCAATAACATAATAAACTATACTTATATAGTTATTTCAATTCACGAGGGTGCGTATCGTATCTGTATTAGTGTGAGCGAGAGCTTCTTCTTGTGTTGCGGCTATGCAGGTCCCGAGGCCCTGTAGCACGTTGACCGTCGCCGATCTATTGTACTCGAGCGAGAGCTTGCTCGCGCCTGACTGCTCCCAGCTAGCCTCCTGAGAGGCACGCACACTTACGCAATGTATATTTACACGACGTAACCACAAGTAAAGCTCACGCGCCCTCTTGAAATGCAAGAACTATAAATTGTCAATTTGCATGATACATATACTTCATATAGTATAAGACTATTATAGATATACAGGGTGTCCCACGGCTATGCCACATGGAGGGGAAGTACCTTAAATATTGTAGATGGAACATTTTACTGAAAGAAGACATCATTTTAATTTAAAAAACAATTTAAACTGTATTCATAGATTTTTAAATAATTGCCTGGTTGAACCGGCAGGGTTATTACGTATCTCGCGACAGGTTCGCGACAGGCGTAAATTGCGCAATCGTTGCTGTCAAACGTCACTTCTGCTGTCAAACGTCACTTCTCAAACGTCAAACTTCAGTAGTGACAGCAGTAGCAACACGACAGCAATCACTACGCGATCGGTTGCAAAATGTCACTAAAATTCGTATTACGTAAGCCAATCGCACGTCTATTGCTCGCCTATTGCAGAATGTACTTTTCTTCTTTAGAGATGTTTGATGCAGAAGAAAGGAAGTCCAAATACTTCGAGAGGGTTGTACCACAGACCACAACACAAAACAAATAAAAAATATAACAATTCAACCACTGACGACGATAAAAACTGTTTATTTTGTTTACATCTCTTGCCGTCCTATCGCGAGTGGCGCTAGTATCGACACGTGAGCAATAGACGTGCGATTGGCTTCCGTAATACGATTTTTAGTGACGTTTTGCGACCGATCGCTGTCGCGTTGCTATTGCTGTTGCTGTTGCAAATTTTTACGTAATCAGGGTGCGGGACTCGAACCCGCTATACGAGAAAAAAAATTAACCTGTATCTTTATCATACCGATCGGAAGGCTTCATCATAAGGATTATTTTTTGTTAAATAACATAGCATGAGAAATAAAAGGAAGACCATGAATTTTAGCCTTTGATGTAAAATTTTGTTCAGAAAAATGAAAAGCTGACATTGGCGTATCGACATACAACTGGCATGAACTATTACTAATGAGTATGCAATTCGTAGCTCTGTTGCAGCGGGATTGAAGGACAAACCAATAAATCAACAAACAAACACACTTTCGCATTTATAGGTAATATAAGTAAGGATTAGTAAGGATAGTAAGGATCGGGAAATGTTGCGTACTTCTCAAGTGGTAATAGTTCATGTCAGTTGTACATCGATACGCCAATTTCAGCTTTTCATTTTTCTGAACAAAATTTTACATCAAAGGCTAAAATTCATGGTCTTCCTTTTATTTCTCATGCTATGTTATTTAACAAAAAATAATCCTTACAATGAAGCCTTCCGATCGGTATGATAAAGATACAGGTTAATTTTTTTTCTCGTATAGCGGGTTCGAGTCCCGGTTCAACCAGGCAATTATTTAAAAATCTGTGAATGCAGTTTAAATTGTTTTTTAAATTAAAATGAAGTCTTCTTTCAGTAAAATGTTCCATCTACAATATTTAAGGTACTTCCCCTCCATGTGGCATAGCCGTGGGACGCCCTGTATATTATTAGATCACATCTTAAAGGACTAAGATTTGAAAGGTTACATCAAATATGAAACTATAGAAAGTATATTTTTAGCAATTTTTGTAGTACAGCATCACTGTTATAACATTATTATTAATAACTAGTTTTTGCCCACTGCTTCCCTCATGTTAAGTTCGATTTTCAAAGTCCTATTTTACCTCCTTAGGGGTTGAAGTTTGAAAAACTTACGTCATAATAGCTATCTGTGTAGTCAGTCAGTCGTTCAACTATTTAGGGTTCTGTAGTAAAACTACAAGGAACCCGTATTGTCTTATATATTTAGATAAGCCTCAATTGCTAATGGTTAATGGTGTAGACAGAACTCTTAAAACAAGATTGGCTCATTTGGAGGAGAGACAGAAATATTAGATTAATTTGGCATAGCAATATTCTTAAAAAAAAAAATTAGATTCATCCTAATGCCATGTTTATTGAATAAAAATTATGCTATACATTGCAATTTCCTTTTTCAGATATGGACAGGAAGTATTTCTGGGCGTGGACGGACTTTCAGAGCTACGTGGACTGTATGCTGGTGTTCTCAGTTCTCGGTGCGGCTATCACTTACCTGTTGATAGAATTCTCGCCATTCATAGAACTCATCGGTTTCCTCGCTGTATTCACTGAAGCCACGTTAGGAGCGCCCCAAATAGCTAAGAACCTAGCCAACAAAAGCACAGAAGGAATGAGGTAACTTGATAGAATAGAATACAAGAGAATTGGCCTCATAAAAAGGCTCAGAATCACTCAGCGGGCGATGGAGAGAGCTATGCTCGGAGTATCCCTGCGAGATCAAATCAGAAATGAGGAGATTCGTAGGAGAACTATAAAGTCACCGACATAGCTCAGTGAGCCACGAAATTGAAGTGGAAATGGGTGAGGCATATAGTTCGAAGAGCTGATGGTTGTTGGGGTCCCAAGGTGCTGGAGTGGCAACCCCGCACCAAGAAATGCAGTGTTGGCAGATTCCCCACTAAGTGCATCAAACGAGTCGCAGGAATTGCGGCTGATTTCAGGAGGTGCAAGACCGAGGTCTGTGGAAGTTTATGCAAGAGACCTTTGTACAGCTGTGAACGTCTTATCGGTTGATAAAGAAGCAGAAGAATGTGACAAGAGAACACTGAAAAAACGTAAGGGTTAAAAATAAATGAAATACTGCTAAAAATGACCCAGCATGTTTGTCAATATAGCACCTGCAAAGTTTGCAGTTAAAAACAAATACGTCAACTTTGCAGCCACAACTTGTCAAGTATTAACCGTTATAGTTGGTTAAAAATAAATGGTAATTACAACCAACCTACTCGGTATTTACAGCAGTATTACTCGGTATTCTCAACCAATTTAATAGGTAACTACAACCAACCTACTCGCTATTTACAGCAGTATTACTCGGTATTCTCAACCAATTTAATAGGTAACTACAACCAACCTACTCGCTATTTACAGCAGTATTACTCGGTATTCTCAACCAATTTAATAGGTAACTACAACCAACCTACTCGGTAGTTACAGCAGTATTACTCGGTATTCTCAACCAATTTAATAGGTAACTACAACCAACCTTCTCGGTATTTACAGCAGTATTACTCGGTATTCTCAACCAATTTAATAGGTAACTACAACCGACCTACTCGCTATTTACAGCAGTATTACTCGGTATTCTCAACCAATTTAATAGGTAACTACAACCGACCTACTCGGTAGTTACAGCAGTATTACTCGGTATTCTCAACCAATTTAATAGGTAACTACAACCGACCTACTCGGTAGTTACAGCAGTATTACTCGGTATTCTCAACCAATTTAATCGGTAACTACAACCAACCTTCTCGGTATTTACAGCAGTATTACTCGGTATTCTCAACCAATTTAATAGGTAACTACAACCGACCTACTCGCTATTTACAGCAGTATTACTCGGTATTCTCAACCAATTTACAACCGACCTACTCGGTAGTTACAGCAGTATTACTCGGTATTCTCAACCAATTTAATAGGTAACTACAACCGACCTACTCGGTATTTACAGCAGTATTACTCGGTATTCTCAACCAATTTAATCTAACCTAACCTAACGGTAACTACAACCAACCTACTCGGTAGTAACAGCAGTGTTACTCAGTATTCCTAACCAATTCAATCGGTAGATACAGTCAATTAAATTTGTACTATCAATAAAAAATATTTATGTATCCACCTTCAGTTTTTTAGTATCTCATAATGTTACATATTAAAAAAACAATGAAAGTAGGTACATACATATTTCTCTATTAATAATACAAAGTTAATTGACTGATCTACCGTTCGAATTGGTTGGGAATACTGAGTAACATTGCTGTAACTACCGAATAGTTCGGTTGTAGTTATTACCGATTAAATTGGTTGAGAAAACGTTACTTACCTACGTAACGAATACGTGAACTTTATTTTAGTAAATAGTACATTCATGGAAACCATCCGGCTGTAGTTATCGAGTAGCATTGCTGTAACATAATAATGTTGCATAATTATTTTGAAATATAAAAACCGAGAGTATTAAGGTAAATCAATTTTATTGATAGAGTTTAAGAAGTTAAAGTTTAAGAGTGGCGAACTTAGGCCTACCTATTTCATTTATATATTTGGGACAAGGGGTTCTTATAATATTAAAGTTCAAAATACACTGTAATACAAAACTGATTTATTTTGAATATTATCTATAATCTAATAATCTATAATCTAATAATCTATCTTAAATATTTCAAATCTTACGTAGTCGTGCTAGGAAGTACCTATCTAGCATGACCATAACATATTGTGTTATATTCTGGAATCTATAAGAGCATGTTTCACAACCCGGTAAACTTTAACTGTTAGATAAATTTAATGTTGTGACAGATGTTGTATAAGACTCCTGTCACAATTTCCAATTTATCTAACAGTTAAAGTTTACCGGGGAGATGTGAGACGGGCCCTAAGAGTACAAAGAAAATTAAGTATTCTATACACTACACTTTTTTCTTAAATATGTATTTTTAATAAAAGTAAGGAACTTGCTAGGTAGTACAACAGATCATTTCCTAAAACTAAGTTAGTACTTTTTTACATCTCTGACAATCCTGACCTTACAATAAGAAATGATTACAAGGGACTTCTTAAAACTATGTACTGCCTACCATTTAGTAAAACGCTCTTAGTATTTGGAATGGGTGAAAGTAACGATTCACAAAATACAGTACAATAGACAACTATCAGCTAGTGATGAATAAATTAATCAATTAACAATTTAACATTGTTAATTTAATGAAAATATTGTTGTACCTATGTTGAACCCATGTACTTATTTCGAAATTATAATGCCAAATCCTCATTTAGGTATGTAGGTACTTACAATAATAGGTACATAGGTACATTTTGAGCCAATTTTGCAGCGTAGTGTTCATAAAATGCCCATAAAAATGTGAAGTTTTACCAACACGCATAAACATGTGCCATTTTTGCATTGAGTTTGGTGATGATCATGTCATGACACGCAGGCGAATCAAAAACAAACAACTTTTACCTTTGAATACTTCGATGTAGTCCTGGAGCTTCCATGCTACAAGCAGGTTTTGTACGTCTTCGTCCATGAAATGTATGCTGATTGCTGATGCACAAAACAAGATGGCTGATCTTCACAATACGAACAGGATAGCAAAGAGAATGTATTTTTTGTAACCACTACGTACAGGAGCGCGCGTGTAATAACTCCGACGGGCGACGACGAAATGAGAGATGCCAAACGTAGTGGTTATATATCACATGAGTCAAAGAGACGAGTCACGACTTGACCCGAGTTGCCACGACTTCTGAGTTCTTGTTACCCATGTGGCTTGGTTGTAAACAAATAAGCTGCTTGGGAAGGATCAACCGATAATTATCTTACTTATTAATAAATCAGGTGGTTTGTTAAAATGAACCGAATACTGACTTGTTTGAAATCAATTGAGCACTTAGTTTAAAATTAAATGAGTTCAACTTATTTGTTATTAAATAAGGATGTTCGTAAAAATCAACCGATTTAAATGCTAGTTTAGAATTGAACAAAATACTTATTATGAATTAACAAAACCACTCAGTAGTTTTGTATCAAGTTCAAAAGTGTTTGGATTTACCGATTATGTTATTTACAAATTATTAATTTTCTATTTGATAATAACCAAGAACATTTAACAATGTGCACAGGTCTATTAAATACCAAGTTTACTTGGAGTTTTTAGATAAGTCTTAGTTAAAATATGCCGATTTGCTCTTAACCGAGCCAAAAAGGTCCTTTGTTAAAATAAAATTTTTTCAGTGAATATTTTTTATTCAAATAATCTTACAAAATATGTAGTTTCGAATCTCCAACGTGACTTAGGTCACTGTTTTTCCGGGGTAAAAGGTCACTTTTCTTGCCATCAAAAAACCCGTACAATAAAATGTATGAGAAAATGTTTTCATAATTTTTTTTCGTGAATTTCTACGAAATTTTAATAGTTATTCAACTATTCGGGACGGAGACAAATACAACAAATCAAAAACCATGAAAATCGGTCCAGCCGTTCTAGAGAATTGGCAGACACCTTTGAGAAAAGAAGGTGTGCAGATTTCCTTCAACGTTGAAGCATTTGATATTTAATTGTTTTAAATTACGTACGCACGTAACTGAGAAAGGTCAGAGGTGATACCGCGACCCCCCGATTAGGAGACCGTAGTCCTAACCACTGCTCCCAATATCTCATGAAGATAACACAAACAAAAATAGTACATCGAGAAGGAGTCGTTATCATTCACGAAAGTTCAATGAATTGAACCCAATCTTCTTTTCATTCTTTACCCCTAATCTGTTCAAAAGCGTTAAGGAAGTGAACTATACAATATTGTGTTACGATTCATGAAGGGTTATCGGTGAAGTATACTATCAGGAAAACGGGGTGTAGGTATTACCTATACATACATTGTCTTTTTTAAATAATATATAAAACAAAGTGTGGTTTGTGGATACTTCTAACTCTAGAACGGCTGGACCTATTTTCATGGTTTTTGATTTGTTGTATTTGTCTCTGTCCCGAATAGCAAAATAACTATTAAAACATTGGAAAAATTCGCGAAAAAAAATTATGTGGAATAGTACATTATTGCAAAGGCAGGGAAATAGGCAATTGCAGGTCGAGTATGAGTTTGAAGGCCGAGCCGTAGGCGAGGACTTCACTAAATACGAGACAGGCAATTGCCATTTCCCGCCGAGGCATATATAGTGCTTTTCTCAAAAGAATGCAGGGAAATAAAATACTTTTTATATTATACTTACATCCAAATCCATCCGCCAATTTGGTTTAAATCTGGTGGAGTACAATCAATCTCCATTTCACTCTCTGAACCGTTGGAACTCATTTTAATTATTATTAAATATATATTTATTAAGTAGATACCTACTTAATAAATATATATTTAAATATATGTAAATAACAAATCAAGACGAATTTTCAGCTTTGCCGCCAATTTTTTTTATAATCTGTGCCGACAGGCAAACACATTTATGGCTATACAGCCACGTAAACGCAATTTTTACTAAGCAAAGAGACTATGGTATGCCAAGAATGACAAAAGAGTTCCGATCAAAGAGTATTTAGTAACCCCAGCACGCCATTTCATACTGTTGTATGAAACGGCATTATTGTTTTTTTTTTTAAATATTGCAGGAGCTTTGTAATGATGACAAAGCTCCTGCAATATTTAAAAAAAAAAACAAAAACTGTTTCGCGGAGCGTTGTAATGTTCCAAATTCAAAAAACGCTCCTGCAATGGATTTGATTTTCTTTGTCCGACAATTCGATACTTCGCGTGTTCTTTTTTCGAAAACACAATAAAGTGCAATTCAGGTTGACACAACGCTACTTACCTACTGTCTTATTCACCTAGGCTTTTCTCTCTTTCTATCACATAACTCTAATCCCTTCGCATGCTCTGAATTTAGGCTGTTAGAAGAGGTACGCCGTGTACTTGTAGCTCCGCAATGAAATGAAATGAAAAGTGAAAAGTCTTTATTTGCCAAATGTGAGTTCAGTGCACAGGATAATTCTGCCCACATATATGCATACAGTGCGCAGTTTACTTACTGCGGAGTGCGCTAAGCCTGGCCAAACCAAAAGGCAATGATTCGTCTGAATATTTTGAGTGATGCGTTTAATCGTTGTTTCAGCCTGAGCATGGTGGTAATGTGGACGTGCGGTGATCTCTTCAAGACTGCATATTTTGTTATAAGAGAAGCGCCCACGCAGTTCTGGGTGTGCGGCAGCTTACAAGTATTGTTAGATCTCGTTATACTCTTCCAAGTAAGTAAATCCTTAATCCTTACTAATTACTATAAATGCGAAAGTGTGTTTGTTTGTTTGTTCGCTTGTCGTGACGTGATTTTTTGCATGGTTATACTTAAGGACCTGGAGAGTGACATGGGCTTCTTTAATCCCGGAAAAATAGAGTTTCCGCGGGAATTTTAAAAACCTAGTAAATACTAATAATCGTCAGTATCCCATAAGAATAGTTTAATTTGTTTGATGATATTCAGAAAGCAATGTAATAAATTATAATGATGAATTAGTGTTAACAAAATATTAATAATAATTCAACACACTTATTAGCAAATCGTTTAGTAAACATTAAGGGGCTTATCAGTTAATTACCACTGTTTGATGTTTAGGCCATAATATTATACCTACTCTACTCGTATCTATTGTATATTGTAAAATACATATAAGTATTTAGATAATAAATTATAATAAACAGCTCTCACTGTGAATGCAGTACCTGCTTAAAGTTTGTATGATTTACTCTAACTTTCACGTAATGCCTTTGTGATTGTACTATACGTTGTCCAAGCCTTTATTTTCTTTTTGGCATCTGCCAAATACCCTACGCCTATAAATTACCGCTTTTTTGTTTTCGGAATAATGTACTAAAATAATGTCGTACTTTATTGACGTTTAGTGAAGTGCCCTGTGCATAACAAACAACCACAGAGTATAACACAGTTCTTGAAAGACGATAAATCATTCACGATTATGATAAAAATAATTTGACTTTGTGTAAGTATTGTTTCTGTAAATTTAATAAAAAAAGGAAATAAAAATAGTAACTATGACTCCAATATTGAATATTTGCAAGGAATTAAGTTGAAATCTTGGAATTTAAGTTCAAACCAAGAGTAAAGAAATTTTTCTTTTCATTTATTTATTTTTTGACGGCTGCCTTAAAATGTAACTATGCACGCGTTAGTGAAGTGAGTTAACTTCAAAACGCGTGGTTAATAACGTCTAAACCAAGTTTAAATCAAGAGTTATGAGCAAATATACTTGGAAAATCACATACCTACCTACTTATTTATTTAACAAACTAGCTACGTAATTGGGTATACAAATGAAACAAGTAAAATTATTAAATACTAGCGGCTCGTCCTGGCTTCGCACGGCTGGACATTTATTTTTTAAACATTTTGGCATAAACGTACAGTAAATGCAGGACAACTGACATCAACGCGTAATTTTTAAAAACATTTCACTGAGCAATTTTATTAAACTCGTAATATGTTTCGAATGGAATGTCCGATTTTAATAAACTAAAAAGTAATTTACAGGTATTTAAACTGCCTTGCTTGAGAAATCATTTATTTAGGTAAGGATTAAGGCAAAGGTATAAATAACTTGATCTGATTTATATACACTATACAATTTAAATTAATATCGGAGTTATCAGAAAATGAATATTTCCGCGTGATTAAATAATAAAATGGTGCCAGCCGGTGCGGCGGGGCACGGTGGCAGGTATCGGCGCGGAAGATTCCTGTGGTTCCTGTGGTGATCTTATTAACAATCGTTTCCTATAAGAAGCTCTGTGCGATCGCAGCCCCGTAAAAACAAATATTTAATATTTCAACCCAGACGAAGTCGGGGCAGGTCGCTAGTTAAACATATTTTGAAAGAAAACCTTAATTATTATTATCGATAAAGAACCCAAATCAACTTATTATTTTTTTCTGTTTGTCTGTACCGCAAACATATGTCAAATTAATTTATCTAAGTGATTAAAAATATATAATAAAATATAAGTACGTTAAATCAAAATTAAAAAGTATTTCATTAAATCGATTGAAAGTTCTTCTTAAATAAAATCGATTATTACTTCAAATCGAATCGGTAACGTGTGAAGGCGTCACTAAAGTCAAAATTTCTTGATCTGCCAAAAAGAAAATAAAGAATTGGACAATCTATAACCTACAAGTCCTACAACATCCTTAGGAGTAACAGAAACAATGTGGTGTGGTGAGAAAAGCTGCCGATAGATGGCGCTAGTAGTATTCTTAAACATGCATAGTCTTTTTAAAAAGAGAACCGTCATGGCCAAACATTGAACTAACGCTATTTATTGCGCTGTTGCCAAAGAGTCAATTTTGGACTTTTTGCAAATCCGTAAGATCATGACGATATGAACTCAGAGTTTTCTCCTCTTTGATTTGACATTTTCTACGTATGTGTGGGTTTTTTTTTTTTTTTAATATTTTAAACGAGCAGGCGGATCACCTGATGTTAAGTGATTACCGCCGCCCATGAACACTTGTAGCACCAGAGGCACCACCAATGCGTTGCCGGCCTTTCAGGAATTTGTAGGTCCGCCCCTTGAATAACCCCATGTGTGTTTTCTCGTAAAGGTGTGGTTGTACCGTCACAACACCGCGGCGGTGAGGCGCGACCGGCGCGGCGACTAGCAGTGGACGGAGACCGACTTATAGCGACCACTGCGCGCCCGCCGCCCGCGCCGCGCCCCCCGCGCCCGCCGCCCGCGCCGCGCCGCGCTGCTGCCCCCGCTCCGCACCGCGTTATGACGAACGAGGTTCCGCTGACGAGCCACATGTGAACCCTGTTATATTTGTTATACTATAACCCCTGTTATACTATTTTGATTACCTACCTATTATGATGAAACTAACGAACTAATGAATGATGAGATGTCGCTAACAGTTTCCTAAACTGATTGAAGGTAGATGCATATCACTAATTTCGTCGCTTACGGGTAGTTGGACCATGGCCGTAGTGTAAACTGGTCGAAACACTCAGGCGCGTGAGATGTAGGTTCAATCCCGGCCTGCCCCGCAATTTTTGGTATGTATTTAATATTATCGAATGTCGTTGAATGTCGATGAAAGTACAACATTAAATAAAATCTAACAATGTGCGTTCTCCATACAGCCATGTTACTGCCAATGGCGTGCGGTTTTTTTTTTTAAGTATATTAGTCATTGGCTAATCCTCTTTTCCTGCACGTAAGCGTTCAATGCGACATTAGTGCAAAGAATGGGATTTGAACCAGCGACCTTTCAGATTTCAATTGAGCTGTTGTATGCATAAAAACTTTACCTACCCTCAAGATTTTTTTGACCACTAAAATTGCTGATACTTTTAATTAAGAAGTATGTCATAACGCCTACCTAGTACCTACCCTAATATTTTTTTTTAATTGTTTTTTATTGCCGGGTCATTATCATTTTGTGGTAATGTCGCGCCGGTTAAAAAAATGACGCTGTGTACACCATTTTCTACTGTCCCTATACCTATGATGAACATTTTACTTCCGATGTACCTTGTTATTTTTTATACTTAGTCTCCGTTACACAGTTTTGAATATCTGGTTGATGTCGATAAAAATACGACAGCCAAATCTATGCCCGCCCTCTGAAAAGGGATGAATCTTACCCTAATATGCCGAATTTACTTAGAATGACCCTCTCTTGTACCCTGTTATATTTATTATAATCCCTTTTACACAGATTGAGTGGTTACATAGACCACTGTCCATAGTGGATATCAGACTAAATCGTGCTTTTGATTTTTTTTTTTTTCGAAAAGTCGAAAAGCAAATTGAAGTATCCATTTGACATTATTAAGTCGTATTTTGACCGTAAACCCGTACGATTCGATCTTTTCGTACAGTGAAAATATTTTGGAAATTCGGTGACTCCTTTCACAATGATCACGAATAGAATAATTGAGTTCTTATAAATGTGCTCGTAATGATGTTAGACAGAAGTCAATCTGGATATTGATCTGCGATCGATATCACAGATTAATGAATAATGATTTCATACGATTCTGCAGACCACAATAAGCTCTAGAGCTAATTTGGTAGATATTTGATTGTCAAAATGTGGACATTCATTAATAATCGAAAATGTAACACGTAAGAATAACATTCGTGAAAATAGAAAATAAAACGGTCAAAAAAAAAATTTATAAGATGTTTTACTGCAACTGTATCCTTTAGTTAAATTTTTGGGTCTTTACTTACATCGAAAAAATTAGAAATTTAATTTCGTTTTCGAAAACTATAAAAACTAATACTGCACAGTTGATAAACAGAATTATAGACCTAGAAAGCTGAAACAGCAATTTTTGAAATATTTTTAATTTTATTAAAAAATTAAATAAATCGTACTATAAAACATTAGATCCGTTACGTCATTCGTTGTTAATAAGAGAATAGTGTTAGGTAGGTACTATATTAAAAATCAATCTCGAAGCACCTATTTAAAAAATAATATAAATGCTCTGCACTTTTAAAACCTCAAAGACCTTAAGGTATAGTTCCAAGTCCAGATTCTAAGACGACAGTGACAAATCTATGGTATGTATGTATTTTGCTAACTAAAGAAAAAAAAAAACTTAATGCGCACATCCCGCAGTATTCGTTTAAATTCCATCTTTAATACATTTGTGCTTATTTTATAAAATCCACCGAAAGATTGTACATCGAAATTAAAGGTTTCAATGCTGAAATCTATAGAGCGTGCTCTAGGCTTAGCTTTTACTCAAGAGTTAAAACTAGACACAAATATGCTCCAACCTTCGATCACAGAAAAATAAGGGGATTCAGCACTTCATACTTCAACTATTATTCAAATGCACCATTGTTTCTTGACACTGAAATAACTGCTTCACGTCAATGTTCGATGACAGACTAGCTAGCGAAATGATCTGCACTCATATTTAGTGGTTACACAAATCGACTAACATGCGATGTCCACTTATTTTTCTATGATCGAAGGCTCCAACATAATATATCTGTCTCGTTTTATCTCTGTCTTGAGTCTAAGCAGAGTGAGATTTCAGCCTAGTTCTCTAATCATTTGCGCATCAGTATCGCATAGTATCTTATTTACCCTCCTTCACTGTCGCCTATGGACTGTACGAAACTATACTTTAATCTCGCTGTTGTATTAAGGTAATCGTCCACAGCTCTTCGTCGCATGTATCGGACGGATCACATCGGATTTTAGAATTCTTGTTGCGCGAACTGTCGTTCATTGTCTGACGCGGATCAGTGAACGCACTCGTATGTACGCCCTAAGCGTACAAAGAATTCTAATATATATATTTTTCAATGCAAGCCGTCTGATGTATGCGATGCGGAACTATGGATGTTCACCTTTAGTATTTAAGGTAAAGATATCGCTGTGAAACGCATTATATAATAATATTGTGATAAAGACTTATTTCATGAAGGTACAATTAAATAAGTTCATTTTTATAATAAGCGGTGAATGATGTTTAAAAAAAATAGATGTATTTTATTAGTAGCATAATATTATATAGTATGTAGTTAGTGAGGGGGAAAAAATCGACGATGCAAATTTTTTTACCATTGTTATTCCCTCGATTTATAGACCTATAAATATAAATGTAATGTATATAATATGTATTGAGATAAAATCTAAGGTTTCGATTATGACATACTAAACTTTTAGAAAAATGACAACACTTGACAGACGTTGAGGCTTGGACAGAGACAACGCGTGGCGGCAGAGACGTGCAACAAGGAACTGTGTGAAGGTATTAACGGTATGAGCAGAGCGCATCAAGCGCTGATGCTGTCGTTCTCTACAGTGTTACAAGTTCATACGATCCTTGGTTATACAGTAAATCATTTAGAACCCTGGAGAATCCAGCAAATAACGCGTCTTGTGCGGGAAAGAACATAATCAGCGATTCTCCATCTTTTTTGTCACTGCTATTGACGGTACTATGCCGTGATGGATTTTAATTATTATGTTTACACGTTACAGCAAAGTTAGGTGTCGCTTTCTATCAATTTTGTTTTCACAAATCTTTAGGGAACACCTAAAGGTGGAAATGACGTTGGGTAAGGGATTGTATTTATGGGCTACCTACGTAAAGATGCTCCTACTTAGGGTATGATTTATGTATGGTTGGTGAAACCGAAATGTACCTACATAATCGTTGACGCATACAGTTTGACAGTGTCATGCCGCTGCCGCCCCGCTCTGTGAATGTCTGCCTTTACTATATATATAGCTACTCGTGCTGATTCACTGACACACTCACTCACTCACTCACTCACTCATTGATCACCTCTCCTGTAAAATTTTGTATGAAAAAAAATTTTTTCAAGCATGGTTTCGTATAGAGGACAAAAATTCATTCGGAGGAAAAATATGGAGAGAGCTGATGATTGAGGATTTTGGAGACGGGTGAGGAGCACCGGCCAGGGTATCGAAGATAGGTGGGGGGTGTTCAACCAAATGTCACTCGAAACCTCATCCAATTGGCAGAGAGCCGAAAAAAAACTCCAAAATGGTGGATTCAAGATGGCGGCCATACAAATTTCGTCAGTGTCTATCTCGGAGACTATAAAAGGTGGAAGAGTGGTTTCTTGGAAAAAGATGAACAGCACCCGAAGGTCTACTTGATGAATAGAAAAAAAATTCAAGATGGCGGAATTTATTTTTTTCCATACAAAATATATGCAAGACTTTAATACGGTTCCTTTTCAAAATTTCGATGGTTTCGTACAGAAGACAAAAATTCATGTGGAGGAAAAATATGGAGAGAGCTGATGGTTGAGGATTTCGGAGACTGGTGAGGAGCATGGCCAAGGTATAGAAGATAGGTGGGGAGTGTTCGAATAAAGGTCACTCGAAACCTTATTCAACTGGCAGTGAGCTGAAAAAAAACACCAAAATGGCAGATTCAAGATGGCGGCCATACAAATTTCGTCGGTGTCTATCTCGGAGGTTTTAAAAGATGGAAGAGTGGTTTCTTGGAAAAAGATGACCAGGACCCGATGGTCTACGTGATGAATAGAAAAAAAATCAAGATGGTGGATTTTTTTTTCATACAAAATATATGGCGAATTGGGAACTATGCAAGACTTTCATATGGTTCCTTTTCAAAATTTCTGATGATTCGGAGGAAAAATATGGAGAGAGCTGATGATTGAGGATTTCGGAGACGGGTGAGGAGCACGGCCAGGTTATTGAAGATAGGTGGGGGGTGTTCAAACAAAAGTTACTCAAAACCTCATCCAATTGGCAGAGAGCCGAAAATAAATCTCCAAAATGGCGGATTCAAGACGGCGGCCATACAAATTGTGTCGGTGTCTATCTTACAGAGTGTACAAGATGAAGTGCATTTGAAAAAATATGATCAAGACCCGAAGATCTACTTGGTGATCAGAAAACACGCGGTTCGCTTTAGCGAGCCGCGCACCCACGCGCCCTACTAGTTATTAACTACGACCAATAAAATCCCAATGTATTATAATTAAACCCAACGATAACATTGTATATATACTAGTAAAAGAGTGACTGCTTCTGTTTACGCGTAAAAGAATGTAAAGATTTTTCATATCGAAAATGTTCTACTTATAGCCGGCTTCAATGACCTGACTAATCGAAAATCCAAAAATTTAAGGTAGATTTCAATTGAAATTCACTTTACCGATTTGTAAAACAGATTGCCATATTAATACGTGTGTTGATAAATTAATTAAGTATTAGTATTTATTGACAGGCTTTCTTACATATTTACCTAACTACGGCGAAGCCAACCGGAAGGGTTATAATTTTTTCAGTCTACATAGACTGAAAAAATTATTATTATAAAAAGTTATTAGTAAATATACGTAAGGAGATACATACTTAACTACATACATATGTAGTTATGTATGTATCTACTTACGTATATTTCCCGTATAAGATACATTTTATACGAACAAAATCAATATAGGGTCAGATGTCCAACAATGAAACAGTGGTACACAATAAAACACTGTGATATTTCTAAAATTCTGCGTTGCTATTTCGTGCATTATATTGCGTTAGGACACTCTCGTGAACCCCCCGCCCTAGCCCAATTTGCATCGACGCCGCGTGCGAGAAGATGTGTTTGCGGAGCACTTTTGGTTTTTTTCGACAAAAAGTAAGGTATTTTTAGCATTCTTTATAGATTTTTTACTAAAGCATGGTTGAAAATTTCATAAATTTCATGATTAATTAGCATTACACATATTTCGTAGATTAATGTGCAATAAATTATATCTTAAAGTGTTACAATTTAGTGGGTAAAAAATTGAGATTAGTAAAAAAAACCTTAGGTAGTTCACAATGAAACAGTTGCACAGTAACACAGTGAAACACTATTTCAATGTGTATCATTTTATTTTATTGTGTACCGTATAATTGTACATACATAATATCATGTACTTTCCGGGCAAATTAATAATTTTTGTGGCTACAAATTCACAAATTAATCTTATTAACATTAAATTTTTTATAATACCAGTAATAGTACTGGTAACCTGATTAAAGTTAATTAAAAATAAATCCTTTTGTGATTATTAACTCAAGCATTTTTTTTTATTCACCTACTCCATAAATTACACAAAAGTCGAGACAATACTATTAATGTTTCATTGTTGAATTTGTGGTGTTTCATTGTGTACCACCACTGTGGACACAATGAAACATTTCCCATTTTTTAGTTTATAATTTTTTGCCGATTGATTACATATTAATTAAAAAAATTGTAAATGAAATTCGATGCCGAACTAAATTACCTACACACCTGTAAAAAATTAGACTTCTATCTGTAAAAACAAAAGGTGCATGAGACTTTGAATTTTTTGTGTTTCATTGTTGAACATATGACCCTACGTCATATTGAATGCACGTGATCTACACCTCTGTATTCGGAATACAGTTGTTATCCTTATTAGGTAAGTTTTCGACTTTATATATTTTTTTTTTGATTAGATAGGTTATTGAAACTGGGTGTAAGGGGTAAGGTTTCTCGAACCACATATCTTAAACAAAGCGACTCAGTATTATTGTCTAACAAATATCTTTAGTTTGATGAGCTACATCTTTCCTCCTCAAGCTATAACGTCGTTAACCAACATTTGGTCAAATAGGTACGATTTTTTAATGCTATCTTACTTAGAAAAAAAAGACGTGTGGCACTCGGGGACTGCCGCGGTAAAGCTATTGCATAGCATTTTTTATCAACGCCATCTAGCGGTGAGAGGAGTCCGTGTCCGTGGGGTGTCAGGTTATTTTCGTTACGGAATTTCTGGATTCGGTCTCCACGCTCAAGGCCCGCGATAGAAGCTATGCAATAGCTTTAAATTCTCTACCGATCCATCTAACTGATATTCTCCTTACTGCTGTAGTTTTTGATAAGGAAATATGAAAAACGTCGTTTATTAGTTATCAAATGGCGTAATTTTATAAATTCCCGCTTTTTGGATCATAGCTCGAAATATGGTTTTGGTAGTTAACGACACTTTAGCTTTAGAACGGCAGACACTCTCTAAGCGTCTTCTTTGTAGTGGCTAAATAGTAGCTTAACCGACATTCTGTTTTTGTATTCACAATCTGTCAAAACGTTAAATTTATTCGTTTGTTAAAAGTTACTTGGAATTAGGTTAACTTAACTAAATTGACAGAAAAAAGTAGTCCTTTTCATCGTTGCGGAAAAGGATACCATTGAGATCTGTTAATGTAGTTAAGAGATTGTATACAACCGAATTAGCACCACTGTCTATTATCAAAAGGTTTTAATTTTGATCTTTCGAACCACGATTCTACTTTTTAATTACCCTGTACAGTGGTTTAGGGTCCAATTTCACCTCCAAAACTCACAAAGTCGGAACCTAAGTATTGTAAACGTAGAAAATTAAGGGTCCCCCAAATATGCTCCAGGGTCCATACAAATCGCAAAAACACCGATCGCCATTGCTGAAAGCCGATGCTTTCAGCAACGGCGCCTGCTTGTCTGCACTGCCCCTTAATGAAAGTTTAGTTTCTATGACAGCAAAACCACGTTTGTATGAAAACTCGAGCTTGGGGGAAAATGTTAAGGGAGCTTGTTATTAAATAAATAGTTTTAGCCAAATATATTGCCAACTTATGTAAATTTTCGAATAATAACCACAGCAGCACTTCATTACATTGATTTGAAAGCGCCCTAAGACTGCGCCACTATACCAGAATGCGCTGGACCTGAAGTATTTTGACATCTTTGATTCTTCTTGAAGTTGCGTTAAACTATAGTAAGTATTGTATTTTTTATATTCCGCTAAGAAAATAGTCACCAAGTTGTACTACATTGTCGCTTCAAGTAATTACATATAAAATATTAATGTCATAAACCCTATATACTACCTATGTATTTGTATATTTGAACTTTTTCCGGGTAGGTAGGTGTAATAGCAGTCTGCCATTTTTTACTAGATCAGAAATATTATTTCTAGTAAGTGTATTTTACCTCTAGCATATTATAAAAATGATCACTTTTTCAATATTTTTATTACCTAAGTATTATTTGTGATGTTTATTTTAGTCAGCTATTTTTAGAGTGATGTTATTTTATAGTCGTTATATTTTACCTCAATATACAACAACTGGTGCCGATTCGGTTGTACACAAATTTCGATATTTTATTAAACTGACAAATCTAAAATTAGCTTTAACTACCTTTATCCGCAAAATATAATGGTGCTGATTAGATTGCACAAACCCTCCGAATTTTCAAGTTTAAAATTAGTGCCATGCTTTGCACTATGATCTCCGAAAGAAAGAATGGCGCCTGTCAATTCAGTTCATGTGACGAATTTGTGTACAGCCGAATAGGCTCCATTGTGAAAATTATAGCACTAAGTATGTTTAGACCTGTCAATGTAATTAATTTCGGAGATTTTTGTCAACCTAACAAGCACCAATGTAATATTTTAAAAATATTATAGCAGTAGTCATTACATAAATGGTATATTAATAATAGTAGTATACACATATGATTTTTTGGCTTGAGTAATACATTATTTTTACCTTTATATCAGTGCTGGAAAAAATCTAAGGATTAACATAGATGATATTATAACTTAGCTGAAACTTTGTTCTCTTTTCTGAGGTTGTACTAATATAAAAAGAAAATATTATATTTAGTATTAATTATAGGTACTTATAAACTCTTGGTTCAGTGTACGAGTAGATACAAAATCGCTCATTTGCGACAAGGGTGACATAATTCAAAATCGACGACGAGAGAATTCTCTCGTTAAAGAGTAATGTTTTGTAGATGCTGCGGTCTGGAAACAACACAGCGGCCAACAAAGCGACAGAGCATTAAGTCACAATCTCTCTCGCTCTTATTTTTTTGTGCTTAGCGTAATGTTGTTTTTATAGCAAAAAGTATAAATTTTCGACACTAAAATTGGTGAATTTTGAATTATGTCACCCTTGTCGCAAATGAGCGATATGTTAAGACGGCCTGCAAGCTAACTAACACATTATAGTTGAGATACAGTAGTACTGCAGTTGATATAATTGCATAGTAATTAAAGTGAGGGCAGAATAATAAAATTTGTTATGCAATTATGTCCCCTGCAATAGAATTGCATTAAAACTGCAATTTTACAGTCGGCTTAAGGGCGTGCAGATATTGATACGTAATTTTATAACGAGGTGCCGTAGACCGATGTAAAATTTCTGTGACGACAGATTGTTTATAAATAATTAATTATTAAATTCTTAAATAAATTGTTTTGTATATTATGAATTTGTTACAAAATATGATGTCTGTTTTTAATTTTAGTCTTTTTTATCATCGAGTAGTAAAGGTTGTTCTCGGCGGCATATTTTAGTCTATTAGAAATTAATAGTTTAACAAAGAAATGGTGCAAATTTTCTGTACATCAAATATTTGATAGGCACTTTTGTATTTGAAAATATTTTTGAATAAAATAAATGTGTTTGGATTTTTTAAATTAGGTATACATAAATATATATATTTCATTTTATTGTAGCGTTGTTAGGGAATGTTAAAATTCAAATCTTTCTTAAAGTGTAACTTTAAGAAATTCAGCGATAAATTATATAAAGTAATGACGAAAATACAAAATAAAATATTTTAAGCACTACCTATTGATATTTTGATCTGTAAACAATTTTAAGTGTAATGCTTGCAACTCACGAGGGCGCGTGAGCTTTACTTGTGGTTACGTCGTGTACATGCACATTGCGTAAGTGTGCGTACCTGTCAGGAGCCTAGGTGGGAGCGGTCAAGCGCGAGCAAGCTCTCGCTCCTTACTTATATAGATACGACACACACACAATCATGAACCACGCGCCCTCGTGAATTGAAAGAACTACATTTTTTAATACATTTTAAAGTTTGTCAGAAGGTCTTCCTTTGCATTTTTATTCTAACATTTAACTTTACATAGAAAATGTTCTGTGTTCAACGAATATAATAATTACCTACGTAGATAAAATGTATGTATAAATTTTAAAAATATTATGTTACTTATAAAGTTAATGAATATGAAACATATCATATTAAATATGATATTAAATGTAAAAAATATACCTATTGGGTCTGAACTAAGGTTAACCAATGTCATTTTTAAAATAGATCTTACATACATAATATTATAGGTGCTATTGATTCATTTTATATATTATAAAATAAAATATCTTAGTTTGACACAATATTTTGCTCTTGCTTCAGATAGGTGATTGTGTAAGAAAATCAGTATTCATTTGACAGCTTTCTAATCCTTCGATTTTAAGCTTTTGTGTACGGTTTTATTTATCTATTCATAATATTAGGTTTTAAGCTGTCAAACAAACTCTATTTTCTTGCACAGTCATGGCTGAAGGTGCTTTATTAACTTTCAAAGTATTACTTTTCTATAATAATAAACATAAATGTTCATAATCACTATTGTATACAGGGTTGAAACGATAAGTGTGTGCAGGTGATTTTTTTCTCAATACACTAAATGAAGTTTTTAAACCGTTCAAAATATAATTCATTGCATTTTTCACTGATTTTTCACATCTCATCTTGGATCGACACTCAACTCAACCAATCTTGGATTGCCTAGAAATTGTATCGTTATTTTTAACCGACTTCAAAAAAGGAGGAGGTTCTTAATTATATGATAATCGGTATGTTGACCGATTACTCGAAGACACCTGGACCGATTTGGAATCGCCTGAGCGCATTTGACGTTTCCACGCTATATATTTATTACTTATTATTACTAAACACTTATGCCGTAGGTTAACCGATGCGGACGCCCACTGTAAAGTTGTGTAACATAAATTGACAGTTAAGTCAATTATGAAGGATTGTATTGTACTGCGAAATGATAATTTTATTGTAGTAGTTGTTGTGATTAAAAGTTATCAATTCTTATATACGAAATAAAGTTATGTTGTTCGTTTATATATTTTTTATTTGAAACCTATTAAATTATTTTTTATTCTCAATTTCTCCGGTCCCTATATTGAAGCATACTCTGCACCACTACTTTTTTCATAAAAGAATGTTAGCCAAGCTGAACTAGACTAATATTCTCCTTTTCCCTCCAAATAAGCGGACAGAATGTGTGGGAGTGCATACGATAAGTATGGTGCACCGGATGGGGATTGACCCGTAGACCTTTCATTTTTTAATCCACACCTTTAACCGTTGAACTCTTAAGGCTAAATAACCTAGTTATTTGGAAGAACTGAAACTGAAAATTTCAGAAATTTCCAAAAAAAGCAAGTGTCTTATTTACCAATTTCCTGAGCAATTTACAAAATAAATGTTTGCGCGGTAATAGATATAGGAAGTTTACGAGATGGTCCCATAAAAATTCCAGTTCCAAGTCTCCTATTCTGATACTGTGGGGTCCAGGAGTACAGCGTATAGCCCCCTGTACACTGTCTACCTAACCTGTGGATTTGGGGACAGTTGATAGTAAATTGGTATACCTAAACTTACACTACTTAGCTCAAGATAATTAATTATTTTTTGAAAACCGATTTCGAGCGCCATTAACGTCGATTTGAGATTAATTTAATCGACAAATAAATAAAAAGAGCTCTACATTGCAGCTTCCAAATATGTAGAGTCGAACCTTATTCAATAAATTGCAGCTAAGACTTATTTTCGTCGTCTGGTTATTCCCTATACACTTTGTGCATTGTGCATACACGATCCGCAGTTAGAAAGCATGCAGATGACCGCAGCAATCAGTCACTTGACGCTATTCGTGTAGTATCATCTGTAGAATAGACGGTACCTATAGGCACAATAGAGTTACCTCGGGGCTCGGGCAATGAGAATAAATTATTATGATTGCGCCTATCGCTACGTTTAGTAGGTACGTAATAAGGGCAAGAGAGGAGATTAATAACATAACGTTGTCCGTAAAAACATAAAGCTCGGCAATCACCGTCGCGTTTTACGTCAGCAGGGATCGCTTGGGAATAGTCGAAATGTTGTGTTGGGGAAAATGCGCCTTATGTACTTTGAAATAAGAGCGGAGAGGTGTTCAGGGATGGGGTGATGAAGGGTGGATCGATGGTCTGAGGATCGCTAGAGGGACGCCCTCTCGCGACTCGGAGCTACGTTCTCAGTGTGCGGGATTCGCCCCTGTGCTCCAGCCGTGTTTGTGATCTCTTCTCGATCCTCCTTAGCGACCTTGCGACCTCCGATTGTGCGGAAGGTAAGTAGTAAATATTTTCACATAACTATACAAAACAATTTTATTTATGATCATTATTTGTTGAAGCTCAAGCATAACGTATTATTTTGTTTGAGATAATGAAGTAATTGTTACTTGTATGTTAAGAATGCTAGATTGAAAATACTATAGTACGAGCATCTACACCTCTTTAGCTTGGTATTGTAGGTAGGTAGGTACTTATAGTAAAATAGTAGGCATTCCTACTATAATAGATATTTCCTAAGCTTCTAGTATTTTAGTTACTTGAATAGGTACTTACTGATTTAAATAACTTAAACGAAAATTAATATTATAGGTACTTATACGATTTCCACTTTTTAAATGTACACCTACTAGATACATGTAAATAATTAACACTATTAAATCAAAGTCTTATCTAGATACTTATTAGAAAAAGAAGAAAGAAGCAGACGTGCTTACCTAGTAGGATCGAACTTATTTTATAGTTATTTTTTAGTAGCTAGATAACAGTGATGGAAGGCATCAGAAGGAACTTGCATACTTGAAGGTTCTCCACAATGTTCTCCAAGGTGTGTGAAGTCTACCAATCCACACTTGGCTGTGGTAAACTATATGAATGACGACCCTTTTCTCATTTGCCCCGCTCAGCAATTTTAGGCCAATGATGGGTTGAAATAATAACGATGATGAAGATGCGACAGAACATGGCATTTAATCTAACTTATGCCATATAGTCCATTTGGTATTATTATCTTTGTATCTCAAATACCTACATAGGTATTAGGGATTCTATTCTTTTTGATCGCACCGTTCTAAAATACAACGATCAGTTCCTTCTTTCAATATCGGCTATTACCTACTTTCTTTCTCGACGCTTTCAAAATGGGTTCACGGGGTCCCGAGTTTCCGACTTCTATCTAATATTATTATTTATTAGTTTAGGTAGGTACCTACCTACATTCTATTTTATTTTACTTTGCAAAATTCTATTATGCGTCCCTCAAATCTGCACCAGTTCCTTTCATATCAACGCTTCTAGTAAACTTACAGAATACAGTCGTTAGATATTAGGGAAGTATTTAGAAGAATTCAAAAACACTGTAAAAGTTTATTTGAACAACAAAATTTGAACACAAAATTATTCTATTCAATAATTCTATTTCCGTCCCATCGGACTATGGGAATGAGGGAATAGAGAGTGCACCTCTGTTTGCGCACACACTTGTGTACTATAATATCTCCGACATTTATTTAAGAGGTTATACTATTTCGTTATTCTTACCTAGGGAATAAATAAATAATAGAACAGATATTAGTAACGAATGTTGCACGAAAATCGAATCGAAAAAGATTTTTATTATTGCCTTTTTGCGTGACTCGTTTTTCATTTTATTGTGTTACGAGCTATAGCTAGGCTAAGTACCTACCCATACCAAACCATTCGGCATTTCCAGCATTTATTTTGCTGTTATGCCTACCTTCAATCGACGACAATCCGAGACATAGGTACTTAGGTATTTTATTTGCATAGGTTTAAGACAGTAACTGCGCTAGCGGATTAGTTAATTGTAACTAATAGCATCAAATTCGGTTACCTTATGGGAAAAACATCTTCCCCTAATTGTGATGTTTGTGGCGTCCTGGACGATGTGCACCATTTGTTGGTGGAATGTGTTCGGTATCAGTCTGATAGAGTCCGGTTGATGGTAGATTTAAGACTGAACAGACTGCACGTTGGTGTCTTTCACAATTTATTGGCAAACCCAAATTCTGACGGAGCGTGCAGTTTGTTCAGTCTATTCATGTGTAAATAGTATTTTAGTTTAATATTTTGTAAATAGTTTTTAGTTTTTAGGGTACGATAAGGATACGTCTTAACGTGCCTTCCAATTAAAGATTAAAAAAAAAAAAAAACTAATAGCATATAGCATTTTATGTTAAAAAGCGTATTCTTTGATCTTGTTTACATAACATAACGAGTCTATTTAATAAAATTTGAAGGGAGTTATAAATATGCTATATATTTAATTAGTACCAATCACGATTTCTATAACTATATAGTTATAGTTAGGAAATTAATTTTAATTTTTTTATTTCATAGGTAGGGTCGTTGTGGCAACAGTGGGTCAAGTGGGCACACTGAGTCGGCACCATATTGGGCAAAAAGAGTAGGACAATAGCTGCATCTCTTTCACAGTAGATTCGCGTTCAGACGTGACTCGCTTCACGCTAGTCGGTGCGCCGTTCGGAAGTGTGGTGTACGACATACACGTTAATTTGTGTTTTAAGACTACAAAAGTAAAAAAATCACGTAAGTTTTGTTGTTTTCTTCTCTTGTAGTTATTAATTTTATCTACTTAGTTATTATTTGTACGTAATGAGTATTTATTAAGGTCTCATTTGACAATAAATAGAGATTGCCAGCACAGTTAAAGTTTTTCTTATTGCGTCATAAAATTAAAATGTTATGAGTGGTACACAGTGGGTCGTTTCTAAGGGGGGCACAGTGAGTCGACCCACTGTGTACCTATCACCAGGCGTCTCTAAATACAATCGGCCAGATGACTACAATAGCTATTTTTATTTTACAGAATGCCAAAAAAACGCCCGATAAGTAGAAAAATTGGTAATCACACAAAAGAACAAATGAAGGAAGCGCTTCAAGAAATTGAGTCAGGAAAAAAGATACGTGCTGTAGCAAGGGATAAAAGAATTCCATTTTCAACGCTACAACGTTATGCAGTCAAAGTAAAAGCATCCAAAAGTACAGAAAATGTAAAGCTTGTTCCGAATTATGATGTTAATAGAGTTTTTACGGATGAGCAAGAACAAGCACTTACTGAATATTATAAAAACTGCGCTCTTATGTTTTACGGCCTAACAACAAAAGATTGTCGAAAAGTTGCATATGAAATGGCTGTTATAAACAAAATTAAAATGCCACAGTCATGGATTGTTAACCAGATGGCAGGTATCGACTGGTTAAAATCTTTTCGCAAGCGTCATAATGAACTTTCTTTACGCAAACCGGAAGCTTGCAGTCTGGCTAGAGCAACAGCTTTTAATAAGGAAACCGTGAAGGTCTTTTTCGATAATCTACAAGAAGTTTATAAAAGACATTCTGCATTTGCTGATGGTACCAGAGTGTACAATCTTGATGAGACGGCAACGGTTACAGTGCAGAAACCCCAAAAAGTAATAGGTCCTAAAGGTAAGAATATCGGGAAAGTAACAAGTGGCGAAAAAGGCACCCTAGTAACAACTTGCTGCATTATCAGTGCAGCTGGTCAAGCTTTGCCACCGGTACTTATTTTCCCAAGGAAAAACTATAAGGATCACATGATTAAAGGTGCTCCCCCTGGAACATTAGGGCTAGCTACACCATCTGGTTGGATGAATAGCGAGTTATTTGTCGACACAATCAAACACTTCATCAAAAACACATCGAGCTCTAAAGAAAACCCTTCAATATTAATTATGG
Organism: Hipparchia sbordonii; assembly: GCA_038048805.1. Classification (NCBI taxonomy): domain Eukaryota; kingdom Metazoa; phylum Arthropoda; class Insecta; order Lepidoptera; family Nymphalidae; genus Hipparchia; species Hipparchia sbordonii. Next base: position 5,563,255 of record CM076097.1, on the reverse strand, counting down.
ATAACCACGAGTCGCATTTGTGCATTGAAGCCTTAGATATAGCAAAGGAAAACGGTGTGACAATATTGACACTACACCCTCATACGTCAGCAAAGCTGCAACCTTTGGATGTGGGCATTTATTCTCCATTTAAAAGCTACTACAACGCCGCTATGGAATCATGGCTGCTAAACAATCCAGGAAAAGGTGTAACAATATATGATTTAGCTGAGCTGATAGGGACCGCATTTATCAGAACCATGACGCCAACAAATATTATTAATGCCTTTAAAAAGACCGGGATCCATCCTTTTGATAGGAATGTTTTCACAGAAGAAGACTTTTTACCGAGCGCTGTGACTGATCGTCCCAATCCTAATGTCCCCCAAAATTCACTTAACGTATCATTTCAAGATATCAGCGAAATTGAGCAAAATAGTCCGACAATTCTAGAAAAGGAAACACTCCTTGGGCCATCAGTAAATTCTCCAACTTTTCAGCAAGAGCCAGAGCATGACTCACGACAAGAACCTCTAGAGTCACAGAGAGAACAACCCCAAGAACCACCCAAGCCTCAGTGTTCTAAGTCTAAAGATACATCGCTATTATCAGGTGGTTTTGTCAGCCCAAGTCAGTTTAGACAACCCCTCAAAGCTATGCCAAGGGCAAACATAAGAAGAAGAAGAAAACCTGGTCGCAGCTTAATCGCCACGGATACACCGGAGAAGGAAAATATTAGACTACAAAGATCGGAAATCAAAAAAAGAAAATTACCCAAGCAAAACAATACAAATAAACCAAATAAAAAAGCAGTTAGAAAAATCTTGCAGAGTGAATCAGAAGATGACGCTGAAAACTTTTCTCTTGACGACGAAGACTCCGATTGGTGCGAGGAAGACGAAGTTGAAGACGAAATTGAAATTCTAACTGATCAAAAATTACAGCTCAATGTCTTGCCTCGAGTTCTGAAGGAGGAAGATTACGTTCTCGTTCGTTTTTCAACTAAGAGGAAAAGTATTTATTTTGTAGGAAAAGTTTTGCAAGACCGTAATGAAAACTTAGAATATTACGTGAGCTTCCTCCGTGTAAATCGCAAATATCAGTTCCACATGCCAAGTAATCCTGATTTGTCATACGTTAAGGAGTGTGATGTAAAACTTATATTGCCTAAGCCTTGTGTAGGAGGAAGCACCTTACGCCAACAGTCTTACTACTATTTCAATGTTGACTTTTCCCAAATTGATATCCGTTAGTTGAGATTGATTTTATATTATGTCGAAGTTCATAAAAAATATCAAGTTACTAAGATCTCAATAATTGTGATTCATAAAGTTGGTAGGCAATAAAAAAAATAAAGAATTCATTATTTTGTTTGAGATTTCCATTTTGTTTTATTGCTGATTTATTTTACAAATTAATAATTTTTTTATAAACACTTAAAGAGGTCATTCCTATAGAATCAAAATATATATTATATCAAAATACCCTCCTGACCCACTGTGTCCCTAGGGCTGACTCACTGTGTACTCCCCATAGGACACACTGGGTCAATTCCCATTTAAAAAAAAAATATATTTATTTCAAAAACCGTCAGACTTATGTAGATAACTTTTTGATCAAAGTAAGCTAACTAGCCTACCTCAATTCCATTAGAGTTTGACATCAATAGCTTGCTTATTTTCGGAGCAATATTACTGTGAAAAATGGGCGACCCACTGTTGCCACAACGACCCTACTAGTTTTTACCCGCGGCTTAGCTCCTGCCATCTAGTAAAAGTAATCCGAAGTGGGGGTTTCTATAAGTAGGTAAGTACCAAATTACCAATTTAGGTTTTTTTGATTTTTTGTTTTTTTGGTTTTCGCCTTTTTGAAACCACCCTGTACATACTAAGGCGAAAAAAACAAAACAAAAATAATTTCAATCAATCAAGCCGTTTTTGAGTTCTAGCCAGACTAATGAACAGCAACTGATTTTTGTATATAAATATGTTGGTATGTATGTATAGACCCTACGTAAGAACAAGGACCTAGGACCTAAGACTAGATCCCTAGAGGTACTTAGGTATCTAGTTAAAATAAAACACGAAACATAACTGAGTAGTTAGGTACCTAGGTGTTAGGTAGACGCATGATTCATTTTATCCTATCATTAAAACGAGAGTTTCAAAGATGACGCAGCATCGTTAAGCCCAGCGACGTTTATTATGACTATACATCGTGGCGCCTGTTGATGATTATTGCTGGGATGTCGTTAGACCTCTATAAAAGAGAGACAATGCCCCTTGCTCTGCCTATCCGACAGTAGATGTATAATAAAACTGCCATTAATAGCTATCATAATAATCGACATCGTTTGTTAACATTTAAATCTAAATTAATGATAATTATGAAGAAGTCATGAAGTTTCAGTGACAGAAGAGGATTTTGGAGGCCCCTCCAAGCCTCCAGAAATGTTATAATTATAGTTTTAAGCTATTGCATAGCTTCTATCGTGGGCCTTGAGCGTGGAGACCGAATCCAGAAATTTCGTAACGAAAATAACCTGACACGGGACTCGTCTCACCGCTAGATGGTGTTGATAAAAAATGCTATGTAATAGCTTTACCGCGGCAGTCCCCGAGTGCCACACGTCTTTTTTTTTGTTCGATGACAAGATAGCCCTTGACTGTGATCTCACCTGATGGTAAGTTACGATGCAGTCGAAGATGGTAGTGGGCTAACTTGGAAGCAGCGTAAATTCAAACCATACCCCTAATCGGTTTCTATACTCCATCGTACGCTAAATCGCTTGGCGGCACGTCTTTGACGGTAGGGTGGTAACTAACCACGGCCAAAGCCTCCCACCAGACAAAGTATGGTTGAATTAGGCTGAAATAAGCGCAAAGCTTGTGTGGAGTCGGTACGACAATATGCAACAGGAACGGATTGAACCGTCGACCGTCCACACCCTTTGGGCCATTGAAGCTAGAAACTGTCATACCTACCCATTTACTGATATATTTACATATTAATACATTAAATTTGCATTAAACCTTATGTAAAACCTAAAAACGCAAACGAATCGATGGTATTACGTATTCTGCGGCCTTACTAAGATAAAAAGGCAATTTCTATTGCGGTCACGTCTCGTCCTTTTCGGGCAAAGTTCACAATCGAGTGGCTACATAACCAAGTATTCCTTCATTTGATGGCATCATGTCCCTTTTGATACTCTACCCTACTCTACCATTTCATGGAGAGGTATACCCAAATCTGCGTAATTACCGTGCAATGGAAACTTAGTAAAAAAAGACGTGTGGCACTCGGGGACTGCCGCGGTAAAGCTATTGCATAGCATTTTTTATCAACGCCATCTAGCGGTGAGAGGAGTCCCGTGTCAGGTTATTTTCGTTACGGAATTTCTGGATTCGGTCTCCACGCTCAAGGCCCGCGATAGAAGCTATGCAATAGCTTAAAAATCTGCCGTAAACTTGATGCCCTAAAAGAAAGTAGGAAAGGAAAAGGAAGACCATAGCCATAGTATCTTCAATCTTCATATTATTATTATGATACCTACGCATAACATGCTCCTAAAAGCCCCTTTTGCAATGAAATGACAATGAAATGTTGTAAAAGTCTTCTATAAAAATAAATAAAATTGAAGTGTCTGACTGTGATTTCAAAATAACGGTAGCTCATAATATTATGATTATTGGAATATCACACGCATTACTTGGATCTATAGTGTTGCATGTGTGTCATGTGCGATCTCTATCGTCTACGCAAGTAAATATAAATCTTTGGAACGGCTGAACCGATTTTGATATGATTTTCATGGCAGGTAGAGGATTATACAAGAAGTAATTTGGGCTACAATTAATGCTCAAAACATGAGTTTTCTTTCAGGCACCACTAATTTGCGATTATTTATTTAAAACCGTTCCAAAAAAGTAGACAGGTAGGTACCTACTTAATTACTGAAAAAATTTAAACCATTAGATTCAGTTGTAAGTCAGAAGGCCGACTTATGAACTCACATCATAAAGATTCCTTTTTTTTATAATTTTAGTTGAAACCCTAAAAAGGGTAGTTTTCTGTATCTAGTTATAAGTAAAGGGCAGGATAGGACGCTTTTGCCGACGGCTTTCAAAGAAGCGAGTGAAAATAAAATTACACTATCCAGCCACTTAGAGTAGGTACCTACTTAGGTTAACCAAACTAAAGAAAAAGTTTTGAAATGCAGGAATGCAACTCCATAATGTAGACAGCTATAGAAAAAGCTACTTATTAAACATACTTACTAGGTAGGTATGTTAAGGGCCTTAACTTAAGGCTTTTTTCGTAGGTATATTATAAATATTATAACAAGCGTAAAGTTCTTATAAAGTTGAGAAAGTTAATAGCAATCGGAAAGGTTACCTACGTGTCAAGTGCCTGCAAACATATAAGATCCTGTAGTGTCGACTGTCGTGTCCTCAATTTAATCTGTTATCATCGTAAAGTACCTACCAGTTACTCGAAGTTTGATGCACTGTCTTCTAGAAATCAGGTGCAAATTCACTTTTATGTCTAAAGCCATAAGAGCTTCTTGATATTACGCTGTACCAGGACTATTATAGTTACGTAATACATAAGTATAGCCTCTTGGTATCCACTCTTGAACACATCCTGTCATGTAACAGCAGCTTTAGAGCTGAAACGGCATGATCACAAGAGAATTGATATTATATAAATGATCCATAAATCATAATGGTCGCTTGATGTAATGCATAATATATTATGTATTATTACTATAGGTTAGTGTGAATCACTTATATACTTACTAGCGGCCCGCTCCGGCTTCGCACGGGTATAAAATATATAGCCTATGTCATTCACTGTTAATGGATGTTATTATACATATAAACCTTCCTCTTCAATCACTCTATCTATTAAAAAAAACCGCATCAAAATCCGTTGCGTAGTTTTAAAGATTTAAGCATACCTACATAGGGACAGAGAAAGCGACTTTGTTTTATACTATGTAGTGATGTACAATAATCCATTTATTAATCATAATATTATAATGTTAATATACGAACAATATAATATTTAGATACCGGTCAAAGTTTTTTAACATTTTTATTGCATAACAAGATAAATATTAATAACAAGATGATGCCCGCGACTTCGTTCGTCGTTCGCGTGGATAAGGTTTTTAATTCCCTTGGGAACTCTTTAATTTTCCGGGATAAAATGTGGCCTATGTGTTACCTAATCCCGGGTATACCTAAGCTCTCTCCATTCCAAATTTCAGTCAAAATCCGTCTAGTAGTTTGTGCGTGAAAGAGTAACAAACATACACACACACATACATATCCAAAATGCTTTTTTTTCGTCTGGTGAACAGTGACCTTTTTTTGAGTTGTCTCGTTTTAAATAAACTTAGGCACGTACAATATTATGTATACATTTGATCCATTTCTCTCGCCTCGGATTCCATAAAATGTATAAAAATAATAATATGTAACATGTAAAGGAGAACCCCTTCTTACGATCGCATTCGTGGATATAAAAAGGATTTCCACCGTGTTTATCGGGTTACCGTTATTGTGTGACGCGGTGAATGATCTGATTATAAAATAAAAATAGGAACCTTTTATTATTTCTTGTTAATAAGCCTTTATACTAACCATAAAATTTATAAAACCTAAGTAAATTACCTACTTAGATAAGAGTTTCCATAGCGAGCGCACTACATTTTTTAAATAGTTAGGCACCAACCTACTACTAAAGCGTTAATAAAGCGTTTCTCTTCTAGGCGATAGATAAGTAGGTAAGTATATGTATAGATAATTTCGTCATCATCATCATCAGCAACCCAATAAACGGCTGACTATTAGCGCACGCTACTAACGCTGACTAGCGCAGGTCTCTTCATGAGTTATTGGATAACTCATGAGGAGACCTGCGTTTAGTAGTCAGCTCACTCACACACATTTGAGAATATGATGGAGAACTTTCAGGCGTGCAGATGTTTTTCTCCACTGTTAAACTAGGTATGTGACATATAATACCTGCGAAAAGTCAGAGGTGAATGCACGGGATCGAACCCATGACGGTCACTAGGTACTCTACTCTACTTATAAGTAATTCCTATTATATTTTTTACCTATAAAAATACCTATCTGCTAAGCGTTTAAGTTTACTTATCTACTGACTGAATTAATAACTGTTGTCTTATGCTGAGATTATAGATCTGCTTGCTGTGAATTAGCTCGGACTTAGATAGAGTATATAAATCTGTCTTGTTTTAACTATGTGTTGAGTCTGAGCCGAGTGAGAGTGCGGTACTATAGACCGCAACATAGGTATTTGTGTCTCGTTTTAGCTTCTATCTTGAGTCTGAGCTGAGTCAGAGCAAGCGCTATAAATATCAGTATTAGAGCATTTAACCAACCTGTTGTGAGGTTGTCGAGACAGAATATACCTTCTACAATAATATCTGGTATTTTCTCGTCATGAATATCCCTGTCCACAATTTATATCGTACGCAAGGCAGGGGGCGGACATATTGACGTTCATCGAATACTTCCTTTGACCAGCATCACATTGCTTCGCGTAGGTACGTGACGCACCCGTTTCGAATTGTTGGCCTTTACTTGTTCCACACTGGTCAACAATCTCGAACTTTTAGATGAACGTTAAATAAAAAAAAAATTGTTTCTGAAATCTGTAGGTAAGTATATGCTACCAAGAATCAAGACCCACCTGTTCCACACTGGTCAACAATCTCAAACTTTTAGCTGAACGTTAAATGCAAATAAAAATTGATTCTGAAATCTGTAGGTAAGTACCTATATGCTACCAAGAATCAAGACCCAACATCTGCTGAGATCTATAGAGCGTGCTTTGACTTAGCTCGGACTTAAGATAGAATTAAAACGAGACACAAATATGCCCTGACATCTGTCTCATTTTAACTTTGTTTTGAGTCTGAGCTGGGCGAGAGTGCGGTCTATAGATTTCGGTCTAAGTCACAGGCTTTAGTATCTTATTAATTTATTATTTTGTATGAAGGGTGTATGGAGCTACTGAAACGTGACGTCATGTTGCAATAGCGCTCTCTTTTTCTACAGTAAACTTAAAGCTCTATATTTTTGAGACTAGTTAAGATATTAAAAAAAGAGAAATGACATTGTGTTATAATATTAAAAATCTTTATTTTAAGTATATAAAAAAATATATATCTTACCAATTAATAATAATAGCGTGTGTTTTATAATAACCGGCTAATTACTATGTACCGAGTCTGAAGTAATGACTGCAAAATTTCCTTCTGGAGGCAGTTCTAGTACACTCGGTGGTAGATTTATGACGTGCCATAAGAGCTACAAGTTAGCCTACATGAAATATATTGAATTTTGAATTTGAATTTGACTCTGTGTGCAATTGACGTGCAGTGGTTGCGTACCTACACTCTACAGTTACAATTACGATACAACTGAGATGAAATAGAGCTCCATACCTGAAACTGTACCTAGTTTTGAAGTCCTAAAGCAGTATAAATTAAAATTGAATTCGGAAACGATCTAACTACTCTCAAATACATGCAATTTCAAAATTGCAGACAGGGGTTGTCACCCCCACTGGCAGGGTGATTTGCGTCTAGCTAGGCCCTTCATGTAGGTACCCTCAACGTCATTGGAAAACGCATTCCAAATTAATTTGCAGCGACACTAAACGCAAACTGGGACGATTGATCGTTATTCGTAATACAAGCACTGAATTCTCTCTCTTAATTATAGGAATTTGATTCGTGGTTAATTTATGAACGAACTTAACTTATATTATTTTTTGGAATTTTAATACATATTATCCAAGACTGGCTTGCCATAAGCACATATATCCCAGATCAGAGGTCATATTAGCTATCATTTATTTTTCAATTTTTTTCTCATGTAGTTCTTTTAATTCACGAGGGCGCGTGGCTCATGGTTGTGTGTGTGTCGTATCTGTATAAGTGTGAACGAGAGCTTGCACGCGCCTGACCGCTTCCACCTAGGCTTCTGACAGGCACGCACACTTACGCAATGTACATGTACACGACATAACCACAAGTAAAGCTCACGCACCCTCGTGAAATGCAAGATACATATATTATTATTTACTTTTGGGGTTATTATTATTGTAGAGACGATTATATTATGTATAGCAAGTTTTCAATCAACAAGCCTCGTTGGTAGATCCGAAGGTATGCAGGGTTTTCTCGTTAAACCACAGACAGCAAAAAACGGTTGTCACTGAAATTAGACATGTTTAGGACTACAATTTTACTAGAATATGGTAATAATACCTACACGCTCATGCAAACTTTGAGCATTAGCATTGTGTGGCTTGCCATCGTTGGTGGTCCATCAATTAATTACCGCAATGCCGACAGTCTTTTGTTTCGCGAGGATGGAAGCGTTTTGAAGCGGTGCAAAAGCTCTACACGGCTCTACACTCCTTCCTGCCGTCTGGCTCGCAATTCGCATGCCACGAACACGATGCTCTCGGAAGTGCTCCAAACGAGACGCTTCGACGGATCGATGGTAATGCACGTTAACCTAGGGTTGTTAACCATACTATTAAAAATATAATAATTATACTTTACTATCTGATGCGACTTCGTTAGTGAGAATTTAGTTTTAAAAATTCCGACGACTTCTTTTGATTTTCCGGGATAAAAAGCTTATGCCACTCTCCAGGTCCTCAACTATAGCCACGCAAAAAATCACGTCGATCCGTAGCTCCGTTGCGGCGTCATTGAAGGGCAAACCAACAAACAAACAAACACACTTTCGCATTTATAATATTAGAAGGGATTTCGCTCCATACTACCAAGGATCTATTTCACCGTCCACGTGCTAACTTTAAGCAATTAATAAACTTCTTAAAAATTGCCATTACTTCCGAGTAAAACTTTAATTAGTAAACTACCTTAATAATTATGTTTTACGTCCTTAATATTGTTTACTACTCAAATCCTAAAAAATACTGTTTCATCAGCATTTTTTTTTTTACAAACAAAAAAAAATATGTTTCTGTTGGATTTGTTTGAGCGAGTAAAACTACCTACTGTTTTCATAATATTTTCTTCTTTGACTTTTTTTTTCTTATTATTCTACAAAAAGACCTTTTATGGTCTATCGGTCATGTGATAATAGGAGTTCAAACATTTTATGTACTTACTTAGGTAACTTAGGTTTAGGAAATCGTTCTGAAAACCCGCTAGGTATTGATCTTTATCCTTAAAAAAATATATATATATTTAAATCAGAGCGTTGCAAAATCTTCTAATATAAAAATGTCCCTGTTTCTATGTTGTTAATGGTAGGCTTATGGTAGATACTTATATTGTTATTTTCTATAAAACTTAATGTAACAATGCCCGAGGAAAACGGAGGCCACATAATCCCTTAAGGGATGTAATAGTATCGGGCAATTTGCCAATATGAGTAGGCATTTTGTGTCCTTCATCTAAGGTTACCAGAACTTTGAGTTAGTTTCGGGATAGTTTCGTTCCATCGAACTAAAAATAGCACGAGTGCTCTCTTCAGTATGACACTTTCGCGTGTAAGAGATATCAAACCACATCTGTAGGGCTAACATGCGCGCCACGAGAAAATTTTGTCGATTACGTAGGAATATACAAACATGTATCAGGCATTACTATATCAGGTATAATAATATAGTAAGCTATTGTAGGTAATCTAGACACACAACAAACAAAGAAAAAGATCGCTACTTAAGACAAAGACTTGATGTTGCTTTGCCATAAAAGGTATTTCCGACCTTTTGATTTGTTTTGAGATGCAATGCATTAACCACATTACAAAGAAGTTATTAAGTATAAACATCAATTAAAAATTTGGATTAAACACCTGAGTGTTCCCATTTTCCATCAACTTCAAATTTTTTTTTACTTTTGTTTCAAACCAGCTTTCAACCGCGTCGTTGCTCCCGCCATCTATTAAAAATAATCCGAAGTGGGTGGATTTCTAATTTCCTATTACAAAGTCAACAATTTTGATTTTTTCGATGTGTCAGCTTTTCTTTTGAAAAAATTACTCAAATCGGTCAAACCGTTTTTGTGAAACGAACTGCAATTGATTTTTTTTTTTGATGATGTTGAGTCGGAAACCCACAAACATATACTATTACTCTTATATGTTTGTGCGGAAACCATCCTACCTATATTTTATATCTATATTTTAGTTAGATTTAGTTTGTTTTGTCATTGTGTTGATCAAATAAAAAGTTTTCTTTCTTTCTTTACAAAGATAAGTATGTCCTTAAAAGAAGATTTATTACCTTGCAACCCTAGTGGACTGGACGTCCTCCGCCCTGCTAAGGACATGCCAAGGTCGACTTAGGGACGTAAATAAAAAGGTGCTCGGAACGCTATGTTTATTTATCAAAGGCCTTGTGTAATATGCTCACTCAATCTGCTCGAGTTTTCCCCTGTGTGAAGACCGAACAGTTTATTTTTATTAGGCCTCCTAAGAGACATATTATACGACTACGTACTATAGAGGTGGGTAACTTTAGGAAAATGTAGAACAATGTAAGTCAACTGCAAAATGGAATTCATCTAAATCTTCTTATATAAATATATAAAAGGCAAAGGTGACTGACTGACTGACTGATTGATCTATCAACGCACAGCTCTAACCACTGGACCGATCGAGCTGAAATTTGGTATACAGGTAGCTGTTAGGACGTAGACATCCGCTAAGAAAGGATTTTGGAAAATTTCAACCCCAAGAGGGTTAAATAGGGGGTTAAAAAATCGAACCTAACGTGAGCGAAGCCGCGGGTTAAAGCTAGTAAAATGATAAAAGTTAATCATCCGCTCAAAATGGTATTAAAATAAAAGTGTCTGTCATTATCGTACGTACCTATTCCAAAATTTTTTCAGCAAGCCTTTCGGTAGAGAAAAGCGCTTTAAAACTGACAGACGCGGCAGACTGAATAACTCTGTGTATCGTGATAGACGATGACGCAAAAAGGCTACGCTATATCTACCCTCCAGGAACTGCAATTAACTACTGTAAATACCACAAGGCGTACGTGCTTCAAATGCCGCGCACCGCGCCGTAAACGTCAAGCGTCAGTTGGTCAGGAAGCGACCTTACATTTTTCTCCAACACCTATTTGGCGTAAAACCAGCTGAGGTAAAACGCAACAACCGTGACGTCAATATAACTTTTACGTAACGTACCTATCACGAAACTAACTCCGCTTTACGTTTGTTTTACGCAACATAGGATAAGATGGGCATGTTAGGCATGGCGTTGGGAAAACTCGATGTGAAAAATTTTCTTTTTATTATGAACCGATGGATATTCACCGCTGGACACCTCTGCTATGGCCTTGCACAGGCCTCTGACTTGTGCCGAAACCTTTTGACTCGTTGATGATGATGATCCCTTTCATTCGATCGACTGATGTCGTTGGTCCACCAAGTGCGCGGTCTGCCAACACTGCGCTTTCCGGTGCGAGATAGCACCTTGGGACACAAAAGACCATCAACCAATATGCCAATGGTAACCACCAATGGTAGGTAATTTTTGGATTCAAATATAAGAAGTCAGATAGGTTTAATTTATAGATAAAAAGCCAACGTACCTAATTAAATAATATGTTACGTTCAGATCAATAGAGCTGATTATGTTAATGAAGTCCGTAGAAAAGGGTACCGTAGCAGAGGGTGCGTGCACCTGTTCCCACTGAAACCAACGGTTGCTATAAATAAATAATACGTAGTAAAATATACAACAAAAAATAGCAATGGAAATATTAATTACGTATTCACGGTCAAAGTTAATTGCCTCTAATATTGACCCAGTTAACAAAATCAAGTACGTGTAGTGCACCTACTTTAATGAAATGATTTCCTTTGTTTCAGGGCTAGGCGATCCAGTCGGTTCACGCGAACCACAAAAAGAGGTATGAGGCTATAAGTTCTAGTTCATTCACTCGGACGGCGCAACGCCGCGAGGCAGCCCGATATGCGCCGACGCGCTGTATCATGCGTGTGACACAACGTCCGCCGGCCGATACCACGCGCCACTTCCATTCAATGTGGCTGTGCCAAGATACGATTTCATCGGCTCTCTCGCTGCCCCAGTAGTCGCACGTGCGTCCCCGCACGCAGCGAGACTGCAAGCAAGCGACTCACGCTTTGTTGCCACTATAACAAAACAATAAAAACAAATGTGACACTGGCCAGTTTTAAAACGGATTCGACGAAATAACGGTTTTCAAATCGATGTCCGTTTGAAGGATTGCCCCTGTGAACCGTAAATTGACATTTAATACATTGTAAACAAATAGTGATTGTTCAAGTTTTTGGTGTTCTGTGAGTGATACAAAGTTGTGCAAAATGACGTCGCGGTCCAAGGAGAAGGTGGCTGCCGCGTTTCGGAAGCTGTTCCGATCTCCCGAGAAACTGGACAAAGATGGAGCCGGGCCGAGTGGCTCGCCAGCCAGGCGCGGCCTCTTCCGACGACACAGGTAACTAGTTAACTACTTTTTCATAAGAATTACCATAGTCTTTCTGGATTAGAAATGTGGAGATCTGTAGGAGAACCAATGTTACCCAGCGAATGAATATAAGCATGTTACCGACATAGCTCAGCGAGTTGCGAAGCTGAAGTGGGAATGGATAGGGCAAATATTGTTCGAAGAGTGGACGATGCAGGAGTTCCCAAGATGCAGGAGTGACCATACTGCACCGCAAAGCGTGGTGGTGCCAGACCGCCCATAGGTGGTAGCTGGATACAGGCGGCACAACACCGAGATCTTTGGAAGTACATGCAAGAGACCTTCTTCCAGCAGTGGACGTCTATCGGTTGATAGACAAAAGGAAGATTAAACTTCTTATTCGCATGCGAGGATCGTAACTAAGAACAATCGCATCAAAATTGACTCAGCAAATTTTCAAGAAAATGGTTTACCTAACTAGTTAAAAATTAAAAACACGATTCCTGAAGTGATAATATGTTAATCTATTTAATGAAAAAGGTTTTTTATGAATAAATTCTTTTATAAACGGCCCAGTAGTTTTTCAGGAAAATGGTACGTAACATTAAAAACTCAGCATTAAATAATTGATGTGCGTTATTTGTATAACGTTTAACGCATATATTGTGTAGGTACACATACATATACTTAACGTCTTTTTTTGCCCTGGTAAAAAAATTATTAAACCCTTCCACGTGACACATCCATGTTTAAAAACTTTCCCACTATTCTATATACTTCCTACATATATTTATCAAAAGTAATCTAATTTCTTCCGTTTGGCAAATGTTAATATTAGGCTAATAAATATATTTGTTTAGGTCTACTTAACCAAATAAAACTACTGACAACAACTCTCCAAGGGAGATAGTTTCCGAGCCGAAGAGCAATTTATTCTTACACACAAATTTTGTTTTATTGGAAACGTTTCAACGCTCACATTTGCTGACCATATTGATGATGTGAGCATGTGTTAGTTAGGTACCTATCATCACTTAAGATCGCATAAGAAACACATTGTGCTTTGTGTTATGGTGCCATTATTATTTTGGTCTTTGTTACCGAAATTATGTAAACATACATTATAGGACGAAGTTACGTTTACGATAAATAAATTGCGAAAAGTTCAGATAAAACGTGCGCAAACTATCGACGTATGTACCTAGATGTCGCAAACGCACATGATAATCTTAAATATATAAAAAGAAAAAGGTGAATGACTGACTGACTGACTAATCTTTCAACGCATAGCTCAAACCACTGGACGATTCGGGCTGAAAGGCATACAGATAGCTATTATGACGTAGGCTTCCGCTAAGAAAAGATTTTTGTAAACTTAACTCAAAGCTTAACTCCTACGGGGTAAAATAGGGGGTTGAAAATTCGAAAATAACGTGAACGAAGCCGCGGGCAAATGCTAGTTAATATACTAAGTACTTTATAGGTACTGTAACTAATTTTTGAGTAAACAGCTAATTAAAGTGCGTGTTACGCAGTCACGCTAATAAAGAAACTAGGTATAATTATGATCTAAAAAAATTATTATTATGCGAAACAAAGATGTACCTACCTACATCGCATCATAGAAACTGTTGAAAATTATGAAACCGTCAGCTGATAATAAATAAATATCACCTGTGGTATTGTAGTGTAACAATCGCAATCACATCGCAATCACCTCTGCTTGGCTGGATTTATGGTGTTTTTTTTATTTCATAACACGATAGTCCTTGACTGTAATCTCACCTGATGGTAAGTGACGATGCAGTCTAAGATGGTAGCCGGCTAACTTGGAAGGGGTATGGCAGTATACTCATACCCCTAATCGGTTTCTACACGCCATCGTACCAGAACGCTAAATCGCTTGGCGGCACGTCTTTGACGGTAGAGTAGTAACTAGCCACGGCCAAAGCCTCCAACTAGACAAAACGTTTTTGCTACATCAACGAATTTTAATTTTAACCAAGAGCGAGAGAGTACCAGCCAATCAGAAGTGATTGCTATCGTCACACTGTAGCAAATATCCCACAGGCCACAGCTAATATTTTTCGAAAATAAATAAATTAGAGTTCGCCTTTTGGTGCGTGTTGGCAGCTTGGCAGATTACGAACTCTTTTAATAAAAAAATCAATACCTAATAGCTTTGGTGTTTGTTTTCATATCACACTAGCTTTTGCCCCCGCGACTTCGTCCGCATGGAATTAGGTATTGGGGTGGAATTTTCTAAAACTGTGACACACGTACTTCTTTATTTTTAACTGAAAGCACTAATACCAACTTTGATGGAAACAGCTTGAAAAATGATGGAGTTTCATATAAACTTCCATCTCCTATTTAAACCCCTTAGGGGTGGAATTTCCAATAATCCTTTCTTAGTGTGCGCCTACGTCATAAAAGAAACCAACTGTAAAAATTTCAAGTTTCTAACTTCAGTAGTTTAGGCTGTGCGTTGATATCTCAGTCAGTCAATCAGTCAGTCAGGACTTTGAATTTTATAGATAGTATAAATAATTATAAATTTACGATATGGGAACAAAAAGATTAAAAATAAGTGCTATGGTAACTTAAACCAAATATGGTAAGATTCATTAATTAATATTCAAACTCAAAAATTTTGTTTTTGTTTGTCCGCTAGGTCAGTGATGCAGTAATATTTATAAAAATTCGGGTCAAGGTAAGAAACTGGCATCCACAACTTAGTTATGATACTTGAATATTATAAATAACAATAATAACAGAATATAAAATCTATACAAATAAATAAAATTGAAGTGTGTGTGATTTCAAACAAAACTATAACCATATAAAAAGTTTTTAAAATGGTAGTTGGTCTGGTCAGTCTGTCTACTGTAGTTACCTGTCTGTCCCACAGACGGACGCGACGACGACGGACCGATTTTGACGGGAATATTTTAGAAAGAAAGTTTCATTCTTTTCTCTTTTTTTATTTTGAAAAACTAAAGAGTTTCTTAGTGTCAATTTCATAATCGCTGTCTACCTAACGTTTATGGTTTAACCGATGAATTTTGAGATTTTGACAGATTTTTCATACAAATACGGTCAGAACATTTTTATTACTTGGCGGTGGTAAAATTGGCGATAAAAGGTTTTTGAAAACCTTTATCCACGCAGACAAAGCTACGGATAATAGCAAGCTATAACAACTAGGTAGGTAAGTACATCGAAAGCGAAACCCATTAATTATTATTATAGTCCTTCATTAATATTCATGTCGTTATTTACAGAAATACCTTAGATGTACCTAATGTTGTTATAAACGACCGCAAAGTATGCAGCATGATTAAATTTTTTCTGTAAACATATTCTGATAAGTCAAGTTGTCAACTTACCTATGCTAACATATAACATAGTTACCTAGTATCGCACAGGAAACTGCGAAAAAGGGCAATAAACATAAACCACGCATAGAGATGTGATAACAGCCAGCGAAGTCGAGATGGATTAGGTTTGTAGTGGTATTATTAAAATTCAATATAAAAACTATTTTAAAAATCCAATTTGAATGCATGAAATTTAATAAACGGGATTCATCTCATAATTTTCCACCACTTTTCCACACTTAGAAATGGAACAATTTGTTCAAACTTAAACGGGACCACCGTTGCTGTATAATGTTGTTGATATAAATTAAATAAACTTTATTCAAAATAACAAACAATTTTGATGTAAGTATGTATACAAAATTTTGAGTAAAACGGCTTTTTCTCAAAACTGTCCTCATGTGGGTTGGTTCCGTTTTGTGTTCGCGGTTCATATTTACCTATTCAATAAAAAATAATTAACAATCGGTGAAGATATCGCGGAATAAACGCACAAAAAATAGTCATATTTTTTTGAAGTCGGTTGAAAATTTCTATTCGAAAATAAAAAATTGGCTGGTAGGTTATGCAACTATTACAACAGTTATAAACACTCCTTAAAAATTTGCATTTTCTTCGACCGATTGCAATACCTATAACACGTTGCGTAAAGCAATACAATTCTTTTTACGTCCCAGAAAGAAAAATAAACAACATTTCATTACGTATTAACCGTTTAGCTATTTCATATACTTACCTAGGTACAAGGTATTAAATAAGCAGGTACACAAATATATACGTATTTTTCCAATAAATAATCCGTAAACGCTTGAACTAGAGGAATTCCAGTCCCATAATAATAATTATTATTTATTATTCACCGAGCGAAGCGAAGTCCTCTAGGCTACTTGGGTCAATTTGTACTTCTTGGGCTGTCTGCTTATCTGTCTGAGTGACAGTTAGGCTAGAATTACACTATTAAGTTTTTACGTAAGTAGCTTACGGAAACAACTTACGTAAGTAACTAACATTACTAAACGATACCTACGTGACTTACAGGACTGCTTACATTTCATAAGTTAGAATAGAATAGAAGTATTTTTTATTGAAATAAACTTTTACAAGTGCTTTTGAATCATCGATGAATCTACCACTGGTTCGGAATGCCCTTTCTCAGCTCTCAAGTTACTCAGCGACTTACGTGAGTAAAACTTACAAGTGCGATTGCGGCCTTATATTGTTTATTGTTTACAACTTACAAAGCTCCTGAATCAATCAACATAATTATCTGCTTACTTATGAAGATAATTACCTAGAAAGTCCAGAAATTAAGACGAGAAACGACGAAGACGAAGAGAATAAATTATTAATATATCTGGCAAAATACCTAGCCACCGGCCTATTCTTCAATAAATACCTACTCCAACAAAGTAAACATAAATAAGGAAGCATAATATTTTAGCGTATTCGTGTACAAACAGTCCAACAAGTTTCCTAAGCTTAGTCACAACTCACAACATCTAAGTAATAATGATAATTACAACTCTAAACCTTATTAGGACTTTTCCTGTTCTTAGCACCAATGCACTCAATCAATATTAAAATTAAGGTGAGTGATTTAAACGTTTATTACATAGACAGTATTATAGCTTTGAAAAAATGATGCCATAAGTCTCTGGTTAGATCTAGTTCCTAAGCTATGCAAGCATTATAAGGTATGCCCAACTATGTACGTCTATATCCTTTGGGTTGAAATGACTGTTGACGAAAAGCTTATTAGGTTGGTAGAGATCTAAGTCAAAGCTCTCTTGGATTTTCTATCTAGAAACACTCGGTAGGTATGCTGGGCAACTGTCATTCGAAGGTCATTCGTCGAAATTTCTTTCACTGAAATCTGAATTTCTTTAAAAACGTCGTTAAGAGTCTGGTTTTTTTGGAACAACTTATTTTCTTCTATTACCTAAGTAGACACCTCACCAAAGCATTCGTTTAAAAACGATAAATAATTAAACTTTTTATTTTTTAGGGTACCTAAGTTCGTAGAAATATGTTATCAGCGACACACCTAATACCAGCCGGTCAGATTGCGAAATACGAGATTGCTTCAAGGAACCATAGAATGCGTTGACGCTTCTGTTTTGCGAAACTGTAGGAGACAAAGACGTTGTTTACTTTAGACGTACTTATGAGGCCACCGGTGATGTGGTGAAGTGACTGTCGCTACATGGCGACCTTCGTTATCGTCACTTCTATGCGGAATACTACAATATTCTAACGAAGTATACATATTGCGTAAGTCACATCTACTACATTTTAATGCCTATAATTAATAATAATCATTAATATTAAATAAAAAATTAATATTATCTAGCTACTTTTTTATTGTATTGGCCATTGGTGGTGCACAGGAGCAGCCAAATATTTATTTGCAGGCGTCGATAAATTAATAATTTTCTATCATACTTATTCGAAAATCGATAACAGCGGGAGCCAAATACAATTGTGTTCTTGGGCTATTGGTGCGCGTTATTTTATTGTATTTATTTCTAGTTAACCAAAGAGGTCGAACTTGAAGGGTCGAATGCATGAAGAAGCTACTGGCCGGGTATGTTTTGGTGGCAATGCCTTCTGAAAAAATCATCTTTTTTTCAGTAATTTTCAGTTTAATTTTCTTGTTAACACCTACCTAAGTTATTGAAAGTTTTTTCTCATAGGTAGTGATGAGAAATAGTGTGCATGCGATGCGGACTTGCTTTCGAATCTTCAATGATTTATCGATTAAGACTTAACGTCTATTTATAAACTGTTACATCCAATGCGTACGATTGCATCGATCATGTCTCGGAGAAAGCTGTCTCGTTCTACGCCTCCCGAGATACGTTATCAGAAATGCTATTAGTGAAGCGGCAGGCCGGCTAGGGTATAACAAGGGTTGACACTTACCTACGTTATCAGTACAAAAATACTTTTGCTGTGGGTAGGTACAATTATACCAAATACCCCTTCCTCCTCGTCGCGCCACCAACACGTTCCACCAGTGGTATGAGATGGAATTGTCTTCCCCGTACTGAATGCAGATGCTCTACTTAATTGCCCTTTAGATATCACTCTATTAATTAATCATCATACTAATTATAAAGTTTGAATGTACGGATGTAATTTTTACACAAAGTTAATTCAATTCATGTGTTCTACTATGTACCTATTGATAAAAACAGATATCTTTTAAAGTGATTAATTTAGTCGCTACGACACTTACACGGTTTTGATTTGCCCACAAACGTATGAAAATGGATTTTAATGTAGTACTAATGCTAGTTACGCGGATTTGCACTATCCCCGACGATATCGCACCTTTAGAATTAAAGTGACTTAACTCAAAATTCCTGTACTTCTGTTTAAATACTTTTAAATTTAATATAATATGACCACTTCACGCCTAAAAGATGCAATACATACATCTGAATAAAATCAACTTTTTCCAATAAAACCCGGCAGCGATACACATGAATTTACTCAACACTATACTTTTTTGCTCATTTGCCACAAATTGCAATTTTTGAATTGGGTCACTTTGATTCTAAAGGCGCGATATTTTATTTGTAAGTGTTTCCAGAAGGTAGGAAAATATTTCCATGTACCTACAGTGACAAAATGCAAACATAACTCGTACAGTCTTACAAGTGCGTATCTGCTTACACTCAGTTAATTTTGCTTTCGCCGAGCTAAGTATGTGACCGCATTTGAAAATGTGCCATGTAAACAAATCTTAGCCAGGTTGTCCGTCTCTTTTATAATATGCCTTTATACTTTTTATAAAGTTTTTATAAGAGAAAGTAGTTAGCCCATTATCTATTTATTTAGTACTAGCGGACCTTTACGCAGATTTAGTACTGAACATATTCTGCCACTTTCTACGGTGAGGTGGGGTAATCACGTACAGCACACATTTACTCACTTCCGCACATTCTTGTAAATACTTAATGTCTCTATGAACGCACACTAACTCAAAAGCTGTCACACTAACAAGCTAACACGTACGTTTGTACATGTACTTCGGCAGAGGGGAATGCGTGCGCTTGCCACGTCCCGGCTGAATTGTCGAAGTCTGTGACAAACGTAATAGGGTACCTACCTATTATACCTACCTTCTATTATTTTTACTGTTCCGAGAAAAAACCGGATCTCTCAATATCTAGAATAACTCAAAGAAAAGTTGCAAAGCTACGCTTTTCAAAGCGTATTACTATCTATATAAATTTTCCAGCGAATTTTTTGGTATTAATTTAAATCTAGGCGCAGTATAATTTTGTAATGTTATTTTAAAATGTAAAAATAATTTTTTTGGTGAAAATTATTCAATGTAAATAATAAAATTATGGCCTTAATATTATTATATCCTACACTGCGCGTGGTCTGACACGCATACTTTTCACACTCGTTTCCTCGCCCGTAGGTAGGTATATTTGAAGACGTGCCCCAGATATTTGAACTTATCAACAACTATAAGATCCACTGCCACTCCAATTAAGCGAAGCGGAAGCAGAAGTCTTGCCTTACCAGTATAATTTGTACTTTGTTTTTAATATAAACAATTCACTGTTTTTAAGTTCGAACTACGTGCCTTCGCATAACTACCCTCACAAATATTAACCAGGTTAGATACATATTGCACTTACTTATCCCCTTTCATAATTTTTTGGCGCTTCGGAAGGCGGAAGGGAGAAAGAGCTTTTGAGCTTGTTGACTGCAGAACCCTAAATTGCTTGAACTGTGCCAATCGCTGTGCATGTCAAGGTCATCAATAATTCATGATACCTATCTATAAAGAGTGATGCCGCCACTGAAACAAATTTAGATAACCTGAATAAGCATTTGTATGGCCTAATTCTGTAATGATTCATTACTTATTTATGTAGATACTTTCTCGTAGGTACATATTATTATGAAATAAAATCCATATAACCGAATTTAGCAGGTGGGTACTTATCTGTTTCTGTGATCGCTAATTTCGAATTTACGTAACTAACTATACCTATAGTTAGTTACGTAAATTCGAAATTAATAGATACTTACTATAGGGATTTCATCAATAGGTTGCCTGATTCTGCGAAAAGGTATAGGTGTATTACGTAGGTATATAAATGTGAAGGTTTAGTGTAAATTGGCTATGTTATGTTTAATGATTGGTCGATTTCGTTGTACCAAAGTATATGATAATTGTCGATTAAGTCGGCAAAAATTATTTAATTTCTTTGAAATGAAACACTAAGTGCCTAATTGGATAACTTTTTATTTTTGAACAAGCAATAAATATTCACACGCATTTCAGGTCAACGTTTTTAGTCCAACCATTTCAGTGTTGTGATAGGTAGGTTTACATAAGCAGGTATCTACACGCTGACATACATAAGGAGCCCTCGCCATCTCGCGATAATAATAACTTTGGTACTTACCTACTTACTTAATTGTTTCAATATCAACACATTATTTTTTTATCACACGACAAGGAGGGTTAGTATTTATGATAGTCGTGTTTGCGATCATTTTTCACTTTCATCAAAATTGTCAAAATCTTTTTTCTCGTGGATGCTACTATTTCTAGAATCCCTGAAACATCTATCGTACTCACCACTAACTATCTTAGTTTTCCACGCCGATAATCGTCGTCGTCAGGAATTGCACTATTAGGTATATACAGTGCAGTTTTCTTTACGATGTTTTCTGAAAAGTCAGATGTGCGTACCCGAATCCGCGACCTCTTGAGTAGGAGACCGCAATCTTGACCACAACGATTTAATCATAATTTTCTTATAACGGTGATAATTATTTCTACAACCGCAGAGTACATAATAAGTAGTACCTATACCTACTAAACTTAAGATCTTTTATAATATAGGATACCTTTTTAATTTTCAGAGACGGAGTCAGCCCAGCCGAGGCAGCTGTAAGCTTGCCCGCCAGCCCCGCCGCCTCCACGCTGGCCAAGAAGAAGGCGGTCGGCGCCAACGACGCGCGGGAGCGGGCCGCCGCCGTGCGCACGCGCCGCCTCATGAAGGAGCTGAAGGAGATACAGCGGCTGCAGGAGCATCGGCCAGACCCGGTGTTTACAGTGAGCATTACACTTTCTCAATACATACATCCCCCGAGCATAATTCTAACATATTTGAAACATTTACCGTGGCCTAAACTCAAAAGTAGGTGCAATTAGTAATTTTAGTTACCAGAATCCTGAAAAATGAGTTTCCTTAAATGAGTACTTTGCGCTTGTTGAACCGACGTTTATCTTGAAACACCGATTCGGGTCTGTCTCTCGGTGGGTTAAACTTAGAAAATAGAAAAGTTCTTTTCAAATAAACGTTTATAAAGTGCTTTTGAACCGTTAAGTGAGTCTACGGTGGAGCTTATGACATTCCAATCTGGAAGCACAAAGAAACTCAAAGCAAAAATAAAATATTGTTGTTCCTTACGAGTGACTGGTGACCGCTAGGTACCTATATAGAGGAGAGGAGATAGTATGAAACTCTTGTTGTCCTCGTACCTATTTCTAATCTACAACTAAGGCAACAACGCTTCTTTTCCATTATTGTAAAGATGCAACCACTTTTAGTCCGTGATATTATCAGCTGCCCCCTTTGTACGCTAAGAAATATTGTTGATTGAACTCATAAAAGTGGTCTCGCTACAGCATCCACGTCGTGCTTGCAGGTGGAGCTGGTGAACGACAACCTGTTCGAGTGGCACGTGCGGCTGCACCAGATCGACCCGGAGAGCGAGCTGGCGGCGGATCTGCGCGAGCTGGCCGTCCCCAACATCCTGCTGCACCTGGTCTTCCCGGAGAACTTCCCCTTCGCGCCGCCCTTCATGCGCGTCATCGAGCCGCGGATAGAGAAGGGCTTTGTTATGGAAGGTAGGAAAGTTTTTGATCTTTTTGAATTTAACCAAGCTGAACTGGACTGGATTCTCCTCTCCCCTCCAACTAAGCGAAAAGCTTGTGTTAGGCACTCATAATTCCATTCCCGCTTATTTGGTATGGATGGGAATCCATTCCGTCGACCTTTTAGTATTTAATTGGGCTATTGAGTATCAAATGTTCCCATTGCTGCATGATAGAGGAACAAAGGAAAAATCAAACACACTTTACAACACAATGTTGGTAAGGACAGTAAGGAAGTAAGATTACAAATTTGTATCCCCTATAGGAATCCTACTAATATTATAAATGCGAAAGTTTAAAAAAAAATACAAAATTCAAATTTATTTCATTTGGATGGATGGATGGATGGATGGATGTTTGTTACTCAATCACGCTGCAACGACTGAACCGATTTGGAATTGGAATTTGGTCTGGAATAATTCCGGAAAATAAGAGACTTCCCGCGGGAATTAAAAAACCTCACTCCGCGCCAACCAAGTCACAAACATCAGCAAGTAATATATCGACTGTTCCGTAGAACAGTCTCATCTGCTAAATTCAAAACTTGAAATTTGAGCCTTAAAAGTCACATCTGCAAGGCTCAAATCTCAAGTTATGAATTTAGCAGATGAGACTTTGTTCTACGGAACAGTCGATATCTGTCTTCTGGATCTACAGGTGGAGCGATATGTATGGAGCTGCTGACGCCGCGCGGCTGGGCGTCCGCGTACACGGTGGAGGCGGTGGTGATGCAGTTCGCAGCCTCCGTAGTGAAGGGGCAGGGCCGCGTGGCGCGCGCGCCGCCGCGCTCCTCGCGCGAGTTCTCGCGCCGCCGCGCAGAGGAGGCGTTCCGCTCGCTCGTCAAGACGCACGACAAATACGGATGGGTCACACCTGCGCTGTCGGACGGCTGAGATAGGGTAAATAAAAAGATTTCATATTTTACCAGCTGACGTCCTGAGTTAGGTTTTTAGGATTCTATAACAATAGGGCGTCAACGGGACTCTATTACTAAACCTCGTCTATCCGCCGTCCGTCCTTGTCTGTCTGCGGGCGGTAACACATAAAAACATTTTTTTTATACTTTCTCCACCACAAATATGTATCTATTTCTTTCACCAGCAATATTTTCACGACAATGTACCTACTATTGCCCTTAGTGAGAGAGGTGTCAAACTTCTACAAGATTTAAATTAATAATACGAAGAAAAGACGTTTATTTCATAGAAAAAAATTGACAAATACCTACCTACTTAATCTCACGTGAATCTGAAAGAAGCTTTACCTAGCAATGTTCCAATTAAACAACATCAGCAAAGTAAAGTAAAGTAAGTAGTAATGTATATTTAGTAATATTTTTTTTTCTTTTTCAGATAATGGTCAACCCTAACGCTGAATGGATCTCTCATAGTTAATTAACTCAATTTTATTGTAATAATTTTAGTTGTATCTAGAAAAAAACTGTCATATTCTCAGATACAGTGAAAATTTAAGGAATATCTATGATTTCTTATTTTACTTAGATTAGTGAAATTGTCGTGGGAAAGATGCAATTACCAGAGGTAAATAAACTCACTGCTACTCTATGGGGTCCTTTAGACGATAGCTCAATGCATCAGTCGATTCGCCAAATATTCAAAATATTATGGTAATGCACACATCAGCAAAAACTATCGTATAATGGACTCCTAAGCGCTAAAGGAAAAGACAATGGCGTCATAATCATTACTCAGACCATGAACCTGACAAACTGTTTTACCACTTCAATAATTTACTTCGACACTAGATATTCGTTAGCACAGAAAGGAGTACCTGTAACTGTACCTGATTGTAAACACCAATTAATGCAGGTCTTTTTACTACTTGCTACACTTGCTCGTAAAGCAATATTGTTGCGTGTGATGTTTCGAGCGTACCTGGCATAGTGCGATATATTTTCGCGTATACCCTCCAAAAAGTGACATCTGTGCAACACATCGGTGTCAGTTGTAATAACTTATAAAAGTGGTAATGCTGTACCTCAGATTACGACACGTGCACAGTTGTATGACAATTGCGCTGCGTTCAACTATTATTACCTGCGTAGATTAAATTGTAAGGTAAACCTCTGAGGTAATATCCATTTTACCACTTGTCTAATTTCATATTGTGTGCCAAACAAATACATAAAATAATAATATGTATTGTGCTCAAATAGCATTGCCTATAAAATCTTTTACATTTCTAACCTTGTTTCTTTTGATACCACTCTTGTCAAGTGCTTGTAGGCTCTATTTTCTATAATATACCTACCGTATTTAGCACACACGCATTTTTAGAGATATTAACATATTGTAACACTTTTTTCAAAATTTTAAATATTTTAATTATGTATAATGTGTCCGTCCCAAAGTCATTTAATAGTTTTTGATATGATGTTGTACAAACAAACAAAAACTTTAAAAGACATTGATGTATAAGTAGTTTGATTGTATTGTGTAGTCAGGTATCCAATGTTGTACTTATTTTCATTTACCCAGGTTTTATTTGTTCGCGAAAAGAACGCCGCATAGTGCGTTATTTAGGTTTTTCAGAAAAACCTACCTTTCGTAAAAAAATTATCTCGGTTAAGAAAAAAAAATTAATAACATAGCTAGATCTAATTTCAAATGAAAAATTAGTGAAAGAGATAGGTCACGCACAGTCAAAAAATGTCTACGTTAGAACAGTTTCGCTATGGTTGTTTTGCGACAGATACAAGCAGACAGGCTTACCCAAGTTTAATAAAAATGTGATTCCGGTGAAGTAATAATGGAAGAGGAGAAATGAAAAATAAATCACATGGATACCTGGCAAGTTAGATGTAATGTCCCAATAACTTTGAGCTAATAATCTGTCTGTATTCTTAATTAAAATACTCTGACAAAACATACACAATTTAAAAAAAAGAATTTTAAATACTCTGAATGAAATACAGAAATGCACAAATTTTCCATAAACTTTAAAAAGGCACTTTGAACATGGGACTCAGACATAAGAAATTTAAAAAAAACTTCACCCCTATTTTCTGTATTTTTTCCTATACATACGTGTTTTTAATTTACATATAACTTAAAGTCCCAAAAGAGTTATCACGCTCAAAATTTAATTGTGTACCTATCTGTGTACAAAATGTGAATGTGTCTCAACACTGTAGTATTGATAGTTACTTATTATTAAAAAAAAAAATGTAAATTGATGTTGTTGATTTGTTTAGTAAACCAAAGATGTTTATTTTTTATGGTAAAATAATTTAGTGCAAAAAGTGTATAGCTGGATCATATGTACAATGTTATGAGTGTAATAAATTACTTGCTCAATTATAAAGACTTTTGGATAAAATAAACCCTGACCCACCTTACATTTTTTTTATTCGATGACAAGATAGTCCTCTGCCATCTCACCTGATGCAATCTAAAATAGTAGTGGGCTAACTTTAAAAGGGCATACCCCTAACTGGTTTCTAAACTCCATCGTGCCAGAACGCTAAATCGCTTGGCGGCACTTCTTTGAAAGTAGGGTGGTAATTAACCACAGCCAAAGCCTCCCACCACACCAGACCAAGTACAATAAATACTTACATAGCTGGTAAATGCATGTTTTTGCATCTTATAGACTTAACTCTAAACAGCTTAAATATAACTGACACTAAATATCAGCAGAACTGCCCTGAAAAGTTGCTCTCGCTATAACCTATCCCCTTCCTTACACTCTTTACTCAAGAGGTTGCAGACTAGGCAGATATTTTAGGTTAGTATGTGAATGAGTAGGTCGTATACTCTACTCTAATGCTCAAGTGCAGTTTACTAACGAGATCGAGGTTCTACTACCAGAGTGAAACAGCTGTTCCAGAAAGCTTAGCTTGACTTGAAAGGTCTGTTTGGAGTTCTACTCAGTACTCGCCTAATTTCAAGATGTCATAAAGATTAACAAAGAAAAACAAATAAAAAAATGAACTGTAATTAAAAATAGCTTAACATAATTTTAATCATGTTTTACTTTATACATACAAGCGATGAATATTAAATTAAGTATTATAAAACTGAGACAAATACATCACAAGAGATCACTGACCCCCTCTCAGAGCTAACACTAAATGCAGCACCGACCCTCCTTGCACTTTGTAATCCTGGGCTGTCTTTTCATCATTCCTGAAAGAATACAAAAAAAATATCATCTTGTCTATGGCCCTGTAAGATGTTTTCAGCATCATCATCATAAAGTCAGTTACCAATAAATATCATCTGACAAAATCAGCTTCGAACACACTGTGTATATCATTTGTCTTGATCTATTTTTTATTTAGAAGACTAATATTCCTAGCTGAAAGTTTTTTCCATACAAATAGTATGGCTATTTATGTAGGGTCCTATAAAAACATTAAACAAATAGACAGTGCTGTTATAACCATGACACTACTTGGAATTGTGTGATGATTTGGCACAGATATAACTTTAGTGTGCATGTGGGAACTTTTTTTAAAACATTATATTATTACACTCTTTAGATGTCTTTCAATGTATGCCTATGTGCATTCAAATACTTCTAGGCACATGACGGGCCAATGGAATACGATAAAGTAATAAAATCGACTGTGTTTGCCATACTCCTGTTAAAACAATTACAGTGGTCACAGTACAGCTGATATCATAAATCAACATTTACGGCACATGCCGTGGCATCCCACAACATACTAAACCCAAGCATCACCCATAGTTTTCGTATAATTTCAATGTTTGTGAAAACTAAATCTGTTCAAATGTAACCTAATTAAGCTTATGAGTTCAGTCGCATTTACGGTTTTTAGGACATTGCTTATTCATTTTTAATCAGATGCATTTGTTTGTATTTTGAAGTAGGCAACTATACTTTTCGCCTAGAAATTCAGAACCACCAATAAAACAATACTTACATTTGTTTTCCGGAAAATATAAGTCGTTGCTGCTGGGGTGGAATACCTTCTTTTTCTTCAACCCTCTCTTTGATTCTCTCCACTTTATCAGTAGGTTCTATATCTATTTCGATTTCTTTGCCAGTTAGCGTCTATGATAAAAAAGAAATTGTAGTTAATGAAATAATAACTAAGAATTTCTAAAATAAACGAAATGAAACCTGTCTAGACTTACCTTAACCTTTATCAACATCTTTAGGGATTAATAACTGATACAAGTTTAAAACAATTTTAAATCCCGTCTTTTCTTTTAATATGCTAACGATAACTGTGTGAAATTTATTTTTTGTGCTTGTAATTGCAGTAGTAGTAATTCAAGGCTCTCGATGTTTCACAGTTTTTTCGGGTTTTTTCGCGTGAAAGAATTGACCACAGACAAAGTCAAATTGTCATTTGTCACTACGAATTGTCATCAACATTACCTTTTATCACAAACATATAAAGGACTTCACACACGGCAGCTATAATGTATATTAATGTATATTACATCCCGGGATGTATAGCTTTACATTATCTTAACCTATCACACACGGAGCAGGTAATGTAATATATCTTTCCCTACATTCCATTGGTATACGTCTCGATTGACGCACTTCCCAGCTACTAAGGTGCTATACAGGGTGTTATTATTTTTAATATGGATTGTGTCGAGTTATTTAATACTAGATTTACTAGATAGTTCATCAGATGATTCAGAAGATGATTTTCAGCGAGGAATATGCGTGGCAATATTTGATCTACCAACATACGATTTAATATATATAAAAAATAATATAGTTACCTAAATGTTAATTTTTACATGTTCGATCTATTTCAATTCAGAAACGATTTTCGATAGTCTGTGGTTGTTCGATACTCATGGTACTTTACTACATGGTACTTTAAGTGGGCGGTTCCCATCAATGAAGAACCACATTATCTGTATTACATTTTACCGGAAAAAAAACGAAACTTCATGGACGTAATCTTTTTTTTTTTTTTTTTTAAATATATAGACTAACGCTTGGCCGCAATCACACCTGATGGTAAGTGAGGATGCGGCCTAAGATGGAACGCGCTTGCCTAGAAGATGCCTATTCACTCTTGATTTGAAGGTAACCAAATTATAGTTAGAGGGAAAAACGGAAGCCGGAAGGGCATTCCAAATCCTAGCGGTGCGTAACAGGAACGAAGAAGCAAATCTGCCAAAATTATCATCCTAAATTTGAGAAAGTATAATGGTTTGCACCGGAGCAGTGATCACCGGAAAATCACCGGTGATTCTCCGTAGAAAGTAATCAATTGAAAACACCGGAGAAACACCGGTGTGTCACCGGTGATTATTAGATCATAAAGGTATGCGCCATCAGTACCGAGTACGTTTATTCACGAATGCATTTCGTTACTCGCATATTTCGTATTTTCGTACTGATTAAAACTAACGATAATTAACTATTTATGTTTTGCAACGACCACCTCTATTTTTGAACACCCTTGCTATTGAGTGAATATACGGAAATATGTAAAGATGTATTGAGATGTATCGAGATGTATCGAGATGTATCGAGATATAAATGTATATTTTCATATCGCTCGGTATCTTAAGATACGAAGATGTAAAAATATACATTATAGCTGTCGTGTGTGGTCTCCTGTCAATTTATATGGAAAGATGTAATGAGATGTATCGAGATGTATCGTGCTATAATATACATCTTTACATTTATAGCTGCCGTGTGTGAAGTCCTTAAGAGTAAGTACTCTTATATGTTTGTGCCTTTTATGGACGACATTGACATTTGGATCATGGAATTAGGAAGTAGGTACCTTTTCGGAAATCTAGAAATCTAGACTACCTACTACGCCCACAGACTACACCACAACTACACTGATCTCTATAGTTAGTCATAGATTACCTAACTATAGAGCTCAGTGGATTATCAACTTGACATGTGACAAGTTGACAAAGTTGTCAGTTCTGACAGATTGATATTTTCCGATATTTTCATTTTGTTTTCATTGTTTTCACTTTTCAAACGGAGTGATTACATTTTCTTCACGGAGTGATTACATTCAAAGAGAATGTAATCACTCATTACATTCTCTTTGATTTTCTTGGCACTTTTCAATTTCCATGTTTCCGTCTTGGTGATTATAACTATGCGTTTACAAAAACCTAAATAAATATAATTACATTAAAAAAACAGGAAATCTTTAATTTTCTACTTACCTGTATCACAGTGGATTTCCGTAATACCCTGGTTATCATATATATTATATATGAGTTATACATAAACTTTACAAATCATACATGATCATTCATCATGACTGATAATGTGGGTGCAATATTTCAGCGTATAGAAAGACTTATCAAAACTGGTAAGTTTATAGCTTAAGGAAATTAGTAATTAAACAAATAAAACTAGGTAGGTACCTGGTTATTGTTAAATCAAATCAAAAAATAATTTTCAATCACGTTTTAAGCCTTGAAGATATATACTATAATAGGTACCTGTGTAAAAGGTACCTACAAAACATACATTGAATATTGCCTGCAAACAGCATTCATGCTAAAATATTTACCATATCATATAATAGTCAATGCCATTCACAGAACTGATTTTTTTTTATAAATACTTTCAATAAATAAGAATTTCACTTTGATTGGTTATGGTTGTAGGCAGTGGCGTGCACAGAGGGTAGGCATAATGTGGAAAAATGATATAAAATGGAGAAAATCGCCAGAACGAGTTATAAAAACTTAAGGGTAGGCTTTTTATAATTTGTACAATGCCTACCCTTAAGTTTTTTTAAATTCGCACCAAAGATTTTTTCCATTTTGTATCATCTGCCTACCCTGTAGTACATCCTGTGCATGCCACTGGTTGTAGGTGTTATCCAAACTGAATAACCAAAATTAAATTAAATTTCCAACAAATAATTTTTTTTTGAGTAACATTGCATGTACATTTTGAGGTTCTTTACACAAAGAGTACCAAAGGGATCCTAACTGAGGCTCTTGCTATCTATCTGTCTACCAGTGGGCTGTGTCTCGTTAAATATAATATGTGTAGAATGTAGATTCTTGAAATTTTCACATATATTTAATTGTAGCTTCACAGGATGTGTATTTCTATTGCGGCTATAATAATAAATGATAAAAAAAAAGTTAAAAACTAAAGAGGGTCTCGATACAAATAAACTTTTGATCTTGTTTCATCTTAATAACTGGTGTTAAACCTTGTGTGATGAAATGGTACTCTTCATGACAGGACTAACTCGTATTTAACTGGTTTTATATAAGTATAAGACTATGATAAAAAGTGTAAATGTTTACACTGTAATCTTGTCCATTGGTGTATTTGCACTTTCTAGGTAATTTATTTAAGTGTCAATATGATTATTGGCTTGGATTAGGAAATATATATATAGAAGTCATAATCTATAAAAATAATTAAAATTTTATGTAAGTAAAATATTTTTATTTGATTTTAGACAGTAATAATGAATTTACTAATGAGCTATTCAACCATCTCACATCTAAAGGCAGAAAAAGTGATGCAGATAATGATTCCTATCAGCTTGTAATTACATTCTTAAATAACATCATTCAAGAGATCGACACACTAGCCACAGAAATCAAGAGAAATGATGGTGTCCTTATAAGTGTAAAGCACCAGAAAGTACTACGAACATGTTTTCAAATAATTTCATCATTTGGCATTGCATCATGTTTGATATCTGGCTTAGGCCTAAGTCTATCAAAGAGATGTGCATCAGCACAGTCATTGACATCATTAGCATTATCTGATGAGCAGAAGTATGAAATTTTAGTTATATCTATAGATTTCTTACATAGAAGTTATGCTGTACCAGTTCTCAAAAATATTATAATAACATTTCATTTAATGGATTATTTGGCTGCTTTAATACAATTAGCATTTGCTCCTTTGAAGAAACCTGGAGTCTATCCAAACTTTACTATGACTCAAGAAATGTACAACAAAATAAATACAGATAGACAGAAATATGTTCATGTGTATGAATATTTAGTCAGTAATTGCTTCCAGCCGATGCTTATGAAAGAGTTATTAGTGCTACAAAATGCGGCTGATCAAAAAACCCCTTTGTTTGTGAAAAGAGTTATAGCCAAGGAGATGAGTAGGCACCTCACAGTATCAGGTGGCTTACTGAGTCTGATCAGATGTTTTATTGATAGTCAAGATATGGATACAGGACTTGACTGGAAAAAAATTGAAATTATTTGCAAAATAGTCTCAACTAAACATGGGACCAAGAATGAGAATGAATATCTAACTAACATTACTGCCCAATTGAAGCAAATTCTTTCAATAAACAATGCAAAATATCTTGTAACTGCTGTTTGCTGTTGCATAACTTTATATGAGAAATATAATACTACTGATGAAGTTAAAAATTTAGTTAATGATACATTTCAAACTCTTGATTATGAAAGTTTGTTAACAAAATCATCTTTACCTGGTACTATTATTCTCACACCTCAAGAAATAGAACATAGTATAGAAATCCTTTATGCTTGCACATGCATGAGTCAGATCCACATACCACCTGAATTTTTAGTACCAAATCTGTATATACTTTTTCTTCTGAGAGTTAAGTGTACAAAAAGTGAGATGAAATTGAAAATAAGCAGTATAATTACGAAAGCTTTAGAATTAGTTGATAAAACTGAAATGTGTGATCTACTGAAGAAGCTATTATTTGGGCAAATTAAATTAAAAGATGCTGATGTCCTAATTGAAGAATATAAAGCAGGATTGACAGTTAAATGTGTTAATTATCATGTGGACTATCCAGAAAATGATTCCATAATTAATTTTGTGGAAATTTTTAATACAACTGAAAACGATACACTTATTATCAATTTACTTGAAGCATGTCTTCAAATATTCATTGATCTAAATAATTTGAAACTTTTGAAGACTAATACAGAGAAAGTATTGAGTTTGGACGATGATGAGCCTGTGCTAATAAATTTAAACAATAAAAAGTACGCTCATATGCTAACTATTTTATCAGAGGTATCAACATCAAAAAAAGTTATAAAGATTTTAAAAGAAAATTCTTTAATTGTTATTAATTTTGTTGAGTCGCTTTTACTCAATAACAATGACACTATTAATGATGAATGTAAAACCATTGCTTTAGTTTTATTGAACACTGTTTTATCTAATACTAATGAGATGTGCACATTGAAAGATAAACTATATACTTTCCTACCAAAATTAGAAAAGATGGCTGATCATAGTTCTGAATACATCAAGATTTTATGTAAAGAATCAATTTCTTTAATATTATCGGAATATCATAAAGCTAAAGACAGTCCATTTGAGGAGGCCCTGTCGGATATTTTTGATAATCTACTTCCGGTAAGAGCTCATGGAATCATTGAGCTCAGTAAACTTATAAGTAACGGTGATCCTGAAACTATATCCAAAAGACATTATGTGTTTTGCCTGCTGCAGGTGTGTACTAGAGATTTTTAAACATATTTCAAACATGCTTCATCACATGACACTAGTATTAGAAAGGCGAACGATTGTTTGTGTGTGGGTGTGTATGTTTGTTAGTCTTCACGCCACAATGAATGTACCGATTTGGCTGAAATTTGGAATGAAGATAGTATTAACATTTAACACATAGGCTACATTGTATCCCTGCAAATTAAAGAGTTCCCACGAGAATTGAAAAATCTTAATCCACGCTCACAAAGTCGCGGGCATCATCTAGTAGATTCAAATAATTAATAAAATTGCGATTTTATTAAATATCTGTCATGAACTCCGTTTGTCATCATTTACGAAATTGAACGACCTGATTGGTTTGTTAAAAGCAGAATAAAAGATTGCTTCATTGAATAATAATAATATGTATGATAATTTAATACATTTCCTTTACAAATAACTATTTTTAATTTTGTAGGAACAACTGAAAGATGCAGATTCTTATGTTTACTTGGCAGCTATAAACGGCATAGCGTCACTTGCTCTACATTGTACTAGTGATGTTCTTAGTGTTTTATGTAAAGAATATTTAAATATTTCAACCGAACTTAATGACATATTAAGCAATGAAAACCAAAACAAGGCTGCTGAATTAAGGATGAAAATTGGCGATATAATCGTTAAAGTTACTAAAAGACTAGGTAAGCGTTTTTATTTTTAAAATGCATTTTAATAAATAATAGACCCTAACTTTTATCAGATAATTAATTCATGACCATTTAAATAAAGATTTAAAACACGCGACATATGAATAAATAATTATTCGTAATAATTTAGCTAATAATTAATTTTTGTTTTTAGGTGAAATGGCGGTAATACAAAAAAATATTTTGCTTAATACAGTACTCTGCGCTTGTAGAGACGAAGATCCATTGATAAGGGCCTCTGCTTTATCAAATCTAGCAGAAGTTGCATTAGTCATGAATTACAAAATAGGATCCATTATATATGAGGTAATTTCTATTTCTACTGTAAATATGCAATAATATACATAATTTAATACAGATGTTGCTAATATCGCTTGTAATTTTAAGGTCTTGCTATGTATTTGGACGATAATTGAAACAGATAAAGCAATAGAATGTCGTAGAGCAGCTGTGATGGTTATTTCAAGTTTGCTAAAAGGATTGGGAAAAGAGACGTTGGTGGAATTAAAAGAAAACCTACTCCCAATTTACAGAACATTAAGTAAACTGTACAAAGATTCCAAAGAAGATTCTATTGTAAGGCTTCACGCTCAATTGGCTTTAGAAGAACTTAATGACATTGTTAAGCAATTTTTGTTTAGAGACCTACCAATTCAGAAGGAGTTATCGATGTTAAAGAAACAAAATGATATAATCTTCAAATAAAAATCAATTTCAGTCAGTTAAAGTCTTTTATTAATGTAATCAGTAAAGCAAACAACAAAACTCCAGCAAACCACACTGCAACACACTAACCAGACAATATTTATAGGAAAATATTAATATTCCAAAGTCCATTTATTGCAATTGATAAAATTGTCAATAATCGAAAGTTTACGTGTATAGTATAAAAAATGCAGAACGTTGCAATGCGGCTGGTATAATATGCACTGAAAATTATCTTAAATTAAATATGTGAATAGTGAGATAGCTTATGGCAAAAGTGTCATAGTGAAATTATTAATACT
Source organism: Hipparchia sbordonii (assembly GCA_038048805.1). NCBI lineage: Eukaryota > Metazoa > Arthropoda > Insecta > Lepidoptera > Nymphalidae > Hipparchia > Hipparchia sbordonii. The sequence continues at coordinate 5,528,364 of CM076097.1, read as the reverse complement.
GGCCAGATGTAAACCGATCATCGATACATCCGTAAACTATATTTCTAAAAGTAGTTTAATTTTTAGCGATCTTAACGTACCTACGTAATTCTAATAGTTCATTTACGAGTAATAATACATATATTTACAGTTTGAATACTTAACGGCATAATTAATCTGGATAAACACTCATTAACCGCAGCCCATTACGAGAGACCACGGATTGTTTTGATTGTCCATTAAGTTTTCCATTTCATTAAAAGCATAACTAAACGAATAGGTTATCATTTAAGCCCATTTATATTTAGTTATATGGAAAACTCAAAGATGCTTTGGTCCGGCATTTATTCTTATACAGACGTCTATAACTATTTAAGCCTCCGAAGTATTATCGCCTTCTACTGGTTTCTTAACAGCTTCGTCTTTTTCCGAAAGTGTTATTGAATACACGGAACTTTTATCAGAAAACCGGTCTATGTTCCTCCTGTTGAAAATTCCACTGCGAGAAAGGGACGAAACGGTTGATATGGAAATGTTATCCATGCTTCTGCCGGCTTGAGGTACCATCTTCCATATAAGAAGGGCGACGCCGCCGAATGCAGCTACTACTAAGAACATAACTAGTGTTATTTCTCCAAACATACCTGAAAGAAAAATATTTCTTTTTATCACGTGCTATTTTGTATGTTACCTACCTCATTAAAACGGCGTTTGTCATTAATAGGTATATTAGTTATAAAATGTCAAGCAATTATAACAGGCTTTGACTCTCGGTTAGTTTTTCAATAGGTATCTAAAAAACATATGACGTACTTTGTTGCGTTTCTTCTTTCCTAGCTTCGAGTCGAGCTGGTTTAAGACTATTATCATCCAGCTCTTGATCGTCGTATGGTTCCACGATCCCATGGGGCTTCGTTTCAACTAAAACATCGCCAGGGTTAGCTTTAGGTAGGTTGATTCCGGCTCGCACCGTCAGTGTTTCCGGTTTGTATGTGCAAATGACCAAGAATCTAGAACAAAATCATTAAAAATTTTAGATCAACCAAAAGTTGTTAATATTCTTATTAGAAAATTCATCTTTCAAAATCTTAATTCTTAGGCTTTCCAGTAGTAGAAAAATAGTTTTCTGATCCTCTACATACTACATTTACAATGGAATAACTATAAATAAATCCATGGATAGTTGCAAAGTCACATAGCATCTTTTAAGCGAGAGGCCTTGACCAATAAATCATTCGCTATACAAGCTTGAAAGTGAAAATGTTTTGCACTTTTTGTTCAATATGTGACTCACCGGCGCGTGCTGTGTGTCAGGATTGGCAAGTTCTCTTGAACGATCACATAAGTAGCTACCGTAGTGTCATTAACCTCTGAACCGCATTCGTCGTGATGTATTCTCAGGATATATGCGTCCTGGGCACTGTTTGGGTTGCCTTGGATTGAGCATCTTTCCGGACCCCCATCTACAGCTTCGACGGCTATTCGACCACCGAAATATGGGCCAGTTGATACTTCCACTTCGCTCGCATGAGGCAAGCATTGCGTGGCTCGCGCTGAAACTGAAATAAAACAATTGTTATATTAACAACGGTTATTTATGTGAAATGTGATCTATGGAAACATTTTTGTAAAATAGGTAAATTATTATCATTTACCTACTAGACCAAAAAAACCTATCATAGACCGTCCTTAAAAGGCTTTGGATATCAGTAGGTATCCGTTATTTTAGTACTTATCTAACTTAATAGGTACCTACCTAATCTTTAATTTCTAGACTAATTTTAATTCCACTCGAGACGTGTACATTGCCAAGAATAACAGAGAAACTCAATGTCAACCTACATACTTCGTGAATAGAGTTTTCCAAAGAGAAATTTTGTTGTATCATACCACCAATGGTAGGCTCTTGACCTGTCTCTTGACATTCTACATTAGCGCGGCAATTTTTTTTGGCGTTTTCTCGATTTTTTATTTTACGTCCAAGTCTTTAGAAGTCACTTACATCCTTTTGTGGGTACTATGATAATTTTCGAGCCAATAGAGTGCGGGTCAGCCAGATCTCGAGCGTCCCGTCTTACCGGCCGCACTTCGAAGGAATACGTTGTGGCCATCCGTAGACCGGTGATATAGGACGTGTAGGTGCGGCCACGTTTAGCACTTGGAACAGCCTTGGCTGTGGTTGTTTCCGCCATCATTTTTCCTGACCTCTCCTCTTCGACGTTGTCGACTACCTGAAACCATTAAAACAACATTCCATCAAGTTGAACAGTTTGAATAGGTACTCTATTTATTATGGCTGCACAATATTGCACTAAGTATATTATTTATTTTTAGGGTTTTGTTTTTGTATCTCATAATGGAAAAACGAAAGCTATTATAGAGGATCACTTCGTTTTCTCTGTTTGCCATTTTTCAAGGCCCTTTATCTCAGAAATTGCGTTTGGTATCAAATTTTTTATATTGAGTACTGGACTCTTGAAAATATTAAGTTTCTCGTCCAATTCAGTACATACTTTTCAAAGCAGGCATACGAAAATCACGTCATCAAAACCTACAGGGCACCTCCCGATAAATTATGAGTAGGTACAATCCTGAAAAGCGCGAAAGCCTTTACTTTCCATTCGCTTAAGTGCATACATATAAAAATTGTAGTCCACAATGACAATAAAATTATAAATCTGTACTACATCGTACATCTTCCTATTTCTTTTTTTTAAATCAGATTAAAATAATACACCTCCGCAAATAGGTAGGTCGCACGACACGGTCATGGTGTGGCGCGCGGCAAGCTATTATCCTCCGTTCGACAGTGGCGAGCGGTCTGGCAACGACAGTTACCAGAGCATTCCCAACAATTCGACCTTTTGTACTTATACACCATGAAATAGGTACTGGTTTGTTCTGAAAATTACTAATCTTTTTTTTCTCTGCACTTCTAACCGCAATGGTTAAAATTGTTAATGCTCTTGAAGAATTTCTACAACCATTTCGCACCTCAAAGACTGTCCGTCTTATAATGCAAGCATGCATTGAGCTCAACGGCTACCTTGTTACAAAAAACACTAACACCTAACCTAAAAAAATTATGTTCAATAGTAGGTAATGTTCAAAGTATGATTAAACGTTTAGAAGCCTATTTCACCATCGCGAAGTAGACTTTAACCGACGAATTTTGAAATTTTAAGAGTCATTGAATACAAAAACTGTTAAAACGACAACTTTATTAGTACTTAGGTTATTAGGTTAGGTTGGGGTATTATTCAGTGTTTGTTGTTGTTGTTGAGTAGGTCCTTAGAAAATCAAAATGCACCCAGAAAAAAAATAAGTCCAAAATAACCTTAGTTCTGCATCTGTATTGGCCCCAGGCTTGCAACTCGCAATAGTGTATTTGGAAAGCCAACAGCTTCCTGGGATCGGATTCTTCAGTTTTGCCGTACTCCCACCGAAGCCGAACATCGCGGAAGTCCGGCTCTCCTATTAGATGTAGCACCTCTGCAAAGAAGTTAAAAAATGCATATGATAATTTATTAGACAGGCTATGGACCTCAGCTCTCAGGTTCAGGGAACTCTACGAGCGATGGTTCGTAGTAGACTGAATGATGGTAGAGTCGAAGTTCCAGAAATAAGAACAAACAGTAAAAACTTTTTTTTTATTTCCCTCTAAGAAGTAAAAAAAAGCGGTCCAGCTTTAAATGGCTATTTTAAGTGAAAAATCTTGTCATCTACAAACACCGTTACGCCATTAGCCACTTATTTCCAAATCAATTTCAGTAAATAAGATCCCGAGACGCTCGGATGGCTTGACGACGCGACGTAGTGATCCGCGTACCCTATTAACCCAATGACTTGCTCACTGGGCTGTCCATCACCGGGCAAGTAACATGACCGATGTAATGTGATAGCTCTCGATTACAAAAAAAGAAATAAGTAACCAGACATGGAATGGAATGGGAGCAGAGGCGTAACTACAGGGTGGCATGACGGCAAAATGCCACGGGCCCTTGCTGGAAGGGGCCCCCGATCAGAGAGGGCCAGAAGCACAAGATGATCCTAACATTTATAGCCATTCCTGTGATTACGGCTAGTGCCGAGCGATCATTTTCAAAATTAAAATTGATATAAACTAAATTCTTTTGGACAAGAAAGGTTTCGCACAGTGTCGGATTTACCAAAAGGCTGAGTTGACTGGAGCCTAGGGCAGCAGATTTTAGGGGCGGTAAATTTGGGGCCAAAATTTTTATTTATGACTTACAGAAATGATAAAGATACATATTTGTATAAGTATGTACCTAAATGTCATTAGGTCCATAAACACATATTTTAAAATTTTATAAAATATCTAATTAATTACTGAATATAGGTACCCCAAATAATAACTAAATAGTTGGTAGAGCCGACTTTACCTACGATGCCAGGTGTGCGGCGCATACAAGCGCAGGGTCTCAAGCGTCAAAAGTACAGGACTAAATATGGCGTAGTGCAAAATAAAAAATTTCGCGCTCGCTTCGCTCGTGAAAATGTCACTTTTAAGTTGCTATTGTAGATGCCAAGAAAGGACTATTAAGTGCCGTAATGTAATCATAAAAATTTTAGCGCTCGCTTCGCTCGCGAAAATGTCGCTTTTAAGTTGCTATTGTAGATGCCAAGAATGGACTACTAAGTGCCGTAATGCAATTATTAAAAAAAAAAATGTCGCTTTTACTTTGCTATTGTAGGTGCCAAGTATGGACTACTAAGTGCCGTAATGCAATCATAAAAAATTTCGCGCTCGCTTCGCTCGCAACATTTTCGGAGTAACAAGTATGGAATACATAACTGCGCGGTGCAGCCGTTAATACTGGGCTACATCATTGAACTTCAGGTACCAACTCCTTAATCCTGATGCTGCTTGGTGAGGCCCACCTAAATTGTGACGATTTAGAAACCATCGGTTGTGCATTGGTATTGCAGGTAGTTAAGCATCAAGTATATGGACTAGTGGAGTAGTGGCAGAATACAATCGTAAAAAATTTCGCGCTCGCTTCGCTCGCGATAATGACATTTTTGGTTCTTATGTCATTAACACTTTTGCTGAACAAAAAGCCCGAAAAAAGGAATTTTAATCTTTGAAATTTGGTACTAATACAAAAATTGTGACATACGCTCTGAATTAAAGGTTATTAGAAAATCAAGTAATTGTGTTCGCGTTTGTATTTACTTACTTCACCTAGTGATTTATTATAAAGCAAAAAAATATTATCTCATTGGTTTAGCTTCTTTATATTGGGGGAGAGAGGGCCCCATCCGATGAATTTGCCACGGGCCTCAAACGGTATAGTTACGCCTCTGAATGGGAGAGAATTAATGTGAAATCGATTAGAGCAAAAGTGACATAATGTTACTCTCTATTTCTCTATTCAGCATACGGTCTGTTTAATACTATCGGAAATTAGGCAACGAGTTTTAAAATTTAGTTCTTAGTTAAATTAGTCTTAACCAATAAATACAATCAGTGATCAATGGTGTAGGTAATGATAATGAAGATATAATATGCAATTGCAATAAAGTGACACTGTTCGTCTAATGCTGGAAACTATAGTGGTCCGCGTAGTTTTAAAAAAATTATCCGTTAAATGGTAAAATTAAAATGTGTACTCACTAATATTTTTTATTAACTAGCTTTTACTCGCGGCTTCGCTCACGTTATGTTCGATTTTTCAAACACCTATTTAACCCCTTTAGAGGTTGAATTTTCAAAAATCCTTTCTTAGCGGATGCCTACGTCATAATAGCTGTCTGGATGCCAAATTTCAGCCCGATCTGTCCAGTGGTTAGAGCTGTGCGTTAATAGATCAGTCAGTCAGTCAGTCAATCGGTCAGTCACCTTTGACTTTTATATATTTAGATTTCCTACTAAGTATCGTTTTTTGTATAGCTGCTTTTGTACTATACCAACCTGGGTATATACAAATACGTGGTATCTGGATAATGAAAAGATTATGAACTATAATCACCTACTTGCTTATTACTTTCTGAGAATTTACATTATGCATTGGTAGGAAAGAAATGTAAGTAGGTTGATAGTGAGTCCGCTAAATGACACCTGCAGCTGCAGGCAATAGCAATCGCAGCCCTCCGTACGGTATTCCTCCTAGATACATAGTAATAGCACACGCCGAGTTAATGAGAACTTTATCTATGTCGGGCAATAAAGTGTTACGTTTTAAAAACGGTATTTTCTCTCCATAACAATGTAAAAATTAAAGAAAATCATGATTATATCAGCTGGAAAGTGCAATTTCAATGACAAAAGGTTTCATTAAGGTCACGCTACTCGCGCTGGTTCTTCATTAACAGGCTGATAAATAAATTTTTTATTCTTGGTCTAAAACTGAGTCCAATTATGTATCTATTAATCTTTCGTTATCTCTGTATCTTACCGCATTTTACCGCGATCAAAATATTTATTACCCATTAACTAGTTTTCAAAAAAACTCTATTCAGGGCTACGAATAAATAATAAGTAATATTTACTTATTCGTAGATTTAGTGTAACAATTTGTTAAAAATTACAGATGTTTTAGCATTAGGTATTGCAATCAAATGTAAAAAGATCAACCTGTATTCGTAACCAGTAACTGTAACTGAGCATGAGTAAATCTCAATTTAATTTAATCACATGGATCTGAGTGGCTGGTTAAAAATATACTCTTTTGATTCAGTAGCATGATTTTATTTATGTGAACCGTAGTGTGATTGCTGATTAGCTTAATGCTGGCAGTCATATTGTTTAGACCGGAAGTGACCCCTGGCCTCGGACGACATGACATACCAATATCATGATGGAAAACAACATTCAATGGTGTAAAAATTTCATAAAAATATAAATCTTTAGAACTGTCATGTCTCTTCACTACTATTTAATGAGAACGCCTAAAAGAAAGAAATATTTAAATGCACTGCGATATATTATAAGATTACTACCACCACCAACTTACCGACCTACTAGTAAAAATTTTATCTGTAAGTATATTTTATGATAATATTCAGGTTCTGATGATAACCAGTACAGATAACCAGCTACTAAAGCTTGTTTTTTAAAAATCAAATTTTTAATTTACACTTGTTTAATATCACTACTGAATAAGTAGGTACACATCTTATCTTGTAGGTACATAAATGAATACCTCATTAATTGCACTATTAACTTTCGTTTGAAAACTCGCTTCTCTAATGCAGATATTTTATGGATGCATACTATTATATCCCTTTCGTTCATTTAGCTTTGCTACAATTTTGCGGTTGAGGTGTGGGCTGTGTCAACATAATAGGCTTTAGTAACTTTCTCTGTGCATTGCCACCCACAGATAATAAAACAAACATCAAACAATCAAAATTAGTCAAGCAACAGTAGGGTTTATGTGCACGTTAATGTGCAATCTACTCGCACGTATGAAACACGCATGAAATGACGGACGCTGATGACTGGACCGTAAAAACCTATTGTACTTTGAAGACCACATCAAACAAATGGCCTGCACAGTGTTTTAATATATAGTTACGTATATTATACCTAAAGTTTTGATTATCTTTTATAACCTTAATGTTTACAAAAAAAAATTTTTGACCTCGATTAGCTACCTACAATTTTTCTACATACTCTGAAGGCAACATACTAGGTATATCTGTTATGCAGTGTACGTACCACTAATATTACCCTTCATCAGGTAATACGGGCAGATCATACAACCTTATAAAAATATGGTTGAAGGAACGTACATGATGATGATGAGCTGTATTTATATGCATTGTCTAATTAAAAAAATTAAACAATGATAAAAGTTTAAAAACTAACTGGTTAGATCAGTTAGTAGAGACGTAACATCTATTGACTTTGTTCGTATTAAGTAAAATGCAGCCCATGTCACCCGGGATCATCATAACGAATCGTTTGACACCTCATTGACCAAAATCGGCTCAGTAGTTTATTCACTACGGTGGAACAATTCTCTAACATGACGTATATATAGGCTAAAGTTATTACACTTCCCTTTGGCTTTGCCATAGGTAGTCGGATATAAAAATAATTTACGGTCAAAACGCTTGCGCTGCCAGCGGACTCGATTGTGTGGAGTGTGTGGTGCGAAACGGCTATTCATCAAACAATGAATTTCACGCATTCTGCTCTTCCTGTCCCCAAAAAGAATACTGTCAGAGCTGATAAATTATAATTTATTTTAGTTGAAAAAGCTTTCCCATTTGTTGACCTGCTATACCTATAATATGTATAAGCCTGATTAGTTCAGAGCTTAAACCTAGAATCTAATGAATAGGTTTTATTTAGAGTAGGTACCTACATCAATTTACAAGAAAATTGTTTTGTGCTGTCTCTTTAGCCACTCATTTGCTTCTTTCGGCACCGTCCCGGCATCCGTCGTGAATAAAGTTTTTGCAACGTTTTATGTTATTTTCTGCTTTAGGTCATAGATCCATATTATTTGTGAATTTGAAGTACTAGTAATAATTAGGCACTTCAAACCTAATTATGTTCTTTAATTCAGAAGATATCCGGTTCTTACAAACCCTCAGGCAGGTAGACGGACAAGAGCCGTAAAAGTTTCACCTAAGTAGACTGTAGAGTCAGAAACCTTGCTTCGATCGGTCAATTAGCTACTATCGCCCAACTCAATGAAAAATCTTATTTCTTCTTTTTGCTGCATACATAAAATTAAATTAGGCCATGACCGATTAAAAGTGGTGCATAAAATTTTAATAAAAATTCCACACGTCTCTATTATAATTTTTACACTGTTAAACGGCAGAGAAACGAGTAAATCCAAATCTTATTGTTAAGTTGGCCGTGCGTGTATAATCGTCGTTTTTTGCTGTATTCAATTAAAAATGACCCACTGACGGAACCGGCAGAACAAAACACTGCGGCGCGGTACGGAACGTGAAGATACGGGAAGCCGAAAATTCTTGCCGCCATTTTTTCTTGCAACTTATAAGTGACGTTTGAAATAGGCCCACTGTTGGATGCATGATGCATAGGCCGACCTTTTTTCCGATAACATATAGCCTCTGATTGCAATCTTACTTTATTTTAAGTGATGATCTATCTATATGATGTAGCGGGCTTGGAAACTTGGAAAGGGTTATGGCAGTGTAAGTTAAAACCTATTTGGTTTCTACACGCAATCATACTGGAACGCTAACTCGCTTGGCAGCACGTCTTGGACGGTAGGAAGGTAATTAGCCACGGCCAAAGCCTTCCACGCTTTGAGTTGGTTAAATGCTCTAAGCTCCTAAAGTTATATACCTAGTTGGATCAGCGAATGAGTAGGATAGACTGATTTTTTGCTAAATGGAATTTTTGGATTATATGGGTTGAATACCAACATCTATCTATGTCACACTTTATAATGTAGAACAAACCATTCATTGCTAAAACTCACATACAAATTATCTGCGCAATAGCTTTTGTTGAATCCGCCATTGGATTTTGCACTGAATACTTTTAGTTATTTATTACCATCCAATTAGGTGAATTGGCCTGCTTTCCATTTTTCTTTATTGTAAGATCGAAGTATAAGGAATTATGGATATTTAAATGTAGATTTACTTTTTGAAATTTTCTCTTAAGGTTTTTGTCCATCTGCCAATTGATTTGAAAGACGATCCGTTATTTATGAATCCTTCTTAAAAACCTAATTATGTACGCATATACCTACCTACTTACATTTAATTTATTATATCACAATTCACAATGTATAGACGAAGAGAACTTAATCCAATAACGGCTGTTCATCACTGTAAGTACCAGTTCAATTGCGCAACTGGATAGATCATAAGTCTTGATAGCGTAATGCCTTCACGACTTTTCTGTAGGTACTTTCAAGTTACGCGTATTGGATTTTGTAACTATTTTTTCAATATCGTTATCCATTGTTCTAATTTATCTTTCTTTATTAAATCTGGCGACTTTGGAACTAGATTAATGAGATTTCGTAGATAAGAGATCCAATCAGAAAACTAGGTATACCTACGATATGAAACTTACTGTCCAATGATATTTATTTTGTGATGTTTATAATATTATAATTTTGGCCCCGGGGTGATAACTCAACGGCTAAGCCTCCGGGGAGGTCCAGAGTTTAAATCCGAAAAGTTCGAGGTGTAGGCACGCACCTCGAAGCTCCTTCTTTCTAGAAGATATGTACTTTTTTTAAAACAATAAAAGATCACTTAATTTAACGGCGAAGATAAACAGCGTGAAGAAATTACTACACCTGAGTGTTCTCCTTAATGTTCTTGAAGGCGTGTTAAGTCTGCCAATTTGCATTAGTCAGGGTAGTGAACTATGGCAGTCTCATTTTGAGATCCGTGCCCGGTCTGCGATGGGTCGAGGTGATGATAGCATTATAAGTATGGGTAATACTTACAATCAAGAATCATCATAAAATATTTTACAAACGAAGAAATAACAGATTGCAACAAATATAAATGTGACTTAGCGTGGGTAGACTCCATAATCGAAAATCGCAAATTCAAACAAGGTTAAAGAGCCGTTACTAATCGTGTATCGATGTGGCGGGAAAACGGCGAATTTAATGGAGATAAGCCCAAGTTAGAGCTTAAGAATGGTAGGTAGGTGATTGTTAAGTTATAAACTTAGCGGTTTTGACCTAAACGAAGTTGCTAAAGAAGGTCCGGTCAGCGAACTGCGCATAGTTAGGAGTTAGGACATAGTACGAGAAGCTTTAAGTTCCACCGGTTGTCCTACATCTACTGCATACCTCGTTACACATACTGCATACTTATATCTATTTAAGGTAAAATGCTTGTAGTCTTAACGGACTAAACAATGTCTTTATGTAACCTTAAGCGTTGAATATTTTAATCTTTGTCTCAAAAGAAACATTCCAGCTTCTGGATATTTAGCCGTCGTACCTACGTAATTCGCTATCTTAGAAAGTTAATTTTGCAATGAATCGCTTGAATGTGCGACCGTATCTGGCGATCCTATCACTCTTTCTGCAAAATAATATGCAAATCGATTGACGAAAGATGTTCCGAACTTTCTAAACGACAAAAAATCCAATTCCGATGATCTTAACGCTTTGACATTCGTCTCTAGATCGCAAAGTAGTTATTTGACAGGTGATCAAACATCTACCTGATAAGTCATCTAAAAATGGAATCACCGCCTGTAACAATACTAATTATAATCTACAAATTAGAATTAACCAAACCCGTTTAGTGAAAGTCAAGCGTGGTCCATTTCTTAATAATAATCAGAGTATGTAAAGCTGTTTGGCGCGACATTTCATTTGAAGTCAGACGAACCGCACATAAATCTGTCAGGGGTCAACTCAAATACAGACAAGTGTGTCGTGGTAAGTATGTAACCTTAGTTTTTTTTTGGGTTAAAAATACAATTTCCGTATGTTTTATGATTGCACTTGAAGAATTCGTGAAAGGATAGCTGTTGATACTATCTTAAGTACGAGTAAGTATACCGGTGGTTGGTATTTCGGACACTGACCAATTACAGAGGTGGAGACTTATCGATGAGGAGACTAGACAACTGTGTAAGGGATAATTAGTGCACAAGGGTTTGCACAAACACATGGACATTTTCTATTCTCTCAATCTCAAAGTCCGATGGACGGCCAGGGAAGGATTAGGCGCACGGATTTACGTATTCTTCGAGGCACGAAGATATTCCTTCCACATCCAACTTTTTAAACTTCAGACTGCTACCGAAAATTTCATGACAGTAAGAGCGGCCACAGACGTACAATTTCAAGTTGGCCGACTATGGTACAGTTAAGTTGCTTTGCCATCAACCATATTATGTGCGTAATAGGAAGGAATTTCGCCAATTAACTATAGTTGAATGATTTAGTTGGATAGATGTGCGGTCTACCATAAGTTACTTTGCCTATTAGTATATACTTTGCGATTTAGTTGACCAACTTGAAATTGTAAGTCAACGGGTCAACGGGCACTTTTGGTGAAGCTTATTCCGATTAGCATAGGCACGTAGGTAGATAGGTACATCATGTCCTATCCAAAGGAACCTGCAAGTGAGTCAAAGGTTACTCTTTCTCGTACTGCTATTACCGATTTTATCAGCCGCATGCTCCATTTCAATTGGTGTTGCTGTCTTGCAAGTCCAGCCAGAGAAACGCGTCGCGCGACCGTTAGCGCATCCATAATGCCCACCGCAAACTGTTTCATTGACGTAATGACGCGCCGTGGCCTGCGCCCGCGCAGCTGGGTCACACTTATTGACAAAAACTCACAAACAAATAAACTGGGTCGATTACACGGTCAACACTTGAAGCTGTAAACATTTTTCAAAGTCAGGTGATTTATGTTCTACGAAATGTATGTATGACAACAATGTCAGAGATGCCCTTACTGCTATAAATGCGAATGTGTGTTTGTTTGTTAGTTTTTTAGATTGAACGACATTCAATCACGCTACGGATTCCGGAGTTACGGATGCACGTTAATTTTTTGTTATAATTTTTTTGGATAAAAAAAAATTTATTCTAAGCGGACATAATCGTGGGCAAAAACTAGGTACTTAGTTTTAAATCAATAAATAATATGAATCCATCGATGTTATGAATCTTTTCGCCAAATAACATATTTAACACATTTGTAAAATGCCTACGTTGCTAAATAAATACTTAGGACTTACCTAAGTGGGTATTTGCTTAGCACACTACACTGAATGTGTTTGACATTATTTGCTTATTTAGTTTAACTTTTCCACTTTTACTAGAAAGTTTCAGGCAGGTACTTGACCTAAGAGGATACATGTTTCTCATCCTTCATATTTCTTCTGTTTTGTGCAAAATGTGATTTAAGTTGTTGCTATAGTAGTTTTTATCCAAATACAAAATATGCAAGAAGAAAGAAGAAAAACGAAGAAGAAAAAGAGAAGAAGAAATGTCATAAGAAGGTATAGTACGACATCGATGGTGTACGATAAAAAATGTGCAGCAAACAAAGAGAATAAGGACATAAACTTCGATCACAGAAGAAATTTTCTTCTGTGATCGAAGGACATAAACACAAAAACATTATAAAATGCTACCTACCGCAGTGAATGGATAAAATGATTTAATTTTTGCGTAAGTTATGAATGCTTTTTTTCAAAGCATGATTTAGTTACTCATGAAATTAGAAAGATTAACTGTCCTGAAATTGAATCATCGGATATCGAGGTTGATGGATGACTCAACTCTACGAATGCAATTCTCTAGGATTGCAAATCTCTAAAACTTGAGGATTGCAATTTGTTAAACATTTTTAGAATTCATAAGCAGGTCATACCAAACTTTGGGATATAAATAATACTAGATGATGCCCGCGACTTCGTCCGCGTGGATAAAGGTTTTTTGATTCCCGCGGGAACTCTTTAATTTTCCGGGATAAAATGTAGCCTATGTTTTAATCCTGGGAATGAGCTATCTCCTTTCCAAATTTCAGCCAAATCGGTTCATGCGTTGTGGCGTAAAGGAGTAACAAACATACACACACACACACATACACATACAAACTTTCGCCTTTATAATATTAGTGTGATGTGATTAGAATAGCAATTTAAATTGTTCCATCACTGCCCGAAGCCTCTCCTGGGTCAAGTTCGGGTCACAAGAATTTCATTTTTATTTTATTTACAGGACAGGGGTGATTAGATTTATCTTTTTGTCTGCTTTCGATTTAATCCACAAAGAGAAGGGGTGACCAGATCTCGTTATGCACTACAGTCCATCGGATCATTGGAAAGAATGAACTCCTACGGGATTTTGAAAAACCAAAATAAGTAGACGCTAATGAAAAAGCGGGCCTCGAACTAGCAATAAATAAGTACCTATCGCATAATTGTAAAAGTTTATCTTTATACAGGCCTTGTGTATAATGTGTTATGCGCGCAAAAAGAAATAAACAGAACTACAATTATTGTTTTATAATATTGTAGGTAGGTAGATACTAACTACATAGAAAGCGACGCCATTTCCATATCAACTGAGTTGGTTACATGTAACAGTACATCCGGGCGTCACCTTATTTCAAGCAGTAAAAACGTTATCCATCATCTTGGCATTGACCCAATGTAGGTCTGGGTTAATACTATTCAAACGATGGGCATTGGACAGGTTTTTGTTCACGGGTGATCTATCAAGGGCGAACGGATTCTGTATCCAATAGTCTGACTCGGCCGGAGACAGTGGCTCGGCCGGAGTGCTCGTTATATAGCAATTTACAGCGAAAGGACAATTTGATATGTAGATTTTTATTCATCACAAAACTCGCCTCCCTTCATTGTGATTTCTCCTGGTAGTAATTGACAGTTAGACCCTTCCACAGCCAGGGATGCGGAAATGCAATAGGTAGTTATTTTACTGTTTGTCTTCTCTTTCTTATACCTAGTGTTTTTTGCAAGTTCGAGGCTAAGCAATTTTTTTCTACTTTTATTAAATACTTACACGTTACTGGACGGTAAAGTCGATGGAAGCGAGCTGGCTAGTAGTAGGGGTGTAGCAAAGGATTATATTATTAATTTTAAAAAAATTGTGACAATGTGCAGTAATCTCTAGGTAAATGTATTACTTTCTGAACCTGGTGTACAATTCTCTATAAATGATTACATCAGTGTAAAGATCGCAATGGCCTCTGATTGGCTGTACTTATGGCGTTCTTGCTGCAACAATGCATTTAAACCAATAGCAGGAGGGTATCAGCCAATCAGAGGTCTGATGCACTGATGCAATCATTTTTAGAGAATCGACAGACTGAGTTACACGTGTAGGCCTACTTATATTATTCACACAAATCAAATTAATCTCACGAAGGTGGTCCACGATACGAGCAATGAGCATGTCGCTCGATATCGCTGATTAGGATGACCGGTAAACAAAACTAAAAATTTAGAACACGTCAAATAAACAATAACTAAAAGATGCAGCGATGCTGATAATAATATAATTCGCTTTGTTTCATACAGTACAGTTAATTCGGTCAAAGCTGTACTTTGATAGCCAGATGCCAGATAAGCCTTGCTTTTCCGATGCAACGATTAGAGACAAACTGGTACCTACCTAGGCAGTTACCTATTCGTAGATAATGCATTATTGATAATAATAATTCCTGACACGATGTTAAAACTTTTTTGACGAGATTTGAACAGTATAAAGTGAGATTTACAAGCAACGCGAAGGGAACAAGTTAAAAGCTCTTTTAAGCTGCATTTTGTTTTAAAAAGCCTAGAATCCATAGTTATGTACGCTAACTCTGCAAAGCAGAAGCGACAATGCTAGGTCATAGCCTAATCCTCGTTTCAAATTAACGTGGAAAAAATTACGAACTCAAAAACCATAGCCATACCTACAGAAAGCTTTGTAAAGTAGGTACCTAACCTAATATAAAGTTGTTTTTGTTTCCGCAACACATTGGTTGTATTTTTGGCCTGCAAATAAAGTTGGTAATATTTGCAAGTTCACTTGAAACAAGATAATATATATAACCTACCTATAAGTATGTATACTTATTAGACTTACACGATGAGTATGAAAAAGGTATGAAAGCATTCGTGAGAAAAGTCTGTATACTCAAGCCTAGTTTGCCATAGAGCTGCAAGGCTCGATGAGTTGATACGCAACTGGAGTAGGTATTCTGAATAAGATATGAAAAAACGGGACTTACGGGATTATGTCATTTTCAAAGATAATAACCGGAACGGGGGACGCGATGCGACGTCGCAGATTGCAACACCACCGTTACTATAAAGTCAGAGCGAAGAGTGTGAAAATCTCTAATTTGCAGTAAACCACCATTGTTATCTCTACCAGACGATTACGTAATAACTATCGTGGGACAAATAATTATGAGTTCCGTTGCTGATATTATACTTAATTCTATGTAATTTTATGCAGGAGCAAAAAGTAGACATGAATGCAGTTTGCAAGAGCTCTTTCAATTTATTTTCACACTAGATTGTGCCCGCGACTTCGGCATCATGTATTTAGGTTTTTAAAAATCCCGTGGGAACTCTGCTAAGATCGGTTGTTTATTACGAAGTGAAGGAACCTTTCTATCCACTTTCTGGGACTAATGGTAGGTACGTTACACTTAGTATAGGTAATTATTTATTGACCTTCAGGAAAATCCCGTCAATATCGGTTCAGCCGGTGCCGAGGAAACAAGCAAGCAGACAGAAAAAAAATCTTATGCTATACTTCAAATAATCGTATCACGTAATATGAACTTAATAGAAGGCAATCATGTCAAAATCACAGATAAACAGACAACAACTCAAAATATTTTTCTAAAATACAATTTTCCAAACCTAAACCTATGATTTAGAATGTCAAAATATAACGAAGTTTAAATAAATTGACCATTTCACGGATACCTAAGTAATTTCAGAAGGTATCTGGATTCTGGTTGGTAGGCTGTATATACGCTTTAAGTATTGTGTAGGTATTGCTACGCTTTCAACGTAATCTTTTGCTACGCATTTTCCTCTGAGTGTAGAGTAGGTATTTCATACCCAAAATCATAAGAATGTGCATACTTACCTTTTGTAGAAAATACTTCTAAGCAGCATCTAGTTTAAGGCCTGTATACACTGTAGGTAACACGTTCTATTCATGAAATAAAACGAAACTGTTTTTCTCAAAACAGAATACGTGACATTACGTCGCCCCAGTTTTCTCCTAAAATGCAACAATAGTAACAAAGAGGCATATATCTTTTAACTGTCGTCTTCTAACTCAAGGTTTAAAGGGCAATTTAAAACAAGCACCGCTTTACTAACATGTTCGTACCTACCTACATTTTTGAGGTAAGAAGGCATAGGTACTTAAGTAGGTTCCTTACAAACTCGTAAGTGAATAAACTTGTCGACAACTAAAATCCACAGTTACCTATACTTAGTTACTAGGTAAGTAATTTAAAAGTTTGGTTGTCTTTTAAAATCTTTAAGTATCCCATTACAGAAACTTGGGGACTTGGAAAATTTGGGAATTTAAGCTTGGGAGGTCGAAGAAAACCTAGACGTCGTCGGTGGATTCATGGCATCTTTAGAGAGAGAGGACTTGTCACGCAATAAAAAAAAAACTTTTTTTTTTTTTTATGTAGATAGGTATGTTTTCCGATTACTTGAAGACGCCAAGACCGATTTGGAAAATTCTTTTTTGTAGGGTAGAGTAAGGGAATACTCTACCTACTTCCCAGGTAGTCCCATTTTCTCTTCAAATTTTATAGGCAAAATTGTTAAACTTTGTAGTGGCGTTTGAAGTCGGTTTTGTAAAAAGAATTTTTACGTTTATATTATTGGAGTTTGTACCTAGTTGGAAACCTAAAGTCAGCACTGATGCAGATTTGCATGACCAATCGAACAAGCAGAGCTGTAGAGTTTCGATGATGATGATTGTGATCAAACGAACTTCTCAAGTGGAGATTGATCGATAAGTAGGTATTACATATATGAGTTCATTCAAAGATTAGGTCGATATACTCGTAAAAGCGGATAAACTCCTTCTACCGCATGCCTCACAGTAATTGGAGTAAAAAAATATGTAGATTGTAGCAACAGATTCCGATTTAGTCTTACTTTAAACAAGCTGATGCCCACCTTTGGCTGTGTGGTTTTGAAAATCCCGTGGAAACTTAATTTCTCGGGATAATATGAATCATAATATGATTCATATTATGTCCTCCCCGAAACATCAAGATTACTTCCCGGTTAAGTCGCTAAATATATCAACAGTTTTAATTTTTAATGAAACCTATAAAATATTTCTGGTAAAAAAGTTTCCTAGATCACTCCTATATCTATACTATATAAAAATAATATCCTCTACCTACTTCTGAAAGACCCGCTAAAATCGGTTCAGTCGTTCCAAAAATTTAAAGCAAATGTTTGGGTTATGCTGTCATTCAAATATTTATATTATAAGCCTATTAGCCTGCCTAAATTACAGGCATATCTCGCATTTAAATATTCGATAATGAAAAGCAATAAATATATATTTCCAAAAAAGTATCAAATCTATCTACTAGTATCTTATTTATATTATATTAGTATATAGCAATTAACTAGCTCTTCCTTCCTTAGTCGGTAGTAAACTAGTAAGGAATGCTTACTTTGTACTACCTACTACTAGTTGACGCCCGCGACTTTGTTCGCGTGGATCGAGGTTTTTCTGTTCCCGCGGGAATTCTAATTTTCCGGTATAAAAAGTACTGTGTGTTATTCCAGGCCAAAATCTATTTCAGCCGGTTCGGTTCAGTCGTTGCGGTGTGATTGAGTAACAAACATCCATCCATACGTCCAAACTTTCGCATTTATAATATTAGTAGGATCTAAATATCTCACCATCATCCGCTTCAGTTTCAGCGATCGGCGACACAAACGTCATTTGCATTATAAATCCGACTACTAATAAATTCACGGAAGACACCATTATGTCGAACAAATTGATGGCCGGAGCGCTTTTAATAAACCACTATCCGGCCTATAGATCAATTTTTTTGAAGCTGGGAATCACTTATGTTATAAAATGATCGTAATATTTTACGAAGTCCGAATGCCGGTCACGAGCAGTCGAGCACGCAAGCATGCGCGCGCGTTGCACAGCGACTTTTGAATGACTAACTATAAAATACTGAAAGGCAAAGGTCCAGCATACGGGTAAGCCTTTTGCCTGAGCAATTAAGCTCGGAACAGGGAAAGAAAGGAACTAATAGGTTCTAGAGTTCGTATTTATCTTGCAGTTGGTATTCAAAGAAAAGCAAAAGTTAAAGCTATTAATATCCCCGCCGCTGCAACTTGCTCTGCGCTTAACTCACCTTGGATATAAACTGGTTATTTTAATTTAATTATTCTTCTTCGCATTTTTTAAATTTGAATTAATTACAATGTAGATCAAAAGTAGCTAATAGCTATCTATTTAAAAACTGTTTATACAATTCATCTTTTGAACAAAATTACTGTAGGTAAGTACCTAGGTACCTACTATTTTATAGCATCCAAAGCAGCAAATATAATAGGTTTATAGGTATAAAAAGTTAAACTAAAAAGCTCTCATTTAAGTTCTTTACTGACAAAATGTTATTACAAACGTGACAGACTATTTTTTTATACAGCGATTCGCACCGGCATCGATGCAATAGGTATATTAATATAATAGATAATACCTACTATTAATTTAGCGTCATAACATAAGTTTCCGAGCGATTAGACACATGTATTGTACCTACAGTTCTATAGATAAATTCTACTTTCTATAAGTGTAAATAAAAACCTTCCGTACGAAATTTTCTAAATGATAAACTGTACTAAAATCCGTTGATTTGTTGAAGCTAAGCGCAAAAAAACATGAGGGGCTTTGTTTTATACCTAGGTAGGTACCTACTTATAGAGAGATAATAAAAAGTTCGATTATGCTCTTAAATTCAACCAAGCTCTGTTAATCGAAACAAAAGATCTATTAATAGCCTCTTAATACTCCACAGCCCAAAATAAACTTTCATGAATGTGTACCGATATATTTACAAACAAAGGGGAGACGCCAATTTATCGACGCATGCGTTTTGCACCAGCGCGCGCAATGTTATCTGATAAGCTCATTCACTCCGACACTTCGCTCCAGCCTTCCGAGCCAAACATGCTGCTCACAAAAATCAACATTCCGACGAAAATGTAATACAAATCCAACCATAATGGGAAACCAATTCAAAAACGTGGCAGTCATAGCCTGTCTCAAGACTTTGCTTTTCGTTTTCAACATAGTGTTTTGGGTGAGTTTCTTTTTACATAAATAATAACAAATGTACAGTAGGTATTCTATCTATCTACCTATTTTTATAAAGAGCATTAAATCGCTATCTCGAAAAGCTCTCGAAAAGTAAAAGTTTACCAACAGTTTTTGTCGCCTCTATCAAGTCTTCCGCAAACAATCATAAAGACTTCAAATAAAATAGTAAAGTGTCGCAAACATAACAGAAAAATGCCAATTTTTCGATAGCAACAAGACTATTTTTTAATTAAAGTTATCTATTTAATTGATAGGTACTTTCACAAAACGTGAAGCCACAAACGGTTTTTCTATTCTTCACCGCCAAGTTCTTTGTGTCCATTGTACCTACGGGTTCGGTTTGAATGATGCGAATGCAACACTTTCACAGCTGACGGGCCTTCTCATCCTCATTGTGGGTCTGTGGGCGGAGTTCGACCTTTATAAGTATATGGAGTTGTCCCCAGAGTTCTCTGGGACTGCCCCGCTTGTGGTCATTGGCATCGCCAGCCTGATCGTGCTCATCAGTTCCGTCGCATTCTCATGCATCATTAAAGGACAACCTGTGCTGCTGTATATTGTAAGTAGTAGTATCATCTCTATACCTACAAAACATTACAGTGGCATATTGACTAACGGACACCGTACACTCCGTACAGCCTTAACCAGTGGGCCTAGAAATTGGTGGAGAAAATATTTTTTGAGTACCCTCACGATAGTTAATACTATAAGTTGAAAGATTTTTTGAAAATTCTAAAGTATGAAGAAACATTTTTTAAATTATGATGATGAGACCTTTACTTTATCTTTCTTGTGGTAAGTATATAATAACTACATTAACAGTGAAAAAGCATCCCACTATCCTATCCTACTAATAAAATAAATGCGAAAGTTTAGATGTATGGATGTTTGTTACTCAATCACGCCGCAACGACTGAATCGATTTGGCTGTAAGGCACAGAGATAGATTATGGTCTGGAATAACACATAGGCTACTTTATATCCCGGAAAATTGAGTTTCCGCGGGAACAGAAAATCTCAATCCACGCGAACGAAGTCGCGGGCATTAGCTAGTCAGCTAGTTACAAATAAGTCGGCAATGTGCGCACGAGTTGATAAACCGATGAATAATAAGAAGTAGTGATGCCTTTGTGGAATTGACTTAGGTACAAAAAAAGGTAGTTACCCATTGCTTTATTTTGCAGTATGGAGGATTTCTGGTATGCATTTTTATGATGGAAGCGGGAGTGGGCGCATCGGCGGTTTGCTACCGCGATACCTTCGCACGAGGCCTGCACGACGGACTGACGAAAACGATCATCTCGTATAATCCTCAGAAGGCCAACTTTGACTTTGCTCAATCGACGGTATTTACTTTAGATTTAGTACGGTATCGAAATAGATATAGGTATAGTTCTTTCAAGTCACGAGGGCACGTGGGTCATGGTTGTGTGTATGTCTTATCTGTATAAGTGGGAGCGAGAGCTTACTCGCGCCTGACCGCTCCCACCTAGGCTCCGGACAGGCCCGCACACTTACGCAATGTGCATGTACACGACGTAATCACAAGTAAAGCGCCCGTAACTTCGTGAGATAAACGTACTATACATAGAAACTCACATATCAGTAGGGCTAACTTGCACGCTACGAGAAAATTTTGTCTACCCATTTACTCGTGAATTTGTACGAGATTTCAGAAGTAACTGGGTAGACAAAAGTTTGTCGTGATGCGCATGCTAGCCCTACAAAACGTGCGGGCATGCTCAGGAATGTTCCGTCATAGGGTATGTAAGGAATGCAAACAAGTAATGCACGGTCTGCAGTGCATGTCAGTTAAACAAAGTGAGCGTTCGGAACGCCACGTCTAGTATCGATGGTTTACGGTTTATAAGAGACATTTAAAAAATGAGGAAGTTCTCCATTAGATTGTAGGTAGGTATTTACCGATCGTGAAGCGATTCTGAGGCTGGCAAATTAGGGGATGAATTCCATATTTTACTACTACATAGTTTGAAGTTGACTTTATAAACGAATTTTTATACCTAAATTAGTTGAGTACAACAAATTTTTCAATTTATGCAGAAATCGTGATTAAAACAGGCTAGTCCTTATTTGGTTTGGTATACTTAGGTATTTACGGCTTCAAAGCTTAATGAATAATAGAACATATTAAGTTGCATGACCCACAATCAACGCGTCAAAAATTCGCCAGCAGGTTGTGATAACGTTGTTAGTTACCTGTCTTCGAACGAAATCACTATGCTATTAAAAACCTGAAATAAGTAGGTATTCCTAACTGCTGTCTATCTGCGTATCAAATCAAGCTTGCAACAATAAGTAAGCTTGATTTAATTGCTTCTCGTATCATGCAGGATTAATAATACCTATTATACCTACCTAATATTAAGATATCTTTGAGGTTTACGAATTTTGAACTTTTCTTTTTTTAACTGCGAACGTAAAAAGAGGTTTTATAACTTTGACCGCTTTGTCTGTCTGTCTGATTTGGATGCGGTTAATTTGTTCAAAAACAAGTACAATAATTGGAATGGTTCAAAGCTAATAGGTACTTATAAAAATAAAATAGGTAGGTAGGTACATTAAAAATCTGTCCAGCCGTTTTTTCAGCCAATAAAAAGCTCTAACTGACTTGAAATAAGAACTTATATTAGTTAACCTCACCTGATACTGCAATTAAGATAGTTTGTGGACTATCCAAATCCTCAACAACAACAAATCGCCTCAATGGAGAGTATATAGCAAAGATTGATGTAACTTTTCCGTTATCGAATTTCTTAAAATTTTATTATACTCAATGCTATCAACCAGCTGATCTTCCAGTATAATAATATCTTAAGAGTCTATTGTCGTAAACTATACCTTTAGAATAATGCTGATTGAATGTAATCAACAGTTGCAATGCTGCGGCGTGTCTAACTATACAGACTGGATGCGACTGTCTCCCCAGCGGGTGATCCCGATCTCTTGCTGCCTGGACAAAACCCGCTGCGTTACGGCTAACTACAGCGACGTTTACCAAAGAGTAAGAATACATAGTAACCTGAGAGTATTTAACTGTTTATTACATAAAATAACAATACTGTGGTGGCACAGTATTGTTATTTTATCTAATAAACAGTTTGAAGCTATTGCAATTTGCATAGCTTCTATCGCGGGCCTTGAGCGTGGAGACCGAATCCAGAAATTCCGTAACGAAAATAATCTGCCACGGGACTCCTCTCACCGCTAGATGGCGTTGATAAAAAATGCTATGCAATAGCTTTACCGCGGCAGTCCCCGAGTGCCACACGTCTTTTTTTTGTTTGCTGCAATAGTTTTCCCAAAAACAATTTCCAAAGATACCCACTATAAAGTCTATTTTGTCAATTATTATCTCCAGAACGCAGTGAGATGAACTCAAAGTTACCTACTTTATTTAAACGTATTTTTCTGTCCTGCCTTATCTTGCTACTGTTATTTTTCAAAAAAATATGAAATAACTCGTTTTATATAGTAGGGAACACATGGCTGGTACAAACAGTATGTTACAGATTACGGGTAGGTACTCATTCCGTAGGTATAATCTATTTTTTCTTAACTATTTCTAAACAGTAAACAAGTGGTTTTTGCAGAAAGGCGTAAGCGACGCGCTTAGCACAGCACATAGGACGTTCTTAAATGCAATGACAATAAAACCGTGCCTACAATTAGTGAAAAACCAAACTTAAGAAAGGCGGTTACGCCTTACTCCGAAACGTCTGCGATTGAATTACCTTTTAAAATAAGGAAACAATAGATTGTTTAAAATTTAAAACATAGCTTAGGTCTTTAAGTGCATTTCGTTGAAATAATTTTATTCATATTTTTTTTAAAATAATATTAGCCAAGTTGAACTTGACTTATATTCTCCTCTTCCCTCTAAATAAGCGAGAAGCGCCTTGTGCTACGGGTGGGTATGACAATAATGCAACGGGTAGGAGTTCGAACTTGCGACCTTTCAGTTTTCAGTCCGCACCTTTAACCGTTGGGCTGAGGTTTCAAATAATTTATTACAAGCAATAATTTGTTACAGGGATGCTACGAAGTGCTGACGGAGTACCTTACGAACAATTTGAACATAATGTTTGGCATTGCTGTCGGGACAGCGCTGCTGCCTCTATTGGGTGCTCTGCTGTCCTGCTCTCTCGCTAGGTACATCGAAAAATCTAAATACGACGTCATTATCTGAAAACTCTATTCGACTAACGGACATTGGAAATCGACTTTGAATCTCACGACTGAATAGTACGAGTACTTTAGGGTATTTTATTCTAGCTAGAATTTACCTTTTTTCGTCACTTTAAAATATAACCGGTGGCTCTAATGGTAAGTAATGTATAGTTTCTTTATAGAATCCAGATTTACAGAAGATATCAAGAAGTAAAGGTGTATTATTAATTATTATCAGATTATTATAAAAAGGGGCTAGTATCTAGTGATTAACCGACTTCTTTGATACATAATATACTCAAAATATTAGAAGAAATCAATTTAAGATACCAAATTTTTTATCTTTTTTTTTTCTAAAACACTAATATTTTTCGATTGTTACTATCTTTGAACCACCTTATACAATGTAATCAAAAAGTATACTAGAGAGTTTACAAACTAACTACATAGGTACTACATGTTAATGAATATTGTTGTTAAAAATGTATCTAGTAAATTGAACCACCAATTGGAAGAAGGGAATAAATCCAAAAACTACGAACGGAGATAATCGAAAAAAACTGTTTAACTTTTAATTATCGGCACATAGCCTCTTATGATGTATGAACGAAATGAAGATAATGTTAATTATGATTATTTACAGATAAATTAGAACGACATATGTTAATATTAACTAAGATATACACTTATAAAGTTCTTGGATTTATTTCCTTCTTCCAATTGATTAAGTACTAGCATGAAAAAGCCAAAATAATGAGAAAATATATTTATTTATTTGAAATACTGAAGGTGTTAAGTGACCTTCTTCTATTCTTCATCGATTTCAGCAGTTTCGAATGTTGTAGTAGGCAAAGCCTTAATATCATAATTTTTTTTAAATTTGTCAAGAATTTATTGAGTTATTTTATGTATGTCATTCATTTTTGTCTCATTTATTGGTATTTTAAAAGCATATATGCCTTAGTTAATGGTTGTGCTGGCTTCTCAGATACTTTCTGAAGCATAAAACTCATAAAAAGCTCTTTACCTAAGCCATCTATAAACTTAGAACATGTCAAGTAAATTTTTTGACTTGAGCTGTACTCAAAACTTCTGTATTGTGAGATATTGAGTGCGATTATCTTATCAAATGACTTTTGCATTTCTTTTTTGTATTGATGAGTATTTTTAACACCTCTTCTTTTCTTTTTTGGAGTTTCTTCTTGAACCTCCTCATCAAACGAAGAGGTGCAACTATCACTAGTCGTATTTAAGAAAATACGCAAAATGATTAACTTATTAATCTCTAAATTGCACGTATATCTCAAATATAACTTAAAACAAAGGTGGCATTAACTGTGAATTATGTTTGTATTTATTTTTATTTGAATTAAGCAGGCATATCACTCGTTAACACTATGGACATACGTGTATCAGTTGGAAGAAGGGAATAAAAGCCGGGATTTATTTCTTTCTTCCAACTAACAGTTTCTTTGATTGCACAAAACTGCATGAAATAAGAGAGATTTATCTCTACTTTTCAACTCGCAGAGTAGGGCTATGTTTTAGGTACACAAAAATGGGCATAAGTCGATTTGTCAAAAAATGGCCTTTATTCCCTTCTTCCAATTGGTGGTTCAATTAAACTTGAGGATATAAGTTTATATAGGAACTTTCTCCATCTGTATCACATAATATAAATGTTTGTTACTGAACTTTAAATTCTATTCACTTCTTGAAAAACTTGTCAATTTTTCTGTGTAAAAATCAATAATAATAATACTTAAGATAAAGTTATATTACAAACATGCATGTCTTTCATTGTAATAATATATTCCCCATTGGTATATGTCTAGTAAGTTGGTACAAGAATTAAAAGAAAAATAAAACTGGGCAAGTGCGACTTGTAGACTTGTGCACAGAGGGTTCTGTAACAAAGGTTTCCCTTTATGCCATAATAGTATTGAACCATATGGAAAAAAAATAAAATTTGCTTTAGCATAATAAATCCATTATATATTCCAAATATTTTTTAATTCATTAGGTATTTCCTATTTATATGTATAAATCACTATTACCCTTTGTACATTAAACACAAGACATGTATGTACACTGTCAAATTATTCCATCAAACTAATCACTATCAGAGCTGTTTTTGTCTTCCTTGGTCTCGACAGGCACTTCTTGTTTATAATGTCTATATTCTGGTTTCAGCTCCCACATGTTTTTGTGAGGGTTCTTCAAATTATAGTTACATACTTCTTTTAATATCTCTTTTAAATATACAATAGGTTGCCTAGTGATCTAAAACAAAACAAAATATATAAAAGCAGTTCTCCATTTTCCTTTAAGTATTTACAGTCCTCGCCATATGCAATCTTTTTGTATACTCTGAAATACTCTGAATGTGAACATAGCTGTTTTTCAACACCCAAAATGAAAATTTCAAATACCAAGTGACATAGTTCCCCCTGCCATTTGTCATTTTTTTTAAAGAATATTAGCCAAGCTGAACTTGACTTATATTCTCCTCTCCCCTCCAAAAAAGCGGAAAGCTTGTGCTAGGAGTGGGTACGACAATAGTGCAACAGATGGGTATCAAACCTGCAACCTTTCAGTTTTCAGTCCACACCCTTAACCGTTGGGCTATTGTGGCTTCTTGTAATAATTGTGTAATTAATCTACTTTTGGAGTTATTAAACATCTTATCTTACCTTTTGGAGATCTTTAATGTTATAATACTGATGTTTTTCAAACGCTGCAAACAATACATTGAGAACAGCCTCTTTGTCATCACGGGCCTTTTTACCCTCAGCTTTCTTCCTCTCTTGATATTCAATCTATAGGACAAAATAATAAATAATGTTAAAAACTATGGTATTATTTACAAATAATTCGTTATTTACGCTACAAGAAACAACATATTTTTTGCTGTAATCCAAAAAACCACGATTCCAGCCAAAGCAGCCCACCTCCACAGATATTAGCCATCTGCACACGAGTATCATATTGCACAAGTGTGTGTGACAAACACTCTGTGGTGGCATTGGACTCTGTGTTACATCACTCTCATAGTCTGACTCTGATGCAAATTTAGCATGACCGCAGAGAGATCAGGCACAGAATTGACAGCTTTAACTGCTCTCTGAGGTATGAGGATAACATACCACCAACTTTCTAAATCCAGGCTAGTACTAATAATTTCTTGATAGAAATTGAATATTTGTGGAAATCAAACAGTAGGCAAAAAATAATTCTTACATTATGCTTGTGATCTGAAACTGGTCTAAACGTCTGCACAATCCTCTCTAACTGTTGCACTTGTCTTTGAGGCATGGAAGCCTTACGTATAGACTCAGACTTGAGCTTGTAATAGGTGGGATCAGCATATGGTCTACACTCTAACTTCTGTACTATCCTTCCTTCCATATAAAGTTTTTCAGACTCCGGCACCACAGCATCAGTGTTTGAAGCTGAAAAAGAAAGTATAGTTATAAAAGATATAGGTAATTTAAATCTATTATGTGTTTGTACAAAGATATTAGAAAAAATTTGTTTCGAAAAATTCATATAAAATATACATATTTTTTTATAATTCATATTATATGAATAATAATAATACTTGTGCAATAAGTATTTTTTTTTCTTTATTATCAAATTAAAAGCTTAACATGCCCTCAAAAACACAACTTTAGCCCAACCTGGAACTCGAATCTGGGATCTTATAATCTACAGCTGAACAAGCTAGCCACTAATTACAGAGGTAGTGTTTGCTTTTATTAAAACAGTTTTGATGTATACTTACGAACCGCATGTGAAAATACTCCCAAAGACTGTCGTGTCACATTTGAAACATTCAAACGATGTTCTTTTGGTATGGACTGCTCTCCTGGCTCTTTCAGACATAACACAGCCTCGGAAAGGGATAACTGCACTTGGGCCCTTTGTCCAGGAACACGTGATATCTTCAGTTTACCAACTTCGATTTCACCAGGTGCTTTATCCCACTTATTTGCAATATACTTTGGTACTTTCACGAGCCAAACACCGCGACCTGTGTTAGACAAATCCAACTCGCGATCAACTTGAGGCAAATGGTTCGCACTCATTGTGAAGAAGTTATAACTGACTTTTTTCTTGTAGGTAATGAAGTTGAAAGATTAAGGCTTTTTCTCCTTTTTGTTGCGAACCATGAATGGAATGTTATGATGAATTATTGAATTAACATTTATGTTATAATTGAAATTGACCCTATAGTACTATAAAAAAAAAACCTATTCTCAATCCAAGAGAATTTATCAAATGTCAATTTTGTACCGGAGCGGTGATTCTCCGGAGAAAGTAATCGGTGAAAACACCGGAGAAAAACCGGTGTTTCATCGGTTATTATTGAATCATAATTCAAGTAATTTTATTTAAATAAAAAAAAGTTTGTTGATGAACATTGTTTATTATTAATAACATTTATTCAAATACAATTACGATTAAAGATAAGTTTTTTAATTTTTTTAATAAATCTGAATGATTGCTTTTTTTAAAACCTTGTTGTTTTATTTAAAACCTTTACAATACATTTAATATCATATAATAATATAAATCACCGGTGATTCTCCGGTGATCACTGCTCCGGTGCAAGCCACTAGTTCATTTGCATGCATATCTATAGTCTGTGGTTGCATGCATTTCGTCGCAATTCGCAACCGTGTCGCAAGTCGTGAAAAAATCTGACGTGAAGGTATTGCCAGGCATAGCCGCTGAAAATGTCAAAAATAGAGAAAAGTCAATCTGAAAATTCTGTCAAATCAATTTTAAAGTCAAGTTTTGTTGATTGTCGCGTCGAGTTTATACTATGAAGAAAAAGGCTTTGAAAAGAAATGTGAAAAAATAGCGTGTGATACCAATATAAATAATGTGCTTTTGAAGTAACTGTAATGAGTATTTAACTTTATTTAAATCATAACAAAAGTAGGCAGTTCGATAGCAGGTACCTAATGCGAAGACAATGTTTGGCTACAGCAAAGAAGCAGTTCGAGTGAAAGTCAAGGTTTGTATTGTTATAAATTGTTATAAAAACGGCTAATTGGAAGAATTTTATACTTTAACGGTGTCACAATATTCTTTATTTATTTAGAGACTTCTGTTGGTACTATTGGAAGGTAGGTTATCAATATTTACAAGAAAAATTTGAAGATCAATAGTGGGTTTTCCAAACAAGAGCATTTATTAATACTACTTAACTTGTTGTTTATAGAAATGTGAAGGAAAACTGCAGCCCGAATTGCGAAAGTTTTCAGTGGACCCTCAGATAACTTCTCTGGAAGTATTGCAGAGTATTTTGGTAAAAGCATTTGATATAAAATCAGACTTCACTCTATCGTACAGAACTGTTGATGACTATGGACAAGAAATTTATTTGCCATTGCTTTCTGATTGGGATTTGGATGCTGCTTTTCTCAAGTAAGTGCTGTAACCCTTCCAACTGAGCCGGCTACAGTGTTAGACTAATCTTACTTTACTCTGCACTGGCAGTAATTCATCGTAATTCTTAGGTAGGCTTGCACTCAGCTTGTGTATGAAAACTAACTGTCCATTAACATTGAAAGTATACTAACAGACTGTCAAGTGAAGGTTAAAAATTCATTTTACAATTTCAATTTATGGTTTAAAAGCATGCTTTTGCATGCTAAGTACAAATTGACAATTTTGATATTTTAATTGAAAGCATTTTTCTTTACTGATAGAACAAAATTAGCTTATTCTCACTGGTTTTGGTTGTTGAAGTTGAACTTTTCAAACCAGATATAAACATAATTATATTATTTTATTAAAGGGCTCATAATATAGCTCTAACTCAGAAATCGGAACCATGTGTGCAACTAAAAGTAGATATGAAACCTTTCGCGGAGGCTTCCGAGGACTGGGAGCCCCCCACAGTTCCAGCAGCCCCTGCCAACAATATCAGCAAGGATCAACCTACTGTGTATCAAGCGGGGCAAGCAGAAAAGCAAGAAGTACAGAGTGGTATACAGGGGCTCATAATGAATCAGGTAAATAAGCACTATACACTTAAAATCTGTATTAATGATGAGTGCTTCTTCATTTGTACACAATCTAAAAAAAAAATAAGTACTATCCTTTTCTGTAAGGAACATTCTAAAAAGGATGGTACTATTTTAAGATGTTTGTATAGACTTTTACCGGCCTTTGTCTTGTGCCGCCCATATCCAGTGGCTCCCTATAACTTGTTTCATGTCGGTCCACCTAGTGGGGGGTCTGCCAATATTGTGCTTCCTGCATATATTGTATATTTCAAGGAAATGATTATTCAGTTTTTACAGGTTGAAAAGACATTTAACATGTTTTCAAGAGCTCTTAATCTCTATGATGACCCCACCAATCCACCGCGGCCACCACTTAGCGATATTGAATTCAGAGCATTCTTAGATGCAGTTGGGCAAATTAACAACATCTCTAAACTCAGAGAAGTTATATATTGTGGTGGGATTGAACCTAGTTTACGGTAAATATTATTTTTATTATTATTTTTCGAGACGTTTTGTGCGATATTTGACCCAATTTGTTTTTTGTGGTATTGTTACTACTAGTGATATGTCGGATCGTTAAAAATATATATCTGCAGTTACGGATCCAAATATAGATATTTGTTGTCAATTTGTCATCTATGTATTGAAAACTATAAGGTAAAATATCCATAAAAGATCTACCAAAAAAATAACGGATACAGATCTATCTTCTTCCACGGATATCCGCAGATATGGATACAGATATGTTTATCTGGCACATCACTAGTTACTACATAAATCTGCCTAATTTAAACTAATTTAGATTAAAAAATGTCATCTAAATATATTAAAGGCAAAGGTGACTGACTGACTGACTGACTGACTGATCTATCAACGCACAGCTCTAACCACTGGACCGATCGAGCTGAAATTTGGTATACAGGTAGCTGTTAGGACGTAGACATCTGCTAAGAAAGGATTTTGGAAAATTTCAACCCCAAGAGGGTTAAATAGGGGGTTAGATAGAGAATAGAGAGAACAAGAGATAAAATTATTGAAAAATGTGACTTAAAAATTCAAAAAAAAAAAAAAAGGAATATTATGCAATTTTTACAGAAAAGTTGTTTGGAAGCACATATTAAACGTTTACCCAGATGGAATGACTGGCAAAGAGAGAATGGATTACATTAAAAGGAAAGCAAATGAATATTATGCTTTAAGATCTCAATGGAAAGACTGCATACAAAAAGGCATGGTGAGTTAATACTGTTGGACAAGAGTTCTTGACAAAAGCTTGGGCCTATTAAATTGATTATTAGATTTATATTTGCAGTCAAATCGGATAGTGGTTTAGGTCAACTTTCCCACCTGTTGCACTTCAAACTCCTGGGATTCTTCTTCACAAGTAGGCTCCTATCGCCCATTTTGCGTTTCTGTTGCACTTCAAACTCCTGGGATTCTTCTTCACAAGTAGGCTCCTATCGCCCATTTTGCGTTTCTGTTGCACTATTGTCGTACCCAATCCTAACACATACTCCAAATCAGTTTTTACACTGCATCATGCCGAACTGGTAGGATAGTAATTAGTCACGGTCAAAGCCTCCCACCAGACAAATCCAAAATAAATTGGATAAATCCAAAATCAAAATGCCATTTTTCCTGTGACTGTACACTTTGTTGGAAAAATTTTCATAGTGTGTGGAGAAGGGACTATTGTTCGTGGAAGAGTACTCCATCGTCCCATCACTACTACAGTATTGTCGCCGGATTAGTATCTCGTGTGTGATATTCATAGCAGTTGTAGCGATCTATTTTGACAGACAAAATAGTACGCCGAGGACTGTCTCTCACCTGCGCAGGCCCTTATGACTTTTACATCTTGCAGGTAAATGCCGACTTAGCCTACGTGACGAGTATGGTGCGCAAGGACGTACTGCGGACTGACAGACACCACAACTTCTATGCTGGGAGTGACGACAACCAAAATATAGCTTCACTCTTCAATATTCTCACCACGTAAGGTGTTTTCTTAAACATTCTAAAGTGGCTTATTTAAAACTATTCATATGAACATTTTAAGATCTTATATTTTTCTTTCTTTATAGGTATGCCTTATACCACCCAACTGTGAGCTACTGTCAAGGTATGTCAGATTTGGCGTCTCCTCTCCTTGTGACGATGGGCGATGAAGCTCATGCCTATATTTGTCTATGTGCTCTTATGAGTAGGCTATATCCTAACTTTCTACTCGATGGAGAAGCTATGACGGTGAAATTCACACATTTGACAGAGTCTCTTCAAGTGTACGATCCGGATTTCTACAATTATTTAAAATCTCAACAGGCGGATGATCTACTGTTCTGCTACAGGTGGCTGCTTTTAGAAATGAAACGTGAATTCGCCTTTGACGACGCGCTCAGAATGCTAGAAGTGCTCTGGGCTTCGTTACCTCAAAAGACCCCCACGATGGAATTAAGTCTAAAGGAGAAGGACTTCGATTCCACGGTCGAAGCTGAGATCGATCCCCCTCCACTAAGCCCTTTAATAAAAACACCGCGAGAAAACGCGTACACTAAAGTGTGTGCAATGCGCCGTCAAAGTTCAAGTTTCAGTTTAGCGAACATAAAAGCGCCAAAGCTCGCTACTACGAAACAAACGAATCACAGTTTAGACGAGAATGCGGCTCGCAAAATTTTAAATAATTCATCATTAAAAAAAGCCAAGGAATTTCAAAGTTTAGACGATGCAGTTTTACAAACAAAAAAATTATCCAACGAAGACCTCGCCGACAAGAGTACAGAAGTGACGACGACTATGGCAGTGACGGCGAAAGATCAAAAAGTTAATGCAAGGAGAGGAATGAAAAGTGTCCCAGAACATGGAAAAGTTTTAGACATCCCGGAGTCAACGCCAGCAACTTGGTCGAGCACAGGAAACCTATCCAATGGAATATCACACGCTGAAGCAAAAGAAACTCCTCTAGGAAATCAAATAAGGCTGCTGAGAGATAAAATATCTGTACACAATAATAAATTTTTTTCTTCTTTAGATACTTTAGACGATTCTATGAATTCCGATTCTAACAAACCGAGAGTTAAAATGATTAAGAATTTAAACGAGTTCCTGAACTTTGCTACTAGTAGTAAAGCTAATACGGTGAAACACGAAAAACTGCAGCGGACTCATTCGGCTATTGAGCGAACGCGTTCGAAGGAATGTCCCAAAATAACTTTAACCAAAACATCCTATGAAGAAAACGATTTGTCATCCACAAATTTAAAGAATCAAGGTCTCAGCAAAGTTAGCAAAATGAGTTTCGAAACCAACGAAGGCAGCAGTCCAGATGACTCGCAAGAATATTATCCCATGACGACGTCTATGACGAGAGAGTTGAGACTAGAATTAGAACATTTGGACCGCCAAGTGTTCGGCCCTTCGTATGTTAATCGCTGTAGTATGATTTGCGATTCGCCATCGGACTCTACGAGTACGGAAGATAAACCGGCAGCAGAAACCACAGCAAACTGTGTTGCAACTGATGCTCTAGAAATACAAAACGAAGTAGTAGAATCTGTGGAAAGGGTGAAGAAGTCTCCGCTTCTCGAAACTATAAAATCAAATGCAAGAAGTGCGGAGGACATATACCTGTGGGAAAACCCTCTGCACAGGAACACACCTACGACTAGAACCACTGCGAGTTGTCCACAGACGCCCGACGAGCAAGCAGAATTAGATTTCGATGGCGACACAGGAGAAATTTTCGAAGAACACTCTGGTAAGAAATCGATAACGCCGATTAGGTTACTGAGAAAAAATCAGTCTTTAGAACCCCCAGAATTGTTGAAAAACATTAAGCATTCCAACACACATTCCAGTGAATCGGACTCCTCCGAGAAAGACCTCGTAGAATCGATCGACACGCCCACTCTAAAGCACAGTCAGCAAGATTTGAATTCAAAATCACACAAATTTTTCTCAAACATGTCCCAAGAATTGGAGAACGCAAAGAAGAATTGTGAATCTCTTCTGAATGTCAAACAGTCTAACTTACAAAGTGTGGCATCTACGATAAACAATTTTCAGAAGAAATATGAGGTTTTTAAGCCTCCCGTGCAAAAGAGCGCGGGCGTGCCGTCGGTCGGTACCGAGAGTTCTGTTAAAAATTGCATAAGCAGTCTTCCTTCGCCGACGGTGTTCGGGGGTGGGAATCCGTTTTTAATGTATTTATGCCTGACAGTATTGTTGCAACACAGAGATTATATAATGAGGAATCGCATGGACTACAACGAGCTGGCGATGCATTTCGATAAAATGGTACGTAAACATAACGTAAACAGGGTATTGAATCAAGCGCGGCAAATGTACGCTCTTTATTTAAAACAACAAGCACACAAGACTGGTGATGTTACTACTTGAAGTTTATTTCTTTAGTAACTGTAAAGATCTCCAATAAATTCTTTTTATTGCTCACAATTTATTAAACGTAAGCTTACACGTAAGTTTTAAATTACTGCGTCGAAAAAAATTATATTTAGATGAACCCGGTACCTATCTAATCTATCTATGCATTTGAAAAAAATAACGATGTGATGTCCTTTAATGTATTTACAACAGAGGCCTTATTTTAAGTCTTTAATTTAGTGTATATTTTAAGAACGAGATGTTTTAAATAATATTGGCCTTTTTTGCATTTTATTTTGCAACATCTGTATTAAGTATATTTTGCCGAAAGTTTGGTTCAGAAAGCTCTAGAAATATATTTTTATTTTATAAATTAAAAAGTCGACTGACATGGAAGCGTTGCTTGTAAGCTAGGTATTGTATTGCGTCAGTAGCTTAGAACTTGTTTTCATAATAATATATTTCCAGCCGATTTATCTAGCGACGAACGTATTAAGCAATGTTCACTGTGTATTAATCCGGTTTTATTTCGCGCAAAATTTCGAATATATTGAACGAATACAATGTAGGCATTAATTTCTTATTCCAAAGAAAGTGTGGGCACCTATTGTGATATTATTTTAATTCCTTAAGTTATCTTACACTATTGTCATATATATATTTTTTTAAAATAATTAATATGCATTTAATTTAAGGTTTTGCGTGGATGATAATAATTAAATGCACAATTATGCTCCAAAGTTAAAGTATTTAGCAAATAACTAATTGTAAAGTTAGATAAGCTTCTTAAAAAATCAAATTATCCCAGTTTCAATTACCTTTTATTACAATCGTTAAACAAAACAGTTAACCCTCACTATCTGTTATGGCTTTTAATAGTCCATTCCACAAGTGGAAACTCCTAGGGACCAAAATACTCGCATCTCATTGGTCAATGCGTGCGACCAGAGATAAGCGAAAACGCTCCCCTTTAAAGAGGTTTACATGTTAGCTGGCAACTACTGACTAACTTCTTTTAATGAAATGTATGAATTAATTGAAAAAAATCCGGCATGTAAAACACGCCTAAAAACGATTTGGCTAATGAAGGTCACGCGCGTTAACCAATGAGCGCACAAGGGCAATTTCCTTTGGGAGCTCGTTTCGTGGAATGGACTATAGAGTTTAATTTCCCATTGCGCAGTGCGCACGTGTATATATAATGTAAAAAAAATATGATCACCAGCAATAACCAGTAGGTATAATATTATATTATTATTAGCAGTTGTTGAATTTGCTAGCATCATCATTTTCCGAGCGCCAACACACCCGATCCTCAGACTTCCAGCCGCTTCCCACCTTCATCATTTCATCTTAATGGAGGATGCCTCCACACTACACTGCACTTTCGAGTGGAGACCGCTCCACTCTAGGACTTTGCGGCTTCAACGACCATCGCTCCTAAGAAAAAGTATGAACTCCTCACGTATATTTTGTGATTAATGTCAGCAACGAGCCCAGATTACCGCACTAGTGCGATTATAGATTTTTTTGAAGACTGACTGACGACTTTTGTATTTGACCAATAAATAATTGTGCAGTAATATTTTTAACGCACAGATGTCGCAGGGTTATTTAAAAAGTCGTGTTATTATAAATTCTCTTACTATGACTATATGACATATTATATGACTTAATATTTTCTATAATATAATTGATATAACTTAATTGTAATTTCCATTTCATATACATTGTTTATTGAAAGGTAAATAAATAATACGGCTTTTACCAATAATCCTGCGACATAGACACAATATTATGTAAAATTTAATTTACGTTACACCTAGCACCTTGCCACGGTGCGGGTTTATACCACAGACATAGCATATTCTAAACGCTTTTGTAATGAATTAAAATCTAAATCATTCCATCACCACCGGGAGTCCGTGCTTCGTGCTTCCTTAAATCA
The DNA here is from genome assembly GCA_038048805.1 of Hipparchia sbordonii. Lineage (NCBI taxonomy): Eukaryota > Metazoa > Arthropoda > Insecta > Lepidoptera > Nymphalidae > Hipparchia > Hipparchia sbordonii. The sequence goes on along the minus strand of CM076097.1, from coordinate 5,492,026 downwards.
TGAAAATATTTGATTCGAATCGCAGATAGTGAGGAATTTCATGTAAACCAAATGTATAACTATCAAATTCTGTGCTTATAAATAATTATTATGAATGCAAATTTAAAATATACTCTGTAAATAAAGTATATATAGCTATGTAGTTTGTTTTATTTGAAACGAAAATACATCTCATGTCGTCGCGAGTACGTGATTTAAATGTGGTCCGATTTTGATTTTTTTTTTAATAGCCTATGTCATTACGACGTCGCACTTATTTTAACCCCCTTTCTACTGGCTCTAGAAATCGCGTTGGCAATAAAACTTTGTTTTTAAGCATTTTGGCAGGTTATTACACAAACCATTTGTACGTGAAGGTGTGGACAGACTATTAGCTATAATTAAAGAGGCGACGCAAATGACGCATTTTATAAAATTTGGTAAGTGAGAAAGGGAATGCAGCATCTCGCCAAATAAAACAAATCTTTTAATAATAACTTGATAATTTATTACAGTAAATATACTAGGATAAACAGCCGAATACTACGTGTCTCGAGCGTTTCAAACACGTGACTGACTGGATTTGGTCAAAGTACCTATTAAGGGGTTTGATTTTTGCTCAAAACATTTATTCTATTATTTTATTAACGTTAAAAATATTCCTTTTAAATGCTAATAGGCGACGTTTTGAACCTCCTAATAACTTCACTCACCACTTCATGTTAGCGTTATTATTACAGTTAAATTTTGTCAGGGAGGGAATTTGAGTACTTCCCACTTCGTTATGTTAGCGCCATTACTAGTACATATGTGAGTGATGTTAGCGAGAAACTCAAACCATGCCTGTTAGCGGCTAACTTTACTGCATAAGTGCGATTCATAGGTTTTATCGCACGGTATCTAAGAAGTGGCCTATGCGCTAATATTTTAATCGCACTAAAGGCTATTTTACATTAATTGTGAGTGGTGTACTAAAAACGATTATTTTTTGAGAATTAAGTTTTAATATTCAGCCGACAGTCTATTAAAGCATACTTAATGCTACCTTACGTCATTACTCTTTACATTATACAATATCACAACAGCTTTCAATTTCACCAGTCGAAACGAAGAACGAGAATTTGCTAAGCTAAAAAGTACATAAATCGGATGTAACTTCTGCTTGCTAATTTAAAAATAAATACTAATAGTGGTGGTTATATCGTTTACTTCCGCTTGTTCCCTCCGCCTCCGGCCAGAATCATAGCGATGCGCATAAAGATGTTTAGGACATCTAAGTACACAGAGATTGCTCTGAAAACAAGCAAGAAAAAGGTTAAAAAAGACGTGTGGCACTCGGGACTGTCGCGGTAAAGCTATTGCACAGCATTTTTTATCAACGCCATCTAGCGGCTCACCGTAGAGGAGTCCCGTGTCAGGTTATTTTCGTTACGGAATTTCTGGATTCGGTCTCCACGCTGGCCCGCGATAGAAGCTATGCAATAGCTTAAAACTAATCCGACTTCGGAAAATTGACATGGAACATTGATTTTGTTCGTATTAAATGTGCCCTTTGTCATCCGGGCGATAACAAAGAATCGATTGACACCTCCTTCATCAATATCGGCTCAGTAGTTTAGGCGCTACGTGGAACATAATTAAATAGATTGCTAAAATCATAACCCCAACTTTTGACTTCTTTTCATAATCAGCTTAACTGAGTTTTTAATAATAATCTTTATTAGAAAAAACTCAATACAATACATATCGTTGGAATCCTGACCCCTAAACTATATGTACATGTGTGTATTTTGTTTTGTTCTCACTCTCAAAAAATGGATACAGCGCGAAATATGGGAATATTACATAATAATTTGCTTGTGAACCGTCATTCTACAAAATTCAAAATTAATTTATTTTATATAGGCTACCCTGTAGCTCTTATGATACGTCATAAATCTACCACCGGTTCGGAATGCAGATACATTTATAAATATGCGTATTCATAATAATTGTAAGACCTATTACATATATACTACAGTGACTATTTGTTTATTGGCCTTTTTGTTTAAGTCTTACTTACGAGTTAATGGGGTCATAGGGCTGGAATCCAAACGTGGGGTGCGTCTCAGCTCGTTTGATGATCGCTTGCGTGTCGTATAGAAGGAATCCACCGAAGACAATCAGGCCGCCGTACAAGCTCAAAGAATACAACCCTTAAACAAAGTACTTCTAATTTTATTTGTGTTTAGAAAAAGTTTTATACTTGATTGATTGATAGGTTTATTTTAAAAGAACACTCAAAAAAAGGCATGAGATATATTTCTCCCACTAACTAAAATTTACTTAAATTAGTATTGTGTACAGTGTACACCGTCTGAGCTCAATTCAATCGTGCTCAGACTGTGAACTGTGATGTATAAATGCAGATGTAAGTAAGGTAGATACTAGATAAGAGTTGGAAATAAACCACTGTAGAACGAATTGACTGGGAAATAAAAAGAACAATGAGTCTATTCTTCCTAGTGTCTGATCGAACATTTGGCTTCAGCTTTGGCGATCTTTGGCCAAAATACCATCTTCAGCCAAACCCTCAGCTTCAGTTTTGGGGTTTGTAGCTAGTGAAATTGGATGAATTTTAAGTAAAAAAAATTCAAAATTATTTATTTCATGTCAAATCAGCTTATGTAATTCACATCACACTAATATTATAAAGGCGAAAGTTTGTATGTGTATGTGTGTGTTTGTTTGTTACTCCTTTACGCCATAACGCATGAATCGATTTGGCTGAAATTTGGAATGGAGATAGCTCATTCCCAGGATTAAAACGTAGGCTACTTTTTATCCCGAAAAATTATAGAGTTCCCGCGGGAATCAAAAAACCTTTATCCACGCGGACGAAGTCGCGGGCATCATCTAGTTCTCAATAAATGAACACCATAGTCAAGACAGCTGTGTACTTAGATGTTAATAGGAATTAGCCCACGTACCTGCGCCGAGCGCGGTGGTAGGCGGCAGGAACATGCCGGCGAGGGACGCGGCGAACACGGCGCCGAGGCCCATGGCCAGCGGCGCGCGCATGTTGAGGAACTCGCCCGACGGCGCGCACACGGCGATCGTGCTCAGCCCGCCCACCACGCCCGCCGTGTACCTGTTCACCAGAGACAATGGATTGTTCTCAGTTATGCTACTGCTCCATTTTTTTTTTTTTTCTGTTGATTCTGAGTACCAAAGTGGTGCTCAGTACAATTACAATCTAGCCTAACTTAGTTGACTAATTAGTAATTTTAATTTAACCTAAACTTCTAAATTACTATCTTATATACTAAGAGATTGTCCAATGACGCATCTTAGTCTTTCTTTGTCTACTGCTCCATCTGCATTAATGTTAAATTTCTGCATTTCTTTCTTAAATTTTCCCATTCCTAAGGTTGCCTGGTAGAGATCGCTACTAAACGATAAGGCCGCCTTTTGTCTCTTTCAATATATATTTTTTCTTTGTTGTTGTTTTGGTGCAAATAAAGAGTTAAATAAATAAATAAATGTTAGTGTTAACGGTTGCGCTCAAATGGCCCTAATTAGGGCATTAAAAAATAACGCGTTAAACGGGTGGCTACATTAAAAGAAAAGATGCTGCCAAAAGGAATTTTTCATGAATTAGTGCATTATTGGAGTAATAGTGTTCTGCTCTGTCGTCCGTATTCAAAATCATATCCAAAAGTCCTCACAGCGCATGCGCACAGAATGAGACATCGCTAATGTAACCAACAATTATGGTGCGTTATTCAACGCGTTAAAATCCTTTGATGTGTCAAATAAACCGTCATCTGAGTTATCGCATAAATAAATGGCAGTCATGACTCAACATCACAGCTCATAAGTGAACGAACAGTCGAGCCGAGCGGACGTGCGGCCACGGCTATCACAGAACGGCATTGTAGTTGTTTAATTTACACCCTGTATTTACCCATGTGACCAGTGGACATCACATACAATAAATGGTTCCTGACTTGATCTTCCAGGGATATGTTGGGCATAGCCTTTAACATAAGCTTACTATACAATATTAAAACTTAAGTTAATTTTAACATTTATAAATTTAAGCAACACTGGAAGGAAATTCAAAAGTACTTACCATGCTGCACGCATGAGAACAGGACCTCCAAGGAAACAAATAGGTGCAATGACAGCTCCCATGATCCCTGTGTGCACCATCCAGGCCAACTGCTTGGCTCCAAAGCCTGGTTTGTACTCCATTCCCCTTACAACCATCCCGGAGCCAATCATCAGCGCCATAGTCATGATAATTGACTGGGAAATTAAAAAAAAACAATGAGTCTATGCTTACTTAGTGTCTGACCAAACATTTGGCTTCAGCTTTGGCTGTCTTTGGCCAAAATACCATCTTCAGCCAAACTCAAGTAAAAAAAATTCAAAATTATTTATTTCATGTTGCCTACATGTGCCATCTGTGCTCTTATGACACGTTAAAGCACTAACTAGGCTGCCTTTTATTCCATAAAAACAGTGGGGTTATTAAAAACCCAACTCCATGTGGACAATGTTAAGGGATAAAGCTACTCTTCATATTATACATTATTATAATTACTACATATTTACTTACTATCCATCCATTACGAGCAACTAAGTTGAGAAGGGCTGGTGTTCTAAAAACAGTGATAGCACTACCAGCAGTGAGTACCAATGATCCAGCAATGTAGCCATATGTTGCTTTTATGCGATCCTTTACAAATTGTGGCCACAGGCTGAAAAGAAACAAAGATTGAAGAGAAAGAGAAAACAACAATATGATTATTATGAAATTCACAAATAAGCAGAAAATACTTTAGCTTTAGCCATGGCTAGTCACCACCGTTGAATCTACACTGCCATACCCGTTCCAAGTTAGCCTGCTACCATCTTAGACTACATTGTCACTTACCATCAGGTAAGATTGCAATCAACATAATTTTTTGCATGGGTATAGTTCACTCAATCCACTTGTATCCACGGGTAGAGGAGTAGAGGCTGACATAGGTTAACTTTTATCTTGGAAAAACAGAGTTCTTGTGAGATTTTTAAAAACCTAACTACACTCAGACAACACGTAAAAAAATCTTTAGCCATGTGAATGAAGTCGCAAGCATCATGTAGTACTTAACAAAAATTAATTAATCAATGCCAAAAGCTTAAAATAGATCACGGCTAATAATAACAAACACCACTTTATCATTATCTTAGTTTACAGAGATGATAACTCACTGTGCCTCTTGTAGAGTGCCGGGTTTGACACCTGAGCCATAATAACATAATGCCACAAGACCCACAGCCGATGCACCTGCTAACGCACCTTTACCCAAGCTGAAAGCTGACAAAAACATAAGTTGTATTAGATTGATATATGGAGCGATGCCATCCAGAAAGTACCAAACATTCCAGATGAACTGTCACAATTATAGAAGACCTATCATGAACTACCTACAACTGAAATATTTATTTAATAATTAATATATATTATTATAAATAATAAATAATATTTAATAAAATCACTACCTAATTTACTAACACACTGCATTGTACATTATATGATACTTACAAAGAAAACTGATTTTCAACCATTTGACAAAATTATGTTAATGAATGGACCAAATAATTGCTCATTTTAGCATCAAACTGTTAAAATTAGATAATTGTAAGGCTAAGGTGTGAGAGGCTATAATATAGATATTTTTGGGCTGTTTGTTTTAGAGAACTAAGGCATCGAGAACTAAGGCATCCAAACAAATGCTCTGAACATAAACAACTCAATGTGAAGAATACAAAATTCTGGTATCAGTGGGATGCAGCATACTGTTAACAGTAAGTGTTAACACTTTACCACACCCAAGTTTGAGCTCATTTATAGGCCAAAGAACCACCCTGTGTTGTTCACAGCATTTAAAAAGTTGACGAATAATTTAACAAGACATTTTGATAAGTTTAAGACATACCATTAGGACCAGCTGGGGCCATCAACCTTTCCCAAATTGTTGGCTGTGTTCTCGTGGCTACCCTGGATCGAGGCTCGCGTGCATAGTTTCGTACTACATAATTTTTTGGTACAAATCTTTGGGGCACTGGAGTTTTCAGTGTATGGGTTACACTGAAGGCGGAGCGAGTTACGCACAAACGTGAAAGCATGATGCAACCTATGTGAAAAACATACCACTATTTTAAACTTATGATTAAGTACATATCATTAGAACTAAAACGTTTTACTAAAAAGAACCAACAAGGATTAGCTGCAAAAATATACTGCAAAATGCAAGATGTTCACAAATTCGGCTATTACGTACTGCAGCATTCTGCAACAAAGATTCAAGCATTAGCTGCTTACCTTTATTTTTAAGACACTATATTGTGAAACTCGAAAGTGTAAGTCCGCAATACAAAATCCAGCAGTAATTTGTAACAAAAACAAATTATTCTAAATTAATATTTCGCAGTTCCTATGATTTCTAGAAAATATCAGTGACATTGACAGCGATTTGATTTTGACGTACAATCATGAGTGACATTGACAGATCTGTCAAAATGATCCTAAGGGTTAATTCACACCAGCGGTTTATGATGGAAAACACGACAAAATATTTATTTAGGTACCTACTTAAACAAATTTTTTGTTTTCGACTCCTCCTTCTTGATTTAGGTTTTTATAAATCCCGAAGGAGCTCTTTATTTTTCCTAGGATAAAATACCACAGGTCTTTTCCATTTCTTTTTTAACCTTCTACGTATCTGTGAATATTTCATCAAAATTCGTATAGCCTTACCGAAGATTACCCTGAAAACAAAAAAATTAAAAAAAATACTTTTAGTTAAATTTCATAATCATAAAAGCCTACATAATACCTACCTATAGACAGTCTTTTTTGAAGTCACAAACAGACAATTATATTGTACCTCAATGTGAACTTGCCCTAAAAAATTTGACCTTTCCACGACTTTGTCTTTGATGACGTAAATTGCAATAATTACGTAGAATGTTACCAGGATGTTAAAATTTCCCCAAGTTAAAGAAGATTTTGTTATTTGCAATTTCAAGTTATTCAAAATAATTATTTTGTATAGTTATTTTAAATATTGAAGGCAGGTTTGATTTGTGTAATGTAGGAGTTAATAATATAGCAACTAAAAACAGCGCTAAGGCAGTATAAATGACTGTGACAAGCTACTACCTCTGTCTGACTGATTCGTGCTTATTTTGAGGTTTTTACACAAATCTCTAAACTAAATTGACCTATCTTATTAAAGTAATAAAATACACACATTATGTAGTTTTATTGTTTCCCATATTACATTGCAAATTGTCTTTAGTTAATGATTTTTTTTAACAACCTTTAAGATACCTATTAGACCGCTCTCCTACTATTTGCTAAAATAAATTAATAATATGGCTATATTTAATTCAGCTGATCACAATTATTTATTACAATTCCTACCGACTGTTCTTAATATGATTTGAGTAAATTACTTTAAGTGGGGACTAGGGCCATTAGACTATAAAATCCAAAACTTAAAATTAATGTAAGAAATATTATAATGTCAATGTAAGAAATAAATTTTTCAATACCTACCTAATAATCTCATTTGATATTATTAGGGTACTTTTTTAAAACGCCTGGCAATTCATTTTCCTGTGGATGACAGATGTTTATCAAGTTCAGAAAATATTATCTCATAGTAGATTATTTTCCAACGTTAAAGTTTAATTTAAGATAGTACCGGCTTGCATTTACTAAGATAAAATTGTGAGACGTTAGGAAAATGGCACTGGCTTTAAAAAAATTATCGGCGCAGGCTTTGAGAAACAACTATGCTGAGGCAATTACAGCTGGCATCGTTTCCAGAGCGAATAGGTAATGTACCGGCACATTGGTTGTTTTTACGTAATACTAGCTTTCCTAGCGTAGGCCGCTGGATTTTATACAGCAAAAATCTTTGAAATCATGATTTTCTCCCCTTTGTATTAGTGTTTTTCATAGTATGAAGTGGCTGTACAAGTTTTAAGGTTAAATTTTATCGAACTACATTTTTTCTCATTCGAAATTCCACAGAATATTTAATTATAATTATAGACTAGCTTTAACCCGCGGCTTCGCTCACGTTAGGTTTGATTTTTTAAACTCCTATTTTACCTCCTTCGGGGTTGAAATTTTCCAAAATCCTTTCTTAGCGGATGCCTACGTCCTAAAAGCTACCTGTATGCCAAATTTCAGCTCGATCGGCCCAGTGGTTAGAGCTGTGAGTTGATAGATCAGTCAGTCAGTCACCCTTGCCTTTTATATATTTAGATTAGTTAACATTAATAACTCCTACACTTTACCCCTTTAAATCAGTGATGAAAGATTGATACCCAAGCCTTTTTAATAAAAAACATTTATTCTTATATATTATTTTACAATAACTGAGTTTTAAAGGTTCAATACCCTTCAAAGCTATAGTGGTTACAACTTAATACCCATGACTTTGTTTTTGTATGACTTTGTCAGTATAAATATACTGATTAAACATGGAATACCAAAGAAAAACCTTTATGTATCTCTAAAGTACATCATTTCAACAGTTCTCAGTATGAGAAGGATTAGGGCAACACTTCACACACATTGGCGTGCATACAGGGTAGGCATTCAGTGACTGAGTCGGTGGTCGGGCGCAGATCCCTCCACCCCCTGGCGGCACGCATCGTCGACAATTTAAAAATATGTCGCACCCAGAACAAAGAAGTCTCCTTGTTCTGGGTGAAAGCGCATGCAGGGTTGGAGGGTAACGAAAGAGCCGACGAGCTCGCGAAGGAGGCGGCTCTACGGCTAAAGAAGAAACCGGACTATGACCGGTGCCCGGTTTCGTTCGTCAAGCGACTGCTCCGCGAGGAGTCGCTTGACGAATGGAACCGGAGGTATACTTCCGAAGAAACCGCGGGCACCACGAAGATCTTTCTGTTCATTCATTTCACATTTTGCCATGGGATAAGGATTCTAAACCAAAAAGAAGCTTCTTAAGAGAATTGGGATGATTTTAATGGGGATGATGATAATTAATCATATCACCAACTTTTAATCAAACATTAAAAAAGATGCTTACAATGAGGGCTAGTAGTAAATAGTTCAATTAAACTACATGAAAGGTTAATGATGACACAGTTCACTGTGTCATTAACCTTTCATGTTCAAGTTTTAAATTATTTACACACAATTTTATTATTGTTATGTATGTTATGTATAACAATCATGTTGTGTTGCTCTTAACAAGTTGACAAGGATGAACTAATATTTTCCCCGCACTACAATACTAAATGTCCGATTTCAGCCTTAATCACACTAGGCTATCACAAAGTACTAATATAATTAATTATTAAAAGAATATTTCTTCTAAAAATCAAATCCATAGGTAGGTATACATAGCTTTGCATTACTACTTCAATATCGTCATCACTATGGACTTAGTCAACTAGGTGTAATTGATTTGTGAATGTTACTTACAAAGGCATAACAATCATACATTTAGTATTGTAGTGCGGGGAAAATATTAGTTCATCCTTGTCAACTTGTTAAGAGCAACACAACATGATTGTTATACATAACATACATAACAATAATAAAATTGTGTGTAAATAATTTAAAACTTGAACATGAAAGGTTAATGACACAGTGAACTGTGTCATCATTAACCTTTCATGTAGTTTAATTGAACTATTTACTACTAGCCCTCATTGTAAGCATCTTTTTTAATGTTTGATTAAAAGTTGGTGATATGATTAATTATCATCATCCCCATTAAAATCATCCCAATTCTCTTAAGAAGCTTCTTTTTGGTTTAGAATCCTTATCCCATGGCAAAATGTGAAATGAATGAACAAGCAAACTCACTCATGTGAGGGAGAATAGTTACTGCTTCTCTTTTCTCTTCCTGTTTCACATGAGTGAGAGCAGTTTTTTTTTGCAAAAAGAACTAACTTCTCTTTCTCTTCTCTCTTCATATTTCTCACAGTTTTTGATTTGGATTTATTTTTAGCACTTTCTGGAGCAATGTTCAGATGGGACCACCAGATGTCATTCTTGGAATAACAGAGGCATTTAAAAGAGACACTGACCCTAAGAAAGTCAACCTTGGTGTTGGAGCTTACAGGGACGACCAGGGCAAACCTTTTATATTGCCTTCAGTTAAGAAGGTATTCACCAAGAAATTTAATGATTTGTTCACTCAAATGCGCATGAAATTCTAACTCATGCTAAGAGATATTTATTTTTTTCCAATTTCTTAGTAATTGAATTTATTATAACTTTCACCTTTCAGAACATTGTTTAGTTTTACAAGTTTTTGCACGATATTTTCTTACGCCATCAAAGCAAGTAATAATTAATTGCTTAAAACATTTGTGTCTCTTTAGTTGTAGTAGCCTGTGATTCGAACCCTGGACCTCTCAGAAAAGAAGCTAGTAGGGCATCATCTCCTATCAACCTCTTTGCAAAAGATGTCAATTTTCGGCCTCTTATTTATGTTGTTTAATTTGTAATAAAGTCAGGTTCTAACTTAGACATTTTTGTAGGCAGAAGAAATAATTTTCAAAAAAGGATTGAATCACGAATATGCTCCAATTGGTGGTGAGTCGGCATACACAGATGCAGTTGCCAAATTAGCATTTGGGGAGGATAGCCCAGTTCTGAAAAACAAAACCAATTGTACTGTGCAGGTATGGGATTCAAATTGTTTATTTTTGTACTGTACTGCACTGTTTTAATACTTTTTGCAGAAATTTTACCTGTAATAATGTCACTTTACAAGACTACTAGTTTATGCTCGTGATGAGGCTGCTTTCAAAGAGACAGACTGTTTGTACTAATGTAGACAATTGAATATTAACTGTTTCGCAACAGAGATATTGTGCTATAATAATAGGCGCTTACGACACTGATATTGCGGTAAGTATCCTTTTTTTAAAACAGAGGGTTATTTTGCGGCAGCTGTCTATATATGTATGTTCCACAGTTGTGCTTAAACTTTGAGTCGATTTTGAGGGATGAGGTATCAATCGATTCATTGTTGTCACCTGTGACATGGGCTACGTTATATATGAACAAATCAATTTGGCTGATATCATATCCAATTTAACATAGTCAGGTTAGAATTTTTAAACTTCTTTCTTGTTATAATTGATCAAATGATGCCCGCGACTTGGTCCGCGTGGATTAAGGTTTTTTCAATTCCCGCGGGAACTCTTCAATTTTCCGGGACAAAATGTAGCCTATGTGTTAACCTTGGCCCATTCCAAATTTCGGCCAAATCGGTTCATTGGTTGTGTTGTGAAGGAGTAACAAACAAACACACACTCACACACATACAAACTTTCGCCTTTATAATATTATATTAGTGTGACAGTGTGATTTCCGCAGACTTTGTCTGGTACGGGTGCATTGCGGCTCGGCCTAGAGTTCATAACCAAACACTACGCCAAGAACAAGGAGATCTGGCTATCGACGCCCACGTGGGGCAACCACCCGCAGATCTGCAACACGCTTAACCTGCCCCACAAGAAGTACCGCTACTTTGACGCCAAGACCAACGGCTTTGACCTCAAAGGAGCTCTTGAAGATATCTCTGTAAGTATTCCCAAATTACTAAACCTATGTATTATACTTGTGATTCTATAATCACAAGTATAGTATGTATATCGAGATAGCACGGTTATTACAATTATTTTATGAAGGAATAGCTTTTGCCTGCGACTTTGTCCGCATAGTGTTTTTAAAAATCTTGCGGCAATCCTCCGTTTTTCCGGGATAAAAAGCAACCTGTGGCACTCTCCAACTCCTCAACTATACCCATGGAAAATGTCATGTCGATCTGCGGCTGCTTCATTGCTGCATGATTGAAGGACAAACCAACAAATAACACTTTCGTATTTAAAATAATATGCACATTAGTAAGATTTCATGTGTGCCTATTTCTGGACAAAACCATTACTATTACTATTTTGTATTTCAAAATGTTTTAGTTCTAAATATACAATCTATGCCTATGGATGTATCCAAGCTTTTATTTCTATACTTAAGAATAGGTTAAGATTTAATTTTTCACATGCAGTGCTAACAAAGATGCATAGTTGTCTGCAATAAAAATAGTACACAGAATAGAGCTTCGCTGTCATCATAATATATGTATAATTTCGAAGCTTTTGGATTGTTAAATTAGATTCTTAAGAGAGTTCTCCATATTTTGTTTCGAGTTTAAGCATATTAACGAATGTAGTTCTTGGCACAAAATCGCATACACGCAACGTAAGGAACCTTGAACGCTTACGATACTATTCCTATATTTATAAAAGTTTCTTACATCTATCTTTTGCAAAATATATAGAATGCCAAGATGTTTTCTTTTACTGGTACTTAATTTTCGCATAGCATTTGAACGTAATCATTTCAATAAAGTGTTTTTATTAGCATCCAATTTACATTTATACTGCAATAAGATAAGCTCTGAATTGCATAGAGCTACTGATATATAAATATTTTTCTTATAGTTCTTTCAATTCACAAGGGCATGTGGCTCATGGTTGTGTGTGTGTCGTATCTGTATAAGTGGAAGCGAGAGCCTGACCGCTCCGACCTAGGCTCCCGACAATCACACATACTTACGCAATGTGCATGTACACGACGTAACCACAAGTAAAACGCCCGTAACTTCGTGAGATAAACGTTCTATAGCAAGTTATGATACTACTTAGTGATCAAATTTTCGCGTAAGGAGATTACGATATGAGCTATCATAATATTTTGTAACGTAATATTACAAGACTATTTAATTTATGTATAACGTAATAATCTATTTTGATTGATACTAGGTAGGTCGCGGTCACGTCACGCAAGAGTGATAATGATAACTTGATAAGTTCTGTACTATTTACCTATCCAAATGCTAATAGCTACAGTTTGAATTCGGCTAACGTCATTCATAATAATTATCATAATTATTAATTATTTATTATTATTAATCACTCAGAATTATTGTGAGTGACACCGCTTGAATCAGTTACCAAAATTACTACATCAGGTTTTTTTTTAATTCGATGACAAGATAGTCCTTGACTCACCTGATGGTAAGTGACGATGCAGTCTAAGATGGTAACGGGCTAACTTGGAGGGGGTATGACTGGTATATCGATGGATTTTGGTGCGGTGTGTCAAAGTAGCAGGAATTATCAAACAAAGGCGCTTACGGTCACATGAGGTCTCAGTTAAGGGCATCTTTTCAGGTCACCTTTTCATAAATAAATAAAAACATTGATTGGGTTTATTGACGTTGTTGTTAAAGCGACTGTTTATATTTCAGAAAATCCCCGAAGGCTCGATCATTTTATTACACGCGTGCGCTCACAACCCCACCGGCGTTGACCCTAAGCCCGAGGAATGGAAACAAATCTCACAGGTAAATATTATATACTGCCAATATTAAAATAATGCGATAAAGTTGATTAACTGGTTAAAAGGGAAGGGGTTATTTTTGCCCAACCCCAGTATCAAATTCAAAATTTATTTATTTCATAAATCAACCACCGGTTCGGAATGCACATTCTGCTGAGAAGAGCCGGTAAGAAACTCGGCAATTGCTCTTTTCAAAAAAAAAAAAATTACAATAGTTAACAAAGCTATGCTATGTATAGTGCTTCCACAATGAAGCTTCAAAAATGCATACGTAGGTACACAATCCAACGCATGTCAAGATGGCAGTCAAAACAAAGCAAATAAAATCAAGCCTACAATACCATATATAAATACCAAATAGGTACTAACTATTAAATAAATTGTGCTAACGTGTACCACTACATTTATGGCAAATATACGCGAAGTGCCCAAATACCGCACATTTGCGACCACTGAATTTTATTTATTTTATTATGTGATTTTTTTTCAGGCAGTGAAAGCGCGGAAGCTGCTGCCCTTCATCGACATGGCGTACCAGGGCTTCGCGACCGGCAGCGTGGACAACGACGCGCTCGCCGTGCGCCAGTTCGTGGCCGACGGGCACCAGTTCCTGCTCGCACAGAGCTTCGCCAAGAACATGGGTGAGTGAACTGCGAAGCGACGAATTCAAATTGAAAATTTATTTCATGTAGGCCAATTTGTAGCTCTTATGACAGGTCAATACCCTACCATCGGTTCGGTAAGCAGATTCTGACGAGAAGTGCTGGTAAGAAAAAGATACCGGCCGAATTGATAACTTCCTCCTTTTTGGAAGTCGGTTAAAAAGAGAGAGAAGATACTTCTTGTTCTTCTTTATCGACCTATAGACTGCTGGACAAAAGTCTCTTACATGGACTTCCACACTCCCGTCCTAAAGCTACAGTGTTTTTAACTACCACAACCATATTTCGAGCTACGATCCAAAAAGCGGCAATTTATAAAGGAATGACGCCATTTTATAACGAATAAACGACGTTTGTCATTTTGCTGTATCATAAACTATAGCAGTAACGAGAGTACCGATTAGATGGATCGATAGAGAATCTTTTTCTAAGTAAGATAGCATTAAAAAAAAAAAGCGTTGTTGGCCAATGTTGGTTAACGACGTTATAACTTGAGGAGGGCAGCACAGGCCTCGATTAAACTAAATAGCTTAAAACTTACTTTAATTTTGAAAAAAGAAAATATTTTTTCAGCTAAAAAAAATTTTATACTATTGGATAGAATCAGGCGTTACTTTGCGGAAGTTCATGATTAACAAAAAAATGTTAGAATTATTTTGCTATAATCCGCCAACAGAAAAAATCTGTATGGTCAAACATGCAGTTATAAGCTAAGCACCGCTTACCTTTCCGACCAAGCAAAAAAGCCAAGTTCCCAAGCAAGCAATGCCACCACCACACAAGACTTTTATACTTCTCTCGACGCACGTTTCGCCCCGACATGACACCGGAGCATCCTCAGGAGATATCGACTTTACAATGCTGTATTGTCTAGACTAGACAATTTTTTTTTTTGGTAAAATGTTATACTTTTAATGTCGCAGGTCTGTACGGCGAGCGTGCGGGTGCACTCACACTGCTGTGCGGCGACGCGGAGTCGGCGGCGAAGGTGATGTCGCAAGTGAAGATCATGATCCGCACCATGTACTCCAACCCGCCGCTGTACGGCGCGCGGCTCGTCACCGAGATCCTCAACAACGCGGAGCTCAAGCAACAGTGGTAAGTGAGTCATTCAGGCTGCACTTTCAGTGGTCAGCGGTGAGTAACAGCAGTATAAGGACGGGATTTCGCAAAGAGTAGGTAGAAAAACGCACTTCTATACATGCACCGTTCACACGCACACAGAGGCGCGGGCAAGCTGCGTTAAAAATGAGTGAATTAACTTGTTTTGATACTTGGATATAAATTGTTTGTTTTATTTTTTTATTTTTTATTTTCGTCCGGACTTGCTGTACACTAAGTTAGACTTAGATTTAGTCTTAGTCTTAGACTTCGATTTAGACTTTTTTAAGCCACTGGGAAATGCATTAGACTAAGACTAAGTCTCTTTAAGTCTAAGCCTAAGTCTAACACTAAGACTAAGACTAAGACTTAGACTTAGTCTAAGACTTAGTCTTAGTGTTAGACTTAGGCTTAGATTTGAACTCAGACTTAGTCTAAGTCTAAGTTTAATTCTAAATCTAAGTCTAAGTTGAGCAAACCAAATTGATAATATATTTTGAAAAGAAGAAACTAAGTACTAGGTACCTATGGTACTTTCAATATAATAGCATTATTTTATTATTTGATAGAATTTCGAAATTTCTTGCAAAGTTACATTCCCCGAATGTAGTACTGACCTGCATGTATGCCTCGAAAACTTCTATTGGAACTCCTAGATCTTTAGAGTAAGTTGTATTGAGTTTGGGCTCGTTTTGTAAGTTATGATGAGATCTTACCACTGGCCTTATTGGAGTGACTTGGTGGTATACCTCGAAGACTTCTATTGGAACTCCTAGATCTTTACAGCTAGTTATATTGAGTTTGGGCTCGTTTTGTAAGTAATGATGATATCTTACCACTGGACTTGTTGGAGTGACTTGGTGGTATACCTCGAAGACTTCTATTGGAACTCCTAGATCTTTACAGCTAGTTATATTGAGTTTGGGCTCGTTTTGTAAGTAATGATGATATCTTACCACTGGACTTGTTGGAGTGACTTGGTGGTATACCTCGAAGACTTCTATTGGAACTCCTAGATCTTTAGAGTTAGTTATATCGAGTTTGGGCTCGTTTTGTAAGTTATGATGAGATCTTACCACTGAACTTGTTGGAGTGACCTGATGGTATACTTCGAAGACTACTACTGGATCTTCTAGACGGCTACAGCTAGTTATATCGAGTTTGGGCTCGTTTTGTAAGTAATGATGAGATATTACCACTGGACTTGTTGGAGTGACTTGGTGGTATACCTCGAAGACTTCTATTGGAACTCCTAGATCTTTACAGCTAGTTATATCGAGTTTGGGCTCGTTTTGTAAGTTATGATGAGATCTTACCACTGGACTTGTTGGAGTGACCTGATGGTATACTTCGAAGACTACTTCTGGATCTTCTAGATGGCTGCAGCTAGTTATATCGAGTTTGGGCTCGTTTTGTAAGTTATGATGAGATCTTACCACTGGACTTGTTGGAGTGACCTGATGGTATACCTCGAAGACTTCTATTGGAACTCCTAGATCTTTACAGCTAGTTATATCGAGTTTGGGCTCGTTTTGTAAGTTATGATGAGATCTTACCACTGGACTTGTTGGAGTGACCTGATGGTATACTTCAAAGACTACTACTGGATCTTCTAGACGGCTACAGCTAGTTATATCGAGTTTGGGCTCGTTTTGTAAGTAATGATGAGATCTTACCACTGGACTTGTTGGAGTGACCTGATGGTATACTTCGAAGACTACTACTGGATCTTCTAGACAGCTACAGCTAGTGATATCGAGTTTGGGCTCGTTTTGTAAGTAATGATGAGATCTTACCACTGGACTTGTTGGAGTGACCTGAAGGTATACCTCGAAGACTTCTATTGGAACTCCTAGATCTAATCATCATAACTTACAAAACGAGCCCAAACTCAATACAACTAACTCTAAAGATCTAGGAGTTCCAATAGAACTCTTCGAGGTATACCATCAGGTCACTCCAACAAGTCCAGTGGTAAGATCTCATCATATCTTACAAAACGAGCCCAAACTCGATATAAGTAGCTGTAAAGATCTAGGAGTTCCAATAGAAGTCTTCGAGGTATACCACCAAGTCACTCCAACAAGTCCAGTGGTAAGATCTCATCGTTACTTACAAAACGAGCCCAAATTCGATATAACTAGCTGTAGCCGTCTAGACGATCCAGTAGTAGTCTTTGAAGTATACCATCAGGTCACTCCAACAAGTCCAGTGGTAAGATCTCATCATAACTTACAAAACGAGCCCAAACTCGATATAACTAGCTGTAAAGATCTAGGAGTTCCAATAGAAGTCTTCGAGGTATACCACCAAGTCACTCCAACAAGTCCAGTGGTAAGATCTCATCATAACTTACAAAACGAGCCCAAACTCGATATAACTAGCTGTAAAGATCTAGGAGTTCCAATAGAAGTCTTCGAGGTATACCACCAAGTCACTCCAACAAGTCCAGTGGTAAGATCTCATCGTTACTTACAAAACGAGCCCAAATTCGATATAACTAGCTGTAGCCGTCTAGACGATCCAGTAGTAGTCTTTGAAGTATACCATCAGGTCACTCCAACAAGTCCAGTGGTAAGATCTCATCATAACTTACAAAACGAGCCCAAACTCGATATAACTAGCTGTAAAGATCTAGGAGTTCCAATAGAAGTCTTCGAGGTATACCACCAAGTCACTCCAACAAGTCCAGTGGTAAGATCTCATCATTACTTAAAAAACGAGCCCAAACTCGATATAACTAGCTGTAGCTGTCTAGAAGATCCAGTAGTATAGTCTTCGAAGTATACCATCAGGTCACTCCAACAAGTCCAGTGGTAAGATCTCATCATTACTTACAAAACGAGCCCAAACTCGATATAACTAGCTGTAGCCGTCTAGAAGATCCAGTAGTAGTCTTCGAAGTATACCATCAGGTCACTCCAACAAGTCCAGTGGTAAGATCTCATCATAACTTACAAAACGAGCCCAAATTCGATATAACTAGCTGTAAAGATCTAGGAGTTCCAATAGAAGTCTTCGAGGTATACCACCAAGTCACTCCAACAAGTCCAGTGGTAAGATATCATCATTACTTACAAAACGAGCCCAAACTCAATATAACTAGCTGTAGCCGTCTAGAAGATCCAGTAGTAGTCTTCGAAGTATACCATCAGGTCACTCCAACAAGTCCAGTTGTAAGATCTCATCATTACTTACAAAACGAGCCCGAACTCGATATAACTAGCTGTAGCCGTCTGGAAGATCCAGTAGTAGTCTTCAAAGTATACCATCAGGTCACTCCAACAAGTCCAGTGGTAAGATCTCATCATAACTTACAAAACGAGCCCAAACTCGATATAACTAGCTGTAAAGATCTAGGAGTTCCAATAGAAGTCTTCGAGGTATACCACCAAGTCACTCCAACAAGTCCAGTGGTAAGATCTCATCGTTACTTACAAAACGAGCCCAAATTCGATATAACTAGCTGTAGCCGTCTAGACGATCCAGTAGTAGTCTTTGAAGTATACCATCAGGTCACTCCAACAAGTCCAGTGGTAAGATCTCATCATAACTTACAAAACGAGCCCAAACTCGATATAACTAGCTGTAGCCGTCTAGAAGATCCAGTAGTAGTCTTCGAAGTATACCATCAGGTCACTCCAACAAGTCCAGTGGTAAGATCTCATCATTACTTACAAAACGAGCCCAAATTCGATATAACTAGCTGTAGCCGTCTAGACGATCCAGTAGTAGTCTTTGAAGTATACCATCAGGTCACTCCAACAAGTCCAGTGGTAAGATCTCATCATAACTTACAAAACGAGCCCAAACTCGATATAACTAGCTGTAAAGATCTAGGAGTTCCAATAGAAGTCTTCGAGGTATACCACCAAGTCACTCCAACAAGTCCAGTGGTAAGATCTCATCGTTACTTACAAAACGAGCCCAAATTCGATATAACTAGCTGTAGCCGTCTAGAAGATCCAGTAGTAGTCTTCGAAGTATACCATCAGGTCACTCCAACAAGTCCAGTGGTAAGATCTCATCATAACTTACAAAACGAGCCCAAACTCGATATAACTAGCTGTAAAGATCTAGGAGTTCCAATAGAAGTCTTCGAGGTATACCACCAAGTCACTCCAACAAGTCCAGTGGTAAGATCTCATCGTTACTTACAAAACGAGCCCAAATTCGATATAACTAGCTGTAGCCGTCTAGAAGATCCAGTAGTAGTCTTCGAAGTATACCATCAGGTCACTCCAACAAGTCCAGTGGTAAGATCTCATCATAACTTACAAAACGAGCCCAAACTCGATATAACTAGCTGTAGCCGTCTAGAAGATCCAGTAGTAGTCTTCGAAGTATACCATCAGGTCACTCCAACAAGTCCAGTGGTAAGATCTCATCATTACTTACAAAACGAGCCCAAACTCGATATAACTAGCTGTAGCCGTCTAGAAGATCCAGTAGTAGTCTTCGAAGTATACCATCAGGTCACTACAACAAGTCCAGTGGTAAGATCTCATCATAACTTACAAAACGAGCCCAAATTCGATATAACTAGCTGTAAAGATCTAGGAGTTCCAATAGAAGTCTTCGAGGTATACCACCAAGTCACTCCAACAAGTCCAGTGGTAATATCTCATCATTACTTACAAAACGAGCTCAAACTCGATATAACTAGCTGTAGCCGTCTAGAAGATCCAGTAGTAGTCTTCGAAGTATACCATCAGGTCACTCCAACAAGTTCAGTGGTAAGATCTCATCATAACTTACAAAACGAGCCCAAACTCGATATAACTAACTCTAAAGATCTAGGAGTTCCAATAGAAGTCTTCGAGGTATACCACCATGTCACTCCAACAAGTCCAGTGGTAAGATATCATCATTACTTACAAAACGAGCCCAAACTCAATATAACTAGCTGTAAAGATCTAGGAGTTCCAATAGAAGTCTTCGAGGTATACCACCAAGTCACTCCAACAAGTCCAGTGGTAAGATCTCATCGTTACTTACAAAACGAGCCCAAATTCGATATAACTAGCTGTAGCCGTCTAGAAGATCCAGTAGTAGTCTTCGAAGTATACCATCAGGTCACTCCAACAAGTCCAGTGGTAAGATCTCATCCTAACTTACAAAACGAGCCCAAACTCGATATAACTAGCTGTAGCCGTCTAGAAGATCCAGTAGTAGTCTTCGAGGTATACCACCAAGTCACTCCAACAAGTCCAGTGGTAAGATCTCATCATTACTTACAAAACGAGCCCAAACTCGATATAACTAGCTGTAGCCGTCTAGAAGATCCAGTAGTAGTCTTCGAAGTATACCATCAGGTCACTCTAACAAGTCCAGTGGTAAGATCTCATCATAACTTACAAAACGAGCCCAAACTCGATACAACTAACTCTAAAGATCTAGGAGTTCCAATAGAAGTTTTCGAGGTATACATGCAGGTCAGTACTACATTCGGGGAATATAACTTTACAAGAAATTTCGAAATTCTATCAAATAATAAAATAATGCTATTATATTGAAGGTACCATAGGTACCTAGTACTTAGTTTCTTACCTTTCTTTTCAAAATATATAAAGTATCAATTTGGTTTGCTATGAACTATTTCGTGTTCGTACAGCGATGTTTTTCGATACCAGCATCTGCTTGCAACCAGCGCAGCTTCCACTCAGAAAGGCGGTCAAACGCCGACTGATTGATATTTGAATTTTGAATTTTGAAATGAAATCAAACCAGTGACCGAGTAAAATCAAAATAAGCCTTATTGCACATTATTTTAAGATTCGGTTTAAACCAAAATATGTGAAAAAATTACACGCGATGCTATATTTTTTTTTAATACTATTTGTACTATTTTTGATATTTTTCTCTCCAAGATTTTGAGTTGAACATATCTGCTAACAGATAGTATTTTTAATTACATAAAACCGGTATATTATATACAAGAAATGTACCTAAAGTCGCCCCAAAATCGTGAATTTTGTGTGAAGAGGTGACGGGAAATAATTTTTATAGTACTAAAAATTGAGATTTTGAACAAAATCAACTCCCAAGATTTGGAGATTAAGGACCAATCTATGTGTAGCAATTTTTATTTCCATCTTATTTGGTTTAACTTAGTCACAATATGTACCGAAAGTCACCCGATATGCGGAAACGCACTCATAATAGACGTTTATCACTTTAGGTTGAACTTACTTAACTTTTCCTATGAAGTGTCGGTATACTTAGTTAGACACTAACTTTAATCAGTAATTTGGAACTCATGAGAGAAAAGTAGGGGATAGTTTAAAAATGATCGCTTCAGTGTGACAATGCCAAACATCTCAGTTTGGCTTTTATAGCGTTCTTGCTGAAACAATATAGTTAAACGACAGCAAGAGAATAGCGGCGAATTATTATTAGAGACGATTGTGTAGTCACAATAACAATTTTTAAATAATTCCTTGTCGATGAATTTCAACATACACACAGTCACATAATGATAAGCTCCACCCTCTAATGTGAAAGTGGTTTTTTTTGGAACGAAGTTCCTTATCGCGCGTTGTGAAAGGGGGCTAGACGGAAAAAATTCTTACGAAAAGTTGTCACGACACTTTTTGCTATAGTAAGCTATTGTAAGCTGTGCGGCGTCGCATGTTTCTCTGTCTGTCTCTCTCTCTCTTATAGAAAGCAAGCCAGATATTTTCATTTCTATTTCGCATTGAACTTCGTTCCATCCGGGTGTCCCTTGACACCTCTCAAGTTTTTTTTTATTAATATGAGTATACACTACATATACGCAGGCTGAGCGACGTGAAGCTGATGGCGGACCGCATCATCACGATGCGCACGAAGCTGCGCGCCGGCATCGAGGGCGCGGGCAACAAGCTGCCCTGGCGGCACATCACCGACCAGATCGGCATGTTCTGCTACACCGGCCTCAAGCCCGACCAGGTACTGACGTCCTACTGTGCTGTGCACACATCGCTCATTTGCGACAAGGGTGACATAACTCCAAATTCACCAATTTTAGTGTCGAAAATTTACTATAAAAACAACATTACGCTAAGCACAAAAAAATAAGAGCGAGAGAGATTGTGACTTAATGCTCTGTCGCTTTGTTGTTTCGAGGCCGCAGCATCCACAAAACATTACTCTCTAACGAGAGAATTCTCTCATCGTCGATTTTGAATTATGTCACTCTTGCCGCAAATGAGCGAATTATTACCTCCTATTTATTACATTTGTCAGTACACTTGCATGCTATATAAATAGCTATGCTCAGAGTATATTTGCGAGATCAAATCAGACATCTAGGAAAACCAAAGTTACCGACATAGTGAGTGAAAGGAAGCTCGATAGGCGGCGCAAGACCTGCGAGGCCTGTGGAAGTCCATGCAAGAGACCTTTTATATTCTGTGCCGAGATGTATAATGACATATGTGTGTGATCTAAGCCCTGTTATCCTATTAATATTATAAATGCGAAAGTTTGGATGGATGGATGTTTGTTAATCAATGACGCCGCAACGAATAAACCGATTTGGCTGAAATTCAAATTTAATTTGGTTTTTCGCAATTTTCAAACTAATATGACAAAGTAGGTTAACTTTCACGTAAAGATTAGTATATAAACCTGTGAAGATGATACTGCCATTGGTGCAATTTGAATACCATAAGCCTACTTTGTCGTATAAGTTTACAAATTGCGAAAAACCAAATTAAATTTGAATTTCGCGGGCAGCTCCGTGTCTTGAACCTTAATCCACGCGAACGAAGTCGCGGGCATCAACTAGTTAGATATAATTTGAACACTAGTGTTATCCATTGTCACAGGTTGAACGGCTAACTAAGGAGTTCCACATTTACCTGACGAAGGACGGCCGCATCTCCGTGGCGGGTATCTCATCTAACAACGTGGACTACGTCGCCGAAGCCATGCACAAAGTGACGTCCTAAACGACATATCGAATGTATAAAATACTGCCATAAGTAAATTATATAAAGTATATTGTATGTTTAAGTGAATCGACATAATACTATTTTTTTATATAATCTTTGTGTTAAATACTTAAACAATGCATGCAGCTCTGTTGTACACAATGCCTGAACTAAACTATCCTCTATCAATGGCTATCGAAAGTTGCTAAGACATGTTAAACCAGCATTTTGTATGACGAATTGCGGTTGACGATTCTTTAGTGGGTATGGAATACAATGGAAAGTTTAGTAACTTTCCATTGTATCCACTGGAAATGTCAAAAAAAGAGAATACGGCTGCTCGTGCTATCCCTTTCATAATGCTCTCAGCGGAAAAGGATAGCACTACAATTTAGTTTAGCGATTGTGTACAACCAAATTGGTCACATTTTATTCTTAATCAATCAAGCCAGAAAATGTATAACATTTCACCGCATGCACGCATTATACATGGTTAAGTTCAAAGAAAAAAAAATTGTAAGCAATGCCTTTATCAAGCGTTTATTTTAAAGAAAAGTATTGAATATCTTATTGGAGGAAGTTTTTGTTTTCTAGTATTTATTGATTAAGGTCGTAGCATACTTAACGGGATGATATCTGACGTTAGCAGTAAGTAACATGACGACAATCTGCACGCTTGCATTTTATTATTACTGATATATATATATATTTTTTTTTAAAGCGATGTTTCAATTAGTCCCCACCCATTTTGTGGGACTGTTCTATATCTCAATGGCCAATTAGAACTTTCAATCCCGCATTTTGTGTGAAGAAATATGCGGGTTTGAGAGTTCTTAGTTGGCAACTTTGCATAATTGTTCTCGATAGCGACCGGATATGTCAAAAATAGAGAATATGGCAGCAGAGCGTAAAATATCCTGTCTTGTATGCTATGATCTTTGATAGCGAATTAAGAATTAATATTTATTTGCCATATTTTGATATATATTGTATTATATTATTTGAAGATAAATATAATTCTGTTTTTAACTTGTTTTTTTTTTTCGTCCTTTTTAGAACTAAGACTTGAATTATTTGGTTTGGTTTGACGGTAGTGTGGTAACTAGCCACGGCCAAAGCCTCCCACCAGACAACGATGCATGACAATTATTGTCTCCTGTGAAACTATCTAATGATTAATATAACCGTTTTCTACCCCGAAGGGAGGAAAACGAGTATTTCAGGTCTTGCCTAGGCTTGACCTTCCGGAGATAACACTACTATTACTTTTCATGCGCATGTCTACTTCTACTGTTAGTGAGAGCGAGATAGCCTATACAGGGCCTAGTCGCGGGGCGGCTCCCCTCCCGCCCGCGTGTGCCGGCTAGGCGCGACGAGTGGCGCGAGCGCGTCTCCTCAGTACCACTCCGGAGCTGAGTAAAGTTTCTTGGTGGCGGCAAGGGACTTGCTCCAGGTCAAGCCTAGGCAAGACCTGAAATACTCGTTTTCCTCCCTTCGGGGTAGAAAACGGTTATATTTCAGTTCTGTGCCGTCGGCTTGACCTTCCGGAGACTTGTTTTGGTATCTGCCGGCACTAGTATAGCGTACTGTGACTATAGAAGAAATTAAAATACTCCAACCCAGAAAGAAAAAGGCAATTTTCACAGACGAATAAATTGTAGCATCTTGGTACTATCAATTAATGCCATTTAGCAATTATTATAAATCAGTCAATCTTAAAAATAATCAATAAATATAAAACATAAATTTTCTCACTAATAATCCCAAGAACTAAACAGTTACATCCAGATTATTCTTTCAATTATTATATTATCATTCCAACTTAAAAGATACTTTTAAATTAGATTGGTACAAAGGAATTTAATAAAGTATTATTGAAATGTAAAGAGGCGCGGACACAAATATTTGAAAAAATTAGCGCCTCGTCAATAACCTCTTATTAATAAATCATCTAAAATAAAATTATTTTCAATGTTATAGGATGCCACCGCTGACCTGATTGGTCTTGAAGCAACCTCTAAACACAAACTTAAAAATACCGGTCTTAGCCACCCAACAATCACCATTCTGGAGGTAGGCTTTACCTTTCCCCTAGTCGTAACAAATAAGTTCACTAACCCAGGAGATGCTTTCCTCCTTTCCGAAGACACGAGCAGTAACTGCCGTATCCATTTTACAATGTCAAACTCTGAATCTTGAGACTTATTTATTAACCACCCCGATCGTCTTTCCTTGGTCCGAACCATTTTAGAACCAAACGCTGGCCAAAACGTTATTGTCTCATTTTGTATAGCAATGCCGGTCGTCTACCCGTAATAATGTCAAGCCGTGTATTCTCCTTCCCGAAGCCAACAGCAATACAGGGCACAATATCTAGAAATCTGGTAAATACTCGATTCGTCTGGGGGATTATCCTTTAACCACGTGATCAAATCTTGAATATTTCACACACGAGGGTGCAATGAACATTTTTTGGACGACTTCAAGCTGATTGCTCTCAGGATAGATGTTACGATTGGATGGGTGCCTACGTTACGTTCAGCTTCCGGATTTGCAAGTGTGGCAATTACAGAGTTTCTAACCAAGATTGCACTGTATGCTACTTTTTTAAATTCTATATAAGAAATTTAAATATCTTGCAACTTGCTGAGGACTAGGATTATTTGAAACAACGCCTTCAGTTCTACACCACTTTGTCCAATCTTTCCACGCAGAACAATATGTCTTCCAAGTGGACGACCTCCAAGCCGATTTGAGCATTCCCATATCTTCACAAGGTAAGTGGCTAGATCCATCAAGTGAAGAGACAGGTTCAATACACTATAAGTGCAGCAGTGCCTTGGGTTTCAGAGCTGTTCGCCGAAAAGCTCGCGTCCATCTGGGAATCCCCACCAGGATAACTTTGAAGTGCTGGATAACTTTGGGAATCAATGGCGATGGTAGAATACCCAGGCTAGATCGTACTTCCACTTTCTGCTGAATGCATTGACGAAGCATAAGCATGAAAGCCACATCCGTCGCATCTATCGATACGTACTGGCGAACTACTTTGGACCAGGATGTCACAAACAGTTCCACTTGTGGAGTCCCCCAATGGCTGAAAACCTTCTGTGTGTGAGACTCTTGCTCAATTGCCAATCGATTGATGTTGCCTCTCTCGACGATCGGTCTGCTATCGTGACGTATGTTCCGGGTACATAATAGGGATTAGAATGGTGTTGATCTGATCGATCTTTCTCGCCAAAAGTCTTTAATCTTGTGCCTCCCTGGTTGCGTAAGTATAAAATTGCTGTACGACCGACTGCCTGAATCATTACAACTTTGTTCACAATTAAGACTTAACTACATGCAGTTCCTTCCGACCTACGTGCCACTTGGTCTGAACGGAAGATCACTTGCCTGAACAAAGGAACTGTTCGAGCTGTAGCCCTGAACCTGAAGCGTCGGTTGTCAAAAATATTCCTCTTGATTCCTCTAGATGTTTCAGCCACCAGACACATTCATTTATCGCCGGTTGAGGTAAAAGAAAGAATTTCTTTAGTCTGTCCTCCTCTAGAATTCGACCTGGTTTTTGAAGTTGCCTGCAGGAAAGGCGCCCAAGGGGAGCTACTTCTTTTACGAATTGTTGTTTCTTTATCAAGGACGTTTCTTCAATCTAGTTTCCTCAGCCAACAGTTAAAATCTTTTTGAGAAATGCTCGCAGTTCAGCAACTTCGTCCTTGGTAAGGGTTTTCAGATTCATTTGAGTATTGAAGAAAATCCCTAGGAATTCGATTTTTCTTTGTTGGACTGCTGATAGACTTATCTCGATTTATTTTCCATCCCAGAGGAAATAACAGGTCTACTGCTGTCTCGACCTGTCTCTGACAAACTGACTTGTCTTGGTGGGCGAAAAGAAAATCGTCTAAGTAAACCAGAACTCTCATTCCTTCTGCCCGAAATAAATTTGCTATCCAATTTGTGATTCCTGAGAAGGCTAATGGGACGCTGGCTAGACCCATTCGGTAGGCAAGTCAATCGGTATAAAACACCGTTGTAACTGAGAGTCATGAACCTGTGATGGTTTGTTTTTATTATATATGTAGATAGCTTGAGACAGATCTACTTGCACATATAATCATCCTGCTGCAAGAACTGCGCTACCTTTGACTGTTTTATCAAGCGGAACTCCTTTGGTTTGAGGTAAAGACTTAATCGACTAAGGTTGACAATTTGGCGCATTTTCCCATTTGCTTTTTAGATTAAGAACAGTTTTGACAAACATCCCGTTTCCTGTCGCCGAGTTTCTTGCTGGCTCTTCTCGGCAGGAAAGGCATTCCGAACCAGTGGTAGATTCATTGACGATTCAAAAGTGCTTGTAAAAGTTTATTTGAATAAAAAATATTTCTATTCTATTCTATTCTGTGCTGTCTTCTCTCTAATATCTTCTTTTAACTTCTCTCTATTTCCTGGTCATTTCTTTCGAAATTGGATATGTAAATCTCTTTAAATTCTGCTCTATTATTCAAGTAAGAGGAAGTATCTTGACAAAGGGTATTCTGTAACCGATTATCTTTTTGGGAATTGGCTCTGGTACGCCGAGTCTTTTCCAACAGGACACCAACATAGCAAGTTGACCGCCCTTCAATTGTTTGTCGATTGTAGAAGGTCGATGCTTCCTAGGGCCTTATGGCTTGTCTTTATAATATCTGCCTTGTGCCACTGGCGTAGAGGTAGATTTTTGTGGTTTCTTCCAATTTAATTGATTTGCTTTCTGTTTCTGATCCGGCTTTGATTTCCAGAGCCTATTTTCGTTGTAAACAGAACAGGAACTTATTTGCAAGGGTCTTTTTGCGGAACGAAAGACTCGAAAGAAACCTGTTGTTTGCTAATATAGGCATGCAAGCAAGGCGTTTTTCGTCAAACAGGTGTGGTTCTGATGGCGGAATCTGAGATATATATATATCTGAGATATAGATTTGAGAGAGATTTTGCTGCTAAAAAATCATTACCTGGCTTAAATGATCTCTTAGGTCAATGATTTCAGCCCTGCGAGCACAGGTGTAATGAAGATCGTCTGATACATTCTTAAAAGCGGACGAGTCACTCGACAGTAACTCATTGACGTCATTGCTCGTTCTGCCCCAAAGCTGCTTCCATAGACCATAACAAATACTGTCATATCTGCATTAGTTATAAACTTATAACAGTGTGGCAAATGTGTTAAACTGCCTAGCTGGTCATTGACTTTGAGGGTGGCAAACACCGTAATTTCTTCTGATCCTCTTAATAACGGATCCTACTCCCAGACGTTGACCCTAATTCTGACCGGCCATGCCTTGGCTCTTTAAACTTTTTAAATAAGAAGATCATCGTCTTTCACATTTGGGGCAAAACTTATTTCACTTGATATATTTGGTATGGGTTCATCATTCCAGTTAAAAGCTGGACCTTGTAGGCGCTTGATACCTCAATATCTGAAGCACCCCCCAAAATCATCTAACGGATCCTCGTTTTCTATATCTGACTCCGATTCATAGTCATCATGTGTCGAAAACATGTGTTCGTAGAAGAACTATCCTCTGGTTGGTCTATTACTGTTTTGTTTTTTAGCGACTCTATTTTCTGGCATAGTTTTCCAAATCTACTTTTTCTTCTAACTTATCCAGTCTTCTCTTCTTAGCAGCTCTTTCTTCCATCTGTAGCTCTTCTGCCTCTTCATCTTCGGGCGGTTGATGTAATTGACGGGAAAGTTCCGATCTCGTCAGAATTAGACGGCGCATCGGCTACAAGGCCGATAATAAAAAATTATTTGCTTAGGCTGCCGATCCTTAAATTCTATTTACGATAGATGGAGAGCTTATTATTAACGCTCTACATAAAGTCCACTCTAGTATAGAGACTTTCTTATAGGGTTTCTCCGGCACATATTCTGTGCCAGGCAGACAAATCCAGCATCCGAAAAGTGGCAGGTATCGATTGGATGCGAAAAGCTGAGCATAGGCAACGTTGGCGCTACTTAAAAGAGGCCTGTGTCCAACAGTGGATGCATGTGGACATGATGATGATGAAGATGAATGCGAATCGAATCTTGTTTCATATTTGAGGATCTGTATTTTCGCCAAAAAGTTCTTCCTTTGTTGGACTTAGAGTTTTCCAATTCGTACTAACTCTATTATTTTTTCGAACCAGAGGCCATCTTCCTCTGTCTCTCCTGACTCCTCCAGTAACTCTCCCATGGTAAGGAAAGTGGTCGGCTCCACCATTTGCACCAACAAAATCCTTTATTATTATTAACATTTAAACAGCTGCCTTGCGGCAAACCTTAGGCGGCTGCGATTGGCGAGCTTTAGACGGCTGAGATTGACGAGCCTAAGACGGCTGCTTTTGGCAAGCCTTAGACGGCTAAGATTGACGAGCCTTAGATGGCTGCGATTGACAAGCCTTAGACGGCTGCGATTGGCGAGCCTTAGACGGCTGCGCTTAGCGAGCCTTAAGACGGCTGCGGCTGGCGAGCCTTAGAAGGCCGCGGCTGGCGAGCCTTAGACGGCCGCGGCTAGCGAGCCTTAGACGGCTGCGGCTAGCGAGCCTTAGACGGCTGCGGCTGGCGAGCCTTAGAAGGCCGCGGCTGGCGAGCCTTAGACGGCCACGGCTGGCGAGCCTTAGAAGGCCGCGGCTGGCGAGCCTTAGACGGCCGCGGCTAGCGAGCCTTAGACGGCTGCGGCTAGCGAGCCTCAGACGGCCGCGACTGACGAGCTTTAGATGGCTGCGTTGAGCGAGCCACTAAGCCTGACGGTCAGTCTGGCAATATATGCCCACAGTTACGGTTGAAAAGCCGGCAACTGTACTATGTGCCGCTAGCGACCCATAGAGGTTGTGCAAACAACCCATAAAGTAAAGCTGTAATAAACTTTCTGTACATTAAGTTATTTACCTACATATACATTATCTAATTAAATAAATATCTATATTACAATAAAAGGCAATTATTTAACTTACAATTTACAGTACCACAAAGTTTAAAATATGAACCGTTTTATATTCTTTATACGATCCAACGATAACATCGTTTACAGGACCTTACTAATAAACAAATCGGTTCTAAACACGAATATTCTCACTCTCACCAACAATCTATATAATAAATATAAAAACTCACTGTATCGTCGTAACTCCGTGCGACACAATCCAGTGAACGTGACACATGCACACTAATCGGTAAATAATAGCGTACTGAGGAGACGCGCTCGCGCCACTCGTCGCGCCTAGCCGGCACACGCGGGCGGGAGGGGAGCCGCCCCGCGACTAGGCCCTGTATAGGCTATCTCGCTCTCACTAACAGTAGAAGTAGACATGCGCATGAAAAGTAATAGTAGTGTTATCTCCGGAAGGTCAAGCCGACGGCACAGAACTGAAATACCCAATTTCCATATTGCAAATTGTATGAACCGGCCCTTGCTCGGTTGCTTTGCGTTTTTTTTCCATTCTTTTAAATGACATGCCACATTAAAGCGTTGCGTCGATCCTTTGAAACGTCGCATGCGATGTTTTAACGGGACCGGGCGTCAGGAGCCTAGGTCACAGAGGCGTAACTATACCGTTTGAGGCCCGTGGCAAATTCATCGGATGGGGCCCTCCCTCCCCCAATATAAAGAAGCTCACCCAATGAGATAGTATTTTTTATTTTTTCATAAATCACTACGTGAAGTAGGTACATACAAACGCAATTACAATTACTTGATTTTCTAATAACCTTTAAGTTGAGCGTATTGTATTTATTCGTTATCCGTTCTTAGCACCTACAATAGCAACATAAAAGCGACATTTTCGCGAGCGAAGCAAGCGCGAAATTTTTTATGATTGCATTACGGCACTTAGTAGTCCATTCTTGGCATTTACAATAGCAACATAAAAATGACATTTTCGCGAGCGAAGCGAGCGTGAAATTTTTTATGATTGCATTACGGTACTTAGTAGTCCATTCTTGGCACCTACAATAGCAACGTAAAAGCGACGAAATTTTTTGTGATTACATTACGGCACTTAGTAGTCTATTCTTGGCACCTACAATAGCAACATAAAAGTGACATTTTCGCGAGCGAAACGAGCGCGAAATTTTTTATGAATACATTATGGTACTTAGTAGTTCATTCTTGGTACCTACAATAGCAACGTAAAAGCGACATTTTCGCGAGCGAAGCGAGCGCGAAAATTTTTATGATTGCATTACGGCACTTAGTAGTCCATTCTTGGCATTTACAATAGCAACATAAAAATGACATTTTCGCGAGCGAAGCGAGCGTGAAATTTTTTATGATTGCATTACGGTACTTAGTAGTCCATTCTTGGCACCTACAATAGCAACGTAAAAGCGACGAAATTTTTTGTGATTACATTACGGCACTTAGTAGTCTATTCTTGGCACCTACAATAGCAACATAAAAGTGGCATTTTCGCGAGCGAAGCGAGCGCGAAATTTTTTATGAATACATTACGGCACTTAGTAGTTCATTCTTGGCACCTACAATAGCAACGTAAAAGCGACATTTTCACGAACGAAGTGAGCGCGAAATTTTTTATTCTGCACTACACCATATCTAGTCCTGTACTTTTGGCGCTTGAGACACTACGCTTGTATGCGCCGCACACTCGGCATCGTAGGTAAAGTCGGCCCTACCAACTATTTAGTTATTGTTATTGGGGTTATTTTAAAATGTGTTTGTGGACCTAATGACATTTAGGTATTACAAATATGTATCTTTTTAATTTCTGTAAGGCATAAATAAAAATTTTGGCCCCAAATTCGCCGCCCCTAAAATCTGCTGCCCTAGGCTCCAGTCAAATCAGCCATTTGGTAAATTTACCACTGTGCGTAACCTTTCTTGTCCCAAAGAGTTTAGTCTATATCAATTTTTATTTTGAAAATGATCGCTCGGCACTAGCCGTAGTCACAGGAATGGCTATAAATGTTATGATCATCTTGAGCTTCCGGCCCTCTATGACCAGGGGCCCCTGCCGGCTGGGGCCCGTGGCATTTTGCCGTCATGCCACCCTGTAGTTACGCCTCTGCTAGGTCATCTTCGAAAGCGAACCGATTCAGCTCGAAAATTACGCCAGGGCAGCGTAGATTACACCCATCCGTCACTACAATAGTTATGAGGCGAAGTGACTTAAGGGTTCTGAGAGTCTAACGTGAAATGGAGTGATTATTATATTCTCTTGGTAACGTGGGAAACACCTGCTCTGTAAAACGACCCTGAGACTTGAGAGAAGTGGTACAAGCGGCCATGCTTCAAAGCGATGCAAAAGCACACGTCGCGCACGGATAATGCATTGTAGGTTGTATTAAAAAACGCATGTCAATTAACTGTTTATTTTCAATATAAGTAAATAAAATAAACTTAATGCGAAAACACAAATCGTAATAACACATTTGCGATGATCCTAAAACGAAACTAGTCTACGCAATATATTTACAGCTCACATACAATGTTATCTTACATTTTACAATTCATGCAGACCAATAAGATAATAAAAAAATTACTTCTGATACATCTTAACTTTTATATTATTTATAATAATTCATATACGTTTCAAAACATAGTTTTTAACAATTTAATTTATTAAATAACAGTCGTTACATTATTAATCTGCATCGATATATAAAATGTATCCATAACATTAACTTAGCTTAATTTATGTAAAAGGTACATATACATATTACACATTTCAAAATGTGTTTATTAGAATTAATTATTATTAGCTTGTTTTAACCTAGCTGAATGATATTTCAATAAAAATATAACTATGTACAAAATTTGTCACATATCGAACATTAACTATACTCATGGCACTATTTCTTTAGAATGTAACATTCATTTTCAATATGTACCATTGCCACTTACCACGTTTGAAATAAGTGAAAGAATTTTATAGAATTTCACTAAAAATATATATATTATTACAAACATTAAGTAGAATTAGTAGAACTGAATAATTTTGCATATAGGATAAGTAGCGTGTAATGTAAGGGTAGATTCACGTTGACACTAAGTGTCACGTGACGTGAAGCGAATAGAAGTGATAATCCTCTACAGTGGAGGTAGGCACAAATTATTCAGTACCTTATATTTTTTTTAGTCAGTATACTACGTTTCGCTAACGTTTTTCAAATAGTATGTCACTTCGATGCACTTCAACTCGGCTTCAATGTGAATCGACCCTAAGGCGACCACAACTATCAGTCAATGTGAGACCTTGCACATGATCTTATTCTTGATCTGTGACGAGATTAGCGCCGAAAATCAAAACACAAGATATTTTGTAATACAATTTATGTATCCATACATTACCTACACGATCAATGAGATATTAATAATGTCAATATCAAAGAGTGGTGCCGGATTCACTGTCTAACGATCGCCTTGTAAAATTACGGTAAAATAGACAATTTTCTGACCTCTAAACATGGGAATTGTGCTTTAAAAGTGTAGGGTATACCATGCATCACTTTTACTACTAAGTATTATAACCAAAGGCATAAATGTCGCCGGAGGTTGTTAAAATCAGTTTTCTTTAAAATCTTAGGATGTTTATCAAGGACTAAAGGTGACAACATTTGAGACTCGATTTTGTATCCAGAATTTTGATCAAAAACTTAGATTTATTTAAAATTATGA
Organism: Hipparchia sbordonii; assembly: GCA_038048805.1. Classification (NCBI taxonomy): domain Eukaryota; kingdom Metazoa; phylum Arthropoda; class Insecta; order Lepidoptera; family Nymphalidae; genus Hipparchia; species Hipparchia sbordonii. Next base: position 5,458,272 of record CM076097.1, on the reverse strand, counting down.
TATAATAAACTCCAATGGGTATTTTAATAGCTAATCAAATCTAAGGACTTTTAAAATCGGATTTTAACTTTATCAATATAAACTTCGAATTCAGAATAATCCGACTCTTACTTCTAGTGTTTTTGTAAAACGCGAAGCCAGAAGCTCGCAAATGAAGGATCGCGAACGAAGGATGAAGCACGTCTTCTGGCGTAGCTCATTTATTTTCATCATGGTCAAGGTCATGGAAAGTAAAAATCAATTGATGGACCGACAGAAGGTTAACACCATCATCACATAAAATAATGTCACGATATAAAAAGTACTCAATACAGATTATTTTATCTAATATACTAAACAAACACAGGATCACATAAAATCGAGTTCATGCATTTTAACATCTCCAATTTTTAATCTACGTTCCTGCGACATTTATACTAAAGACGATTTATCAATAACAATGAGCCATCAAGGAAGCGTGGTTCCATCCTGATATTAAATTAAAGTGCCTTATTTCACTGTATAGTTACGAACATAAAAATTTAACTCCTATATTGCAACACAATCTATGTTAATTATAATATCTTATCTGAACAAATAATGCACCATTTATATTATTATGTAGGCATCTATGTATATGTACAATATTTTTCTATTATTTTAAAAGATTGATGAAGATTAAAGAAGTGAGAAAATATACTACACCATATTACTATAGTAAAGTAATTATACAGTAGTCCCTTAGAACTGGGGCGATTGAAATGTTGCAAGACCCTACGACCTTGATAATATGATTGACTTTGTGACGCACGAAAATTCCTCAGCGTGTCGATTCTCTTAAAATGATTGAATCAGTATAACGATCGCAATGACCTCTGATTGGCTGGTACCCTCCCGCTGTTGGTTAAAATGCATTGATGCAGCAAAAACGCCAATTTCAACCAATCAGAGGCCATTGCGATCGTTACAATGATGCAATCATTTTTAGAGAATCGACACGATGCTGTAACTGCTTGACACGTAGATTCTTTGCACTACTGTATGATTGCAAAACTGCGCTGTTGCTTTGAGAATTTATACAGGCAATAATGTTTGCAAGTGCACAAAACCTTATTTAATAGGTTTTGTCAAACCAATATCGTAAATCAACAGATCGTTCTGCGAAAAGGATAGCTTATTAGATCTGTCAATAGTATATGTTTAAAATTTCTTCTACTACAGAGTTAGTCCTATTATAGTTCTTGCAATTCAAGAGGGCGCGTGGCTCATGGTTGTGTGCGTGTCGTATCTGTATAAGTGTGAGCAAGAGCTTGCTTGCGCCTGACCGCTCCCACCTAGGCTCCTGACAGGCATGCACACTTATGCAATGTGCATGTACACGACGTAACCACAAGTAAAGCTCACGCGCCCTCGTGAATTGCAAGAACTATACAGTTGCTTAAAATATAATGATGACTGTACACCTACATAGCTGCAATCTTGATCAGTATTCTATGAACACACGTTTTGTACAAGTATGCTGAAGCGTCTGTAGGATTATAGTTTTGTGGCTATGCTTTTGTCCGCGACTTCGTCCGCGTGGAGTTAGTTTTTAGAGTTCCGTATCTAAAGGGTGCCAACTGAACACTATTACTAAGTCTACGCTGTTCGTCCGTCTGTCTTTAAAAACAATAAGTTAAAACTTAAAGCATACAATAAACTTTTGTTTTTACTTGATCTTAATAATAGCAGCCCTGGTAGCATGCGCGGGAGAAATTTTATCCCCGGGAAAAGGATGAAACGTTTATCTCCTCGCTTAGCTTTATCCATCCGTCGAGCATGGGCACAGCGGTGGAAATAACACTCAGTGGATATACTTATAGAAATATACATCGCCTTCTCCTCTGTCGCCATGCATAGCATAGGGAAAAGATAATTTTATCCCGTCAGTGGATAAAATCGGGGGATAAAACTTTTATTTCCTGCCCATGCTACCAGTGCTGGTGTTAAATGTAGCACGATGGTACGGAACCTTTCATGTGCGGGTTGACTCGCACTTGGCTCTCTTTTTTTGATAATTTACAGGAAAAATATCAATTCTTATTCATTTCCATTTTCAAAAAAGTCTTTTTAAAATTCAAATGTATAATCATCGAACGTCGTTTGGTGATCAATTGACGCTGCTTGCATGCAATCCTTAAACACATAGTTGCTCATACTTATACAAAAAGATTATGCGTGCAGGTGCATCAAGCTTGCAGTAACGTGTGTAGTCACCTTAACATTACTACAAAATCAAAACAATATAGGTAGTTTTGTGCGCTACGAAACTTAAACTTAACATTTCGGGATAACTAATTCAAAATCTACATCATCACAACACTTAATAATTAATCATAAATTAATAAAACTAAAAATAATCTAATGCACAGTATATTTTCTATTCATTAAAATCTTCCAAGTTGTGTATTAGCCGTGTTATAAAGACGAAAGTTTGTATATGTGTGTGTTTGTTACACCTTCACGCCACAACGAATGAACCGATTTGGCTGACATTCAGAATCGAAATAGCTCATATCCAGGATTAAAACATAGGCTACATTTTATCCGTGAAAATTAAAAAGTTCCCGCGGAAATTAAAAAACTTTAATCCACGTGGACGAAGTCGCGGGCATCGTCTAGTTTTTCTATAATAATGGTTGAATTAAATCCAATTTAAGTAGTATTTCACCAAAATATACTACAAGTTACAACTGATATAAGTATACCCATTTTTGGGGTTCCGTAGTAAAACAAGGAGTTAAAAAAATCACCTTCCGAATATTGTGACAAAGTATATTGAACTGTGTGTCGATTCTCTAAAAATGATTGCATCAGTGTAACGATCGCAATGGCCTCTGATTGGCTGTATTTATGGCATTCTTACTGCATCAATGCATTTTCACCAATAGCAGAAGGGTACCAGCCAATCAGAGGCCATTGCGATCGTTACAATGATGCGCAATCATTTTTAGAGAATCACACTGGATGGTTTCACACTTCTTATCACAGTGATCGAAAGCGTAAAAGTCGATAAGCAGTAAGTATACCGCGATACTTGACTCAAACTTACTTGATTCCAATTTTAACCTCGAAATCGACTTAAAAAAATATTTATCGTTATTTAAATTATAAATAATAGTCATAAATCATTACAAATGGCCGAATGGAGGGTCGAATGTCAAAGAACATCAGTTGCACATTCTGAAATAAAGTTTTATTTTTTAAGAAGCAGTCTTTGACTTCATGAGAAAATCTAAAAATTCCATTTTCCTTTAGTACTGAAATTGGTAAAGCGAAAAATCTAAAAGAAAATAGGACTTGATAGAAGAGCACAGTTTTCAGAAATATTGCTTGCATAGTTATACAATCCCAAGCGGGATACCTTAGTAGGGAAGAGTGGAACAGGCCAACCAAACCTTTATTTTAGAGGCAGTCGTATAGTTTAGCCAAAAAAAAATTTTATGTTTCTATCCAAGGTACAGAACCCCAGTGCGCGAATCTGATTCGCGATTGGCCGTTTTTTATGTTACCGCCAAAGCTGTACAGTTTTAAAAAAAGAGCAAACAATTCTACATTATATTCTAACGACCCAATCAATTTACTTGCCAGTTATTAAAAGTTACAACTGCATTTCATCATATGAAAATATCCGTAATATAAATTTATATAAATTGAGCAATTATATCATAATTTTGTTCTTCTCTTGGTTAATAAAACTGTATGTACTTCAAAAATATTAAGATCACTTGCTTGATCTGATTTAAAAATAAGGTTTTGGTTTGATATGCTCTGTGGGCAACCTAATAGGTACAATATGTGACCATTTATAGAATAATGTATCCAAATAGATTTTACTCTTTCTTTACTAGAATTTTTCTTGATAAAGAAAATTAGGATTTTATTCAGTAAATGTTTAGCATAAACAACAGATTCAAGTTGATACCAAAAATATAGTATCAATAAAATTGCGTTTTATAAAAAAGAGTATTCTAAACCATATTATATTTTCTTAATTTTTAGCCTCGTTTTTCTGGTCACTTTTCATTAAAAAAATATACTTACTTAAATATATTTTCAATTACAAAAAAATCACATTCGTACATGCACAATTTACGAACCATCTCAGAATACCGACTATGTATTTAAGATTTATTTCAGCAAATTCGAATGCGCGTTGCTAAGTTCTATACGAATTTTGCTCTTTGAAAATGTATTTTTGTGGCTTAATACTTTTCAACGCAAATATTAGTCTAATCCAGTGTCGCTAAGCGATTCAAAACTAGACTATTTAGTTATTACGAAATAGACTAAATTGAAAGAATGGACTTTACGGGTGACCCTGGGTGGTAATGGGTTCTAGTGGGTAGCTTTCGAGTTAACGTTAACTGTGCTGTTTGTAATCTGTATCTTTCATCTAGTATGGAGATGACAATTCATGATCAAAAGTTAATTTCTATCACCTTACCTGGCATAACTACTTTAAAATCGCGTAAATAATAATACTCACACGGCACACCTACACGCAAAATGGCGTATTTTTAACCAACTTCCAAAAACGGAGGATTTTTTTATTTTTTCAAACTCCCGTTTTACCCTCTTAGGGGTTGAATTTTCAAAAATCCTTTCTTAGCGGATGCCTACGTCATAATAGCTATCTGTATGCCAAATTTCAGCCCGGTCCGTTCATTGATTTGAGCTGTGCGTTGATAGATCAGTCAGTCAGTCAGTCAGTCACCTTTCCCTTTTATATATTCTATTTTTGATTTGATTATTGGAAAATTCGTTTTTGTTTGAAAGGGTATACCTTCCCAGGTGGTCCCATTGTCATCAGGGCACGATCTGATGATGGGATCCTGGAGAAATCGAGGGAACTCTTCAAATTTTATAGGCACTATTGATATACTTTGTAGTAGCGTTAGAAGTCGGTTTTGTAAAAAGAATTTTATGTTTATATTACTATATGTTTCTTAGGAAGCCTAAAATTTTGCGTGTTTAGTATATGTAGGAAATGAGATATATAAATTTTCGTTTACGTTTGATTCTCATGCTAAATGACACATATAGGCACGCGTAGTTAACTTGAAAAGTGACACTCAGGGTTCAGAGCAACCATCCATCAACAAAACAAAAACTGTAAATAAGTCGCCGAACATCACAAAAAATTCGACTATCTGCGTTAGATCCAACTCGAGTAATATTACATTTTAAAGAAATATTTTACCAATAGGTACGCCGTAAGTCGTAACACTAGGTTATTGCTCATTTTTGTGTAAAGGCAAAGTTCCACTCACGGGTTGCGAGTCAGTGGAGTTGGCGGAGTCATCGCCAAGCAGGCGGCTCAACTGGTCGTCCAACACGTCGCCCGACCGCGCGTCGCGCTTGGCGTCCGCGGGGAACTCGTCGTCGCCCGCCATCAGACTCTCGTCGAGGTACGCGAAGGAGTCCAGGTTGATATCCGCCGTCGTGATCGCCGTGCTGTACACGTCTATCCGCTTCTGCTGCGATCTCGCCTCCGCTACTTTCTCCGACAGTTTCGCCCGGGCCTTGGACAACGCTTCCGATTCCGATTTGTCCAATTTAATATCGCCGTCCTTTATTTTGGTACATTTCGCTTTGATCGCGAACGACGAATCGTTGCTGGACGAGCCGTCGTCTTGGAGCTGACTGAGAAGTGTTCTCGTGGTTCGCGACAGAGCGCTTGAACTGCTATATCTGTCGAGGCTATCTACTGAAAAAAAAAAATTAAACATTTCAAAAAAAAAAAATACTTAGAATTTTATTTATTAAAAAACTCATGCATCAGTTGATAGGGTGTCAGTTATAACTCACCAGTAGGTGTACTCTGTATCCTCTCCGCAGGCAAGTGCTGGATCTTCCTCTTATGGCTATCGACGATGTATTCATTTTCACTGTCGCTCGACATGCCGAGATCTAAATGTAATGAATTTAATTTGTCAACTTCTTTGCTTTTGCCGGTCGCATCCAAGTCCATCTCCCAGTCGGCGACGCTCGATGTATCTTTAATATCGACGCCTTTACTAAAACTAGATTTATCTTTTACACTTTTATCCATTAAGCTTAAACTAGATTCCTCTAGATGTTCCATTTCCCGCAAACTCGTGCTGGAATCTAAACTGCTGGTGTTGCAAGTTTCTGGAGTTATTTGTGCTTCGAACAGTACTGGCGTGTCCTGCGTTATCTGCCGCTCGTGCTGCGTGGAACAAAACTTATCTTGGTCGGCGACGCACGGCGCATTGGTATTTCTGCTGTCCAATATCTCGGACATAGTTGTAGTTCGCGCAGTTTGCTCGTTATTTAGCTCTAAAACTATAACATTGCCCGCCTTGGACGGATCCACTTGATCTGGTTTTGTCGTTTGTAACAGCTTATTCACATTTTTACCCATAATTATTTTAGAAACGTCGTTATTATTTTTAGCGAACGCAAGCGTCTTACTTAAGGTAGCGCCTTTTTGTACGACTATTAGATTCCCTTTCGTATTCACAGGTCTAACTATAGGGTTAGTGATTTTGGGAGTGGACACCGTCGGTAGACCTTTTACGGGAACGATATCCGCCATATTAGCCGTTTTTATAGGTTCCACTCCGACAATTTTTGCATTCGAAGGCATCGCGTTTACGATGGTCGGTTTGGGGACACCGGTTGTACTCGTCGGCTTTGTGACTTGGGCACTCAATTGTGAGCTCACAGACACCACTTTCATAGCTGTAGGGATTCCTTTGAAGTGAAAAAGTGGGAGCTGGCCCTCTTTATTGGCTTTCGCCGGCAACACCACCATCTTTTGTCCCGACTTCGGATTCAAAACGAAAGTCTTCGCAGAAACTTTTAGATCGGTCGCCGGTATACCTTTCGGGGTCAGGGCTTCCGATGTTTGGATGATCCGATTCGATACACCAGTCGTGTTTATCTGCGCGCTGTCTCTACTTGGGGTGGTTATCACCGAGGAGGAGATTACAATTTTCGGACTCGGCAATCTGTTTTCTATCGCCGCTTTCGATACGACGATCATTTTCTCCGCCGGCAGAACGGTCGCCCCGGAAGTGCGAGGTTTCGGCAGGGAGCTGATGACTTTGGTGGTTACGAGTTTGCCGGGCGCGCCGATCGGTCGATGCATCGGACTCGAAGACGCGAGCGACGGTCGATTCACAACTAGCTTTATATCGTCCGAGGGCTTCTGGATTACTTTGAATTCGGACATTTGTACTTTTTTATCAGGGGCGACTTCGCCGCGCTTTTTGATGATGAGGTGGCAAGGCTTTCCAGCGGCGACCTGCGTGGGGGCGGACGTGGCCGGCGCCTGCAGGACCTCGTGCGCGGTAACTGGCTGCGCTAGCTGTTCCGACGCCATGCTAGGCGAGGGCAATAACTTCGGTTTCATGTCGTCACTGTAGTCGGTCTTGGTTTTACCGCCTAGTATAGATTGTGCGTAGCTCGCCTGGAAAGATCCGGGCGGCCCCGAGTAGTCGACCTGTAAGGACCCGGGGTACTGCTTGTCGGGCGACAGGGGCGGCTCTTGTTTTTTCTTTTGTGCTTTGGTCGCGGCCTTGGCGCTCTGTTTGTTCGCGCGGTGCTTATGCGAGGCGCGCGGCGCACGCGGTTGGCTCGATTTACTAGTTGAAACTTTACTCACTTGGTTGTAAGAGTGCTTTGAGTGACCAGTTGCTTTACCTGCGAAGTGTAGGATCAAAATTAATATGTTAAATTACAGATGAATAAAACGTTGACTCGTCACAAATAATTTAATACATACTCGTTGTCTGCTGAGAATATCGTGAGTACACTTGCGATAGATTGAGGTGCTTTTGATTCGTGTTAACAGGTATGTTTCTCATATTTTTAATAGGTGGCGGTGGTGTTTCATCAGGTATGGCTCCACTTTCAGGTATTTTTCGTTTGCGGCATATCAGTTCTGTTTCCCAAATCTAAGGGTTCAACATACAAGAGTTGCTTTAATACGTGTGAACGCAAGCTCAAAGCATTAAGTTTAAACTATTTTTAAATCAAGTTCATTTATCAAATACCATACAAAAATAATAATAGGTTAAACAAGTTTTTTCATACAAGCAACTTACTTTTGTAGTGTGATCTTCCATGGCTATAGGGGAGTACATGTCATCCATTACTTCATTAGTTTGGAGGACAGCCTCAGCCGTTTGGCCCTCAGCATCCATCATTTCTTCCTCATTCGTTTTTGGGGCAACTAACTTTTCGCTCTCGATTCTGTTTTTGATTTCTTTGTTATCGGCAGCTGCAGCTTCGGCGGCTCTGTCGGCCAGCTCCGTGTACATGGTCTGAGCGACGCCGCGGGGCATAAGTGGCACACGCCGGCGTCCCTCGCTTATCCATCCCAAAGCTGTGTTAGGACCCGCCAACCTAGCAAATAATTAATTCAAAACATTATAATTTATGCATTGCATGGATGGTGCATGCAATTGGATTGGAAGTATCGGCCTGACTGGTACACTGTTGTTACATTGGATGCAATGGTTGTTTCAATATTTGTATATATATCGACAGTGCAAACTAAAAAATTATTTGTGGTATATATATTCAATATGTCGACAGTTCAAACTAAAACATTATTTGTGGTATATATTACATATAATACTTTAATTATATTATATTATAATTAAATATGTTATTAAACCACGAAATATATTTAAGTCTACAATCATTAGTTTATGATCAATCAGCATAGATAATATTATGCAAAAATATAGCACATGTTAGATAGCAACAATTTTTAGAATTTAAAACTAATTTAATAATTAACAAACTTTAGTCTAAGCTTAGTTTATTTTAAGATTGAGCTATTAGGTAAAACTTATTTGGTCACAACTGAAAAAGGACTACTACAATAATATTGTAATAAGAACAGGAATAATTTTAATAGCATATCTAGTAAACTCCTACATTAAGCTTATTGGAATATTTAAAAACAAAGTTACTTAACTAACAATTTGTTTATACTTAATAATGGCTCAACCAATTTTAATGAAATATGTATTTCAATATTGTAATCAAATATGGAACCATTGTCTTTTTAAACCAATTTCTAAAAAATGAGGAGGTTCTTATTTAGCCAGTATCTTTTTTTTTATTGTGTAAATAATGCTTCCAAATTATAGACTTTATGAGCAAGAGTTTATAATATAAAATAACAGCAGAGAATTTGCAAGAATAAATAAACTGCAAATGAAGTTTATTATCCTACTTATATTGTAAATGTCAAAGTTTGGATGTATGAATGCATGGTTGGATGGATGGACATTTATTTGTTACTCAATTACGCTGCAATGACTGTACCGATTTGGCTGAAATTTGGCACAGAGATAGATTATAGTCTGGAATAACATATAGGCTACTTTTTATTCCAGAAAATTAAAGAGTTCCCGCAGGAATTAAAAAACTTAATCCACACAAACAAAGTTGTGGGCATCAGCTAGTTATTAATATGAAATGCCCTACTCAAAAAATTGTGCCACTATTTTAGACATGTCTGTAGAAGGTTATGTCTAACCTTCTACAGACATTTGTAAACAACTAAATTATACATGCAGTGATGACCTTACAAGTCAGTTTATATGTTTTAAATACAATTTAAGATTATTGTTACTCCAACTTTCAAAAAAAAAAAGTAGGATCATTCAATTTGTTTTTTAATCCAATTTAATCCATTATATTGTTAAAAATTGTAGGGGTTTTCTTGGGACAATAATAAAGTGAGTCTCCAGATCCAGTGATAAAACTTAAAAAGTAATGCAATAAAAAGTATATATTTGACAAAAATAAATTTTCCAAACTCAACTATTGTGAAATTTATCTATCAAATTAAATTTGAAATAAATTCACATTCATAAATGAATACTGGTGTCTAAAAGAATATAATTTTTCCTTTTGTTATTTAAAATTAATGTATGAAATTCTAATAAAGTATTTAAAAATGTATTTTCAAGTATCTATAAGGCCAAGACAAACTAGGAAAAATAATAACAAGTTATAAATTATTAAAAATTTGATAAGGAAAGGGTTATAAACTCAGTAGATATGAACATGAGCACAACACAGCTACAATACGTATGGGTATTGATAGGTTTCAGCCATCTTAAAGTTTATTGTACTACTGTTTAAAAATAAATCTAGAGCTCTTAGCAATATCATATTGTAAGCTTACTGATCTGCAATAGTAGCTAGGAGTTCGTCATTGGACACGCGACGCGCTTCAGCGTTGTGCCGATCGCTGCTTATATGTAAAACGGCGCGTAGTTCCTCGAGCAACTTTTTTCTGTTGTCTTCTAATTCCCCTTGTGCCCTGAATACAGTCATCATATTCGAGTAGGCTTCTAACTCTACAAGTAAACAAACCATTCATGAAAATAAGACACAAATGTAGACACAATTTGCAATAATTCAAGTTGCATCGCTCTAAGCATTGTTGAAGAAAACCATAGGAGGGAAAACGAATGCCATTTATAAAACTAAATATATACCGAGTCTCCTGAGCGTCCGTCGACATTCGTCGCGTGTCATATTAAGAAGCATAGGCCACATGTTTATGCCGTAATCGTTAACACTCATAAAACTGCATTTATTTGAATGATTTTAACCATATTTTATTAAAATAATCTAATGGCAAATATCCATACTATTTACTTCAAACTAGGGATAACCGATTCATGTAAATACGAGACGAGACCACTTTCGATACTTTTGAATCGATTTTAATCGATATTATTTTCTGAGTGTCGATGAATATTAATAGGTACCTAATGATATGGAGTGTTTATTTAATAAAGGTATGTATTGGAAAAATAGGTGTTATTAAAATAAGATATTTGAGATTTTATTAATAACACCGACATATTTTCTAAATACAGATATTATTAGATTGTTAGAAATGAAAAATAATGTTCTTTATATTTGATTTAGGTAGGCATACTAATCACCTAGCTCTTTATTTTATCCTATAATATTTTAAAAACTACAAATACATATATTTTATTTAATAATTCATTTATTCCAAATTCTCAGTGCAATCTAAAATCGATTACGCTTTGACAATGTAGATTGCTGGATGAGTAAAATACGTTATAATTATTCTTCCTCATACGAAAATTGCCACAGAACACGACGCGATTTTATGTGACTGCTTTTCAGCCAGCTGCATCTTCCTGCGGCTTGCGTGATGCATCGATTAATATTATTATCTAAATGTCAAAAATGTAAAATATCGATAACTTTATTCAATCGATTACCAATAAGACAGTACATCTCTACTTCAGTTTGACATTTCAAATTCCGAGTAGAATTTCGATCTATTAACGGAAAGATAATTTTTGTCTATTAATTTTGGTGATACTAGTTTTAGATGTAAAATTACCATTTCTATCTTCCCACAAGTTTCAATACAATTTTGCTTAGTTTTTAGTAAAGGTTTTTTCAAGTTCAAGAGAACTATTCTCTGTGTGGCTATAGTTCAGTTTCTAACTAGTACTGCAAACATATGCATTTTGTTAGGTTTTGTATGATGAAATGCGGGTTTCACATTTCTACAAGTATTATTAGCGGGATGTAAAATATAGCATAATAGACGCCAATTAAGCTGATGAAAAATATCGATTTTTTTATGTTTGCGTTATCGATTGTTTACGTATACGTAGGGGCCGTCGATTTTAGGGACAGTATGTGTATGTATGTATAACCATCCATTCCATTAGTAGCGAAACAAGGGAGCAATTCAGAAGTTACCCTTTTAAACCTATTTTTTCTGTTAACTGGCAAACACTTAATGTTATGTCTATAAAAAACCTAGAACCCAAAGCTATAACATGAGTTAAAGTAATAAGAAGGGTTGATGATTTTAGCGATTGCCAGACGCTTGCAGGGTGAGCATGGGCAGGAGATAAAAAAATTATTATCTCTGAATTTATCCACTGACTGAGATAAAATTTTCTTTTCTCTATGCATGCGAATGCATATGCTAAAGCATGGTGACAGGGGAAAGGAGAAGTATATATTCCTATAATCACTGTGGATATCATTTTCACCGTTTTGCCCATGTACCCGTGTTCGATGGATGGATAAAACTGAGCGAGGAGATGACAGAGGAGATAAACATTTTATCCTTTCCCCGTGGCTAATATGTACCCTGCCCATGCCATCACCCTGCAAGGCCAACCCACAGACATGTCTGTGGACCAACCAAAACAGTGTAAACGTACAAAATTATAAACAAACATGTTGTTATGGTCGTTAGGTACCTACCTACTGTGAGTGCTGTGATCTTAGATGTGTCTTAGATCTAGTGGTGATCTATGTTGAGTTGAGTTGAACCATAGAGTTGAAGTTGAACTAACGCATGAAGGTATAAAATATAGGTAGGTACCAAGGTAGGTACCAAGGTAGGTACGTACCTATTTCCTATCTACCATAGACCAGGAACAACTAGACGAGTGTATGAGGGGCGGATTTTGGGCCTTATCAACCTACCTCCTTTGTGTATGTGACCAAGGATCAACATTTAAAACAGCAATCAAAGCTTTTAGGGAGAACACAGTACGAGAACGAATCATTCAGAACATCAAAGATGGTAAGAGTGTTTCATTTATACAGTTCTCTTTTTAAAGGTGTTTGAAGATTTTAGTATGGAAGGTGGCCTATAAACAGTCATAATCTTGATCTTTTCAAAATTGCTCTTGCACTTTGAAACCCTAATAAATAAAAAATAGAAATTTAGTCTTAAGTATTAAAAAGTTTATAATAAATAGAATGCCAACATTAAACTACTTTATTTTCTTTTCAGATGGTACCATCAATATTGCTGGGCATAATCTCTGGGTAAATTAGGGCACACAAGGACATTGCCAAAATTAACTGCACATCATGTAAACCCTGACAAAATAAAAAAAATAAAAGTCAGCGTTGCTCCTCAGGTGTTTAGTGCTTGAACCGCTGCAATGCTAAAATACACTAATGCACTCAGTAAGTATATAAAGTATGACTGAATTAGCATGTACAATTACTAAGAGTACCCGATGCCTATAATAATAATCTATATATATAAAAGAAAGACGTGCTAGTTACACTATTTATAACTTAACAACGGCTGAACCGATTTGGCTGATAATTGGTGGGGAGGTAGCTTAGAACCAGGAGACGGATATAGGATACTTTTTATCCTGTATACTGATAAAGATGAGTTTGTTTGAACACTTATAAGTCTAAAACGGCTAGACTGATCTTCATGGTTTTTTGTTTGTTATATTTGTCTCCATCCCGAATAGCAGAATAACTTTTAAAATATCAGAAAAAATCACGAAAACAATTATTATGAAAAAAATTCATTTTTTCATACATTTTGTATTGAACGGGGTTTTTGATGGCAAGGAAAGTGACCTTTTGCCCCGGAAAAACAGTAACCTAAGTCACGCGGACGAAGTCGCGGGCATCATCTAGTTATTATTAATATAATTATCTCTATTTCTATGTAAAGAGCATAATTTACAAGAATATTAATCACGAATCTACCATGTTTTATAGTTAATGTTAAGAATAATATTACTGGTTAAATAGATGATGGTTAATTATAAAAAAATTCAATCTACATACTTTACTCATTTCTATCTTTATTTAATATTTTTCAGATAACTTACACACTGGAAAGATGAGCAGTATGGAGACAACAGCAGAAGTTTTAGAATTTTTTGACAAACTTTTTGATAGTGTCAATTGCTATCCAGGCGGTGCAGCGAAAGGAAAACTGCGTAAAGCAGTGAAAAGGAATTTGTTTTATATAAAGTTTTGGACATTATAAAATGAAACAATTAACATTTGAAGACACTGCTAGTAAACTAGCAATACAAACAGGAAAACCTCGACTTGTGCGTGTTCCATCCCTAGAAAGTTGGATCAGAACCTTAGAGAGCTTTATAAGATTGTCTAAATTATTATTTAAAAATTATAACAGAGTATTTTTATCCCAGATTGATAATAATCAATTGTTTAAAAACTTACACAAGTAACTCTATGGATGATAAAATTTATTCAGGGAATACTAACTGTTAAAAAATAATAATTTAGCATATCCTAGCAAAAATTTTGTAATTTTGTACAGGGATGCGAGTACGTTTATACATAATTATCTAAATGAGAATGGGCATAAAAAAAATATTGGCACAAATTTAAAAGCTGCTTTAAACACTCGTTTGAGGTTTTTCTGGTTGGGGTGTTGTTCCACCCATAAAGAATTATTAAAAAACATATTTTTAAAACATATAATAAGATTACATGTGCACAATTGGTGCAATATCTTAAATAAAATCTTAAAAGGGGACATAGAAGAAAAATACAGATCAAATATTCAAGAAATAGCATACCTGAAGTATAAATGTTTTAAATTAAGGATAAAAGTTTTAAATAAATAAGTGTAAATAAATAAGTGTTGTTTGATTTTTTATTTTTTATTTTAAATATTTAAGAAATTCCTACATTATTTGTTTATCGATAGAAGTACATCACTAAAGTATCGATAATGATTAAACGAGTTATCGACTCGGGTAAGCCCTATACTGTCAATTCAGCTGCAAAACGGCTGCAAAGCTACAGCAGCGCCAAAACGAAACAATTGGAAACTAGATGGAAAAAGTCACTGTCGCATCCACGGCCAGTTCAGTCTCATACAAATTTCCATAGCCTTACAAAATCTTTTCCACTATGATGCATGACAATTTTTACAGACATCTCTATATCTACATTAGGTACCTATATGTAGTATGAAGTATTTATAGATCTACAGTAATCTATGATTCTCCTGATGGCTGACGCTCAATCGACGCCATTATTATTGTATTTGGTTTTTTTAGTTTAATTTTCATATATTTCTGTCCCAGAATAGCAATTGTTATTTCAATTTATTGAAATATAGTGCAAGTGTTATGTGCCCGTTATAATAATTCGCGTAAGGACGCTTTTTTTTATAAGTTTCCACAGTGTGAGAAAAGACAAAGTTTTATGGTTTATATTATAAAAGTGTTTAGGATCTTATGTGTTTACCAGTGTGTTGTAATTTGAAAAAACGTTTCGTGAAACAAATTATTAAAAATATGACGTCTTAATTGGTGTAGGGTGTATCTAATAAACAAAATTAGGACATATAAGTATATATTAGACAAGATCATAAAGACTTACCTGAAATTCCAAAAATGCGTATAACAAAAGCGATAGGTATTATGTTATTTCAAAGTGAATTAAACAAATATTTTAAAAAAATTTGTTTCTTTATTTCCTATTTTTTATTTTTTATAAATTATAACCTATAATTATTATTATGGGCAAGGATGGCAATAGGTACATACCTGTGGTAGATACCTATGGTACATACCTATGGTAGATACCTTCATAACAAAAATAAAAATCCATAGACAAAAATAGAAAAAAAAATTGTTATTACGCCATTGGTTACAGCAGTTTTCCAAAATGATACATTAGCCAATCATGGGCCTTGATTTCGAGGGTTTAAAATTTGTAGGGCACTGAGCCATCTGATACGTAGTATCATAGTAATCTGTGGTCGCATCTGTTACGTAGTAACTAATACCTAATCTGTGAACTAGACTATCTACCATGAAATAACGCTCCTTTTTGAATTTTTGACAATTATCTTATATTTTATTATTTGTTTATATTATATTATATTTTATTTGAATATGATTTGAATTTTGTTTTTCTGAGTGTGCTTGAATGTAATGTGATAATAAAATGTTTTTAATCTAATAATCTCAATGAAAATCAATGCGTGAAGATGGCAGATGTAGGTGAAATAATTGATTACATTAAAGCATTGAAAAAAGGTTTCGATAAAGAACTATTTCAAAGCAAAATTGACGAATTGGGCTACTATGTAGAAAATGCCGGCTTGGATTATGGGGATTTCCATACTTTATTTAAAGTGTGGCTTAATTTGAGTATACGTAAGTTATCTACAAAAATAAAACTTAGTGAATACTTAGGATTAACAACAGACATTCATACAAAGCTAAAAAGTTATAAGCTACTAGGTAACATTTGTTATTTCTACTTCAAAATTGCGGTAAAATACTCACTATTACTCACTATAATATTATAAAGGCGGAAATTTGTATGTGTGTATGTTTATTACTCCTTCACACTACGTCAAATGAGCGGTTTTGACTAAAATTTAGAATGCTATTGCTAGAATGCTAATGCTGAAGTTTGGAATAGCTTATACCTACAATTAACACATAGTCCACATTTTATCTCAGAAAATTAAAGAGTTCCTGCGGGAATTAAACCGTAACCCACATGGATGACGTCTAGTATACTTTAATAAACATTCTATTTTCAAATTTCAGCAATACCAAAATGGGTGAATCTTGGTGTTTGTATCGTGCCACAAGAGAGAGTGAAACAAAAAACTGTGGAATACTCTTTACAATGGATTTTTGCAAATTTTGACAGCTCAAATAACAATACAAGAACTTCCTTTGTACTTGATTGGCTCACGGGTAAACTATTCTTTATCTAATAACTAGTTCCCAGGTTTTTTAACTATATCTCAAACAGTGAGTGAATATGTATTAACGTTTATATATTGTCCTTAATATGAAATGTTTCTATTATATTATTTATCCAGGAATTCTTAATATTTTTTGGAATACATAATACCAGAATGACTCCTTCTATAATTATTCTTAACTAGCTTTTGCACGCAGTTTTGCTCACGTTAAGTTCGACTTTTCAAACCCTTATTTTACTCTCTTTAGGGATAAAATATTTATAAATCCATAGCAGATGCCTACATTATAATAGTATATACTATGTGTATGCCAAATTTCAACCCAATCTCCAGTGATTTGAACTGTGTGTTGATAGATCAGTCAGTCAGTCCCATTTTCCTTTTATATATTTAGATCTTCCTGCAAAAGTCCTGATAGAGGGACTACATTTCATCATATTATCCCAAATATATCCCAAACATTTATATCATTTATCTTGTATGTTTCTTATGCATATGTCATGTAGAAATTTAAAATAGTTTATTATTATTTATTATGTTTTAGCCGCTATGGACACTGATTCAATAGACATGAAAGCTTTGGATGTTGGATATGAAGTGTTCTTTACACTATTGTCCTATGAAGCATTGGTTAGTATTTCTCCCTTCTTATTGCTACTAAGCTTACATAACATGTGAAGGATGTGTAAAAGGACAGTTATGAAGAAGTTTTTTGTACTTTGAACCATCCTTGAGCTTTGTTAATAGTGGTGCTATGTCAATCTTTTCCTTTGCTCTAGGCTAGGGCATGCGTTTAAACACATGCCCTAGCCTAGAACAAAGGAAAAGACGAAAGGGAAAGGTGACAATAGAAATTACTTATTTTACACTCTTTTCAGACACCACATGTTATGAAGCTTGTATATACATTAACAAAACCAGCTGATGTTACCAGAAATAGGGTTCTGGAATTAATTGACTTAGCCAAAAAAAGAGAAGGTAAAAAGGTACGTACCTACATATTACCATAGTATTCCCTGTCTTATGATCACTTCAGTTGCTAATGCAAATAAATGAAATGAATGAAATAATTAATTTTTTACAATTGGAAGCCTCTCGCCACTATGGTTCAACAGCCTTTCTGGTCTACTTGTTAGCAAGTTCGACTGCAGTTGATGAGGTCCCAGGTTTGATTCCCGGGTCGAGCCATAAAAGGTTTTTTTAAATTCTCAGTACTAGCCCGAAGTTAGAAAGTTGGCGGTGAGTCCTTCCATGCCTCGGTCAACACGTAAAGCTGTCGGTCTTGCGCCTGATTTCTCTCCGGTCTTTTCGGATTTCTGTCCCATTGGACTATGAGATTAAGGGAATAGAGAGTGCACCTGTGTTTGCACACACGCACGCATTGGCCGCCGTGGTCGGGAGGACATTATTCAATGTGACATCAGAAAGTATAAAGTTTATTTTATTTTAATTATTTTTTTTGGCATGTTTTTTTTTTTTTTCAGAATATGTTTAGGCAAATTCAAGTCCTCCTAGGACTATTCAAATCTTATAAACCTCAGTGTGTGCCCGAGGCAGTGCCCTCAATATCTACACACACAGCATTTAGAAACGTTCATGTAAAATTACTGACGAGGTTCAAATACAGCCAGGTACTACTATAAAAAAATAACTGATTGTTCACAACAAATGTTTTTAAACCGTACTGTTCATAAAATATTCAACTTAAGGCTAACTTAAGGGCTGTCAGATGTCTGACTCAATGTGTTCTATTGGAATGTGAGCTTTATGTTGTTACCCATACAGTAACTTTTTAGTGAATATCTAGTGCAATCTAGAGTCTTATCTATACTATTATAATAAAGAGAGAGCGCGAATTTTGTGAGTTTGTATGTATGTCCGGAGCAAACTTTGGAACCACCGCACCTATTACAATAATTATTTTACCATTTCAAAGGTACATTATTCCAGATGGTAATAGGCTATAATTATGTTAATAAATGTATTATGGCTAGATATTATGTGCAAATTTGTTAAAGAAGTCGGAATTTTTTTTTGACTCTTAAACGTTTTCAAGGCGTGCGCTGGGTCATATAATGTTATTGGATGAAAATGATGTATGGGTGAATTGTTCCTCTTAAAGAGTTCTAAAAAAAAGTCCCCGATAGCATATGTCTATATTCTAAGGATAACTTACAGTAACCATTTCTATCTTTCAAATTTTGATTAAAAATAATGAATTATTTTCGAAACTTCTTTAACCGATGTGATGTCAATCTATATCTAAATAAATATGTTTATTATCGTAAGTATTTAATTTAGAACATATTTGCCCTTTACACTATACAATTTAAATAAATATCTTAGGAGTTATCGGAAAATTAATATTTCCGCGCGATAAAATAATAAAATGGTGCCGGCTGGCGAGGCGGAGCACGGTGGCGGGTATCGGTGCGGGATATTCGTGTGGTTCCTGTGGTGATCTTATTGACAATCGTCTCCTATAAGAAGCTCACAAGAACAAATATTTAATTTTCAACCCGGACGAAGTCGGCGCGGGCTTCTGGTGGTATTATATAATAGATTTACATATATTAAAAATATGGTTCGAATATACTTTTTGGGTTCTCCATCCAAATTTCTTGAGAACCAAAATCATATTGTAACTTATAGGTCCTTAAAATTATAATTTGCTTTATTTGTATCAGAAATAGTAATACATTTTTAATATTTCGTGCGGCGCTTTTTACGCGGCTTATGTCGATGTGCGATCAGCTTTACGGGTTAACGTTTGTTGTGAGCAATGCTCTAAATTTCAGGTGTTAGTTATCGATTTTAATAAAAATACTAAATTATTTTTTTTAGAGCAAAAGGAACAGTAGAAGCAAAGAGACGTCGCATCTTTTTTGGAGTAACCCATTCAGCGAAGTAAGTTTTGTTTTATAATTAATTAATTTAAAGCCTTTTCCGTTGACATAATAATAAAGGTATATAGAACCGAATAGTACGAGAATATTAATCACAATAGAACTATTATTTCAGATTTCTCAAAGTAAGAAGGCCGACCCACTGATACCCAATATGGAATTTTTAAACATTGGATCACAATATGACACTTTAAAGAAGAATCATTTAGATTTCTCGGAGTAAGTGATAAGTTCACTTGTTAGATAGATAACAAAAATAAAAATAAGTTTTTCTTTACTCTAAATTTTAACATTGCTCATGACTTCAATTAGACGCAGCTACACAATGATGATTCAACCCACAAACCTTTGTCAAATTAAATACATATCTAATGTAAAAGAATAAAGTTAACTTTTCAATGGATAAGTTGTGTGGGTTGAATCTGTATTGCGTAACTGCGTCTATCTATCTCTGAATATGCTTTTCTTAAGTTCTATAAGAACCATAATAAAATTAATAATTTCATTAAATGCCCGTTTTCACCAATTACCCCGCCGCCCTTTCGTTATAGCGCGCTATAACGTTGCGCAGCGCTAGTCTATATATTAAAAAAAAAAAAAAGTTCCCTAAGTTTTAACACTTAAAGGTGAAAATGACATTGGGTAAGGGGTTGTATTTAGGGGCTACCTACATTAAGAGACTCCTATTTAGGGGATGATTTAGGTATGGCAGGTCAAAACGGGCATCTTTACGCTATGGGATATTCCCTGTAAAAATAAAGTCAAAATCCTTTTTGTGTGGTTTTCAAAAAGGGCTTTAAGTTGTTGCAATTGTCATGCAAATTAATCTTTTGCGAAATTTTATCAGCACACCACATCACACTATTATAAAGGTGAAAGTTTGCATATATGTGTGTGTGTGTGTGTGTGTGTGTGTGTGTGTGTGTGTGTGTGTGTGTGTGTGTGTGTGTGTGTGTGTGTGTGTGTGTGTGTGCGTGCGTGCGTGCGTGCGTGCGTGCGTGCGTGCGTGCGTGCGTGCATCGTGCGTGCGTGCGTGCGTGCGTGCGTGCGTGCCTGTATGTTGAATATGAATGAATCTCTTTCAGTCCAGTGTCGCTGCTCCAATACAGCAGCCACCACGCCATGCGGCGGCCGGCGCGGCTGCGAGCCTTGCTCTGCAACCCCACAGGCCTTACCCTGCTGGTTGTGGCCTCTGACGCGGAGCACGCGTTCTTGTCCTATGATCTGCATCGTCTGCTGAATAAATGTAAGTAAATCCTTACTAATTCCTTACTAATGTTATAAATGCGAAAGTATGTTTGTTGGTTTGCCCTTCAATAACGCTGTAACAGAGCTACGGATCGACGTGGTTTTTTGCGTGGGTATAATTGAGGATCTGGAGAGTGACTAGGATCCCATCCCAGAATCCTATCATCAGATCCTGACCCGACAGCCATGGGACCACCTGGGAAGTATATTCATTCAAACAAAAAAGAATTTTCCGAATCGGTCCAGCCGTCTTCGAGTTTTTATAGCGGCAGTAGAAATACAAATTCTGTGAAAATTTTAAGTATCTACCTATTACAGTTAATGAGATACAGCCCGCTGACAGACATACGGAAAAACAAGGCATTTAGTCTCTAAAATATATAGATCAGATACGCTGTTATAGTAGTTTTGTAACAATCAAATACTTCTTAGGTTTTCTCGAACAATCCCCGTACAGCTACGGCGAGAAGCAGGACTTGTTGCGCCGCCTCGCGGACTTGCAAGCCACTCTGCTGCAGGGTCTTCCCGTGGTCACTCTGTTCTTGGCACAGTATCTGCCGTTTTGGAATGAGAAGGACTTCTTCGCTGAGGTAATTTTATTTATGTACTTACTTGATTTTGACTATATTTATACAATTTTTTTTATATTATACACTTAAAGGAAAGCTCGGGAACAGCGCATTGAGCGTGTTAACCGTTACACTACGGCTAAACACTCAGGGCGCGATTCCCGAGAGATGTGGGTTCGAATCCCGCTGGCCTCGGAATTTTTATGTGTATTTATAAATCTATTAGGATACTTCTATACATGTAAATAAAAATGGAATGCTGTTCGTTGGCAACACATATTTGAGCAGGCTGGACCGATTTGGTTATCTTTTTGTTTTAAAATGTTCGTAATCGTCCGAATATTTTTTATAAGGTAATTAGGCTTTTATGGAAAAAAAAATTGAAAGAGTTGCCTGGGAAACTTTCAAATTCGGAAAATGATGTTGTCCATTTTTCTATGGGATTTTTGAATGAACTTAAGGTCATAACCAGCTAAATAATATTTTCACCTCTCATGCTCAAAAAAGATGTCATTAACATTAATTGTCGGGACTAAAACCCATTCATACTCTATTCTATAGCATCCCTCGTTTACGCTAACTATTGTCGTATACAATGGGATCTTTTAGTCCCTTGATAAACAATCTACTATTTGAGTATTTCGATATCTATAGGTATTATATTCGACGTTCTCTTCGATACTTACAACTTTAAGGATTTCACACACGGCAGCTATAATATATATTAATGTACATTATATCCCGGGATGTATAGCCTTACATTATCTTAACCTATCACACACAGAGCAGGTAATGTAATAAATTTTTCCCTTTATTCCATTGGTATATGTCTAAAAATTATATGTATCGAAATATTAATGTATATTTTCGTATCGCTCTGTATCTTAAGATACGAAGATGTAAAAATATACATTATAGCTGTCATGTGTGGTCTCCTGACGATTTATATGGAAAGATGTAATGAGATGTATCGTGCTATAATATACATCTTTACATTATAGCTGCCGTGTGTGAAGTCCTTTACTATGTCGTTGTATTGTAGATTCTCAAGCTCATTGAGTGGGTGAACGTGGGGGGCGGGGATGACGTGCAGGTCGTGGTGGACTGTATGGCGCGCGTGTACCACCGCGCCGCGCCGCTGCAGCAGCGCGCCGTGCTGCGCAGCCTCACCGCCATGTACACCAACCTTGTAAGTCTATGGACTTACTTAAGTAGCTATGGCTACTGGTCCCGTCTGTCAAACTACCTACTTATTGAATGGGTGGTACACCAACCTAAGTGCCCCCCTTCCAATTCCATGTTACATACAAAACTTACACTTACGCACCTTGTAAGTGCAATAGCTGCAGGTTCCTCTTTCAAATTGTACATACAAAAGCAGTGATACTTCTTTTTGAGTGGTTGAACATGGGAGGAGGGGATGGTATGGAGGTTATAGTGAACTGCATCTGCATATCTATCAACGCACAGCCTAAACCACACGAGTTAGAAACTTGAAATTTTGCCAGTAGATTACTTTTATGACATAGACTAAGAAAGGATTTTTTGAAATTCTATCCCCATGGAGCTTAAATAGGGGATGAAAGTTTGTATGAAAATCCGCCACCTTTCTAGTTATATGCATGAAACTTGGTATTTGGCTTTCAATTAAAAATGAAGAAATACTTATTTCAAAGTTTTTAAAAAATCCACCCGTAAAGGGGATAAATAGGGGATGAATATTTGTAGAGATGAAATGTCATGAGTGTGAAAAAAAAAATGTAAAAGTTTAGTTAATTGTGTGACTGAGAGACAAGATAACCATACTTCTTTTAGTATCATTTTTTTATTCACTTAAAATTTTATATTGTAGGTATACGCAAGCACGCGGGAGCGGCATTATTTCCTCAGCATGCGTCCTTCGGAGGCGGCCTTTGCGAATATATTGACGTTGGTCGCGTCTCGCATCAGCGATATGTGTAACAAAGGACTGCAAGTTGCTCCTGGTAAGTAGTATTATAGATTATAGTACGTTTATCTCACGAAGTTACGGGCGCTTTACTTGTGGTTACATCGTGTACATGCACATTGCGTAAGTGTGCGTGCCTGTCCGGAGCCTAGGTGGGAGCGGTCAGGCGAGAGCAAGCTCTCGCTCACACTTATACAGATACAACACACAACAACCATGAGCCACGATGACATGAAAGAACTATACTATCGTATTGGTTTATGGATTTTGTTATTTTCTTTTATTTACTAGCTTTTGCCTACGAGTTCGTCTGAGTGGAATTAGGTTTTTAAAAATCTCACGGGAACCTACTGTTTTTCCGGGATATAAAGTAACCTATATCACTCTTCCAAGTCTTTAACTATACCCACGAAAAATCACGTAGTTCTGTAGCTGTTACGTGATTAAAGAACAAACAAACACCCAGGGCATTAATTCTTGAAATAAAAAAATCTTTACCATCAGACGTGAACTAAAAATTAGTTTTTTTTTTAAATTTAAAATTGTTATTTGTTCAACAAGATAGCAAACTTCACTTTTGTTTCGAGTGCCTAGTTTGAACCCCGAACGGGAGCGAAGGATTCTTTAATGACAGGAGCGCTCCTGTCATTTTCATACAAAATTTACACCTAAAGATTACTTATAACTTGACAGAATACTTTAACGCTTTTTTATATTTTTAAAAATGCTTCTTCTAATTATGATAGCCGAATTTCAAAAAATGGGTGTTTGGGATACTTTAGGACTGAATAGCCGTTACGTTTATTGTTCTTGTTTCAGAAAGTATGTGCGTTCTGTACAGCGCGGTGCGCGCGAGCGTGCGGTGCGCGCGGCGCGAGGCGCGCTGCGGCCGCGCGCCCGGCGCCGTGCCGCGCCTGCTGCCGCTCGCGCTGCCGCTGCTGTCCGCGTCCGCCGCCGCGCTGGACGCCCTCGTCGGACTCTTGCTGCTGTAACACATGTTTACTAGTCTTTTTATTTGTCAACAGATAGGCGTCCATGGAGAAAGGCTTGGATTTCCATATGCCTCGGTCTTGCGCCGCCTGAATCCAGCGGCTCCCTACAACACTGATGTCTTCGGTCCACCTAGTGGGGGTTTGCTGGCATTGCTCTTCGCGTTGCGGGGTCACCACTCCAGCACATTTGGGACCCCAGCGACCATCAATTGACCCATTATTTCTGAAAATGTGGCTGACGAACTTTTCTCAATTGCAGAGTCGATGAAAGCCTTTCATCTGCAGCTATATAATTAAAGCCATTAAATTGTTCCAGGTACAAGAAAATATTCAGTAGTGTGAGAGCGAGGAGTAACGGAACAGATCAGCAGTGCCGGAACCAGAAGCAGTTTTTGAAACGTTTCTCGGTGGATCTCCTCAACTGTTTCCGCGAGGGGATTCTGAGCGAACGCAAGCAGGGCATAGTCTTTAGCAAAGTTCATCCGCAGGTTGTCGGTAAGCTAGTGGACTTGATACCCAATGCGGATTCCAAGTTGAGTATAGAGAACCATTTAGCGTTCGCGCCCTACACCTACGCCAGAGTACAGATCGATCCCAGCGACGAGGACGACGCGGTATGGTTTAACGCGGTCATACAAGAGGAGTTTGACAGTTTGTGCCAATTTGTGACGCAAGCGATTCCAGGATTTCAAGGACATTGATGGACTGTTACCGCACAAGTGCCATAAGTGCCTATATGTTCTAGTTGGTGCATTTGACATAGTTAATACTTCCTACTTATACATAGTAGCGTATATACGAGTATCTACGCCAGACATAAGCTTTATGTTTTTAATAATTAAGTGGGTAACATTATGATGTTAAGTAATGTTGATTGATGACATTTTATAATAAAATATTTTTTGTATGACATTGAGTGTTTATAAAAACGTCCTTATCCTTTCAAAATTTCCACAAGTAGTCTCGTCAGTCTCGTCGTGACCACGGTCCATGCAATTGGATCGAAATATCGACAATCCCAACTAAAATAATTACCGTGGTACGTACTCGTGATATTTAATAACAATTATGTCAGTAAACCATGAATCAAGTCTAAAACCGAGGGTAGTTTAGGTAGATATCAAATGATGGTGTTCCTAGGTTCAGTTTCCCTTGTCTCCAACCAATCACATAAGCCAACATCCACAATATAAGAAACCGAGGGTAGTTTAGGTAGATATCAAATGACGATATTCCTAGGTTCAGTCTCCCTTGTCTCCAACCAATCACATAAATACACAATATAAGAAACAGAGGGTAGTTTAAGTAGATATTAAGTGACGATGTTCCTAGGTTCAATCTTCCTTGTCTTCAACCAATCACATAAACCCACAATATAAGAAACCGGGGGTAGATTTGGTAGATACCAAATGATGCCGCCCGGGGCCTCCAACTGGCAAGGTCGTACTCACTTCTACGCGAGTCACCGCTTCCGTGCGTTAAAAGATAAGACGCACGCAAAAGATATCACATCATAAAGACAGCAAGATAGGCTTTAGGTTCTGACTTATATACACAGTCACACATTTTACAATGACAACAAATAATAGAAAACAACAAGTGGGCCGCTTGCTTGAAGTACGCAGATCACGATTCTGTGCAGCAGTGGTTGAGAACGTACAAGCCACGTGTGCTCCCTTCTAAGCGTAGCCGCGTGCACTGCGAGCCACCTGCGAGCTTTTTGCTAGCGTGGGACAGCGAGCGGAAACTTTGATTTGAGGCGGAGCTGGGATCTTCGGAGTACCCGCAGATTTACAATTACAAATTGGATAACTAAATCGCAGAGTATATAATAGGCATAGTTATTTATGGTACATCGAATCCAACTAAATCGTCGATCATTTCTTTGTCAAAATCGTGTTCGATAGTCGGCTAACTTCAAATTATGTCTACGCGCTACGCTGTTATTTATGTGAAAAAGTGCTTCTAATTTTATGACGTTTCATATAAGCTCCCATACTATGCGCGTTTGACGTTTGATAAAGAGTTGCTGGTTTGATTTAGCAGTATCCCTATAAGGGTGCCTCTCCATTGAAGCGGAGCGAGAGGGTTGACGTGATAAAATTATCGCGTCATCTAACAATGAACAATGTACGATTCTTGAAAAACAATTGCTACAGTGTAAAGATTACACATACTCAAACACATAATCACCTCATCACACATGCTTGAGTGGGTGACGTCACTCTGCCTTAACACTCCTCCTTACCTGGTACATAAACGACGGAGGAAGAGCAGGTTTCTCGAGATACGGGTTATCTGTAACTTAAATTATTCCTGATACTTCTATAAACTGACGCCTATTTTATAAGCATTATTTCATTGCAATCGCCTCTGATTGGCCGATACTCAATGGCTTTTGGCTAAAATGCATTGTTGCAGAAAGAACGTGTTAAATTCAATCAATCGCCACTATTGTCATTGTAACAATTAGTAGATTGGTCTGCGAAGCACTTCTCTGCTCTTCTCCGCTTCCATGGAACTTTATACCTTTATTATGGAGGTATCTTTAGCGAAAATATTCTCGAGTTTGCAAGAGAAAAATTGAAGGTGTCCATTTTTCTTTGAGCTGAAGTAAGAAAACAAGGAATCGAAATAAGCCTGAGTGCTCTGGATGCCATTAATTACTGTGAAAAAAAGCAGCCCGGGCGGCGGGTGCCTCCCCGCACGGCGCAGCAGGAATACAATGTTAGTATCTATACTCTATAGTGCTACAATATTCAGTGATGTATTATGTGCTCCGTTGTCCCTGCGTTCATGCGCTGATCTCAGCTGACCCATTGCAGGGTGACAACCCGTTGTATTTCAAGTGTAATTCCATGGTTCACATTATTCCAATAGCATTCCAGTTAACCACTAGATTTCTGCTAGAATAGTTTTATTATTCTGATTTAAAATAGTTTGTTTATAATTAAAGCTTAACTAACTATGCAAGAGGATATTTGTTCGCCTTTAGTATTTCTCTCGCGGGATCTCTCTCTCTAACACTTCTTCCAGAACTGAGGCTTTATGAGAGAGTTGATCTAAATTGAGCAAAGAATACAAGTAGGATGAATACCAACATACTCGTATTATACAAACAATAGTTTATTTACATAGTATAGCTTTTTCCCGCAACTTCGTCCGAGTGGATTAAGGTTTTTATAAATTCCACGGGGATTTACTACTTATTATTTTTTTGGGATTAAAAAGGTCTCTCACTAAAAAGGTCAGGTCTAAGGATCTGGTCACTCTCCAGATCCTTAACTGTTATTTCTGTCCTCAAATCTGCCATACAAAAATAATGTCGATCCGTTCCCCCATTGGGGCGTGATTGAAGGACAAATCAACAAACAAACAAACATACGCATTTATAGGGTTCTGTACCCCAAGGGTAAGCAACGGGACCCTATTACTAAACCTCCGCTGTCCAGTTGTCCGTCCGTCCGTCTGTCAGCGGGCTGTATCTCATGATCCGTAATAGGTAGAGAGTTGAAATTTTCAGAGAATGTGTATTTCTGTTGCTACTATAACACCAAGTAATAAAAATAAATTAAAAAAAACTAGAAACGTGTATTTTTCGGTGTTTTTTGGTACGGAACCCTTCGTATACGAGTCCGACTCGCATTTGACCAGTTATTCCATGTTCGTGTTTAGACTCACAAGCACACATACTTCGCGTTTCTATTTGCTCTCGTTCCAGATGCTCATTTATTTTTCGTGGTCTGTTCAAAGGCATAAATTATGGATACCGTGGCTGGAGACTGCCACGTCGCAGGGTGTCACCCACCCCTCGCGCCCTCCCTCGCCTCGACGAGAAATGTTTCAGGGACTTTTATACCCTTATGCCCCTTTTTTGTGAGCGATAAGGATATTGTGTTAATCGGATTTTATATAAAAAAAATTTGAAAAATCGTGACAAACTGGTAATTTATTGCCGGTTTTTAGGGTACGTACCCGAAGGGTAACCAACGGGACCCTATTACTAAGACATCGGCTGGTCGTCCGTCCGTCTGTCTGTCAACGACGAAA
Organism: Hipparchia sbordonii; assembly: GCA_038048805.1. Taxonomy (NCBI): domain Eukaryota; kingdom Metazoa; phylum Arthropoda; class Insecta; order Lepidoptera; family Nymphalidae; genus Hipparchia; species Hipparchia sbordonii. The sequence goes on along the minus strand of CM076097.1, from coordinate 5,430,004 downwards.
GACTGTTGAAATTTTCAGAGAATGTGTATTTCTGTTGCCGTTATAACAACCTATAATAAAAAGAAATAAAAAATAAAAAGAGCTGTGAATTTTCGAAATTTTTGCTTTACTTACCATGATGCTGGTGAAAATTTTAATACAGCATAGCTAGCATGGGCAGGGGCTAAAAATTTTATCCCCCGATTTTATCCACTGACAGAGGATAAAATTATCTTTTCCCTATGCTAAAGCATGGTGATGGTGGTGAAGTCATGGTGGCGATGTATATTCCTATAAGTATATCCACTGAGTGTTATTTCCACCACTATGCCCATGCTCGACGGGTGGATAAAACTAAGCGAGTGGATAAACATTTTATCCTTTTCCCGAGGATAAAATTTCTCCCGCCTATCCTAGCCCTGCAGGTTTATGTAGATATTTTATGTAAATAATAGGTGTGAGAATATATATTTCAATCGCTTTTGTGAAACGTCTTCTCGAAGTTGCCTATTAATTTAAATAGATAGATTGTATTATCAGAACGGTCGGGTAGTGAGACACGTGACGCGATCTCACGCCGCGCCGGTCAAGGGTTGGCGTAAAGTAAAAATATGCGTAACTGGTAGCAATTTTATTGATAAAGGGGAGCTGAAGCGCGCGAGGGTAAAGTAGTTCATATCTTGCGAAACCCTTTGTTCCCCTACGCTCCTCTTATCCATGCTCAAAAATCGCTTCGAGAGTTTGTGTTTTCGATGTAACTATACCCCACTGGTCTCGTTCCACGGAATTATGCTACAGGGGTGAAAATTACCCTGTTGTTCCTCGTTTTTTTCTTGCAAATGCGGTTTATCGTATCTTATTTATGCATTTTGGTTGGCAATGGTGGAAAACAAATTAATAGAAAAAACGCGATAAATCCAGCTAATAAAGAGACTAGCAATGATTGATGCAGTTTTTATAGCATAGACCTGCAGTTTTTGTGTTAGCCACGTAGGAGGACTTCTTCGTAGTTATAGATTAAATCTAGAAAACTCTAGAGTAACGCTTCAATAGTCCAACGGTCAAAGGTGAAACTGAAAACTGAAAGGTTAACGCGACGTTACCCGTTGAACCCTTATCGTACCCACTCCTAACAAGCTTTCCGCTTATTTTGAGGGAAGAGGAGAATATTAGTCAAGCTCAGTTTGGCTAATATTGTTTTTTAAGAAAATCCGAAATTAGTACTTTATATATTTGATGAAAATTTTATATACATTTTCATCCAACCACCTGTTGTTTAAATTGTTATATTGAATTAAAACACTGAAAACACATCAGAAGCGTAGATCCATCTTTTTTCAGTAGAACTGTAGAAAGATGGATGCATGGAAGCTGTGGCATCATCGATCAATTAGTATCGGTTGGTAAAAGCTTTAGCATGTTAATATAATATCGCGTGTGATTTTACATTTTTTCTCTGGTGTGAGAATTATGATCTACGGACTTTTAATTAGGTAGTAAGGTACTTATTTTAATCATACTGAATTACTGACCTAATATAATAGGTAGGTAAGAAAGTACCTAGTATAATATTTTAATGGGGTACTTACTAGATAAATTGAGCTCCAACCTAGAAGAAAAATATTAGCTCTTTAAGTATTTTTGTTTTATGAAAACAGGAATATATTTTCCCTATTAAGTAGTTATTTGCTTTACTGCTGAAGCAAAATTCTGAGAAGTTTCCTTCGCAATCTCTAGAGATTACTTATAATACGACTTTATACAGCTTCTTATGTAGGTGCAACACTCGAGTAGCAAGATTGCAGGAAGATTAATTATCCTCCTTATAGCTCAGAAGCTTAGGAACCTTGTATGTTCCCAGCGGAGTAAGTTCACAACTCTCCTTTCACTAGTGGCTTTAATAAAGTACTTACCTAAGGAGCTTTAAAGGAATTGCATTTCTACGGGATTCTGGGAATGTGATGTAAGCAAGTAGGTACTTACCTGCTGAAATATGTATAGGTGTGTATAGGGAATAAGATGTTCTCATTTTGAATTTTGTAGAGTGTAGAGAAAAACGGAAATAACCGGTCAAATGCGAGTCCAACTCGCACGAACGAAGAGTTCCGTACCAAAAAACACCGAAAAACAAGTTTCTAATAAGTCTATAAGAAATTATAAAATTTCTCTCGGCCCCGCTGGGAATCGAACCCGAGACCTACTTATAATAAGCGCACACTACTGTGTGCCATGAACCTACATGCCATGACCTGAACCTTCCGGTTCAGGTCGAATAATCCATAGTTAAGCATGAGATGTCAATAAAGCACTCATTTAAAATGTCTTCTACACGCAATGCCGTATGTCAGTCATAGACTGACCGAAAGGAAAAAGGAGACTTAACTAACTAACATTAACAGCTCTTCATAACATTAGACACGTGAGGTAAGCGATCAGGCCCCGTGGTCCTGTCGATTTCACCTACTTGTACCAGTACCACCACCACGGTATACCCCTGTGCTAGGGGCGAATGAGTAAGCGTTTACCTAAATAAAGCCTTGAATCGAAAATCTAAATATTAACCAAACAAAGACTTTGTTTATTTTGGATTTTAATATTGCGTTACACTAGAGCAATTAGCCTTTGCTGAGAACACTCGGGGGATGGAAAATTGCTGTTAAAACATAAAGTAGCTCTACCTACGTAATAGCAAATGTCAACGCTCCCTTAACCTCTAAAATCAGCAAACACGAGTGCTGAGTCGTGGTAGTGTAGGCTAAAGCTCACCCGGCTGCTGTCTGTATCCGAATCGATAAAATTCGGGCCCTCGCCCCCGTGCGTTGCCATGGCGACGCGCCCGGGCCGCGCCACCCCGCCGCATCTCCGAGAAGAGAACACCGATGTTGACTTAGACGGATAGGGTAAGAGGCTTATTAATGGTTTTATGTTACTTTGCTTGCGATCATAAAAAGGATTTTCTTTAGAAAGTGTTTTATTTAGAACAATTTTCTGTGCAAATTATAAACCACTTTTCTAATTCAGCCAGAGAGATCGCATCGGTAGTACCTACTCGCATCTAATACGTAATGATGATCAGCATCTCTTAGAATGCATTTCAAGCCATTCGCTTTTCTCTCCCTTTATATTTCCTAGTATTAAATATAACGTTCTCTACTACAGTTGGATTCTATGATATGTATAAAAAATGAAGCGTCCCGTGAATAATGGCGGTATATTTCACGTTACTAGCGCCGCCATTTTGCCAGACCGCGTGACGCCATTTCAAACTGTATACGTCTACGTTCACGTTTGTAGATACGAGTAGGTCTTTGGAATTATTTACGCTCATGATTTAGCACATTACCCACTCAATGGGTTTCTTTATGTTTTGAAATAATACTAAAGCGTCCTCCGTAAGCTTTAGTATCAAAAAGAAATGCCTCGATAGCCCAACGGTTAAAGTTGCGGACTGAAAACTGAAAGGTCGTAGGTTCGGATTCCACTCATTGCTTTGCGGAAAGCTTGTCCTAAGAATAGGTACGACAATAGTGTTGCACACAAGTTTGTGTTCTATCGTGATCCTTGCAAGAAACTTGTGTTTAGCAGTGGACGCTTTGTTCTAGCCCAGTTAAAAGTTGATATAGGATTCTTTTAATCATCTATCAGCAAAAACCAAATTGCATTTATTATGATATAATATAGGGGTGCTCCCCTTGCTATTTCGCGACTTGGTCAGCTTCTACAGTTCATCTAGGGTAGTATTATAAAGGGGTGGTTGGCTGATATGCCACTGTTTGAACGGTTCTTAATTATTTTCGTTGCTGGAAATATTCTGAATCACCAATATAATTTTCACTTGGAGTAAAGTATTCTTAAGAAATAAGCGAAGTTTTCTAAAAATTACATAATAATTAATTCTAGGTAGATACCTATTCTTCTTGTTCAAAATGAACATGGAAAAATTTACCATAGCATTTGCGGTATAGCATAGGTATTTGCGGAAACAAATCGTGCCTACATTGTAATCGTGGTGTGGCGTTATATTTCTGATTTCGCAATCTATGGATAGATTTTAGGCCGCAAATAAAGTTGGTAACGTTTTTCCACGTCCATTTTGAAGAAGGTATCGCTATAGTATTTGTTTCAGCAAGTTTTAAATGTATCTACAACCTACGTATATGCCGTCGTAGCATGAGATAAATTCGTGTTATTATTCCCCCAGCGCAGTTTGAGCTCCTTTGTCTTGCACGGCAGGCAATAAAGAGGCAGGCGCCTGGAAATGTGCTGCATTTATACAGGTTCCAAGCGCTTCTAACACAGAGATTGTGTTTTATTTTCTGCGCCCGACGCTCCTTTGCCGTGCGCTCTCATTGCTTTGAGACTAACAAGGTTTTTAATTATTTCCTTTAACGTCACTTTCAGGTGCGGAACACACAAAGATTTAGACAAGGACCCGAGGGCTTTGTGATGAAGAATGGAATCGTTATGTAAGTTATTAAATCTGCACACAGGTAAAAAGTATTTTACGTTGTCCACGTACGTTACAAGTATGTATACTGTAGAGGGGTAGGTATAATTTCTCTTGTCTCTTAAAAAATTAAAGTATCTAGTAGGTATATCAAATGATTCTTATAATAACTAACAACTCCATTATGATAGCCAACGAGCGCTATTACTCCTGAATAATTCGCTGTCATACATAAATTATTGAGCCAATTATGCATTAGTAGTGGTGTCAGAGATTTGAATCAGTAGATCAATTTAAAGAAATGACTAGTGAGTCATTCATTCAGTGGAGTCATTTCAGTAAAGAGTTACACTAAAAACAAAGTAAATGAGTCGGTAAATGTTTTTAATTTCTTTTTGGCACTCAGTATTCGGTATCAAGGAAGGCAGCGAAGTAGGGTGGTTTGACGCAACGAGAGTGGTGAATCTTATTAATGATTTATTGGACCCTTCCGTCCCCTGCGGAGCGCGCCTGAATACGTGCGGCGACCGATGAATCCGTTGATACAGGCGCTTTCATTTTATCAGTGGCTACTATACAGACCTATGAAATATTACACGATTTATCATACAAGATAAACGCCGCTATAAAGTATAATCAAGTTTGCCTATGAAATTTGAAGAGTTCCCTCGATTTCTCAAGTATCTCATCATCAGATCCTGACCTGATGACCATGGGACCACCTGGGAAGTATACCATTTCAAGCAAAAGAAGAATTTTCCAAATCGGTGTAAGCGTCTTTGAGTACCTAATCGGGGAAAATACATGAAGATTCCGACGAACTGAGAGCCTCCATAGTCGATTAAAAATGTGGCCCTACCTTCCTAACTGGTGGTAGAGTCTTGAAGTATCATTAGAACCCAAGGTTGGCCTGCATAAAGTAAATAATTTTTAATTTTAATAATGAATTTTGTTGACGACAATGTCACTTAAGTCATAGGTCTTCCACACCCCGAGGTATTGCGTTGCAATGTATCCAGTGGTTTTCAAGTTGGTAACCTATAACCTAGTATATTTTCATCCGGATATTTATACGACACGTTTCCCTGTGATAATATACAGGCCAGAAGGGGTAGAATTGATAGCTTTGTTACAGCAAACACAGCGACGCGGCCGGGAGACGCTATAAATCTCTGTTGAGATTAATGCCTCCTAAGGATGGGGATGAGTGGGGTAGGTTTCCTACAATTTTACTGCTGTTTGCCTTTAAACACTCTTACTACCATGGGATTCGCCGGCGGACCGCGAATTTCTTATTGCGTTGGGCCAAGGTTATTTTCGACAAACTTTACGAGGAAGCAATGGGGGCCGCCAGCCGCCAACGGAAAAAATCCTTCCGTACGTCACCATTAAACACTTTATAGATACAGACCTATATATTTTTTTTAATTATTTTTGCAAACACATATTTAATTACGTTATGGTTATGGGGTGTTTGTCTGGTGGTTTTCTTTCAATCACGCTGCAATAGAGTTATGAATAGACGTGATTGCATGGGTATAGTTGAGGACCTGGAGAGTGACATAGGCTACTTTTTATCCCGGAAAGTCAAAGAGTTTTTAAAAACTAAATCCACGCGGATGAAGTCATGGGCCTCAGCTAGTAATACTTATAATAAAGTTTGTTCTGCGTATGATACCCTAATGTATAACAATTACGAGACGTTAGTAGTTATCGTTCTCAAAGCGACTGACTAAACATAAGTGGTCTCAAAGCAATTTCGGCGAACGGCTCTGTCATTTAGGTATTAATATTAATATGTATAGGTAGCGAGCCTTTGAAACTCAAGCAGGCATGCTAATTGTTACACGAGTATGTCGGTATATCTCTGATAATATATTTGAAGATGGTGTTAAGATGTTAAAAGAAAAAAAATATGTTACAAATTGGGAAAAAAGTTATTTAATTAGTTGTTTTATAGCTTCGACCTTTTTTATTTTTGAATAATAATTCTTCAGTCTTGGCCTGAGGAATAAGTAAGAAAAGTCAGGCCAAGTATGTCTTTAGTTTTGCTCAGTGAAAGATCATTCAAGGCAAGATACAGTCAGATGGGGCGTGGGATGAAGAAGGTCATCTTGGCTGAAGAACCTTCGCCAGGAAAGCATCCGCACCTTTATTAAGTGCAGCAATGTCCAAAATTCAGGTTGCCAGGAAGATCGCCAACCTTCATTCATTTTAAGAAGAACCTAAATAGGGCACCTCATGCAGGGCCAGGTATAGCTACTTATTATATTGAATAAATAAATAGATAACCAATTATAACATTTGAACTATTTTTACCTATATAAAATTTTGATATGTATTTAGCCAGTGGAAATGTAGGTACGTTCAAACATACAATCAGTAATTACTCAGTTCAGATTCCTGGAACAAGTTATTAATTTGCATCGAATTGCCGGCAGTCATGTGCGAATGCTATGTAAGCGTAGTATATAATAATGTTCTATCGAACAGTATGTAAAGCCCGTATATACGCGAGTAGCGAGAGCATGTCGGCCGCAGCCCGAGCCCGGATGTAACTATTGGCAACGTCTGGCCCCCGCGCCCTCCGCCTTCGCCTCTGCGACCCATTTTAGTGAATAAACTCACCAGATATACGGACCGAAATTGCGTGGTAAACGTGCTAAAGTTACGATTGTATCCTGCTGTCAATTGCATATCACCTCTCGCCACCTGATTCCCGGCAGCGGGAGGGTACGCCGCTGGCTGTTTGCCGCCTGCTTGCTTTGTGCCCGTTTAATAAGTACATTCGGCCATGTTTGCGACTGCACACGACAGCGTTGATGTGTAGTAATTACTTTCAGAGTAAGCGATTGTTCAATACCTATTGTGTTGCCATAAACGCTTCCAGCTAAATCGGACAGCAAATTGATTCGGGTGCGGGGCTTCGGAGTGGACGACAAAGGAATAATCGCCGCGGGGGTTGATCGAATATGATGTTGAATCTAGCTTTGAAGGATTATACAATGTATTCCATTATGTCCGATGAAAATTCATCAATATTGGGAGGGAATTTTCAATACCTATAGACGGTGATACTCCAACTCGTTACTGTATTAGTTTATAATGCAAAAAATAAAACTATTCCTAATTTATTAACCTTAAATTGCTTTTGTATCGTTGATTAAGCGCGACGTTTAATTCATTATTTTTTATCTTTGATTTAATTGATTAATTATCTTTGTTGTCAAAGGTAGAAATTCCTTGATACTCGTACCATTTCGAACTACGCTTGCCTCTTCTAGTTATAGCAATTTACAGATCCAATGGGCGTGGAAACATTATATTCAAGGCAACTTCGGAGAACATTGTTTATTGTAAATTTCTATTGTAGAATTTCCTTTTGATCTAAGAATGGGGTAACCAATCAAATATAAGGTAATATGAAATACAAACTCTTTTATTACATTAAAAGTTCGCTGGCGTTCCTCTCATGCAGTACGCAAATATAGAGGGTACAAATAATCACCATATCCATCCATAGGTTTCCCACTTGTAACATGTGGAAAACTGCGCATGGATATGGTGATTATTTGTACACAACACATACACCATATACAATCTCACTCACTTTTTCAACCGAAGAAAAAAAGGAGGAGGTTCTCAATTCGTAGTATACTTTTTTTTATTAACAAAGAATGGTTAATTAAATTAATATTACCATTATGTGTTAGTGGTATATTATAAGTACATTAGCTAGCACGTGACTTCGTCCGGGTTGATTTAGTTTTTAAAAATTCCATGGAAGTTCTTTAATTTTCGGGTAAAAGTAGCCTATGTAACTCTCCAGGTCTTTGACTATCCCTATGCAAAAAATCACTTAAATCCGTAGCTCTGTTGCGGCGTGATTGAAAGACAAACCACAGGAATGACAACTGTTAGGTACCCTTTGTAATTTTTTTTTAATACTTTTTAAATTAAAAAAAAACTGTGGATTTAACTAACAATTAATATTATATCCGAATAGGCACCTGCCAGGCCAGCTCGCTTCAACCAAGACCCCGTAGTTGCTTTCCATTGAATTATTGTCAAGAGCAAGCTTATCGTGCAATAAAAAAAATAAGTTTGTGATACGAGTTAGCGGTAGCGGCAGAAAGCCCGGGCGTAGCATACGACGTAGCATAAAATTGTTGCTACGGCCCGCGCCGCCAGTCTGAAAAAGAAATTTTATATTTTCAGTATAATATCTAGCTTTTATATGTATATTATATTGAGCTTAATATATAGCTTAAAATATATTATATTGAGTCTTAAGATTTTTTTAAGTTACATGTAATACATTAACCGATCGATTCGTTATCGAACTGCTACGTACTCTACGATACGAACTTGTACGTCTACGTGTACAAACAAAAGTCTATTTTCTTATCCTCGATAGGAAGTTATTTTCAAATGAAATGTGAGCAATCATACGAGATATTTTTTTTTACAATTTGAGTTATGAGTGAACCTGTTAAACGCAGAAATACAAAACAGCCTCAGCTACAAAAGAAATTTTGATACAGCTTCTATGGCACTGGTAAAGACGACGAAAAAATTTTATTCAAAAATTCATATTTTTGTTAAATTTCTAAAGAGTAGGAGGTTTTATGACCTTATTTTGTACGAAATATTTATAAATGTATATGCGCGCCGATTTTATAACGATTTCAATGAACCAACTTCGAAAAATGGAGGTTTTAAATTCGGTCCGTATTTTTTTATACTTTAACTCAAAACAACGACAATATTGTGAGCTCATAAATATAAAGTCCAGTGTTGATTATCGTTTAATATAATATTACATTTGTAGTATAAGATAAGTAATATTTCCCGGCAGAGACAATAAAATTTTACCATTCGCTATTCGCTACAAAGGAAGCAATTGCTTATTTCCGTTCACCGTGCCTAGTCAATCACTGCACAATTGCCAGGTATTCATATAATATTTTACAGGAGAAATGTTATAAGGAAACGGGACGCGTCTTTGTATAATGCTGAATAGAATGCAGGACGGCTCGGGGAGGGTGCACCGTAACATTATTACATTTTCCCGTTTCCGAGAACGTTGCTATTTGAAAAATATGCACGAGATTCAAGAAATTCTTGCGAAGTACATTTTCTTCCGTAAGATCAAAGAAATTTCCATTTAAAGTTGCTCTAAAATGCTCGCTCCTTCTTTTTATTATTATAGCACTACTGCAACTGTCACGAGCATTATAAATACCTAAAAGGACTTGTAGCTCTTTACTTACCTAATTAAGACATTTACGTTATTACCTATCTGCTTCCCGAACCGGTAGTCTGGACTTGTCATAAGAGTCACAAGTTGGCCTAAATGAAAATAAATAGTTTTGATTTTTGTTTCACTCGACTCTATACTTCTGCTGTCATGACAATTATACCTATAGTATAATTACTAATACAAGTAGACTACTATGTCATGTTATGAAGAGTAAAAGACTATTTATAGGTCTGTGCAGCTGCACTGTAGAAAAATATATTTAATTATTTAAAAACTAAGTTTATGTCTACCACTTATGTAACACACGGTTGTATTGAATCCATAAAACTGTTGGAATCTGAAAAAAGAAACGGTTGACTGAAGTTAGCTTCTTTAAAAAGTCTGAAAAGGAATAATGCATCTTAAGCATAAAAATTCTTATCTTAAGAATTAATTTGCGTTGCTTTATGAAGCAACGCTTTTTAAAAGGAATTAGTAAAGAAATTTGGCATTACATAATAACTTTAAAAAAAATTAACCGACAATAAAACCAACTAAAATGAGAATTAGATAGTAGTAGTTTTAATTTATTTATTTTTTATATTACTATATTAAGTATAGAAGAAATTGAAAAATATGTAATTAAATAAATAAATAAAGACTAAAAAGTTTTACATTTTTTGTAAAAAGTTATAATTTTTTTTGAAGTATATTAATAATAATTAATATTTTTCAAATTAAAATGCGTCCAACATCGAGGTAGATCATGTCCAGTAAAAAAAGAATCATTAAAATCGGATGACTCTGTAAAAAGTTATGCGTAGTTATACAAAAAAAATACCTACGTGACGACTAGAGAACCTCCTCCTTTTTTCCTCCTTCCTCGGTTGAAAATCAGTATACCTACGTGCTAAAAAGCTTGTATGTTGGTACTAATAATATTATGGTACCAAAGCTGAAGTAAATGTTGCGCATTAAAGAATAATGATTTGTATGTAATATATGGAGCATAAGGAGCCGTCGGCAAGCCGTGCCCTGCAGCTGCTGCCTCGGCTGAGCGTGATATATTATGTTCGTCTACTCATATTTTTCTAATTATGTTTATACAGCTTTTGTCTCAGCTCCAACTGGAGTGCTGCCATCGCTCGCCTTTATTAAATTTCCTCACGCTTTGTTCAACAGTACCTAAACACTGAAGAGAAATTTATTAAAAAGTTCAACGTAGTCCCCGATCCTCCGTAACGATTTCTCGAAAGTTTCGCCGCAAGGTATCTAATAGCGTCATAATCTCCCACCGAATGTTGCGGGTGAATCGAATTGAATCATCTCGTTAGAGATTATATCAAAACGGTCGCACCTAGAGTGAGCTCGAACAAAAAGATCGTTCCCGGAGCGACGGGCGGCTGTGCTGCCATCTCGCGCGTTGCTAGGATACGCAGCGATCAATACAGCCTCCGCCGGGCCGCCTAATTACCAGCCCCCGCACCCCTCGCCCCGCGTGCCCCGCCTCGCCGCCCGCGCCCGAGGAAACATCTCGCCCGACCGCACCGCTCCTGTCGGATTTAAATATCGGATGATAGAATTCACGTTCAAATGTTTTCACCATTTTACATGAATATTTATTCACAGGGTCTTTGTTCTTTATGAGAGCCTTATTTCTTTATTTTATAATACATACTCGTAGGTGTTGTATTTTTATTTAGACAATAAAATTGATGTCCGTTAAAGCTTTATTGTTTACAATTTTTCGAAAGTAGAAATAAATTTTTGAATGCTGAAACTCCGTTTTAGTGAGTGGAACAATGCCTTGGAAACAGCACATCCATTTTTTGAGTTTTTCGCTTCTAAAAAAAGTCTTAAAAACAGACTGATGAGAAATAAGTTTTTAAAATTTTAGAAAATACGATGTTAGAAAAACTCTTAACGTTCAAAAATATTTTTCCTAACTGTATAAGCAAAATAAGCTGTTTTTTAATTGTTTTAAATAATTAAGACACGCGTTTTGAGAGGTTTCGAGCGAATTATTTGAAAAAGTTTTTACATCATTTTAAAGTATTAAAGTACTTTCGTAGCATACTTCGAAATAGAAGAAACTTTACTTAGTTTTAACAATATCTAAAGCTAAATTAAAAAAATATATTTTTATTTTAGCTAAATGCACTAAGGATTACAAGCATGAATTTAAATTGTTACGCGAGATTAATTTCGAAGCGAAAACATTTTGTCCGCAGGCCATAATCCCCCTAGATTGCATCGATTCGATAATCTTTTCTTTCCTAAAAGAAAAAAAAATAAACATTCGAACTCTTCTAAACATATTTAAAGATATACCAATACTAAGTACCAATACCACCAACCAACTTATTATTTGAATGAATCATTCATATTATTCACTCATCTCTACTTTACGAGGTTCAGGATTATCTGTCATACTTGAATACAAAATGTAAAGAGAATAGCTTGTTTAAGAACTAAGTATAAAACTTTATAGGTTATTGAATGCAAATGATTAGATCAACCACATTAATAGGTATATCAGAAAGTTATCACATATGTGGGTGTTAAACAATTGATTGTGATGATTCAATTGGACGTGAAAGAAAGTATAGTAAAAAACCTACATGTCTGAGAGTTTTCTGTAATTTTCTCAAGGTGTGTAAAATCTGCAAATCCGCACTATGCTGAAATCTGTAGAGCGTGCTCTGACTCAGCTCAGGCTTAAGATAGAGTTAAAACGAAACACAAATATGCTCCGACATAAATCTGTCTCCTTTTAACTCTGTCTTGAGTCTGAGCAGAATGAGAGTGTGGTCTATAGATTTCAGCCTTAGTCAGCCTGATGGCCTTTCTATTCTGAGAGGAGACCTGTGCTTAGTAGTGGTTGGCGATGGATTGAGATAACAAAAGTCAGAACAATAATTCACCGAGTGTCTGGACAAGGTCTGGACTCACAGAATAAATAATAAAACCTATTTATGGGCCCGATCGATAATAACCTTATTCATCTTTGCTCAAAATCCACCTCGTTCTAAATCGTCGTGGGTTTATCTTTACCGAGTGATATCTTTGCAACGCTATGTGCTCAGAAAATTAATGTACTTCCCTCAAATAATACTTATAAAAGTCTATGAAAAAAGGAAAACTAGTTTTTAACCGACTTCCAAAAAGAAAGAGGTTATCAATTCGGCCGGTATTTTTTTAACTTGCTTTTTACATATTCTTGCTTTTTATTGAATTCATCTAATTTTTTCTATTGCCACTGTAAGCGCCACTGTTTCCCTGAATTCCTGAAGTGTACTTTTATTTCGTAGTATCTGATCTATGTTATTTTTATAATTATGTATAAATTTTAGTCATATATGTCGTTAAAGAGGAGAGAAAATATGCTTTGAAAGTAATACGTTCATAGAATATCCCCGGCGAGTAGAGCTTGAAATTCTTTACCATGACAAAGGAATATTCTACCCTCCAGCTGAGTTCGGAATAGGGTTCGAAAGTTTTCTTTACGTGAAAATTTACTTACCTGTGGATAAAGGAGACGAGAACCCTTTTAAGAGGCAGTACATAATTTTTGCCATAGCATTTGAGATGGTAGTGCCATGCCATACGTTTTGAATATCCTTTTCAAGTTTTTATAAGCTAAAAAGACCAAGATGCGCGAACGTTTAATTTGATTGTAGCTTAACCCTACGTTCTTCGTTTCTAAGCTCTACACAAGAGACTCTTGAATTTTTTTACCCAGTTTATTTGACACTGCAGTGTGTATATTATGTAAATTTTCCAGCGAGAATAAAGAAAAACAAGAATCCAGTTTCTATTTGCGCTGTTCTTATTTTCTCAAACATTTTTTTTTTTTTTTTTTATTCGATGACAAGGTAGCCCTTGACTGCGATCTCACCTGATGGTAAGTGACGATGCAGTCTAAGATGGTAGCGGGCTAACTTGGAAGGGATATAGCAGTGTAAACTCAACCCATACCCCTAATCGGTTTCTACACGCCACCGTGCCGGAACGCTAAATCGCTTGGCGGCACGTCTTTGGCGGTAGGGTGGTAACTAGCCACGGCTAAAGCCTCCCACCAGACCAGACCAGAGACAATTTAGAAATTATAAATTCCTTAATTGCCCCCGCCGGGAATCGAACCCGAGACCTCCCAGTTATAAGACCACTGCGCTCACCACTGCGCCAGGGAGGTCGTCAAACATGCAAACACATGCAAACGACATTACCAAACCTCGTTTACATAAAGGCCAAGCGTGTTGTAAACACGCAGGCGATGCAGTCCACGCAGCACAGACAGGGCTGTTGATGCAGACATAGCTGACCAACGTATGCTGCGCAACTAAGTGACACAAGTACATTGATCCGCGTAATAAAAAAATAGATATTAGGTATATTTCGTAAGCTGTCATTGTTTACATAGAGCAATAATACCGTTTTGTATGATAAAAAGTGCACAAATTGCGATAGAAAATGATAAAAATAGGCGTTCTTTTATGGTTATGTCGAGCAACCTGGAAATAAAAGTTTGACGTAGGTAAGTCTAAGCAACTACACTATCTTAATCGTGAATATATTAGACAACTCGTTGATGACATTTTGTTGATGCAGACTTAGCTGACCAACGTATGCTGCGCAACTAAGTGACACAAGTACATTGATCCGCGTAATAAAAAAATAGATATTAGGTATATTTCGTAAGCTGTCATTGTTTACATAGAGCAATAATACCGTTTTGTATGATAAAAAGTGCACAAATTGCGATAGAAAATGATAAAAATAGGCGTTCTTTTATGGTTATGTCGAGCAACCTGGAAATAAAAGTTTGACGTAGGTAAGTCTAAGCAACTACACTATCTTAATCGTGAATATATTAGACAACTCGTTGATGACATTTAGAACGAGCTTATCTATAAGTACATTTAAAAATCGATGGTAAAAACAAGTGAAAGCGCACGTGTCGCACAAAAATCTGCGTTGTCACTACAATCTGACGTGGAACAGGCTATAGGCACACGTCTACATGGCACATGCCTGCGCGCCAGCACACACATGCAGCTCTATGCTTGTTCATGCATTACAAAATTTGCCCTGTCCTGTTCTGCACGGACTGCGTCGCCTGCTTCTTTACAGTACGCTCAAGCCTTTGAAATGTTCGAAATTATGTTCGCGGAAACTCGGAGTTTTACGGAGTATTTAAAACTTTTACGGTCGTCGTCTATTTGCGAATTCATTCCGGAGCCTCTGATGCGGAACTGTCCAACGTTGCATTCAATTGAAAACTTCAGTCGTGTCGTAATACAGTGTAAATGTAAAACATACAATGACTGTAAGCAGAGTAAGAGACTCGCTCTTTGCTTAGGTAGGTACATTTTACAAGGCAACTAAGTAGATTGAACCTACTGACATTATGATACTTTTTACTTTTAGCTGAGTACTGGAACTAAGTTCAGCTCAAGAAAATTTTGTTAATTAGTTTCGACAAATTAACAAAATTTTCCTGAGCTGAACTTAGCAGCTGAAAGCTGGTACCATAGTAATTAACTAATTATTTAATTATGTTATATGCTTACTTTACTCGGCTGATTTTTTTGTGGAATTTTCTTCACATTCAGGACGTCTGTAAAGCTGTAACTTTAACTTTTCGTAATTAATTAGCATGATTACTACATAGATGATTACCTATATCAGGAGTTAAAGCCAAGCGGTTAAGATTTCAGCCTTTTTTCCGTTAGGTCCGGGACAACTTCAAAAATTAGGTTAACTTCCTCCACTAACTTTTGAAAATTATGTGCATTTTAAGTCATCAAATGTCCAATAAAGGAAAACATCATGAGAAAACCTATATATTTTGTGAATAAATAAATGGAAAATGTTCTCAAAAGCGTGTTGTCAATCCTCACTTGGCCAGTGTGATAGACTATGCCCATTGCCCAACCCTTCTTATTCTGAGAGGAGAGCTGTGGCGATGTTGATGATGGAACAATTATCATAATATAAGTATATCATATATATTTATTACTTCCATATACCTACTTATAAAAACGATTGACATTCAAAAAGAGTACATACAATGCTGCCCTCCTCAAGCTATAACGTCGGTAACCAACATTTACTATGTACTTACTTTTTAACCGACAAAAATAGAGGATGTTCTCAATTCGACGCGTATATTTTTTTTATGTATGTATGTATGACCACGCATAACTTTTCAAAGAGTCGTTCAATTGTGATAGTCCTTTTTAATGGATAGGGTCAACCTCGAAATTGGTCCCATTTAAATTTGAAATATAAATTCCACCTCTACGAGTAGACGCACACGGTTTTTACGATTCTATCACGCATAACTTTGTACTGGGCTATCCATTTTGTATAATCCTTTTTTCATTGAATCAAAGTAAAATTAGCCACTAAAAATTAAAAAATAATAACTTTTTAACAAAATATTGAACAGAAGATAGAAGCAAGGCCAGACCAGAGCATGCACTGTTCGGAAAGGTCGCTAGAATATTAATTTGAGATTGCCTTTCTTTGCATCTTCACGATATGGTTAAATTGCATTTAAATTCCTTACATCGTAAAGTTCTTTAATCTATCAATTCCTTCAATAAACAGAAAAATTATTTTAAAACTAGAGTACCTACCTACTTAGCTAGTTAGGGTAATGAAAATAAAAAATGTTGTTATAGTAGACTGTTTGTTGTATAGAGCGAGGCCAGAGGACCTTGCAAACGGATCTCTCGATGTCTTTTGAAAGGTGCATCGAAGCGGAAGCGAGCCACTGCCGTCTCCGGGTCCTTTGAGAGCGCAAACATCGAGGTAATTGGATTGCCGCGAGATACCTAAATAAACAGTTAAAAAAGGTTCTGTTTAATGCAGTTAGAAAACTAACTTGATTGATCTTAATGTCCGTATAAGAATTTTATGTGCCTAAAAATGTACCGTAGCAATCTTGTAGCACTTCCCTACAGATCTAGATACGAGAAAGTATTCGTAGCGTATAGACTCCGAAGTATTATTTAAAAATATTTTAAACTAGCTGAAGTCCGCGATTTCATCAGACAGGTTTTTTCTTTGCAAAAGGTGCGTTGAGCGATTCTGAAAGAAAATATCATGGGTTGGCGTTATCGACGTGCTAATGTTGAGCATAAACATAGTATTAACAGTACTATATATTTATAGTATGACGTATTTTCATTTCAACACTTTGGTTATACTCAAAGCTTCAACAACACCACCAACAGACCTGTCTTACGACGAACGAGGAATAAATACGGCATGTTACCATCAAAAAGTAAATCAAAAAAAGTTGTCATGATGTTTTTCAAGGAAAACTCTTTAAAAATAAACTTCCCCCGATTTCTCTTCAACGATCATGATTACTTATCTTAAAAACATGTTTTTCTCAAACCTTCAAACGCTGTTTATTTCTCGCCACCCTCTTTCGCAAAGCTTCTTTTTGTCAAAATTGACGGCAAATTATATGTGTTACCCATCGAACTATATCATTTAGAAGAGCAATAGTCGACGGGTGATAAGACATTTTTAGTAAGCCTTTAAAAGCAGATTACGTTGTATCGTCGCGTTTGCTTTAGTACGACGAGGTTACAGAAAATTATTAAAATTGTATTGCAGGCTGTGAAAGGTTTGACACCCTTTATGGCTAATTATGACAATAACCATCAAAATCATAATTATGATTAGTTTAGTCATGAATTGCTGGGGTGAGTTACTCGTATATCCAAGCTTTTTTATCTATTTATATAATCTTCAATTTTTTTTAATGAGAATAGTTTTAATAGATTTCTTAAACTTGTGTAAAGGCAAGTCTAAGATCGACTGTGGAATTTTATAACGATCTTTCCCACAAATAACTTTCAGATTGTCTTGAGGCATAGTCGAGGAATCACGAGCCTATTTGGATTTCTCATTTGCCTATCGTAAGAGAAGTAGAAGAGACTGTCTAAGAGTAGCAAACCTTGAAGATTAAATCTTAGTAGCTGTACGGCAGTCGGCAAGGTTGCACAGTAACTTCATTACGAAGGCAATATCCGCCGTTGTCTCGCAGAGATCGCGTCAAACCACCAACGTGCCTTAACGACTATAACTCTAATGCCATTACGTAGTTACTCCCTAACTCTATCGGGACAAGTAGTTATTAGCTTATCAGTGACAGACGCAATTTGATCATAAGATTTGACGACCTCTCTGGCGTACTGGTGAACGCTGTGGTCTTATAACTGGGAAACCTTGGGTTCGAATTACCGGCGGCGACAATTTGAGAGTTTATAATTTCTGAATTGTCTCTGGTTTGGTCTGTTCTGGTGGGAGGCTTTGGCCGCAGCTAGTTATTACCCTACCGTCAAAGAGGTGCCGTCAAGCGATTTAGCGTTCCGGCACGATGGCGAGTACAAACCGATTAGGGGATAGCTGGTATTAAATGGTGGTCTCTTATACGATGGTACGGAACCCTTCGTGTCCGACCCGGACTTGGCCGGTTTTATTTTCATTTGGTGGGTACACTCTTGTGGCACTAATTTACACTTATATTAGTTACGCCTACGCCATACGATGTGTCTATCTTGCTACTGCTCCACCTGCGCCGTAACGCGTAAATTAACACGATAATAAAGGCATTACGCAGATGGGGCCAGTATTTTAATGCGTAAATATGTTAGACACTAAGCGATAACTCGCGACGATTCATGAAAAAATACTTTTGGCAGCAAGTTTTCTGTTAATGTAGTCACCTGTTTTTTTTTTTATTCGATGACAAGATATCTGACTGCAATCTCACCTGATGGTAAGTGGCGATGCGGTCTAAGATGATAGCGGGCTAACTTGGAAGGGGTATAACCCATACCCCTAATCGGTTCGGTATTCGGAACGCTAAATCGCTTGGCGGCACGTCTTTGACGGCAGGGTGGTAACTAGCCACGGCCACAGCCTCCCACCAGACCAGACCAGAGACAATTCAGAAATTATAAGTTCCCAAATTGCCCTGCCGGGAATCGAACCCGAGACCACCCAGTTTTACTGTTTAACGCGTTATTTTTTAATGCCCTAATTAAGGCGATGTCAGCGCAGCCGTTAACACTAACATTAAAGCAGATGGAGCAGTAGCATCTAGCTGCAAAAATATAGCGATAGGTACGCATGAACTTTATAATGAGTGTAACGTAACTGCCACTCTCTTTGAGTCCACTAGCGAGCAAATTGCACTCACAGCGTAGCCCTGATGTCTGGGGCTAACAGCCACTCGACGCTTTCCACGGCGACACGGCTTTCACAGGAATATAGACAACTTGCTCATATACTTATTAAAGTAGTAAGCTTACTGCCTCGTTGGTCTAGTGGTTAGCGTATTTGACTACGGATGATGAGGTCCAGAGTTCGATTCCCGGGTCGGGCCACAAAAAAATGTATTGGGTTTTTCTGTAAAAGAAATTCTTAGTACTAGCCCGGAGTTGGGAGTTCCTCGGAGAGCACGTAAAGCCGTCGGTCCCTGTGCGTGATCTCTCTCCGGTCGTGTCGGATTTCCGTCCCATCGGATTATGAGAGTGAAGGAATAGAGTGTGCACCTGTGTCTGCGCACACAATTGTGCACTATATACCTAATATCACACGCGCAGATGGCTAATCTCTGAGGATATTGACCGCCGTGACTGGATTCGGGTGGGAGGACATTATTATTATTATTTAAGGTACTTCTAAATACCATTCATAATTTTTCATTTTTAGAAAACGATAAAAGACACCAATTTATACGAATGTAAAAGTCTTAAATCACTAATCTGCTATAATCCAACGCTAATCCAACACGACTTTTAAAAAAAATCCGCAGCGTATCGATTCATTTGCATCAGTGTTAAGATCGCAATGGCCTCTGAGTGGCTTTTATAGCGTTCTTGCTGCATCAATGCATTTTAACCAATAGCGGAAGGGTACCAGTCAATCAGAGGTCATTGCGATCGTTCAGCGTATCAGTGTGTCATTGTTAGAGAATCGACACACAGGCGTGGGACTTACATAATTATAACGGGGGTGTTGTTGTCCTAACCCCAGACTCAAACTCAGGACCCCAGATCCGCAGCCGAACAAGCTAGCCTCTAGAGTCTACACCTATCATTGAGGCAGTTAATTGGTAGCAGCATAGCAGCGACTGAAGTAATCGCGAGTTTCTTACCTCTAAAATGTTTCTTAAACTTACGAAACTCCATTCTTCTTCTTTGTCACCAGAAAAAGGTGCTGGACAAAAGTCTCTTGCATGGACTTTTACAGATTTCGGTCTTGCGCCGTCTGAATCTATCGGCTGCCTGCGATTCGTTTGATATCGTCCGTCCACCTAGTAGGGAGTCTGCCTTCACTGCGCTTCCCTGTGCGGAAACTGCATTAAAATTATACAACTCGGCTGGACAGCGTTCGGGAAGCTTCGAGATGTCTTCTTGTTCAAAATACGTGTGCTTAAAGACTAAAAAAGTCTTTGAATAGTGCGTGTTACCACTTGCTCTGAGACAGGGCCGCTATGTGCCTCATAAGAAAGCTCAGACGGTGGTGGGAGAGTTGTGCTCGGAGTTCCTCTATTATCAAGGTTCACCTATATAATTCAATGGGCTTTTTATGTGGTTGAAGTGGTAAAAAGCGGGGCACAAAGTATAAACTGATAGACGTTGGGATTCCAAGGTGCTGAACTAGGGACCTCGTACCGGATGTAGGGGGTCTATTCGTCTACTGGGTTTTATAACATGAAGCATCAGATGAGTCGTAGGGAGCTGCAAATACAAGCGCAACGTATCAAAGTCCTTTCAAGAGCCCTGGATGTCCAGCTGTGGACCTCTGTCAGTTGAAATTCTCTGTCATTACGTAAAGATTTCAAAATAGGTATACTCGTAGTTGTAAATGAAAAAGTCAACATCACATTTTTTATACCTTTTTATTAAAATTAAACTTATTAAGTACTTAAAATATAAATTAAATATAAATCTCAAACAATAACGTATAGTTTGGCATTCGACAATTTGTATTCTTTTTTCCAACATAACTGTTGTTCAACAACCAATATTTTTATAGATTATATTATATTTTATTAAAACTAGTTTCAAGAGATCAAAAACTTATATCAGGTAACGTCAACTTTGCAGGTAAGGTACAGCGTTGATAATAATTTTTTTCAATTAATTTAAATTAGAAAAATACCACTTACATCTCTTTAGAATTTCAATTATAAAACTTACAAAAGAATTTACCACAATATTCCCACTACTATCACCATTCACCATTATCACAATTACTTTTACTTAATAAATAATTTACTTTTTCTTGGTATATCAATATATTACACGTACTTCTGATCGGTATCGTATAGACACAACTACAGTGACTTAATTTTAAAAGAATAATTTAGTTAGGTACCTACCTATGTATTAAGACAAGAGTAATGACGATTTTTTAATCGCTTTACCGCTTAACCTACATCGTAAAACTACGAATCGTCGTTTTGCGAAAGAATAAGATGCGTGTCCTAATTCAAAGGTTCATGATAAAAAAATATTTTTAGAAATAATGTGACATTATTATGCATTGGCAATCCACTTTTTGTGAATGGGTATAAGTTGCAAAAGGTAACTAACTTTTCAATATAGAACAATATTTGAAAGTTATTAAAACCATTTTCATGTCTGAGTATAATTTTAAAATTATGATATTATGGACTTATATTTGTTTATTTACTAGAGCAAATTATTACTTTGTTATTAATAAATCTTAAGCATCATCATAGCAAAAATTGGAATGATGCAACACCTGGTAATGGTAGTTTTTGGCTAAAAACTTAACTAAGTATCGAAATTGTCTAAAGTATTTAAGATTCTATAAGAAAGCAATAATGAAGGCATTAACTTATTGGCATCGACAATTATTATTATAAAAATGTATTCCAATCCTTATTATATGCAAAAGTAGGTTTGTTTGTTGGTTTGTCCTTCAATAACGTTGTATCAGAGCTACGGATCGACGTGATTTTTTGCATGAGTATAGTTGAGGACCTGGAGAGTAACATGGTTTACTTTTTATCCCGGAAAATTCAAAGAGTTCCCGCGGGATTAAAAAAAAATCCACGTGGACGAAGTCGCGGGCATCAGCTAGTTATGAAATAAAAAACGTAATGAGAACTGCGAGATAACAAATGACAAAGCAAGAAGAAGGAAAGTATAATTTAAATTATTGTTTATAATATAACAACTCTTTCCTGTTGATATGTTCCCTAACTTACATCTCCTCCATTATCACAGCCCTTAAACCGATTACCATTAAATAACAGAATATAAACTATAAACAAGAATAACTACAATATAGAATGTAAGATTCGATAAGTACTCAATTTTAGAACATCGTAATTAAGTAGTCGAATAAACTGAATATCATGAATAATAAACATATTAATTATTATTATTAGCTATAAATATCATGAGAGCTAGGCTCTTTCGATTTAAATATTATGTTAATTAGCTATTTATTTATTTATCGCATATATTAAGTCTTCAATTATATTATTTTACCTTTTATAATAAATTCCGTTGTTAAGTTAAAATTAGTCTAACCACTTGCAGTGCACGCAAACGGATTTTTCGAATTCAATTTCTACCTACTATAGTAAATGTACACAGGTTGTGTCTTACACGTTCAATAAGCCTGAGGCTCCGTCGGGTGGGCTTCAAATGACCTTGGATATTGGAACTAAATTACTAGCTGAAATTACGATCATGATTGACACATGAAGTGATAGAACTGATCGAAGTTCACCGGCTCTAGTTCATAGTCCTTTTCTGATTTATGAAGTAGCTCTGGATTTCGCTTTAGGAAGTTCCTCACCCAATCTTCACCAGCCATCCGTGTATTGCAATCAAAAGGATGGTTCAGATTATTATCTTCCGCGTACTGGAATGCGAGCTCCCTTATGTCCCTCCTTGATACGCCCATGAAATATTTCTCCATGCTCTTAATATAACCTACTAAGTCCTTCTCTTGATTCTCTGTGAACACGCGTCTGTAATGACCCATTAGAGGCTTCGGATCATCAGGTTGCTGATAGCGAACTTTACTTGCTCTCCTTTGGAGGGTGGAGCGAGGTATGTGAAAGGTCCTGGCGGCGAGCTTGTAGCCCATTTTACCAGATACAACAGCTGCCACGGCCTTAGCCATTTCTTCTTCGTTCCAGGATTGACGACCACTCATTCTTTCGTATTTCCGTACCATGACTGTCTGAAAATAAACGAAATTCTGTATAAATATTAAACTTATATATTCTGTGTAAAATTAAATACATATGCGAGATATTGGTCGTACGGTAAGCTTGTTGAACATAGGAAGTGTTGCGTCACCGAGTGTCACAATATTGAGGCCATGATCAAAGTTGGACGTTGGAACTATTGTGAAGATTGCTTCGATAACATTTTATAAAGTGTAAAAGAAGCTGGGAAATGATACTCTAATGTATGTGCCTATAACCAAAATAAACTGACTACATAGTTATATAAGTACAGTTTATTTAAATTAAAAGTAAGCAGGTACAGGTACAGGTATACATATTACGGCATCTGCGGTGTCCGGCGAACTGCGAAGGGTAACCGTGGCCTATCTACCGGTTTGTAAGCCGCGTCCAATGTCAAAGCGAGTCAATGGTTGAGGTGTTTTAGAGGCTATCCTCAATGTAACTTTGAAGCAATATTCATAAATATGTAAATATGGCTCATCTTTATCCAGTATGTGAATGTTAGATAAAATGTCTATTTATTTGGTTCTTTATTTTAAGAGTGTTTTTGATTGATTGGAACTTGAACTACATATTCAAAGCTACACACAGTAAATACCTGTACACCGATATAGTTCGATACCTGACTAACAAGTAGGAAAAATTTTGTGTGAAAAGTCAAAGACGTCTCAATAGAGATGAGGTTGATAAGAAGTCTTAAAATACACTTCCAACAGAAACTAGTCAGAAAGATGTTTATCTTGATGTGGTTGCTCATACGTATATGGAAATGGATACTCTGAGAAATCATCATGACCATGTGAATAGATTGTACGAATTGACGTAGTTTCGGTCAGCTGTTAAATACGGGCATCCGAATACAGCATTTCCAGTGTGACGCCATAAAGGTGGTATTCGCGTAAACAACAATGACTAACCGTGTTGGCGATCGCCCACCGCATCGCTCGCAACAGCTGATAGTGAGTAAGTACAGCACGCGATAAAATATGGCATGTTTTTCCAGCGCGATAACTTGGGAATCGCGGTTGAGGCCCTCACTACATGTATTTAACCGAAATAGGTATTAGGTACTTTGCTAAAGTAAGCAGGTATGACCCGCAACCTTCCAGCAACTCGTGAACTACGAGGCAAAGATACATAAGAGGCGGTAATGACTAGAGTCGTTTGTACGTCATTTGTGTTGCACACCAGTGCCCGTCGAACGGGAAATACCTAACTCTCGATAGCTGTTGACCGTCCTTGAGTGACCGCGTCTTATTTTTTATCTGTTAAAAGAACTACGTCGACGGTCGGTCAGCTGTTTGTGCTCGCTTTAATGCGCGTCTATCAACATGTCTCTACAAATGTAGATATTAACGTATCAAAAATACGCGAGATCTCTTCGACTTTTAAATACATCGCCTGGTGAAGCTGGCCTCCCTTTTAAATAACGCTCGTTGAGAAAGCAATGTATAATGTTCAAGGCGGTAAATCGATATAAAGATAGACATTGAGACGTCACTGTAGCGGCACGAGCACGCCGTGAGCCGAGGTTACTGTGACGCGTGACTTGCAAGGTCCCCGCTGCATTGCACGATGCGCCAAGGTTGCCACGCTCCTCGATACCAACACGAGAAATCTAGGCCTCGTAATACATTGCATTAAAGGCAGGCAGCAGGTTGCAGGCGAAGGGTAAAGGAAGAGAGAGCATCGCAGCGTGCGCGGGTATCCATGGTTCAGTCGAAGCGGCAGAAGTGAAACCTGCATCGGACGTTGCCAGGTTGCATCGATTCGAAAGTGGTTTTCAGACGAGCACATAACGTAGGGTTAAAGGGGTGTCAGTACTCACGGGTGGTGCCGGGTGCGTCGGGAGCGGAGGGTGAGTGGAGTGGTGCGGTGTGGCGGCAGGCGGCGGCAGCAGCGCGAAGCGGACGCGGGCAGCGAGACGGCGTGCGGCCAGACTGACGGCGCGCGCGACACTGGCGCGGGGCCCGTCTTGCCCCGCAGCGGCCCTGGCGCGCTGACGTCACCTGGCCCAGGGCCCGGCTGTACGACTATTTTTGTCCACAACTAATTATCGCCTTCCTTTGTCCAATCATATGGTTATGTACTGAAAAGGAAATCTGGTTTTATGCCTACGTGCATCTGTAGCATAAAGGACTTGTACCTAACTATTTATTCCTACACATGTACAATACGTAGGAACTACGCAAATGCTACTGACTCATGATAATTAACTAAGTATTATGACATATTTTTGTACACAAACAACAATCGTTTTTCGTCATCATTATAGATATCCATATATCTATATGGATGGACATCCATATATCTTGGATATCTATCCAAGCAAGTAAACACTATGAATTATTTATTGCCTGAAACACAGAGTGGCCTGAAAAGCCATATTTTTCGGAATTTGCAAATTCAACTGATTTCATCTAAATTATCTGTTCACATAGGATAGGTTACAATTGTATAATTAACTTTAACCTATGGGAAATAAAGACAGGAAAAATGATCAGACCTTTGCTATGGATCTTAAAAACATCCTATACCTAAAATTATGTATAAAAAATTCAATTGAAATACTTTGACTGCCTAGATAATAATTATTATTATGGTTTGCATACTTACCAAGTTATAAAGATAACACTAAAAATAACATCACCAAAGGTAAGACGTATTATATTTCGAACTGAAAGTCTGAAATCTAGAATATTGAAACAAAGAATTCTCAGGCGTTTCAGACTCATCGTATTGTAGGCTTAAGCATTGAATTTGAGCCAAAATGCTTATAGTGGAATGACAATGAAGCTACGTGCTAATACGTCATGTATACGTCTCGAGATGACTCACGCCGGGTTTGCCCCGACTTACTCCCTGGACCGCTTAAATAAAAGTGTTTTCCCCTGAAACGTATTTCGTAGAGTCAATTTCCACCTTACTACTCGTTTGGGACATTCCGATTTGTGGTTAATGTTTACACTGGAAAGACGGACGGGTGAGATATGCCCGAAACACAGGAATCAGAAAAATTATATCGATCTGTTTTTACGGGATAGTCATATATGATCCGAAATGCCTGAAGCGATTTTGACACGAGGTTCTTTTCTAGCATTTTGAAAGAAACCCTTAGTGACGTATTTTTTTGATCTAAACAGAAGACATAATAAAATGATGGAAGGTTTCGCATTATAATATGGTCTGGAACGTTAAGTGTGTACAGGAGATTATTTTCAAGTGTATCCAAAAAATTTTAATCATAAAAATAAATAAATGTAAGATAATAAATAAATGATAGTTTCCACCTCAAAGGAAAATGTTTTAAAAGATTTAGTATTTTTAGTAACTTTGTTTTGATTTTGATGACATACATGTGCCTGATTTGGGATTCAACCAAGAAAGATTCCTTAAGACCTATCTTCCTTTCGTAACCTCTTGATTCTGCCACTGTCAGTTTGGAAAATTTCTCGTATCTCGTCTAAAATGGGGCTTCAGCTATATTTGCGAGTCGAAATATCTTATTCCTTTTAACGTAATGCTAATTTCATAAATTCTAATAGAACATTGTCTATTATCTCTACTATATAAAAATAAGTCGGGTTTTCCTTCCTGACGCTATAACTCCAGAACGCACGAACCGATTTTCACGGTTTTGCATTCGATAGAAAGGTCTCGGGCTCAGTGAGGTTTATAGCAAAGAAAATTCAGGAATTTTATCCCGGAAAATCAAAGAGTTTCCACAGGCTTTTAAAATCTAAGTCTACGCGGACGAAGTCGCGGGGGTCAGCTAGTTGCCTATACTGAAGGTCATTTCATTGGCTCGTCGTACTTAATCATTTGCCCTGTTGATGAGTGATAATTAATGATTTATCAAAATGCTTAGATTGCTTGTAAACGTATTCGTATAATAGTGCCCTTTATGAGTGGATGCATCAGGTCAAGTTCGTTCACATTCTTGTGATTATACATACTTACATATTTGAATTAAGTACCATAAGAACTACGAATAGATAATATGTCAGGAATTCTAAGCCTGGCAATAGACGTCCGATTTTGTTTCCGATTGTCTGATCAGGCAACCGGATCGTATTTACTCGATACACATCCGATTTTTCCGTCAGGCTTTTTCTGAACTCAGTCGTTCCCAAGCTATCATCCCGAGTGCTTGCGTTTGGAGCAAAGCAGAAGAAAAGAAGATGGATGACGAGTTAATAGAAATAGAAATATTTTTTATTCAAATAAACTTTTACAAGTACTTTTGAATCGTCAATGAATCTACCACTGGTTCGGAATGCCGTTCCTGCCGAGAAGAGCCAGCAATAAACTCGGCGGTCGCTCTTTTCAAAAAAAATTTTTTTTACAATAGGTAACAAAACTATGCTATGTATACAGTGTTTCCACAATAAAGTTTCAAAAATGCAAAACAATCCAATGCATGTTAAGACAGGCAGGCAAAAGCAGACCCATTCCCGTTGGTGGCACCCGTTCACGAGCATGACGCAGGATCCAGCCATTGCTTCGCTCAACCATATTTGAGGGAACGTAACAACCCGCACCACACGACACCACCACAGAAATTTTAAAGACAGGAAAGAGAAAGAAGAAAAAACGTCGCTATTGGATTCATCCAATCAATTTGACAAGACATACTGAGAGTCATTTCTATTTAAAACATCCAAAATAATTCATAATAATAATAATTTTATTTTTATCTTTGTTATCTCAACGGCAGTGGGATGATGCGCGGTGTGTATGTGCGGATGTTTTGCAAGAGTTAATAAAATCATCAACTTCTGCAAGTTCTTCTTCTTGTTGTGTCTACGAGAGAATCAAGTTACTGGCTTCAAGCTCTCCCTTCCCATCATATAGGCACTCTACTAGACCACCTCACTCTTTCCATTGCAGTTGGTCTTCGACTTGGTGCCAAGATCAACTATCCGCATCTTTGCCACTGTGGCGAGACAGTGGACGAGTTTGGACATCATGGGCTTTCCTGTGCCAAAAGTGCCGGTCGCTTCTCACGTCATGCTTCCTTGAACGATGTCATTCGTAGATCTCTTGTCACCGCTAAAGTGCCTGCAGTATTAGAACCTGTTGGTTTGGCACGAAGCGATGGCAAGAGACCTGATGGTATGACACTTGTTCCGTGGAAGCAAGGAAGGTCGCTAGTGTGGGATGCCACATGTGTTGACACACTGGCAGCGTCTCACTTACAGGCGACCTCCGCGGCGGCGGGAGCCGCGGCTACTAAAGCAGAAAGGGCTAAGCGGCGCAAATATGAAAACATAGAAAACAATTTCATATTTGTGACATTTGGTGTTGAAACCCTGGGGTCATGGGGCGAGGATGCTAGATCCTTTTTTAAGGATCTGTCATCCCGTCTCATAGAGTCCACTGGTGACCGGAAGGCTGGAAGTTACCTCGGCCAGCATATAAGTTTGGCCATTCAGCGGGGTAACGCAGCCAGCGTTCTGGGCACTTTTCCTCGTTCCAGTGGTTTAGATGATATTTTTTATATTTAGCTTTTATTTTTGTTATTTACGTTTTAGTTTTAATTTAGTATTTAGTTTTATATTATATGAAGTATTATAATTACATATCTTATATATTATAAACAAATAAACCAAATTTTATTTTATTATTTTTTTTTTTATTTTTTTTCATAATATTCGAACCACAACGATGCGTCCACACAGTGTCAGCGCTAGATTTTTTGGGCCCTAAAAAATCCCAATAAGCAAAATTCCGCCCTAAATTTGGGGCTAAAAGCCCTAAGTTGGGAACCCTGACTGGCAAAATCGGAAGGAGTAACCGGATGTCTATTTTGTCTCATACTAAAAGTATGTAGACCGCGCCTTCAGACAATCGGACCGGCAGTAAAATCGGAAACGCCTCGCGCCCGTTTCCGACTCGGACGTCCGATCCGGCCACCGGATCGGACGTGTATTGACTGTTCATACAAAGTAATGGCTTCAATGCCTTCCGGTAGCCTGATCAGGCTACCGGATCAGACTATCGGATGAAAAAACCTGACGTGTATTTCCAGGCTAATTCAGAACAAATTTCACACAAAAAGTGGGGCGTCGTATGATTCAAATTCGAATCACTAGGAAAGTACGCGAACATTTGACGTGTGCTCGCTTTTCAGATTGATGACGCGTCAGACACCACACGACTTTTATTGGGTCATTTTTTTTTAATGCTGTTACTCTTCCTGACTTATTATTTATTCGTAGCATAAGAATAACTAAGGAACTGGGATGCGAAATAAAACCAATATAATTTGTTTAGAAAATTATTATTTCTTTTATTTTTTATTCCAACTTCGATTGCACGTTTTAATGTTGGGACACAAAACTTATATACCTTTTACTTTTCTTAGGAAAAAGGTACTGGATAGAAGCAGGAGTCGATGACAAAATAATCCTTCACTGCGATCTCACCTGGTGGTAATTGACGATTCAGTCTAAGATGGTAGCGGGCTAACTTGGAAAGGGTATGGCAGTGTAGATTTAACGCATACCCCTAATCGGCTTCTAAACGCCATCGTGCCGGAACGCTAAATCGCTTGGTGGCACGGCTTTGATTGCAGGGGGGTAATCACAGCCAAAGCCTCCCATCAGACTAGACCAGAGAGAATTCAAGAATTTTATCCGCCGGGAATCGAACCCGAGACCTCCCAGTTATAAGACCACAGCGCTCACCACTGCGTTAGGGAGGTCCTTGCTTTGCGGAATTCCATGATACTCAAGGAAAAACAAAATTCTTTTGCTGTAGGTAATTTTCCAAATCAGATGAAATCCGCCAGATGAAACTGCCGCTCTTCCAGTAGTGTGTAGAGGAACGTTTGTGCGGTGTTGTGTGTTGGTTTTGCGTTTCATCAGATTTTTCTGGTTTGGTGGATTTTAGCAAAAGAATTTTGATTTTCCTTAAAGGGTAATTTAAAAAGAAAATATACTTTTGCTTTATGTTGTTAAATGAAACAATTTAAAGCCATTAGTTAGTATGTTCTTTATAAATAAAAATGAATTGCTGCATGTATGAAAGATCACCACTCGAGACTGGCTCGACTGATTTAAGCAATTTTTTTCAGGTTTGTATGAATGAAAATCCACCGGAAAAGTCGGAAACTTGGATTGTTGAACTTTTTGTATGAAATTCTAAATATCGTCATTAGTGAATTGCACTTTTTAATTCTCTGATTCCATAAATAAATTTACAAAATTTTCCTTTTGTTTTTCCGACATAGCTCTTCTAAACTATTGTCGATTGATGAAAAGAGCAACTGCTGAGTTTCTTGCCGGCTCTTCTCAGCAGAATCTGCATTTCGAACCGTTGGTAGATTCATGACATGTCATAATAAGTTGGCCTACATGAAATAAATTTGAATTTGAATGTCTAAAAACGTTAAGCTGTCAGCGCTTTCGTTGTCTGTGTTATTACAAGTACATTATTTAATATGTAATGATTTTTTTTGACATGGTCGAAATTGAATTATTTTTGTAATACGCATGTTATGCGATAAACAATCTTGCGGCTTTCATTCGCCTACACTCAGTAGTAACTATGTCAAACCAGCTTGTTATCAGCCTGCGTGGTTTATTGTTTGCATGCTCAAAGGTAAGAATTGGTTAGGTATTGGATATTGATATCGTCCAACAACACAATTTTCAACACAATTTTCAGGAACCAAACGTGGTATTTGATTTCAAGAAATTTTATTCTATTAAAAATGCATTAATCCTTATTAATGTTATAAATGCATTAGTGTATTCGTTTGTTGGTTTGTTAGTTTATTGGTTGGACCTTCAATCACGCAGAGCAAAGCATTGGATTAGCATGAGTATAGTTGAGGACTTGGAAAGAAACATAAGATACATCTTATCCCTGAAAAGTAGAAGGTTCTCGCAGGTTTTTAAGAACCCTCACGCGGACGAAGTCTTGGGCAGAAGCTAGTAATTTATAAAGATCTATTATATTATAATGCATGCTGCACTCTTCTTCTTTTTCTTTTTTAACCGATAGACGTCCACAGCTGGACAAAGGTCTCTTATATAAACCTCCATAGGGTTCGGTCTTGCGTCGCCTGTATCCAGTTGTTCCTTGCGACTCGTATGGTGTCGTCCACCTAGTGAGGATAATACTGAGCTTCCTAGTGCGGGGTCGCCACCATCACCTTAGGACTCGAACGAAGAACTGGCATGGAGTTATGTGCATCGCGCAATATTGAAAAAAGTATGTAAATATTCTAGCGTTCAAGTGAGACTTACTGTAAAAGCAATTTTTAGAATAAACTTTACTGGAAATCTACTTGGATACGGAAATTACGTACTACGTGCGATGTTTTTATAAAAAAGAATATTAGCAGTACTGAACTTGATTAGTTTTCCCCCTCTCCCCTCCAAATAAGCATAAAGCTTGTGTTATGATTGTGTACGACAATAGTGGTTTGGATTGAACCGTCAACCTTTGAGTTTCCATTTGGCACCTTTAAACGTTGGGCTAAAGAGGCTGTAAACACTGAAATGTATAAATAATGTAGGTACCTAATAATATATTAATGATTAATAATATACTTTAATTATTTTATAGAGTACCTATCAAGTAAAGTATTCATAGACCTTGGTTAAAATAACAAAGGAAAGAATATTTAACATGGATTAAAACTTCCTTTGTTTTTTTAAAATTTCTTACATAAAACAAAGGATATGAGAGTAATCTTAATATATAAAAATGAATCGCTTAATGTGTTGGTAAGCGCATCACGCGTGAACGGCTGGACCGATTTCGCTAATTCTTTTTTTATTGTATTTGGTATTGTCAGGAGAAGGTTCTTATGAAAGAAAAAATTAAGAAAATTGCGCGGAAAATTAGAAAATTTAAGAAAACTTAACCACCATATTAAATTATTTCTAATGTAACCGCTTTTACAATTCAAACTTTTTGATGTAACCTTATGGCGTTTGACATAACATGACAGAATGCGTGCTGCCAATTTCGTCAAAGAGGATGTAAAAAAATTGAATATTGTTAATTGAAATATATAGTGAACGATGGAACTGGCGGACTTTTTTTCTTAGATGCTCCCGGTGGGACTGGGAAAACGTTTTTGATATCATTAATTTTGGCAACAACAAAATTCAATATTCATAGTTAAGACAGGACAACGTCTGTCGGGTCCGCTAGTATACTACTATAGTTAAGTATTAGTAAGTACAGCTGTATAAATTTTATTTACAAGTTGTTTCCAAGATAACTAACAAGTTATCATCGATTATTTTTATCAGAAAGTTTAGATAATAATGAGTTGTTCTATATTCCATATCCCTCTATACGATTCTTTTAAATATTAAGGTTGTCTGGAGGAGATCGCTTAAAAGCGATAAGGCCGCCTTTGCGCACCTTTGTTTATTAATTCTAAGATATTGTAAACGTGTAGCAATAAAGAATTTTCTATTCTATTATATTCTATAGTTAACCCTTACTTGTTTGTAAATGCGAACATGTGTTTGTTTGTTTGTTGGTTTGTCCTTTAATCACGCCGCAACCGTAATAAAACTTATCCTTTTACTCATCGTAAAAAACGACATGTGAAGAATAGTAACCATAAAAAAAAAACTAATTTAAAGTGGGTCTGACTTGAGGTGCGGTGCGGGGAAACGCGATGCGAGGTAGCGGCCAACTTGATGTGAACAGGTAGTACAGAGTAAAGTAGCTGACGATTATTTTATAGAGCACGTACCTACATCAGATAAAAGATAAACTCGTTGGACCTTGGTCACGGACGCTACGTGACTTCCTTACTCTACTTGCATTCTACAATAATATTATCTCGAGTGCATACCATAATCTTCATGATTTCTCCTATATAAATGTACCTATCTAATTTTGACCTCTCTGACGCAGTTATGAGCGTTGTGGTCTTATGATTGGGAGGTCTCGGGTTCGATTCCCGGAGGAGACAATTTGATAATTTACAATTTCTGAATTGACTCTGGTCTAGTCTGGTGGGAGGCTTTGACCGTTGCTAGTTGCCACCCTACCGTCAAAGACGTGCCGCCAAGCGAATTAGCGTTCCGGCACGATGGCGTGTAGAAACAGATTAGGGGTATGGGTTGAATGTACACTGCCATACTCCTTCCAAGTTAGCCCGCTACTATCTTAGACGGCATCGTCAGTTACCATCAGATGTGATCGCAGTCAAGGACTAACTTGTCATCGAATAAAAAAAAATCTAATACCGAGAGCATTGATAGCCTTGTAGTTAGGATTGCGGTCTCTTATTTTTAGAGTCGCGGGTTCGATCCCAGATCTTGACTTTTCGGAGTTATGTACGCTTATGCAATTTCATATCACATACTTCAATGGTGAAGGACATTATCTTGAGGAAACCTACACTCCTGAGAGTTCTTCATAAACGTGTGTGAAATCTGCCAATTTGCATTACGATAGCGTGGGTGGTGGCCTATAGGTACTTAGCCTTTTTCTGAGAGGAAACTTGCGCTCAGTAGTGAGTCGTTCATGGGTTGCTAATGAAACAGTAGGTATCAAAGAAAAATGTAATAGAATATTTTTTTATTCAAATAAACTTTTACAAATTGCTTTCGAATTATCAAATTAATCTACCATTGGTTCGAAAGATCAGTTAAATTCCTAAGATTTTTCTCAAACTTTTGTTTTAGGTAGGATATGACGTAAGCTAGGTTTACATTTAGCTAGGTTAGGTACCATTTTTTAGATCTCATCAGTCATCAATCATCATTACAATATATTAAAATTTTGGAGTCAGCAGCGATCTGCATTTAGTATATTATAGCTTTAGATCAGCGCGATTCAATACTACCGACACGAATTCAATCGTAGCATCTATTTACTAGCGTTGCATATTTTGGGCTGCGAATTCAGCTTTATTATTTGGAGCAAGGTGATTGACCGACTTTGTTTTGGATAACAATGTTGTACGCACGCGCAAATTACGCCTGCGCTAATGATGCCGATACGTGAAACTTAAAAACTATAATTTACATTATTAGGTACATACATCGAGATATACGTAGGTATACCTCGATGTATGTAACTACCATCGATATATAGTAACTACTTACTTTTGAAAAGATAAAATTTTAGGATAGGTAGGTTTACTATTCAAACTGTGTAACTATACAGCACATTGATTCGCGTCTATCTCGTGGCAAGTATGTGCCTGTTATATACCTATACGTAGATTTTTATATTATTAAATAACCGGTCAAGTGCGAGTCATACTTGCGCACTGAGGGTTCCGTACCTAGTGAGGATTGCATTAAATATTAAGTGAGGTGGAGGAAAAGCATCCAACCCTGTGTCCCTTGGTCTACGTGAATAAGATGCGAATTGAAACACTGGGATTACAATGAAAATGGCACTAGAGCACCCTATATACAACAAAGATGATGAAGTGGGCTGGTCGCCGACGTCATATATAATACAATATGACGTTTTATTCTATGTATAGCGAACGGAGTGAGTGGGACTTGTGGTGGTGCGTGGCGCCCTCTGGTTTGATGTAAATAATTAAAAATTGGGCTTTGAATTTACTCTTCGCAAGGGCGCTAGAAGGCGCTGCATTAAAAAATACGCTTTGCAAGCTGTAACTTTTCACCGAGTTAAACTAGAAACTCGAAATTTTCAAAGCAGTAAGAGATCATTGACCTTTACATTCAGTACAAATTTCAACTTAGTACCTCAAGCCGACTTTGAGAAAAAGAGCCTGACACACGGACAGACAGATGGATAAATGAGCAAGCCTTTGAGGGTTCCGTTTTTTCGGAACCTCTTAAAACGATAAATACGATAGCCTACTAAGATAGATAGCTGATTTTTAAAATAATAATTATATTCTATATACAATCCGTTATGTCCGATATCCGTATTTAGAAATTGCGCACTTGGCCACCGTGGCATCTTGAGAGGAGACCCAGTTGCGTTGTGATGATGATGATGACGTATTATAGAAATATCTTGATTTCGACCTTCTTCCTTATTTATGTTGATTCTTGAATCTTGAGGCATCGGCGCTTGAGTCCGCTCTTGGCATTCACCGCGTGCCTTATGACTGAGGGACACATACAGGCCGCGCAGTGAACGCGAGGAGGAGGACTGTTTTCTTCGATCTTCACTACTTTCTTCTTCATTTTATTCTTCACCAAAAGTACATGATTACGCAAAACGGGACTGTTCTAAAAACACACATAATAAATCAGAGTGATTCTATTGGTTTGTTTCGTGGCTCAACCGCTGAAAAATACATACTTACTTAATACTATATTCCTTCAAAATTCTTTAAACCTTAGGTATACACTTTAGCACACTGTGGCATCCTCAAACATATTAACAACAATATATAGTGTTCTCACTGAAAATAGGTTTGAAATCCTATCGTTGAAATCGTTTGTGATAACTTATTTTTCAGGTATATTTTTTTGAAGAACGAAAGAAAGTCTAGCACGTTATTGATCGAAGCATTAAATAACTTTTGCCTTCTTCATACATGTTGGTGCATTGTATAATAGTTATATGCCTACTTGCCGTCTACCTACAACATTATATTATACTAATTAACATAGTATCATAAGGGCATTATTATGATAATTATAAAAATTAACTATATAATTTTCTCATTTTCTCCAGCTAGCATTTCAATAATAAGTAGGTAACATACTTGATTTGTTCACACACTAAACGCCTGATATTTCTTACTCACTAAATATTTTCAACAGTTTTATATTAAACATTGCCTGTATAAGAGTAGCAGGCACATAAATACATGACTTCTGAAGTTCTGACAAAAGTTTCTACACATTTTTTTTATTTTGGTCCTATTCATTTTTGCTCTACAATTATTATTTATTACTTTAGGACCTATGGGTGTTTAAGTTCAGAGAGATAAAAAAGAAAACGTTGTCGTTTATAAAAATTAAAAATTATAATCATGATCACTCACATTTTTAGTTTACAATAAGCAAAATTAATCGTCTACCTACTCGGCAAAAAAACCGGCGAAGAGCAAGTCGAAATCACACACGAAGGCTCCGTACCATCGAGTAATACGAGTAAAAAGAAAAGTTTATTATAGATGGAGATCCTCTTTAATTTTTAACTTTATGTTATTACTAGCTGTTGCCCACGACTTCGTCCGCGTCAATTTCTGTTATTATTATCGCGATTAAGAAGTTTTTAAAATAATACATTTTAAATATGGATAATTTTCCCCGTTTTTGCAACATTTTTCACTGATGCTTCGCTCCTATTGGTCGTAGCGTGATGTTATATAGCCTAAAGCCTTCCTCGATAAATGGACTATCCAACACAAAAAGAATTTTTCAATTCGAACCAGTAGTTCCTGAGATTAGCGCGTTTAAACAAACAAACTCTTCAGCTTCATAATATTAGTATAGATATAGATAATATTATTATTAATTGTTGCTATAGAGACTATAGTAATACCAGAGTAATACTCACTGTGAAAATTTCAAATACACGATTTTTCCCCCTGATTTTATTAATTTTCCCAGACATATTGACAGTGTGACAAAAAAGAAAAAAAAGTACTATTTTTATTCCCTTTGCACGAGAATGGACAAACAACTAGCCATAAAAATAGTGCCACGTAGTACCCTCAAACTATTTTCTATGGTGGTTCTATGATAGCTTGCTGCTTTAAAGCATAGATCAGGGGTGCATTGCATTGTTCCAAACACAATGTAAGATGCAGCTGCCGTTATCGTCAACGCGCTTTAGTGGGGTCACACTTTACTGGATTAGAATTCTAGCCATTGAGCCCGGTGTGATTACAGATTTAATGCGTTAGAGTTATTTTATAGTTTAAAACCTTTGATAACTTTTTTTGGTTTAGGTAAGTATATTAAATTTTGGTGCTATTAATACAGTTAGAAAAAAATACAAAGTTTCTTTTATTTGTGCTGAATCGTAACTTCTAAAAATTAGGAGGAATATGAAATTTTAGACAAGTTCATGATTAAGTTTTCTTAATTATAGAATTTTTTGTTTTCGCAAGAACCAAGAACTAAATCAACAAATTCGGATTTTTAGTCAATGAATAAAATTATATAAAAATATATGATGAAAAGGTTGTACGAAATTGATTTTTAGCATAAATCTATCCTAGACTCGACGAACAAGAAAAAAGCACATATTCAAGTTGATCGCGATGTGAGTGAGAAAACAAAAAAAAGATTAACAAAAGATTAAATAATAAAAATTATGACCTTCCATAAAATATTTTAATTACACGTATTAATATAAATAAAAATACACAAAAGTTTACATATACTTACTTATACAAGGATATCAAGGTTTTGGAGAAATGTTTAAAAAAATCTTTTACTTAATTGTTCTATTTCAATGAGAATTTAGAGTGAAAACCACAAAAGTAAATGTTTGCTTTTGCCTGCAACTTCGTCCATGTTGAGTTAGGTTTTTAATAAATTCATGGGATACCTTTTGTTATTTCCGGTATAATAGGTAACCTAGTATGTCACTCTCCAGGTCCTGTGTAACTATACCTACCCACTCAAGAAATCGCGTCTATCGTTGCTGCGTAATTGAAGGATAAACAAACAAGCATAGATTCGCCTTCGTAATATTATTAGTAAGAACAAGATATATCTACAATTTAATATTAAGTTACGATTTAGCGAAAATCTCAATCCTGTAAGTATTTAGCAAAATAACAATTTTTGTGGCTTTTGAAAATCACGCTCTACATTGTGCAGTTTCTCATTATGAAGATTAGTTAAAAATTGGTCGAATTACAAGGAAAACAACAAAGTATCAATAAAAAACCAGTTAAATACACTCAGTTCGTGTAATTCACTAGTCATTTACAGTAGGTGAGTTGTATCAGTTAATCAAAGTGTGTATACGGCGTACGGCGGTGCACTCTCCATGGTGAAAGAGCGTCAACATTGGGGCAATTAACCCGCGCGTGGGGGCGCGGCGGGCTGAACGCTGTCGAGGGGCCACATGATTGTTATTTATTTATTATTTACTAGCTTCTTCGTTCACGTGGATTGAGGTTTTTTAATTCCTGCGGGAACTCTCTTAATTTCCGGAGTAAAAAGTAGCCTACGTGTTATTCCAGACTATAATCTATATCTGTGACTAAATCGGTTCTGTCGTTGCGGTGTGATTGGGTAACAAACATCGGTCTGTCCATCCAAACTTTCGCATTTATAATATCCGTAGGATTTGTTATGAAGTCTACTATGTCGTGCCTAACTTTATATCGCATATTTTTAAGGTAAAACTTATTTCGTAGGAAGCTGAACATTGAAATAGGTAATATACCTACATATATATGTATTATGTATAATATATATTGTATCCTATAAAATATTCTATGTGTCCATATGTCCTTATCCTTACTTATATTATAAATGCGAAAGTGTTTGTTTGTTGGTTTGTCCTTCAATCACATCTACATAGAGCTTGGATCGACGTGATTTGCATGGGTATAGTTGAGGACCTGAAGAGTGACAAAGGCTTTTTATCCCGGAAAATCAAGGGCATCAGTTATTCCTATATAGTAATATCTATAGTATCTCTATAATATACCTATTCAATAATCAATCTTAATCAATGATAGGTTAAGTACTACGAGTAACATAGAAAATAAGATTGTATTACTAACAAAATGAGCCACTGTTACATTATTTTATAATAATTATTAATTTTTTATGCTATTTCGTATTTATTTATCGATACGATGTATCGACATATTTCAACATTTAATTCCTACCCTTACGCCACTGCATTTCCCGTAGGTCAGTGGCTCTACGGGGAAATAATTTTCTCTAATTTTAGGGAAGATCTACTAAATATTATCGGAGATAGAGGACATAACTTCTCGCGGATAATAGCAAGTCACTCTAAACTTTTCCACGCGAAGTCGCGGGAATCAGCTAGTTAATAGCTATAAACTAAACTAAGGTCGTCCCAAGGGGCGCAGGGCATGACAAGAGCGAAGCCCTTCAATGCTTCCGATGACATCACACAAGTGTGTCTGCGATCACGTACCGGATCATTGGCCTTAGCAATTCATTACGTAGTAATAGGTACATGTATTATCTATTAATATCGGCTAATTATTATTCAACAGCCTCACTTTCGCATCATCATCATCAGCTCAATACGACACTAGCCGACTACTGTGTACGGTCTCTTCTTAGAATGAGAAGGGTTTAGGCCATAGTGACCACCAGACTGACCACTACCACTAGTGCGGTTTGGCTGATTCCAGTCACACTATTCACACTATTATGCATTGAGAACATTGTGGAGAACTCTCAAAGCATGAAGGTTTCCTCAGGATATTGTCCCATAATAATACTACAACATACCTATAGTTAGGTTTCTATTAATAAACTTAACGTAACATAATATATCTTGTTAAGTTTATTTTTTTTTGTTAGTGGTTCAATAAAGAATAAATAAATAAACTGTCATTAAAGTTCGGGTTTTACCTGTTCAATTAATGATACTGCAGCGGTCTACGTAAACCGTGAGAAGGCGATTCCGATAAATAATAAATTGACTTGATTAAAAAGATTTTTTATGTCAATTAACTTTTATTTACTTTTAATAGTAGTCTTTCATATTAATGTTGTAGTTGAAAATCCTTACAGTCGTTACTCATTATTAGAACATATCTCTAATTGGATTCCACACGACATTGGAGTAGACATTAATGGCAGCATGTTCTTGCGGCTTGCCCTGAGAAACTCGAAAACGAACGATAAGAAGATTGACTTTTTTCCCAAGTTAATTATGTTTAATAATTGTTTTTCGTTATTCTTATTTAAACCCTTTTATAAGATCACTTGTTGTTCATCTGTCTGTGTGTCAAAGCCTTTTTCTCAGAAATCACTTGAGGTACTTAGTTGAATATATTGAATACAAATGTCAATAATCCGTTAATGCTATAAAATTTCAAGTTTCTAGTTAGCATGCTGAACTCAACTCAATAAAACTTTACAGGTTTTCAAAGACTATTTTCATACAAAAGTTGAAGTTATGTCACGTCTCCAATATAATAAAAAATTTCGCTACTAAGCTGGTCAATGGTCGTCTTGTAAATTAATATAATCCTCACAACGTAAGGAAAGGAGTATGACTCGTACTATAAGTTTTTCCGGACATCAGCTACGATTACATACTAAATTAGTATGTGAGCTTTAATTATATTTGTACCTTACAAGGTATTATTGTTAATACATTATTATTTGTTTACATTACTCAAAACAGATAATAGTTGCATAAAATAACCAAATATTAACTCACAAATTTGGATCCCAAACGTGTGTATAAGGACGTTATCGTCCTGATCGATTATTATTTAAGTAACAAAAACAAAATGTCAGAGAAATAAAAAAAGCTAAAAAAAGTCATCAATTTAATATTGACATTATACCTACATAAATAATAAATTAAGTCATGTATAACTTGAGTTAAGGATAACAATTAGAGAAAAAAAGCTACGGAAAATAAAATTAATGTTGATAGTTCATAAGTTTGTACCTAATTAATGCGTAGATTGAACCCTTATATTTATAGCCCGGACGACCTTAGCACACTTACGCGCGTTTTTCGATCGTATTTTATAATACGAAGGGGTTAACTTTGAAGGGTTTGAGTGTCGCGTGGCGCAATCGGTAGTACGGCAGTACATTGACCTCAGTTAGCTTTATTCATAAAACTTATCGCTTTTCAAATCTTTAATTTTTCATTAGCGTAATGTAACTTTGAAAATTCAGTCAAATGCTAATAACACGGTTATAGTTCCATCTATCCGACCCATATTATAATGAATTTAATTCACTATCTGTTTTTACATTTTAGATTAGATAGGTTAATGGAAGAAGAATAATTCTAGCGTAACTTTACAGTCTTTCGCCCATGGAAATAAACTCTTAATGAAGACATAAGCAGTGCGAAATTAAGCGAATCTAATCTTAAATAATAAGTAGTTTAGACTAGATTTCTATTGGCCACTAGCTAAGCAGTCGCTTAAACAGCGTTCAACACTAGCTGAGGCGTCTTATTTTAACACTTAAAGCTTCCAGGCAACTTAACGCCAACGGCTTAATGCAACACTGAAGCTTTTCGTTGATAGTGCAAAATTGTGGCAAAAGCAGTTAGAGCTAGAAGTTTGAGTAACGTAAGCTTAAATAATTCAAAGATTGTTGATAGAAATTAGTAAAAGACTTGTACAGACGTCCAATTGCGGTAGTTTTGGGAAAAGTCTAAAATATTGCATATTTGCCAGTTTTATTTTGATTTATTTTATTAGAACCTAGTTTATGTTAAAGATTATTATTTAGGAGCCAGGAAGGAAATATTGAAACAAGGCACAATCTGAAACATTGAGATTTTCAAAGGTGTTACATTGTAATGGTAATCAATGTAAATGACTGAAACAATTATTGTATTTTTTGGCAGAAAAAAGTTAATATACCTTTTTCTGACAACATTTCATTTAAGAATGAATGAAAATTTACAAAATATCTACTTTGAAACTATTCCTTTTATTCGCATTTGTTTGCTTGAAATAATACCTTCTAAGTGCCAATTTCATTATCATCAAGTAATGTTTAACCGAGGAATTAGGAGGAGACATTTTGTCAGATTTTCAATAAAAATACTGTCAGAACATGATCAGAACGGATCAATGGCATGAGCTTATTATATGATAAGACAAAATTCAGTGACAGTGTGAACAACAAACGAGTAAAGGCTAGTGGAACCGTGGGAGACCAAACCCCGTCAAAACTTATAGCGCGCCGCGCCCCACAGCTGTCCCGCTAATGTATGAGCTGATCGATTGTTTGATTCACGAGCACTCATTGTTCCTCGACGATTGTTTCCGTCATACTCTTTGTGATTGCGTCGGGTTCCGTATCTTTTATAGCTCCAAATTTTTAATGACAATCATCGTGTGAAGGCAGCAGTTCACACGTCTTTATTTTGGGAATTTCCGGATTCGACCCTGTTATGAAAGCTTTCTTTGATACTTG
Source organism: Hipparchia sbordonii (assembly GCA_038048805.1). NCBI lineage: Eukaryota > Metazoa > Arthropoda > Insecta > Lepidoptera > Nymphalidae > Hipparchia > Hipparchia sbordonii. The sequence goes on along the minus strand of CM076097.1, from coordinate 5,388,008 downwards.
GAATGCAAAAAAACGATTTTAACTTTATGAGTAGGTACTCCTTCACTGTTGAGCTTTATGGTTTAGAGAGTTTAAGTAATTAGATACTAAAATATTTACATCATAATAGAAAATCCGTTTCCCCACAAAAGTTTGTGAAACAGATGCAGTTCGCGTAGAATTTAATCTGCTGAGTCAAGGGTCATCGTTTATACTAGGGTAGCATCCCTAGTATCTACATGCATAAATACATTTCATATTAAACTGGTTCTTTGGATTACATACATGTTTAACAATCAAACGAACGGCTGGCGTATGTTTCAAATCCTATGACATGTCATGCATTTACTTATGCAGATAGCCCGTGCAAATATCGTTCGAATGTAAAGTATGGTACTAGACAAAGCGGGTTGAATTAATAACCCAAAATATGGGGTGCGTTTTTTGGGCGTAAAGTTTGAATTGTCTAGGCGCAGGGGTCGTTGTTCGCTGGCAGCTGCGCGGGTGCGGATCGAATTGATATGAGCACATGGCGCGTGCGCACACCACACGCAATATGGCGGACCGCGAACGTCAAATGTTGCATTGCGTCCTTGCATTCATTAATTATATTATTATAATATCTAATACTGTTTAAAATAAAACGAAAATGGTGTATTCATGAGTTCAATACACTTTAGACTGGTTCCTTGGCGCAATGGTAGAGTCATGTGCATCACTTATAAACTGTGGCTCTTCCAAATAATCCACACAACTAAAACATTCTCCGAATATAACCCGCTATACAAACTGTACACCCTATAGTTATACACAAACACGGCTTCGTGCCTCTCGCTGACTTCACGAGCCTGTTCTTCAATTCAACATACCTTATGCTTATACTGTCTTTTGCAAGTGATAGTGCTAGCATTTGTGAACCAGTAACTTTACCGAACGGTGTGTATGTGGCTTACTATAATATGTTTATATTTTAATCGCATGAATGATGTGGTAAAAGTCTACTTAATAGATGAAGTAAGGTCCATTTTACGAGCAAATGTATTGAAAAATACTAAAGTAACTTTGCTTTAATTGAATATTATAAATGAATAGTAGTACACATAAGTAATTAGGTACGAAAAATATTTAATATTCAAGTCGGGTCATTTCAATTTCAAATGAACGCGTGGTCCCCTCACCCTAACCACCGGCTATTTATTGCACCAGTATTATCAACGTACTGTTTCGTTATCAAACTGATAAAGCGACTTTGAATAAATTGAGCGTATTTAGCGTAAGTAGTAAGGAATCGCTTTGGATATACTCGTATGTAGAAGCGAATAAAAATCAACAAAATATTTTATAGAACTAGCTAAGCCCGGCCAGGCTTCGCTGTGGCTCACACAGTTGGTAATATAATTAATTTGAAGTAATAAACTAAGTAAGTAAATAAAAGTATTTCAGTGAACATAGATTTATCGAGACAACATATTATTTATTTAACTTGACACCCTATTTGCGTTGCTCTTGTTCCCATGAGAATTTTGGAACAAGACTATATAAGAATACATTTATATAGAAATGCAACGTGTAAAAATTTCAAGTCAATCATCCGTTACTTTTCGAGTTTTGCGGACACAAACAACTGAATTGAATAATTTGAATTTGAATCTGAATTTTTATTTAACTTAATAATTTAGTTAAACAATATCCATACTGTCTGCCAGTCTTAGACGTATTCCGACAAAACTTGTCAACAGAATTGCTTGGATCCTTAGGAATAATGTAGAGTCAAATTGAGAGCCACCATGCTAACTTTACAAATAATATTCTTATCGTGCTCCCAGTATTTTATGCTAAGAAAAAAATAAACATTTTTTAATAATTTCTTAAACCTGGAATTTGAGCCATAGGATTTCTTCTCGTTAAAATGTTATCTCAAAAACCTTTATTTACCTAATGCAATGCGAAAGCAGGTTGATTTTTAACCGACTTCCAAAAAGGAGGAGGTTATCAATTCGGCCGGTATCTTTTTTTTTAAGAGTCATCATACAATTTTACGAAAATTATAAACGTAATTTTCTTTATAAAAGAATATCAGCGAAGCTGAACTTGAATAATATTCTCGTCTCCTCTACAAATAAGCGGAAAGTTTGTGTAAGGAGTGGAAACGACAAAAGTGCAACGGGCAGGGATCGAACCTGCGACCTTTCAATTTTCACTCCGCTCTTTAGTTGTTAAGCTAGTCATAAAAATACTTTGATAAGTCTCCGCCACAGATTTACTAAAATCTGTGGTCTCCGCCCTCAAAATTCCGGGATTTTCCTAGATAAAAGATAAAAATTCTATATGAAGATCCTGAGCCTTGAAAAGTGACAGATAGACACTTCCCAATTAAGGCCATACTATTTTAATTTTTTAATTAAATATGTATTTGCATATGCTAAGATGAGGTGTATGTAGAAGTATGAATCTATTCCTTGTCTGTAACTTAGAGATATTGAGGAGTGATGTTTGTGATCTGTTGTCATTGCTAAGAATTAATCGCATTAAAATAAATGTACCTACATACGAGTATGAAGGTCAAGAAAGATATTAAATTTTATAGGTAGTTTCTGTAATAAAAAGAAAAAGTAGGTCATAATATGTTTATGAGGTAGGCGATAATATTTTATTTAATACTAGATGATGGCCGCGACTTCATCCGCGTGAATTAAGTTTTCCCAATTCCCACGGAAACTCTTTAATTTTCCAGGATAATATGTAACCTATGTGTTAAATCTGGGTGGGAGCTATTTTCATTCCAAAGAGCCAAATCGGTTCATTCGTTGTAGCGTGGAGGACACACACACACATACAACAAAAATTATTTTAAAATCCTTTGTGTAGAATATGAAGTACATAAATCTGTGGATTTTATGATTAAAACCATCGATTTATAGATAAAAGTTGCTTATCTAGTGATTAATTTAAGTACGATAAGTTTTTGCGTTTGCGAATTCCTTTCTACTATAGAAAAATTTAAAACTTTTTGGTTTCTGCTTTTGTTATAACTAAATATTAGCGCATATTTTATTATAAGCATTATGTTGTATTATATCCTATAAATGTTTCTATTTTTTAATGTGGATTTTATGATTCTTAATCAAATGGATTTTTTCTTTTGTATAGTTAAAGACAAAGAACGAGAAACGAACATTTATTTATATCAATTTTTTTTATCGTTGTCGTGAAAGTGACGTGTCAACAATTGGTTATCGTCACAATGAACGAACTCAATTACTTAGAACACCAAGTTAATATTTAATCACCTACGATTAGAACTAAGAATAGAAAGCTGCCCAAGTTTACGTAAGAAAAGTTTTCAGTCGCGGGCGGCGGTGGGCGGCGTCGGCGCTCGCCTACGCCGGTCTCGTAGCTAGTGCTACGCGCTACGTCGGGCGCCGGCCGTGATAACGTTGTCTTATCATGAAGGCCGCTTACAATAACTTTATGGATTTTTAACCTTACGTTAAAATCAAGAAGTTATTAAAAGCTTCTTGGTTAAAACTTTATATTTAATAACTTTTACATTTCCCATTAGGAATCTATTGTTTTTCTATGCTGCATAAATGAAAAACTTATTTTAGACTTTGTGCAAATGTATTAGAGAGACAATATCTTTTAATATTACATAATAACATTTAATAAATGCTACAATCATAATACTCTTTCCTTTACGTTTTTAGTTAAATGTAAATAACAAAAGAATACTTTCGCCTGATGTGTGTATTAAAATTATAATATTGAACTAGATACGATTAGCATTTTAATTATCTATATAACGAATGCAACGTCACGATTTATATTTAAGTAAATACATGAAATATGGTACAACATGACAACACAGATACATAAAGACAACGCAAGCGACATCATAAAGCGCAACATAAAATACGTGATGTCTCAGGCGGTGAGGCTGGCAGCGTGCCAGCCGGCAAGGTGAAGTGGCGGCGCCAGTGAAAGTCCCCCTCGCCACCCCCTAGCCGTCCTCTCGCCCTCACCCTCGCTCCAGAACTATCTCAAACTGTCCCCGCCACCACCGCCGCTTGTTCCTATTGCAGCCTCTCAGCCTCTCTCACATATAAGCGAATATTGAAAAGCTGTGCCATTTAAAAATAGGTACCCAGGTTTTTTTTATTACGTATTCATAAATATTAAGGCGGTTTTTAAAATTTAGGTATTTAAAATAAAAAAATTCATGTCGATAAATTAACTTAAGAATGACGTAGTTACCAATTAATTTTTTTTTGCATAGACAAATTCCATTGAATTTTCTTATACCGTTAATTTAGAATTTTACAAATCACAATATCTCTATCAGCAATTTTCAATGTTAATGCACAGTAGGTAGAGTAAATTCAAATTGAACGAAATGTGAGCATGAAAAGATCTTATTCCATCAATTTTATCATAAAGTTTGGAAGTAATTGGATCTATAAGTAGAGTATTGACGATTGAATGATGTAGTGGAAGTTTAAATTAAATTTTTAGTTAAATGATTTCCTAGTTTGATCACAATGTCACTACCTAATTCACAGTGAGTTTAGTAAACAGTTAGAACATCAAAAGCGCTTAAAGAAATAACAACATTCAAACTGACTTACCTTTCGTAGCACTCCAGCTCGCTCCGATGTTGGGCAGATGAAGATACGTACAGTAACGAAACAAAGAAAGCTTAGACAGATCATGCAAAACATAAAGCCAACATTGTGTATCACGATTGTGCTTTTTATTCCATTTTTTTTTGCGAAAACGTCCGTACTCTAAAAGCCGTTCAAGAATTTTATGAATGAAACGGTCGTTGAAATTTAAATTACGCGGACACACTTTTGTACAATTTAATTATTTTTAATCAATCGTTGTGTCTAAATTTGAATGCCGAGGGATCACAACAGGGCCGTCACTCTTTTGTTAATTGATGAGAAGACACGATCGGTAGACCCGGGGTGGTTTGTCGACGTACACATTCGGAATGAGCGCAGAACAGTATGGTGCGACACCGACGGTGCATGCGTACGTACCTCACGGTTCACTCACAGTACTGACACTCGCGGAGCGCGCGGACTACGGTACACGCCGTGCTAACACCAAAAGCAAAATGGACATACCTGCGGGTGGCGGCTGGCACCGGGCGCGCTTGCTACTTGAATGAGCTCCCCGGGCAAAGCGGCGCGCGCAGGGGGCGCGGCCAGCCCGCGTGGCTCCGGCTGCCACCCGCGCGCCCGCCGCCCGCCGCCCCGGCTCTGCGCCCGCCTGCACCGCTCAGCTGAGCCCTGATTAGCCCCGGCCGGGCTATTCAATTAGGGGTTGCTCGGTGCATCTCGCGAGGTTGCCCGGCAGCCCGCTCGCCCGGACGCCCGCTCCGCTCGATGCCTTGAAGTACTCTTCATTACGACCTCTCCATAGCCGATCCTGTTATTCATATTCGGCCCGGGCATCTCGATCGCTTTTAACCCTGATGCTTTGCAATTTTCCAAACTACAAAAAACTTTTCATTTTCAAGTCCTACGAAATTGTTTAACACAACATCCAACCTTTTTTTAAAGAGAATATTAGCCATGCTGAGCTTGATTAATATTTTCTTCTTCCCTCCAAATATCTAAGCGGAAAGCTTGATTAAAAATAGGTATAATAGTGTAATGGGTGGGTATCGAACCGTCGACCTTTCAGTTTTCGGTCCGCATCTTTAACCGTTAGGTTGTCGAGGCTCTTTCTTTGATTTATTTGTAAAACAACAATTTTTTTATTGTTGCTTGTTTGCTATTCAATGCTGAAGTATGTACGTATGTTCAGGGTGCTCAATGCTCTTATTCCGCTCTGTCTGTATATGACGCCATTGAGAACACAAATTGCGCCTGCCAGGGCGGAGAGATGGCCCGTCTTATTTGAATTGAAAATTAAGTGGAGACGTTGTCGCAAGTGGCCCCGGGTGGCGCGCTCGTTACTGCAACGAGAGTTGCCTACATTACTGTCATATTCGCAATGTTTAATAATTCTATTCCTAGTAATCGTTTTAGGTCGTGAATTATTCAATTATTATGATTTTAGATGAAAATTTTAATATTGTCATGAAAATCTGGGTATGTAAATTTGCAAATTATCTCGGGTTTTTTATCAGTAGAATAAAATGACCAAATACTTGTAATGACTGCCCCAAATTGTACTACTGAAATTTTTCTTATATATTTTTAGCTGAATGCAAGTCAGAAGAAGAATAATCAAAAAAAATATCGACTCTACCAAGTGATCTCATTTTAAATATGAATACTAAAATAATTGCTCTATATATATTCAAATTCAAAATTATTTATTTCATGTAGGCCAACCTGTGGCTCTTATGATAAGTCGAGAATCCATAAACACCACCACGTATATAATACATAACGTACATAAATACACCGATTGAGGGGTCGCCATATTTTGTTTGAAAGTTTGAAGCAAAATAAAATATACTGAAAGTGAGGTAACGTACAGACAAAAAGAGACTAAAGTAATGCAATAACACGAGGGAATTCTTAATGTTGTATAAAGTCGTAGCGTGACGTTGACGAACCGCGTTATCTGCACTAGTTGAAAACGACGAGACTTTTTTGACTTTTCACTGGCCCTCGAATCAGTAATGAAGTTAATCTGTTCTTTGCTTGATTAAGCTAATACAAGCAATCTTTACAATATGTACCTAAGTTATTTAGTAGAGGTCCAAGTGTTATAAGATTACAGCACGACAAATGTATTAAAATAAAGTTTCAATTTTACATTAGTTTTGAGCTGTGGGCTATTTTATTACAGCTTATTCATAGTGGCACCAAAAAATTCGTATCACATTCATGTTAGATGTACATGCGGCCAAGTTTGGCCACTTACTACTGCTTTGGAGCAGCCAAACTTGCACCCCATGATATTCTAGCAAGTAAATTTCGTCTTCAGCCTACAATAATGTGATCCCACAAAATGGTGATGACGGTGACTCGAGTATTCGAGCGATTGCGTTATATGAGCCACATAATATCGCTGTAAATATTTATATTGTGTTATTAAACACGTATATCTATATTATATCATAAAACTAGGACATGTGACTAATATTTAATATAAACGGCACAGTCCATACTAGTTTTGGCTAAGTTCCAAGCGCTACCTTTTCCAAAGCCTGCACAATTGGAACGTTTGATATATTTAATTCATAACATACCAAAGCGTCTGTCTAGACAACGGTCTAGATTTTTAAATTCACCTGCTGCGGGATTGTCTAAAACTGTTTACGTCAGTGCGATGATCGTAATCATTTTTAATTGGCTGAAACTCTCTCGCTATTGCTGCAGAAAGTACGCCAAAAATTCAGCCAAGCCAGAGGTCATTACGACCGTTATATTGATGTAATGCTGAACTACAATAATTAAACGGAATTCCTATAGGTAATATGAAATCTTATCATCAAGCATCATTCATGTTGAGAATAATTGTAATAACAGCAACTATGTAATAAATAAAAAATCGAACTGAGTTTCGGTTGATCTCTGCTTTCATTAATTCATTCTTCTTTTCTGACACACCAATAAATAAAGGCCATAAAAAATACAAAAACACCTAAATCAATAGAATAGAATAATTTTTTATTAAAATAAACTTAATAAAGTGCTTTCGAATCAAACTTTGAAGGCAACGAAAGAAATCTTGAAACCGAGTTAAAATTTAAAAACGATCAACGTAATGTTTCGCGATAATAGCACCGATTCAGTGCACGTCGTCACACGCTACACTGCGAAGCTTTCCGCAAACTCGCACTAGAAGCTTCCGCTCCGAAAGCGCGGCGACACGTGAAGCCATTCGAATTGAGTTTGCACATTCCGAACGCGAAATACAGTTGGAAACTAGCGGTAAACGAAAAAGCAAAAATGGGTTAAAATTCCGTACCCGGGAGCTGAAACGTTCTCTAAGGTGACTGCCTCGCTTCCGATGTTAGTTACTTTACAGTCGGTTGGAACCGGGTTTAACGAGCATTTCCAGGACCGATGCCCGGGCCGCGGTTAGCTCGCGTTGCTGGATGGAAATCTAGGTTTTATTCAAAAAGGACCCTTGCGATACGTGATAGGGTTTGTTACGCGCTGCGTTTGTATGCAGGAGGCTGTGTTGGCTGTGAGTGCATAGTAGCGTGTAATGTGGGTAGGTGTGTGCGTGGCGAGCGGGCGCGGCGGGCGGCGTGGGCGGCAGGTGTGCCGCTGTGTGCGTGAGAGACAGGTGAATTAGTGGAGCGTGCTGGCTTCCAGGGCGGGCGCGAGCCCGGACGAGCTCGTCGCTATAGCGACACTCAGGATCTAATATAGACGGTGGCGAATAAAAGCAAAAAATATGTTACACGCTGTTTACGTAATACCCCCTCTTCTGCGAGTACCTGCTCCCAGTCTCAATGTAGAGAAACGAAAAGTTGAAAAATAGCACAAATTAATCAAAAGGCAGCGATTTATAAAACAAAAGACCGGTTGATGTACAATTCACAGGACATAAAGAAAATATGGTAGTTAAACGATTGTCTATTTTGTTTGTTGCAAAATAGATAGAACAACAATCCGATATTTTAAAGGCACTTTCAAAATACCTGATCCATAAAATCCATAAGATCCTCACTAGCAGCTCCATTTGCAATACCTACTCTCAAAAAAATCTATTTGATGTGGGCACAGTTGGATATAATACAGTTTGATAAGGGTACATGAATGTATGTAAATTATATTAATTCTCGCTGATATCTTCTTCATCTTTTTCATCAACTGATAGATAGCCACTATTGAACAAAGGTCTCTTGCATCCACTTCCACAGGTCTCGCTCTTGCGCCACCTGCATTTAGCGAATCAATCTCATCAATGGAAGAGGAGGATGAGATAAATGAATTAAAATTAAAAAATATAACCACACACGTTTCTCGGTGTTCATGATCCAGTTGTGATAGATTGACGGTTTAGTGCGTATAATATAATTTAATCCGTTGAGACTGCTACGATACTTAATGGATTTAATACACCTTGTTGCAATGACAAAATTTAATACCTTTTGAAATGGCAACATTCTTTTTGAAACTAAAATATATCATCTTTATATTAACGAAGTCAACGATTTCAAGTTACGCTATTAGATTTTATTTAGATTATGTTATATCTTTTAGATTTTGTTTTTATTTTTGAGAGAGAAATGCACAAGGGAAAATTTTAACAAAAATATTTATCCACCAACTGTCCCGTGCAAAATCCGAAATATAAAATAAAATTAAAATCGTTTCATTAAAAACATCCCGGTACTTCTCATTTATAGAACCTCATCTCTCGGCTAAGACAAAGCCGACGTCTGTTAATAATCGGCTTAAATTCTCCCTCTTTAAAAGCATTTATTCAAAAATTCGAGACAGACGAGGAGCGAGTCCATTTAATTTAGCTTTGGAAAGAATCTCGTTACTCGTTGTAGAGCACGTTACGAGCATAAAAGATGTTTACAACGCTGCAGGGTGACAGGGAGACCCCTGTTCAGACATACGACACCTTACCTTATCTACTGTGTACGGTACATTTCCATCGGTTTCGTATTTATGAACAAGATTTTAGGAGTAGGTACGATTTTGATATAAGGAAAGTGATTGAATAAATCATAAGAAAGTAGAGATTGATTTATTCGAAACATAAAAGAAAACACATGGAAAACATGAATTAAATCCAATTTTAAAGCTCGCAAATAGCTGAGAACGAATTTGTCACCTACCGCCTTTAAGTATATAGCCAAAAAATTTGATTCCTCCATGCCTACCGCATAATCGTAATAGTTACAGGATCTCCTTAGTGTGTACTCGTAATTAAAATGAATCACACAACGGATGTAATTTTATTTTGTTCTGAGATTTCGTGATTAGTCAGATCGATAACTCTTATATATTACTAGCTGATTCCCGCGACTTCGTCTGCGTGGAAAAAGTTTAGAGTGGCTTGCTACTATCCGCGAGAAGTTATGTCCTCTATCTCCGATAATATTTAATAGATCTTCACCAAAATTAAACAAAATATTCCTAATAGTATACAATTTATAATAAAAAAAGAATTATCAGAATGTACAGAATTCGTTCCGTTACAGTTTTATTATAAGTATAGATAGATATGGATTGTATAACCAATTGACCCTAAGCAATTAACCATATTGGCCAAAGCGATACGAGTGACAAAGTTGGTATAGTTGGATAGTCTTCAGTGGTGCGTGTAACGAGTGCGTTCAGCCGCGAACGAAGCGACGCCAAAAGCTAATACCACCGTCCATTGGCCTTGCCACTGATGTAACGGCTAGCGTCAGATCACACTAGAGACTTTATTTACTCTGACTTACGTCAGATCCACCCTGTACCAGACACACATACATAACATAACGGCACCTTGGGACTCTAAAGACCATCATATGTAACAAATTATCATAATTGTATTATACAAGGTCTTTTCAATGATCATCTTCAAAATGATGGTTTAAAAATCGGAATAATGGTCTTGAACAGAATGGCATTCCTATAATGAGCGTTGAATTGCTTGACTTGTTTAAAAGCTTCGTATTTAAGTTTAATTGAATGAAAAAGGGTTTCTACGAGTATTCTATTAATAGTAATTTAATAGATGATGATAAGTGTTACAGTAATCGTTTGTCGTGCATGCCTAGTCTTTTTTAACGAAAGTGCATTTATTAGGTAGCCCCAGTAGATGGTTATTTTGGTGTCAATAAATAAACAAATATTGGCAAAGTGGCACAATTAAGTTCCATCAAGATGAGTCAAGTGTCGGAGGCATAGCTCGCAGGGGTACCGGCAGAAAAGCGCTGTCTCTGTGCTCAACGTAACTTACTATTCATGAGCTTTTATTGCCGAACTTGTATGAATTGAATGAATGTCAATTGTATGAATGTCAGCTCTGAAATGGAAAGTAACTTCCTATTTCGTACTAGTTGATTCCCGCGACTTTGTCCGCGTGAAGAAAGTTTAGATGGATTTGCTTGACTATCCGCGAGAAGTTATGTCCTCTACCTCCGATAATATTTAGTAGATCTTCAACATAATTGGACAAAATATTTATAATAGTATACAATTTATAATGAAAAAAGAATTATCAAATTCTTAGGTTTAGATTTGACGAAGTTATGGAGCAAAATCAACAAAAATTTTCATACCCTATCTCAGGTAAACCTTATTGTTCATCAGGATAAAAAGTATTCTACATATTGACCCGGAGTATCAGCTACCACTATACCAACTTTCATTCAAATCCGTTTAGTAGATTTCGCGCGATGTGTGCACAGACAGACGGATAGACAGACAAAAAATTCAATAAATTTGTTTTGGTCTCAGTATCGATAATAAAGCATCCTACGATTAAAATTTTCAAAATATATTTAATGTACAGAATTCGTCTCGTTACAGTTTTATTATAAGTACAGAATATAAGCATACCAACTTTTGAAATATCTCTTTTTTGCTTAAGCTATTAATTTATGTGTTAAAATTATTTTCAGAATGTCAGTTCCATTGGAAGTATAAAAAATTTGATCATCTCCATACAATTAAAAAAAATTGTAAACTTTATCAACCCTTTTCACCTATTTTCAGGATGGAGTTTCAAATCCCTCCTCGATGTACTTCAGGGAAATCTGAGTAGGGAACATTTAAAGTTAGCTTCCGGTAACAAATATTTTCCTGAGATACATATCAGTAAAATATTGGATGTCTATTGAACCGCAAATAAAACGGTAGAGTGCGTTTTCTTTGAGATCCCGATATGATTGTCGCGGGAAATATTAAGTTAAAAGCTTCCGGAAAATTATTTTAAAAATATTTTACGAGAATGGCAGCAGCTGAAGTGAATTTCCTAAAATTTTCTTAAAAGGAATTCTTTTGTTCCAGGGAAATTAATTCTTACCCTCATCAAAACAGCGGGTGGGCCGAGGCAGACTATCTGGCTTCAGATCATTTTCGATGGTTAACCAAGTTTTAGAAAATTTTATACTAAGTATCTCTCTACTTTACTCTTTAAACATTTCTGTGGTGGTGTCGTGTGGTGCGGGTTGTTACGTTCTCTCAAATATCGTTGAGCGAAGCAACGGCTGGTTCATGCGTCATGCTCGTGAACGAGTGCCACCAACGGGAATATGTCTGTCCGTGTTAACATGTATTGGATTGTATGTATAGGTATACATTTTTGAAACTTCATTGTGGAAACACTATATGTAGAATAGTTTTGTTACCTATTGTAAAAAAATTTTTGAAAACAGCAACCGCTGAGTTTATTGCTGGCTCTTCTCGGCAGGAAGGGCATTCCGAACCAGTGGTAGATTCATCGACGATTCAAAAGCACTTGTACAAGTTTATTTGAATAAAAAATATTTCTATTCTATTCTATAACATGGTATAAAATAAATACCATGTAACATACGTAGATATCTGCTTGCAAAATTGGAAGGCGTGTCATTTGTACCGCTGGAAAGTTTGGTAAACGACCGGGTGTCAGGTGTCACGTAGCAGGAAGCTAATACAAAACGTGCCTTGCCCCGAACAGCAACCTCTAACTCCTCTTGTTAAGCCTTCGCCAGGGAGAACAACTTTTCAAACCACTCTATAAACTTACTTGTAGTTCTGGAAGTTTGTATGTGCCAATATTTTCTCTGGAAACTTTGAAATATTATAACCATGCCAGATGCTTGAAGTGGGCATAGATACTCCATATGTTATATAGCTTCTTTTCTTTTTCGTGAAATAATTTTTTTTTCGCAGTTAAAATTCCTTAATGACAAAATTACTTGGAACCAAACTGCTTTGCTTCAGCTGTCCACAAGATAGATAAGCTACATATTGTAACATTTTTTGTTTTGAAAAGAGCAACTGCTGAGTTTCTTGCCGGCTCTTCTCAGCAGAATCAGCATTCCGAACCAGTGGTAGATTTTCGACTTGTCATAAGAGCCACAAGTTGGCGTACATGAAATAAATAATTTTGAGTTTTTTTTTTTGAAAATTATAACATAATTAAAGTTATCCCGTGATATTGCATGCAACGGACATGATTGACAAAAGTCCGTGCAATTATAATACCACTAGTAAAATTATAAAATCTCGGCTTTTACGATAGTTGATATACCTACTATTCTTTAAAAAAATAAGATTTCCCCAGAATCAGTAAACAAAAAAAATCAAATCGTCCCAAATGTTTTATACCACGACGCCGACAACGTCATACATTTGTTATGTTTCAAAATTAGCAACCGGCCGCCCAGGGGGTGGGGGGTTACATGAGTGATATCAAACAGCCTGCGGCGAACGGCAGCCGCATACAAAAGTTGACGGACGTCCGGCGTGATTGAGTGGGATCCCTACTGATACAGATCGCAAGGCTCGCTGCCCACTACTTACGACCAGTATCGCTATAACCTAAGAAGTATTCTTACTAAGGAGGTATTCTTACTATCCATACTCCTTGAATAGATATAGTTGGGGGTCTGGAGAGTGACATCGGCTACTTTTTATCCCGCAAAATCGAGATTCCCGCAGAATTTTGTAAAACTAAATCTATAAGGACCAAGTCGCTGGCAACAGCTCGTTTTTAATAATTCTTTTCGAGTATAAATTATAAAGATTTAACCGTAAGTACAACTGCCAAAAATCCACGAAAACTAAAATTAATAATTTCATTATATTTCATTGCAAAAACTGACATATATAATATGATTTGTGATGTTGTTACAGGATAGGTATCTTAAAAAATATTTTTAACTAGTTGAGAGAGAGAAAGTGCTACAGACGCAAAACGGGCGAATCGACGCCTACTTGCGGAGAAGTTTCCCAGGAGAATAAGAAGAAGGTCACTCTTCAGTCCCTCAAGTGTACCCTGCTTGGGTAAAATCAGGCCGATTCGTTGCTCTGTTCCTGCGTGATTGAAAGACAAACCAACAAACATACACACTTTCGCATTTATTATACATATTAGTAAGGAAGGATTTAATTTGGTGTTCAGCATGCCAGGAATATCGTATTGTACCAAATATTTTAAATTCTAGCCCATAACAAAGGTGAAAATAGGCACTACACAATACAAATTGGCTGAAGAAGAACGTCTCAACCGAAGATGTTACGCCAAAAGTGCTGGAAAACTACTCAATCCCTCTTCTGGGCAGCAGCGTCCATAGAAGAGATAACCCTTTTGAGTATATAACCAACGATAACCCGAATAATTGCCGGTAGAAAAAGAAAATAGTCGCAAGAAGCAAAAAAAAAAAATTAAATAATCTTCCTATAGAAAAACAGGACCTAATGACGTATAAAACTTATGTGTCTTCTCGAGTTTCCTAAAGAGAAAAAAAAAACTTTTTCACATTGAGTAAATGTTTACAAAAATGTAATAAAAAACTTGCTTCCAATGAAAATATCTGCCACTTAGAGTGAATGCTGCTCGAGATTAAGCCATTTCCACATTTGAATGCCATCGCGTTTAATGCTGATTGTACAATTCCCAAAAATAAATGATCGCAGTCATATATAGTGGAAGAAAATCCTAACGGCTCGATAACATGGAGTGGGGAATGGGTGGGGACTGGGGATCAATGAGGCTTTGCGTGAGGCTGGACTTGGCCGGGGCTCGCCGATAAACACCGGCCGGGCTCGCGAGCATAGCGTTTGTGTTTATTGTGAAAACAATTTACTTAATATACTTATGTATGTAGATATATATAATTCTTATTTACAAATAGAAGGGATATGTAAGTGGTGGAAAATTGTACCATTTTAAGTATGGGCATCATGAAGAATACAAGCTTGCCGAGTGTTAACCTTTATGGCAGAATCGATGACTGCTGCAACCTGCTGATAGGCTCTATTAACGGAGTGATGGACGGACGACAATGTCAGTTTGCTTATGATATAACTAGTTGGATTCCCAAAATTTCATTTGCGTGGAGTTATGTTTTAAAAATGTCACGAGAACCCTCCTTTTTCCCGAGATAAAGGTTAATTCTACGTCACCCCAAGTCCTTAACTATACCTATGCACAAAATTACTTCGATCAGTTGCTACGTTGCTGCGTGATTTAAGGACAAACCAAAAAAAACTCGCATTTATAATATTAGCACAGAGTAAGAATCTCCTTATACGTGATATTATATAGTAAGGATGGAGTTGGACAAAAATATGATATGGACAAAACCTCAAACGAAATAAAAAAAATTGCAGGCATGACATAACGCTCCCAGCGAATCGTCATATATTATGTACAACAGTGCGTCGCATGATATATGAGGGACATGATTCGAGTGAAGCCGGCGGCGGTGACCGCTGCCGCGCTCAAAGGAAATCTCATTTTGCAGCCTCCCCGGGAGTGGGCGGCGGACCCACACCCCCCCACCCACGCGCCGGCCCAAAAGGACTTCTATTAAAATTATTTGAGAAAACTCAACACTTTACCAGTCTCGCCTCCGCATTTCCTGTTCATATGTTTATTTTTAGGGGTCCGAAAAAAAACGGATGCCTTTTAGGCTCGCCCCGTTGTCCGTCTATCTATACGCGTGTTAAGGCTCTTTTGTTCAGAAACGGCTTGAAGTTCTAAGTTGAAATTTGTACTGAATAAAAAGGTCAATAGTCTCTTAATGTCTTGTAAATATCAATTTTCTATTTTAACTCAATGAAAAGTTGCAGCTTTCAAAGCATATTTTCATACAAATATTCTAGTGCGATCACTCATCAAATCTAGGGCATTCTAAACCCTGTGATGAAATATTAAGGGAAAACTGAAAATGCGTTATTGACATTAACGTGTTAATGGACCATGTCACAAAAATGAAGCTGCTTTTGAGACATCTATATCACATTATACCATACATAACTTCAAAAACCTCAAAAATATAAAGCTTTTAACAAAGAAAGGTGACATTTATTTTCTGGGAATAAGACGCTCGAAAAATTAATTCACGTTTATGCATGGCAAACGTGCACTTTTCACTTGAAAGTCGAGCACAAAGGGAGTAGAGTCAGAGAACCTATGGCTGGAATTATAAATGACGTCAGGGAAATTCCATTTTCTCGCGCAGATTTTTAAAACTAATGTAAACTGAAACTTCATGAGGTAGCATTGACTTAACTTTTACGTAATCTGATACCTCTCCCTCCCATACAGTACAGGTACTTCAGGTACAATCTCAATCTAGGAAAACCTAATAGCTGTTAAGAAATTTGAAACAATTCTCTGTGCGAGTTGAATTCACTTGGTATATAAAGAATGTAAGATTAAGTTGAAGTAATCGTAAAACCTCCTCAGCTAATTGGAGGAACGATAACTTTTGCAAGAAATACCTTCTCAAGACCTCCTTATTCGGCCAGGATTTCTCAAGTTGTTTTTGTGCTTTTTCCAAGCTTTCTAGTGCTTTCATTCACTGAATAGTAATTTATTTTATTCCTGTTTTATGTAACTAGTAGGTACTATATAAAGCTTATTCGTTTTCCTAGCTATTATACTGATAAATATCAATAGAAATTCTGTAGTAAAAAGACGTAATTCCAACGTGTTGGAGTTCGTGTGATTTGTCTTGACAAGTACTCTTGTCCTAGATGATATCCAGGTTCTGGTGATAGAGATGGAAGTGGCTATGGGAACTCTGTAATAAAACGACGTAACCCCATCGATCTTGGGCTCGTTTGATTCTTGACAAGTGCTGTAGATCTAGATGATATCCATGGTCTGAAAGTGTTTTTTAAAATAGCATTTTTAATTTAGACTTTTATATCTAATAGTAGTAGTTTCGGTGAAATATATGTACAACTTGAAGTTAAATCGGCGCCAGCTAGTGAAGTGAAATAAGTTTATTACGAAATTAATGTTTTATGCGTAATACTACCTACAATTTTAAAATTTTTAAGAGCGCTACGACTCGTAGCATTCTACGATGACTCGTAGCGCTTTTAAAATTCGCCGTTTCATAATAATCAAGGATATTAAAACATATCGCACATCGCTTGGAAGATACCTAACTTCCCATTACGGATTAGGCGTATCGCTCACTGTAAAGTCGAGTCAAAGACAAAGTTGTGGTGGACTCGATGAGGCGTTGAGGTGGTGTTTAAGGGTGGTCTAGTTCCATAAAAGCTCAACACAAACTTGGTTCAAGGTAAAGCATTGAAATTTGAGCTACAGAAGGCTACAGTAAAATCTTAGTGAAAGTGACCGCGCTTTGCCCACGTATCTTACTTGATTTACTTTTAGTCGTAACGGTATAGCTCGATGCAGGCGGCGGCGGTGCGGCGTCGATTATAGGCGTCGAGGTATAATATCTACCCCTAATTCATGTGAGATTAACTGTGACTTTGCTTTATTTTATACATTTAACACATCGTTCGTCTAAAACAAAACGCCTCAACTCCACCGCTATGGAATCCGGGAAGTTTCGAAAGTTCCACTAAGTTCTTTTAAGTTCCACTTCAGAAGTAACCGACTAATCAAATATTTTCTCTTATTCTGTCTCTCTTTGTTTAATGTTTCTTTTATAACTCTCGACTATTGACATAATAATACCTTGGGTGTAGTGCAAAATTCACGGAAAAAGTGTCCCGAGAAAACCTATATATACAAGTGTAAATGTGTATTTTTATAAGCAAACTAATACATTGTAATTTATGTCTTAGATCATTATTATACAGCCTAATTTTGTTTGCAATAATTTGCTTCAACTGACGATCGATTGGAAACCTTTTTCGCGTTTTAGATTTCTTTCGGTTAGGACAATTTTTTGCGCTGACCTGAAGTCCAGTATTATTCTACCAATGCTCTCGACTGAATGACTGCAACTGGCGATCGACTGGGTACTAAAACTGTCTGCTCAATATTTGTGTCTAAAGCAAGCGGTTTTTCTAGTAAACCGGAGCATTAATTTTATTTTAATTGGTGCCGCCTCGGCCTGGTCTTGTGAGCGATTCACTTTACACTCAGAAGAGGCATCTTGATAAGGAAGCGAGCACTGAAGTGTAGAAATATTTGCGTAGTACGGTTGTTGCTTTAAACATTCTACATACATTCTACACATGATCGCTTGTGTAGTGGGTTCCGCTTCATCGCTTCATTTGGGGACTACATTTTTTTTTGAAAAATTTATATCACATGCACAATTACAGAGAATAAGTTAGTAACACTTACTTGGTTGGTTTTACAAGTTCTTGTAATTTATTGATCAAAAAAAAATATTTTACTTCTTTGTTAGCAGGACTATAACTTTAAAGAAACAATTTATACTAACTTTTTCAATTTAATCGACTAATTACTGAAAGTTAAAGTTTTTAAGAAAAGTTACTTACGGAGAGTTATACATACAAACCTACCTATTAAATTAATGTACTCATACCTACTACTCATATTTTTATAGTAGGTATACTAGCTGATGTCTACGATTTCGTTGATGTCGCGGGATTTACGTTTTAAAGTTTTTCAAAACCAGGGGAACTCTTCTATTTTACGGGCATGCAATTTTTTTTCTCAGGATATATTCAGCTATAGCTGCGATTTATATATTTACTATAGTTTCGTGTTTAGTTAGAATAAGACGCGATAAGGTAACAAACAGACAGACAGAAAAAGCTACTTTCGCATTTATAATTTAGTATGGATGCACAGGTAGTGAATTTTCATTTTGTTTGTTAGTGATATTTGTTTTGTAGGTGTCTGTTACACGACTGAAATGATTTATCATATTCTCTTGATTTGACGAGGCCATTATTCGAAGGCTGTGAAACAAATGATTACAAATGAATCGGGTGGTGGTGCGGGGAGAGCGTTGCCATGGCGACGCGAGACGATCGATCCGCCCCGCCCGCCCTGCGCTCCTTCAATTAAATAATGATTCACACGTTAGCTATGATGAATACACATTATATCAAAACCTGTTTTGGATAATAAATACATTTGTAGACAGTGGATACTTCGATGAAATGAGGGTGGTGGTGGCTTCGTTTTTTGTGATCTGATACACACACAAAAAAATGGATTTATACATTTTCATATTAGGGTTGGATTTTGAGTTTTAATACCTTTGTTTCATTGGTTTCACTGTTGTATAGTCTGTTCAATAAGTCAGATGACTACATGGGTTAATTTTTCCATTTAGAAAATTTTTATTTATTTATCCCACCTTTGCATGGTTTATTTTTAATTAAAATCAGATTTATTTTTATGCAAATTATCAAACTATTTGATTCATGGAATTCTCTTTCACAATGTTGCTACAACTAGGCCATAACCCATTTAGATTAGATTCACCCTCATTCAACTGACTTATTGAACAACTACATTAATATATATATAGCTACTCGTGCTGATTCACTCACTCACTCACTGACTCATTGATCACCTCTCCTGTAAAATTTTGTATGAAAAAAATTTTTTTCACTCATGGTTTCGTATAGAGGACAAAAATTCATTCGGAAGAAAAATATGGAGAGAGCTGATGATTGAAGATTTCGGAGACGGGTGAGGAGCACAGGCCAGGGTATTGAAGATAGGTGGGGAGTGTTCAACCAAATGTCACTCGAAACCTCATCCAATTGGCAGAGAGCCGAAAAAAAACTCCAAAATGGCGGATTCAAGATGGCCGCCATACAAATTTCGTCGGTGTCTATCTCGGAGACTATAAGAGATGGAAGAGTGGTTTCTTGGAAAAAGATGATCAGGACTCGAAGGTCTACTTGATGAATAGAAAAAAAATTCAAGATGGCGGAATAAAATTTCTTCCATACAAAATATATGCAAGACTAAAACATAGTTCTTTCTCAAAACTTATGTTGATTTTGTATGGGGGATAAAAATTCATTCACAGAAAAAATATGGAGAGAGCTGATGATTGAGGATTTCGGAGACGGATGAGGAGCACGGTCAGGATATTGAAGATAGGTGGAGGGTGTTCAAACAAAAGTCACTCAAAACCTCATCCAATTGCCAGAGAGCTGAAAAAAACCTTCAAAATGGCGGATCCAAGATGGCGGCCATACAAATTTCGTCGGTGTTTATCTCAGAGACTATAAAAGGTGGAAGAGTAGTTCCTTGGAAAAAGATGATTAATACTAGCAGGTCTACTTGATGAATAGAAAAAATATCAAGATGGCGGAATTTATTTTTTTCATATAAAATGTATGCAAGACTTTGATAGGTTCCTTTCCGAAATTTCTGATGGTTTCGTATAGAGGACAAAAATTCATTTAGATGAAAAATATGGAGGGAGCTGATGATTGAGGATTTCGGAGACGGGTGAGGAGCCCGGTCAGGATATTGAAGATAGGTGGAGGGTGTTCCAACAAAAGTCACTCGAAACCTCATCCAATGGGCAGAGAGCTGAAAAAAACCTCCGAAATGGCGGATCCAAGATGGCGGCCATACAAATTTCGTCGGTGTTTATTTAAGAGACTATAAAAGATGGAAGAGTGCTTCCTAGGAAAAAGATGATCAAGACCCGAAGGTCTACTTGGTGGACAGAAAAACCGCGGTTCGCTTTAGCGAGCCGCGCACCCACGCGCCCTACTAGTTAATATATATATAGCTACTCGTGCTGATTCACTGATTCACTGACTGACTCATTGATCACCTCTCCTGTAAAATTTTGTATGGAAAAATTTTTTTTCACTCACGGTTTCGTATAGAGGAGAAAAATTCATTCGGAACAAAAATATGGAGAGAGCTGATGATTGAGGATTTCGGAGACGGTTGAGGAGCACCGGCCAGGGTATCGAAGATAGGTGGGGGGTGTTCGACCAAATGTCACTCGAAACCTCATCCAATTGGCAAAGAGCCGAAAAAAAACTCCAAAATGGCGGATTCAAGATGGCGGCCATACAAATTTCGCCGATGTCTATCTCGGAAACTATACAAGATGGAATAGTCATTTCTTGGAAAAGGATGATCAGGACTCGAAGGTCTACTTGATGAATAGAAAAAAAAATTCAAGATGGCGGAATTTATTTTTTTCCATACAAAATCTATGCAAGACTTTAATAGGTTCCTGTTCAAAATTTCTAATGGTTTCGTAGAGAGGACAAAAATTCATTCAGAAGAAAAATATGGAGAGAGCTGATGATTGAGGATTTCGGAGACAGGTGAGGAGCACCGGCCAGGGTATCGAAGATAGGTGGGGGGTGTTCAACCAAATGTCACTCGAAACCTCACCCAATTGGCAGAAAGCTGAAAAAAACTCCAAAATGGCGGATTCAAGATGGCGGCCATTCAAATTTCTATGGTGTCTATCTCGGATAGTATAAAAGATGGAAGAGTGGTTTCTTGGGAAAAGATGATCAGGTCTCGATGGTCTACGTGATGAATAGAAAAAAAAATCAAGATGGCGGAATTTTTTTCATATAAAATGTATGCAAGACTTTGATACGTTCCTTTCCGCTGATGGTTTCGTATAGAAGACATAAATTTATTTGAAGGAAAAGTATGGAGAGAGCTGATGATTGAGGATTTCGGAGACGGGCGAGGAGCACGGTCAGGGTATTGAAGATAGGTTGAGGGTGCCCAAACAAAAATCACTAGAAACCTCATCCAGTTGGCAATGAGCAGAAAAAAAACACCAAAATGGCGGATTCAAGATGGCGGCCGTACAAATTTCGTCAGTGTCTATCTCGGAGACTGTAAAAGATGGAAAAGTAGTTTCTTGGAAAAAGATGATCAAGACCAGACGGTCTACTTGGTGAACACAAAAACCGCGGTTCGCTTTAGCGAGCCGCGCACCCACGCGCCCTACTAGTTAATATATATATAGCTGCTCGTGCTGATTCACTGATTGACTGACTGACTCACTGACTCATTGATCACCTCTCCTGTAAAATTTTGTATGGAAAATTTTTTTTTCACTCACGGTTTCGTATAGAGGACAAAAATTCATTCGGAACAAAAATATGGAGAGAGCTGATGAGTGAGGATTTCGGAGACGGGTGAGGAGCACCGGCCAGGGTATCGAAGTTAGGTGGGGGGTGTTCAACCAAATGTCACTCGAAACCTCATCCAATTGGCAGAGAGCCGAAAAAAAACTCCAAAATGGCGGATTCAAGATGGCGGCCATACAAATTTCGTCGGTGTCTATCTCGGAGAGTATAAGAGATGGAAGAGTGGTTTCTTGGCAAAAGATGATCAGGAGCCGAAGGTCCACTTGGTGAACAGAAAAAAAATTCAATATGGCGGAATTTATTTTTTTCCATACAAAATATATGCAAGACTTTAATACGGTTCCTTTTCAAAATTTCTGATGGTTTCGTAGAGAGGACAAAAATTCATTTGGAGGAAAAATATGGAGAGAGCTGATGGTTGAGGATTTCGGAGACGGGTGAGGAGCACGGCCAGGGTATCGAAGATAAGTGGAGACTGTTCAAACAAAAGTCACTCGAAACCTCATCCAATTGGCAGGGAGCCGAAAAAAACCTCCAAAATGGCGGATTCAAGATGGCGGCTGTTCGCGCCCGCATCTCGGGTAGCTACCGGGCGTACCTACCTCTAACCTACCTGTAGGTAATTCCATGGCGTTTGACATTTGACATTGACAAATTTATTCGATTTCCGATTAATGTCACTTGTCATTCCGTTTTTGTCTTTTGAACCAGAGTCGGTCAAGCCGCGGTGGAAGGAGGCGGTCGTTTTGCTTGTATTTGCGTCCCTTTGATGCGTGTGCGCCATATTTGCCACGCGGGCTATATTTTTGTTTTGGGTTGAACTTTTTGTATTGGCGGAACTCTGTACTGTTTGTAGTAATTGTTATTAGCTTTAAGTGGTTGTTGAACATTTGTGACTTGTGAAATTGGCCTCCAACACGTGGAGGCGTCTCCTGGAACCAGCCCCCGGCGTGGCTTCGTAATCCCATACAGACACTACACTCAGTACACACACACTTATACATTCGTCGAAGCCCCAAGCAAGAACCTTGGAAGAAAAGGTGAGTGTAGGATTAATTGTGTGCTTGTAAGGTTAGGTTTCATTTTGTGACCGTGAAGTCAGCGTCCACTAGTGTGCCACCCTAAAGACAGCCGGTAGGGACTCTTTGTGTCTCTCGGTGGATCGAATCTCCACCGGCCATTCCTCCCAGCGGCCTTCAACTCCATGCTGATGGGCCCCATGGACGGCCTTGATCGCTGGTAGGCTTGGCGCCAACATTTTGGTAGCAGAGCGTGGTTCTCATAGTTTGAATAGCGTGGCCACTAGCCTGATGCTGACATTTTGTATTATCTTGCTAATTGTAAACTAACTTTGGTTTGATCGGTACCGCTGACAGTCTATTCTGTTTGGCCGTCCCTTGTAAAGTTTAATTGCTTAATTTTGATTGGAACCAATTGATTGAGTCATGGAGAGGTAGTCTATCCATTTTGTGGACTCATTTTGTTTGATAATTGAACTTTTGATAATTTAGTGTTGGTTCCAGTTGAGATCCAGAAAACTCTATGGTTTGTTAGGGTAGTTGCATACTTTGTTGGCATGTTTTGGTGAGCAACATTTTGTTGAAAGTTCTGTTGTGATACTTTGTTGAACAACATTTTGTTGAAAGTTTTTGTAGTCCCTTAAGGCGGTGACAAACTATGCAACTTTGTATTATCATGTTGATTGATTGTCTATGGGTAAGTTAAAGTTAAACTTAATTATCTAAGTTAGTTGATAATATTGGCCCATAGGTTTCTCCATTAAATTTATAATCTACCTATGTTGTGTTCATAGTTATGACTCATACTAGTTAATTCTTGTTTGTATAATTGTATTCAATTGGAAAGGGTCAAGCTATTTTGTGGAGCACGGTGGATAATAAATGGATGAGAGAACTTATTGTAATTTGATTAATTTGTTGATTGGAATATGGTGCCGCTGATTTTGAGTTTTGTTTAGCCGTACCTAAATGCTAATTTGTTTGTTCTTGCTAATAATTAGTTGTAGTGTTTGAATTTACTTGAATCGGGTCATGTACACTTAGACATACCCATTTGAAGATTCAGTTTGTGTCTGATACACATATTGTATTTATCAATTTGAAATTTGAATATTATTTGAACAATTGAGTTTACATTATATTAAAACTTATTAAACTTGGCCAATTGGCAGGTATCACCCATTAAGTTCAGATCCTAATGTAATTTGTGTTGGTTTGAATTACTTGAGTTTTGCCAAGTTCAATTTTGTAAAATAGATAAACTTGATTCTTTTGCCTGAACTGTTAAGGTGATCGCACACCCTTGAATCTTGATTGACCGCATACCTATATTTGTATTTTGATTTGTTTGTTTGCTTAATAACTAAATTTAATTGGAACAAGTACTCCTGCATGCTAAGTTAAGTGACTTAGTTTAAATTTAATTATTGTAATTATTGTATCCACCTTGTTGTTGATATTATTAATTATGTTGTATTGTTTGTTGTGCGGTATTGTTATTAATTGGGTTTTGAGTGTGCAATAGATTTGATTTGGTTGGTACTTGTAAAATGGCGAATTTGAAAACGCTTTTGAAACAAATGCAAACAGAGCTCCGCTGGGCTACGACCGCTGCCGCATTGATAGACCGCGACCTGAGGGTTGCCGTCCGGCAGCAGCTAGCTGACCAGGTCGTGACCAGACAGGCCGCCTTCGAGCACCTTTATTTGGAGCTGCTCAAATTGGAATTGCCGTCTGAATTATTGAGTTCGGTTGATAAGAAATACGACCAGGTATTTGAACTGACTGACTATATTGTGGAGGCGGTCTATAGGTTTAAGACAGAGGCTCGATTGATTCCGCCCACGACGTCTCTTCACCAACCCCCTCCAGTGCCGGCGTTGTTGGACACGTTGCCAACAACTGAATTGCCCGCAACTGAATTGCCCGCAACTGAATTGTCCGCAACTGAATTGCTCGCAACTGAATTGCACAGGCTCAGGGAAACTGTAGGGCAGGACTCCCAGTTTCACCTGCCTCGCCCACCTTGTCCGGGCGACGATTGGGATGTTGTGTGCCCCAACGAAATTGGTGTTGGCCGTCAGGATCTTGAATTGCAGGAGCGCACTTCCCGCACGGCCGGGAGCGCTCGTCCTGACCACACCACAGTAACCATTGAAAGGTCGTCTGTGGAACCTTCCACATTTGAGATTGACCGGGGTTCGCCCCCCCGTTTTGGTGCCTCACCCCCTCGTGAGCGGGTCTCTACCCCCTCACACCAGTTTGATAGGGGTTTGGCCGCGACGCAGGTACCTGCCCGGCCTGCTCGCAGTACGCCGCCGCTCTGTAAGCGGCCGCGACTTGATTGTCCGCACACGCGTGAGCGGGTTTCCTCCCCCTCACGTCAATCTGATAAAAGTTTGGATGCGAGGCTGGCCTCTGCCCGGCCTACTCGCGAACCGCCGCCGCTCCGAAAGCGACCGCGGTATGGACCCCGACCTCGGAGAGGTCGACGGGGGTATTATGGGGTACCCCGCTTTCGACCCGTTTTGCCCCCGAGGTGCGACGCTTGTGGGCATCGGTATGGGGTTACGTCCCCCCCGGTTATTGTAGCCACAAGGCAGTCCCGATTTGAGACCCCCCGGTCAGATGACCGGCGGGATGAGGGCGGCGGTCACTACTAAGTAGTCGCCGCCCCGGCCCCCACCACAGTTACCTCACCTGCTTGGATCAGTCCGCAGGCAAATAGATTTTGGCCGACTGCCGCGGTGAGGATGTGCTACCCGAAGTTGTGTTACTTTGAGCCTAATTGCATTCGGGTTAGCAGTGCTGTGTTGCATTGTTTGTTGTTTGGTGGGAAGCCTCGGGCCTCTGGGAGTCCATTTGGATCTTTGACTCGCAGAGAAGAGTTTGTTGATGTTTTACCCATTTGAGGTAAATCTTGGTTTTGCCTAGGGTGACCATGCTTGTTGATATTTGAGTCACCCCCCGCAGGTCCAGTGACACTGCGGTTCTAATTGTGGATCGGTTTGACTTGCTGATCAATCGGTCCGCACCCGCACTTTGTTGGTGTTGGGTCCCGACATGTCAGGCCCGACAATGTCGGGTGCTTGTTGGATGATTTATGCTTTTAGGCTTTGAAGTCGAATGGGCTATCGACTACGTCTACCATGTTGGAGTTTGGTTGGATCCGACTTGTACCCAACTTCCACATCGATGGTGGATTAGATCCAAGCAGTGAGTATATCATTCTCGGACATGGTCCGACGATCTTTAGTGGGTCGAGGAGATGCCTCCTCCACCCTGGGATGCGATCTCCCCATGTAAATAATATTGACCGTCATATGAACGGGAGTTTCGCTTCTTGCTTATCCCTTATTGCCTCTCGGATGTGAGTAGGCCTGGCTGCGCTTACAGCGCTTGTTTTTCCGGCGTGCTACACGCAACGGAACTTGAATGCCGTTCGGATATACCTTAGTTTGTCTAGCGCTCGAACACAAAGAGGTATATAAGCGCATGGCGCTTTTGTTTAAATATATGATCTTGGGTCTGATGTTGAGACTGTGAATTGAATTTCGATAGTGGGGCTCCCTGTCGCCCTGTGAGACATGCGCCCTGTGAGACATGTCACCGTGATTGCTTCTTAACGAGAGAACCAACAGATTTAAGATTTTGAACTGATTTGTTGTTTGTAGATATTGTAGATTTGAGTTTGTTTAGAATTTACATTAATTTGGTTTTATTTGTACTAGTTTTGCTTTTATGTTTGTTTAGCTTTTAATTGATTTGCTTACCTTTTGTATTTGTTTAGTAATAAGCATAATTTAAGTGCGTTTATTTGTAAGTGGTGAAGGCGCATCTCCGTCGCGTTTATTGGCGAAATTATTGTATTTTTGAATTGATGCGCCGCCGTGTTTGTGGAATGGAGGCGATCCTCCATTCTCGGCTTCTCTGCCCTTGTCCGACCCAACAGCCCAAGTTGGCTGATCTTGTAGTTTGAGATTTGATTTGTACTTTGATATTGGCGTCAAGGACGCATTGTTAAATTGCTATATGGGTCCGGCAGGGTTCCCAGAGTCACCGAGGTTATGATTGGAGATTCGGTTTTGCCACAGGCCGTGTCTACCATAGCCAGTTACCATTTGTTGGTGGACTCCAATCCAGGAGTCCACGGCCGGGAGTGTTCGCGCCCGCATCTCGGGTAGCTACCGGGCGTACCTACCTCTAACCTACCTGTAGGTAATTCCATGGCGTTTGACATTTGACATTGACAAATTTATTCGATTTCCGATTAATGTCACTTGTCATTCCGTTTTTGTCTTTTGAACCAGAGTCGGTCAAGCCGCGGTGGAAAGAGGCGGTCGTTTGGCTTGTATTTGCGTCCCTTTGATGCGTGTGCGCCATATTTGCCACGCGGGACTATATTTTTGTTTTGTGTTGAACTTTTTGTATTGGCGGAACTCTGTACTGTTTGTAGTAATTGTTATTAGCTTTAAGTGGTTGTTGAACATTTGTGACTTGTGAAATTGGCCTCCAACACGTGGAGGCGTCTCCTGGAACCAGCCCTCGGCGTGGCTTCGTAATCCCATACAGACACTACACTCAGTACACACACACTTATACATTCGTCGAAGCCCCAAGCAAGAACCTTGGAAGAAAAGGTGAGTGTAGGATTAATTGTGTGCTTGTAAGGTTAGGTTTCATTTTGTGACCGTGAAGTCAGCGTCCACTAGTGTGCCACCCTAAAGACAGCCGGTAGGGACTCTTTGTGTCTCTCGGTGGATCGAATCTCCACCGGCCATTCCTCCCAGCGGCCTTCAACTCCATGCTGATGGGCCCCATGGACGGCCTTGATCGCTGGTAGGCTTGGCGCCAACAGCGGCCATACAAATTTCGTCGGTGTCTATCTCGGAGACTATGAAAGATCGAAGAGTGGTTTCTCGGGAAAAGATGATTAGGATGAAAAAAATTCAAGATGGCGGATTTTTTTTTTTCATATAAAATGTATGCAAGACTTTGATATGTTCCTATGTTCCTTTCCGCTGATGGTTTCATATAGAAGACAAAAATTCATTTGGAGGAAAAATATGGAGAGAGCTGATGATTGAGGATTTTGTAGAAGGGTGAGGAGCATGGTCAGGGTATTGAAGATAGGTGGGTGGTGTTCAAACAAAAGCCACTCGAAATTTCATCCAATTGGCAGAGAGCCGAATAAAACCTCCAATATGGCGGATTCAAGATGGCAGCCATACAAATTTAAAAGTGTCTACGTCGGGGAATATAAAAGATGGAAGAGTGGTTTTTGAGAAAAAGATGACCAAGATTCGAAGGTCTACTAGATGAATAAAAAAAAATTCAAGATAGCGGAATTTATTTTTTTCATACAAAATAAATGCAAGACTTTGATACGATTCCTTTTCGAAATTTCTGGTAGTTTCGTATAAGGGACAAAAATTCATTCAGAGGTAAAATATGGAGGGAGCTGATGATTGAGGATTTCGGAGATGAATGTGACTAAGACATATTTTAATACTGTTTAATTAAATATTATTTATGTGTAATGACTAAACTAGACTTATGGCCGGTGACTTATGACCTTAACAATCTTACTAACAAAACTAACCATAATTTACAATTACTTATTGAATGACATATTGAATTAATTTTATTTTTTATTACTAGACATTCAAATTGTTAACTATTCTGTTGCATTATGTGAAATTTATCTCAATTTTATATATTTTTTTAATTTATTGTATTCTTTTAAACCCAACCTACCTAACCAAATTATTTATTAACTAGCTGATACCCGCGAATTCGTTTGCGTGGATTAAGATTTCTTGATTCCCGCGGGAACTCGCTTATTTTCCGGGATAAAAAGTAGCCTTTGTCCTATTCCAGACTATAATCTGTCTCTGTGCCAAATTTCAGCCAAATCGGTTCATGCGTTGTGGCGTAAAGGAGTAACAAACATACACACACACACACACACACACACACACACACACACACACACACACACACACACACACACACCACACACACACGCACACGCACACACACACACACACACACACACACACACACACACACACACACACACACACACACACACCTACAAACTTTCGCCTTTATAATATTAGTGTGACTAGATGATGCCCGCGACTTCGTCCGCGTGGATCAAGGTTTTTCAATTCCAATGGGAACTCTGTAATTTTCCGGGATAAAATGTAGCCTATGTTTTAATCAAATTTCAGCCAAATCGGTTCATTCGTTGTGGCGTGAAGGAGTAACAAACATACACACACACATACACATACAAACTTTCGGCTTTATAATATTAAGTGTGATGTGATAATAGGAAACAGGATAAATATATAAATAGGACTAGACTAGACTAGATGACTAGACTATACCCGCGACTTCGCACGCGTAGATTAAGGTTTTTTATTCCCGCGGGAACTCTCTTATTTCCCGGAATAAAAACATACAAACTTTTGCATTTATAATATTAATAATAAATAATAATGTGCAAAATAATATAATAATTAGCTTTTACCCGCGGCCTCGCTCATGTTACGTTCGATTTTTTAAACCCCTATTTTACCTCCTTCGGGGTTGAATTTTTGAAAAAAAAAAAAATCTTAGCAGATGCCTTCGTCCTAATAGCTACCTGTATACCAAATTTCAGCTCGATCGGTTCAGTGGTTAGAACTGTGCGTTGATAGATCAGTCAGTCAGTCAGTCACCTTTGCCTTTTATATATTTGAGATAGGATTAATAGGATTAATAGGATAATAGGATGTAACTTTGCAACGCGCTGCGAATACGCGATACATGAATGCAATTAAATGAAATGAATGAAAAAATTAAAACGTTATAAAAATAAAATAATCCAGTAAATATAAATACAATTTAAATTAATACCCGTAAATCAAGAAAGTCCAAGAAATAAATCACAGCAGCAAGTCCAGTGTTAATAATAGATAAAAGTTAGAGGTCAGTGAGCCAAATAAAAAAGACACATTTAAAAAACTTAATTTATACTAATGTACACATAAAAAACCTCGCAACTAAAATAAGTGGGAAAAGGATTTAGCAGCGCTTAGCGCGCTGTAAGAAGTTATGACTATATTTTTCTTTTTATGGATTAAGCACTAAAGCGACAATTTAATATAATTCATAGAATAAAAAATGTTAGGATGATTTCCGATATCAAATAAATGTCTATTTATTATTTTTTCTTGGTAATAATAAAAACGGTTTTAAATTCTAACAATTGTAATAAAAGGTATTAAATATGCTGAGAATTATGGTACATTAATGTCGAATGTTTATTTGTTCTTAGACTAATTTGGATGATGTTTTTTTGTTAAAAAAAAACAAAAGGCGGCAAAAATTTGACCGCCTTTTGTTTTACTTTTCTTTCTACGTTGTATTTGTTCTGCGTGGAGTGTTCTAATTGTTCTAACATATTTTTAGAGATTTATCAATCTTAAGAACTTATTGAAATACATATTTCAGTACGGTAATTATTTAGTATTAAACTGTAGTGTTGTAGCTGTATTCGTGGTAAGTGACAATATTTTATTACTGAGATATAATGTCTTCTCTTCGCACTGTGAAAATTAAGGAAACTGCTAATCTCGATGCACCTACTCGAGAAGTTCTCTTATATAATATTCCCGGTGACGGGAACTGCATGTTTTCAGCGCTGTCTTTTCATATATACGGTCATATAAACCAATCTCAGGAAATACGATCGCGTATAGTTAAAAACATTGTATCAAATTGGGATCGATATGGCATGTTCACCATGCGTCGTGACGAAAGCCCGTATGCGTCGGCTGAAGAATATTGCAATGAAATGATGCAAAACGGATGTTACGGCACTACCACCGAATTGATGATGGCAGGAGAAATATTTACAGATTATACGTTTAAACTGTACATAGAAGGTGTTTATGCGCAAGTATTTGGCAGAGGAACAATAGAAAAAATGATCGGTTTTACAGGGCACCTTACGAGCGGTCATTTTGATGTTTTAATCGAAAAGAATATTAATCAGGCTCCTTCACCGTATAGAAACTCTAATAAGCTGTATTCGCCCAGTATTAACTTAGAACTTCCGATTACTGTAGATAATAACTACCATTCGCCCAGCGGTGGGCAAATCAATGAGGCGAAATCTCTAACCTTTACGAAGTCACAGTCCTATAGTTTAAATCTGAATAGTAATACATTAAGCAATGAATTATTAAAGAATAGAGAATGTTCTTTGCCAAATAGTAAGCAAATATTGATAAATGAGGGTGAATCTCTAACTTTTACGGAGTCGCAACCCTATTGTTTAAATGTAAATAATAATAGATTTGGCGGTGTCCCATTAATCACAATTGTTAACGAAGAACGTTCTTTGCCAAGTGATGGACAAATACTGACAAATGTAGTCGAATCTCCAACTATTACAGAGTCCCAACCCTGTACTTTAAAACATAACCTTCGTCCATGTAAAATAGTATTAGAGCGATTGCCTGTTGATAACCCATACGTAACAAAATTATTACAAAATGTAGTTAAATCTCCAATATTTACAGAGTCACAACTCTGTAGTATAAAACATAACCTTCGCCCATGTAAAGTAGTATTAGAGCGATTGCCTGTTGATAAACCATACGTAACAGGACTATTACAAAATAAAACTAATAGAGAACAAATGTATCAACAAAACTACAAACGTTCACGTGGTAGACCAAAAAAACATATAATTGCAGTTGAAAAAAAACGTAAGCATTTAGAGGCTGTTCTACGTCACCAGAAACGTAAGCCACAATCTAACAGGAAAGCCGTGCATCGGTATACAGTTGCACACCCCCAAGTGCACCAAGATGCCGTTCAACGGTATACCGCTGCACACCCTGAAATAAACCAAAACGCCGTCAAACGGTATACAGCTGCGCACCCCGAAGTGCACCAAGACGCCGTTCAACGGTATACCGCTGCAAACCCTGAAGTACACCAAGACGCTGTCAAACGGTATACCGCTGCACACCCTGAAGTGCATCAAAACGCCGTCAAGCGGTATAACATTGCACACCCCGAAGTACACCAGGAGGCTGTGCAAATATACACAGCTGCGCATCCTGAAATAAATAGACAGGCTGCGTTAAGATACCAACGCTTGCATCCTCAAGTTCATCGTGAATGTGTTAGTAGATATTCTAAAACACATCAAGATGAAATACGTGGAATCAGAAATATTCCTTCTGAAATACGCGGGTTAGGTTTAACGGGTGCATTGAAAGGCAACGATTTAGATAAAATTAAACCAATTCGTTTAAAACATTCTCTTCTGTGTGACGAAACTTATAAATGTATTCACTGCGGCGCAAGACTTTTTGATGAAGAAAAGACTCGCACAATGTGGTGTTGTGGACAGGGTAAATATAACATCGACCCACTTGGACCACTAGATGCTCAGTTTTATGCAAACCAACATTTTTTAAAAAACGCTAGAGCTTATAATAATCTGTTCAGTTTTTCAGCGCTAGGTACAACTCACGGTTTTCAAAGACCGCCTGCAGGTCACGGTCCTAGCTTAGTCAAAGTTCAAGGGCGTATTTACCATCGCGTTTTTGATTTGGCTTATAATGGTAGTACAAATAATACAGCTTTATATATACACGATGGCGAAGAACACCAAAGATTAGGAACCCAACAAAATTTGTGCCCCAATCTTATCAAGGAGATTTACGCGTACCTAAAAAATAATAGTCCCTTAATAAAGGATTTACACTTATTAAATAATCACCCGAGTACGGAAGCTCGATTAATTTTTCAAAATACAAGTCGACGTACTCATGGACCGATACTAGGAGATAGACCGGTATCGAATGAGCTTGCAGGTTTAATTGAAACTTCAAACCAACATCACCCGCGAGCTGTAGTAATATGGAAAATTGGCGAAGCAAAACCACACACAGTACACTATTTACACCCCGCGTATGAAGCATTTCAATATCCTTTACTGTTTCCTAAAGCTCCCGAAAGATATTCCATTGGTATTAAAGATAAATTAGGCAATAAACTAAGTCAAGTAAAATACTATCGATGCCAACTCTTATCTGAAGAGCGGTTTGCGATTTTACGACGCCTTTCGCAAGAATACTTTGTTGATATGTGGTGCCGCACTGAAGAAGAGCGTTTACAGTATTTCAAAGGGATTCAAAACGAACTAAGAATTGCAACCCGACGTGAAATCGACGAAACGATTGAGGGCGAAGGCATCCGACCCGGTAAAATATATTTACCGGCGAGTCTAACCAATAGCCCGCGCTATATGCAAATCAAGTACCACGACGCTATGGCCATTGTTGCACGATTAGGAAAACCAAGCTTTTTCCTCACTGTCACATGTAATCCGAAATGGCCTGAAATAACTGAAAGTTTATATCCCGGCCAACAACCAACAGATCGCCCAGATTTGTGTGTGAGAGTATTTCAACTAAAGTTGTCAATACTGTTGAAAAAAATTAGATCTAAAGACTTCTTTGGTACCATTGTATCAATTCTACATGTTATAGAATTTCAAAAAAGAGGTTTACCTCACGCACCCATTACGTTCCGCGTAGAAGGAGGAGGTCCCGTCGATAGTATGGATATTGATAAATTTATTCAAGCAACCATACCTCCACCGGAACAGGAAAGACTGAGAAAATTGGTTTTGCAACACATGGTGCACGGCCCATGTGGTACTGAAAGGTCACCCTGCTATGATCAAGCTGCTGGGAAATGTTCAAAAAATTTTCCTAAAAGTTACACTGAAGTGACGTATACGGATGAACGAGGCTCAGTACATTACAAACGTCCAATTGGCGACCAACCGGCAATTCATGAACGCAATCAAACTTCAGTCACTAACAGGTGGATTGTGCCATACAACCCAGCGATACTACTGTTAATGGAATGTCATTGCAATTTGGAAATTGCATCCACCTCCAAAGTGGTTAAGTACCTTTACAAGTACCTGCACAAAGGTCCCGATCACGCAAAAGCGGGTGTGACAGAAGAAGTATTCGACGAAATTGAACACTACGCTCAATATCGATATGTGAGCGCCTCTGATGCAATGTGGCGTCTATTAGAGTTTGACATTAGCTGCAGATATCCAACTGTTATCGCATTACCGGTACATTTACCCGACGGAGACGCGATAATTTTCCGTACCGGAACCGAGGCGCAAGCATCAGAAAATTATATGTCAAAATTACAAATTTACATGACGAGACCTTCAGATCCTGAGTTGGATGAATGTACTTACATAATGTTTTATGAAAGATACAACGTCACAACTCAAATCCGTGCTAATCCTACTGTACAAGTGTTGGCTCATGAATCTGGAAAATACTTTATTACAAAAAGAGTACGAGGCGAGATCGTGGCTCGGATCGTCTTTATTTCTCCTACACTTGGTGAACTTTATTTCCTGCGAATGTTAGTTATGCGTTATGCGTGCCGAAGCTATGAAGAACTGCGAACTGTCAATAATGTAATTTATGACACTTTTCAAAAAGCAGCGTTTGAACGTGGTATTCTAAACGATAATCAGGAGTACGAATCGGCAATAGAAGAGGCAGCCGGTTTCAAGACTGGTAAAGGTTTACGTCAGCTTTTCTTCGCACTCATCATGGATGGTGCCCCAGCCCTTCTGTTATGGGATAAATACCGTGGCAATTTGTGCGATGATTATCATAGAGGGCGTGTATCTGAAATGGAAGCCGCTTACGACCATGGCCTTCGAGACATTGAACAAATGTTACGTGCTCATGGTCGCTCGCTGACAGATTTCGGTTTGCCAGATGTAAGACACAGTATAACTGAGCTTGAAAGAGAAATTGGACGATGGAACGATGAGGCGACTGCCATATTAAATGAATGGGAGTCAAAATTAAACTCGCAGCAACGGACTATATATAACACAGTCGTATTACTTACTGAAGATGATTGTGAGGATACGCTCCCAGTGTTCATCGACGGTCCCGCGGGAACCGGAAAAACCATCTTACTTAACGTGATTGCTGCAAAAATTCGTTCTAATGGACATATTGTTCTATGTACGGGTTCCACAGGCATTGCTGCACTAAATCACGACGGAGGTGTCACAGCACATTCTATGTTTAAGCTTCCGTTGGAATTTGAAGGTGGTAATGCAGTGTGGGGAATTTCAAATAACTCCCAAAGAGCAGCGCTGATCAAAGCAGCGCGTCTTATTATTATTGATGAAGCACCAATGGTTCACAAGTACCTGCTCGAAACAATTGACCGAGGCCTCAAAGATCTAATGGAATGCAATACCAAACCCTTTGGAGGTAAAGTGTTAGTAATTGCCGGTGATTTTAGACAAATACCACCGGTAATAACAGGAGCAGGAGAACGTGACATATGCCGGGCATCGATAAAAAGTTCTGAAATTTGGCGCTGCATTCAAAAATTCAAATTGACTGAAAATCAACGTGCAAAAGAAGAACCCAATTTCGCTAACTTTATATTGAGTATTGGAGAAGGTAAAGCCGAAACAACCGAAGAAGGTTTATTAATTTTAAAAAATATTAATTACGTAAACAGCTTACAACAATTGATTAATAATATATATCCGCAGGATGAAGTATGTGACCCAGAAAATATATGTAAAAGGGCTATTCTATCTGGAACTAACGAAAACATAAGAGACATTAATCAAAAAATTCTTGAACTGATACCTGGACCAATGGTTATCTGTTACAGTGCCGACACCACCAACCACCTAAATGACAACTCAGCTGAGCGATTAGAAGGCAACGTTTTAAATTCTATCACAGCACCCGGTGTACCAGATCATGACTTGAAACTGAAAGTAGGCGCGGTCGTAATACTTATACGAAATATTAGTTTCACACATCGTTTAGTTAATGGTACTAAACTAATTATAGATCACATTTCAAAATTTACCCTGTTAGCGCATCACCCAAATTGCAGTGAGCCTATCGTCATACCTCGCATAACTTTTAAATTTAAAATAGGGCGAAACGGTGTGGAAATGACCCGCAAGCAATTTCCTATCAAGTTGGCTTATGCGATGACATTCAATAAATCTCAAGGGCAGACTCTTGATCGTGTGGGAGTAGATCTAAGAAGCGATGTTTTTTCACATGGACAACTGTACGTCGCTTTGGGCCGAGTGCGACACAGTCACAATTTGCATGTATTGGTCCCGCCAGAAAGAGTTAGCAGAAATTACGCTCTTACAAAAAATATAGTTTATAAATCATTACTGAGCTAAAATTCTAAACAAAATCATACAAAACAATTTTTTTTTCAGAGTTTGCTACTGTAATTCATTTAGAAAACATGTAATAATATATGTAAATATGTAGATAATATGTAATATATGCATTGCGATATCACAATACTTGATGAAACCTACAACTTATAATATAACTAAGTGTATGAGTGGTGTGTTGGGTCTTGATAAGCTGTATATACTCATATTTTGTATACTTTTTAGTTTCGGCATGTTTTATGTGCCTCTTTAATAAATAAATAAAATAGCATGCAACTTTTACACGCATTGTGTTCAACCTTCGGGCTTTTTTTAATTTTTTGTGAAATAAAATCTGTAGCCAATAAAAAAAATTAAAATAGGTTATCATACAACTGTCGTATGCAATGCGTCTAGCTTTCGGGCTTAATTTACTCTATCATTCATTGTTATAAACAGACCTATTTCAATAAAAATTTACTTTTTCTACTCCTCCACTAACTAGACCTTCACTCCTACTCTTTACACCTACCAAACCTGCCAAGTTTGTAACATAATAATACTATTATATATAAGTTAAATACAAATTTTAACGCTTTAAATCTAAAAAAAAGACGTGTAGCACTCGGGGACTGCCGCGGTAAAGCTATTGCATAGCGTTTTTTATCAACGCCATCTAGCGGTGAGAGGAGTCCCGTGTCAGGTTATTTTCGTTACGGAATTTCTAGATTCGGTCTCCACGCTCAAGGCCCGCGATAGAAGCTATGCAATAGCTTAAAAGATCAAAATAAATTCAATTCTTATAGGTATATTGTTTTTAGTTACACTTTATTTAGTTTGCTTTATGCTTAAAAACCTAAAAGGTGAGAAATCCCATATATACTAAACAACAATCACAGGGAGTGATTTCTGACTAAGATGACCGTGAATTTGTAGGTCTGCCTGCAATTAGCTACCGTAAAAAATATTTAAGTCCATACCTGTCGAGTGATTTGGAAACAAGCTCCAGAAATCACTTCCGTAAAATCAGACATTTAAGATGTTACGGCAAGGTATCTTACATCTTAAATGTTTGAATTCGAGGGATCTTTTGCTTGCTATATCAAAACTTATTTTTAAATATGTAGATATTCTTTTAGTTATATGGTTTATTTGATATCCTTCATAAGCACAATATTGTATAAGTAATGTTTATTCTGTTTATTTATCTATCGTGGAGCATGGACGCAAAAATATTTAATTTTTCATAATATTTTTGCTAAATTGCAATAGGTCTCATTACTCAGGCATGCAAAATATTTAATTTTTATTTTATTAAATTTTTATTTTATTTTAAATGTCTGACAATGGGAGAACCACGTAAAAAAAAACGAGCTGGGGCATACCTCCTGGGTAGCATGGAAACTGGCCCATTGCACTTTTTATTTTATATATATATATTATAATATTATATAGAATCCTAAGCTAATATTACTGTTTCAGATATTCATTTTTTCAGATTTTGTTGTTTTTTCAGTGCTATTATGGCTCCCTATTATGACCTGAAGAATAAATAAATTCTTAATATTATAATTATACCAAAAATTTAAATCTAAACAGACCCATTCTTCCTGTTGTGTACTCTTCCACGCGGTCCGCTTCAGCGGGCCGCGCACCCACGCGCCCTACTAGTTACTATATATATAGCTACTCGTGCTGATTCACTGACTCACTGACTCATTGATCACCTCTCCTGTAAAATTTTGTATGGAAAAATTTTTTTTCACCCACCGTTTCGTATAGAGGACAAAAATTCATTCGGAACAAAAATATGGAGAGAGCTGATGATTGAGGATTTCGGAGACGGGTGAGGAGCACCGGCCAGGGTATCGAAGATAGGTGGGGGGTGTTCGACCAAATGTCACTCGAAACCTCATCCAATTGGCAAAGAGCCGAAAAAAAACTCCAAAATGGCGAATTCAAGATGGCGGCCATACAAATTTTGTTTGTGTCTATCTCGGAGAGTATAAGAGATGGAAGAGTGGTTTCTTGGCAAAAGATGATCAGGAGCCAAAGTTCCACTTGGTGAACAGAAAAAAAATTCAAGATGGCGGAATTTATTTTTTTCCATACAAAATATATGCAAGACTTTAATACGGTTCCTTTTCAAAATTTCTGATGGTTTCGTAGAGAGGACCAAAATTCGTACGGAGCAAAAATATGGAGAGAGCTGATGGTTGAGGATTTCGGAGACGGGGGAGGAGCACGGCCAGGATATCGAAGATAGGTTGGGAGTGTTCAAACAAAAGTCATTCGAAACCTCATCCAATTGGCAGGGAGCTGAAAAAAAATCCAAAATGGCGGATTCAAGATGGCGGCCATACAGATTTCGTCGGTAAGCCTATCTCGGAGACTATAAGAGATGGAAGAGTGGTTTCTTGGAAAAAGATGATCAAGACTCGTAGGTCTACTCGATGATTAGAAAAAAAATCAAGATGCGGATTTTCTTTTTCATAAAAAATATATAGCGAATTGGGAATTTTCATATGTTCGTTTTCAAAATTTCTGATGGTTCGGGGAAAAATATGGAGAGAGCTGATGATTGAGGATTTCGAAGATGGGTGAGGAGCACCAGCCAGGGTATCGAAGATAGGTGGGGGGGGGGGGGGGTGTTCGACCAAATGTCACTCGAAACCTCATCCAATTGGCAAAGAGCCGAAAAAGAACTCCAAAATGGCGAATTCAAGATGGCGGCCATACAAATTTTGTTTGTGTCTATCTCGGAGAGTATAAGAGATGGAAGAGTGGTTTCTTGGCAAAAGATGATCAGGAGCCAAAGTTCCACTTGGTGAACAGAAAAAAAATTCAAGATGGCGGAATTTATTTTTTTCCATACAAAATATATGCAAGACTTTATACGGTTCCTTTTCAAAATTTCTGATGGTTTCGCAGAGAGGACAAAAATTTATTTGGAGGAAAAATATGGAGAGAGCTGATGGTTGAGGATTTCGGAGACGGGTGAGGAGCACGGCCAGGGTTTCGAAGATAGGTGGGTGGTATTCGAACAAAAGTCACTCGAAACCTCATCCAATTGGCAGAAAGCCAAAAAAAAATTCAAAATGGCGGATTCAAGATGGCGGCCATACAAATTTCGTCGGTGTCTATCTCGGAGACTATGAAAGATGGAAGAGTGGTTTCTTGGAAAAAGATGATCAGGACCCGATGGTCTACGTGGTGAATAGAAAAAAATTCAAGATGGCGGATTTTTTTTTTTTCATATAAAATGTATGCAAGACTTTGATACGTTCCTTTCCGCTGATGGTTTCGTATAGAGGACAAAAATTCATTTGGATGAAAAATATAGAGGGAGCTGATGATTGAGGATTTCGGAGACGGGTGAGGAGCACGGTCAGGGTATTGAAGATAGGTTGAGGGTGCTCAAACAAAAATCACTCGAAACCTCATCCAATTGGCAATGAGCTGAAAAAAACACCAAAATGGCGGATTCAAGATGGCGGCCACACAAATTTCGTCGATGTCTATCTTAAAGAGTGTACAAGTTGGAATAGTGGTTTTGTGGTAGAAAATGATGAGGCCATGAAAGTCTAAGAGCAGAAAAACCGCGGTCCGCTGCAGCGGGCCGCGCACCCACGCGCCCTACTAGTTAATATATATATAGCTACTCGTGCTGATTCACTGACTCACTGACTCATTGATCACCTCTCCTGTAAAATTTTGTATGGAAAAATTTTTTTTCACTCACAGTTTCGTATAGAGGAGAAAAATTCATTCGGAACAAAAATATGGAGAGAGCTGATGATTGAGGATTTCGGAGACGGGTGAGGAGCACTGGCCAGGTTATCGAAGATAGGTGGGGGGTGTTCGACCAAATGTCACTCGAAACCTCATCCAATTGGCGGAGAGCAAAAAAAAACTTCAAAATGGCGGATTCAAGATGGCGGCCATACAAATTTCGTCGGTGTCTATCTCGGAGACTATAAGAAATGGAAGAGTGATTTTTTGGCAAAAGATGATCAGGAGCCGAAGTTCCACTTGATGAACAGAAAAAAAATTCAAGATGGCGGAATTTATTTTTTTCCATACAAAATATATGCAAGACTTTATGCGGCTCCTTTTCAAAATTTCTGATGGTTTCGTATAGAGGACCAAAATTCATACGGAGCAAAAATATGGAGAGAGCTGATGATTGAGGATTTCGGAGACGGGTGAGGAGCACGGCCAGGATATCGAAGATAGGTGGGGGGTGTTCAAACAAAAGTTACTTAAAACATCATCCAATTGGCAGGGAGCTGAAAAAAAATCCAAAATGGCGGATTCAAGATGGCAGCCATACAAATTTCGTCGGTGTCTATCTCGAAAACTATGAATGATGGAAGAGTGGTTTCTCGGAAAAAGATAATCAGGACCCGATGGTCTACGTGATGAATAGAGAAAAATTCAAGATGGCGGATTTTTTTTTTTTTTCATATAAAATGTATGCAAGACTTTGATACGTTCCTTTCCGCTGATGGTTTCGTATAGAGGACAAAAATTCATTTGGATGAAAAATATGGAGGGAGCTGATGATTGAGGATTTCGGAGACGGGTGAGGAGCACGGTCAGTGTATTGAAGATAGGTTGAGGGTGCCCAAACAAAAATCACTCGAAACCTCATCCAATTGGCAGGGAGCTGAAAAAAATTCAAAATGGCCGATTCAAGATGGCGGCCATACAAATTTCGACGGTGTCTATCTCAGAGAGTATAAAAGATAGAAGAGTGGTTTTTTAGAAAAACATAATCAAGAGTGGTTTTTTAGAAAAAGATAATCAAGACCCGAAGGTCTACTTGGTGGCCAGAAAAACCGCGGTTCGCTTTAGCGAGCCGCGCACCCACGCGCCCTACTAGTATTTTATATCCTCCTAGATATTTTCATTTAAAAACTGGACTCCAACTAAAAACTCAAAACTCTTTTTGAATGCCAACAATTAAAATTTAAAATCGAGTAATTTTTTACGAAAACTTAAACTATAAACTACATAATTATTATGTGATTAAGTAAAATTAACCGGAATGAGGTTAAATTTTAAAGTGGGGGTTTTTAGGTCAAATGGGGGGGGGGGGTATTATATGAAAGCAATTCATTTGCACATTTTAAGATAGATTTTTATTTTCTTTTAAGCCGAATAGTTTTTGGCTTATCGTAGAAAATATCTAAAAATATACTATTTCCCCTCCTTATCTTCGATGTTAGCAAATCTAAATAGAATTATACTCGCTATGAGAATACCTACATTTACGCAAATAAAGTGTCATCAATATATAATATCCCTTTCATGGACCAATTTTTTATCATTTCATATTTTTATTCGCTACTAAAACATAATATTTATTTTATCGTGGCTTCCATAAACGAGCCTTTTAATTACAAATGTTTGCCTCGGTTTGATTACATACACCGGTGATAGGCAATATTTATTCGAAACTGGTTTTGTTTGAACAAATTTGCGAAATATTTCCTGTACAAGTAATTATTCATTGGTATATATACTACTGCGTTGGTGTTATTAGTGGCTAGCTAATTCAGCTGCAGATCCATGACTTCCCAAGTTCGAGATCCAGACCGGACGAAGACAATTGTTTTGGCAAGAATATTTTAGTCCTGCGCCTAATCTCCGATTGTGAGATTATGGGACTCAGAGTATCTGATTATGAGAGTGTAACTGCCTTTCACGGATCGGTCTTTACAGTCACAGGAGAAAAATCCTCCCAGACAATCTTTAAACCGTCTAGAATACACGAAAAGGCCTGGATGATACCTGGTAAATAGAGGTACACTTGTTTTTGTGCACTCACTTGCACACTATAACATGTCCTGTATAGTTATTATCATTTAAATATATAAAAGGCAAAGGTGACTGACTGACTGACTGACTGACTGACTGACTGATCTATCAACGCACAGCTCTAACCACTGGACCGATCGAACTGAAATTTGGCATACAGGTAGCTATTAGGACGTAGGCATCCGCTAAGAAAGAATTGTTAAATGTCAAGTTTAAATTTGGCGCCTTATTATGTTGTTGTCTGTGGTGTGGTCTCTCTCTTGTAAAAAACGTTAGCATATCGCAGTGTCCGTATAATAAATATTAAATTGTTTTTAACTAATAAATACCAAGTGCACGATAACCCTCTTTAATTTAACAGGCTATGGGCCCAGAAAGCCCTGAAAAGTAAAATATTGCAAAGTATAGTAAAACATTTGAAGTTGTGAAATTTATAACCTCAACACAACGTGCGCCGTGCTTCATAATAGTTACGTGTATATTTTTACAAAATGAGTTCTCACTCATCTCACTCTCATCCACTCACGTTAATAGAAAAATTAACGGGACGCGAAAATTACGCGACTTGGAGATTCGCAGTTAAAACGTATCTACAACATGAGGACTTATGGGACTGCGTGGAAAGTACGCGTGCCGTGGATGAAAAGAGAGATATCAAGGCGAAATCGAAAATAATATTACTGGTAGATCCAGTTAACTACGTACATATACAAGAAGCTCGCACAGCAAAAGAAGTTTGGGACAATTTATCACGAGCCTTTGATGACTCCGGGCTAACACGCCGAGTAGGGCTACTGCGTGATCTGTGCACAACGACACTTGACCGATGCCAGAACGTAGAGGAATATGTGAGTAAAATTATAACGACTGCTCACAAGCTAAGGAACATAGGCTTCGCAGTGGACGACGAGTGGCTTGGGACTTTGCTGCTCTCCGGTCTGCCTGAGTCCTACAAGCCTATGATAATAGCAATCGAGAGCTCAGGTATGCAAATATCGGCAGACTCAGTTAAGTCTAAACTTTTACAAGATGTCAGAGAAGTTGAAAATAATCCTAAAGCCTTTGCAACTATTCAGAAGTTTCACAATAATAAAAAGAGTAAAGGTCCAAGGTGCTATACGTGTAACAGATATGGTCATATACGCACTGAGTGCAAATTTAAGCCAAAACAGAAGAATGATTCACAAAAGCAAAACAGTTCAAGTTCTAGTTATGCCGCTGTTTTTATTGCTACTTCAAATCATGATGATGCTTGGTACATAGATTCAGGTGCTTCAGTACATATGACAAAACACAAAACCTTGCTTAAAAATATGAAATCTCCATTCATAGAGAATATAAAAGTTGCAAATAATAAAATCTTACCAGTTATAAGTTCAGGAGAAATATGCTTAGAGGTTAGCAATGAACAAGGTCAGCAAAATAAAATTTTATTCAAAGATGTCTTGTATGTGCCGGAACTTGCTACAAATTTACTATCAGTAAGTCAAATCATTAATAATGGTGGCCAAGTAATATTTAACAGTAAGGGTTGTATTATTTTGAATAGCCAGAATAAGAGAGTGGCTACAGCCAGCTTAATCAATAACATGTACCGGCTTAACACCTGGAAGGGTTATGCATGCATGTCTGATGTTGATGAGCGAGATACTTACCTGTGGCACCAACGGATGGGACATTTGAACTTTAATAGTCTGGAAAAAATGACAGAAAATACAGAAGGTGTTTGCTTATCAGATAAGAAAGTCAGTTTTGCATGTGTAACATGCAAGGAAGGAAAGCAAACCCGGCTGCCTTTTCAAAGTCAAGGCTCAAGAGCAAATCATCTACTTGAACTGATACACTCAGATGTCTGTGGTCCTATGGAGACCAAATCATTGGGTGGTAGTAGATATTTTTTAACATTTTTAGATGATTACTCTAAGAAGATTTTTGTGTATTTTCTACATAGTAAATCACAAGTTTTAGAAAAATTTAAAGAATTTAGAAATCAAGTTGAAAACCAATTAAATTGCCGGATCAAAATATTAAGATCAGATAATGGACTCGAGTATGTAAATAAAAATTTTTCTGAGTATTTAAAAAGTGCAGGAATAATTCACCAGACAACCACACCATATACACCCGAACAAAACGGAACAGCAGAACGCATGAACAGGACTCTTGTGGAACGAGCAAAGTGTATGCTTTTGAATGCAGACCTATCAAAGCATTATTGGGCAGAAGCCGTCCACACAGCTGCTTATATAATCAACCGTTCTCCAACACAATCATTGTCATTCAAGACACCGGAAGAGATGTGGTCAGGTCATAAACCAAATGTAAGTCACATGAAAACTTTTGGATGTGAAGCGATGGTACACTTACCTAAAGAAAAACGCAAGAAATGGGACTCAAAAGCACAAAAGATGCTCTTTATTGGGTATTGTGATAATACCAAATGTTATAGGTTTATTGTACCCAACTCCAAGACTGTGATTAAGAGTAGAGATGTTACTTTCTTAGAGTCAACTGTCAAAAGAAATTACATTCCTGTGGAGTTGAATACAACAGAAACTTACCAGAGAAGTGACTCCAGTGAAAAAGAAGATAGTCACACTGACAGCTCATATGACACG
Organism: Hipparchia sbordonii; assembly: GCA_038048805.1. Classification (NCBI taxonomy): domain Eukaryota; kingdom Metazoa; phylum Arthropoda; class Insecta; order Lepidoptera; family Nymphalidae; genus Hipparchia; species Hipparchia sbordonii. Next base: position 5,343,364 of record CM076097.1, on the reverse strand, counting down.
GTTATTGAAACAAAGACAAGCTCAGACAGTGAATACTTACCTAGTGAAAGTCAGACGTCCTTGTCTCCAGAGGTTTCACACGTCACACTGAGACCTAGAAATAAAATAATTGATGCAAGAAAACAAGAGAATACTTACCTGTGCTACAATGAAGATGCTCTGTTCAATGCAGCTCCTGTAACATACAGTGATGCATTAAGCTCTAGTGACGCAGATAAGTGGAGAAAATCTATATGTGAAGAGCTTGAGGCTCATCAGAAGAATGAAACCTGGACATTGGTAGAAAAACCATCAGATGCCAAAGTAATTGGATGCAAATGGGTCTTCCGAATCAAAGACGAGCCAACCGGTCCACGCTTCAAGTCAAGACTATGTGCCAAAGGCTATGCACAAACTGAAGGTATAGATTACAAGGAAACTTTTGCCCCAACGGTCAGGTATGACTCAATCCGTTTATTATTGTCATTAGCTGTGGAATACAATTTAGAAATTATTCAGTTAGATGTCAAAACTGCTTTTCTCTATGGAGAATTAGAAGAGAATATATATATGTCTCCACCTGAAGGTTTAACCTGTGATAGAAATATGGTATGTAAACTTAACAAGTCACTTTATGGGCTTAAACAAGCACCAAGGTGCTGGAATAGTAAGTTCAACTCAGTTTTGAAGAAATTTGGGCTTATCAACAGCAAAGCTGATCAATGTGTTTATGTTGGCAATATAAATGGGACAAAATGCTATTTATGTTTATATGTAGATGATGGACTCTTATTTTCTACAAATAAGTCTGCTTTAAAAGAGCTCATCAGAGATCTGCAAACAATTTTTGAAATAAAAATAAGTTCAGTCAGTAATTTTGTTGGAATGCAAATAGAGAGATGTGACAAATATATTTTTATACATCAATCTAAATATATTGAGCAATTATTGAATAAATTTAATATGAACAATGCCAATCCCAACAGTGTCCCAGTTGATCCTCATGTAAAGCTGCAGAAAGGAGAGTTGCCAGCTGACAAGAACATCCCGTATAGAGAGGCAGTGGGTTCGTTGATGCACCTAGCAATAGTAAGCAGACCCGACATCATGTTTGCTGTTAGCCTGGTGAGTCGTTATCTCAATTGCTATGACAACTCTCACTGGAACACAGTCAAAAAGATATTAAAATATTTAAAAGAGACCGTGGATTATGGTCTGTGTTACCGGCCAGCATCAGATCATAAAGTAGAAGGCTACTGTGATGCAGACTACGCCAATGATGTTGACAGTAGACGCTCAATCACTGGCTATGTGTTCATCAAGAATGGAGCCGCAGTAACTTGGTCCAGCCAACGTCAGCAAACTGTTGCTCTTTCAACTACAGAAGCGGAGTTTATGGCAGCCTGTGCCGCCACCAAGGAGGCTATCTGGTTGAAAAATCTATTGTGTGATATTGGTGAATACAAACAACAGACATTGTGCTTGAATTTAGACAATCAGAGTGCTATAAGTGTTATAAAAAATGCTAATTTTCATAAAAGGTGCAAACATATTGACATTAAGTATCATTTTGTAAAAGAAAAGTACTATGCTAAAGTAATTGACTTAAACTATGTTTGTAGTAATGATCAGTATGCAGATATTTTTACAAAAGCACTGTGTAGAGATAAGTTTAGATTGTTAAGAGAAAAGATTGGCCTAGTAACACTTAATACTTAAAATTATTTTGTAATTTGTTTCTTTTTGCTGTTTGTTGATACTTATGTATTTTGTAATGAAAAGGCTTAAATTTAGTGGGAGTGTTAAATGTCAAGTTTAAATTTGGCGCCTTATTATGTTGTTGTCTGTGGTGTGGTCTCTCTCTTGTAAAAAACGTTAGCATATCGCAGTGTCCGTATAATAAATATTAAATTGTTTTTAACTAATAAATACCAAGTGCACGATAACCCTCTTTAATTTAACAAGAATTTTTGAAAATTTCAACCCCAGAGGTAAAATAGGGGTTAAAAAATCGAACCTAACGTGAGCGAAGCCGCGGGTTAAAGCTAGTTTAAATTATAAGGATTGTATTAGCTCCACCCAAGAGAGCTGTAGAAAGGCTTCGAATTTGTCACCCATCGTACAAAAAAATAATAAATGATTAATTACAGACCCGATCGTTATAAATTATGCTCTACCTCTTTCGCCAAGTCTTCGGGATTTAGGCACAGTATATAGGTAAGGACTCGTAGGGTAAGGTACCACATTTTTTATCCTCTTATACTAAGTTTCAAGTCTTACAACCAGTTTTTGCAATTTTGTATTTTATTTCTATCTTATAATATAACAACATTTGCACCTCAAAAAAGTGTCGAAAGGGATTAATTTCATGTTCGGGAATTTCTATTTGGTAATACTTACCTAAAATAGTTGTACAGCGGCAGGCCGTACCTATCGTGAATGGCTTAAAGGAGCACCACCTAAAATACAGCGTTTAAATGCAACGCGCCGATGCGAACTTTATATATATGCAAGCTTTTATCGGATCAAACGGGTTAAACTCTGACCAACCCATCTTGATAAAGGGGTTTACTCTCAATAATGTTTCTAACGTATGAGATTTTAGTTATATATATGGTTAAGATTTCAGGAAAAATCATTTATTTATCAAATTCTACATAGGTACAAGTTATCTTAGGTAAATAAAGTATCTAAAGTACATTCAAATATGAGATTTCGGACTTTTAATAAACAATTTTCCCATTTTCTCTCCACCTAGATCACTCGGAGCCTTGAGTATGATTTGTCAAGTTAACTTGACAAATGTGTGTAAACTACCGTAGATAGTGTAATGTAGATTTACGCACATTTAACACTCTAGTCTAGTAATGCACTTTCTTTCCTTTAAAGCCAATATAGGGAAAGCTAAGAGATGCATAGACTATTTAAATAAGTCTTAATAACCTATGGATCTCTTATATAGCTAGGTATTTACAGACGAAGATAGCAATATAAATAACTAGTTGATGCATTTTCCAGGATAAAAAGTATTATTCCAGACTGTAATCTATCTCTGTGCCCAGCCAAATCGGTTCAGTCGTTGTGGCGTGATTGAGTAACAAACATCCATCCATCCAAACTTTCGCATTTATAATATTAATAAAAAATAATATAATAACAGGATCATAATATATTGATAATAAGATAAACAAAGCTCACTGAACCTTGACATTCAATCATCCACGAGAACGACCTTCAAAGAAAAGATTTAATACAAATTAACTCGAATCTGACTGCGATCACTTGACTGTTTATAATTTAATTATGAGGGTTTCGACAGAGTGCACCTACGTACAAATCCTTAGTACAAATCAGTAGGCAGCGAGTCGGGAACCCGGAAGCGAATGGCCGGATGTTAGTGCTGCATTTTAATTAAATCCTCGTAGCGAGAGATAGCGCACGTTGTTTACTTTATTTTTCGCTTTTTTTCCAGTGGTTTGCTCGCGGCTTGAAAAATTGAAGTAGGTTTCACTCGAAGCGTGTTCAGTATACCTACCGCCTAATGTTAATGCTGTGCCCGCATTAAAATATAGGCTTCTGATTTCCATATTTTGCAGAATTGTTGATGCTAGAAAATTATGTTTGAAATGAATGGATTGCAAAACTTTTTGATGTTTAAATTGTGTTTGATGGCCTAGTTTCATATATTATTTCTGAAAATGCACCAAAGATCGACTGAATGCACAATAATAAAGAAAATGTGTACCTATTTTATGATGATTTAGTTGGATATGGGATATACAATTATTGAATACATCAAAGATCGATTTAATTATTTGGAATATCTACACGATGATTAACGAGCTATACGATAGTGGTGAACTTTGGTGATTCAACCACAGGCCTAAACTTGGTCGAGTTTGGCTGTCTCACGCTATTTTTTTAGGGTTCCGTACCCGAAGTGTAGCCAACAGACCTCTATTACTAAGCCTCCGCTGTCCGTCCGTCCGTCTGTCTGTCAGCGGGCTGTATCTCATAATCCGTAATAGGAAGACAGTTGAAATTTTCAGACAATGTGTATTTCAGTTCCCGCTATAACAACAACCTTTAATTACCAGGAACCATTCGTATTCGAGTCTGACTCGCATTTGACCAGTTATTAAAATTATGATTAGAAAGGTTACTTTTACGCTTACTGAATCAGGAAAACAGAAAATACCTGCTACGCGGAAACCAATAATTACTGACAGGAACGTACACTAGGCTATGATTTTATTGAAGGAAAGAAATAACGACAGGATCACTATGAGGGGACTTGCAAAGAGTGTAAAGTGCTCATAGTTTTAATGATGTCAGTTTTCTTTGTACCTAAAACATTTTTTCGCCTTCATGAGAAACTTATCACGAACATTATATACCTACTAGCGGACCATTATATTCTAGTGGACGCACGCGACTTCGTGCGCTTGTTCAATTCACTATCGACAGTTCCTAAATTCCCACAGTTTAGGTGGGCAGACCTCTGCAGCATCAGGATTGAGGAGTTGGGTCCTGGAATTCAACGATGTACTAATGTAATACTAACATTAGTAATGTCGCAAGTTAAAATAGATGGCGCTAGCTGTAGGTTGACACGCGATGTGCGTTTCGTTGATACCTTTGATAAGACGCTGCTATAGCAAATACTTTTTATTTCAGACACTTCAATTTTATTTTTTGTATAGATTTCATTAGACAGCCTAGAATTTTTATCGTGAGCCACACAATATATTATGGTTATACGATATACATTCCGTGGCCTGATCAAGAGTGTATATTATGTATAAATTGAAGTACGAGTACCTAAACAAAAGTCAGTGGTCATAATTATCCTCTCGACATTAATTTCTAGAGAACTTGCCCCGGAGAGTATTTCAAAAGCTTCAATAAGTTAGTGGTCAGGGAGTGGACTCAAACTCTTACGTCAGGTCGTTCACCCGCATGAACAAGCTTTTTTTTATAAAGAATATATTAGCCAAGTTGAACTTGACTTAAATTCTCCTCTCCCTTCCAAATAAGCAGAAAGCTTGTGTTAGGAGTGGGTACACAATAGTGCTATGGCTGGGGATCAAACCAGTGACCTTTCAGTTTTCAGTCCGCACCTTTAACGATTGGGTGGTTGAGGCTTTGGAGGGGAAATGGGGAATATTCAGTGGTGGATTTACCGGCAGGCTGAGCATGCTGGAGTCTAGGGCGGCAGATTTTAGGGTCGGCCAAAAAAAGTTGTTCTCCCAGGAGAATACGAATATTTCTATCGAATACACTGCAAATAATTAATTAATTTTGTTGCATTAATTTTTTTTTTTTTTTTAATTTTTTCAGTTATGTAAATTGAACGCTTACCAAGCTTAATTTAATCGTATAATTGTTAACTACTTTCGATTCCATGACGGGGCATGATGGGTATTTTAGCGTTACCAGTTCCAAAACCATAAAGGAAGCCTGCGAGGTCGCCATAGGACCCCAACACCTAATTGGTTTCGAACTATGTGCCTTGCCTCTTTAGTTACGCAACTCGTTGAGCTGACACTGGCAGATAGATAGGTTTTGTTATATTGCTACGACTTTTCTTTCCTATATCTTCCTAGAATGTCAGCTACATATCAATCATACCTTCCTCATGTGTACGTAAAACGGAGTGATTAATTATATACTCAGTGTATGTAGGTGTAGCAATTAATAGCCCTGCCGATCGCAGCAGTTCGCAGGTACGAGTAGGCTTAATTATTTCCCCTGTAGCTTTGTTCAATGGAATATAAAGGCCCTCGGGCGATAATAGCGTGCCTCGTCACGACGTGAATATTGGACTAAGTGTCAACTGTTATGTAGGTAGTTAGATATCGACGTTGGGTATCGAGAATGGGGTGGTTCCACCCAACTCGATAAAATGAATCCCGTTTCAGAGTAGCACAAACAAGTGCAATGTTTTTTTACAAATCTATAGTAAGTGCTTAAGCTTTTTGATTTCATGCAATTATTATGGTTCAGAACATCATTTTCGACATATCGGACCTCTACTCGTATATCTACTAATGTACAATTTACATAGTTATTTGTGTTTCTGCTACTTCTGAAGATAAGAACTATTACCACCACGGGTAGCAGCTACGCTTTTGATAACCAAAATTAAATTAAAAGTGATTATAATGATGAATTATTGCAACCCAATTTTTTTATGATCAACTATCATTCGTTTTTGGATCATGAGCAACGATGGTAACAACTAGCGGTTAAGGCAATAATATACGTAATTTGTGAGGTACCTAAGTGATTTTATCAGAAATCAAAACAGAAACTCAACCTCAATTTCTTTGAAAAGCATGCGATTTAATTTAATTTGTTCAGTGGCAGCCTACTTCGAAACAAAAAGACTTCGACGCTCGTTCCTATACAGCCTTTATTACACACAACTCAGCATCTAATTAGTAAGCTGAAAGGTGAAGTAGCTCCAACATCAATGTGTACTACAAGAGAAATTTCTTCATTGAATTACGTGGGGTATGCAGTGCAAAGTGTAATAAGTATTTGTATGGGGTGGCATTGCGAGGGCGGCGGTCGAGCAGATCAAGGGCGCGCGAGGGGCGGGCGGGGGCGCGCGGGGCGGGCGGGGCGCGGGATGCTGCGCGGGAGAGCGCGCAGATCAATATCTCGCGTTACCGGGGTGACGCCGCGCCAGACCGAGTGCCTCCCGTACTATGCCACCCACCTCCGCCCCTGCATCTGCCCACTACTCGCTTATTTAATACATGCCGTATCTGGGATGCGAGCTTTTTCATGTTAAATGACAGGGTAGTGTAATATGCTTTAATTCCGTGTCACCGCGCCCGTAATGGTTGCCAGATATATTATAATAATACCAACTTTTGGATCCCCATTGCGAAATAACGCTCCCCACACTTACCATGACATTGACCCCCATACTACGCGCACTTGCGAAATCTTCTCCGGCTATTAGCCTACATAGCTTACTCAACTGACTTAAAGCGAGTCTTTAATTGTATCTATAGATAAAGTCGACTCTACATTTATTTGAATGCTTGCTTAGTAATAACAATGAGGTTACTAAGATTATTGTAAAAGTATTTTTTAATAAATTATATAAAAAGTTGGTTTTTACGTTAAATAAATAAACACACGCAACATTTGCCATAAATAATTAATTTTATTACAATTAAAAAAACTTAAACCTATGTAATAGTATATTACGTAGCATATTGTTGAACAAAGAAAACATGTAAACAAAGAATTCCTTTAGGGAAACAGCTCGAAATAATTTTCAATATTCTATATTTCTACAATATTCTATTTTTCTTTGTGTTGCATAATTTTCAGTCATCATAAAAGAGTGTACAAAATTTTACCAATGACGTTCAATAAAAAAAATATTAATAAATAAATAATGTGACGCAGTATCTAATAAAATAAAGCAGTTTGTTATTATAATGTAACTCAAGGCTTTCTTCATTACCTGCTAGAACGGCAGCCATTTGTTGAAGCGTCCTTTGTTCTCAAGGAAAGGAAGCTGCTAGAACAAAGACAAAACAAAATTCATGTTAATTATCTCGACCCGGCCCGGAGCACAAAACGTAATTAGTACCTACTTTCGTAGACGATATAATATCGTTGAAATAATTTCTCTTTTCATCATTTATTACACAATTTTTTTTTCTGTCATATTCGACCACAAAAATGTATCGAGATAGAACAGTTATAACCACTGCTTTACTAAGGATTCATGAGTGCCTATTTCTGGACAAAATCACGCCGTCCAACAAAATAAACATTTCCTTACGGAAAGAAATGTTTCTTGTTTACTATATAAACATATTATCTAAGAAACTTATATTATTTTATATAATTACGAATAGAGGATTTTCGCGTTCCGTTCTATCCTGATATATTTCTGTGTATCCGATCGGATGTTTGATTTGTCATAACATCTGTTTGTGGAACGAAGAACGCTTAAGCGACAAATTTTATTTATTAAATGTGATAATCACTCATTAAAGTGATAACTGATAATCATCACTCAGCATAATACACCTTTTCGAGTGGGACCAAGGGCCCTTAACGATATTGTTTCGTAGCACAATGCTAACTCAATTGGATACCTACCTAGACTTTGTCAAAGCCTGAAATCTATATATAGCTATAGACCGCATTCTAGCTTTGCTCAAACTCAAGACAGAGATAACACGAGACAAATTTATGACAAAGCATAGTTGTGTCCCATTTTAACTCTTAGCATTAGATCTACAAAATTAGTTTAGTTTATAGTTTGTGTACTGTAATGTAGGTTGATAAATAATAATAATTGTAGAAAAAACGATTTTTGCGGTGAAAAATTATATTCCACCTCATTTTATATTCCGCAAGCGTTTAATGTTCGAAGCAAACAAATCTGTCATCGCATTTTAAATGTGTGCAAAGTGGTATGTTCACAGTTTTTCTCGGAGTGCTATTTTCCAACTTTCAAAATTTTTGTTGTCATTCCCTATACATCATGGACTCCTGGTATGGAACGGACATGGATTTCCGCAAAGTACCTAACTCCAATTTTATACAACTTTAGTTACGTGATAGTTACTCTACGTAACCGTAGGAAATATCTTGTTATTTGTTATAATTTTTTTTCAGCTGTCTTAAATTATAAACTTTCGGTTTCGGTGAGACGCGTAAACTTTGGCGCTTATAGCACGATTTTTTTGGCACTAAGCGCGTCGCTTGCAACTTTCTGTGAAAAAAAAATTGTTTACCTTTTTAGGACAGCTAAAAAAATAGATTACAGTAAAAGCTCTTTATTCGCGGGGGATACGTTCCGTAAATATGCCGCGAATACAGAAACCGTGAATATGGAATGGTAATTTGTATGGGATTATAGGGGATACGTTCCTAGGTGACAAAATAAAAAACAAATACATATATAAAAAAAAAACAATTTAATTTAAGTTTTTGATTAATTATTATTTTCAGGTTTAGGCAATGGTTTTAAGAATTTTGTAATTTTTTCTTGCTTGACGCTTTTTATTAAAAGCTCCTTCAATTCAGACTGATATTCAGCAGTGGCGTTAGCAATTTGCCTCTTAAAAATAAGGCTTTGTTCTATAGACAGATCAGTTTTCATAAAAAAATCACAATGCTTATATGCCATTCTTAAACCTTCACTGAGATTTTTCGATTAGTCCATTTGACGACGCGTTTACAAAGGATATTGGGCTTGATACCTATTGGAATCCTTTTTATGTATGTACCGATGTACCGATTAGATCCGCGAATAGAGAAATCTAGCCGCGAATATAGGAATTGGGTCGCATTTTTTTAATCCGCGAATAGTGAAAACGCGAATAAAGGAAGCGCGAATAAGGAGCTTTTACTGTATATAAATGTATGCTTTTATTCGGTGAGCAGTTCATAAGAACCTGACAATTGTGCTATTAAGCCTCGCGGTTTCAGAGATGTTTTAAGCTTGAGACAATTAATTAATAGTAATGTTCACAGAAGTCTGTAAGTTGCTTATGCTCTGGTACTCGTATTTTTATTTTTTTAGAATATTGGCCAAGTTGAATTTTTGACTAATACTTTCCTCTCTCTTCCAAATAAGCGCAAAACTTGTGTTATGAGTGGGTACGACATTTATACAACGAGTACAAAATCTTTCAGTTTTCAATCCGCACCTTTAACCGTTTAATTTATTGAAATATATCGTCACTTAAGTTCTAACACTTACGTGGTGTTAGAAGTCAAAATTAGAAATTTTACAAAAGACCGATACAAGTTATTGTTTCCAAAGGTTTGGATTGTTGGACGGGTGCTGAGCTGTTTCTTTTTATTGGTAAGTATAAGAGTTAATTTTGGACGATTTCTTGGTTGGGGTGTTAGAACTTAATCGACGCTATATATTAGCGATATCTACCTCAATAAGCCTCGTAGTAGAGCTGGGTTTCAGAAGGGCAGCTGCGTCAGCAGAGCCACTCCGCGCATGATCCAGTGGTCGGGCGGCTGCGCGGTGGGCAGGCGCATGAACAGGATGTAGTTGGTGGAGTGGCCCGTGGTGGACAACACGCCGCGCCGGTCGCCCGTCTTGTACAGCGGGCAGTTGTAGAACACGTCCGTGGGGATGTCTTCGCGCTTCAGCGGTATCAGCCACACCTGAATCACACACCGACGCTTTTTTTTATTCGATGACAAATCCTTAGCTGCGATCTCACCTAATATTGACGATGCAGTCTAAGATGATAGCGGGCTAACTTAGAATTGGTATGGCAGTGTACATTCAACCCATACAACTAATCTATTTCTACACGCTATCGTGCCGGAACGCTAAATCGCTTGGCGGCACATCTTTGACGGTAGGGTGGTAACTAGCTACGGTCATAGCCTCCCATCAGACCAGACCAAAGACAATTCAGAAATTATAAATTCCCAAATTATCCCACATGTGATATATGAAAAGGGGGCACGGCCCTCAGCAATGAGATTAAAGCAAACGCAGAATGATAAGATATACTCGTAGGCCTCAAGCCCACAGAGCACTGACCGGCGGGAAATCGTCGTAAAGCACTTTAGGGAAGGACTCGTCGACGTAGTAGTCTTCCATGTTCCAGCGCGCGCCCTCCATGAACAGCCCGTGGATGAACACGCCCTCCTCCGGTGGAGTCTCCAGCGCGAAGGACCGTTGCACCTAGTGGAAGCACTTTTGATAAAAACAGGCACCACAATGCATGTGACTTTTTTTCACACTTGTTTTGTTTGTTCTTCAGTAGTTATAATTTATCTTCTTACTCTGAGTTCAACTCCTCAACCATTGTTGAAGCAATACCCAAAACCTGACTACTGACCACTGACAATGACCGTCTGGTGAAAAATCTAACTATCACTGTCAGTGGTCGACATGTAACTGTTACAATGAATGGATACTGGAGAAGATACACTCAATAAAATATATTCGATAACAATATGCTGTTCAACCTCGTAGTGGAAGGCGAGCTGGTCGATGGGTATCTTGTACTTGCGCGCGTAGCTCTGCTGCGCCGCCGTGAGGAACGCCTGCGGGAAGTAGAAGCCCGACAGCCAGAACACCACCGGCGGCCCGTGTTGATGCCAATGCTGTAGCCATACAATGTAGGGTTAATGGTATACAATTCCTGGCAGTACGAGTAAATAACATACCGCGTCCCAAAAAAAGAGAATCAGCCAGCTAGTAGAGCGGAGATTCTGACACTCGTACTTAAGTGACGTTTCGTCTTTTGTGCAGCAGAAACGGCGTTCTAAAAGGCTAAAGCCAGCCCACTTCTTTATCAACCGATAGATGTCCAGTACATCATATACTAGGTATCTTGTATGGACTTCCAGATATCGCTGTCTTTCATTGACTGTATTCATTAGCTCCCGATGACTTGTCTAATGTCTATCTAGCGGTGAACAGCTGCACTTTCTGGTGTGAGATGGGCACTTCAGCCTCCAGTAGACAAAACCTCCAATTGGGAACTAGTGCTCCTTGGGACTCCAATAACGATTGGGACCCCTTTCCTAAGCTCCTGTTCCTAAGCTCCTGTTCCTAAGCTCCTATTCCTAAGCCAATGCTGTAAGCATTTAATTTAAGATAAATAGGATGCTAAGTACCCGACAGTAAATATTACACTTCGATATTTAGAAAGGGATCTATGCGAAAGGAACGTTGCACGAAGCGACAAAACGTCCCTTTATTCTGACCACTGCAAAGTCACAAAGGCTCCCTTAAGCCACATACCTGCAGAAACTCCAGCCTGGCCAGCAGGTCGTTGAAGTAGGCGGCCAGCGGCTTCAGCGACGGGTAGCTCTTACCGGCCCACAGCGCAGGGATGCGCCCACGTACCATGCTCGTCAGCACCTCCTCCGTGATGTCCGTGAGGACACTCACGCCTGACAAATGTTTTTTTTTCGATGACAAGACAGTCTATGATCTCATCTGATGGTAAATGAACATGGTGTCTAACACGGTAGCAGACTAAGGAAGCTTGAAAGGTATGGCAGTTAAACCCATACCTAATAATAATAAATATAATTAAAATCACTACGTTAAACCCACATCCCAAAACAGTTTTTACATGCTGTGCTGGAATGTCAATTCGCTTGGCGACATTTTTTTGACGGTATATTGTATACTCGTTATGATATATTGTATCGATTATAGGTGAGTGTTTTTATTAAAAAACCAGCCGATGCCCGCGACTTCGTCCGAATTTAGTTTCCGTAAATCCCTTGAGAACTCTTTGATAAAATAGAATTTTCCAGGATAAAAGTCTATAAACGTACTCGGGATCTCAATGCCAAAGATTAAGATCGGTTCATCGGGTAGATTATATTATCCCTAACATCGATAATTCTTATTTTTTACAAAGTAGGGATCTTCGATTCATTGTTCCACCTTGGGTATGTTCCATGCCTATTGCTACTTATAGCTTTGCAATCCACTGAGCTATACTACTAACTACGTACTGGGTACTTTAGTACTTCAAAGTTTAACTCTATTTGTAAATATTTAAGTAACTAAAATGATTACGCAATGTACAAGTAAAACGTGAGTTTACGAAAATATTTTCCTGATAAATAAGCGCAATCATGGCGAATATCAAAGTGTCGACACCACATGACGCGTTCGAATTTACGATTGGGCAATCTAGGAGACGTCAATCTGAATATATAAAGCTATTTCGTCAAAGAAAGCCATCGTTACAACTTCTGAAGTTTGATGGTTTATAACTTTGTTTATAAATTGTTTCGCTGAGAGCTACTTATCGATGAGATTAAAAATACTTTTCCATTTTTCTACGAAAACTTGTGAAAGAGTTTTCAAATAATAAACTGTCTAAGCAATTCCGTTTCTAAAATTAGTTAATTTTGTTTTCTCCGTGATTTGGCTGAGAACTTTGGCACGTGTTCTCACGTGGTTGGCTCGTGAACTTGGCTCGAATACTTCTAGCAAAGACGATGAGACGATGAAGGGGTATATATTCCTGTTGCTTAAGTATGGCTAAAAGTTAAAAAAAGAACAAATAGGCTAGGTAGGTAGTCAAGTTTAATGCAGTTGAATTGCCTCCTGACGGCGAAATTGTAGTTTGGATGGAGACTTACTGCACTAGAATTGTACGGTTGACAGTTGCGATACAGTTACGTCATCTGCAAGAGAGTAACATCCAGACTGATGCAGATTGATTACATCAAAATAAGGTTTTTAAAAGCATATTAGCCGTTAAATTATATATTATAATTATAAAGACTACTTGGAACGGGTGGGGATCGAACTGTCAACTTTTAAGTTTTCAGACTGCACCTTTACCCGTTGGGTTACTGAGTTTGTTGTTCCTTGAGTTTTTTATTAACAACTTACCTTGAACAGCACCAATGACAGCCCTGGAGCTGGTTCGCACCACGCTTACCAGCCGCTCGTATCTGGCCGCCTCCTGTATTACCACTATGGACATCGGCGTCATGTCGGCCGGCTTAATGTCGCCCTCGTGCGACGGTCCCCTGAGGATCTTGCTGGGAAGCCTCGCCAGGACATCTTCTGCGATGGCCATGGCCTGTTGCTCAGGGGTCGCGCCGGCCCCTCCAGCGGCCATTGTGTCCTTAGAAATGAGTAAAACATGGCGTTTAAGGTTAAATTTACTTCTTCTTCTTCATCAAACGATAGATGTCCACTCTTGAACAAAGGATTCTTGCTTGGACTTCCACAGTTCTCGGTCTTGCACAGCCTGTATCCAGCGGCCCCCTGCGACTTTGACCTGAACATTGCGCTTCCCGGTACGAGGTCACCACTCGAGCACAATTTAGGTACAATTTACACATAGAAATAAATAAAGTGATTGGAGCCAATCGACAAAATAAACAAAAAATTGAGTGATAAAACATTGGAAACAATTAAATTCCGCTTGAAAACTGTTGAAAGCATTATTTCATGCAGTCGGTGATGAATGCTTATTCGTGCGAAAGTAAAGTTTATTGAATACGAAATAAATTCTTTTGTGAAAAATCAATTTAGTACTCACCAAATATTGTTTGAAGCGATCCTTTTGGGAATAATAAGAAACAAAATGATTACTAATTAATTATTATACCAAATAAACGATAATGGAATTATTCATAAAGTTTGCTTACCGTGCGATCCTTCAGCCCGACAAAGATGGATGAAACAGAAAAGGGTGATTAAATAATTTGACTACAAAAGAAAAATACTTTTTACCACTGTTCTTACTTAACAATATTAATTCTATGGCTATATCTACATCTTGCAACAAATCTAATCAAAAACAAATCAAACTATACCTATAGACTATATTCAGACGCAAGATTAAATAAGAGTACTTATTTGATGCACAATTATTCTTTATCAGACTAATGAATGTCTAATTATTCAACTCTAACCTAGTCAAGTTACTAACGTCCGGTATATTCAATCTAACTGTAATCTATCTGTACCTACAATTTTGATATTTGTGAAAAATTGCAGTAGACAATATGCTGTACCTAAAAACACGCATTTTTCAGAAATTGCGAGTTTCTGTTTTTTTTTTGGCCATTATGTTTTACGAGGTACAGTGTATTTCCATTTTAAGTTTCTTATTATTTCTAAGACTTAATTGAAATATTTAAATGCCATTATATGTAAACATGTGCGAGGAACTCATTTATCACTGTTACGATAAAACACTGTGTCTGAAGATACATTGTATTGTCTTAGCACGGCAGCGGTGGTAATTAATTTATCGACAGATTACAGATACAGACAATATAGGAACTATGTAAGTTGTTTTTCGGGCCACCGATGGATTTTGAGAATTTTCTTATTACCTGTGTAAGTACCGCGGTGTTCAGGAGCTCTTCGGCTTCGCGGAAATGTTTCGTGATGTCAGCGTTGGAGTGGAAGCCGAACACGCTGGGCGGAGTCGCGACGGGCAGGGATCGAGCGAATATGATAAAGTCCGCGTGCTCGCGAAGCGTTGGTATGTAGTATGTGCCTAGAGGCAGCAGGCCGATAATGTAAAAGCATGAGAGACACGTTTATTGAAGTCGGGCGACTATCGCGCATCGGTTTCATCATGTCTTTCACATGTCATGAAAAAGAGAGCGTTGTGCATCGGTTCCATCGTTTCTATTTCAACCCGCCCGACTTCAACAACTTGTACAAACAAAATTATTTTTATACTTTTACTTTGTAGTGGCGTTTGAAATCGGTTTTTGAAAATCATTTCTATAAGTAGTAGGAACACTTGCTTCGATTATGTCAGTTTATAATTTCCTTTTTTCCTGGATTCTTGATGTTTTTTTCATATCCCCGAAAAGCAAAACTACACACTAAATGCTGGTAGGCGTAACTTTAAACGGAGCCTCTCCAAAAAATAAAAACATCACAAAATGCATTTCGCGTAGATTCGCGGAGGTGGTTTGTTATGGCAGTCTAATAAAGCTAGGCATACCTTGTATGTAAATAGTAACATGTTACTTGAAGAGGAACTGACAGGTCAGAGCGCGTTTTGTCTGCGTAAGTTGTTAATTTTTGTCGACAGATGTATTGTTACTTTAGTCATCCTACCATCGTATGTAAAGCACTAGCTTGTACAGGTCCAGAATACTTAGCTTACTGGAACAATTAGCCTGGTTTCACCCAGGCATACCCGGATATGATATCAGACTTATATCCTAGCCAGAAAAACTAGCCTCGTGTCACTCAGCCAACTGTTATCCCTTAAAAAGGCCTGTTAAAGTTGAAAATCCAACAAGCATTGTCAATGCTTACCAGAAGGGTCGAGAGTGTATTTGTGTTGAGGCAGTGTCGGTCCCAGTCATCGGTAACGCGGTCGCCGTAGTTGCACTGTCAATGCTTACCAGAAGGGTCGAGAGGGTATTTGTGTTGAGGCAGTGTCGGTCCCAGTCATCGGTAACGCGGTCGCCGTAGTTGCACTGTCAATGCTTACCAGAAGGGTCGAGAGGGTACTTGTCCTCGTCGATGGCGCGCGGGTTGTAGAACTTGTAGAGGATGGTGTTGAGGCAGCGCCGGTCCCAGTCGTCGGTGACGCGGCCACCGTAGTTGCACTCGCCGGTGAGGTATCGAAGCGCCACAAATTGTACGTCCTGGGTAAATGGATAACTTTCTCAATAGCCCAATGGTTAAAGATGCATGCTGAAAACTGAAAACCGCCAACCGTTTTTGACGGCGTCCCGTTATAGTGCAGTTTAGCATTGGACAATTTCAAAATTTATAATTTCTAGCTTTTTCCCGCGGCTTCACTCACGTTAAGTTTTAAACCCCTCAGGAGATGAATTTTCAAAAATCTTTTCTTAGCGGATGCTTGAGTTATAATTAGCTATCTGTATGTCAAATTTTAGCCCGATCCGTCCCGTGATTTGAGCTGCGTCATATCAGTCAGTCAACTTTTCCTTTTATATATTCAGATGAAATATCTCTGGTCTGGTCTGAGACATTGTTCGTGGCTATTCACCACCCTATAGTCAAAGACTTGTCGCCAAGCAATTTAGCGTTCCGGCATGTTGGTGTATTAACTAAAACTGCCATACCTCTCTCAAGTTAGTCCGCTACCATCTTAGACTGTATCGTCACTTACCATAAGATGAGATCACATTAAAGGAAGTCGTGTGTATCAGCTGTTAGGATAGAATATGGAATTCCCTGGCATTTTCACCTCGTACTCATTGAGGAACATGTAGAGCTGCGTCACACTGATGCGCAGGTCGGTCTCGTTGAACTCGTAGCGGATGTTCCACCCGAGCGGGCCGAACTGCCGCCGCTCTTGCACCACAGCGTGGAAGAAGCACAGCGCGAACAGAAGCTTCTTGAAGATGTCCGACTGCTTGTTGCCTTCGAACCACTCCATGTCGTTTATTGGATCACTTTGGTACGAGCGTGCGATGTTCGCTCGTAAGCCTACATAAAAACTTATTTCATCAACTAGTATCTCAAACTATAGTTGTTCAAAACCTCTTCTTTCTTTTGAAGAAGGAAAAATATTCCTTAAAGAAAGACATTCCTGAGATATTCTTTAAATAATAATATTTATTGAGACATTAATTAACTTAGTTAGTGACTAAGAAACGACTCTGAGAGTGAACTTTTTAAAATATATGACCTACTCCTTATTACTCTTAATGATAAGCTGCTGTGAGTTATTTCTAACTGAGAAAAAACATGCAAGTAAGCATGCATGATAAATATTTCCTAGTCAACAAATATTTTGTTACTTATAAGTTTTTGGTTTTAAACTCAATAAAACACACACACCCTATTATGCCTTAACAACTTGAATATGCATATTTATAAAAATATAATTTTAGAGCCTTTGTAATATTATAAGGTCTTTGAAATCCTATCCGTTTGGGTCACGGTCCTCTTTTGCTGATGAATGTTATAAATATCTAGGTTAGGTTATTAATAAAATTTTTGTGATTATCGGTGTTTTATCTTACCTTGTGGTGGCTCATTAGTCATTTTGACACCGTTTTGTAGTACATACACGGGGAAATGATCTGCCGGGTATGATGTTAACCACAATCTAAAGTCAGGGTGAGTAGAGTCAGGTGTCAGGCTCTCACAAATCTGAAAAAAAAGACTTACAAATGAATAATTATTTTGGCGCACAATATGGTGCCAAAGTAGACGACAACTTTCCTGCATAAAAAAAATGTTATACATTGAATTTTCTGTACCTTTTCCAGCATTGGCATCCAACTTTTGGCTAAGTGACAGTTTTGCAGCACAACCCAGGTGCCACTTCTGATGCCTTCATCTATCAGTTTCACTGCTATAGGACCTTGTCCTTGTCCAAGCGACAGCGAGAATAAGCGTGATGAGCCGAAACCCTGAAAAAAGTATTTTATGTAGCACCATTTTATATAATGAAAGAAAAAGTAACATTTTGCTGTAATTCGCCAAGCAGAAAAAATCTGTATGGCAACATGCGCCGCTCGCGCTGTACACTGTCGTTTCTCCAGAATAGAAGAAACACCAGAGCACCATCACTGCGATCGTCACTTTAGTCAATTTGCAGTCTAATGAAGACACACACAATGAATACTAATACTAATAAATAGTTTTACGGATATAGTACGTTTATCTCCCGAAGTTACGGGCGCTTTACTCGTGGTTACGTCGTGTACATGCACATTGCGTAATAGTGCGTGTGCAGGAGCCTAGGTGGGAGTGGTTAGGCGCGAGCAAGCTCTCGCTCACACTTATACAAATACAACACACACACAACCATGAGCCACGTGCCCTCGTGAATTGAAAGAACTATCTATACCTATGCAAGCAACGCCATAGTATCAATATGTACCTGATCGTCAGCGAATTTGAGGAGAGTTCCCATAGGGTCCGAGCCCGGAGTAAGGACAAACAATAGCGGTATACAGCAGTGCGAGTCCGAGTACGACGAAGCTAAATCAAACAACGGCGGCTCCACGAACGGTCGCCCCATTTGGGCTGCAAACAGAATCATGTGTTACACTGTTCCGTGAAAGCTTTGATACACATGCTTGCAGATGGCATACCAAACTCTGTTATACCGGTAAGTTGCCCATTTAATTTTCTAGAAACGCTTAAGACCTATATAGCACACTAGACGGCTAGATCTTCTTAATGTATGCGCGGAACATCTCGACATCGCCATCGTCTGTTAATTAAGTAGAAAACACGTTTGTGTACATACTCTTTGAGCGGTATTTTTTTTTGCTAGTCGCTTAGTGCGTAACACTTACTCAATCGTGGAAGACCCGCGGCGATCTGGCCACTTAATGTTCTAAGGGTCTTATGTAAAGCCAGCTGAAGAATACAAATCCAAATCCAAATAATCTATCTAAATTAGATATATAAAAGGCAAAGGTGACTGATTGACTGACTGATTGACTGACTGACTGACTGACTGATCTATCAACGCACAGCCCTAACCACTGGACGGATCGGGCTGAAATTTGGCATCCAGACAGCTATTATGACGTAGGCATCCGCTAAGAAAGGATTTTTGAAAATTCAACCCCTAAGGGGGTAAAATAGGGGTTTAAAAAATCGAATTTAACGTGAGCGAAGCTGCGAGCAAAAGCTAGTATCTAATAATTATCCCAACAAACCTAAGGAAGACCTACAAGTATTAGTAGTACTAGTACTTGCCAGTATTACTAGCTTACATGCGATTTATAGACATGTGTACAACGGCCTTTACTTATCGTAGCAAGAAAATCTATCCTATCTACATCCTTTTGGTGTTTGTAATTGTATGAACAGCAAACTTATATAGCAGAAAATTCGAACCGGTCCGTGTAACAATGTGGACATATCTAGCTATCATTTTTGCTATATGTATATACGCACTACGTAGGTACTCAGATATAAACCTTTAAACAACGTGGGTAAATATTTAGGTATAATAAATAAAAATATTACCTAGGAACTTTTACGGGCTATGAATTATAAAATCCCAGACCACTTGTTACTCACCTTCGACAAAGTTTTGAACAGCTGGGACCATCATATCCAGACGCATACACCGTAGGACCAACATTTTCTAAAATAGAAACACTATATTTACAATAAGGTTCTTTGCATATGCATATCTGCATAATTGCAACAGTGTGTTTGTTTGTTGGATTGTCCTTCAGTCACGGCAGTAGGTAACGGAGCAATGGATCGACGTGATTTTTCCAAGTCTATACAGGGTAATATAGTCCTTAACTATACAGGGTATATTAAGGATCTAAGTTGAGGCCTTGGAGAGTGACATAGGAAAAGGTACCTATGATAGGTACCTTTTATCCCGGAAAAACAGAGCCCTCCCGCGGGATTTGAAACCGAGCTCCTCGTGGACGAAGTCGCGGGAAAAATTAAAAAAATAATGACTAAAAACTGTACCTCGAATGAGTTTAACTTCTTATTCCACGGTTCTGGTAAAGGCTGATTCTGGGGATCCAGCGTGTTGCAGTATGCTTCCCACGCTGGTATATTTTGCATAAAATGATCTACGATCCCGTGATATTTTTCGATCTCGTTGAGCCTGTGCAACAGCAAAAGATAAAATTGATCGTACATCTATCGCACATATTTAATTTTAAATTATTTCTATTTTTATTATTTTTTGTTACATCGGCAGTAGAAATACACATTCTTTGAAAGTTTCAACTCTACCTATTACATATAATGAGCTACAGCCCGCTCACAGACAGACAGAAAACCTGGTGACAAAAAGCTATTAGTTTTATTAACGACATAATTAGTCATTTTACTGTTATCTGTATGTTTTGAAACAGAAAAGTTAATTTGAAAATATACCCGTTGAATTCCGCCCAAGCCTGAGGGCTGAGGAACGTGACGGGGTTGGGCGGAATATGGCGCGGCTGCGCGCCCGCCAGCAGGAACATCACGTCCGTCTGCTCGAGCCTGCCCTCCGCGACCATGATCGTCACGGTAAGGAGCAGCGAGAACACCAGCTTATCCTGTGGGTAACACATTAACTTCAGGTGATCAAACTGTTCAGTATTCAGCGGCGAGCAGCATTGTACGACTATGGGTTGATAAAAAAGAAAGTACTGGTACTGTAGAGGTCTGTTAGATGTAGGTATAGTACGTTTATCTCACGAAGATACGGGCGCTTTACGAGTACTTGTGGTTACATCGCGTCGTGTGCATGCACATTGCATAAGTGTGCGTGCCTCTCAGGAGCCTAGGTGGGAGCGGTTAGGCGCGAAGTAGCTTTCGCTCACTCTTATACAGATACGACACATACAACCATAACCCACGCGTCATCGTGAATTGCAAGAACTATACTAGGAAGTCAAGAATTTTCAATGAAGATAGGTACATTTTTTAAACCTTAATTAAGAAAGTCATTTTAATATTGTAGGAAAGCTTAACCATCATAGTAAATTGATTAATTATACAAGTCATTTTAAGTAAGCATTAAAAAATTTAAAAATCTATCTATCATAAGGTTTTATAGTAGGCAACTACTTGTATGTAGATTGTAAATTGCATTCCTTATGGTATACGTAAATTGTACTAATATTTTGTAACCCTTCTGAAAATACAATCTTTCTTGTATATTATAAGACATTTCATTTAATTTCAAGAAACGTATTATTAAACAAAAAAATAGACAATAATACCTTCTCAAAAAGACTTCTACAGATATTAGCGTAGAGGGAGTACGTGAAATGGGCGCGCAGAATAGCGAGCCTCTCAGGAATTTCTTCCACCTTCTCTGTGTTGTCAATGGACCCCGTGAACAGGCCCTCGAACCAGCCCAGCGAGTATTGATACATGGGGTCGATGTTTGCCAGAGATGCTTTATTAGAAAAAAATATCTCTGTAGAACTTTTTTTTTTAAAGAATATTAGCCAAGCTGAACTTGAATTATAATCTCCTCTCCCCTCCAAATAAGCGAAAAGCTTGTGCTAGAAGTGGGTACGACAATAGTGCAACCGGTGGGACTCAAACCTGCGACTTTTCAATTTTCAGTCCGCAACTTAAACCGTTGGGCTATTGAGGCTTTCTTATGTACCTAATGTCCGTTTTCACCAACGTTCACTAACTTTTACGGGCTACCTAAGCTAAGTTAGGTGACTCTTTACGTCAATTTTCTTTTCACGAACCGTTAGGGAACCTACCTATGTAAAGATACTCCTACTTAGTGGAGGTATGATTGCTGAAAATGGGCATAAGTCTCTAAAACTATATTGAAACAAACAAGACGCTATGAGTCCATGCTATGGTAGCCACACAGACAGACGGACAACAAAATGATCCTATAAGGGTTCTGTTTTTTTTTTCGGAATCCTAAAAAGAAAATAAAAATGTTTTCATATAGCAGTAAAAGAAAGCGTAAAACTTAAATTTTGCTTACTATACGAATAAACATTTGATGCGAAATAAAATCGAATTAGTTACCAATAAGGAAAAATAAGTTTGTTGAGTGTACAGCGATGGGTACATAATCGTCTCGCGCTACATCGATCGCCTTTTCCGTAACCATAGCTACCTCTTGCTTCTCTTTGATTTCATTGGACATATCTTTAGCAGAGTTGAGAATCTAAAAATTAGACGAACTTTACATCAAAAAATATATCAACTTTTCAAAATTGAACTTTTGACTGAATAATAGAAAAATTTATGAAGTTTTTTACTTATCAAGCCCCAGACAGACATTCAATCACCCCGGCTTCGTGGAGCGTCATCTCCGTCTTTTGTCGCTTCGTGCGACAGCGACGATGATCTACGAAGCCGGGGCGTGCTGATTTTCCCTTTTCAAGAGTCTAAGTGCCTACAGGATATCTACTGTAAGATTACAGAAGACCATAAACAACCAAATTACCTGAACAGCTTCCTCATCCTCTAGTAAATGCTCAGAAGTTGATAAAACATTAAGAATTTTCTTCTCAATATCCTGCAAGAGGCGGCGATGCTCGGCGCCTTGCGTTGTCAAGTCTGCCTTGGCTTGTTGCAAATCCGGCCTTTCTCGAGCCACAACACGGGATAATAACTGCGCTTGCAACCCGTCTTTGGCCAACATAAAATTGACTAATGTTACCCGGACACCCACTTCTGGTAGATAATGTGGGTTTGCCAATTTTGTACTTATGTATAATCTGTGTAAGAACGAAATAATCGCCATTATATCTTCTATGGATAAAAAGCATAATGGCTAAATAAGCTGATGAATTGGATCCACATAATCAACTCACAGTACGAGTAGCCGGCATTAATATTACAGTCTACGACAGATATGTACATCGCTCTACGAAGTTGAGTCACCCGATTATCCTTTTCTAAACCTCAATGTGTAATATTCATTGACGTCTACTGTATATAAGTTGGTTCCTTCAAAAATTTTGTTTATAAATCTACAATATTTGTATTGTACAATAATTGAATTGTTATTGGAATTTTCTGTTCGATTACAAGATTTTCTGTACTTACTTAAAATCTTTGCTATATTCGACTATGGTGTCCCCAATTTTGATACACAGTGCACCGCCTTGTCTAAAAGTTTGTTGCTGCAAGAGTGGTTCCAGCATCGGATCGAGCTCTTCAAGCACATTTTCCAGAAGAACCTTATAAATTATTACAATCATTAATAGTTACTATAAATTTTATACAATGTCCAAAATTATATTTTAAAATAGTTTTGCATAATGCGATCAAAGTAGTATCTTGATTTCTCATAACTACAACTAATTTGTTAGCTATATCTTTGATCACATTGCTACTTTTTAATTCCGTTCTATTGAGATAATAATAGTTAAGGATTACCGGTTGTCCAAATTGTACTGCGTTTTCTAATACACGACCAAGATCAGCTTGTGCCATCCGTACCACACATAAATTATTAGGCTTTTCCATGTTCTTAATCCAACGATTGGCCTGCCCTTGTGGATCTATCATTAGTGGCCAACGGCGTGCAGTCCTTAAATATTTATAAATAGATCATGTTTCATTTTAATACCTACCTTGTAAAAACGAATTTAACCACTTTTAGTCATTGACGAGTCGTTCATATAAAGTAGAAATAAAGTATGGTCTAGAAGACAACCTTGTCAAGTAGACAAACACATGTTATACAAGACAATGAAAATGATTGGATATTAAATAAAAATGGGCTCAGAAGCGTAATATAAGGATAGGCCGATACATTACATTAAATGGACAACAATTGCAAATAAAAATAAGAATTCCTTACATGATAATAATGGCGCTCTCAACGCTGAAGTCGTCTGCGGGTAGACCATCGATGTTCCACTGTTGAATGGTAACAGGTTCACCCAAAGACTTTATCAAGCTAAAGTTCAACGTGCACACAATTCCACAATCATGGCAAGCGTGAGCCCATTTCTTTACCTATTATAAACATAATGTTAATAATAATTTAAACATTTTCGAATTTAACTATTTAAATAAGCTGTTATGACTGTAAAGTAGATCGAAATTTTTGCTACAAATGAAAACATTTTATATTGTACCTAATATTAATTTTATTTTGATACTTATTTACTTACTTGATCATTTCTAAATGCAGCTGTAAAAGGTCCTAAATAGGCGATGATCCCGGCAGCGATTAAAATGTCTCCTAAAATAAAAAAGGTTTATTTTCGTCACCGTTCTACGTACGAGAATTAATATATTGCTATCTTCTCCAGTAGGTTATTAATCATAGGTACACCTAGGTCGAAGGTAATCATAGTTTTTTAAATTGACATGAAATGCGAACCAAGCCAAACATACCTGTAAGCGTATTGTAAGTTTCTCGTAATGTTTTAGCTATTTGTGTCCATCTATGCTTCTCTCCCCCGAGCCCAGAAATAAGCATCTCAGCTCTCTTCAGCTTATTGCTGCAATCCATTACCTCGTCGTCAAGCATCCTTTGTTGACGATTTTGCTCTGATAGTGCATCTTCCAGTTTTCCCAATTTCAGTTGCACCTAAAAACTCGATCGATGTTATGCCACTCATTTCTTGCCAATCATTTCTTTTAGCTAATTAATTAAAATTATTCGGATCGAATAGATAATTTTGTAATAATGTAGTATGTGTATAGATACAATAATACACAATGCGTTATATAATTAATATAATTGCTGAAATCACGAGGAAAATCATCTGCCAATAGGTCTAGCTACTTTTAAGGAAACTGGAGGTTCTTAACAACTAAATAATTTCTAAGATGCTGTGCAGAAGATTATGACCAAAGACATGACATCGTTGATGGAGATTAATTACGATACTCAATCACGAGGAATTCAAAAGGAATATAGCAGAATGGTAATGTGAATTTGTACCTCTCTTAACTGTGCTTGTTTGACAGCGAGCGCAGCCATCGCCTTGTCATAGACAGCTTGCGCAGCCGCTAGTCGTTGCTTTTTCGGTGCCACCACTTTTGCCACCTTGTCGTATTTCGTCATAGCAATCACCCACTTGCACATACCTAACATAGATTGGATAGCTTCAGGCAGATTGGATTTTTATATTGATTGGAATTTAGAATTTGTTTTACCAAAACGACACCCTCCCTGGCGCAGTTGTGATTGTGAGCGCTTTAGTCTTATAACTGAAATGTCTCGGGTTCGATTCCCGGCGGGGATAATTTAGTAATTTACAATGTCTGAATTGTCTGGTCTGATAGAAGGCTTTTGCCGTGGCTAGTTACCACTCTACAAATACCTAATGCTTTTATTTAACTGAACTATTTGCTTACCTTCAGCAGCAACTGATACAGCCCTGATCTTTTCGGGAACAAAGCCATCGTCTTGCATCACAGTTGTCATAAGCTTCTTCATTACAGGAGGTGGGATATTATCCTTATCGTAATTTTGTAACGATTCCAAGAACTTTATGTCATTCAGCAACTTCTTGGATGGACCCCAGAAATCCTCAATGGTTCCAACTCCGGATGGATTTGGAATTTTATCGGGTTTAATTTCCTGAAGTAAAAGTTTGTATTAAATGCCTTGAATGTAAGTATAATGGTCCATATTCCTGGAGAAACCAATGAAAAGAAAGCAATTCCATTGCCTTTTTATATTATGTCATTATCTATATTGATTAAATGAAAAATCAAAATAATGTGTTCATGTCAAAAATTAGTAATGAAAACTTACCGGATCATCCTTTAATTGAAAGCAATGCAAGAAAATACATATTAATAATTATTTGAAATCAACCTGGCGTAGAATTTATTTGCATTTCATCAAAACTGTTAACTTAGAAGAAAAAAAGCTTACATATAAAAATAAAATACCGTGTATACCTTTAATATGCAGATAGCCTCCATAACAAGTTTGATGCCCCGAGGAGGACTCTTCATCGTCTTGATAAAAGTAATGTCCTGTGGTGTCAATGTATCGAGCGCAGCCAACGCAGAGTTGAGAATGGGCATAGCTTCTGCAAGATCAGCGTCGCACTCGTCTTTAATGCCTTGGGCTTCTTTGGCCTAAATAACATCATGCAAATTTTTGTTAATATTACGTGACGATTTCTTTAGAACTTTGTTTTATAAAACTTCTAAGGTTCTTTTGTCTGGGATTTGAACCTGCAAACCTTCTATTATAGATTCATCTTCTGTTACTGCTAGGTTATCGCGGATTCAAATAGATCAGAGCCAAACTACTTTAGATAATATATCTTTTACCTGTTCTTCTGCTGCAGCTTGGTCTGCAAGTACTTCTGCTTCAACAAGAGCCACTCCTTCTTTCTCTTTCTCCACTTTAGCAGTAGTCTCAGCAACAGCAGCGGCTCCGGCAGCCAATTTAGGCTGTAACACTTCCAAAGCCTCTTGTAATGCAGCGACTGATTTAGCTGCTACTGCAAGTTGGTCCAATCCCGTAATGTAACGCTTTTCACCAGTTAATAATTCCCTGAAAATTGTTGTAATAATTATGTATTTTTAAAAATGTATTTCTTCAGACTCCAAATATCTTTTAATATAATTTGATTTTGAAACTTCCTCAACATGGATGGAATATGACATGTCAATATTTTCAGACATTTTTTGAAATTTTTCGTAATTAATCTTAATATTTATAAATTACTTTTACTTACGTTCTCTTTTTGCCCAAAAGTGATTTGAACATGTTGATAAGCTCCAAATAAGCTGTGGGTGTAACGTAATTATATCTCTTAAGCCGTAACAGAAATTGCTTTGTTAAGTCTTGCGTGTCGGTGTGGAACATTTGGCACAGTTTGATAGCTGTTTCTCGTTCAAGCTCAGTTAATTCGATATCTTTTAAGAAACGCGTTGCAACAGCTAGTAAAGCATCAGGTGGCCATTCCTATAAAAGAATTAGGTTTGTCTCAACCAAGACATTGAGATATCTGTACAATTTTTAAAACTTTTTCGGTTCTTAACTTGAATTACTATCAACGCTAAACTGCTTTTCCTATTGAACAGACTTCGTCTTGTTCTGTTTTAGCATTACTTGCTCCTTTCTAGATTAGTGATCGTGCTTTTTACGGTTTCATTATTTTGTTCGAAAGATAAATATATAGATAGTCGTCAATTAATATGAAGCAAATATTTGATCCAACGCTACATACAAGGGAGACAAGACCTTTAGGTTTGGTCAAGACTCAAGATATCGGTATACATAATATAGTGACCAATGTTTGAGGACGGTGAAATATTTGAAATTCCAACTCAACTTCTTACCTGGAACCAGTCGATGGTACAACAGTTGACAAGAGAGGGAAACTTGCGGATCCTCGTACGCAATGAGGTTCCAGCGGGCGACATAGCGAGTACGATATGCAACTGATCACGGACTATGGACACAAAATATGCGTACAGAGCAGTTGGGGTGCCATCTGTTTGAAGAGATTTGTCCCGTTGACGATCGATCTGCACAAAATGAATCCCTAAATTTTAAGTTACCAAACAAAATATCTATTCTAAAGACTGATTTCTGACAATCATCATTTTGTTTAAAGCGTTGAGAGGATTATTTTATGGGATACTGGGTAGATATCAACATCCTTACATTCTTACATCAGTTTATACTTGGTTCAAGTATACTTACTACTCTCATCTTTTCGCACAGCTCGGCTTTTTCATCAGCGACGAAAATGTTTGGGACTTCACCAGAGTTTAGCATATTGTTAACATCCTCCAAGAAGCCCTCCTCTTTTATCTGAATCGTAATAGAAAGGATAAAATTAATGATGAAATTAATCTTACCAAAATTAGTTCATTAACTGTATAAATAGGTACATCGGTGAAACTACTAGGATATACTTACTTGAGATTCAATAAAGAGGAATACCATATGTAAATCAGGTGTGCTTGATTTTCTTAATAAAGTTTTTAAATCTTCACGCCATTCCGTTTTGCCATATGTTCTACTCATTTCAACCTGGATATCAGGATACAAGAATTTTGTTTCGATAAATAAAACATAGCAGGAAGATGATGAAGATACATCGTAACGATAAGTATTATATTAAAAAATAGTCCGAATCCTCAAGATTTCTTCTGTTTAGTTGACATAAATACTGAATTCACATAACGAGTACGTTCAAGTAACGATTAAGTATGGGAACATAATATTGACACAACAAGATCAGAAGTGCTACTCTCTGTCTCATCTATGGAAAACAATAGAAAGTTGCTAATTATGAGCTGTAAAAGCAGCATTTCGTAATAGAAATGTTGCTTTAGCAGTTCTTAGTAACTTCCGATAGGTACTGAAATAGAAGCCTACAGGTCTAATACTGGCATAAATATAAAACCTGGAAGAGATCATATTCATTGATATGAGCAGCGAGACGCGTGAGAGATTGCCGGCCCGAGCCACCAAGCCCTACCAACAGTGCATGCGATCGAGGCTGAGTTAGCACGCGGCAGATACGTGATACGTGCTCAATTGCAAACCTGAAAGTTAATATTAAATTAACCCCAAATATTAAAAAAAAACCCACTCTATCTATTTAGACTATTCTATTACAAATCATCTAATTATTACCTAAAGAGTACGAGATTCATTGGTTTTTTGGACATATTATTGAACTCTACGAGATAGGCGTCCACGGTTGAATTCAAATGTTCCATATTCGTAGTCTCCATATAAAACCGCGTATCCACTTTTGGATTAGCAAAATCACAGTAAATTAGGTTACGTAAGTGTAGATCCGTTATCTAAAAATAAGATACTAATTATATACAATAGATATATCTAATAACTTAATAAGAAAGGAAAAAGATAGAAATTCTATACTGCGAACACCATACTTGGCATTTGTAAGAAACAATAACAAGAGTTAAGTTAAATAAAATTAAGTTACCATATCGATAAGATTGTTCAATCCAACTATAGATTAAGCAAGCATAAATAAGTAAAGCAATATGTACCAAATAGTAGATATTTTGCGAACATAAATTAAAACCTTTAAGAACTTGGTGTCGATACTAATATTCCAATTTCAAGAAACTTGCCTTGTCATTGGGTCCATCGAGAAGTCGTGAGAGTAACTTATCAAACTCATCATTTAGATAGAGACGTGTTGCCTCTCTCAGACAATTTACAAGCCAGTGTCTATCCGAGTCCTCCGTCAGGCGATCAGAAAATACACGTAGACACTCGTGAACCCACAAGCGCTT
Organism: Hipparchia sbordonii; assembly: GCA_038048805.1. Lineage (NCBI taxonomy): Eukaryota > Metazoa > Arthropoda > Insecta > Lepidoptera > Nymphalidae > Hipparchia > Hipparchia sbordonii. Next base: position 5,314,248 of record CM076097.1, on the reverse strand, counting down.
TATAGACTGTAGATCTGGAGTCACTTCTGGCACTGATAGTAATACGCCCTAAGAAAATGCATATCTTATACAGAACACATATCAAGATTTTCCAAAAGAAATCCTAAAATAGATAAATTTTGAATATGGTTGTATTTCATCCAATAGACGACATTCAGTTGATTGCACCATTTTAGCATGCAAACAACGAAATTTAAAAATTTTAAGTAGGTAATGATTTAACAAGTCAAAAAGTGGTGAAAAGTGGTGAAACTTTAGTAGGAAACTTTCCTATTGAAAAAGATGTCGTTAGTAGGCGCCGAGTAAACGTGCTTATGACGTTATCCAACTTTTTGACGCGTTTTATGCGTACTTAAGACGTTAATAGAATTTTCAGTACAATAGAAAAATTTTCTGTTCAAAAATAGCATTTTGTAAATGTTCATACATACCAATATAACTTTAGAGAAATCTCGTAAGTTGAATGTGTAATGAGATTTAGAGGGTGTTGGCAATAAGTTCAGTCTACATTGCTTATACACTTCTAATGTAGCAGAAACCAATTCTTCTATACAAGGGTCGAAATCTTTCGAGAAACCTCTGAAAGTTAATACATAATAAAATAGTATTTAGGTAAGTGGTTTATAAACCGACCGAAATCAACTTACAACTTGTTGATGGAGATGATTAAAATTTATTTGTTTAGCGTTTCAAAATGAGATATCCATACCTCGTATCTAAGTGCCACAACATAATTCTACCAAAGATAACTTGTAGTGTTTCGTCATCGAACTCGTCAATGCAGAAGAATGAGAAGTGACGTGAGAACCTTGGCGTTATGAGCTTTGCACCTGGCGTGGGCTTACCCATAGCACACATGAACTGAAAAAAAAAATATAAGCATAAGCATAACCAAGCAACAACTCCTCAGTAGCTCACTACTGGAGGATACTATTCCAATGCAAATGGGCTAACTTTGCGTAAAGTTAGTTAATTGTAAAGTTACTTTACACAAATGCACAAATGTATGCGTCTGCTAGGAGTAGCTGGATCAAAAAAAAAAATATATCTGCTGCTGATTAATAATATTTCCAAATAGGAACTGGGCCCATAACCTACGACGTTTTGGATTCCACGTTTTCAATTATCAATCTACATTCAGTTTCCCAAATACGATGAATAGAATAAAGAACAATCCTTACCTGAACATCAGTTAGATGCATCGCAACGTTGGTTTTGCGATCATACCACAAGCCTAGATCGATCCCTTGCCGGAGAACTTCAATAGGCGGCTGAGCGCCATACGTCTCGGCTTGTGGCATGCTGACGTCATCCACGAACACCACACAATAGCAACCGATTGGGGGACCGAAAACGCCTAGCGACAACACGAAAATGCATTTAGAATAATAAAAGCACATGATTCCGAAAACTATAGATAGAGAAAAGTAAGTACAGTAGGTATTTACTTTTTCTAGAAATATATCTATGGTTAGTAATAAATAAATAACAATCAATCGAATTGAATTTAAAACTGATCAAAAAACATTTGTAAACAAAAAAAAAGATACCGGCTGAATTGATAACCTCCTCCTTTTTAGAAGTCGGTTAAAAACAATCATAACCTAAAGCGTGAAATCGAGTCTCTATATAAAAATGACAAGTGATCTACAAACCTTTTCGTCTTTTATCCAATTTACCCATAATGATATCTTGTGTCTGGTTGCAGTTGGTTTGTGCAGAGAATGCCATTATTAGAGCTTTATAGACTTTTGTATCAACTCGTTTCACTAAATAATCCTAAAATAAACCAACAATAATAACAGTTACTGACTTAAAAATAAAGGAAACTCATATTTTGGGAGAGTTCACCCATATTAAATTCACGTTTTGGTCACTTTTCTCAAACAACCGCACGTTAACCTACAATATCCTTATCGACTATACTAGTTCTATGCTAGATTTTACAATTTACATACAATAATGTATGAAGACTTTCCAGTTCCGGTAGGGCCAACCATCATCACCGCCTTATGGTGCGTTACCAACAGTTTGAACAACGCCAAGTACCGCACACTGTCCAGGGTTGTTACTAAGATTTGATTGGGAGGAGTGTCACGACTGATCGGTGGAGCTGAGACTACATCGTCTTGCCATGGCTTCCATTTACCTTTACCCTAGAAAGAAAGTATTTTGAGACGTTATCAAAAACTGTCGTTTTTGTCGTCAAAATTTATATTAACATTGGAAAGAGAGGGAAATATTAGTCAAGTTCAGAATGGCTTTTCATCATTAAAAAGAAAAACTCTACATTCTTGGACTGAAAGGTTAACACATATTAGATATTCTTTCTACTATTTATAGTTTATGATGATTAAAAATAGTATTTTGTGTGGTAAAAATCCTTACCTCTTTGATAAAACGATAGTCATAAACTGTTCCTTCTTTAGGTAAAACGAATATGTACGCTTTTTCAGGCTTAGCAATTTCTTTAGGATAACCCAGAGTTTCTATGACCTATAAAAAATGTAACTTTGATTGAATTCAATCATTATTTTTAATAAAATCTTTGAAGAGTTCATAAAAGGAAGAAAAAGTTAACCTTTTCGGGAAATTCTTTCTCAAGTAGACCTCTAAATAACATGTCAAATTTAGGGCGGCCATCGCTTTCCAGTGTAGCCCCAATAGACCAGATAACCGAGAAGAAAAATACTCCCTAGAAAAGAATGAATGTTATGTCTTCTGATTATATAAACGTACTTGAAATAAATAATAATAAAAAAGAATTTAAAGTTCCGTACAAGACCGCTTTACCAGATCGAATACTAACATTTATTATTCAAACAACTGTTTGTGACAGATTACCTCAAGTTGAGCTCTTATATCGAGATCAGAGAGGGCCTCAACATATTTTTCTTCATAGAAGTCGTCCATAAAAGTGTCAAAAAGCATCATACATGCATTCACTAAGTTACTCCGTGACGTTACATACATTTGCTAAAAATATATTGTAAAAAATTCTTCATTAAAAATTAAAAAAATATTTTAAGAAAGAAGTTAATAAAATTATTATTAAAATGATTTTGTAACATTCGATTATGATAAGGTACCTAACAGAATAAAACACTGTAGGAAATAGATATTCCATTTGGATAAAAATTATTATTGATCCAATGTACAATTGCAAGATCAATCCATTTATTCCAACATGCTTTACCTTGACTTGCCCAGATAGCTCAACAAGCCATAGCAAAGGAGACATAAATCTGTTGAAGAGAGTGCGAATATAATTTCGATTGAAACCGTGCAATGTTGCCGGAAGAGTATTAAGCCATGACTCCATCAGGCACTTCCAGCCCAGGCCCTTTGGCTCCATATATATCATACCGCAACGTGAAACCTACAAAAAGATAAAATAAAGCTGCCTAGTTAAGAAGTTAGTTCCGGGCCCTCCAAAAAATCCATACTCCACAAACCAAACATAAGCGAAAAATCAAATTGTGACTGCCAAGTCATTCGTATTTAAAACAATTAATTGCTTTGTTCACGCTGCTTACAGAAAAAAACCACTTCATACCAGCACTTGGCCACTTTCATACTAGCACATTATTTTCAAATCACATAAGAAAAAATAATATATATTTTGTATCACTTAAACATACTGTTGCAGGAGATGCAGCCTCGAGGTCCATAGGTTCGAAGACGAGGTTAGTGGTCGGCGCAAGCTGGATGATCTCGCCGCTCATGAGGCAAAGCTTCTTATTGTCGTCCAACACAGTATTCAAATTTTCTATCCAGATTGCATCTACTGGGCCATCGAAAATCAACCACTTCCTGTATGACAAACCGTAATTTAGAAAAGAGTCAAAAAACGAGACGGATTTTTTATCACGTGGATTGATCTGAAGGGTCGCGAATTTGAATTTGGTCATCTCTAAAGCTGAGATCTATTGATTATGCTGTGACTCAGATACACTATTGCTCAGACTTCGGATATTGTTAAAACAAGACATTATAAGTCCGGACAAAGTCTCTGGCTTTACGTAATATAAATCTGAGCTCAATTTCGGTACAAAACGTGAGAGCACATTTACAATGCATCAAAACACAACGTGCAAACCTACATTATGTTGGAAGAAATACTGCACAATGTAGAATGTACAAGTAGGTATGTGTATACAGTGTACAAATTGTTGTGAAGGATTGAAAACCTTAATTTATGGTAATGGTCCTAATGTATTACTTTATTTTTGATTACAAAGACGCGTTGATATACCTGTTGTCGTTAGTCGAGACCGCAAAGGCCCTATAGCTGACTGCTAGAATCCCATCGGACCACTCGTGCGATACAGGATCAAATTGTCCGTACAACTGCCCCATTGTTATGGATTTTGGATTTATCACTGTCCACTCCACTGCATTTTCATCCATCAAACCCTGATTTAATCATTGAAAGTATTGAGTAAATATTGTCGGCTAACTGTAGGTATACCTAATTACGTAATAGCACGTAAGCTATTATATTCAGCTTTGATCAAGTTCAGAAAACAAAGTATGTAATATATCGCTCATTTGAGACAAAAGTGACATAATTCAAAATCGACGATGAGAGAATTCTCTCGTTAGAGAGTAATGTTTTGTGAATGCTGCGGTCTCGAAACAATACAGCGGCCAACAAAGCGACAGAGCATTAAGTCACAATCTCTCTCGCTCTTATTTTTTTGTTGCTTAGCGTAATGTTTTTATAACAAAAAGTATAAATTTTCGACACTAAAATTGGAGGATTTTGAGTCATGTCGCCCTTGTCGCAAATGAGCGATATCAGATGATCTAGTTACCGCATGTGACGTACCTTTTCAGCAACCAACCCCAGTGCCCCACCAAGGGCATGATAGCATTTAGTTTTACCAGAAAACGGAAATCCCACCAACATCAAACCATGTCTCACAAGAATCATTTCGTATAGTTGGAGAACCTAGAATATAATTACATTAAAATAATATTCATATTTTTTAGTATTTATTGTGAGGCCCATTCATGAATCTGGGCTTATCAAATAATTTTTGGCTATCTAAAAATAAAAAAATTGCAACTTACCTTTTCTATAAAGAAATCATTGGCTTGTAAATTAAGTGGTCCACATGCTTCCTTCAGGCAAGCTACTAAATGTGGAAGACCTGCTTCTGGCAAAGGTAATCCAGGGAATAAGTCTCCTATGATGCCCTAAAATTGATTTCAAGGTTATATGAAACTTTTTTGTCATTTGTGAAATTGCGTACTATTTCCAATTTTTTTTACTCATTAATCTAATATATAAAAATGAATCGCTTAATGTGTTGGTAAGCGCATCACGCGTGAACGGCTGGACCGATTTCGCTAATTCTTTTTTTATTGTGTTTGTTATTGTCAGGAGAAGGTTATTATGAAAGAAAAAATTAAGAAAATTGCGCGGAAAATTAGAAAATTTAAGAAATATTAACCACCATATTAAATTATTTCTAATGTAACCGCTTTTACAATTCAAACTTTTTTGATGTAACCTTATGGCGTTTGACATAACATTGACAGAATGCGTGCTGCCAATTTCGTCAAAGAGGATGTAAAAAAACTTAAGACAGGACAACGTCTGTCGGGTCCGCTAGTAGGTCATAAAATCTTCTCTCATAAAATGACATTATGCTTTTACCATAAAAAGTGGCACGTCATGCTCTAAGAATTTAGGAAGATTGACGTCCTTAATAGAGCGCAGTAAAATAACGTCTTCCACTTCATCGGGATATCGCAGCTTTAGTGCACCAGCCGCACGGAGTACTGATTTGACAGCGCGCATACCTGATACAGAGATATGATGTTAGTAAAATAGCATACACCTACAGCAAGAAAAATTTTGGAGTTCTTTCAAGCTAACTTAGATGAATAGTTAAACATATGATAGTTAAAGTTAAGTTACAAAGAGACGAATCCCAGAATATCTCCGAAATCACCTATTGTGCCTATGTCACCTGACTATGATTTTCTTTACTAAGGAGATGATCATTTGTAAATATCAAAAAAAAGGTGATCATAGTCGCCTTATCATAACTACAGCTAATCTCCTCTGATAAAATAATATATGTACCGTAATCGTAATGGCTTTGAGACGAGAGTTGCTCAGAACAGAGCTTATAAGTGGCGACAATTTTGACAGCGAGCGGCTTTGCATTGAGGTATCCAAATGCGTACAGTTCAATCTCTGATATCAGCACATAGTCTGGCACCATCATAGCCACCGATCTGAATAGTGCCTACAAATAAAAAATAAATAATCTTAAAAATGCAATAATATCTTGACACTATTCCGTTAATATTCTCGAAATCGGAAAGACCACAGTTAACAAAAGCTAAAAGTTTATGGCAGAAAAAAATAATCATTAAACTTTCATAACAGAATTATTTGTGCTTACCTTTAAATTGTCCGGTAATTCTGATCGTCCAGCGTAACCCGGATTCATAGTTATGAAAACAGCGCAACTTTTGTCCAAATTCAGCAAAGTCCCTTCGAATAGAAGTTCTGTTGCTCCAGAGTTGATTCCACGTTGTATTGATAAAATCTGCTGAGCCACTACGGACAATACTTCGAGATCGATTCTATTGAACTCGTCGAAGCATGACCAAGCACCACATGATGCCAAGCCCTAAAACCAGCAGAAACAAGATCTTTAAAAATTAAAACCTAATAAAATTTTCGGCATTTCTGCTACATGAATTTAAATAATCAGATTTTAGTCATTCATAATTCTTAGTTTAATGCAGTGTACTAGATGTTCCTACAAGAGGTTAACGCACCTTGAAAAACTTGCCAAGAGCTAGGTAATCAAGACCATCAGAGCAATTGAAAACGACACACTGTTTTGCGACCGCTTTTGCCAAGTCTTTTGTGGTCTCAGTTTTTCCGGTGCCAGCTGGCCCTTCAGGGGCTCCACCTTAAAATAACATATGAAATAAATAACAACATTTACGAAATGCTTTATGATAGTGTAAAAAACAAAAGCCAATGAGCAAAATAAGAATAGAAAAAATGATTAACCTTACAGTTACAGATTTATGTAAACTGTTATAGGACAATATCAAGCAAAAGATATACCTAAATTCAGATGCAGTGCTCCGAAGAGTGTCCTGAAGCATCTGTCGGTTAGTGGAGTAACAACTAGCCGCCCGGTGTTGCCCAAGTATTCGTAGCCATACATCAGCTGCGAATTGATCATGCGAGTTGCTATCTGCATGGTGTTGTCTTCTTCTTGCAACTGTAAGTTTTGATGCGGATTGAAACTGATTAAAGTAGAAGATACAGTTTTTGCACGCTCTACCGTGATGCAGCGGAAATGCCACAGTTGTAATCCCTTTACCACTGCCACTGCAACTACACACAATCCAAATCTGCACCTAATACTTGTACATGGCAAGGAACATCTCGGCAAAGAAGATGCTGCTGTTCCTGGCTGCAGCCCGAGTAGGGCGAGTATCGATGGAAAACGGTCAATTAAATACAGGATCTGCAAGAACCTTCCACAACCCAACCTAAGCAGTCCAAGAAGCAATTGTAAGCAACCTAAGAAGAGACACGATAGTCATGCTGGATTGCAAGCAATTATAAAGTCATAACATAGTAAAATAATGTTTGTTACCTCCCAATAGTATCTTATCTGAGAAAGCCAGTTAAAGTCGTTATCAAGTTGCACATTGAATTCAATCAGTTCCATAAGCACATCTCTAGCGTGCACATCCAGTACTACTAACGCACCTGCAATACAAAAGATGGTAAGATATCGAGATAGAATGATGAATAATGAAAACGAGAAAGATGGATATTGAATTTTACCGAGAGTGATCCGATTCTGCAAACTGAGAGCACCACGAACAAGATCTACGATTTTAGATATTTGGTAGTTGCATTTATCCCAGTAACCTCTCATGGCCTTGACGCTTATGTGGATCGCGTCTGTTACTTCTGATGTCCAAAACGTCATAGCAATGCATTGCACCTATAGAAGAATATCAAGAACAAGTCTTATTTTTTAGTATCTACAATTCTACATTTCCTAAATCGCTTGCTTGCATACAGCTGAAGTGATCAGCGCAGCTAATTTTAAACGCTCCTCAATAAAGTAAAACGGGTAGATACTTGTTGGATAGCTCTCACATGCAGGTACAGAGTAGAATAACAAATGAAAGCCAAGTACTTACAGCTTGTCCTGGCCAGATTAAGACCCATCGTTCGCGAGGACACTCCAAGTAGTTGTCGTATGAAAGTGCCACAACATGGTGGACGGATGCTTTCATTGATTTCTCTAGTTCTAATAACCATTTTTCCACCTATTTCAGAACAAAAATACCTTTATTTGAAATTCTCTGTTATTTTAACTTACAACCCTAGCAGGTGGGAGAAATTCCCAAGCTATCTCACGAATCGAGAGCTAATATATCCGATCTTATAAAAAAGTAGTTATTCAAATAACGCATTATTTGATGCATTTGTTCTCTATTAGTTTGTTTTGACAACGGATGCAGAACTTCAAGCTTTGCATTCAGTAGAATTCATGTCTAGGGTTCATCCATTAGTATAAGTAATACGAAAAAGTACCTGGCCCCTAGCAGCCGCAGTATTTATGGTCATCGTAAGTTGTACGACTTCTCCTTCAGAAGACTTCATGTGCGTGACGACCATGTCTTCTGTGAAGTTAAGTCTTGCGATGCCTTCGAAGCACTTCTTGAGATGAGGTTGTACACTAAATTATCATTAATTAAATCAATTTAATGGTTAATAGTAATCTTTAGACATCTACGGTTAACATGGCATCAGGGTTGAGGAGTTACAGTAGTTCGTAATTTTTATCATGGTATGTCTAAATATACCAGACAAACATTAAAATATTATTAGTGTTCATTCTAATAATATCTTAATGTTTGTCTGATATCACAATTTTTAATATAATAAAAATTGAAATAGTTACGAACCGCATCGGATCCTTAGTTTCAGAAAGTATTTCCAGAAGCTCGTCGTTAGATAGAAAGAAGAAGCGTGGGAAGTAAAGTCGTTTCTTCTCGAGGTATGCGTTGAGACCTCGTTGTACCATCTCCAGTAGATTATTAGATTTCCGCAGTCGATCCAGCATCTTATCTATAGTTATCACGTCTAACACTCTCGGTTCAGTATATGCAGCTTTCATTATTTCACGCCACATCTGTTATGGGTATGAGAAAGTTAGAACAATTCTAGAAAAAGGTTTTTACACTAGATTTAAAGAAGATACTCAGAAACATTAAGTAATTGGATAAGTAGTAACCGACACTTGAAGAAAAAATTATATATTATCCGAAATATGCCAAGTAAGCATCAAGATGAAATTAAATGATGAGAAAATCGAAGTCTGGGACTTATTGCACGACAGGGAAAAATAGCCAAAAAAGTTTTTAGGCACCCATTTTTTACTGAAAGTTGTATTTTCTAAATCACCTTGTCAACAGCGCTAAATCGGCGCCCCTCTTCCGGAATTTGCTGTTGAATATCAGGAGACGAAAAGATAGGCTCCAAATACATCCAGGTTGCTTGGACTTTTAACCATTCGTCCAAAATTTCCTGAAGCAATACAAGTTTTGCTTCCCAATCGCTAAAATAGAATTGTTTATTAAGTAAAATAATTACAGACTAGTATTTTATTATCTAGATAGCCGCATTTGGAATCTAATTTTATAATTCGTCTGTCTACAACCTTAAAAATAGTACAAACTTACATGATTATCTCTTCAAAAGGTTTTATGTAAGGCGAATTTTTCATCGTCTGTGTCTTAACAATGTGGTCATCTAACAATAATTGTATTTCATCTACACTCGATAAAATGTAAGTACCAGTATCTCTGAAATTAAAGTATTATTTCAATAAGCATTTGAGTATTCCATAATCGAACGTGTTTTATAAATGTCCGAATATTACATACTTGTAAGGTAAAATTTCGAATTTAAGCTCGGCCCATTCTCTTATCATCTTATCGAGAGCCTTCTCGAGATTGTTTTCTTTCGTGGCCGCCTCTGATATACTCTCGAACTTTTCAATGTAGTCAACGAGATTAAAGTCAATGACTTTTGCTAGGGACAACTCTTCATCCACAATGATTGGGAATCCAACAATGTCTGAAACTTTCTCCCAATGCCTTGGCTTCATGCCAGGATTACCCAACGTTTGAATAATTGGCATGTGTGTCTTAAAATCTTCCATTTTCATTCTTAAAAGGTAAAGCGGATCATACAATTGAATCAGAAATTATTGTTACATTTATTGCAACATATAACAGTTGGAGTGATTAACCGGGCAATATGATGTACCTTAGTATGCAAACGTGAATTGTGAAATGGAGTAAGAAAGTTAATTTTGGTATTCTTACTAAAATTAACTTTCTCAGCGCGGTGTTCAACATAGTAAAGAAAATAAATCACGTGGCCCATACTTGTATAAATTAAAATAAATTTCGTTAATCATATTACCCATTTAATCTCTTCGCCGTAATATATCCAAGTAGATATGTTACGGGCGAAGTTAATCAACATGATGTGCACACCTCACTGATTGAGCCAATTGGAATGTGGCGGGAACTTCTTGAAACGCTTTCTCTAGTTTATACACAGTCTTATAAAAATAACTAACATCACCTTCTATATCTTCAGGGTCAAAGCTTCCTACCTGGATAAATAAAAAAAATACATTAAGTAAAAACAATAAATTTTAAACAAAAGTAATTCAAATAAAATTTACCCTCGATGTCATCCAAGTATTATATTTTTCTAAGAACTCATAACCTGCGTCATATAATTTCTTGAATGGTACAAGTCGATCATAAATCGCTTTCCTTTTCGGATATTGCGAAAGTTCCCATCCAAATGAGGTTTCTTCTTCATTGAATTGGTCGATTTTAGTTAAAGCAATTGCTAACCTAAAAAGTTAAAAATTAATTGAATTTATCGTCAAAATATGACACAAAATATAGGAAAACTGTAGAAAATTTATTACTTTTCATCTAAGCGTCGCGCGCGAGTCACGTATTTAGAAATTTCATTGATATCACCCCAATACTTGAGCTCTTCGCTTTGTGCTTCGTATATTTCCAAGTCATCAATAAATTTAGCAATACGAACCTAATAAAATAAAAGAGAGTATATTCAGGTAGGTATAGCTCAGCTGTTATATGTAGTTCAAATTTCATCAGAAATTGGTAATATGGAAGCTTACTTGTAGTAGCTCTTGATACTCAATTTTCTTTTGTTCACAAATAACTTTGCATTCTTCAACTACACCGGGCATGCGTCCGTACCTATTTATTATAACATAAAAATGAATTATCAATTAAATTCTGTGCCTTGGTAAAATACAACAAGCAGTTAGCAAGTACTTTACCAGTGGAATGACTGATTATTTGCCTTCATTTCTAGGGGTGTGAACGCGGTATAATCACTCAAGAATATGATGTATCGCAGCACGTTTCGCAGTTTATCCTCCATGTCATCGAGGATTGACTCTTCCACCTTCTTGTTGTATTCAATCAAGTCCATCAAAGCGGCGGTATCTTGCGGTGGAGTGAGCAAAGTGTTGGCGATCGATGAATATTCGTCAAAAATTCTAAAAATTAATATTCGAATGTACCTACATCTAGCTACCTAGCTACTTAAGCTTTTACTTAAGCTAGGCAGCTTAATTCGATGCTAAACGCAGGATTGGTTGTGGCCACAAAATTAGAAACTACCATATATATTTCAAATTAGATCATGTAGATGATGAAATGTTATCGTTTTCATCCATTACACCAAAAAAAATTCCAAACTCTACTCCAAAACTTAGATTTAACAGAAACAGTAGTAACTTAACAAATTTTCGATGACAGTAATGAATTCATGATTCAAAAATGATCATTGTAGGCATAGGAGCATAAAATTAATTTACATTGAATGGTTAGATCTTCATTCTATCGTCAGTAACATCGATGTAAATGTACTACGTGCTAGATGTGGCGTTCTGGTGGCGTTCCTTTGGTCAACTGTAATGCACTGCAGACCGTGCATTAGTTGTTTCCACTCCTTACATCCTCAATCCCGATGCCCATGGGATGTACAAGTTTTGTGTTCTGATGTGCGTTTTAATGTACATAATATATCTGTTTCGATGCACTTACGCCTTGATCGTATTCTGGTAGTCCTCAGTCATCCGCCTCAGCAGCGTGTTAGCGAGCCGCGTGGCCGCGCCGCGCAGCGTGTTGATCAGATCGCCTCGCTGCATGCGGAACATTCCTATCACTATAGTCCCCTCCAGCTTGGAAGGTATCTCCTTTGCCAGAGTCACGTATTTGACAGCTTCGTTGCAGTACTCCTCGAATGTCTTCTCAGGTATGGAGTTTATAAACCTCTCTACTTCGCCTTGAGACTACGTAAGTACGAAAATAATAAAATTATAACTTTCATACGTGAAATTTTAAAATTCATGATTTATAATATTATGTGTTTAAATTATCGATATAATTTCATGGAGAAGAATTTGTAACCAAATAAATTTCGGAAGTCAATATTCTTCTCTCAGAACTTCTTAATTGTATGTGTACGAGAAAAAAAACTGAATGTAAATCCCCTAATTATTTATTGCGTTACATATTCTTATTATCTCATAATTACGAAATTACGAGTATAAAGCAAGTACCAATTTACGAGAAAAAGACATCCAAATATTATGATGTGCCTCTCAATAATACCTAACATTAATTTATAAGCACAATAATTTTCCCACATAGGTACACAGTCTGATACCAACCATGTGTTGGGTACCTACATTGTAATCATGCCTAATTTTAGCAATTATTTATAATTGCTGGCAGAAACATGATAATACCCGAACATGAGCGGTATTGATCTTCAATTGATTCATCGTATTCGTCGTATTCAGCTATTTTGGAAACGCTTACAGCCCTAACCATTGAACCTCAATATACATATATTACCACAAGTACTTAATTTCAAATCGAAACCATCTAGAAAAATCATGGATGGAAAACTAGAACAGTCTCTGACCATTTTGTCCGAGTAGTTAAGGAAGGAACACATTGAAAAAGTATGTGAATAAAGAGAGAAATGGAATATAATTACGACATGAATTCTTTTTATTTATATTAATGATTAATGATCTCGGATATTCCCAAATGGAAATCTCTAACCTTTCGTTTATCACGGTGGTCGGTCAAATTGATAACGTCGTCAGCGTCACAAACTCAGCTTTTAGTTGCTATCAGTCTCCGAAGCTTACTCAATTAAAACGAACGAAATGGTGCAAATAATATTTCTTTTACTAAGTGCATTTATTCCTTTCGTTGTTAGCCAATGTACAATGGAAAGGGTAGAACCACGTTTTAAAAGAACAGTGTACGAATTTTCGATAGATCTGCTGAGTAGACTCGCCCAGGAGAAGGAGACTCATTTCGTGGCATCCACTCTGTCGACATGGACGCTACTGGTGAGCATCTCGCTCGGCGCTGCCGACACAACCCTCGCCGAAATGCGGCAGGTCCTTAAGCTGCATCCGCATAAGTGTTTGAACTACAAATACTTGGAACTCGCAAATTCCGTCGCTCTCTACAACGAAACCGATGTGGTTGTGGAGAGAGCGTCAGGAATATTTGTCAACGACAAAATTCCGATACTCGATTCATTCCTGGCAAAGATGAAAACAACATCTACCACTTTTGAAAGCCGGCCATTTGATGATGATGATGCCACCCAGAGAATAAATAACTTCGTAAGCTACGTGACGCACGAAGTGATTGAAATTGTGTCACCGGCAGATCTAGAAGATGCATATTTAATTATGATCGATGCCATATTTTTCAAGGGCACGTGGAAAATTCCATTCCCTTACAGAAATACAGACGTGGCAGCCTTCTATAATGACAGAGGAGCACAAACCGGAGATGTGAATTCAATGTTTGTAACAGCAAAGTTCAACTACCGGAATATATGTAAATTGAGAGCAGAAGTACTGGAAATTCCGTACGGTAGCGGTACGAGATATTCGATGTTGGTATTTCTTCCAAATGCAAATGAGTCTATATACACAGTAATCGATAAGCTGAAACTTGTGAGTTTGAAGACTATACAGAATTTATTTAATGAATTCGGTCCCACTGACATAGCTGTTTCTCTTCCACGATTTAAGATAACTTCAGATCTCAATAACTTGAAGGAATTGTTGGAAGATATGGGCCTGAAGGCTATGTTCGACAGCAATAGAGCACAGTTTCCAAATTTATCCGACTACCCTCTATACGTCTCCAATTTCATTCAAAAAGCTGATATAGAAGTGACAGAGGAAGGCAGAGTTGCAGCCGCGGTGACGATTGAAGAGTTCTGGTTCAGGACTGGCCCCAAACAATTCAATGTTAACAAGCCATTCCTGTTCATGATTGTCGATAAGAAGTTTGAAGTGCCTTTGTTCGTCGGTGCGTATTCGAAACCGAGCGCATTTTGAATAAAATAATTTACCTATTAGTCTCAGGTATGGAGTTTATAAACCTCACTACTTCGCCTTGAGACTACGTAAGTACGAAAATAACAAAATTATAACTTTCATACGTGAAATTTTAAAATTCATGATTTATAATATTATTTGTTTAAATTATCGATATAATTTCATGGAGAAGAATTTGTAACCAATCAATGTGGCCTATTTCGGAAGTCAATATTCTTCTCTCAGAACTTCTTAATTGTATGTTATACGAGAAAAAAAACTGAATGTAAATCCCCTTATTATTTATTGCGTTACATATTCTTATTATCTCATCAATTACCTGTCCATTGAGTAAACAAACGAAGTCATCGAAATCTTGAACGCGAAGTTCAGGTCCAATCCTCTGTTCATTTATCAAATCAGCGACACTTGCTTTATACGTCTCCACAATATCATTGTCAATTATAGGCTATTCAAATTAAAATGCACATATCAATTATATTTACGTAGATTGATTGCTATAATATTTCTTAGATTATAAGTTTTATTTACTTAGCTTTTGCCCGCGACTTCTTCCACTTGAATTGGTTTTAAAAAAACCTGCAGGAACTCTGTAAATTATTTTTCGGGACAAAATTAACCTATGTCACTCTCCATGTCCTCGACGATATCTATATGCAAATCACGTCAATCCGTAGATTCGTAATTGAAGGACAAATAAACAGACAAACCTTCGCATTTTTAATAGGTATTAGTAAAGTTAATTGACATACCCGAAGAGTAGCTCTATTTGTAATTACATAGTCTTGATACAACAACGTTTCCAATCGTGGCGATTGTCTGCATGCATCAATTATGAAGTCATATAGAAGGCATAGCTGATCTCGAAATTGCTTAAATGTCGGTTCGAAGCCTATGGCATCTTCTTTAAAGGCCAGGTTTACAACGAATCCCTGATTCATACCCTAGAGGAAGACAAATGTAACTCAATTAGTAGAAATTGTCGTGATCTAATATTTCAAGGATGAAGAATACATTGGTATTCTAAAAAGTAAAAAAAAAAAAATTACAATTCCGACGAACTGCATGGAAATGCTATGGTTCTTATACTTAATGTTGAATCTCTAAACGACAAAGGTAAGAAACAATTCAAAGAAAATCACAATAAAATATGAAGAGCTGGCTAACAAAAGTTGAGTGGGCTAACGGATGTATTTTTGCTTCTTTAAAATTTAAAAATAAATAAAATTGTAAAAATATGCTTTATTTACATAATGTGTAAATCATTGAAAGTTTATCAAACCCAATTATAATTATAATACAAATGCTCATGAAGTGCTTTTTCTGATAAAATATTAATACTTGTAAAATTTTGCTACTGGGACGAGTCTACTTTAGTTCGCCACAAATCATCAAATATGTATGTGTAGGTGTATGTATGCATAAATGCATGTATGTGTGCATACCCCAACATCGAGGATGTAGTCTGTGAAATCTTTCATGGACTTGAGGCACAAGGTCTGAAGGTTGTACGTCATAATGCAGGATAAACAGTTATAAAATTTCTTCATTTTGGAAACTTGTTTCGGATCCGGTATCTGCTTTTTCTTACTGCCCTGATTAACCGAAATTAATTTTATATAAAGATTTTTCAATTAGCTTAATATCTGATGATTTTGTTCGACCGTTATTTTCTAAATACTATCGTATAAGTAGGTACTTATCTATTTTGTGGTTTTAGATTATTCTTACTTATTTGATAACCAAGATAGTCTTTTTATGACGCCACTATTTCCTGCATATTTCCATACAACATGCATATACATATAGCGCGTGGTTTGACGTGTGATAAAATATGATTATGATTTGATTCGTTTGCAACATCCCTAATGTCCTGGATCAATGAGAACTAACTATAGTACAATGTCATATGAGTATACCTGCATGAAGACCGCCTGTAAAGTCGGGAGCCATTGCAACGTAAGCACATTACCCGCCGCGTCTATGTGCCGCTTGCACACGAAACAGAAGTCCTGCAGCTCGTAAGCTTCGTTAGTGGTCATTATGTCCCTCATGCTGATCAACCGCAAGTCACTAAAGAAAGATTTGAATAAAAAGTGATTTACACGAAAGACAAATGAGAAATCCAAATAGGCTCGTGACTCCTATACTGCGCCTCAAGAAAGTACGAAAGTCCTTTATTGGAATGGGTGTGACCGATGACGCTACACTATACACCTACAGTGACCTACATATACAACATAATATTATAAGCAGAGCAACCGCTGAGTTTCTTGGTAGTTCTTCTCGTTCAGAACGGCATTACCATGAACCGTGGTAGACTCACTTGACTGCGATGCGATGAAGTTCGCTATATACTCGTAGCTATGAAGCTGTTAATGGTTGCTACTTTATATATTCCTTACTTATATTGTTTCCACCAGATCTGTAGCACTTGAGCTATGCATGGGTTGACACTATGCAGGTTCTTATGCAGGTAACTCCTAGCGACTGCGTAGCGGTTTCGCCAAGCATCGTCCTTCATAGCCAACTCCCTCTTTAGCGGTGTGTCTTCGTCATCAAGGGATTCTTCCTATAATATAATTGAGTTTCCTATATTATAGTTGTTTTTAAACTGAAGATGATTAAGGCAGATTAAAATATCATCTCACCGTCAATTTATTACAATTTCTATACTAACTAGCGTTATTAAAAAGTTGCCTAGATGATTCCTTTTATAATCCTCTTTCTGTCTGCGAAACTTTCTTCAAAATCGATTCAGTCGTTCCGAAAATTAACCCGGAAAAACAGATGAAAGACTTGGGGATATGGGTTATTCTGTTGTTCAAAGAATCATTACATATAAGCTCTTAAAGAGGTAGTTATTTCAAAACTATTACAGACAGACACATTAAAATTTTATTAATTTGTCCGAATAAGTCTAACCGTATTAGGATCCTTTAATACAAAATCGACGATTGCTTTCTTCATGCTCATCATGAAATCCTCTCTCATTTCGTCCGTGGCAGTGAGGAGACATTCTTTCCACTTTTTCAATTTTATTGAAATCAAATTGTGTACACTGCAAGGAGATATTTGATTTTTTGAAAAAATTACCCAAGTACCAAAGTAATGTAAGCCGCACATGCCGCATACACACGTGTTTGAATAGGTATTTAAAAGTGCTTAAAAGGCTTACGATGTCATAGTACCTACACGTCGACCGCATCGGACGCGCCAAAGAAATTCATATGCAGTTCGTGGGCGGGTAGGTACCTAAACATAGTAATGAGCGAAAAGTTTGCGTGCAGTTGGTGTGTAGTTTAATTACAATGGACTCTGCAATTGCGTTGTCAACTGCTGTAAAATTGTATCCAAACTGCAATGTTGTAGTGAGTAGTCAGCTTGCATTCCTATTGCAGTCCATCCGTAGTAGACTCTAAATATCATCAGCTGTGGTAACCAGTGAGTCATTTACATTCCATCTCTAAAAAGTTGAACAGGTTTATGGGTTCTTACAGCGTGTGTGCCACAAACCGCGAGCGGCGCGTGCGCTCTACTGTGTGATCAACATCAAGGGCCAATTTTACAATAACTACTTATATCAGCTCACCGCAAAATCATTTTATTGTCCAGTGGAGCAACGTGTATCGTGTCTATGCCGTATCGCAAATAGTAGTAGTATCTCAACATATTCTTTTCCTCGCCCGACGGAATTGCATCACCATCTTCGCCAGGAGCCGATTGACATATCAGGTTCATTAATTTCGCCCTGAAATCTTCTCTGGCTTTTCTCATTGCTGTGAAGCTCTGCATTACTGAAGAATTGATAATTGTGTCTGGTTTAAAAAAGAAAATAAATATCGTCTCCCAATATAGGGCCTATGTGGGCCTGCCCTTTGTCATGAATTGACATGAAAATTAATTCAATATTGTTAAGATACTGGTAATCGCTTCTTAAAAATGCTACTTAAAATAGGTAAAATATAAATAGAATAATATTATTGTTTTTATTTACCACTAGATCGTTTTCTTGGGCCAGCTTTAGAAGCTTGTAGTTTCGCCGCCTTAGTTGTAGGCGGGGGTAATTTTAAAATTTCCATCGGGAGTGAAAATAGAGGTTGAGTTCTTATTTTAAAATCTTCTGGCATCTGAATTTTTGGTATTTTTGGTAATTTAACATCGCAAGAAGAAGGGCCAGGCTGCCCTTTCTTACGCGTTGGTTTACCTCGCTGCATATTCACTTATTCAGTTTAATGTATTGGATACTAAATTAAAATATTAGGGAACTGCAACAAAGAAATTTAAACTTCCTACTTTTATATAAAGTAAGTTCTATACCTAGCCTATTATATAGTATATATAATATGTATTACCTAGCGTACACACATAATATTTATTTATATCTCTCTAAATATCTACCAACAGCGAATGATTTTCAATCGCTGTCTACCAAATATTTAAATCTACAAGTAGGTACATACAATGAAAATACGCGCACAAAATAGGACAACAGCTTATATCTCTGCTTATTTAAAAATACCTAAAAATTAAGAAAAATTCAATTTATAAAAAAGTGATCATGATATGAGGTGCCTACTGAAAAAAAAATGCTATTAATCACAATTAAATAATCACTTCGTTTTTATTAATCTTATCTTGTAATTCACAAGACAGTGTGAAAAGTATTCTAAAATTGATATCGCTGTGGAATAATTAAACGTTTTAGCAAGAGCTGTCAAGTGTCATTGTCAATTTGACAGATACGTCACGTATGTCAATAATCATTAATGACAGTTTTTAAATTTTCAATGCAATTTTTGTTCGATAATTTGTGTTATTTTGTGAAAAACTAAGCGATTGATATAATTAATAAACTGTAAGTCTAACTTAATTCAACTTGTAGCATTCAGTTCCTTAAATTTTTAATCGAAATCGATCTTACCTTCTGAAGCGAAAACCTAACCAAGTTATCCTGGTTCTAGTTATTAAAACGTAAAATCTAGAGAAGAATTCAACATAATAGCTTAATTTTAGTTTAACTAACTATAAAAAATAGATCCAATTAATAAATAATGAATAAATTACGGGAACTTGTTGACAACAGCTGAATCTGTTATTGACTTATCCATGACAACAGGCGATTTGATAAAGCTTTCAGCATGCTTTCAGCCTATGATAGTTTATCTACAAAAAGTTTTTCTTATAATTTGATGTACGTAGGTTTTTTAATCTGCCTCACTGAACTGAAAGTGTTCTGTTAATCTATACTTTTTAAATGCCAAATTTTATTTTTATTTTATAATAATATAACAAATTGTGCTTTTATAGATTAGAAAGTTTATAATTATGAAGCAAAAAGTCAAAACCTATTCTATGGTAATTTATTTTAAATATAAACTTGTGCTTAGCTATATAACTGCTCAGCATTTGGCTTAGCTAACTATACCAACATTCAACATTTGCATAGTTTTGCCCTTGACCCAAACATAGCCCATGATGTCATGATCTAAACCATAAAAGAATGAATTGATTTGAGGCCCACTGCTCTAGTGTGCTTTGGCATCTTATACCTAACTGAACTTGTACAGTACAAAAGTTAATACTCACTAATTAGAATTGTGTTAATACTATTTCAATTATTTTAAGACTATTTCATTATTTTTTAGCAGTGGCTTTGTTGTGATACTAAAGTTCATTTGAAGTATAAAATCATTTTATCATTACTAAGTGTAAACAACAGTAAAAATCTTGTGTAACCTAAGCATTATTTGAGTGCAACTAATGAAACAAAAGGAACCCAGCAGTCATCATTGTTATATCTAATTGAGTGAGCATCAACTATTACCACAATTTCTTAGGGCATAGTCTCACTATGATTCTTTTGCAGCTGATC
Organism: Hipparchia sbordonii; assembly: GCA_038048805.1. NCBI lineage: Eukaryota > Metazoa > Arthropoda > Insecta > Lepidoptera > Nymphalidae > Hipparchia > Hipparchia sbordonii. The sequence goes on along the minus strand of CM076097.1, from coordinate 5,293,860 downwards.
ATTTGGCTATGTTACCAAAAGCAATCTATAGCCAAATAAATAAAATTTAAGTGTCTATCAGTTATTTTATAATAACTTGTTATTGAGATCATATTATTTGAATAACAGGATCACATTAACATAAGTTTTTAAATCTTATTTGTCAAGAATTGAGATAGACATTAGAACACCTGACCAAACTCACACAGGCTATCATAATACTTTAATATTTTTGGGATAAAAGAGATTATCTTAGAAACAATACAAAGTTAACACATTTTCAATGCTTAAATTCTGAACTAATCTAAAATACATAAATAAAATGCACATATCTTGCATCTAGACAGGCATAGACTACTTTTTCCACACTGTGTGTGTGTCTATTACCTGTACATTCCAGAGGTAATAAAGAGGTCAATATTTATATTTGGCCTATTTACTTGCTGATGGCTTAGTCAGCTACTGCAAAGCATGCCTTTGTGGTAGTTTGCTACAGTTGGCTATTCTAATCAGTAACACCACACAGAGAAGCCTTTGATTTGTTGCTCGAACTGAGCCAAAATATAGTCAGTTGCAATTTGAGCTTAGTGAAATTGCACTTGAAGTGTCTTCACAGATCAACTGCATTTGAAATACACACTGAACTAATGCAGTTTGGATGAAGAATTTATATTCTACCAATCATCTATGCAGTCTGTTAGAACTGCATGCAAACCACAGTTTTGTTTAACTATAGGTTTTAGGTAGTTTAGGTATAGGTTACTATCAGTTGCGTGCATACAGGGTAGCCATTAAGCGGGCAGATGATGTAAATTGGAGAAAATCTCCAGTACAAGTTATAAAAACTTAAGGGTAAGCTCTTAAGTTTTTTATCACTCTTACTTGAGATGTTTTTCATTTTTATGTCTGCCTACCCTGTTGCACGTCTTGTGCACGCTACTGATTACTATATAAAGCATAGAGGAATCTGCATGATTGCAGGTAGCTAGATCAATCATTACTGTACTCTCCATGGTGGTGCTTGATTCATTTTAGCCAATAGTGAGAGATTGACAGTCAATTACTGATGATTGTGATTGTCACACTGAGGCAATAATTTTTAGTTGATCCCGCAACTGCAATACATGATATAAGTATATAAAAATTTAAACTGCAACTTTTTAGTCAGCTGTTCATCTGTCTAGACGCTTAGATACTAATGTGATGTGATAAAGTTAACTATAATGTAATGGTTACTTTATTGCTTTAGATGATATTGCAGCTAGTTAGAAGATTGCACATAACTCCCGTCTGTCAGGCTGCGGAGTCTTCTTTGTTGGCCAAGTTGAGGAAAAAGACAGGCTACACTATAGCCAACTGCAAAAAGGCTCTCGAAATGAACAACAATGATTCAGACAAGGTAATTATTTTAAGTAATCAAGATTAAGGAGTTGGAATAAAGGAGATTGGGCAAATTTGTATGGCAGTATGACCCAGCGCGGCCACTGATGAAACTTAGTATTTTAGTCTCGTCTTGAACGCTATAACCAACAGGTAAAATCTTATCAGTGTGAAATATTTATTTATTTTTTTGTTAGTAAAAAATGTGTTTGTACGGTGCGGTGGCCGGCTAGCCTTTGCAAGCGGCGGTGCGACCGACGCATGATTAAAAAAAACTGACATTAGTTATGACACCAATAAGTATAATAATAATAAGTGTTTTTTATATGTAAGAATATTTTTTGTTGATGGCCTCAAAAACATCGTCACTGGGTCATTTTTGCCCAATCTCCTTTCTTGAATCCAAACTTTTGTAGGCTTGTATTACTGTATAAATATTTATTATTAATTATTTTAATTACAGGCGGAAGCATGGTTGAATGAGCAAGCTCAAGCTATGGGCTGGGCCAAAGCAACAAAGCTGGCCGGGCGGAAGGCTCTCCAGGGCCTTGTGGCTGTGAAGTACGACAAGAACCATGGCGCTCTTGTGGAGCTTAACTGTGAGACAGACTTTGTGGCCAAGAATGATAAGTTCCAGAAGGTTCTAGAAGATGCAACGCTGGCTTGTTACAAGTTCGCACACACTAACCTGCAGTCTAAAGGACCTATTACAAAGGTACATTATATTCTTTGTTTGAAGTCTTTTAATTTATGAAGTCAATTTCGTTTTTTCTCTACTAACCATCAAAAACGTAAGTATCAGTATGTTTTTGATGATTATTGTGATGAATTATGATACCCTTTCACGGCTCAGTAGGTCATCTTGTTAATATTATAAATGCGAAAGTTTGGATGTATGGATGTTTGTTACTCAATCACGCTGCAACGACTAAACCGATTTGGCTGAAATTTGGCACAGAGGTATACGTTGATAGATCAGTCAGTTAATCAGTCACCTTTTCCTTGTTTATATTTAGATTGATTAATATCATTAATAACTTGTTTACAGATGGAGTTGGATAGTGAGCAACTCGGAAATTTATCAGCCGGAGGCAAAAAACTATCGGAAGTGTTGGCACTGTTTATCGGATCCGTCGGCGAAAATGCCATCCTACGACGAGCAGAGTGCTGGAAAGCGAATAGTAAAGACGTAAAGATTACAGCCTACACCCACCCCGCACCCGCCACACCTAGCGATTATTGTACGGGCAAATATGGAGCATTGTTGGCTTACAAACAACCCGATGACGTAGAAGATGTCGGTAAGCAGATATGCCAACACATTGTCGGTTGTGCGCCGAGGAAAATTGGCCACAAGGAAAAAGACAAACCAGCCAAAAACTCCGATGACGAGACTTGTCTCATATTCCAAGAATATTTATTAGATCCCTCGTACACAGTTGAGGAGGTTCTTCAGAACAATAAAGTTGAAGTTCTAGATTACGTCAGGTTTTCGTGTGGTGAAGTACCGGAAGCTGAAATGCCTGGTGTCGAAAAGCAACCCTTGGAAACGGTTCAGACCCTTCAGTGATAGTTTATTGTATTTGATGCAAAGCATTTTTTTTATGAGCTATAATAGTAATTAAGGTTGTTAATAATAAATTTATTTGTAGAACAATAAACTTTTTTATTTAAACAACACTGCAAAAAAATATATAAATTATATTTAATGTAGTGCCTAAATGTTAGTTTGGTAACATCTCTGATGATAGTTCGTTGTCTGGATCTGTCTTCAATCCTTTCCAGAGGAATTTCCTGCAGTCCTTTTTCCAAATCATAGCTATTTGAGAGGGTTCGAAATCATAACCGTGATAATGAAGCACTTCAGGTGGCACCACATGCAGTGCTAAGGTATCTCGTTCCCTCGTTCTGAAAGGAATGTTGACGGCTGGTCGTAAAAAACATCCGCAAGGACACACAGCAACCAACTGGTTCGAAACTGCATTTCCACTGTTCAGATTTAAACGCTGTAAATTATTACAGAACCTAAGTTCTTCTACTGCGCCGGTGAAGGATTGCGTCGAGCGTAAAGCCAGAGGCCTGGCGCTCTGATTCTCTGGATTGTTACGGAAGCCAACAGATGATAGTGATTTTTTCGTTACATTGTGACCTCCTTCTGGTTTCTTGTCCTCATGCTCACTCTCCTTATCAGAAGCATCGTCAGTGTACATTATATTGTAAAAATTTCACTAAAGATATGATTTTTAATAATATTACCTATCTTCAATAGATTAATATTATTGTTTTCAATTTTATTCAAACTTCAAAATCAGTCTTCTGTCATCGGGTCAAAGGAAACAATAATTATTATTTTTCAAAACACAGATAATATAAAACCTCAAAAAATATTAAAACTACCCACATTTTGGATTACCCTCTTCACACGATCGGACCGGGCCGTCGGACTTTTGAGCAAATCAAATCCGCTGCGAATCACAACCATGGATAACAGGACGCAAAATGAGTCCGCCACACATGAGCTTGGGCGATACGATACCAAAGAGCAGACCAAATCCTCTGGTCCAACCGCTGGATCTGCTAGCAAATGTTACCTTCGGAATTTTTTTTTTACGCAATTTGCTGCTTTTGTTCATATTCAACGTTTATAAACCCACAATTCGTTTACGCTATGCGTACTCGCTGACTCTCGGCTGTCAATTTATTATTCGTCACTACGCAGCACAAACGCTGTCTTGTAAGCTATGATTTTAAATAATGTATAAAAAGAGGGTAGGTACCACAAACATATAAGAGTAAGTATATGTTTGTGGTAGGTACCTAGTAATTAGTAATATTATTTTTATTGCTCACAGTCTGCGCCCGATATCAGATGAGAATGCACGTAAATTTTAAGGTAGGTACCATGGGTACAAAATATCCACCTTACCTTGAAATCTCAAACATAATGCACAATAACGACCTAATCCAATCGTATCTCCGCAAATCGATATTGGGATCGGTTATTGTGTGGACAACAAACACGGTTCGAATCTATCTAATAATACTAATGCCGGATCATTTTGTAACCACTGAAGTGGATCGAATGATTTTGCAATAGGTACGCGGACAAAAACATAAAGTACATTGCTATTAAGGGGAGGGTAAGGTATTAAAATTTTTTTTTTTCGATTTTTTTTTTATTTTTCTAATTGAATGCATAATATCTCAAGATTGTGTTAAAATTTCAAGTCGATCGGAGCAAAATTGACGAAGTTATGAGTATTTCAGCGTCCGTTGCCAGCCTGAGGTTTTACAGCCCCACCCGCCCCAAAAGGGTCTGTTCAGGTAAAGTCGAGTATATTCGAGGCATGATCTATGCATCAGTTAAACGCTGTATGCTGTGCTGAGCAGTAACAAGTGACGGACCTGGCATCGACGACTCTGTGTGAGTATAAAAAAATTGTCGAATTTTATCTTGAATACTTCAGTACGCGAACTTTAAAGCGTTTTTCTGAGACTTGTCCTTTTTGAAGTCCGTGTCCACCATAACTAAAAATCTACTGGACCAATCGTTTTGAAATTTTGCACAGTGTTTCTTCACATAATTCCCCAGGTATTGTCGAGAGCTTTTTTTTTTGCAATAATTATAAATTTTTTTACAACAGCTAATTAGCCGTTTTTTTTAGCGAAAATCTGGTTTTTGGCTTCCAAGTGCTACGAAAAATCAAAAAATCGAAAAAAAAAAAAATCCTCTCGTGAATACCTCAATAAACATCTCCTTTAACGAATGCATTTTGATTTTTTCGTTTCAGATGATTTGGTTGCGAGTTATGATGGACACCGCAAAATACCTTTTTCTCGAGGCGCCTCCGGAAATTCACTGTCACTCGCTCAATTTTTGATATTTTGCAATGAAAATTTAGGAGAATATTGTTCTAATGTTACATTATCTTTTATGGATCGACTGGATAAACTAACACCATCTGTATTGCCAAAAAAAAAATCTTGAAAACATGCCTTTTTTTTACCGAATTAACCTTACCCCCCCCTTAACGTAATTGTCATTTGAAGAAATAGAAAAAAGATTCTAAGACTACTAAAGCGAAAATATATAATTATTATTTATTAGATACTAGTTGATGCCCGCGACTCGTTCGCGTGGATTTGGGGGTTTCAATTCCCGCGGGAACACTCTTATTTTCCGGGATAAAAAGTAGCCTATGTGTTATTTCAGACTATAATCTATCTCTGTGCCGAATTTCAGCTAAATCGGTTCAGTCGTTTCGGCGTGATTGAGTAGGTAACAATAAACATCCATCCATCCATCTATCTCTACATCCAAACTTTCGCATTGAACTGGGAACTTATAGTTGAGGACCTGTAAAGTGACATAGGCTACTTTTTATCCCGGAAAATCAATGAGATTCCGCGGGATTTCAAACTAAATCCACGCGGACAGAGTCGCGGGCATCAGCTAGTAGATTATAACTCCACGCCGTGCATCCGTCAAACGAAAGTGAACATACTCGAACCTACGAGTAGTAGTGGACACAAAGTGCGCGTCCAACCGTGCTTCCTAAACTAGATGTATCGGTGTGCGAATTACTGTATGCCCTGGACAGTCGGCAGTCTTCGTCGCAAGCCTCAGTTGGCTCCATACAATATCAACCAGATGGCAATCGAAAACTTTCTACAACCAAGAAAGTGTAGCGAACATTGATGGACATATTTTATCAGGTCTATTTCATTTTTTAATAGCCTTCTTATTATAGTGTGCATTAAAGATTTTCTCAAATAACAATCGTTAGGTAATAGTTCTACCTGCTGAATAATAATTAATCAATTATAATAAATAAAAGAGTCGTAATATAGCAATAATAAATAAAAGATTTATGTAATTATGATTTTAAAATCATAATAACGATTGTCTCATGAATTTCAAAAAAACGATGATGAAAATTCAAATAAGTAAATGTTTCATTTTTAAAAATCAAATCGTCCTGCAATTTTATTAAAGTGGAGGGTAACGGTCTACCATTAGTAATAATTTAAGTAGGTAGGTATAGGTAGTACCTAACCATTTTGGAGAAGCTCTTTCCACAGCACCATTAATCGTACGTCATGCGCCTACCCTTTCAAAAACCAAGTCCACTGCACTTTGTTTAGGTACTCGAAAGACTGCTGGTAGATCTGTAACTTGTCGTGAAATGAACGTGGAAAAATTACCAGCTTTATTTGCGGTCCAAAAACAAATCGTGCCTACATTGTGAGCGTGGTGTGGCGGAAAAAACAAATAACTAACCAAGTTATTTCTGTTGTTGTATTGCTTTCGCAATCTGAGGTGACGCGGTTTTGGGACACAAATTTTGGTAACTTTTTCCGCGTCTATTTCAAACAAGGTAGGTATAAGTAGTCTCTGCCACTACCTACGAGTACCATAACTTTGCTAGATAAAGTTTTTTTAATATGCTATCTCGAGTGGTTTACCAATACATTTACCTACTCATGTAGTTACCTAGGTATATGATATGGTATAATTAATAATAATGATTGCTGTTAACGGAGATGAAAACGCGATATTCTCGCCAGACCAACACTCGTTTACATTCGTCTACGGCACGCCACACTCGAACTTTCGCGAGAAATAATTTATTCCTGTGTTTATTAAAATATGCGTGTTCATTTAGCGTGAAAAAAAAAGTTTTCTCGTAAACCGGCCAGCGTTAGGCAGCAGTTAGTGCAAGTAGCGTGGATCTACGTGCCGGTCGTCTTTCGTGTCTCGAGTGTCTGCTGGGATTGCAGCCGGGCTTGGTGGGAGCGACGCGGCTGCTGGTGATGGCCCCAGTCCGCCCGTGACCACGACCGACAATATGCATATCCTGGAAGTTGGCGCAGAACAAGTAAACATCTTTGTGATTTAGTTTCCCTAGTGAAATAAAACGGAAAGTGCTATGTTTGAGAGAATAGTTTCCGGTGTGTGCACAAATCATCATTTGAATAAATAAATACGTAATTAATTGAATGTAACGGTTTGTGGTTCTAACTAAGCTGGTAATTTACGATGTGTAGAAGAGAACAATGAAAAAAATATATACCTATAGGTCAGTCGGGGTAAATATAAGACACTCAAATTTCGTATAAAAATAAGACATGATTGTAATTCCGTAGAAAAAGACCAAAAAAGAACTTTATTAAACTAAAAAGTATACTTCATTTGTAATGTCTTAGAATTCAAATTACTAAATTGATAACTTATTGCATGTATACTTTATAACACATTTTATAAAGTACCGAAAATATTGCCGCGAAAACTTTACATTGGGATCTAGGAACTTTTCGTTTGCGTTAACCCGTTCATGCAAGCTTGGCCGCATCTCCCGCTCCCGGCACTCTGGGCGAGATGTGCTTGCGGGGGAGAGCGGTGGTTTTATTCTGCATCCAGTCGTTGATAGGAAAACTCAAGTTGTTTGTAGGGTAAAAAATGAGACACGTAAGTGGGAAAAAATGAGACAGTGTATGGGGTAATATTAAGACAGTTGATATTTTTTGGAAAGCAATAAAAACTTAGTCCGCCTTCTTTAGAAGTCCGCCATATTGGATTTAGGGTGACGTCACTTTATTTTTCGAGTTATTCTCAGCAAGCCCTTTCATTTGATACCCATATTGTAGGAGTGCATTAAAAATAACTAGTCTGCCACCGTGAGTGTTCCGCCATTTTGGATTTACAATGACGTGACTCAGCTAACCATGCATTGTCATCCAAACTTACCGTGTATACAAAATTTCAGCTCAATCGGTTGAAGCTATCTGCTTCAAAATTGAGTTGCAAGATTCGACCCGAACAAATATAGCTGCATACATTGCAAGTTACATAAAAGCTTTTATATATAACAGAGGAGTGTCAAGGCTCATATTTAGATTAGATACAGATAGTATCAGACTTCCCTATCATATTTTGTAGCTATTTAAGGTTAATATTGAAACATTAAGTACCGACTACTGTAATTATTACCAAAAAAGTAAACCAATTTTTTGTTTTGTTAATTTTAATGATTTTTTTATATCATATCTCCCAGCTCTATTTTATTATTACCACCATCTCTATAAAACACTGAAGGCATAGAAGTTCAAACATGTTTCATTTTTAACCTTATATGTCTTATATTTTCCCCTTTATAGAGGAAAAAAATGAGACATATACTTTGTATGAAAAATATACATTTCGCTTGACTATTTTGAATTGAATTGGTATCATGTGAAAGATACCAATTATAAGTATAATATAATCAGTTTTTCTTACACTTATAATATTTTTAACAGCATTAAAAAAGTAAAGATCTGTTTTCGTCCCATATTTACCCCGCCTGACCCTACCTATATTTAAATCTACCTACCACAAAACTTTAAGGTATACATTGCCCCGGCATTTCCACGACGATTTTGATAAAAATATACCTACCTCCAGCAATGCAATGGTAATGAATTCATTACCAAGAGAGTTCCTTCCGATCGGATTATGAGGGTGAAGGAATGGAGAATGCATTTGTGTTTGCAAACATTTTTGTACACTATATAATATCTCACGCGCAGATGGCTAATCTATGTATTATAGATTTTGGGCCGTATTTTGTCGGGAGGACAGTCTCTACTATACATTCACACTAATATTATAAAGGCGAAAGTTTGTATGTGTATGTGTGTGTGTGTATGTGTATGTGTATCTGTGTGTATGTTTGTTACTCTTTTGCGCAAAAACTACTGGACGGATTTGGCTGAAAATTGGAATGGAGATAGATTATACCCTGGATTTACACATAGGCTCCATTTTACCCCGGAAAATTAAAAGGTTTCCGCGGGAATCAAAAAACTTAGTTCACGCAGACGAAGTCGCGGATATCATCTAGTGTTATATAATTTGATATTAAATATAAATATAATCTACTCAAACTGAAGACAAAGGAAAATTAAAGAAAAAGTAGGTTGGTAGGTAAGTACGTAGATACCTGGGCTGTGACCTTAGATTCGTTTAGGTGGAGTAACCACTCCCTAAGCTTTTTATAGCTATTAACCGATTACCTACCGATAGTAGAGATTTCCCTTTTATTAAATTCCAACAACTAAATACTTATACGTTCATGACTTATTATCTATTTTTATTTTATTTAGGCTTATTGAATGAAAGTAGCTTGAAAGTAGGTATGTATTAGATAATCGACATAGGACTACCTACTTTTGAAATTCGAATTTTCTATTCACGCGAGCCGAAGGCGATTTTTTGAAAGGAGACGGTCCAAAATTGTATGGAGCCTGGGTCTGGTCTTTGTACTAGTAATACAATAAAGTAAAATAAAATATTAAACCTAAATTGACTAAGTACAGACCTACCACTGCTTGCTACTCACGTAGAAGAGGAAATCATCATGGACATCCGAAGCAACTCATAGTTCCGGTGCTAAATATTCTACCTACCTACTTTGGTCATGATAAAATAAAAAATTGAATTATCAATGCTGTTTTTATCCAACAACGGCAAAGCCAAAAGGAAGTGTTATGATTTTACCAGTCTATGTATGTACCTACATATGTATTTGTTTGTTTCTACGTATGTTACTACTGAGCCGATTTTGATAAATAAGGTGTCAATCGATTCGTTATTATAGCCAGGGTGGCATAGGCTACATTTTATACAAACAAAATCATTATAAATAAAGGATGTTACATTGACCATTGTGTAAGGTCTCGCTGACCCTGCTTCTGTTGTGCTGCAGGTGCAGCTGGAGGACGAGGGTGCGCCGCGCGCGGCTCCACAGGAAGCGGTCTTTCGCACCGTGCCCAAGGACCACACCGTCTTCCTCGTTTGGCGAATAACGGTAGGTTCCCATGTTTTATTTTAATTTTGCGAAATTTTAACTTTAGCAGACCACCCACTAGGTGAACCGTAGACACAGGCAATGCAAGACCGAGGCCTGTAGAAGTCCATGCAACAGACTTTTGTCTTAACTTGGGAAGCCCATCGGTTGATCAAGAAGTTACTATTATAATTTAAACGTAAAAAATCTTTTTACAAAACCTACTTCAGACGCCACTACAAAATATATCAATTGTGCCTATATTTGAAGAGTTGCCTCGATTTCTCCGGGATCCCATTATCAGATCTTGTCTGATGACAATAAGACCACCTGCGAAGTAAACAAAAAAAGAATTCTCTTTCAAACAAAAAAAGAATTTCCAAATCGGTCCAGGCGGCTTCGAGTAATCGGGGTAAATACATAAAAAATAAAATAAAAAAGATTCCGACGGTTTGAGAACCTCCTCCTTTTTTGGAAGTCGGTTAAAAATACGTTTTTAATTACGTGGGACTTAGACAAAACTTTTTTCCAAAAAATCATGGAGATCCTTAATTTTCCACGATAAGTAAAGTAGAATATATATTTTGGTCTAGTCCCGTCTTCAAGATACAAGATATACCTACTGTGCAAATGTTAAGTTCGGTGCAGCCTAACAGAAAGTATTGTTTGGAAAGACAATGAAACACGATTCTATTGCCTAAGCCGTATTGTTCTTTGTCAATAGTGTAATTAATCTCAACCGGAGAAAACGGTGGCGCAACTTGCAAGGTGGACAAAAAGAAATATTGGTGACTGCTTATTTAATTGAATGACTATATTATACGCAATGTTTTTGCATGCAGTAAAAAAAAAATCCGCGGGAACCAAGCGGTGACTCATTATTTTTCTGAAATAAAAAATACCTTTGTCAATCTCCAGTTTCTGAAATATACCCAAAGATAACGAAAGCAAGGACTATACCCATGTAAAAAATAAAAAAAGACGTGTGGCACTCGGGGACTGCCGCGGTAAAGCTATTGCATAGCATTTTTTATCAACGCCATCTAGCGGTCCACCGCTAGATGGCGTTGATAAAAAATGCGCCATCTAGCGGCTCACTGTAGAGGAGTCCCGTGTCAGGTTATTTTCGTTACGGAATTTCTGGATTCGGTCTCCACGCTGGCCCGCGATAGAAGCTATGCAATAGCTTAATAAAAAATAGCGTCGATTTATTGCTCTGACTTGATTGAAGGTCAAACCAATAAACAAACATTTTTATAACACCTACCTAAGGTAAGAACTTTTCTGTGAAATTAGCATAAAACTGTTGATAGATGTTAAGGGCAGAAAAATAAAGTCAAAGTGCAAACTATCCTTAAGATCTGAAAACTATTTTGTACCTCCAGCCACTAACCGTTATAATTTCATAAACACAGCAATTTTATTATTCACGAAATCCATGTGTAGCGGTAGTTAGCGCTGTGTTACATCGCACGATTTACGAATACCTATTACAAAAGATCGCAAACTATTGTGAACTATCACGAGATCTGTGCCGGATTCACTTTCACTGTTTTGTATGACAATTATATACCTACATTCAAACCATTCAAACTGTATCTGTCTGTAATCTCGGACATTTTCTCATGGTTCGTTACCCTTCCTTTTCCGGATGTTATGTTTTTTCCATAGTTATTATTATTATGACCGATGCTGCCGGCCTCTCTCTGAAGGATGGACTAAAAAAACTATAAACGAGAATACCATAATTTGAAGCCTCGATAGCCCAACGGTTAAAGGTGCGGACTACAAACTGAAAGAACGCAGGTTCGAGCCCCACCCGTTGCACTATTGTCGTGCCCACTCTTAGCACAAGCTTTTCGATTAATTATTATAGGAGGAGAGGAGAATTATAAGCCAAGTTCAGCTTGGCTAATATTCTTTTCAGTACAAAAAATATATTGACCCATAATGTCAGCGTCTGAGAATCTATTTATAAAAAAAAGTTGAAGAACAACATATCTAACATCTTGATTTATATTTAACGGTGAAACACTTGTGAAAGGCTGACACCAAAAACTAATTTTTTCGCTCACAAAAGTACAAAACAATTGCAGTTTCGACATTTTTTCTGAAACTTTTGCTCACGTTTTACTTCGTACGGTCACACAACCTTTTAACCGAAAAAAAAGATAAGCAATTTAGTTGTCATAAAAACAACCATGCAGTTACAGTGACATGATTGCTACATCTCCATTCCTTTTGACTCATAACTTTAGATACATACTCAAAAAATAAGACCTTAAGTATATGAAGTAAAAATAAATTGCTATTCCTCTACCGCGCGCCCGATACGTTTCATTCTTATTTGAATCTCCGACATTACATAATAATTAATTAGTAGAGAATGAAATACTTAGAATCGCGAATCGTGATCCCGCACCTCATTGTTTGCTGCTAATTAGGGTAGATAATTAGGTACCTTCGAACGCTCCAGTGCGTCCCATAAACGTACTGACACAAAGTTTAACTCTTACTTTTTTTTTTTATTCGATGACAAGATAGCCCTTGACTGTGATCTCACCTGATGGTAAGTGACGATGCAGTCTAAGATGGTAGCGGCCTAACTTGGAAGGGGTATAGCAGTGTAAATTCAACCCATACCCCTAATCGGTTTCTACACGCCATCGTGCCGGAACGCTAAATCGCTTGGTGGCACGTCTTTGACGGTAGGGTGGTAACTAGCCACGGCCAAAGCCTCCCACCAGACCAGACCAGAGACAATTTAGAAATTATAAATTCCTAAATTGCCCCCGCCGGGAATCGAACCCGAGACCACCCAGTTATAAGACCACAGCGCTCACCACTGCGCCAGGGAGGTCGTCAAACATTAACCACTTTAACTTAACAACCATAACCATTAACTTGAACATTAACCATTCAAACTCAAACAAATCATTTATACCTACTTTACCTGATTTTCGAGGGCCTACATAAAACTAGAAAAAACCTTATAGCAACAAATTGAAATAATTTAATCGACATAATAACACTTCAGTATTTAAAAATATAAAACATAACAATCTCAGGTTCCTGTGTCCAGTAAAAAAAAATTAAGCAAATAGCTATTTTTTAAATGATACCTAGTTAGCGTGGTAAAATTGATCTTATTATAAATACATATATCTATTCATAACAAACCGTGGAGAAAGTTAAGTACGGTTATGTTATGTGCAATAAATTGCAGCGAGATGCATTATTATCGCAATGCAACGCTCGCACGCTCGGTAGTCATCTGCAATGCACTGTCTGGACATGATTTACACTCGTCTCTATGATTAACTAGACATCTTACAATCAATTTGATGCGCACACGGAACTAAACTTTTTTCTGAAAAAAGTAGCAAATATTTTGTTTCCAACCGAGCGTTTCCGATGGCTACCTAAATTGCTCTGAAGAATAAGATATCAGAGATAATAAGCAAGATAAAGCCGGTAATTGTGATTGCTATACTTAATTAGAGATAGGTAGGTCAACTAGGCAATTAATTTTGTTGAAGAAATAAAACGCTATCAAACGAACCAGATGAGTTTTGATTTGACTTTATCTTAGGACTTGTCGAGATTACCTAAAGAATATAAACAAAATTGAATTTTTCCTAATTAAAGTATCCGAGTATTATGTTCCAATTTATAACTTATTTATTTATTGAAGAGTCCGAATAGGATTATTTATAAGAATAACTTAAACACAGGTTATTGCATTTCTTAGCGGATGCCTAGTTACGTCATAATAGCTATCTGTATGCCACATTTCAGCCCGATCCGTCCAATGCTTTGAACTGTGCGTGACTGTCAGTCAGTCAGTCCGTCACCTTTTCCTTTTATGTATTTAGAAGAATACTTTTTGATCCTATTTTAGACCCTCGTATATAGGTACTGCGTTTTTCTATTTTACGGAATCCTAAAATAGTGCATTGAATCGAATGATTACAAGCCATTGTGGGCGGCAAACCATTCGTAACGGAGAGTTCGTGATTCATTCCTCCTACATCTCAGTACCGCTAGAGGAGGAGCCGTGACGCGTCTCCACCCGACCGAGACTCGGCTATTTAAGACCAGCTTAGAGCCAAATACACAATGATCTGTATGCACACCAATGCATTTGGCATTGGAGAACTTCTCTGAACCGGACATTTGGCGAATAATAGGACTGAACGTTTTACGACTATTGGCTGGACTTTTTACCCGACTGCGGCACGCAAAAAGGGTAACATGTTTATCGGTCTATGTATGTACCTATGTGGCGCTCTGGAGATCAAACGCGTGGACCGATTTTGATGATTCTTACGTCAATCGATTTGTGTTAATCTTGGGAGTGTTAAACATGACAGTAATCAAAATTCAGTATGTTGACCACCAGACGCTATATCGTGAAAAAGAAAAAAATTAAAATCGACGAACTATTCTAAGTGGGATATCATTGATAGGCTTGATAGGTGTTTGAAAATTATTATTAGTTTTTTCGATCATTTTTCATTTTGAATCACCATTTACGATCCATGAACCTACAAAGAAAGGTTTCTTTATAGGTTCATGTTACGATCTATGACAATTTTAAGTTGCCAGTTGATTTCCTTTAAAGCAGTCGGGTTTTTCATTCTCTTTTAATATACTTAATTGCTTGTTTTGAAATGTGTAATAATATTTAACATATTTATTTTTACATCGGAAATAAAAACTTACGGCAAGGACCATACGTAATACAGTGTAAAGTCTATACCTACAGGTCGATTGATTTATTATTGACACGCTAAGATAGGACTTGACTTTCCCAACAGTTCTTAAAAGTATGCGTGTTAGGCACTTATGTTTTTTTAACATTAAAAAAAAACAAAACAAACATCTATAGAATCAAACGAAATCATAAATATTGTAATCATCGTCTTGCACGTTATGATTAAATTAAAGATTGCATGAACAAGACAGTTACAGCAAATTCATCAATATACTGGAATGGAAAGAACACGACTTTTGCGTTCCATCTCAATGAAAATATTATGTTGACGATGTCGATTTGATGTGGTGTAACCGCTTTAACAATATTATGCTAGTGCCATCCAACAATTTTTTTAGATACTTTTGTATACAACGGCGCTAGGCCTATAGTGGTTAAAACTGATTAGAGATACAAGTCACCAAGCTAAAAACAATATAATTATGTGGTAAGTGACGATGCCGTCTAAGATGGTAGCAGACCAACTTGGAAGGAGTTTGGCAGTGTAGGTACATACCCATACCTCTAATCTGTTCTTTACACGCCATCGTGCCGGAACGCTTAATCGCTTGGCGGCACGTCTTTGACGGTAGGCTGGTAACTATCCACGGTCAGAGCCTCCCACCAGACATGACCAGAGACAATTCATAAATCTTAATTCCCAAATTGCTGGCGGAGATTTCCCGTCTTCCAGTTAAGTATAAGACCACAGCGCTCACAACTACACCAGGGTAAGGTCGTCCAAATTATTGTTATTTGACTTTTCAGGAATCGTGCACGGAGCTGTTGCCGCGGTCACATTACGGGTCGTTCTATGACGCTGATGCTTACTTGGTTTACTCCTGCTCCCTTCCCGGCCAGCCCGCCGGGCCCGATGTTATCGTAAGTTTATCGTCATTAAAATCTATCAACTACCTCGTTTGTCTAGTGGTTAGCATGTTCCCGCGGGATTTTAAAAATTAAATCCACACGGACAAACTTGCGAGCACCAGCTAGTTGATTAACTCATTGCTCTTATCGATAGCGTCGTGAAATAAAAGAAAACAGCAATGGCGAGTACGCAGAGCGTCACGCACACGCGTGGGCCGGCGAGCGCGGCGGTGCGCTGGGCGCCGTGGCGCTGCGGCGCGCGTCGCAGCTGCTGCAGCACGTGGGAGCTCCTGTCGTGCTGCACCGCGAAACTGCCACCAAGGAGTCTCCGCGAATGCTCTCGTACTTCCGCGACGGCATCAGGTAATTTGGCATGTGGAAGAAAAAACAAGCATTTATATAAAAAGTTGTGCCACACATCGCCCTAGGTATAATTATTACTCCGACGCTTCCATCTTCTGAGCATCTTCTAAGTATTTGATTGCATCATGCTGCGGTCGACGCTACTTTTGCCAGAAGTTGACGCGTCAACCTGTCCAAACTAACGGTGACTAAGGAGGTACTTAATGACACTCTGTATCTAACCTACCTATGCTACAGAGCGTACCTAACTGCCATAAAAATATTTACTTAATCAATCTTTTTGCTGGAGCAAAGCCATGGTCGTATTACTGTTCCAGAGTAAAGTTTATAAAAATTTCAAAGATTTTTAGAAATACAAGATTTTCTGAGAAAGATCACAGAGGTTAATAAGGTTATATGCTACTTGCAGAATCCTTCGCAACGGCGTCGTGAACGGTGGTCCTCGGCTGTACCGCGTGCACGGACACAGGCCACTGGTGCTGCAGCTGGAGCCGGTGTCGTGGGCTCAGCTGTCTTCCGATGGTGTGTTCGTACTAGACACATCCAACTTAATCGTGCTGTGGCTTGGTCGTGCTGCCAATTTGATTGAGAAAATATTTGGAGCCAAGGTAATGATGAGATCAAATACGGATCATGTCACGAAAGGTAATACAACTCCGTCTCGGGTCTAAAGGCCTCCAATTCATGAGAAATCATCTTACAGAAGAAACTAGTTTTGGAGGGTCCCGCAAAATGCTTCAAAAATTAAGCTTTCTTGCCAAAGCGTAAGGCAAAGCTTGTAACTGTAATAACATTAGTATCCAAGTCCTACCATAAGACTTAATATGGGTCATTTTACGTCACATAACAAATGTAGCATTCTACTTTACAGATTGCCTACCGCATGGCGCGAGGACCAGATAAAGGCATGATGGCGCGTCGGATTGCCATTGCACATGACGGCTATGAACAAACTTTACCCACAACAGACCGCGAACTCCTTAACAATCTATTGGAACTACGTTCACGCTCTGTTCGTCCGCCGCCGTCTATCGCAGAATCACCAAGGCCGGCACGTCTCTACAAAGTAACGCAGCCACAAAGAATTTCACCGATTACGGTACCTTTGCAAAAACCTGCAGCACGCCTGGAAGAAGTCAAACGCGCTCCACTATACAGAGAAGATTTGCGAGAAGACGTAAGTCTACCACCAACTTATTGAGCTACCTACCTATTACCTGCTTACTTGCGCTGCACAAACTCTTCAGTGAAGAAAAATATGCTGAAAAAACTTAGCGGGAGAAGTTTTCTTGTCAAAAATCTTCGATTACCTACTGGTTTCCTCGTTTCTCCCTTTAAAAATTTCAGTCCTGAATCTCGCTTTTGTTCTCTTTCAGAGCGTATATATCCTCGATGGAGGGTGTCGAGGTGTTTGGGCTTGGGTTGGGTCGTCTGCACCAGTTGCGGAAGCCCGCGGGGCGTTGGCAGCCGCAAGAGGATTGGCACGCGCTAAGAGAATGTCTGGACCAGTAGCAACAATGGTTTCTGGTCGTGAGCCGTTGGAGTTTGCGGCGTTGTTCCATCTCTGGAGCTGGGCTGATGCACGTCGTGACGTGAGAGTGCGTGCCGCCAGGTCCGCAACCACTAAGTTGGACGCTGTTAGCCTCGCGTCCAACGCGTGGCTGGCTGCTGAAGTACGTACTACTACTTACTGATGACCAAGATGCATTCCTATTCCTACAGATATTTCGTTTTGGGAATTCAAACTTTTTTTAACCTTTTTAATTTTATTACCTATCTCAACTAGCGGTACTTATGTAAATTTCATGATATCAAGGATTTGAATTTTTAAAAACGGGTGGAGTTTCGTGTTGAAAAGACCTGAACTAAATGGTAATGAAACATGGTAGCGCTAGGTTCGCAGTGATGCACCAAAATGGAATTCAGAAAGGGAGCTGTGAAACTTAAAAATAATAAAGACATGCAAAGAAAGACCACATACTTCTACATCTTTTAAGTGTCTGAAGTTCTTCTGAAATGTGAAGAGGTAAATAAAACGGTTACAGGCACAAGTCCCGGATGACGGATCGGGCTCGCTCCGCATGTGGCGCGTGCGCGGCGAGGACGAGGCCGGACCGTTGCAGGAGCTGGAGCGGCCTCAGACGGCTGCCTTCTACGACCAGGACTGCTACCTCGCGCTCTACACCTACCACACGCCCACCGGCGACCAGAGCATACTTTATTATTGGATGGTGAGTACATCGTTTATCCTCCAGGATTCTTTATCTTATGAACTGCTGCCTACGAGACACTTGAGTTGCTAGCGATCGACTGCTATCTATGGCCAAGTATCGCGATGCCTCAAATAAATATTCTCTATATTTTTATAGCATCAGTGTTCAATAATGGTCATCTCCTAAATATCGAATCGCGGTAACATGTCAGCCTACCTTGATATTCCCATCTAAAGAAGATTTCATACTTATTATGACAAGACAGTAGAAGCTTCCTGAAGATGGCAACTTAGCATTCTGCCAAACTCCTCATCTATTGTGTTATTGCAGGGTGGCTCTTCGCCAAATGATCTGAGGAATTTGGGTGCAAAAGAAGCCAAAGATCTCTACATAAAGTTAGGGCGTCTTCCCATCCAGGTATTCAATATTTTTATATGAAGTAATAACTACCGTCGAGACTGATATTTCATACCTTACGAGGATTGCTTTTTTCCAGGCCTGGGTGTACCAAGGCAAGGAACCGGCGCATTTTCTGCAGATCTTCAAAGGTCGAATGATCACATACATAGGCAGTGCAACCGAATACGATCGTAAGCAAATGTAACTTCATGCCTTTTCAGTGAATGTCATGTTCATATCTTCAGAAAACCTACATAGTTACCTACATAGTTCGTGAAAGTTATATTGAAAAGGTTAACACTCTAGGTACGGTTCGTTTCCTAGATTTAACTCGTGTAGTAAAAAAATCTTGCCGATTTATTTTTGGTAGCAGAATCATTATTCGAACCGCCAGAACAGTCACTACCATCATGATTGGCTTTTCAAAAGACCTTGAAAAGAAAACTTTTCATCGATACTTTGGGTCTACAAGACGACGACAAGATGTTTGGCAAAAATAGCGCAAGATCGTGTTGTATGTCGATTCGTCCAAATGACCTACTTCCAGCAATGCACGTTGATTAGGTAGTAAGAACTAAGAACAGTGTGTTGCGCAGCGAGCGGGCGGCGGGTGGTGCCCCCTCCGCGGGCGCTGATCCGCGTGTCGGGGCAGTACGCGCGCGAGGCGCGAGGCGTGGAGGTCGGGCGCGGCGCCAGTACGCGCGGCGCGTGCTACGTGCTGCGCGAAGGCGCGCGCGTGTGGGTGTGGTGCGGCGCCTCCGCCACCGGCGACGAGCGAGAGGTCGCCAAGAACATGGCGGCCGCCGATCACACGCTCGTTATGCAAGGTACCTATCTGTACTAATGGGTCTAGCTATTTATAACTGGCGCTTATGACGTCATATTTGAGGCGATTTTCTCATAAAGCACGAGATGACACTGAACCATCTAAAATTCTATCCCTAAAGGATGATAAAGTTTGGATGAAAAGCCTTTCTTTTGAAGTCATTTTGAAATGAATTGAAAATTTTGATCTACAGTACCCAACAGGTAAATCGATCCCCGTGACAATCGGCCAGATTTGGTTTCGCAATGTTGTCTCTGCCATTCAAACCTATGTATTAGGTAACGATTTGTCACCACGTAGTGATCACTGAATGTATAATCACTAGTTTCGCTCTACAAAGCTGAAACCAGCCGATATTTACTACCGGGTACCTAACTATACCTACTATTCAATGTTTAATTTTTTAAAGGAAAAGAAAAGCGCGATTTTTGGAACGCACTAGGGGAGCGTCGACCGCTGCTGATTGCGTCACCGCTGAAAGAAGTGGAGCGACCGTTGCCGCCGCGCCTCTTCTACGTCTCGCTCGGCGCGGCCGGACAATACTCTTGTGAGTTTTCTTAAAATAACCGTGACTAACAAAAGGCTACTCTCACACGATTAAATCTACAACGACAAGACCCTCATAAATTCAAATAAAAAAATATTTATAGACCACAGGTTGACCTACAAGTAGATAAAAGGTAGGTTACAGGACATTTAAGATCCCAAGCCCATTGTTCCCATGCAGCTTTGTTTTAAGGAAATATAGCTCAGAAGTTATGTGACACTAATGTATATCATGTAAAGAAGCCATTCAAATAACTGAAATAATTGTGTAACCTTTCCAGTCGAGGAGATAATCTCCTTCAGTCAGTACGACCTCGCGCCAGAGATGGCGGCCATATTGGACGCGCACGCCGCAGTGTTCGTGTGGCTCGGAGCGCACTGCGGCCCGCGCGCACGCGACGACGCCCGCGCTGTCGCACAGTCGTACTTGACAAATGGTAAACCCTTACTTTCATTACACAGGATTACTAGAAAGTAGAAACTATCAGATAGCAGTATTTACTTGAATTACCTAAATTGTCAAATTCTGGGTGATTTATGAAAATATTAAAATCTCGAAACCTATAACTAGTTAGTTAAATAAGCCACGAATGAAAGAAAAAATTTGGTTGCATCAATAGTTATGCCCAATGGCGAAGAATATCTACGTCTAAACTATAAACCCTTAAATGGGCAACAAAAAGGATAAATTCGTAACAAACAGATGGAAAATGCGAAACCACGGCTAGCGTGTATATGAAAATACCGATAGTTTCGAAAGTTTAAATAATGAGAAAATTAATTTAGTTTTTTTTTTTCGGTTTAGATCCAGCAGCACGAGATCCCGAGACCCCAATATTAGTTATCAGCCAAGGTCGAGAACCACCCAACTTCACTGGATTCTTCCCACACTGGAAACCGTCTATGTGGAAGGTAAACAATCTAAATTTACTATTATGTCCACAAAGAAAAGTATGACACCAATAATATTTTTCTATAGATACATTTGCTCATTAAAATGGATCCTAAGTACCTACTACATCATCATGCTGTCAAAACTCTCGATGTCCAGTACTCCACTCCATGTTACTATCAACTATCGGTCTTGAGACCTATAGTTGATAGTAACATGGAGTGGAGTACTGGATATAAAGCTGATCATAATATTTTATTGTTCTTGTCTCATAAATTTTATTCTTTGCGCATCATGCAATTCCGCCAAGTAACGCCTGGTTTCGTCTAACAGGGGCACAAAACCTTTAGCGCAATAGTGAGCGCGCTAGAGGGCAAGGCGATCGTGCGCGGCAGCAACAGCGCGCTGCACTGCGGCAACACCGACAACAGCTTCGACCAGCACGAGAAGTACCCGCTGTCAGTGCTGCGCGGACCCAAAGAGCACATGCCGCAAGATGTTGATCCTCTTACCAAAGAAGTATGTATGTTCAGCCACAAATAGGCCTGCAGCTAACTTCACTGACAACTGGTCTATATATGTATACACTGGTATAGTGTCTGCAGAACATGATGTTGTATACTCGTAATGCGATTCAAATAACAGTAGGAATGAGAAACCGCCATTTTCTGTTTCTATCTCACTCAGTGTAAACCGCATATGAGCAGGACATAAATATAAAATGGTTTTTTGACAGTCCTATTCTCATTTGAAAATTCTGCAAATTCGATTTGCAGAGGCTCCCTAATGTACTAGCGTAGGACCGCTCTAAATTCGTCTTCCAATTAATTTTTTCTTCCAAAAATTAAATCATCAGATAAAATCGGATTTTAGGATTATGATACGGTGGTAGATTCTTGACTTATAAGAGCAAGAAGTTGACTTACCTAAATAAAATAAATCATTTTGAATTATTTGTTTCAGCTTTATCTAACACACGATGACTTCGTATCCACTTTCAACATGGCTTACAAGGAGTTCCATACGTTGCCCGCGTGGAAGCAGAAGCAGCTAAAGAAATCCGTTGGGCTATTTTAGATTGTCGGTATAA
Source organism: Hipparchia sbordonii (assembly GCA_038048805.1). Taxonomy (NCBI): domain Eukaryota; kingdom Metazoa; phylum Arthropoda; class Insecta; order Lepidoptera; family Nymphalidae; genus Hipparchia; species Hipparchia sbordonii. Next base: position 5,271,718 of record CM076097.1, on the reverse strand, counting down.
TAATATAATGGAGAAATGAATTACATTTTTAGGGTCGGCAGACTAAAGCACATGAATCACAAAAACTCATATTTTTTTTTGTCTGACTCAAGCACATAAGTCAAAGCCGTTCGCTTTAATTTGAACTCTCAAGCGAACGGCTTTAACTTATGAGCTTTAGTCAGACGAGTCAGACGGTGTATTAAAATAAATGAATATTGGTTTAATAAAAAATTACGAGTTTTTAAGGAGTTAGTAGGGCTGCCGACCCTAGATTTGATCGTTTAGGTACCTGCTGTGTGATTGTCATGCATCAAACATGATTGTAGCAATCGTTTTTAGACGATCCGCCAGCTGCATCCGTGAACGACATTCAGTAGGTACGCGTGTCTTGAATGAGTCCAGCAAGTTTAAATTAGGTATACTAATTCAAACTTAACCGAAATGGGACGAAAGATAAAACTGTAATGGTGCTAAGTCAATTGTAAAAATCTATAAACTGAATTGACAAATTTAAATTTAATGCCAGATTTTGACGATTCTCTGAAGAAAAGCATAGTATTACTTTTACACCTGTCAATTCAGTTTCTTGTAAAACCGAATAATTACCTGTCTACCAGTGTAAGAATGCGGCGGGTGCCCGAATTTGGATTAACATTCGTGTTTTAGACGTAAGTATTTTGTGGTTAATAATATTAATCCGTACGTAGATACAAATTATAAGTTGTACGTTCTCGTATAACATTCGTTCGGGTGCCTGAATACGGGTTGACGACCAAGTGCGATTCCGATGGACTTAAAAATGTATGTTTATAAACTCCGTGCACAATCCAAATTAGCGATAAAAAGACTGCACACTTATTTTATGAAGTTAATTCTTTAAGGCCTTTTAAGGCTATCTCGAATGGTTTTTTAAACATGCAATGGACATTTTTCTGTGCTGGCGCCCTCTGTTATTAGTGAGATTGATTCTTTTGTTAGCGTATTTGAAATCCAAACCTAAAGTAACCTATAAAATCCTTTTTGTGCTTTTTGTACTCTCGAAGTAACTTGTTAAGTTATTAGGTACTTACTTAACTATAGTAACTTCTTTCAGTGTTCTTAACTGTATCTTTTTCTTCTAAGCTACCCTAAAACTATATCTTTATTACGTAGATAAAAGGCATTTAATATTTTGTTACACATAGTCAACAAGTGATTTTTATTAATTTTTATAGGCCTTTTTTAATTAATTAAATAGTTAATGTTATTTATAAATTATAATATGGAATAGATTATGTTAAACGAAATAAAACAATGTGTTTTTAAAATGTTATTTTTATTTTTCACAAATGTAGCACTTATGAGCTAGGCATTAATTTTATGATAAAATTAATAATATTCTTTACAATATACAAATTCCTTAAAAAATCCATAAAATATTGGTTTATTTGAAAACATATGTACATTATAAAAACTATCAATACATAATATAACATAGTACGTCTAGATGATATGGGAGTGGGCCGTGTAGTTAAGGCACGCGGTAAGTATATTATTAGTATTGCAACAGATCACTAACGACAAATCGAACGCAAGTGCGCGCACACTACACTCTAGTGAAGCGGTATCGTACAGCACATCGGTGAACCAAAACTACACCAACGGTGTAACAAACCCGTGTCTATTACGCCAACAATACACCCAAAGTGCACCCATGATGTACTGTCAGTGCACCGATATCAACGCTTCAATTTCAGCTCACGAACTGATATGATCGACAGTACTCCGAAAGCGCACTGAAAATGTACTAACGTCGCAACGACGGTGCACCAAGTGCACTGAGAGCGACGCCAGACGTCGCAGTGCTGCGCCACAATTTAGTGATTTTAGTCGGCCTATATGCCACAGGGCTGATGCGACGTTGCAGGAGGCAATTTTTTTTATTCGATGACAAGATGGCCGGATGGTAATTGACGGTGGTAACGAGCTAAGTCTGAAGGGGTATGACAGGGCGCAGTAAACCTATATCGGTTTTTATACACTATAGCAGGTACCGGACCGCCTTTGACGGTATGGCGTTAACTAGCCATGGTCAAAGCCGCCCACCAAACCATAAAGATTATTGTGACAACGTACATACAACGGGCATTTGGCAACATACAGTGGAATACCACACACTCTTCTATAAAGGCGTCGTCGCAATGGCGGCACAGAAGCTAGGCAAGGACGCCACACCACGCCGGCTGGCTTCGCTCTACGGGGCTACGACGGCGCTACGGACTACCTACGACACTACTTAACTTTCAGAGAACATCTGGACATCATCCGTAAAATAAGCAATTATTAAAATATACCCCACTGTCATAACAAACGGATAAGTTAATATTGTATCGTCCACATTCGATATCTGAGAAGCTAGCTAGTTAGGAACTTACAACTTTAAAACGATAAATAAAAAAGTTATTATTAATAAATAATTTACATAATGATGATTTGACACTGTTCACCATCGACACGACAGGTTCCGCGGAGACATTACGAGAGTATTTCTTAAACCACCACCGAATCTGATCCTACTTAATAAAAATACTCTCAAAACGTCACAACAATAGGAACAGCGCACTAATTATGCATCATAAAATATTATTATAGAAAATATTGGATTAATATTAATGACAAGCATGAATTATTAACGGACTATTAACTGTAAAAAGATAATAATGTCGCATCGCATTTGTAAAATAAAATTTCCAAAATGTCTTTGGTAATAAACAAAAATATCCGAAAGTGAGTAACAAAATAATTTGACGGTACATGATGGAATGACTTTCACGAATATCGCAATATAGCTGCCCTAATAAAATATAATTTAAAAATGCATTAAAAAAAAATAAGCGTACACTACGATTAATTGCAATTTATCCAAACATTTTAAGTACGTAAATTTGAAATTCATATGTCAGGGTTCGTTGGATAGAGATTACTCCGAACTTAAATCTAGATAATAATATAAAAGCGATAACTGGTCAAGCGACAGGTTTGAACTCGAGTCGATACATAACTAACATAAACAAAACTCAACATAGCTTTTGTTGCAGGAATGTTAACAGTTTATAGAGCAATAATAAACAGCGCATTATAATATTATGTATAACAAGAACTAGTAACAACAATGCGTCGGGGCCTGTTTCGCTTTAGCACCACGGGTGTATACCACCAACCCTCGTCTAGTATCACAGCTATCCAAGTATGAGCCTTCCTACACAGCATGTACTACTACCTCATTTATGATTAGGCCAAGTTACCAACAAAGAATCTAGTGAATTACTCACAGTGTAACAGTTAGTTATTACAACACCACATCGTCGTCAACGGCAGAGATTACTTCAAGAAGTAGATTGCTTACGTCATTCATAAGAGCAAAGCTTGCATCAATCTACTCAGGTAGGTATACAGTCTACCTGAACACTTTAAACTCTAACAAGCAATTATAAATCCTAGAAATAAATAAATATGAGAGACCAGCCCCCTGATTCTGTAGCTCAGTGCCTATCAACGACGATAGGCATTTGTTATCCATTGAAGGCTTGAAAAGAAATGTCATTTACTATTTCATAGTAAACCTTCAATGGATAAAAAAATATGTATATGTCAGTGGCTTTCATTTTTTGATAGGCACTGAGTTACAGAATCAAACTAGCAATCCTAGATGGAGTATCTAGAATTATTTTTAGCGTAATGTGATGTATACAAAGAGTTAGGCAATCTATTTCTTCTAACTAATCTCTGTCAACGGCAAGGTAAAATGAATGAGATGACAGTTTCAAAGAAACTAGAGTTTTGAAAATGTACTTTCAAATCTAATTTTGTACTTTAGTAATCACTATGAAGACTGCACAATAGACAACAATCGTTCAAGTAGTTTTTTGGGTGTTATCTTTTTAATTTGATATATATGTTTAATACTACATAGTAAATTCAGTTCACATTGGTGTCGCATTACACAACCATTTAAGCCGACACACTTAGGTTCACAAAAAAGATTTTTAACTATTATTTGTACATACAGTTTATATTTATTGGTGCATAATTATAAAGCGAATTACATAAGTATATCTATCAGCTCCGCCGACATTTTAAGAATGTATTCCGGCTTGAAATTAACTTTTTGCGTTTGTAAACCGCTAAAATATAAAAAAATAAAAAGTATTAGTACATACTATTAAAAAAAAAAAATTTTGGCACCCACAAATCAATACCAAGCCATAATCTATTGTTGATATTGCTTTCCCTGAACACGCAGTATTGCTTTTAAACCTAATTTTACATTTACACAAGATTTGAACTTTTACATTTTTACGAAGTTTAACATTTCATTCTACAGTAAATTGGAGTGATTGGAGGAAGCCCGTTGGAGTCTTATTCTAAAGTTACTACAAGTGAATTGTTGAACTATTTCGGTTGAGCAATTACCAATAAACTACAAAACATTTATGGCACTGTTCTTCGTTAATTAGCAAATGTGGGAGCATAGGATTTGCCAAGTGCGACTTGCGGTCGATGACATTTTATCGCACAGTTATAGTACGTTTATCTCACGAACTTACGGGCACTTTACTTGTGGTTACGTCTTGTACATGCACATTGCGTAAGTGTGCATGCCTGTCAGGAGCCTAGGTGGGAGCGATCAGGCGCGAACCAGTACTCGCGCACACTAGATAAGACCATGAGCCACGCGCCCTCGTGAAAAGAAAGAACTATACCCAAAAATAAACCAACTGTAATAACGTCGCGTAAGAATGTCACCGAGTGCAAAGCCTTTCTTTGTAAATCTCTACAATAAATAGTTGGAGTCGTGTACCAAAATTGTTATGTTCAGTGTAACGTTACACAAGCTCAAGTGTTAGTGTTAAATTCTAATTCCTAATTAAAATCAATTCCGTTTTAATAGATGTCCACAAATCGGATTCCGAAGGCAAAATGTTTTGAGGCAGGATTCTCAGTTTAACAAGCTGGCAAACACGAGAACTACAATAGTTGTACAGATTTTAATACTGATTTTAATGGCGCGTATCAAATACGAAAAAGCATATGATATTCATGCCGAAATAAACCGTTCATCGTTAAGTTAACTGTGGCAAAGATGCAGGTCATTTTTTTTATCAAACAATCAAAAACAGTTTCTAATAGTTAAAATTATAGGATCTCAGCCAGACAATAGTTTTGCCAGATTTCCTATCGGTACGTGTTGATGTTTAATATCTTACATTCAATAATTAAGTATGTATTTGTAATGAAACATATTGAGACGTTTCTGTATTCGGCCAGAATTAAATAACAGTATATCAAATAAATACAAAATTTAGAATATTCTTGAGCATAATGTTAGAAACATTGTACAACGTGTACTATGTCATCCAAAGTATTTAATAAATTAACTTTCCGGTAGAAGAGAGCTCATATTAAAATTGGTATACAAAAATATTTCATTTACAGACTTCAATAATGTGAGCAGGTAAAAGTTCCAAAACATCATCAAATAAATTTAACTTAATAAATCCATTGGACATTGTGTTAAGCTAGATATCCAAACGCGGATATAACGTATTCGAGTACCTATCTAACTTTATAGATCACATAGCAAAGCTCGACGTTTGGTCCAAACATTCGAATGTGGAAATCTAGCATAACATGGTTACAAAAATTAAATCATAAGTACTGCTTTTCTTGATTGTCAAAAATTTCATGAAAATGAAAATTTTCCTTCTAGTAAGGCGTCCCCCCGTTCTAAAAACTAAACCATTGATTTTAGATATATGAAAAGTATTCACGATAGTATAACGAATTTTAAAGGAAAACTATTACGGGTAAGTAGGCTTTACTAGTTAATGAGTAATAGTCGCCTAACTTTTAAAAGTAAAATTTCATAGTAAATGCCTTAGATGCCATTAATATTGAATAGAAGCAGCGTTACTTTGCGCTCTTCTATGATAGCCAAGAACAAACTACATTACGGCAAATTGTATCTTGAGTTTTTGATATTAATTTATAACTAGGCACATTATTATTTTGTGATGTTATTAATGAAATAAAAACATCTTACAAATGCACACATTCTAAGTACGCAATATATCGTAAAATGCAACTACGGAACCCTACACTGCACGTGGCCTGACACGCGATTGGCCATTTATTCTCTGTTCCTGTATCTTGCCTTGGAGGAACAACTGCTTATTGGATTATAGCAAAAAAGCCTTGCCTGAACTTCAATCGAGCATTGGATATAAGTAACACAGTATGTCGAGTAACACACAGAAAGTCGAGAATAAAAAATATCAACTTTGTGAATAAATCCCATCCTTGTTATTATTACAGCTCAGTTCAAGAAATTACAATCCAAATACATTTAATTTATTTCTAGACTAGACATAATTTGAACTAAGCGTCGTGGTAGATTTTTAACCTGCACAAAATTTGATTAACGTTTCATAAAAAGTGCTTTCAATATGCTTAGTATAATATCGGTGCTTCAACACAGAGAAATGGCTAAAAAGTAGCACATTGGTTATAATAAATGTATTTTTTTTTACTCGTAATTCCTATGGTGTCTATGACATGGCACTAATACGTCACACCGTGGAGGCTTGTAACAATGGAATAATAATATATTGTTAAGCTGCTGTTTTAACGTTTTGTACAATACGGTGTTCTCAAATGTCAATCAATCAATTAAACAATCAATGATCAATTTACAGAGTAAAGGAAAAGATAAAAGGCGTAGACTAAATATTGTACTCTTTCAAAATTTACCATCCAATTTTGGGTAACATTAAAACTTCAACGATTTACTTGACTAATATTTAAGTAACGAGAATAAAATAGATTATGTACTCGTAGTAAGAAATCATACTTTATAATATGTCTATGCCGATTACTCTCAAATTTTCCTCAGAACCTGAACTGTTATTAAAAAAACGAAATTAGTGATTCGTTTTGTCTGACATGTTCGTAAAGTTACCCGCCTCCAGCGTAACATAACGCATCAATGCTTTTTGATTTTTATTGCCAATTATATTATTGTTTTAAATTGTATACTTTCATAATTCAAACATTAATAACGATACTTAAAACTAATGTCACAAAAAAATATCTCTCATTCGTAGTAATTGTACCTAACAAAAATAAGGTTACTTTTATTTCGAAATCCGTTTTTACAGGCCAATTAATTTCAGATCTCTTTATCAATACCAATTTTTTTTTTATACTGACGATTTAATAAAAATTTTGCACAAGTTTACACATTTGGAAACTTGTGAAAATATGATTTTATAGAATTAAACTAAAGTGAAATTTTGGTTTTGATAACTCCATTTTAGCTTTACCCTGTACGCAAAATTCAATAACATCGTTTTCCAGAGCAAGAAAAAAACCAGGTTTTTTTAATTACCTTAATATACGGCAAATTAATTCGTAAATGAAGTAAAACAAAAACAACAATCCCAAACATGAGACTAGCTAATGTTAAACTGAAAATATGTCTTCCGAACTTCAACATCTGTACAAACAATTTGAAAGGTGTAAAACAATGTCCTATTATAATATTCCAATGCTTAGCAGTTTTTTAAATGCATTTTTATTAGGCAAATTTTTTTACATATACCGCAGTCTATTAAGTACAAATTAAAATCGATCGATATTCTGTGATGACGTCTGATAAACAATCTAAGATAAGATCTTAGAATTTTGTTGACATTTTACTTGAACAGTAGTACTGTAAGAAAATCACGATCTGACAAGATAAGCGGCAATGGCACAACGACCGACTGGTAGTTTTCAGTAAAGTTGCATCAATCATTATTAGTTTCAACTGTGGTGATTGGATGAATTTACAGCAATCTTGTTGCAGCAATGCATTTTGACTAATAGCAAGAGATTGCCGGTCAATCAGACTGTAGCAATTTTATTTTTAGACAATCCCGCATCTGGCAAAATGCCTATGCATAAAACTAAATAAATTGCAGCTTTGAAGAAGCAGGTTAATTTAAGAATAATTTCCTTTTCAAAAATTTTACAGACAATTACTTCTACTGTGCTAACATTGCCAGGTCATGATTTTCTTAATTTGCTACTATTAAATAACAAGAATTTTCTTGTTAGCCCTGTACCATGCACGTTAGTCCAGGTTTCAGTCATCCCTTGGAATATAAGGCTAGCTTTGTTTTTCATAGGCCAAGAATAGTTCTATCCCCAATACAAAAAGTATATCAGTTCTCTTTCAAAGTGGCTTCAAACCCTCAAAACCTTTTGAAGCCTCCATAGCCCAACGGTTAAAGGTGTAGACTGAAAACTGAAAGGCCGCAGGTTCGAACCTCACCCGTTGCACTACTGTCGTATCCACTCCTAGCACAAGCTTTTCGCTTATTTGGAGGGGAGAGTATAATATAAGTCAAGTTCAGCTTGGCTAATATTCTTTTTTTTTTTAAACATTGGTCCAAAATGCATTCAACAGTAAAATCGTGTAGTAATCATCGTAATTGACTCGTTTGTGGCTCAGTGTCTGCAGACTGCAGTGGTGTGTCGGTAGGAGACGAGGTAACAACGTACGCGCGTCACGGCGCGGCGGCGAGGCGAGGTAACAACGTACGCGCGTCAGCGGCGCGTCACTGGCGCGGCAGTGAGGCGTTGGCGGGCAGCGTCGAACTTCGCTGCGAGGCGTTCATGTACGCGACTTTCAGGTTCGACCGCATCGAGTCCCTACCGATAAAATTAACATAGTGAATACCGCAAACATCTGAACATCTTGAGTGCAGGTTATGGACGCGAGAAACAAATAAAGCTTTTTCATTGTGCCATAGTGCAGGTTACAGGTCAATAGAACGTAACGTACTAATAAGTTACATTAATGCCATTCAAGTATTACGTAAGCACCAAAGGAAGGGGAAAGTGTTTTGCCTTATTTTTGTTGACATAGGGGACGGGGGCTATGGAGGCCGATTACGTCGGCGATATTTAATTTACTTTTCTTATTTTTCTGCCAAACTCAGTTGATTCCGATTTGAACAAATAATATGGCAACCTTGTCTATGCTCGAGCGAAAAGCATGTTCCGGGATACTCTAACTTGGATACCCTGTGTAGCATACAGAGGGTAGTCTGTGAATATTGGAGGAAACATGTTACAAATACAGGCGCCGTTAGAGTCATTAGTCAGACGTGCTAGGACCACGGGTCGGATAGCACGTCGGTTGTGTAACACACATTATGTGTGCCTGGAGTGTGCATTGGTATATACGGACTATATACTTGACTACTATATACGTGAGTGTTTGAGTATACTACACCCTGGCGTCAAGGATTGAGGACGATCGGTTGCATTCCCAAGTAGCACAGATAGCTGTATAAATACTCACTTATAGACCTATTTGAAACTCTATGCGTATTAAGACTCTTTTAAGAGTACACTGGTGATCCTACAGCTGCATAATAGCTGTCAGTGATATTTGAACAGCTGAGGCTGAATAAGGGCTGTTTAGTGGATAAAATTGCGCCAAATGCTGTATAAGGCTAATTAGCCGGCAGCGGTTTACCTGGGCGAGAGCTTGGTGTGGTCGTGGTTGGTGTGCGCGGCGCGGTACCCGTAGCGCTGCACGCGGCGGGCGAGGCGCGCCACCCAGCGGCGCTGCTCGGGCGCGCCGGGCGCCAGCAGCAGCAGCTCGCGCGCGCGGTCCGCGTGCAGCTTGCACGCCGCCACGCCCTCGCCCTCCGACACGTGCTCCGCGTGGATCTTCATGCGACAACCTGAATTCAAACAAACACTTACAAACAGGAGAAAGAGATAATGCGAGTATGTACCACGGTAATTATTTTAGTTGGGATCGTCGATATTTCGATCCAATAGGGATGTTAACAATTTTTCGGAATTGCAATTTATTTTGAAGATTGACTCTTGTTTACCATAAAAAAATATATAATATGTATTATTTAAAAATATTAGTATTTTCGATGAGAAAATAATAAATATACAAAAATAGAGTAATTTTGAATTTTCCAGCTAAAACACTCTACAACTGTCACTTGACTGACATGACGTCATCGGTCCGTCCGCGCCACGAAAGAAGTCCCATAGAGGCGGCGCTAGTAGTCGTATGTCTAGGCAATTATTGTATGTTAAATCTATTAGTTCCACCTGATGGCCGCGGGACTTCTTTCGTGGCGCGTACTATACCTATAATCACTCCGTTTGTTTCGCGGTTCGTTTAGTGACGTCACATGGCGTTTGCAGTCACGTGACATCAGATTATAAATATAACATTTAAAATCATTTTTAATAAATTTATTAAGTTATATTAAATTACAAAAATGTGATTTTCGATATTCTAATCCTACAAACTATCATAAAATTAGCACTTAACATTAATTTGTGATTAGTGTTAACATCCCCATTGCATGGCCCGTGGTCACGACGGGACTGCAGACCAACTATAGTACATTATGTTACAAACGTGGAACATTGGTGATTACCGCTGTGGCGCTATTGAGACCCGAGCCGTTAGGTGAGGGTCTTGAGATAGCCGAGGACGGTAATCATCAATACACACGTGTATCATACGACGTTTTTCAACACACTTGTGAAGAAAATAATACTAATAAAATAGTACATTATGGTACAAATCAATGAAAACGAGTCGTGAACTTTTTTTTCTTTTCTCATAAACATGATTTAAGAAAATTAGATTTTAATAATTATTTATTTATTAATTTAGATTTTTAAAAATCCAGTGCCGAGCTGAACTCGATCGATATCTTTCTTTCGCCTCCAAATAAGCAGAAAGCTCATGTTAGGAGTGGGTGTGACAATAGTGTAACGAGCTGAGATCAAGCCACATTTGTATCCGTCGGGCTATAGGCCTTCATTAGTTGAACTTTAAATCTAAATCCAAACAGCAAAATCGTTGACATAGTAGTTTATAATATTTAAATGGATGAATTGACTTGGATGAAGCTCAAGTAAAGTATATTCAGGTGGCACTCACGTCGGCACTCGTAGGCCTGCGGCGGGCGGAACATGTGCCACAGCGGGCGCGTGCACACCTCGCACGCGGTGGGGATGTGGTATGTGATGCTGACCAGGTCGTGCCCCTTGTGTTGCACTGTGTTGCCTGCGACAACAAAAAAAATGATAGAACACACACGCAGGGTACATAATAGATATAATGTATGGCTGGAGATTAGCTAGAGCGGGAAATATAATGCACAAGTGTGCAATCGAGTACGAGAGTGAAAGAATACTCCTTCACTCTCCGATACGATTATAGACAGATCAAGGGCTGGACCAACGGCTTTACGTGCTCTCCGAGGGTCTGTAGTGACATACCGCCTACTTCCTAACATACTGTCAATAAGCAAGAAAAGGTTAGAATTATTTTATATTTATATCATAAAGCATTGTAAAGTCGATATCTCCCGAGGATGCACCGGTGTCGGGGCGAAAGGTGCATCGAGAGTGAGAGTAGTATAAAAGTCTTGTGTGGTGGTGCATGTGAGTTGTGGTGGCATTGCTTGCTTGGGAACTTTGCTTTCTTGCTTGGTTGGGAAGGTAAGCGGTGCTTAGCTTATAACTGCATGTTTGACCATACAGATTTTTTTCTATTGGCGGATTATAGCAAAATAATTCTAAACTTTTCTTGCTAATCATGAACTTCCGCAAAGTAGCGTCTGATTCTATCCAATATACCGTCAATTTTTTAACTGAAGAACCCGATATATTTTATAGTCTAGCTCGAAAATCGAATTCGAGACCTTGTCAGTCGAACATGTTAAGCACTAGACCAACGGGGCTTTTTTTATTATTTAAAAGCCCCCAATCCACGCGAACGAAGTCGCGGATATCAGCTAATCTATACATATAATAAAATTGTAGAAAAGTGGTGTCTGTACAATGGAAATATATAAAAAAAAAGTAGCAGGGGTTGTTATTATATCGATGCCGAACCCGAAATTGTAATTGATTTTTTTTTGTCTGTTTGTCTGTGTGTTTGTGCACGCTAATATCAGAAACAGCTTATTCGATTTAGATACGGTTTTCAGTAATATATTGTAGTAAGCTTCACTTAACATTTAGTGTTTATTTCATGTCAATCGGTTCATAAATAAAAAAGTTACGTCAGTTTAAAGAATCACGGCGAACATTTTTAACGTACAGAGTACGTACTACACGCCTCGCGCCTGAGCGTCCGTGGCTATATAAAGCTGGGCATTAGCTATTATGACAGGCATCTAACCTGAGGGGACTATAAGAATAGGGGTGTGAAAAATCAAACTTAACGTGAGCGAAGCCGCGGGCAAAAGCTAGTAAATAATAAATAAATAGAAATAAATAATATCCGCACGTACCGGTGTGGTCGGTCCCGTCGGTGGGCTGGTCCTGCGCGTCGCCCGGCCGCCGCGCCTCGCCCTCGCCCGCGTACAGCAGCTGGAAGATGCGCGGGATGTCCTTCGCGTCGGCGCGGATCACGTCGCCCTGCGTCACCGACCGCACGTGGAACACCTTGCTGTAACGAGCGGAACAAATTCAAATTCAAAATTTATTTATTTCATATAGGCTACCTTGTAGCTCTTATGGCACGTCATGAATCTACCACCGGTTCGGAATGCAGATTCTGCTGAGAAGAACCGGCAAAAAACTCAGCAGTTGCTCTTCTCAAAAAATAAAATAATTTTACAATAAGTAACCAGACTAAGCTATGTATACAGTGCTTCCACAGTGAAGCTTCAAAAATGCAATACATATAATCCAACACATGTCAACATGGGAAACACACCGTATATACATATACGCATGCGAACACTAATACGGAAAGGTCGCACGTTCGAACCCCACCCGTTGCACTAATGCACACAACTAGCTTACGCTTTACGTTTCTTCGGAGGGGATAGGTGGATATATTTAGTTAACTTCAGCTTGGCTAATATTAAAAAAAAAAAAATAACTAATTTGTTTTCAGACTGTTGCAAAAAGGTCGCATCATTTCATTGCGTTATAGCCATATTTTATTTTAATAAATAATCAGTAAAAAGAAAATAGAAAGAAAGCTGCAATAGGGTAGTAGGTTAAATAGGTTCTAGTAACATATCTTTTTAAAAGTACAATAACTATTTCCGTGATCTGGCAATTTACTAACTCATCATTTTTTTACAATATTTTTAGGGAGCAAACGAGCAGGCGGGTCACCTGATGTTAAATGATTACCGCATAGGCACCACCAATGCGTTGCCGGCTTTTCAGGAATTTGTTGGTCCGCCCCTCGAATAACCCCATGTTGTAATTTATCTTAACCCATCCTATTGTGCCCACTGGGCACAACTGTGAGATTGTCTGGAAACTATAGTGTAGTAATCACAATCACGACGACCTCCCTGGCGCAGTGGTGAGCGCTGTGGTCTTATAACTGGGAGGTCTCGGGTTCGATTCCCGGCGGGGGCAATTTAGGAATTTATAATTTCTAAATTGTCTCTGGTCTGGTCTGGTGGGAGGCTTTGGCCGTGGCTAGTTACCACCCTACCGTCAAAGACGTGCCGCCAAGCCATTTAGCGTTCCGGCACGATGGCGTGTAGAAATCGATTAGGGGTATGGGTTGAATTTACACTGCTATACCCCTTCCAAGTTAGCCCGCTACCATCTTAGACTGCATCGTCACTTACCATCAGGTGAAATCGCAGTCAAGGGCTATCTTGTCATCGAATAAAAAAAAACCGTCTGATTGGCTCTTACTCTCTCCTTATTGTTTAAAATGAATTGATGCAGCAAAAGTACCATAAATTCAAAGAATCACCCGAATTGCAAACATTTTTAGACAATCTCACAGCTAGACTCTTCTCGAATAAGGATTAATCTACTCATTGACCGGAAATCAACAATCAAAATAGAAATCTCACCTCAGATCTAATATCATAACAGGGTCCGTTGTGTTCTGCTTGTCGTTCTCCGAGTTATAGAATATGATCTTCTTGGAGGAGACGACCACATACTGCTTCTTCCAGCCGTGCCTGCGTATGTTCTGCTTGAAGGGCACGGACAGCCAGCCCTCCAGGGTCTGTTCCGTCTCACCGTCTTCGGCGTCGGCCGACGACTGCGACGCCGTCTCGCTGGTCAGGGCCGCCAATTTCTCCTTCAGCTGTTCTATTTCCACATCTTTGCTGTCAACCTAAAAATATAGTATATTTTTTATAAACTAGGAAGTCTAATGCTAAGATTTATAGTGTGTTCTGACTTAGCTCGGACTTAAGATAAGAGTTAATAGATTTATAATTTAGACGTATGGTTCGGCCGTGGTGTACCGGTTAACACACTCGGGCGCGATTCCCAGAGAAATGTGGGTTCGAATCCCGCCGGCCTCGGAATTTTTGATATGTATTTATAAATCTATTAGGTTATTTCCTTTAAGTGTAGGTTAACACTTCAATAAAAAATTAAAATGAGACACAAATATGCTCTGACATAAATCTATCTCGTTTTTTTTTTACAAGAGTATAATAACCTGCAACCTTTAAATTTTCAGTCCACACCAAAAATATTACGTCGATCCGTTGCGGCGTGATTGAAGGACAAACCAACATACAAACACACTTTCGCATTTATAATATTATAGTAAGGATGCCATTTTATTTCAAGAACACTTTGCTGTAACGAGCAGAACTCAACGTACATACACGCATGCGAACACTAATACAACTGAAAACTTAAAGGTCGCCGGTTCGAAACCCACCCGTTGCACTATTGTCGTACCAACTCTTAGCACAAGCTTTCCGCTTATTTTGAGGGGAGAGGAGACCAAGTTCAGCTTGGCTAATATCTAAATATATAAAAGGCAAAGGTGACTGACTGACTGACTGATCTATCAACGCACAGCTCTAACCACTGGACCGATCGAGCTGAAATTTGGCATACAGGTAGCTGTTAGGACATAGACATCCGCTAAAAAAGGATTTTGGAAAATTTCGTCCCCAAGAGGGTTAAATAGGGGGTTAAAAAATCGAACCTAACATGAGCGAAGCCGCGGGTTAAAGCTAGTTCTTTATAAAAAAATAAAGGTATCGATGTAGATTAACTATGTGCCGGTCCGACTTCTCGCGCGTCGGCTGCTACGTACCTCCATAGCGAGGCGCAACCTCGTCTGCTGCTCCTCCAGCAGCTGCTGCTGCGACTCCTGCAGGTCTCGCTGCAGCTTGGCGATGTGCTGGTCCGACTTCTCCTTCTCTCGCGTCAGCTCCTGCTGCAGCTTGCGGTAGTCCTTGTCCTTCCGCACAGACATCTTACTCTTGTTCTTCGTCGAGGCTGGGTTCATGTCTTTCCTGTAAACGTAAATCAATGCCAATTTATAAATTGAAATGTTTTGTACAATTTTAAACAATATATATAGCGATTCGTTTAACTTCAATTAAATTATAGAATATCCGGATATTAACTTATGCATTATTTTATTTTAAACTAGCTTTTGCCTGCAGCTTCGCTCACGTTAAGTTCGATTTTTCATTCCCTTATTTTACCCCTTTAGGGGTTGAATTTTCAAAGATCTTTTCTTATCGGATGCCTGCGCCCTGATTGCTATTTGTATGCCCAATTTCAACCCAAACCGTCCAGTGGTTTGAGCTGTGCATAGATCAGTCAATCAGTCAGTCCCTTTTTCCTTTTATATATTTAAAGATATGAAAGTGTAACACTCGTTTAAGCCTTAATTTCACACATCAAAAAACAAAATTTCGATAAAAAAAGTCTTAATCTGATTTCGGATATTCGTATTTTAAAGCCGGTTAATTAGATTTTTCTCCTGTTTGAAGAAAAATTATCATGTCATCACACATACTTTGACTAAGGTTGAAGTGCAGCAAGCTAGTAACCGCAGAGCCTACCTGTTCATGATCTCGGCCAGCTTGTTGACGGCCTGCTGCTTGAGCATGATCTCCGAGTTGAGCTTCTTGTTGAGGCGGTCCACCTCCTCCTGCAGGCGCGGCAGCGTGGCCACGCGCTCCGCCAGCGCCGTGCCGCTGCGCCGCAGTTCGTCGACCTCCTACAGCACACCACAATATTACTATCGACGACCTCCATGGCGCAGTGTCTCGAGTTCGATTCTCGGCGGAGGCAATTTGGTAATTTTATAATTTCTGAATTGACTCTGGTCTGGTCTGATGGGAAGGTTTGGCCGTTGCTAGTTATCACCCTACTGTCAAAGACGTGCTGCCAAGCGATTTAGCGTTCCGGCACGATGGTTTGTAGAAACAGATTAGAGGTATGGGTCGAACACTGTCATACCCCTTCCAAGTTAGCCCGCTACCATCTTAGACTGCATCGCCACTTACCATCAGGAGAGATCGCAGTCAAGGAGTATCTTGTCATTGAATAAAAAAAAAGACGTGTGGCACTCGGGGACTGCCACGGTAAAGCTATTGCATAGCATTTTTTATCAACGCCATCTAGCGGTGGGAGGAGTCCCGTGTCAGGTTATTTTCGTTACGGAATTTCTGGATTCGGTCTCCACGCTCAAGGCCCGCGATAGAAGCTATGCAATAGTTTAAAATCATAAGCCTCTATATGGTGGGGTAAAAAAAAAATTGAGATGTATTATAACCCATCCCATTTCTAGGCAAAGAGCGTAAGAAAAAAAAGGAGACCTGCGAACTCTACAAAAACATGTTTTCATCCAACCATTGGCCTTCCGCATGCTTGTATTATAGCCTGAGCACTAATCTGTAATTTCCGTAGTACTGAACCACTTATGGATCTGTCATCCCTTCTCATATCCTGCAGCAGTATTGTTTGATAAGACCCACTTAGCTTTAATGAGCTAGGACACAGACCTTCCGCTGCAGGTCGATGGTGGCGCGGTTCTCGTGGTCGCGGTCGCGCAGGCCCTGCACGAGCGCGTCGCGCGCCGCCAGCTCGGCGCGGTGCTGCGCCTGCGCGTCGCGCATCTCCAGCTCCTTGAGCGTCTTCTCCTTCTCCAGCTCGCCCACCGTCTCCTCCGCGATCGACCTTCGCAACATACACCGGGGTTATCTACATCCACACGACACGCCACACAGTTATTCACACAAGCGAGTTGTATAAGTTACATCGACCATATTCGTTAGGAGTACTTTCGCCGTATTAGCGCTGCAGCCTTGCTTCTGCGGCCTTCTACTTAAAAAATCAGTAGTGCTTTGGCACCAGAACACGTTGCGGAATCGCTGCGGCATTATGCCCGGAAAAGTCCAGCTTAAAACCAACCAATCAGCTTAAAACTAAAACAACGCACCATCAGCAAGATATCGCTACGGCGCCGCACCTGAATTACAAAAAACCTAGACTTTAATAGCTAGTAAGATATTTAATCTTACCGAGAAATTAGGAGAGCCATTCTGTCATCTACGTAATTTGTTAGGTTAGGGTAGATTAAGGCAGTTATAATAAAACACTCTGTCTTCAAACTTTATCATGTTGGTATGGCTAGGAAAAAAATCATTCCTGTCTCTTACAGCATTAACAGGGGTTAGTAGACATAGGGACCTATCTGCAAACTGACTTACAGCTAAACAAACAGTCCTATACGCTGAATGATGCATTCTGCACACTTCATATTGCTCATTTGCGACAAGAGTGACATAATTCAAAATCGACGATGAGAGAATTTTCTCTTTAGAGAGTAATGTTTTGTGGATGCTGCGGTTTCGAAACGGCCAACAAAGCGACAGAGCATATCACTATCTCTTTCGCTCTTATTTTTTGTGCAAAAAAATATAAATTTTCGGCACTAAAATTGGTGAATTTTGAGTTATGTCACCCTTGCGCTATAATCAAGCATGCGAGCGATATATTCAAGTATGTTACCAACCTCGCGATGGCCTCGGAGTCCGCGCGGCCGATGGCCAGCTGCAGCTGGTGCATGAGGCTTGCGCGCTCTTGCTCCAGGTCCCGCGTGGCTCGGGAGCTTTCCTCAAGCTGCGCGCGCGCCTCGCTCGCCTGCGTGCGGTACACCACGCAATAGTGCTGCTCATTCTCTAGCTGAGATCGAAGCTCTTCACTCTGCGAAACAGAAATAATAGATTTTTAAACCTTTACAAGTGTCGCTAAAACCGCATTAGTGTAACACTGTGTCGCAGTTTTATCACCCCACCCTAGTAAGTATACCCTAGTAATAATCTTCTAAATATATAAAAGGACTAGTAGGGCGCGTGGGTGCGCGGCTCGCTAAAGCGAACCGCGGTTTTTCTGTTCATCTTTTTAGAAATTTGTATGGCCACCAACTTGAATTCGCCATTTCGGAGTTTTTTTCAGCTCACTGCCAATTGGATGAGGTTTCGAATGACTTTTGTTGGAACACCCCCACCTATCTTCAATATCCTGGCCGTGCTCCTCACCCATCTCCGAGATCCTCATTCATCAGCTTTCTCCATATTTTTCCTCCGAACCATCAGAAATTTTGAAAAGGAACCATATGAAAGTCTTGTATAGTTCCCAATTCGCCATATTATATTTTGTATGAAAAAAGTAAATTCCGCCATCTTTAATTTTTTTCTCTTCATCAAGTAGACCTTCTTATCCTGATCATCTTTTCCCAAGAAACCACTCTTCCATCTTTTATAGTCTTCGAGATAGACACCGACGAAATCTGTATGGCCGCCATCTTGAATCCGCCATTTTGAAGTTTTTTTTCAGCTCTCTGCCAATTGGATGAAGTTTCGAGTGACATTTGTTTGAACACTCCCCACCTATCTTCGATATCCTGGCCGCGCTCCTCACCCGTCTCCGAAATCCTCAACCATCAGCTCTCTCCATATTTTTCCTCCGAATGAATTTTTGTCCTCTCTACGAAACCATCAGAAATTTTGAAAAGGAACCAATTAAAGTTTTGCATATATTTTGTATGGAAAAAAATAAATTCCGCCATCTTGAATTTTTTTTCTATTCATCAAGTAGACCTTCGAGTCCTGATCATCCTTTTCCAAGAAACCACTCTTCCATCCTTTATAGTTTCCGAGATAGACACCGATGAAATTTGTATGGCCGCCATCTTGAATCCGCCATTTTGGAGTTTTTTTTCGGCTCTCTGCCAATTGGATGAGGTTTCGAGTGACATTTGGTTGAACACCCCCCACCTAACTTCGATACCCTGGCCGGTGCTCCTCACCCGTCTCCGAAATCCTCACTCATCAGCTCTCTCCATATTTTTGTTCCGAATGAATTTTTGTCCTCTATACGAAACCATGAGTGAAAAAAATTTTTTCCATACAAAATTTTACAGGAGAGGTGATCAATGAGTCAGTCAGTCAGTCAGTCAGTCAGTCAGTCAGTGAATCAGTGAATCAGCACGAGTAGCTATATATATAGTAAAAGGTGGCTGACTGGCTGATCTATCAACGCACAGCTCAAATCACTGGACGGAAATTTGGCATACAGATATCTATTATGACGTAGATATCTGCTAAGGAAAGATTTTAAAAAATTCAACCCCTAAAAGGGTAAAATAGGGCTTTGAAAAATCGAACTCAAAGTGAGCAAAGCCGCGGGCAAAAGCTAATATAGTAATAGTAATAACGTTAAAAAATAAAGTTTTTTAAACTAATATTTTAAGTGCAAACGGGTGTTTTTGTTTGCCCTTCCATCATGCAACAACGAAGTAAGGAATCAACGTGATTTTTTGCATGTGTATAGTTGAGGACTTGAAGAGTGACGTAGGCTTCATTTTACACCGGAAAAACAGAGGGTTCCCGCGGAATTTTAAAAGCCTAACTCCACGCGAATGACGTCGCAAGCAAAAGCTAGTAATTTATAAAATATATGATTTTTTGGTTTGTTTGATCAAACATTAAAACGTCAAGCTCGTTATCCTACACATTTAAATATTACAGTATTAAAATTAGAAAGAAAGAAAGAAAGAAAGAAAGAAACGTTTATTTTATGAATTGTGCCACACATCACCCAATAGGTATACCTAGATTATGTTGTCCCGGCGCCTCCACCGAACAATAAAGACAAAAGTCGTCAAGCAGAAGAAGCGCCGGAACAACTAAGTCATGTGTGGCACAACCCGGAAAAAAGGTCCTAACTCAGCAAAATGCTGTATGCTTTGCGCATGCACAAGAGCATACAACGCTGATTTTCAGCCAGAACCCTGATTCGGGTGGCGCCACGGAATTCTACATCGTAGCTGTACAGCTATATTACGTAACTATAAATGGTATATATATTAATTATATAGCTAATTTATATTAAATTAATGTACATAAATTACAAATTACAAGAAATCAACGCCGAAAATTATTTTACTTTTTTACAAAAAATTATTATTATTGGCCTATTTATAAATTCAGCTACAAATCACAATCATAATCCTAATAAATAATTTGTATTTACACAAAAAATTATCATAATATATTTGTCATTCATATTCAATCCTCAAAGATAATAAAAAATTTTAGCCATAAAACGACTCCAAAATTTTTTAACCGTTACTTAACCGCTCGGTGTGAAACAGCGAATTTATCGAAGCGTAACCAAGTAAGATTTAGGTAAGCATCTAAATTATGCCTTGTTTTTGGATTCGTAATAAGATCGTTTTCTCTTAGGGTCCCGTAAACGAAGTGTAACCAACGGAAAGTCGCGGGCGTCTGCTAGTTTGAATACAAAATATAAATTATTTTATGATTTAAAGTAGCAGTATGTACCGGAAAGTATTATTTTGTTTTTAAGTAATATTTATTTGTATACTTACTTTGTGTATTATTAAATCTAGGCAGTAATAGAGACTAGGTATACTAATAAATAATGTAGTGTAGTACACACTTGTACTAATAATTTGTATTAAATATAAATGATAAAATAAAAAACCTAAATCTACGAGGACAAAGTCTCGAGCATCATCTATTAGTATAAAATCTAGGCAGTAAATTAATAAAATTGACTCAAGTCATAACTAGTTTGAGATGAGTAGGAAATAAAACCGCGCGCACATTCCATAGATGAAACTGTGCAATAATGCAAGTGTTTTATTGACCGGCTTCGTTCACGTACTATTTGCTTTAATAACATTAATAAATTCTCATAAGAGTCGCATAACTTCATTGTTTATCGTAATGTTTACTCCGCGGCTAAACGTTACGTTTCATATTACCCACGAAACATTATTAATAGAAAATTTACCTATATTTAACCTTTTATCGTATTATAAACTCTATTAAAACCGAATATTACAAAATTAAACTTAAACGGGTACGTATCTCCTTACATACTTTATTAGTTTGACATGTCTATATGTATTTCGACCAGACGGTCTCGACTCTTGACCACGATCACAATATCGACTTTTTTATCCAAAACATTTATCGATCGTGGTCACACGGGACAGCAGGGTTGCGTGACATCAAGTTTAAATTTTTGCGAACAGAATTTTACAACCACGCAGTCCCGTCGTGACCTCGATTCATGCAACTATCGAAATTTACAAAAAATCATTTAGATATATATGGTACATAGTTTAGAACATTATTATAATTACTACAAAACATAGTTGACATCGTTGCACAATAACATGTTTAAGTTTTGATGATGATGATGTAGGTTAAACATCTTTTCAAGAGGCGGAGTGATTGTCATCAACTCATCACAGATAGGTCTATACACACTACAATAGCAATAGGATAAAATATTTCGCTTATTGTATTATAAAACTGGTTTGTAACGCCTATCAATTCTTAGAAGTTATAATTCGGCCGTTCAGAGAATGCGTTCCTGACACGTCGCGATTGAACTGACGACGTAGCTTTGTAATGGCGTTGCAGTTACGATAAAAATATTTTTGCTGGTTGTTTACCGTTTTAACAATTGATGAGCATTAAAACAACATTATTATATCAATAATCAATGAATGTTATAATTTTGTGCCAAACTGAGTGTCAAATAACTTGGTAAACAATATTTTTCTAAATCTATACTGCGCTATTACAAGGTTATGTCAGCGCTTTATATTTGTAGTGCTGTGCTAAAAATAACAGGCAAGTATCGTAATCTGTTATACAGTTATACTTATAATATACTACTATACTATATACAGTTATACTTATAATATACTACTATACTATAATAGACTAAAAATCTGATTTTGGAACATTTTGACCGAGATATGAGGATTGATTCTGTTATTGATAATAATATAATTATACATGTAGGCGAAGATGATGAAGACACCACTTCTTCAAGCGAATCGGAGTCTGATTAATATTCTGTACGCACATTCAATTCAATGTACTTACTTTATTGCATAGAAATACAGATTGTAAGTAACTTTGTAACAAAGAATAAATAAAACAATTTTATTATATGAATATTACCTTTTTTTGGTTTCTACTTAAATAACTAAAATATAAATTTTAAATGATTCCGCCAATTTAAAACGAAAATAATCTTAAAATAATGCCCCGGTTCATTTTGGAGGAACGGTAACGAACTCAGTGTTATGTTGTGCCCATCACTAGTCGTGACTAACTGATAGGTGTCAGGAACGCATTCTCTGAACGGCTGAACTTTAATCTATATTCTTTCTAGGAGCTTACGTTCTCAGTAAACAAGACTAACAGCATGTGATCTTTTTATCGACTTAAAATATGACTTTAAGCTTGTTGGAAATGAGCAGAGCTTAAACTATTTAACGGAATCGAATTTTTATTTATTACTTTGCTGATGCCTACGCTTCGACCGCGTGGACTTTGTATAGGAAAATTCTAGAGAAATTATGATAATATGTATCAAGTCTCAAGGAGTAAAGTGCGTACGTAATGATAAGATGGTATCTACAAAGCTTTAATTGAATATTATTTAGGTTAAATTACAATTAATGTCTTATAGTATCGCATGACCTGGATACATTGTATTCGTCAGCAGGAATATAATGTTGGCGCCCATATTAATTAGTACGTTTATTAGGTACTATTTATGTTGATACTAGGTATATTATTACGTAAATGACTATTATCATGATGGCGACTCTCGAACTCTTCCTATCGGCCTATAACCCCTTTCTGAGAGGAGACCAACAGGAATGGGTCTGCTTTGTGTCTACCCATCTTAACATGTGTTAGGTTGTGGTAGGTGTGCATTTTTGAAACTTCTTTGTGGAAACACTGTGTGCATAGCATAGTTTTGTTAACCATTGGGAAAATTTTTTGAAAAGAGCAACTGCTGAGTTTCTTGCCGGCTCTTCTCAACAGAATCTGCATTCCGAACCGGTGGTAGATTTATGACGTGTCATAAGAGCTACAAGTTAGCCTAGATGAAATAAATAAATTTTGATTTTGATCTGCCTAAGGAGAGAGCCGTTGATGGGTTGCCGATGATGACTGATCTGAATTTATTCCTCAGATTAAATTCAACATTCCGATAGTTTTTACGTGTGAAATCTGCCGAAACTTCAAGTTTTTTCCTCAGTTAAACGTTACGGATATTGTAAAATTGGTACTAAACAAATAAATGACGGATAAATATACTATTACTAGCTGATGCCCGCGACTTCGTAAGCGCGGATTTAGTTTTTAAAATCGCACAGGAATTTCATGATTTTCCGGGATAAAAAGTAGCCTATGTCACTCTCCAGGTCCTCAACTATACTCATGCAAAAAATCACGTCGATACGTAGCTCTGTTGCAGCGTTATTGAAGGACAAACCAACAAACCAATAAGAATTAAGTACGATTCAAACCAGGCAATGCGTCCGAATATTTGACGATAAAGTACAAATCTGGGAATATACGCGAAAAAAATGAATGAAATTGAGAATTAACAAATAGAAAAACACGATGATCTTGTAAAGAAAAAACAACACAATAGCATCTATGACAATAGTTAAGAAAAAGTTGGGTTCAATCGTGCTCCGTGAACCGTCACGAGGTATTCTATAATAATTATAATTGCTCAAACAGTCAATAACAATAATGACTTAGAGTCATAGAAGAAAAACCAACCATATGCCTTTCCTATATAATTCCGTCTACAAAAACGCGCTCGAATATTACGTCAGTGGCGACGCGCGGTTCCTTTGACGCGAGTGTCAACCAATTACGTTCGAGGACAAACCACGCCCACATCCAGAACAAAGATGGAATGGAGTGGCGTTAGTACTATTTTCGTATAAAATCTCATCAAAATTTTATTTGGATGGGACGTGTAAACCAGACTTTTGCATTTATATAAAATAATATAATTGCGGTTGAGCGTGTAATGAATATAAATCAAAGAATATTCACTTATTATGCATGTACGCAACGGATACACGTACAAACATATTTTTGCCATAGTTAATTGAATCACTTAAATTAAAAATATAATGTATTTATTTATTAGTTATTTATTACATAACATTAATAAAAAATATAATGTATTTATTTATTACATAACATTGTATACTAATAACTTCCAACTTGACGTTTTATAAAAATAATCACAATTTTTATTTTTATAACTTTTTCAGTGTTTATAATATCTATAGTAGGGATGTTGCGGATGCAGTTTTTTTTTAAAGTTGCGGATGCGGATGCGTATATCCGCAGCATCCCTAATCTGTATGTACGTAATACGTAAATACAGATTAGGGACGTACGTACGACGTATACATACAAACATACATACATAGTTAAATACATACAAACAAACATAGGTACAGTACACAGTTTTCGCAACTAGCAACATCCACATCCGCATGACCATCCGCATTGATTATTGCGGATGCAGATGCGGATGTCCAACTCAATGCGGAATATCCGCAACTTACCTAATCTATAGGTACGTAATACGTACGACGTATACATACAAACATAGTTATATAGTTAAATACATACAAACACGTATACATAGTAAAATACATACATAATCATAATTCATACGCGGATAAAAAGTTTTACTTCGAAAAAAATAACACGACTCCATTCTTTTTGTAATGCAATTGTACGACATTTTAGTAGCACATTTTTTATCATAGCAAAATTAAAAAATACCCAGCTTATGCTGTAAATTAAATAAGAAAACGATATACTTACAAGTGAAATGTTATTTCATCTCTTTTTTGATGGATTTCCGAACGTTTTTTGCATGATTTGACTGCAAACGACGGCTTTTTTAACGATCAAAAATACGAGCGATACGTTGAAGCGCGTGCGGCCGACTGATAACAAAGACAAGAGACTTTTGCAAATTCTATTGTCTTTTTGAGCGCGTTTTTTTTCTTCTAAGGGCCTATCCTTATATATCGATGCTTATATGGCAAATCTATGCTTGTGTGCACTTATGTTTTATGCTCACTGTGACTCACTATATGTCGTAATGGCGAAGGACAGTCTATTTCGGCGTGATGAGACTATCGTTTATTCAAAGAACAGTAAAAGTATTGTGGCTTTATAAAATAGGTATGCATTCTTAAGATCCTACGAAACCTGAATCGAAAAGCTTCGTTTGATAAAACATAATAAAACTGGCGAACGCCCACGCATATTTTTATAAAGTCTATGTAGCAAGCTATAAAGCCTTGCGATTTCATTTGATAGGTATAAGATGGTGCAGTATTATGTTAAAAAAAACGTATGTTTACTGCTGCTTAGATATGAAAAATTTTAATGGTCGAATAAGGATATGGTTACAAACTCAAACTCAAAATTATTTATTTCATGTAGGCCAACTTGTGGCTCTTATGACAAGTCGAGAATCTACCACCGGTTCGGAATGCTATTCTGCTGAGAAGAGCCGGTAAGAAACTCAGCAGTTCTCTTTTCAAAACAAAAAAATGTTATAATATGTAGCTTATCTATCTTGTCGACAGCTGAAGCAAAGCAGATTGGTTCCAAGCAACTTTGTCATTAAGGAATTCATTAACTGTGTTATAACCTCTACTTATAAAATGTGTTAATAAATTTAATTGAACGAGTGATTCAATAAGACAGGTTTTTTTTGGTCTGTCTGTTTGTTTGGGTTAGCTTTCGGTACTGCTACACCAGGCTTGACTTTTTCGGGCGGTAAAGAACTACATAGGCTACTATTTTCCTTAAAAATCAGAGATTTTTCAATTCCCACATGAAATGATCCATGCATCAGCAAGTTTTTTAAAATAGTATTCATACACTAGCATTTCTCATGACTCATATTTCGTATTAACTATATATTACTATAGTACTTGATGTTTATAACCTACAATATTTAAAGTAAAAATAATATCTTGAGTAAACCAAAGGCTGAGGTGATGATGATTAATGTTGAGTCATTATTTATTTATGATCTTATGAGGCCATGGGACCATATAACCATGACAATCACGACTGTATATCTTTCTTCCTTTTTTAAATGCGATAATAATGATGTAATATACAGTGCCATAAACATAACAAGACATAACATTCACTGCTTATCAGAAAAATACATAACTTTACTAGAACTTTTAATATAACCAGACAGTCAGACATACAAACCCGGCTGGTTTTTTTAATGCTAGCTATAAGTATTATTTGTAAACCTTATGTAAATAAATAAATAAATACTTTAAGAGTTTAGAGCTATATTTTATAGCAAGACACCTATATAGCTGAATAAAATTCGAGAAAATTCCATTTCGACAACTTTCATAAGTGGCAACAGATCAACCACTTTTATAAGTTATCAAATGATTATATCACTCCTTGGTTACGACTTATCTGCGCTCATGTAATTATGTGGGAGACGTGAAATATCTTATTTCGCTATTGGTTGTTCTGTACGTGTCACGGTGGTGACCTCTGTTATTAGTGAGATTGATTCTCTTGTTGGCGTATTTAAAATGTAAAATATCAAGCCCTGTATTTCATTTGTTTTTAAAATTTTTATGCTCTACGAATATTGTCGATGTAAACATTTCTTAGCACCTTTTACATATTTGTAGAAAAAACAAATTGTCGTAAATTAAAAAAATCATTCACCGAATCACCATCAATCATCGACAGATCACACCTGTCACTCGGCGCCTGCCCAAACTCAAGATAGAGTTAAGACAAGACAGATTTACGTCAGCTCACATTTGTGTCTCGTTTTAACATAGTCTAAGGCTGAAATCTATAAACCGGATTCTCATTCTGCTCTAAAACGAGACTTATGTCTCGTATATCTGCATATTAGTCTATCGTTTTAACTCTATCTTAAGTGCGAACTAAGTCAGAGCATTCTCTATAGATCTCTGAGTCAGGGCATGCTCTATATTAATAATGTTAATGTTCTTTTGTTAAGAGACTTTTCTGTATTCGATCGTTACCAAGGGAATCCACAATGACACAATGAGACATACAAAGTAGGATTTAGTGTGACTTACCCTAGCGTAGTGCATGTCTCGCTCGGCGGCGGCGGCGGCGAGTTTCTCGGAGGCGTCGTGCAGGGCGGCGCGCACGGACATGAGGTCTCGGGAGCGCGACTCGCGCTCCGCGTGCGCCGCGCGGCTGGCTGCCTCCGCCGCCGCGGTCTCCGCGCTGGCCGCGAGCCGTGCCGCGCGCTCCTGCTCCAGTGCGGCTTGCAGCCCCACGACCTACGAACCATCTCCGATATCAGTATCACATGGCGACTGTTTACTGCTACACTTTAGTGCGTAAGAATCGCACTTTAGCAGCAGGGTTGAGATGAATTTATTTTTTATTTTATTTAAAAATTAAAAACCAAAACACGACTAAAAACTGAGCCTGTGCTAGGGCTGTCCAAATATCCCCAACCGAATTATATAAATTAAATTTAAATTAATTTATAAAATCTTTGAAGCACCTATGTTTAATTATTATTAATATTACTTTGTTTTTTGTTGTATTAAATCATTTTAACAAGGATAAAAGTTTGAAAACTATAACCCATCTACAGAAAAATCAATATATAATTAAAAAGTAAGGATTAGTGTATCTAAACATGTCTACGATCTCCATCTAAAACAGCCTTCTTACCTTTTCACTCTCCTGTCGATGTTCACCCTCCAGTTTCTGTAGACGCTGCTGCATCTGTCGGTAGTCAACGCTCAGCATTGACATTTGACGATCTTTCTCCTGAGACGATGATTCTGCCCGCTGTCGGGCTTGTTTCTCCTCATTTAATTTGCCTTGTAATGCTGTAAAATAGGTAGATAGAAACACTAACTTGTACATTCATTTTTCATTGAATTTTCATTCATTTAATTTGAACTTTAAATTCTGGCTTACAAGGCATGCAGAAAATTGAAACAGAAAAGGGTCACAGCAATATGATTTCAAACCCATTATACAGAACTATTATAATATTATGTTTAAAAAACCAATGTTTTATTAGCATAATGGACAAACCTGTTAGGATTTTTTCCAATGTTCCTGAGGCATGCAAAATATTAAACATGATATAGGAACATGTAAATTTTGAAACTACTTAGCATTGATACAAAAAGTCTAAATAAATGGCATTTTCTAATATTACCTAATACAGGTATTACAGAGTACACAATATTATTTACAAAAAAAATAACTCACCCTTGACAACTTCTAAGTTGGCTTCCTGCTTAGAAAGCATCTGTGAACGTTGCGTTTCCTGATGTGCCCTCACTTCCTGCTGGTATAAGTGTTGAGAAGCTCTTAAGTCGTGAGCCATTGAAGCACATTCTTTCTCCAAAGAAGAAACTCTTTCTGACAGCTGACGGTTATCTGTCAATATTTGCCCTAATCTTGTCGATGATCTTTCTAGCTCAGCATGGGCAGCATTTAACCGACTATTTGCTTCAGCTACTGATGCTTCTGCTCTTTGTTTATCCGCCTTTGCTGTTCCGAGTTCTTCAGACAAGCTGCCACATTCTCTTTCGAGAGCATCCCGCTGCGCTCGCAAGCTCGACACTGTGCCGTCACTCACCGCAGCGGCCGCGGCTTGGGCAGCACTGAGTTCTGCTGCTAGTTTTCTTGATTTGGCAGCTGCCTCGGATTCTTGTTTAAGTTTCTCACGCATTTCTGTCAATTGCTTTTCTAATGCATTTATCTTTTCATTATATATCTGCAAATTATTCATTTCCTTTACTCTTTTACTCTGTTCTTCTTCTAAGCGGCGCTTGACTTCACTATAGTTAAATTCTACTTTCCTTCTAGTATCTGCCTCTATTTCAGCCTTGCGTTGTATTTCTCTAAGATCATGTTTTAGGAGCGCCAACTCCTTATCTGTATCAGCAATAATTTTCTTACTTCTATTTTCTCTTTGAGATAGTTCTTCTAATTGAGCACAAAGAATTACTTCTCTATCTTCAAATTTACGCCTTGCATCTCTTTCTCTTTCTAACAATTTTTCTAATTGCAATATTGCTTCAGAGCCCACATTATTAATATGGTTGTTAGATATTGTATCTACAACATCAGAAGGTTTTGTTCTACCTCCACAAAGCTGATAATCACCATTGTATGTAAATCCCACAAAGGGTAAATGATTACCAACAAATGCTTTGGGATCTGGGAAAGCTTCATCCAAAGCATCAGATTTTTCAATATTATCATCAAAGTTTCTAGTGTCATCATCACTAGATAATTCAGGGACAACAGGTGGCACAGAATCTCTTAAATTATCAAAACTCCATTGATCATTTATAAAGAAAGGATGCTGTTTAATTTCATCTACACTATTTTTTCCAAGTCGCTTTACTCTATCTGTTAGTAAACCTCTAATTAGTGATTTTGCTTCTTTTGAAATTTCGACATCATCAGGAAATTGCAATGAATTTCTATGGTCCATAATCTTACCATAAGTTCCTACCAAGCTATCTGCATAAAACGGTGGATCGCCTATTAACATTTCATATAAAAATATTCCCACAGCCCACCAATCACATTCTCGACCATATACACCCTCTCCATTTTGTGACTGTAACACCTCAGGGGATATGTAGTCTGGAGTGCCTACAGCATTGCTAGCGCGTACAAGACCATCTGGACCCATCCTCATGCATGTGCCAAAATCTGCTAATTTTAAATGGCCATACTTGTCAATTAACATATTGTCAGGTTTTACATCTCTGTGAACAAAACCCATCCCATGGATCACATCTAATGCAAGCACAATCTCCATTGTATAAAATTTGGCCCATTTTTCAGGTATGTCATAATTAGACATGAGATTAACAAGATCACCACCAGGCATGTAGTCCATGACCATGTAAAGATATTTTTGATCTTGAAATGCAAAGTGAAGTTTGAGAATCCATTCAGAGTTAGCATGCGCCATAATATGCCTCTCTTCCCAAAAAAATGTAGAGTCAGATCTTTTTATCATTTCAACTTTACTTAGAAGTTTCATAGCAAATACCTGACGAGTAGATTTATATCTGACTAGTTGTACTTCACCAAATGCCCCCCTGCCAATTACTTTAATCAGGTCAAAATCTGCTGCTTTCATACGCAAATCAACAATCTCAGATGCAAAAACTTCATCTGAAACAATATAAACTTATATTTACACCTGCCTGCACAAAATCAATAAAATAATAATTGATGGCTGTTTTTACCAACCATACCCCAATCATCCCCAAAGTAGGAGTACTCTTTATTTAGGTAGCTCTTAATACAATCCCTTACTGAATATCATTTCCACCTTTAGGTGATCCCTAAAGGTTTGTGAAAACAAAATTGACAGAAAATGTCACCTAACTTTGCTTAGGTAACCCATAAAAGTTAGACAACATTGGTGAAAACAGGCATGAATCTTTGACACACAAATACATTTGATGCATAAGTATTCAGCAGATTATTAATATTAGAATCCATCATAAAATTATATATTTGCAATTAACTAATTAAAACACATCTTACATCAAGATTAAATGTTGTTTTATAAACTGAAATGACTATGCATATTACGTGTATATGTTAGTAGTTTGTTTTGATGATAATAATATTGTAATGATAATGATAATGTGCAAATTTTAATTAAGTATGTATGTATTTATTAATGATAGCTCTTAAATCAAGCTACTATATACTGATTATAATCTTAACCTGTAAGTGAAACCTATGTATCTACTTGAAAATAAGAAATAAGTCTATAATTTGGAAATAACTCCTCTAATTTATATTGTAATTCTTTGAAAGTTATTTAGTCTCTCTATTTATTCAGGGTTATGATCTGAACAGATTTTGATTGTACTTTTACAGGCAAGCAGAGGATTAATTACAAGGTTCATTAAGACTCAAAGGATCACCTCCTTTGAGTTTGGTTACTTTTCATCCCCGAAAATTAAGAGTTGCCACTTGATTTTTGAAATCCTAAATCCCCACAGACTAAGTTGCAGGCATGAGCTAGTTAATTTATAAAATAAAAAACTTGCAATAGAAAGAGTATAAAACTGATAGTCTAATCTCAATTGTTCATGACAGTTGTTTGCAAATTAATTTAGGATTGAAGTTATTATTTAAGGAATTGCTCACATCTACTGGCGTACGCCTCGACGTTTTTCATGCGTCGGATGGCCGGGTGATCGCAGTCAGAGATGAGCGCCGTGACGGTGTCGAGCAAGCAGTCCACGTTGCCGGTGGAACGAGGGTCGCAAAGCTTGTCCTCCAGCACGCGTAGGCGCCGCAGGCGCTCCTCGTCTTTTATAGTCTCCATACTGAACCCTGGATCACTCTCTATTGTTTTCTAAACGCCACCGTACATTCTCCTCAAAGGTACACCGAATGGGGACACCACTCTCATTACGGCACATCAACGCCTCGATTATATTATCACTGCACACTACCTTGCATTAAGCATATTATTAAACTCCCAGAAACATAAGTTTCATTATAGAAAAATTTACTGTGCTACAGTTTAGAGTGACAGTAGATAAAGGTGGTTCTCACAACAAAGCATATGCACGTTTGCAAACATAACCGATTGTTATAATGTTATTTAGCACATTGGATGAACTTAAATGGTCTTAAAGAGCTTATTTACAAAATTAATTGGCACAACATTGAAAAATAATGTAAAAATAACGAATTAATAAAAACCGCTTGAATGATGAGCGATGATCAAACAATAGTCTGAAGTTGGCTAAACATCAAAGGTTTGGATTTGCAATGGCGACTGAAGTGAAATCAGCTACAAATCAAAGAAAATATTAATAGGATAGGTATAGAATGCATATGTAATAGAATCTGCACCTGAATTTACCCCAAGGAATAATTTTTAATTACGTTTCTTACAGCTTAAACACAGCTTAAAACACTGCAATTATTGACTCAATATAATTCACCAAGTTTAATTTTAATACAATACCTAAATAATAATAAGGTTACTCTACAGGTACAGACTACGAAACCCTAAAAATGGTTATCTTCTGTTCCTTACGTGGTTGCAGGTTCTATTAAATAGGTAGGTACCTATCACAGATTACTATGATATGGTCACAAACATATACCTAGGGTGGCAGACCCAATTATGGGCACTTTAAGAGTTTATCTTATTTCAAATATGTTTTTTAAGTATAAATTTAACCAAATTCTATAAATCACTGTGTTCATAAGGTTACTTGTTTAATAAAATATATAATTAAAGAAGATATTGAATTTTTTTTGTTTAAATCAACTAGAATTTTAAATTAGATTGAAAAATGACCCAGTCCCCAATTATTCGCACATTTGTTACCAGTTATGGGCACAAATTATCCAATTATCAACACTCAGATTTTAATAGAGTTTAAGGGAAATATAACGCTAGGCTACCTACGGAAGTCTTTTAGAATATAGATTTTATTACGAAATAATATACGGAAATTCTTATAGTAACTGTAGGTGACTTAATTTTTTATATTTATTATATTTAAAACAAACACCCTTACATATTTAATAAGAAAACGTAAATATAGTCTTTATCAAACGACAGACGTCCACAGCTGGGCAAAGGTCTCTTATATGGACTTCCACAGGCCTCGGTCTTACGCTACCTGAATCCAGCGGCTCTCTGCGACTCGTTCATTTTATAACTGATTACGAGAAAAAAGGTGTTATATGTGTAACAAAAGTAAACACTGCTGATCAATTAGCTGATATTCTAACTAAGGCGTTAGGTAAAAATAAATTTCAAAACTTAAGATATTTAATTAATGTTTATTGAGTATAGAATTTGAATTTTTTATTTTGTTATGTTGATTATAGTTGAAATGTGAATGTGTATGTTAAATATGCTAAGTTATTATTGAATGAATAGATAAATGATTAACTGTTATAATTAATTAACATATTTTAGAAATACAAAAACTCAAGGAGGTGTGAAAAGAGTTCGTTTATGTATTTATTTTTAATTGTCTATTTAATGTTGTCATGTTTGTCACTTTTGTTTTTTTTCTCTTCTCGATTAAGAATGTAACTTTATAAAAATTTAGTAATAAATTAATTTAACAAATAATATGTTTTCCTGTACATAATATAAAATATCCAAGGCCTCCTACCTTAACAGATATCTTTCAACTACGATACTGACGTCATTTTAAAACTTTCCAGATTAGAAAGGTTTCGATCGTGAAAAATATGAATTCCCCTAAATATTTTTTAATTTGAAAATTTAAAAACCACAATCAGAAACTTATATTTTAATCTTTTTTGCCAAAGTGCGAATAAACTGGTGCAGTGCTAGCTATTGGGTTGGTCACCCTACTTGTATGCTACCTATGTCTTCTATGCATCACAGATAAAACAAAACAACAAGATGATGTTCCGCTGAGTGTCCGCTGACCTCTCCCTCCCTGCTTACGACTTTGTCCCTCCATGGTTTTTCCGTGGTTTTTCCTATAATCTGTGCATGAAAAAGCTGTGTGTCTCGCTATTTTATTCGTTTTGTTCGTAGACAGAGAAGGCAATAGACGAAGGTACTGTGTAACCGTGACTGAAATAGAGATAACATGACGTAACGATGACGTCACATGACAAGTTTGAGTTTAATGTTGCCACAATAACTACACTTCCCTGTTACCCCAAATTAGATGGAAAATTCTTCCCAGGATTTTTAAATAAAACGACAAAACAGATGCTAAACTGTTTTATTTTTTAAATAACATACCTACACATATAAGGTTGTCTGGGAGAGACATACCTATTAGGGTAAGCTTCTATTTTTTACATATATAATATTGTATGCAATAAAGAATAATAATATAAAAAAAAATATATTTTTAAAAAACCGACTTCAACCACCACTTAAAAGTATAAAATAATTTTAGTTTGTACACGTATTGCGGTTGAAGTCGGTTTTTTAAAAATATTTTTTTTTTTATATTAAAGTTTTTTAATGTAGTTTCATAGGACCAATTAACTAGATAATTATTTGCTCCTTAAAAAAAATATTGAAATGCCGAATAGAAATTTAGCATATGTGAGTCATTTTGAAAAAAGATGTATGTAACACAAAGGAATTTTTTTTTTTTCGTTACACAAGTTACTAGTAAGAATGTTACACAAAATAATTTGTAAAGAATAGTTAAAATTTTCCTTCGATCGAATAATGCTATTGAACTAAAAGCAACAAAAATTGTATGTTTAGTCATCAAAATCATCATTAATGAAATTAACAGTATATTCCTTTTTTCAGGCAGTCGTATAAAACTGCAACTCTTCATAGTTTAAGTTAATAATTATTTAAAAAAACATAAAAAGTCTGCCTCTAGCTATTTAAAAATGGCTTTAAAAATTAAGAACTTTGCAAATAAAATAATTCTTAAGATCGCCAACAGTTCTCGATTGGTCGTTGGACATTTGAACGAAACTTCAGGATGATTCAGAACAGTAACCGACACTATCTAACTGAATACACTTTAATCATCGCCGACATATATTATTATTTATATTCTAGTATCCATCATCTTTCTTTTCTCATAAAATTCATTTCTCCCATCACGACCTTATTTTGTTTCAACAAGAATTTAAAAAAAATTTTGAAAAAGTAGCCAAAGTAACCCGCCGTTACGGTATGTCAGAGGACATTACTAAAAAAAAACCTATCTCCGTGCCAAATTTCAGCCATATCGGTTTAGTGTGGCGTGATTGAGTAACAAACATATGGATGTTTGTTACTCAATCACGCCACACTAAACCGATATGGCTGAAATTTGGATGTATGTATGGATGGCTATACATAAATCCAAACTTTCACATTTATAATATTAGTAGGATAGGGAAAATCGGGACATTGTATAGGTACCTAAAGCTGGCAACACACATAGATACTAAATTTTATTATTAACTGTCAGTTTGTTTCGCACAAAAGTGTGGCGACCTTGAAAAAAACTGGTTACACGATGAGGGACAAAAAATTGGGTAGCTGCGTCTCTGTTTATCACATTAATAACTTTATTTCTGCTCTCTTTTTAGTGTGAGTGAGAAAGAAATCGTCACTGGGTCTATGTCTTTCTCTGTCTACGGTTTTGTTCCACGGTTTTGTCCCACATTTCGTCCATGTTTTGTAGCTATTCGCTAGGTAGATACCCAGCGTAGGTAGGTACCTACCTAATTAACTCGTTCGGTTCAATCGTAGACAGAGAAGGTTCAATAGTTCAATCATACAATCCGCACTGCAGACCACAACCGCCTACAACACTACAAACTAACCTCTATCACATTGAGTGGCTTTTCTGGGCAAGGAACATTATTTTGAAAATTCTGGGTTAAACTCCCTGACACGTTAAGACTCAATTTTACCAACATGGAAAAATAAATATTCTTATTGAAGTGTCGGTATATACCTAATATTCAAGATTAAGTTATATTTATTTTTCATCATAGCCTAATTTTGGCATTAAAATCGCTACTCACGGATAAGCCATTATACTGCAGATTTTTAAAGAAAATTATTGTAAAGTGTATTCAGTTAGACAGTGGCGGTACACCTGCAGGCAATCTTAATTATTTTGCTTTTATTTTATTATACGTGAAAATAAGAGTATATTTATTACTGCGTTTTTAAGTAAGTGTTTTTCTATTCTAAGAATAAAATACAATACTAATTATTCTTATTTTATATAATAAAATACAAATAAAAGTAATAAATATAGACGGCCAAGAAAATTTTAATGAAAAATAAACGAGTTTACACTTACTGGTTTTGAGATTCAAACACCAATCACTTAGGTACAAGTTTTATTATTCTAAACTTATCACGCCTGAAGAGAAAACATCTCTTAAAACGCTGAAGTAAAATAGAGTTACTCGAAGTATTGGAGTCACATTCAAAGTCGTCCATTTCCGATAGTGGGATTCTGTCGTTTTTACTCCTTTTTAGTGTTGATGGACCCTTTTTTAATATTAATCAAACACTAGTTGCTGGTATCCCCGCTA
Source organism: Hipparchia sbordonii (assembly GCA_038048805.1). Taxonomy (NCBI): domain Eukaryota; kingdom Metazoa; phylum Arthropoda; class Insecta; order Lepidoptera; family Nymphalidae; genus Hipparchia; species Hipparchia sbordonii. The sequence continues at coordinate 5,235,440 of CM076097.1, read as the reverse complement.
TTTTTGAAGTGTCTGTGATAGTGAAGACACATTCATTTGAACAAAATATAGATGGACATTGTTTTGGTTCACTCAAAATTTCATCTTGAGGCACTCACTGTCCTCTCAAGGACAAAAAAATATTTTCTGTATACGTAGCAGAGTAAACGAAAACTATGGCGTTTCAATATAATATGCCAAAATCCCCTGTGAGTGTACGCCGTACACTCGCAGGGGATTTTGGCATATTATACGTTTAATGTGTCGGCGGCGCTTTTGACGAAATGCCGAGACAAGGTGACGCAACCAAAAAACAACTGAAAAAATTGAATTATAAACTGTATTGTGGCCAAATCTGTCTAACACAATCTCTAGCAAATCTCCTGCTATCCCATTCAAAAGATTTCAAAGAAAAGGATAACATGGTATTTAGACCTGTCAATTTGGTTAAGTTTAGAGATTGTGTACCATAGACCAGGAACAAATTGTGTACAACAGAATTAGCCATAGTGTACCATTGACAATACCTACTACCTGCTCAATAAATAATTCCATGAACGTTCTATAGTACCCAGGGTTCCCAACTTAGGGCTTTTAGCCCCAAATTTAGGGCGGAATTATGCTTGTTGGGATTTTTTTAGGGCCCAAAAAAATTTAGGGCTATTTTTAGGGGCATAAATAAATTTTCAAGCGTCACATAATTGACTGACCAAAACGAGTAAATAAAGCAAAACGCCTATGATATTTCGGAATAATATGCTTAAAATCGTTTTAACTAAAGCGTTTTGAAAATATTTCAATACATTAGCGTTAAACACGCTTTTTCGATATATAATATAGTGAAAAACAAATTACGAAACCGATTTTCCTTTTCATTTTAAAACGTGATGGTGGATCTTGCGTTACTTTTACTCCATCTCCAAAAATGTTACACTTATAATGTAAACATATTGTATGACTATAAGAATTCCGAATAACACAGGCGTAACTATAGGGTGGCATTTCGGCAAAATGCCACGGGCCCCAGCTGGAAGGGGCCCCGGTCAGAGAGAGTCAGAAGCACAAGATGATCCTAACATTTATAGCCATTCCTGTGGCTACGGCTAGCCGTAGTCGGCACTAGTGCCGAGCGATCATTTTCAAAATTAAAATTGATATAGGTAAACTAAATTCTTTGGGACAAGAAAGGCTACGCACAGTAAATTGATTTACCAAAAGGCTGAGTTGACTGGAGCCTAGGGCAGCAGATTTTAGGGGCGGTAGATTTGGGGCCAAAATTTTTATTTATGTCTTACAGAAATTAAAAAGATACATATTTGTATAGGTACCTAAATGTCATTAGGTCCATAAACACATATTTTAAAATTTTATAAAATATCTAATTAATTACCGAATATAGGTACCCCAATAACAATAGCTAAATAGTTTGAAGGGCCGACTTTACCTACGATGCCGGGTGTGCGGCGCATACAAACACAGGGTCTCAAGCGCCAAAAGTACAGGACTATGTAGTAGATATGACGTAGTGCAGAATAAAAAAACCTTGCTATTGTAGGTGCCAAGTATGGACTACTAAGTGCCGTAATGCAATCATAAAAAATTTCAAGCTCGCTTCGCTCTCGAAAATGTCGCTTTTACGTTTCGATTGTACTCGTAGGTGCCAAGTATGGACTAAGTGCCGTAATGTAATCATAAAAATTTTAGAGGTCGCGAAAATGTCGCTTATACGTTGCTATTGTAGATGCCAATAATGGACTACTAAGTACCAATTATAAAAAAATTTGCACTCGCTTCGCTCGCGAAAATATCACTTTTACATTTCTATTGTAGGTACCAAGTATGGACTACTAAGTGCCGTAATGCAATCATAAAAAATTTCGCGCTCACTTCGCTCGGGAAAATGTCGCTTTTACGTTGCAATTGTATGTACCTGCTTCACGTAGTGATTTATTATAAAATAAAAAAATGTTATCTCATTGGTTGAGCTTCTTTATATTGGGGAAGGGAGGGCCCCCACGGGCCTCAAACGGTATAGCCTCTGCCGAATAATGTAATTAAAATTAAGTTATATTATTTTTATTTACCTCAATAAAACGGGAAACTCATTTAAACATTAGCCTTAAATGGTAACAAGATACAGGGATTTTTTTGGGGCTTTTGAATATTGCATTTAGGGTTATTTAGGGGTATTTCATGTTGATGTTAGGGCTAATTTTTTTTAGGAGTTGGCAACCCTGATAGTACCATAGAGGTCAGTGGCCCATAGAAACTAGCACACATGGTAGCCTTGGTAGGTAGGATTTATACCTTCATGCAAATCCATCAGAAACCATAAACAACAAGGCAGAAATCTGCAGAAGCTGAAGATTGAAGCAGTGAACTATCAGCTGAAGTTAGCTGAGGCCTGAAGCCTGAGTGAGGCTGACTACTGAAGTTGAATGAATGAAATCACTTTTGTTCTCGGACGAATAGAATATGGCGGTGCTAGGCAGGATGTGCAAAAGCTTTTAATTTTCTGATTGTATCTAATGCGCTATTTTTCTGGCTTTATAGCGACTAACTTAAACTTAAGATAGTATTGCATGTAATACATATAAGTGAGTTACCTAACTTGAGCTTTTGGTTAAATATCTAGACCAAGTTGCAATGAAAATTATTACTTCATTGGTGGTATAAAAATAATTGTGACAAATATAGCACATAATTTCAGGTAATTTATTTTTATATGTTTTAGTTAATAAGCTTTTAAAAGATTAATTGGAATGGTGTAAGCCTACTCTTACCGTAAAGTGCAGCATCCTTTGCAATGTCATTCTGTTTCAGCTGATCGTTATTCGTTATTTAGATGTGTCTCAAGTTAGTTTTTTATCCAATCTAATCAATTTGGGTGTAATATATTTAATGTATAGTAAATATTTGGCGTAAAATTAAATTAATTTTCTTATAGTAAAATATTCATTATCTTTGTGCTCTCAATCACGTGTGGTTTAATCTTTATTATGGGGTCAATAACTGCTAGCTGGTGCCTATTTTGCTTCTTTGATCGTAAAAGTCAAGGATTAAATTTCGTCCGAAAGCCAAATTTCACAGACCACTTATGCTCGATTTCAATTAAGTCTTTACACGATCGTTTTCATTGTCTTTCGTGAATGGGTGAGCATTTTTTGAATGGCGAACGTGTTGGTTGGTATAAGTGCAAGCTGTTTATTACCTAGTGATCTGTTTCTGTGACGAGAACAATATACCTGGGGGGCGCAGGCCGCGGGGCGCCGCGCAAGGGGCGCTGCCCGCCCGCCAGTCAGCTGTGCGAGTGTCATGTCGCATCTCGTTGTGTCGTGGGAAGTGTCCTAAATTACGCCCCACCATTGATTCTTTGCAAAATTTTGTTCTTAAATGACCCACATTTGTACAAAAAATAAAGGAGTTCCATTTCCTAAATTATTGATAAACTAAGTGGGTGTTGGCTGCTGTATTTAAAAGTTTATAACAGCAATGGAAAGATTAAAATCTGAATGTATTCTCATATTATTTTGGATTAATTTTCTATAGTTAACTATGACCATTGCATAAGATCTATTTTTATCTTATCATTTGACTGAAAAAACAATATGTTTTTAACTCATTCATGCTCACAATTACATGTTTCCTGTTTATTTTTTTGTTATTTCTTGATTAATATAAATAATTGTTTCATTTTAATTTAATTTCTATACTTAGTCCAAAAATTATTTTTAAATTCATAGATATTACCTAAATTTTGGTAATTTCAATATTCAATTTTAATGGAATAATACTAATTAAATTTAAAATATATTGTAGGTATAATACATTATACTTTATTGTGCAATAAAGGCATTTAATATTTATTTCATAATCAATGAAATATGTAATAATAATACTTAATATAATATAAAACTAAAGTCTAAATTAAAACTAAAACATAAATATTATATTATTTAGTAGTTATTGGGCTCAAATACAATCATACATATTATTATTTATTATGATAAATGACTATCTTCTATAAGATAAATCTTGTTACTCTCACAAAGCTTAAGACTAAATATTTAGAAGATAGAGTAATTACATCATTATAATCTCATTAATTAAATGGCAGCAGCGTTTCAGCATGCATTAATGCTTTATAAATTGTACCAATCTATTAAAGTTCTGGATTCTTAACTAAGAAATGCAAGAAAATGACATAAGTTAGAACACATTGTTACATGTTTAGCTTTGGCCATTGTTGTGCAATCAACAATCAACAATTTTCAATAAAGTGCCCTTTATGGTTTGTGGCTGGATACTGGCGATAAACTCAAACAGGCAGATTGCGTACAGTATTTAATCAATGTTTGATTATGCTTGAATGATTCATTTCCTGCTGCATTTTAACAGTTTATTTCATTTAATTTTATAGATTAACTAGCTGATGCCCGCAATTTTGTCCGCATGGATATAGTTTTTAAATTCTCAGAGGAACTATTTGATTTTCTGGGATAAAAAGCCTATGTCATTAATCCATGAAGAATTTGATATAATTTTTGTTATTTTGACTTTGTTCATTTTAAATGTAGTTATGTCACCTGGAGCATAACAGCGAAGTGGTTGACATCTCATTCATCAAGATGGCCTCAGTATTTTAGGTGCCCCCCATGGAACATTTGTACATAGTCACATACATTCAAGCATACCTAGACATCTAAAATCATAACCCTTTTGCCTTCACCATAGTCGGGTAAAAAAACAAGCTCTGTGGCAGAATGATTGAAGGACAATACAACAAAACAAAAACCAAAAAAAGATTAATAATAATTCTTACTAATATTATAAATGCGAAACTGCGTTTTTTGATTTGTCCTTCAATCACACCGCAACAAAGCAACGGATCGACGTGATTTTTTGCATCAGTATAGTTGTGGACAAGAAGAGTGACACTTTTCATGACTATTTTTCATCCCGGAAAATCAAAGAGATCCCGCGGGATATTTAAAAACTAAATCCACGCGAGCGAAGCTGGGGCATCAATTAGTTAGGTTTATAAATCAAAAGATGAGGGAATAACTTTGCTACACTAGCTACAGGGCCTACTTAATTACAATTATGTGACCTTTTGCATGTTTCTAGGGGTTTTATTACATTAAATAAATGTTTCCTGTGTAATATATGACAGGATCATTTTAAATTTATGATTGGCAATAGGATGTACCAAACGTAGTTCATACCCTTTGAAAAATATCAACTGTTGTTATGATTTTAGCTACTTGTTTCAGTTTTTAGAATATGATCCTTTCTCTCCTTACATAACTATTAAAATAAATTGACAAATATTTGCTGAACTGGCAAATGGAAAATGAGCTTTGATAGAGTGTTATTTCAAAGCATTCCTTATATTTAATTTTATTCTTTCCTATTTATACATATTATTGTGTGCCGTTACTATAACAAATATTTTTTTGATTTCAGCTTGCTATGTTTGACATGGCTACGCTCATCCAAGAGAATGGTATAAAAGAGCTAAGCAAAGCAACACATGGTGTTGTAGTTAACCATGGTATGACAACGCACACTGTCGCCAGCCATATGGTACCAGACCATGAATACTGTGAAGCGGGCAAGCCAGAACAGCCTCAGCCACAATGCATCACAACAGACGCTACGGCCCAACAGGATCCAAAAGAAGAAGACGAGGAAGAAACTCCGGAAATAGACATAATGATAAACAATGTTGTGTGCAGTTTTAGTGTTAAGTGCCACCTGAACTTGAGACAGATTGCATTAAATGGTGTAAATGTTGAGTTCCGCCGCGAAAACGGAATGGTGACGATGAAGCTTCGGCGCCCGTACACCACCGCGTCGATCTGGTCGTCCGGTCGCATCACCTGCACGGGCGCCACCAGCGAAGACCAGGCCAAGATCGCTGCGCGGCGATACGCGCGCGCGCTGCAAAAGCTAGGCTTCCAAGTGCGCTTCCGCAACTTCCGTGTAGTCAACGTCCTGGGGACCTGTCGAATGCCGTTTGGCATTCGGATTATAGCATTTTCCAAAAAATACAAAGAAGCAGAGTGAGTATTTTGTTATCATCATAAAATTAGCTTATTGCCGCGACTTCTTCCGCATGGAGTTAGGTTTTAAAATCCCTCGGGAACCCATTGTTTTTCTCTAGGTCCTCGACTATATACTCATGCCAAAAAATCAAGTCGATCAATTGTTTTGTTGCTGAGTGATTGAAGGACAAACAAATAAACCAACAAACAAACAAACATACTTTTGCATTTATAATAATAGTATGGATGTCAGGGATTGAAATCACTGTGGAATTGTCTAAAAATGATTGCTAGAGCGCCATTGGTCAAAATGCATTTAAGCATCAAGAATGCCATAAATTCAGCCAATCAAAGGTGATCCATCGACAAAAAACTGTTTGAAAATATTGTTCTTCAATTTACTGTTAAATTAACTACTTTTACCTTACCATTGACTATTGATAAATTCAAAGGAGCAATTTCATAATGTTTGGTCCGACAGTAGTATACACCCATGTTACACCATATATGCAAAAAAATTTCAATTTTTTTTTATTGTATTACAAGTTTAGTCCTTGACTGCAATCTCACCCGATGGTAAATGAAGATGCAGTCTATGATGGTAGCGGGCTAACTTAGGGGATATGGCAGTGTACATTCAACCCATACCCCTAATCTGTTTCTATATAATCCACATTTTGACATCAGTGAAATACCCAATTAAGATTGGATTGATTAACTACAATCTTGTCCGATTGGCTGTCACTGCCATTATTATTGGGCACTAATTCTAATTCCATCAATCTTTTGTATGCAACAAGACACATATTATGAGGATAATTAGTGCTGTGTTCTTATTCTTTCTGGGCAGCGTTCCCACATTTTGATTTCCTTCAGTTTTAAGTATGTTAGACCGCTACAATTGCGAGTAGCGGCTTTTCGCCAGCTGCTCTACTGTGGATAAACTGCACCCCTCAGTGCTACAATCTCAATTATTGAGATTGGCTGAATTTTTGGTTTTCCCATTGTAATTTTCCAATGTATTAAAACTCTTTTAGAGAGATTGTCAATCAATCAGAGGCGATTGCGATCGTTACATTGTAGCAATCATCATTCTTTACACAATCGCCCAACAAAAGCATAGCAGTAGGGTTAGTATAAGATTTAATTCGATTAATCGTATTCGATAACATTAGCGTCAAAGTAAAATTATCCTTAAATGTATCCGTTTAAAGTCACAAATTTTGGGACTAAATTTAGTTAAATACAACCGATTTTTAATTTCAAGCATATGCGTATACGTAAAAGTATAAAGAGGCATGAAGGAAATTGAGCTCTAATTCAATAGTCTTGTTGCATTTTAATTAACCAACTTCAAAAAAAAGAGGAAAACGAACCCAGTCTGCGCGCTCCCATAGTACTTGAAATGTCGGGATCAAAATTCGTACGATAACGTGCCCAAAGTGTGACCGGCCTTAGACTTGTTCCGTGTCTCGGAGATCACGTTTAACGTAAAATTGAATCCTTCGAGTCGTATGCGGATAAATCTGGGAGACCACTGAATTAACTATCCCAAGAACCCCTACTTTTATTTAATTAATATCACAAATACGACCAAAGAAAAAAAAAATATGTAAATCGTAGATTTATACGAAAAATTATATCAATGAAATAATGATTCGTCAAAATTTAATTATTGTAGTTAGTGAGAGGAAATAAACTGTCCTTTTTAAGGTCACAAAACAGGTTGCCTGATCGAATAGGGCATCATGAATGCACGTACGTGTAACGATTATGTAAGCATTCGAAATATGTAGGTAGGTATAGTACAAACATATATAAGCAAGAGTATATTTTAGGTTTAAAATCAGCTGATTCTTATTCGTTAGAAAGTCTGCCATAATATGGTATTGATTTCATAAAACTACATACCCAGTAATTTGATACCTGATTATCTGGCAATTTAAAAGTTTCTGCCTAGTTTATAAATAGTATTTGGATCTAAACAATATAATGATATTACGAATACAGAGGCAAATCTGTATGCCTTAACATAATAATGATATATCAATTAGGAAATATATATGTGTATAATGTATATAATGAACAAGTTATCATAAAGAACCTCCTTTTGTTTGTTATTTGATGTAAAACATATTATCGTGTTGCTTGAGAAAGTAAGTATCATTCGGGTAAATGAAATTGAGTCTAACTCTATACTAAAATATAGATTCTGGCAAAGAGATTACGTGGAATAACGTTAAGTTGTTCACATTTAAACAAGTTTGACTCTTATTTTATACAGACCAATCAAAGTCAATGTTCGTCAACACAAAAAATTCGTAACAATATTTCTAGGCTTAAAAATTTGTATCCTACTAGTCTTATAAGCCTTTAGGTACATATTTTTCTTTTTTCGAAATCTGACAAACCACAGACGTACATATTACTTTGTAGAGGTTCTTTATTTTTAACCGACTTCCAAAAAGGAGGAGGTTATCAATTCGGCCGGTATATTTTTTTTTTTTACATATAATTATTCATTAACTAGCTGATGCCCGCGACTTCGTCCGCGTGGATTAAGGGGTTTTAGATTCCCGCGGGAAATATGATTTTCCGGGATAAAACGTAGCCTATCTGTTCTATCTTGCATATGAGCTATCTCTATTCCTTTCAGCCCCATCTGTGACTTTCATTGTGGCGTGAAGGAGTAACAAACATCCATTTTCACAAACTTTCGTATTTATAATATTACTAGATTATGCCCGCGACTACGTCCGCGTGGATAACGGTTTTTTTAAATCCCGCGAGAACTCCATAATTTACCGGGATAAAATGTAGCCATTGTGTTAATCCTTGTTATGAGCTATCTCCATTCCAAATCGGTTCATAAAGGAGTAACAAACATACACACACATACAGACGCATACATACAAACTTTCGCCTTTATAATATTAGTGTGATTAGTAGGAAGTAGGATATTCAAATTAGAATCATACTATGTTTGTATTTAGCGCATTAGGGAGAAAGTTAATATATATTAATGTTTATTTATTTACTTAATATATTTATCACCTTTCCAGCTACGAGCCCGAACTTCACCCTGGAGTCACGTATAAGCTGTACAACCCTAAAGCCACACTAAAGATATTCTCAACGGGCGGTGTCACAATCACAGGTAATGAACTTTCGGGGGTTTCACGTGCTCTTTACGTAAGGGGCGACGGTTGGCTAAAATTTTATTTTTAACTTTTGAGTATTGGGCCATCTCCCTTATTAAGCTTTAATTTAACTTGCAATGTATATTTTTGTTTGGGGTCAAATCTTGCAAGCTGAATTAGAAGCACTTTCCGGTTTTTGATTGAGTTGAAATTTTGCATGTATATGTAAATTTTATGACAATGCAATATTATTGTGACATGCCTGCCTCGTTGATCTAGTGGTTAACAAGTTCGACTGCAGATGACGAGGTCCCGGTTTCGATTCCCGGATCGGGCCATCGAATGTATTGGATTTTTCTGTCAAGAAATTCTCCGTACTAGCCCGGAGTTAGAAAGTTGGCGGTGAATCACCCCCGTGCCTCGGAGAGCATGTGAGGCTGTCGGTCCTGCGCCTGATCTCCCTTTTTTTCAAAATTGGTCGCCAAAACCACGTCCTTTTAATTTAACAAGATAATATACTTGTGTCCATCCGGAATGTCCATTTTAAAATATTGTTGAAAGAATTTTTGAAATTGGACGAATAGTTTTAAAGATGAGCTCCCATATCCGAATTTACAACTTTATAGTCTTATACGTTCGGATTTCTGTTATTTATTACGTATAAGTTCTTATTATATTCATATACTTACTAAATACTATACTTATTTAAGTTAATTTGCTGAAAAAATACAATATGTATTTCTGAAAAAAAAAAACCTCAATTTTAGGCAATTCTTCTGTTTTTCTTTATGAAAACACTAAGGACGAAACAATCTTTTAAGATGTGCGTCATAAATAGAAAGCCGCTTTTTCGCTATCGACGGAGAAAGTTCTTTTTGCATATTTAAGATTTCACGTAGTATTAGCGAATTTTATAACTGATTATAATTATTATGTACTTTGTTGGTAAAAAAATATATAGAAATACAAGCCCATGGGTTAGGAACTGATCAAAACCGTTAAATATATCAATTCAGAGGGGCATATTCATTGGAAACTTAGTTACTCATTAAAGTCCTAAACGTTAATAAAAACTTAGAGCATGTGCTAAAATAGTGAGCCAAGTATTATTAAATGGTATTAAAAGAATTTACGTTGATTGCGCTCCCCAGATTATTTTTTGTTTGTATAGGCATGCCGTAGAAACTACATAATATTCTCCAGTGTCTGTGCGAAACGTACCTATGTAGAATGAGTGTGTTTCGGAGGTTCAGTGGTGTTGCGCAAACGGCACGTTGTACCATACAGACATCATAGTAAACATAGTAAAAGAAAGTACATTGAATCAGGAATAATTCAGAATAATGTGTTTGTTCGTAGCCCGGAGCGTGAGCGACGTGCAGTCGGCCGTGGAGCGCATCTTCCCGCTGGTGTACGAGTTCCGCAAGCCGCGCACGCCCGCCGACGACGAGCTGCTGCGGCAGCGGCGGGCGGCGCGGCGCGGCGCGGCGCCGGCGCCCGAGCCCGCGCGCGCGCCGCCCGGCCCCGCCGCGCCCGCGCCCGTCGCGCCGCCCGGCGACGACCCGCTGTGCCTCGTCACCGTGTCCGACGACGACAACGACGCCTGGGAATGACGCGCCCGCGCCGCGCGCCCGCCGAGCCCGCCCCGCCCGCCCCGCCCGCTATGAAACGATGGCCTTCGTTTGGCACACGAGCATAAGCAATAACCGTCGGTTGTTAGTGCAATCGCGAGTGAATTGTCGGCGAGCTCTTTTCGGTTCAAGCCAAAGATATTTATTAGGAGGTGCTTCGCGCTTGTCGACGGACGCCGCCGCGCGCGCGCCCGCGGACCTCCTCTGTTCGTGATTCTCTGTGAGGGGTGATTCACTTCGTACTGCCGGTCGCGGTCAGTTCTCGGTCCGGCGTCGATCGATGGCTTAGCTAAAAATGACGTATTGAAATACTTGACGAACGCCGCCGGTTCGTTTTCGAATCATGACTGTGTCAAAACTGGACTTAAGCTGGAGCAATACTATTAGTGTCAATTATTGTTGTTTGTAGTACCCGGACCGAGAGTGCACCGGCTGCAGGTCGCGGTCGACACTATAATCTGAATCCACCATAGCATGTGTAAGTACGGTTGATTCGTTTGATTCGTTATTAATGAAAAATGATGAGAGTATATTATATCTCTCTACCGATACTCAAGTCTCATTTTTAATTTGCTGTTGTGATTGATAAAATAGTAGTGATAATAAATAGTGTTCACGATAATGTTCTAACTGACTGAATGTTAGCGTTAGTGATTGTAAATATGAAAGCTTTAGACATTATACATTTAATTAAAAACTTGTTTGTTTCATTCCATTTATTTAATAATGAGTTACAGACACGATTATAAAGAAATTAGACAAAAACTGTGCAGAAGGTATAATTGTGCAGCATAAAATTGAAATACTTAGGCCCAATTTCACCAAACAGGAACAAGTCTGGATTAAGTGTGGATTATTTAAGTTTTACCAACACCTAATCTAAAATTAAAATCGTTCTCACGAGTAAATCTACAATTGTCCAGTAGGGCTCACGTGCGTGCCATGAGAGTACCCATTGAGTTTTGGTATCTTATACAAATTCATGAGTAGCTAAATGGGTGGACAAAATGTTCTCGTGGCGCGCATGTTAGCTCTACAGGTGTAAAAACATGCGAGTAGTAGTATAAAATTCCTGGTATAGTACTTGAGAATGACATGTGGTGAAATTGGTTCTTAAAGATTTGGGAAAGCTAATGTAAAATGGAAGCTCTTTCCTCTTTCTGGACATATAACGTGGAGTCAGTCGAAATCGCCGAATAACTCAGGAATCAGATTCGTGCGTGTCATACTCGTCGCTGGTTATACGAGCTTGCGAACGTCTCTGTGCCCTGGAAGCGCGGAGCCTTGGCTGGCGAGCGCGACGCTCGGGGAAAGAAGAGGGCGTTCGAACGTATGCGCTGAGGTCGACCACTGCGAGCCGCGGCGTGCGAACGGCTTTACCTGAAAGGGTCTGCTTTAGAAAGAAAGAAAGAAAAAGCATTGATTTGAGACACAGCACAGTTAATGACAGAGAGAGATACAAACCAAAAAATAAATAAATATGTGTGGTCCCAAAATGGACGCCACTCAGCATATGCTATCCCTGTGGGAAAAACACAGGCATAGCGCTGGTCTTCCGTGGATCCAAAGGTTTCGGATGACTGTTAGTCACGATAAATAGTACTACGTAGCAAATAGTTAATATAATAAATAATAAAAATAAAAATAGTAGTGCGTAGAAAATAGTTACCTAATATAATAAATAGTAGCTTTAGGACTAGTCGTATGGTTCACTGAAAGAGCAAGTCGGATCCATAAACAAGCATTCCTAATTCACGATGGTTGACACCGGCAATGAAGTCTTGTATAGTTCTTGAAATCCACGAGGGCGCGTGGCTCATGATTGTGTGTGTGTCGTATTTATATAAGTTCGAGCGAGAGCTTGCTCGCTCCTGACCGCTCCTATCTAGGCTCCGGACAGGCACCCTTACTTACACAATGTGCATGTACACGACGTAAGCACAAGTAAATCTCACGCGCCCTCGTGAGTTGAAAGAACTATAATATACTATGATATCATTAATGGTTACTCCTTCACGTCACAAATCACAATGACTGAACCGAATTGGCTGAAATTTTCAACGTAGATAAGGTAGCTTATACATGCAGGCTTCTGTGAGGGCGTTATCCCGAGAAATTGGAGAGTTCCTGCGATAAACAAAATACCGTATCCTATACAGACGAAGTCGCGGGCATCATCTAATAAAAAATAATTTAATAGATTAAGCTCATAATAATCCTAAACACCTACCTGTTATAATCGGTAACACAGTATCGCCAACATGTACAGTTCGTGGCCGCGGCTTCTGCGCCAGATTCCTCGTGGTCCGCGAGGGGAACGATCGCATCGCGGGGGGAGACGCCACGGGCAGCGGCGGCGAAAGCACTCTAGAAGCTAACACTCTTCTTTCTGGTGATGAGCTGGGGGATCTGAGATAACATTGCATTATGACTTGAACACAATCTTGATATTGTTGAGCTGAACGCGAAGTCAATTTATTTTTAGAAACCACAGCGTACTTAAGACGGTACTCTAGTCCCAAGGAATTTGAAAAATAGGTATTTGAAGAAAATATCGCCGTCGCGCTGCGCCCGACCAACAGGAGTTATCCATGTGTACGAGTAGTGTATTTGTGTGCGCGAGCCCTCGCCCCTCCCATGCCCGTAACATTCACCCGCCGGCCGCCTGCGGGTGAATAAATATATTTTGAAAAGGACATGTCCCAGTTTAGTATGGAGGGTGGTTTTTTATTCTGAGTGTCTATTAACCAGAACCAAACTGCTATCACATGAAAGAAAAAAAAATATAAAATTAAACGCCATTTAAACAATAATTTTAGAAACCCCCATTTTTTTTTTAATTAATAAAGAAAAATATTGTTTGTAGAAAATATTTTTCGATGGATGGCAACATTAAAAACATTTTCTTATCTAGAAATAATTGAATCTGACACCTGTTACTGTCACTTGAATGTCATTTAAATGTCATTTAAATGCCAAAAGTTCAAAAACGTCATTATAATTGTCACTTTTGACAGTCCTGACAATCACCTGACATACGCCTGACATTGACAAGTTACCTAGACAAATAATATTTTTGAAGTTTTTTTTTAATCGGTGCGTAATCATAAGCAAAGGTCCATAAAAGCATCAAAACAAAAAAAAAATATTTTCTCCAAATCGGGGTCTTTAAAAAATCGGTAAATTATTTAGATAGAAGCCTTTTTGGATCTCTATCGAACTATATTAAAATCATTCTGGTTAATTACACTCAATAATAAAAAACCATTTTGGGACAACTCCTTTGAATCGGATGATGCTTTACTATTGATACTGAGCCCAAAACAATTTTTTTTTTTTAATTTTTCGTCTGTATCTTGGCCGCGCATCACACTGAAACTACTGGACGGATTTAAATGAAACGTTACATGATTTAAGTTCATACTACGAGGTAAAATATAGGATACTTTTTATCCCGAAATTCAGCACGGTTCCCTTGGGAGAGGGGATGAAAGTGAAAATGTGTATTTCATTGTAATTCATTAACGTGTACTCCGATTTCATTCATTCATTTTTTATTAGAAAGAAAATACTGCAAAAATTGTTCTGTAATTATTTCAAGGTCGTCAGTTTAGTAGTTCAGAAATTATAGACTTCACAATGCTCAGTAATAGGTCCAAATAACTTGAACCCCGTTACGTACAGGAAACTTTGAATGTACGGCTCATTTTAAGCTGGCATAACACACTATCGTAAACTATAATGGATAGCCCTATTTTGAACCGACCTTCAAAAAGGAGGAGGTTATCAATTCGGTCGGTATCTTTTTTTTCTATGTAGGTATGTCCACCGATTACTCCGGGGTTTCTGGACCGATTCACGCGATTTTTTTTAATGGGCCCTTAAAATTTTTTACCTTCAACCCCTCAAACCTGATGCTGCAGGGGTACTTTCTCCCTAAAAGCTTTAGGAACTGTCGTTTACGAATTGGTATGCTTGCTACTAGATCATAGAGCTCCAGGTCATCCTCCTCAATCCTGTAGGGTGATATCATTTTTTTCTGAACTGAATAGTTTGCGCAAGAGACACTTCCAAAGTGGTAAAATGTGTGTCCCCCCCCCCTGTAACTTCTAAAATAAGAGAATGATAAAAGTAAAAAAAATATATGATGTAGGTACATTACCATGCAAACTTCCACCGAAAATTAGTTAGAACGAGATCTAGTAAGTAGTTTTTTTTAATACGTCATAAATCGTAAACCGCAATTGCTGCTACGGAACCCTTCATGGGTGAGTCCGACTCGCACTTGGCCGCTATTTACTAACTGCATACGAAAGTAAATACGGTACTTATATTGTTGTCTGTCTGTCTGTTTGTTGCCACTAATCTCGGGACTGGCTGAACCGATTTTGACGGGATTTTCACTGGTAGATAGCTGATATTATCGGGCATCGTATAGGCTATTTTTTAACCGACTTTCGAAAAAGGAGGAGGAGTTGTGTTTTTCTACCTCTGTATATCGATATTTCCGTGATTTCTTAACCGATTTGCGTGAATCTTTCTTTAATCGACACAAAAACTTTGCGAGATGGTCCCATAAGAACTTCGGGTTCCAACTCTTCAATCCTGATGCTGCAGGGGTACTGCTTCCCTAAACTGTGGGGATTTAGGAATTGTTGATTATTTATTATGAATAGTTATTGTAGGGACCAAGTAAAGACATCGTTAAATTCTAGGATCCAACTCCTTAATCCTGATGCTGAAGGGGTTCTGCCAACCTAAACTGTGGTGATTTAGGAACGCGAACGAAGTCACGGGTGTCCGCTAGTAATAAATAAAATAATCATTGTATAGTGTAAATATCGACACATCACTAGAGTATCGCTAAAAATATCGACAATTGTCACTTCCCTATTAGTGTACATGTAAGCCTTACCCTCCCTCACCTCCACCCTACCCCCGTAAAGTACGAAAGGGACAACTGCAGCTCGGGCTGATTTTTACCTACAAAAACCTTGACCAAAAGACGTTTCGTATTCTGCTGTTTCCTTCTTCAAAACTGGACAAATCTCAAATATTCTTATATCAAAATTTAGAGGAAGAGTATATCTATGCTTCTATGTTTTTCTTTTTTGTTAAAAACTTATCAAATTTGTCTGATAGTCGTTTGAACATGGCGGTAAAATCGAGGGTTTTTTTTTGGGTTTTTGGATTGTCATATTTTTTTTAATGATAATGTTTTGGAAAAAAGGAAAACATAGAGGCACGTATTAATTAGACCTAGATTTTTTGGAAAAAAATCATTGCTCTAGAGGCATTATCCACGAAGAAAACAGCAGAATACGTTTGTATGGAGAAATGCCCACTAGAGTACCCTCTTAAACGACTGGAAAAAAGTCTATCATTTTTGTGTTCCAGCAAGGTTCTAGCTTATCTTTTTAAGGTTCTGTACCCATCTTATCTAGCAAATATATATTTTTTAATTATCTGGTAGTTACCTATCAAGTCAAACCTACGAGTATTATCTATTGTACCTACCTATATGTCTTGAAAGCATTGTTCATACTTTTACCTTTCTCTTTCATACACTGGCTTTCGCCTGCGCTTTCTGCGCGATTCTCTCTTCTTTCTGGATCCTCCTTCACGTGGAGGAATGACCCCAATGTGCCGGTAATAGTCACACAGCGCCTTCGCTAAGGCTCTGCCTATTTTGGAATCTGAATGCTGATGTCTGAAAGATCTTATTTAAAACATACCTATTTACCTACCGGGGGCCATATGTAGTGATTGGTGTTCCTTGCATTACTTACTTTAAGAAACAAAAACTAGGACTACCTGCGTTAGTAAACCTAAATTTAGGTTTGCGTTAGCGGTTTAGTAAGCATATTCCCATTTTCACCAACCATAGTATACCAATCTCTCCAACCAACATCCATGCAAAAATCATGTCGATCCATTGCTCCGTTGATGCTTGATTGAAAGACAAACCAACAAACAAACACACTTTCGTAGTTAGGTATATATTAGCAAGGATACAGGCATCTTCAGTGTAATGCATGTACGGTCCGCGTTGAGTCAGCCGCCGTCCGCCAAACGAAGCCAGCACGGAGTACGCGTCGATGATCCCAGTGGGTAAGGCGCGGCGTGCGCTGCCCGTAGAGTTTGGATCGGTGTTGTACAGGCACGACTCTTGCCTCCACGCCTCCACGCGCATACCTATGAACTTTGGCAACACCGCGTGACGCTCAAACCTATACAAGATTAAAAAAGTTAACTTATGAAATTAATACTCGGTACATTTGTCACACGACTGATGGACAAAGCCCAGACCAGATTTACCTATACTATAGGTTTAACATGATTCATTACCACTAGTTTTTTTGTAATCGAAGACTACTACAACAATTAGAATTAGTTCAAATGAACTAGTGACACTTTTGGTTCCCAGTAGTTCAACTGCATCTAAAAATCCTTTTAAAAGATACAAAAGTTGTGTTTGTTTTGTAGTTTACTGTTTACTTGTTTAGTTTTTAGTCACTTTCTTACCTGCGAAAATATAAATTGCCTGAAACATCATTGTGCTATTGCAATTCCAGAAGGCGTTATGAAAATAAAAGCATTATATAAATAAACTTTAGAGTTGATATGTAGGAACCTGTTCTTCGTGTTTAGGACTCGATAAGCTATATTTTGACGAAGATTGGTGGTACGTACCTATACACATCATCGTAGGAGTTCCCTCTAACAAATACACCCTCGTGGCTGACATCAGAGTGGAGGTCGATGATAAAATCCAATTGTAAATTCTAGAAATATATTGAAAGCATCATACTCATTTGAAGACTGCCGTCAACAAGAAAATAGTTTAAAATCTAACCAACGCGCAATCGCAAAGCAATTTAGAGTTCTAGCACGATGGCGTGTAGAAACAGATTAGTGGTGTTGGTTGAGTGTACACTGCCATATGATTCCAAGTTAGCCCGCTACCATCTTAGACTGTATCGTCATTTACCATCAGGCGACTAATTGAGGAATATCTTGTTATCGAATTAAAAAAACCGACTACGGAAAATTGGATTTATCATCCGTCATAATTATGTTATTCGTGTAAAATGTAGCCTATGTCACCCGGACCATAATAACGAAGCAATTGACACCTCATTCATCAAAATCGGCTCAGTAGTTTAGTCGGCACGGTGGAACATTCGTAAATAGTCACATACATACACAGACATAGACCACTAAAATCAGAACCCTTCCTTTTGCCGTAGTCGGTTAAAAAAAGCTAGAGTTACTACCCGTTCATTTCAAATTGGCCGTCGTCGACTATTACAAAATGACGCCATACAATACCGTCGACATGAAAATAATGTATTTTTTACTATAACTACGACTGTGACAGAATTTATTTTCTCTAGCAATGCTTTTCATAGCAATGACATCTTGATTGTCGAAAGGCGTGATTTTTAATATCATATTTCTTTCCACTTGAACGAAAGTCATTATTTAAAGTAATAAATTTTTACGAAAACAACACGTGAACAAAAATAACCAAACAAAAATTAATAACTAATTTAAAGTTAACAGAAACATTCAAAACGTAACAATAACAAAACTTTGAAAAAATTTGGTAGTGACAATCGCGGCCGGTACGTTGCTATCTGTACTAAGCGGGTCTGACTTGAGGTATGGGGAAGCGCGACGTAGGGTAGCGGTTAACTTGACGTGAACGGGTAGTAATTTCAAACACGAAGACGTAATATCTACTTTTTCAGCAGTGATCTTCTGTATAAGTTCGTTGACTGCAATGAGAGCGGGATGTGCAAAGGTTGTGGCTTTGTTCCAACATCGGTTCAAGTCTGAGCCGAGCAAATCCGAACGCTGGTTACCAAGAAACACTCCATCAGGATTCAGCATTGGCACTACCTAGAAGATTTACTTTTTAATGAGTTTTCAAACGACTTTTTTCATTAAAAGTAGGTAATTTTTACCATTTATACCTGAATAACAATGCCATGTTTCAAAGCTGATGCCTTTTCTGAAGAACTTATTATATAGTCCAGAAAACCTGAAATTGAAATTCTTGTATTATGTATGTTCGCGAGTATGTACCACAGTACGTAAGATAATAAATCGCCACCCCAACCGAATAAAGGCGTAATCGAAAAAAGTCAATTTTACAGGAGAGCCAAAAAACCGTAGAAATGATCTACCGTCTTTGCTATTTACACCTGATTAAAGTTATATATATAGAAAGGCGAGTAAAAAAATAACGCTTCTTTTACTCTATTTGCTAAATTTTTTGCCTTATTTGCAAAAGAGATATTCAAGAAAAATCATCTTAAATTTTTATTCGTCTATGAACTTCGGCATTTATTTTTTGTAAAAAACAGTACGCCTTTATTCGCCTACAAATGCTCTAGTGAGCGAAACGCATCATTTTTGTGCATAACTTATTGAGTCAAATTTTGTATCGTAATCTGGCGCGCAATTATTTGTAACGCCGTTATTCTTGTACTTTTTGAATGATGCTCGAATCGTATTATAGATTCACTTCTATATTCGTTAGTCAATGCGAAAAATATAGATTCGTAATAAATGTTAACACTAAACATGAAAAATAATTTTTAATTAAAAAAAAGTCGTTAAAAATAACAAAAACTTTAATATTTTTTTAAATTAACAAGGAAATAATACAAAAAAATTATGTAAAACTTCATTAGTCCTTAATTAATATGGCAATCTCAAAATGGTAAGTACATTCTTACCACCATCGATATTATTCACAAATAATTGAGGCAATTACTTAGAATTTCTTTGGAGATCAAAAATCGGAAATATAATCATTTATATCTTAATTAAAACAAATATGACTGATTTATGATAATTCTTAATGACAAAGCTGAATAGAAAATGCCACTATACCGGTTCTTTTTAGTTAATTTAATTATGAAATCTATCTTATACTTTGCGCTTAAAACCAAACATACGCGTTTGATGATGTTGGTATTTTATTAGGAACTTAAGTTCTAATACAATTAACAATAACATAAATATGACATTAGTTATTGTGTTAATAGTTTAAAATGCAGTTTTATGCAGTTTCTACTTCTGGCAAAAAAAAACCAGAAAATAGTAAAATCTTCTCAAATGTTCATTAAAAAATAAAAAATCAAAAGATAATAATGTAATAAAGTATCAACTACTAATAAAACTCCTTTAGGAACAGGATTTCTTTTAAAAGCTTTTATTTAACTTGCAATGCATGTATGTAGCTATGTTTGTTCGGGTGGAATCTTGCAACTCAATTTTGAAGCAGATATCTTAACCGATTGAGCTGAAATTTTGTATACACGTTTAGTTTGGGTGACAATGCATGGTTAGTTGTGTGACGTCATTCTAAATCCAATATGGCGGAACATCCGAGATGGCGGCCTAGTTATTTTTAATGCACTCCTACAATATGGGTATCAAATGAAATGGCTTGCTAAGAATAACTTGAAAAATAAAGTGACATCACTCTAAATTCAATATGGCGGACTAAGTTTTTTATGCTTTCCTACAATATGGGTATCAAATGAAAGGACTTGCTGAGAATACGAATGCGAGTTAAATTCCGTTGTTCCAATCAGTTTGAAATTTTGGTGTACTGGGGGTTTTTAGTTATCATTCGAAATAAATTTGTAGACGAAAAAAGACGTAAACGTTATTCACTCCCGACAACAGATCCGGCAAATTTAGGTAAGATTTTATAACACCTTTCTTCTTCTAGAAAATGTGCAGTAAATTTCGATAGAATAAAGCCGCCATCCTTCATATTTTTGTCATTTTCAGAGATAAAATTCTAAAAAAAAATTAGCCTATGTAACACGATTTCCATCATCAGATAATGAAATAAAAAAAATTTCGCGTAAATGATCTTACGCCTTTATTCGGTTGGGGTGGCGAAATAAGTACCTGACTAAAATGCAAGACCCAAATAAACACTTAGCTAGGACGTGTGACCACCTATAATACAAGCTATGGTATGTTATATGTCTTCTAATATATGTTGTCTTATAAATTCTTATATGTCATAAAAAATAAAAATAAAATAAATAAATAAAATAAAACTTTAGTTTCCTACATATTGCGACTGGACTGCTAGCCCTTTGACGCAGAGGTGAAGGGAAGCAGAAAGGCTAAAAAGTTCACTTAGCTTAGATGGAATCGTTGGGTCTTATAGCCTAGGTACCTATAGTTTATTTATCGCGCTTGGCTTCGCGGTATTAATGAAATTGAACAAGCCGTGAAAGAATATACCTTGACAAATAAATGAAGATGGCTGCTCGCCACCGTGCACCCTCGCCATAATCAGGACAACGCGTTTTTTGTTTCCACCGAGTTTTCCTTTTGTGTATGGCTCATCTTTACAATCTGACTCTTTTGGCACAAGATTTCCAATAGTAATTAAATCTATTCGACGTTTTTGCTGGAATCAAACGAAAACTTCACAAGTACCTACGCAAAATAAACCAATATTTATGACAGATTTTTTTTGAAACTAACGGTACTTTGCGCTATGCTCTCTCGCGTAGCGAACGCCATAGCTCGTTTTTCCCACTGAGCGAGATATTTTTGTAGTCTTGAATATGAGTAGGGCGCCGCTGCTGAAAATTGGTAAATGTCTTCCTCTTTATCGAATCCAAAAGCGATGCTAAGAATTTTTCGACCGCGGTGCACCAAGGAGCGGTGGTAGAAAATCAGTCGTCGTGGAATACGTTGCCTGGAAATAGGTACATGAAAATAGAGATTGAAACCATTTTATATATTATTATTGTGGATTGAGGAACCTGCGTAGGTACAAGTCTAGCGTAAACGTCAGGCCTGATTTTAAAATAATTAAATACTTCTTACCATTTAGGTCGAGATGTTGAACGCACCAATGGAGTCATATCTTCATTAAATAGGTTATGCTCTTTTCCTAAATTCACGAAGTTAAAAATAACGCGCTGAAAACAACCAACATATTTATTGTATTAGTTGTAAAAATGTTGTAAATATATTTATTGTAATCCAAAAGGCACAGCAATGATAAGAGCTCCACCTTTGACTCATTGTTAAAACATTATTTTGTTGTTATAGCTACAGACTTTTAATAGAGACGGCTCCTCAGACAAAGATGGGGTTGGTGGGAGTGGTGACAGTTAATGCGGTCGAGTCCTTCACCGCTCATTCACCTCTGGAAAGGTTGTATTTCGAGATTTAATTTTCAAAAGAAGTGTAGTGTTAAACTTACACTTGAAGGAAATATCCGAGTAAATTTTAAATAGATATCAAAAATTCCGAGGTCGGCGTGGTTCGAACCCACATCTCTCGGGAATCGCGACCTGAGTGTGTTGACCAGATTAGGTATACCACGGCCAGTCGAACTACACGACAGCATTGAAATCTGTCATATGTACCTATCTACTTTTTAAATTAGTTTTTAGCAACTGTTAGCGACATCATTCGAACCTCGCCGGCCTCGGAATCTTTGATATTTACTTAATTAAAAATTCGGAAGTGAACTTGCCTGATCTTGCCTAACGTTTTCAACCGTGAAATTGAACCAAAATCTCGACCGCGGCCTGCACGTATCGGGTCTTATGAAGAGGTCGTACTCCAGTTCTGTGATGTGATCCGCCCGGCCCAGGTTGCCGCACTCGAACGCCGCGTCGAAGCACAGCTGACCGCGCTTTGCTTTCCCGCTGTGACCAGGTGGACGGACAATCAGCCTGTTCAGGTTGCCCAAACCGCCTTCTCCATCACTTTCCTCGCTATCTAAAAGTACCAATTGATTAAATTCACCAGCTTTTTAAACGCAGTAGTTTGTATATAGATACCTATGTTAGGTCTATTTTCCGTTATTAATAGGTAACAGTTATTTTCACTTTAAAAATCCCACGTACCTACCTACGTATTTCAGTTTTTTCTCACAATTTATCACCTTACCTTAGGCTAACTGTCTTTTCGAAATCGAATTACACCTCCTCTTACTTAAAGGATAATATAAATCTGTTTAGTACATTATATAATATATAGTACTCATACGATTTTACACATAGGTGCTACGAGTATGAATTTATATGATTCGCAATAACTAACACTTGTGTACTTGTGTAGTGTAGGGGAGGTCTTACCAGATATCTATTACTGTTGCTGAATATTTATATTCTCCGCTTGGTAATTCTCTCGAATTACCTGACCGTGGAATATTGATGTACCTAGTTGTCTCTACCTATTTAGCATATTTTTTGCAACATTCATAATAATATATCTACATAGGTAGGTATTATATATTTTATGTTATTTAATAAAAATAATGAGAATCTATGTGAATAAGGAAAAAAATACCATTTCGCGGCTTAAGATAAATTGTAGCGTGTTCAAGATCGTCTATAAAAGCGCTCATCACAATCCTGATTAAGTAATTCTGATTACTAAAGCTTTTTAGGCAATGTATGGTTTAGCACTTGGAAGGTGTGGTTTCAACTCAATGACTTCAAAGAAAGTGTAGAATGTGACTAAAGCGTCAATAAGGAAAACCATTTACCCACTTACCTATCTAACACGCCATGGGTTTTAAAGGCAATAGAAAACCATTCAATTTATAAGCTAGTTTAGCCGTTAAGTGAAAGTTTATTTTATAGCAGTTTAGTTTAGCAGTCTATATTTACTGTTTATCCTATTGCAACTTTCAGATGTGTGAAATTGGTGTGAAATATAATGTCTTCGTTAAAAAATCCCTCGTGCTTGAAGACGTGTTATATGGATCTGAATAATACTTAGTCGCTAACTATGGGCCTCATCGCTCAGGTTTACTCAGCGCGCAATGGCTGAGCTCGGACGGCAAATCAGAAAGTATTAATGTAGAAGAAACTATTAATTTACCGACAAATCTTAGCGAATCGCGAAGCTGAAGTAGAAATGGGCGGGGCGCATAATTCGAAGAACTGATGATGGCTGGGGTCCTAAGGTGCTGGAGTGTCGAATTCGGGGCTAACTAAAGTAGGCAATTTTACTCAATTTGCCAGATGTCAGAGTCAAAAGCGCGCACCATTTTCGGCTACATCCTCACCCACCATCAGGTTAGATCGCAGTCAAGCGCTAGTCTATTTATTTAAAAAAAAACTTACCTATCTAATTATTAATAACTTTATACTTTTAACTATACATCAGCAGGGCTAGCATAGGCGGGAGAAATTTTATCCCCGGGAAAAGGATAAAATGTTTATCCCCTCGCTTAGTTTTATCCACGCGTCGAGCATGGGCACAGCGGTGGAAATAACACTCAGAGGATATACTTATAGGAATATAGATCGCCTTCTCCTCTGTCGCCATGCTTTAGGATAGGGAAAAGATAATTTTATCCCCTGTCAGTGGATAAAATCGGGGTATAAATTTTTTATCTCCTGCCCATGCTAGCTATGCAGGGTTTACAGCGAATAAAATTTTACCATGTATATTATGGGTAACGTGTGTAGTATGGATTAAAACATTGCGGCCTTGGTAACTATAAAGAAACAATTTCCATGTGTATCGCCTACCGGTCTAGCGCTATACTGTACCTAGGTGTTTCACGAAGGCATTAGAGGTATTTATTGTAAGAAAATCAAGTCACGCAACCCGTACAGTAAATGCATTAGATATATGTATCTATGCCGATTAATCTACCTAAAGGTGGCAAAACTGAACTTCACAGAACCGGAAACGGCTCCGCGGTTATCATTAGGTACAGGTTATCATGATGTAGATGTGTATTAATTTTGATCTGGGGTTTTAACTTTTTATATAACTCAAAATATAGTATCAACAAAATAAAACTTCTCCATTGGAGCAGACGACGTTTATTGCACGTGTTTACTGCAGATACCTACTTCTTAGTAAGTAACCTATAATCATTATAAATAAAACACCTTTCAGTATATTTATGCCATACTTTATGACAAACTAGCTTTTAATCGCGAATTCGTCCGCTTGGAGTTTTTCTAGTTTTTAAGAATCCCAAGAAGAATTTTAATATCCTTTGCAGATATACAAAGCATTCGTACAGTAAAGCCATTCTCTAGGTGTTTAATATTATAGGTATCCATGCAAAAATCAGGTCAATCCTCCTCCTCCTCCTCTTGCTCCTTTGGATTGAGTAATTGGAGAACTTTCGCATTTAAAATACGATTAACATTATAATCTTTAATGATTAAAACTAACCTGACATTTTCGAATCTTCACACCATAGTTTTCTCACCAATTTGTTTTTGAAAAGTAATGTGCTACCTACGTACAATCACTAACACGGAGTTACGGTACATTATTTTATTCATTTTGCGTCTATCATAACATTCTGGAACCCCACTAGTTGCCACGATACGACACAATGCGACAATTTCTTCCATTAATAAAAATAAAAACAAATCGTGTCTCATTTCAATGCGTAATATTCAAACTTCGTTTCTTAGCAACTTTGTTTAGTTGGCTCGAGCAGCGAATGAATTATACATCGATGGGCTCGAGAGGCCTATAGTAGAAATATTAAGGGAGCGATTCATAAAAGCGTTTCTGTGTTCAATGGTTGTTCAGAGTTACCTGCCAGCTGGTCTAGCGTCGAGATAGGATCAGTAGGATTATATTCAGATGTGTGCAAGCTGTGAACTTGCCAGATGGAAATACTACAAACTAACATCTAATTAGTTGCACTTTGTTTTGACATAAAAGTGGTAGTACCCAGTTTTTTTATTTTTATAGAATTTTTTTGCATCTATTTTAAAAATAATAGGTGTATTTTCAGAGCACATATACTTTCGTTTTGTGAAGATAGGTTGAATGTTGGTGACTGTAGTATCTCCAATAGCGCCGCCCCGACACTGGCTCGGCAATGCACACGAGCACCTGTCGCACGTCTACTCGCACCGGCGGTTCGCGTAATACTGACGTTGCAACATTGCTCATGAACACACGAGACAGTGTATAGTGTATACACTACATCCCTTCCACGTTAAATAAATAAACAACTAAGATAATTTCAAGAATTCACTTCTATATAATAATTTCCGGCATCACTAAATCCTCAAATCATAGTAGTGACATGAGTTAGACTATTCCAAAGTTTTGGTATAGTTATCTGCACGATACAAGCTTTAGAATATCAGCACATATATAATAAATCTCAAATTCAAATTCATAATTACTTATTTCATGTAGGCCAACTTGTAGCTCCTATGACAAGTCAAGAATCTACCACCGGTTCGGAATAATAATAATATTTTCTAATCACTTATTCAATGTTCCCTCAGTTACAGTTTATTCACTGATTCCATTACTTTGTCTATTCTTCTCATCCTGATCTTTCTCCGGTACTGTTGTCCACTGGCCTTCAATCTTTTTAAGATGAACTACATTCCTTAACTAACTTAGTCACCTTTATTTAGTGTCGATTCTGTAGTTCCTCTCCGCACTCTTTTCCTTTCTCTTTCTGAGTGATATCCCGTCGATTCTGTAGTTCCTCTCCGTACTCTTTCCCTTTCTCTTTCTGAATGATATCTCTGTTTCTCACTTCAGTGTCTATTCCTAATCAATCTATTTTATCCACAATTGTTTAAAATAATTTTTTTTTTTTTGCAGGATTTCACTAAATTTTTGTCATCTATTTTTCCGCTGCCACTTTACCTTAGAAAATAATCGACCCTTCCTTACGATCCCGGAATGGCCTTTGCGTATGGCATCTATAACATTCTTATGCGACTTCTGAGGTATCACCATCCGGTTACCTCTGAGCAATATAAAGCATAGTTCGATCTCAAAAAATTTGTTATTCTTTACGAATTCATCCTGGTTGCGCTCATAAATTCATTTTCCAGTTTAGTGGTGGTCGCATGACCCATAATATAATTTTTCCAATATTTAAAATTTCCGATTTAATGGAGGCTTATTTCCAAAACCACTTTATATTTCCAATTTAATGGTGGTTGCATGACCAATAATACAAATATTCTTATACTTGAAATTCCCAATTTAATGGAGGGTTTTCCAATACCACTAGATGTTTCCAATTTAATGGTGGTCACGTGACCCGTAATACCAATATTCTGGTTTTGAAATTGCCAATTTAATGGAGGTTTATTTCCAACACCACTTTATATTTCCAATTTAATGGTGGTTGCATGACCAATAATACAATATTTTCATACCTGAAATTCCCAATTTAATGGAGGTTTTTTCCAATACCACTAGATGTTTCCAATTTATTGGTGGTCACATTACCAATAACATAAAAGTTGTTATATCTGAAATTCCCATTTTAATGGAAATAATCTTCAACAAGTGCTTCAATATAAAAATACTAAAATCACACTCAATGTGTCCATTTTAACAAATTATAACCTTTTTCTATATACAGAAACCAAAAGAAAATCGACCTATATTGATTTAATTGTAATTAATTTTATGAACTCATCTCCTGGAATGAATTACCTGGCTTTGTCAGATCATAAAATCGCACAACACTGTCCAACCAATAACTTAATCGTCACATTACCAAAGTAATCTTAAACTGACAACACTACACCAGAAAATCAAATAGAAACAAGAAATACCGATTGACGGTTGACAATACACACGTTGCGAGTCTCATTTTAATGGACCGAACGAGCGAGGAGCAATGGTGTAATGCTCAATGAATAGTAATACCAACGTTATAAGACTACCGTTACTAGATGGCACTTTAAATAATAATCACTTTAATTTTAATCTCCGACACGGCCAGAACTGACAATCACACGTTCCCGTGTGGCAATGCACTTGTTGACAGGGAAAGGAAACATTTGAGATATACTACTTATAAGGTTCGGACTACCTGACATGTTATTTAAAATCAAATAACTCAATTTAACTGTAACCCATTAATTAATTGAAATCATAACTATCCGAATGAAAAGTTCCCACTAATTTAAATTGATCAATATCTCAGTCACACATCAATACAGAATCCATTAAAGGGACCAGTAACTTCTTAGTCGTACAGTTTTAGGACCGACTGCCACCTGCAGCGCGTAACTACAACAGCGACCATCGGTCACGCAAGTTAACCAAACAAAATCAAATACACTTGTATACCCACAGGTATTCGGGTTGCATCAAATTGCCAATTGTAGTCTTCTCAGAACCCGAACCACCCTAGGCCAAAACTGTAGTTTCCTCAAGACTCGAGTTTCAAAGCATAGTCGGACGCTCATTACACCAACACAAAGTGGAAGCGATACGTCCGATGTCTGCAGATACGTCCCGCCAATGCGTACGTTTAAGCATCTTTATCAACATGATTGTCACTATCGTTATCTAACTTTAAGGGAACTTCACATCCAGGCTACCTTCGAAATCTATCGTGAGTGTACTTGTAAGTACGCTTATTAATCAATGACTTCAGAACATGTCAGTCTTCATCTAAGATTTCTGTTAATTTAAAGAACCTTTAAACTTTGGATCTAACTTAAAATGGAAACTTCATTTAAAAATGAAAACTTAAATCTCATCAGCTCAAACTAATGGACTCTATTGTCAACGGTACTCAACATAATCACTCGTAGCGTAACCCAAACAAACAAATTAAGGTTTATTATTTTGGTAAATTCTTGATTGCGACGTCTGTTCCGTCACAAAACACATATACAATTTCCATCCAGTTACTAATACACGTAACCTCTATCCGGTTACTGCAATCCATAACCTCCATCTGGTCATCGACTTAACCAAACCAAACACCTCTATTTGGCGTTCTCACAGAGCGGGAACGCAAAACAACAAAACAGTAACAAATTTAGCAATGAAATAAGTTTTCTCGACAACTTACAAAATTAGGCATTACTCTTTTATTTATAAGTTCTCGCAATGAACATCAACGCAATATCCTCTAGTTAAGATCACTACCTTCTATAATGACTACTGCGGCTACTAATAATCAACGCAATACATTTAGTCTGAGCATGTTGCCCTCAACCAAGTTACAGTCCCACTTTGATCTCATTTTAACTCAGCATTAATCTCAACTTCATCAACTAAAAAGTCTCAAAGATCATTGAACAAAGAATAATAAACACGGAACCACTTAAAGAATTATAGCATTGATATACATTACTGTTGAATGACTCCACTAATGTCGCAATAGCTGTGCCTTCTTAACCCCCTTTTTCCTAATTGCAACCCTCGCCTATTATATTCCATGTGCATACATATTTGTCTGCAGTCTGTGGTCTGCTGTCAATATCAATTGTTATTATTACACTGCTGTGTTCTGTGAATTAATTAAATGGTTGCTTTATTTAGTGAAACGGGTTTTAATATTTATCAACGTCTTAATTCTTGTGTAACTTGTAAAACCGTGAAATATCTTACACGCTAACTGGCTATGGAATCGCCATGGCATCGATCATCCTCAAAGGATCTCTCCGATCCATGCATCCACGTAAACATAATATTATATTGGTTTAGTTTATTTAAATATTAGCATGTAAGTTTATCTTTTTATTATTGCAACACCTCCTGCTGTTTGTTTATTTTTTATTTTCCTTAGCTATAAGGTTGTTTGGAAGAGTTCGCCTTTTAGCGATAAGGCTGCCTTTTTATATCAACAATCGACATAATATATCTTGTTAAGTTTACTTTTTTTCTGTTGTGGTGCAATAAATAATAAATGAATCGCCACTATTCACTGTGCATCCACACACGGGATCGCACACCACCCCTAGTTTCCACGAAACTACTGGAACGTAAGCTGACCCCACAGAAATCTTAATTTCCCATTTACCTTAATAATCAACAATGATTCTATGTTACCCTTCTCATAGGAGGTTAGGAAGAGGTTTCTAGCTAACGAAACTAATGTGGTCATAAAATCATATCCCATGGGATGAAGTCATGTGGGTATAAAATTCTAACGTGGCATGAAGCTACATCTGTGGGTATGAAATTACCATCTCACTTTTGATGACGACAAAGGCACCTCTGGCCGAACATCAGAAGCAAAACGGAAAAAATTAAACTAACAACC
This sequence comes from Hipparchia sbordonii, assembly GCA_038048805.1. Taxonomy (NCBI): domain Eukaryota; kingdom Metazoa; phylum Arthropoda; class Insecta; order Lepidoptera; family Nymphalidae; genus Hipparchia; species Hipparchia sbordonii. The sequence continues at coordinate 5,205,604 of CM076097.1, read as the reverse complement.
ATACAACTATAACTGAGCATTATTAAACATGATTATCTCATGAGGGAGACGATACACCTCACCGAGCAACTAATAAAAGAAATCACCAACTATCTCGATAAAAATAACTACCCGCAGTAAGGTTATATCGTAACCATTGCGTAATAAACACAGTACCCAACATTTCCATGATTGGTTGTCTAAGGGCAACTCTTGGCAAAACTGATTCCATACTAACTAAAATATACTTATTTAGTTTTACTTCCATATTAACATCCATGATCTTTAAAATGTTCTTCCACAAACAAGTATAAAGCATAAAAGTACTAACTAACTGTTAAACTGTTACCTTAACTGTTTTGTTGGGATAAGAAAAATAATTTAATATTTTCTCCACTGAACTGGCGAAGGCAAAGAACAGGCTTTTATTAGGTTACTTGCAAAGTGTAACAGAATTTGTTAATGTAACTTATTGCTGAGCATCATGAATGTCCTGACTGTGCTGTACTGTGTTTTAGTTTTGATATTTTGAATAGTTATTAGGTACCTACCAACGGCCTTTGTTCATGCGACTCGCATAGCTACAGATTGTTTATTTTAAACGTTAGGGGATCGTATTAACAATATGGAGCTTGATAAATAATAATTTCCTTTGTGACTTTTCCGGCGTCACTTAAGGTAACTTTTGTTTGTATTAAAATATGATCAATTGATTATTGTTACTTGAGGCCGGGGTTCCTATATTCCTGACCGGCACCAGCAGATCTATTGTAAAACTTGGCGGGAGTACACGCTTTTTAAATACACCAAATTAAAGTGAAATACGAAGTTATTTATTTAACCAACCTGACCCACTTCCTATTACAAGGATTTTACCTATGATATCATATTAAGTCAACCATAGCCCGAAATACAAATCACATCATGTAATAACAACGATATTTATTATCTATACGTCATTAACTCTGACCATTTAAAAAATTATCCATTATCTATGATTAATAAAATATATGGGTATTGTGAAAAATAAAAATTTAACTCAGATTATTTTATAATAAAGACATTTTCTAACCGATTTGCCTTTACTCCCTTTGTAATTTTATATTCTGTTTCGTTACGTTGTTATAATAACAATTCTCGAAACTAACCGTCTGAAATATCAACTAATTTATAACCAATAACGCCTGCCATATCCTTCCCTCCTTCCTTATAAAAAATATTTTTTCCACTTACCTTTTTTCTCGTCGCCAATGTAGTATCTCCAATAGCGCCGCCCCGACACTGGCTCGGCAATGCACACGAGCACCTGTCGCACGTCTACTCGCACCGGCGGTTCGCGTAATACTGACGTTGCAACATTGCTCATGAACACACGAGACAGTGTATAGTGTATACACTACAGTGACTCTAAAATAAAACTTAGTCAGATATGAATCTTATTGTTTATTTTAACAAATATATGATTTATTAAATACTTATTCTTTGGCATTGCCGCGGCTCACTCCTCGCGAACATTTTATTTTGGTGAAGCTCAACATAAGTCACTTAAAACAAAATTTAGATAAATATCAACGACCTAATCATCATCATTGAGCACTGAAATAGGACAACAACGCGCAATTAAGTATACCAATATAATATTCCGAGCTATAATAAATTAATGGAGGAATATCAGGTGGAAGGTGTTGCGACCCAAAAATAGGGAGACCGACGACGACAGACGTCAAATCTCTCAGCAGCCACTCTGTCAAGAATAAACGATTGAACGAACATAATCCAAGACATCAGTAATCTTTAAGAAATAATATGTATTTAGTGCGTGTATTTTACTCACAAACGTGACTTTTAAAAAAAGAACCCTTATATTTTTTTTATATGTATAATGTATTGTATACTCCTGTTAATAAAAATGGAATATTGAAATTACGCGATGTTATCCAATTTTTGCTCAAATCTTGGGCTAACTAGTCTAATAGTACCTTATATCTATATAATACAATTTACATTAAAACAATATCAATATTTACAAGATTTTTATATTGGAGATCCATTTATACTTAAACATGTATTATACTGTACGAGTATAACGAATAAAATTAATAACACCTATCGAAAGATCGCACGTCCGTTGGATTCTTGCCACCATGAAGTGCATGAAGTGATACTATACCTAGTTACCCCCAAAATACAGACTATATTTTGCGTTCCAGGGAACCTGGACGTAATAAAATACGCGTAGCCTGGAATGGAACGTGCTGTTCGTACCACATACACGCGTACGTACACGCGTAGTACGTACATATCTATGTATATCTACTAATAAATATTCAAGTGACTCTCCGTGATTTCAATATAACTGCTTCTTATTATGCTCCTAAGATTATTCTAGCTTAAAGCCAGACATGTTATTAAAATTTATATTTGTATGGATAATGTTCAGAACAACTGAATTTTGATGGTACTTTCACAGGCAGGTAGAGAATTAAAAATTCGGTATTCTGATATTATTCGATTTTATTTTAATGACGCACGAATACTGGAGCTGACGTAGCTGTTAGACCGCTTATGCTGAGATCTATAAAGCGTGCTGTGACTTAGCTCGGACTTAAGATTGATTTAAAACGAAACATAAATGTCTTTGACATAAATCTGTTTCGTTTTAACTCTATCTTGAGTCTGAGCAGAGTGAGAGTGCGGTCTATAAATTTCAGCTATAGTTCCTGGCATTTAAGTGTGCTACGTTACGTGTATATGCAAATCCATCTGTGCGAGTGTTTCTGTGTTCATCATATCTAGGCTACGCGTATACTGGAACGCTACGCTAACACTGGAACGCTACGCATAAACTGGAATGCTACGCGTAAACTGGGACGCTACGCGTACATGGCGTAGCGCGTACTCGTTTCAGTGTATGACAGTAAGTTTTCAATGCAAGGTAGAAAATCCTTCCGCCTGACGTGATTGTAATCAAGAGCAAGTTTACCGTAGAACAGATAGATACTATAATATTTTACTGTTGCAGTAAGTAGGTAGGTAAATGCCTCAAAAAGAGTTTCTAGTTCTAGAGGAATTGGCTTGGGTCAGCTTATTCTAGTCTAGTGGGAGGTTTCGGCTACAGTGATCGCTCTATCTAATCAGTTCTTAGACCATTCAACCCAATGAATGGTCTAAGGTACATCTTGCGCCAAACCTACTCAAAACGACATAATATTATTGCCTCCGATAGCGAAACATATTATATACCCTTACGTACTTAGACATCAATATTACAGAGAGAAGAAACATTCATAGAATATTAAAAATACATTTTATTGGCTTCTACCGTGAATATTGTAACGAAACACATAATAAAGATCATATAAATATATAAACTCTAAACATTTAGAAATTTCCAAATAGGTACATTGATACGAAATAATTAATTATATATTTATTACTTCTAGAATATATTCCTAGATATATACTAGATATATAGGGCGTCCCACGGCTATGCCACATGGAGGGGAAGTACCTTAAATATTGTAGATGGAACATTTTACTGAAAGAAGACTTCATTTTAATTTAAAAAACAATTTAAACTGCATTCATAGATTTTTAAATAATTGCCTGGTTGAACCGGGACTCGAACCCGCTATACGAGAAAAAAAATTAACCTGTATCTTTATCATACCAATCGGAAGGCTTCATCATAAGGATTATTTTTTGTTAAATAACATAGCTTGAGAAATAAAAGGAAGACCATGAATTTTAGCCTTTGATGTAAAATTTTGTTCAGAAAAATGAAAAGCTGACATTGGCGTATCGACATACAACTGACATGAACTATTACTAATGAGTACCCACTTGAGAAGTACGCATCATTTCCCGATCCTTACTATCCTTACTAATCCTTACTTATATTACCTATAAATGCGAAAGTGTGTTTGTTTGTTGATTTATTGGTTTGTCCTTCAATCCCGCTGCAATTCGAAGCTCTGTTGCAGCGGGATTGAAGGACAAACCAATAAATCAACAAACAAACACACTTACGCATTTATAGGTAATATAAGTCCTTACTTATTAGTAAGGATAGTAAGGATCGGGAAATGATGCGTACTTCTCAAGTGGGTACTCATTAGTAATAGTTCATGTCAGTTGTATGTTGATACGCCAATGTCAGCTTTTCATTTTTCTGAACAAAATTTTACATCAAAGGCTAAAATTCATGGTCTTCCTTTTATTTCTCATGCTATGTTATTTAACAAAAAATAATCCTTATGATGAAGCCTTCCGATCGGTATGATAAAGATACAGGTTAATTTTTTTTCTCGTATAGCGGGTTCGAGTCCCGGTTCAACCAGGCAATTATTTAAAAATCTATGAATGCAGTTTAAATTGTTTTTTAAATTAAAATGAAGTCTTCTTTCAGTAAAATGTTCCATCTACAATATTTAAGGTACTTCCCCTCCATGTGGCATAGTCGTGGGACACCCTGTATATGTTCTGGCAAATACCTGCAACTCGAAATAAAATCTCGAAAATATCATAATATAAAAATCTACATACTGCTAAAATATTTAGTTACATCCCAGGAATTTTCTAAATGATTGGAGTAGGAATCAGATATAAAACTCCACAATTCAATAACAATTACCACTTCAATTCCTTTTGGTTCTAACAATAATATTTATTAAGCGAGTCTTTTAGTTTTAACAATCAGTGTCACGTCGACGTAACATTATTTTTGTGTCGATCGCAAAGTTCATCTTGGGTTCACCTACGTAGGGTTCATCTCGTATTGATGTTTAACGTAAAGTTCTGCTTATGTAAATTAGTCAGGCTTATGTGTCTCCGTCGGTGTAATGTGATGGACCTTCGACGGAGCAGACGGAATCTTCAGGAGTCCGCGAGGCGTCCCCTGCCTCACTCGCCTCCACCACGCTCTGGCTGCAAGCTTTGTTCTTGCCACCGCGACGAGCTTGCAGTGCCTGAACATCATAAAAACTATAAGTTGGTATTTCAACATTTGAACTACACGTCGAATGCAAAATAACAGTCAGGATACAGTCCTATTGCAATTGACACTTGCAGTGTCAGTGGAGTAGAACTGCATCCAAACTGCACTGCAGTCCGTCTATCTAGAGTTCTAGACAGTACTACATAGTAGAATAGAGTAGAGTTACATTTAACAATTGCTATTGAATGAACTCCAGGTAGATAGATACACAATACGATAGTTTTACTACTTTCCAGCAATTCTTTTACAAAATCATGGGTAAGGAGATCTTTGTGACTCTTAATGTTTGCCTACTTTTGCACTTAAACCAAAATCATTATATACCCAAGTATAAAGACAGTAGTCACACACACATTTATTATGAAGAAGGTATGAAAGCCAGCGTTTTAAATAAACAGAAGGTCATTCAAGAAAGTTGGTTCATATCACGTGTCTTATGAATGAAATTTAAATAGAAAATAGGCATATAATATTTACGGGGTGGAAACGTTAGGCATCCGCAGACGATTATATTTTCAATAAAGTTATGTCTAAGCTTAGCAAACTGAGCCCGAATGGAGCAAGTAACAATCAAATGCCCGTAGGGTAGACGAGCATATAATCGTAGACTCGAGAATTCAGTTTTTACCAGACCTCAACAAAGTCAAGAGTAAGGATTATGACGTCACTCAAGTGACTCACAACATGTGTATGCGAGCATCATGAAAGAGTGATCAAAAGAAAAGTAGTGGAGAGAAGAGTAGTGTAGTCATCCCATGTTAAATGTCCCATAAAACAGTGTGAGCGCATTGAAGAATGAAGATAATTTTTGTTGTGAATCGAGCCGATGTACCTTCAGAATTGACACCACGATTAGAATAGCTTCCCTCGTGCTCGGCTCGCCAAAGGTAGACGCAGCTTTATATATTTTAATTGAATCATATAATTTTGTTCACTATTCGTATACTCTGACTAGGTGACGCAGTTTCTGTATGAACCAAGTTTTGGAAGTCTCTTTTATAGAAAAAGGAAAACACTTGCAGGCTAAAAATAAGAAAAATAAAAGTTAGTTTTTATTTTAATATTATAATAAATAAATAATAAAAAACATAAACACACAATTTCCACCTTCTATAATATAGCGTGCGCAACAATATTAATTTGTTATTTGTTATTTATAAGATTTTTTATTAGAACGATTTAGTTAAGTATATTAGAATATTCGAATCGACAATGGCCTGAATTCTGCAAAACAAAAAGCGTACATTGTTATTCGTAGATATATTACGGAAAATATGATATGTTTAGCAGAATGCCATTCTGGGTGGGTGCGATAGGAAGGGCCCAGGGCCGCTGTGTGGCGGACGGCACAGGGGGCATGCGGGGCTCGGGCGGTGCGCATGCGATATACTCATATCTCCTTACCTTTTCACGACTGCCCTTTTTCTAAGGTCGGAGTGGGATGGAATACGAAACATTAAATTAATGAATGTTAAAATTGTTATAGAAGGGGTCACACAAGGAAACGTCCCTGTGTATTATTCTGCTTGCCTTGGATAAGGACCAGTATTTATATATTTAACATCAGGGTACAAATCTAAAAAGTACCTAAGAGACAAACTAAAGGGCAAATAAAATATAGTGTTAGGTACACACTGAGGAATACAAACTAACAGATTAATTTCTACAATCATCAAACATTTCTAGTATTTTTGCAAATCATTTGCAGATTTTCAACTGTTATAAAATACCAATTTATTTTTTCTATACCTCTGTCTTCTCTCTTATAAGCAAGTATTATCCGATAAAATAAATAGTTTGTAGAAATATTGGACAGCGTTGAAAGGCTTTTTTCGGCTAGATTATCGTTTGTCCGCAGTCAGGGAATCCTTATTAAGTAATAGCCGCAGTTGCGTTTGGAATGTCATAGACAAATTACAAATTCTACGACAACTTTTATATATTTTATTATGAACGTCAGTGTATATGTGCCCTTTAAGTAGGTATAATGAAAATCACTTTTTTGGCGCTGTGTGTGTTGTAAAGTTAATACAAAAATAAAATAGTTGCTACAGAAAATTACTTGTTCATATATTGAACAATGTCCATTCAATTGACACGCGTCGACGTTTGTTGCCGATTGACGATATATACCAAACCCCGACTCTGCGCAGTTAAGATGCAGTGAGAGCGACGTAGGTACCTGCAGCGAGAAGCGGCGGTGCGGCGGCTTGCGCCCGCCGCGGCGCTTGCTGATGTGCGGGTTGTCGCGGCGCAGCGTCTGGTTGCGCAGCACCTCCAGCTGCACATACAGGCGCTTGAGCTCGGCGCGCACCTCCTCCGACGTGGGCTCCTCCTCGCCCTCCGCGCCGAAGCCCTCCGCCGGCCCGCGCCGCGACACCTGCTGATATTACATGCCGTTATTGATATACTATCTACGCGACTTAAGTCTTTGCATATTAAGGTTTTTTAAATAAAGTATACTAGCCTCTTGCGCGAGCGACCTGGCGCGGTATCCGTGCCACAGGCGCGGCGCTAACACGCAGGCGAGTGCAGCGCCGGACGAGAGGTGCGCGCGCGCTGCCGCCGCTAGCGCCGAACGCTCGGGCGCCGCACCCACCATTGCCGCCGCACGCCACGCTGCGCCGCACAGCCCCTCCGCCCACAGCGCCGCCGCCAGCCAGCCGCGCTCCTGCACACCGCACCACAGCGCATGACGCATAATGTCCACAACGAAGATAAAGACCTACTTCCAGAAGCCATTCGCCACGGAGAAGGACCACATCGTAGTGATTTTGTCACAAAAAACTGACGTATTGTTCATTTGTTGTTCAAAACCCATACTTTGCGGCAAGCGGACCCATAGCTTACAATCTTGCGCAATCTGTACAAATAGGAAGCCTATTATCATTATTTGAGTGATATCACAACGGATGTGTTTTAAATTTCTGTCTCTCCATTTGTCTGTTCGTATTAGCCCCTTTGGAACTTTGATTGATTTCGACAGAATTCGAAAAAAATCACCTGGAAAGGTACGTTCGCGTTCCTGGCGGCGTGCGCGATGCGCAGGCCGGCCAGCAGCAGCAGCAGCTCGGCGGCGGCGGTGACGTGGTGCCAGGCGGCGCGCGCGCAGCTCGCGCCCGCGTCGTCGCACGCCGCCGTGGCCGTGAACGCGGACAGGTAGCAGCCGGCGCCCAGCACCATGGCCGCCACGATGCGCAACACCTGCAACCATAGGGAACATTTTATCTTGCTTTATATTAAAGTAGGTTTTGTAGAACTTATCTGTCAACACAAAATAAAATTTTATTACTTTACACAAGTTTAAGAAATATGAAAAGTGTGCTCATGAAAAAAACGTTGTACTACGCGATTAAAAAACAGCAATTCAGGAGAAGGAAATATCAATAACTGTAAGCACTACATAACATAATATTGTAATTTTTTTTTAAAGATCCCAAGCCGAATTTTCTTGCTGGTTTTTCTCAGCGGGAAAGGCATTCCGAACCAGTAGAAAATTTTTCAGTACAAAAATTATTTGTAAGCTTGGATTAAAGTTAAATTACATTTAGTCAATTAGAATTGTAACTATATTTCAGCTTTTCAGTAATTAGACAAAAAATCATAACGTATTATTTTCACTGAAACGAATGCTTGCAGAATGTCTAATTAAATGATTAACGAACTTTATAAGTAATACTATTAAAGTGATCAATGGATACCTCAGCGTCCCTCGGCGTCCAGCGATGCGCTTTCCTCGTGCGAAACTCTGCTAGCAATACCCAAAGGCGTAGCACCACGGAGCCGTAGCACGCTACGAAGCCTAGCTCGCGGAGCCACGCGCCCGCTACGCAGCGCCATCGCGCGACTGATATGTACTGCGAAGCCGCCTTCAAGGACAAACAAATAACTATTTGTGTATTTATGCCTGAAACTTAAGGAACTCTCATTTTCCGGGAAACAAGTAGCTTAGATAACTCCTGCGTATTCACGTAAACCCGGTGAAGTGCGCGCTCATGAAATATCAAACGTACGAAGTAGTATAACGTGAGTGTTGACTCGCAACCAGTAGGCTTAGTATAAGATTTAATTCTATTGATCGTATTCGTATTCGATAGCATTACGTCACCGTCACGTTTGCCATTAATCTACTTGACTTGGTCGGTTAGTTACAGTATCTATCAAAAAGTGCGATATTTTAATCTGACATAATATGTAAAGCGAATAGCACCTACTCATAATTCCTATAATCTTATATTTATAAATCGATTGATCTATCTCAAAAATATCTCAAATCAAAAGTTGTTGTTATTCATTTTTGATAAAATTAGATACCTATTCATACCTATTGTTTGAAAACACTACACAGGCTACACAATTGTATTATAAAACAAAGTCTCTCAATCGGTTTGTTTGTCTGTGCGCATTGACCTCTAAAAGTAGGTATCTACTGTACGGGTTTTTATCAGTAGTCAGAATGGTTAGGTGTACAATTTATATAGGTTTAATGTAAATTAGCTGAAATATGGTGATTTTTCAATTAAGTTTGTAAGCCAGCCATCAAACTGAATTTTTATAATATAAATTATAAAATCAAATCATTTCGCAGACTCAGGCTATCCACTAGTGAAGGCCGAACGCAAAACTGTACAGTAGTTTTTGAACTTACCGCTAACAAACTCTGCGAAAGGACTGTTTTTCTGTTTTCTGAATATATAAAAGGAAAAGGTGACTGACTGACTGATCTATCAACGTACAGCTCTAACCACTAGAAGGATCGGGCTGAAATTTGGCATACATATAGCTATTATGATGTAGGCATCCGCTAAGAAAGGATTTTTGAAAATTCAACTCCAAGAGGGGTAAAATAGGGGTTTGAAAGATCGAATTTATTGTGAGCGAAGCCGCGAGCAAAAGCTAGTTTATTATAAATTTTTAGTTACTGATGACTAATCTTAGAAGATAAACCATATAGAACTACGGATTTTCTTAGAACTATTTTAAGGGAACAAAAAATTATAGAAAAGCCAAACTGCGCAAAGCGCCTAATTTACGAAGCCTACATATTATTTTTTTAGATAAGATCTTCCCATTTTTTATCTCAATTGAGAAACTAATTAAGGCACTTAAACGTGCACTTAAACTAATTTAAGAAATTATAATAGTTTATTAGCCTTGACATGCTAATTTACAGAAATAAGGACAGTAATGATAATATTTTATCCGGCTAGGAAGGTATAATGCATAATTGAGTGGCTTACCGAGCCATACATTAACATGGCGCCAAGGAGAACCACTTCCAGCACTGTCCACATGCCCATGGCCACCGCCTGGAAACAGTAACAAAATGTAATGAGTAAGTATTTTTTTATTTTCTATACTGTGTGCTATTTCACTTAAAACTCCCTCTTACCTCAAAGAGAAATTTAATTTTCTTGGAGTGCAATCCAATTTAAGACCGTGCCTTACTTTAATATTGGAAATCCCTGCACATAAAACGAAGTTTTTCAATAATTCGTTCACTGTGCAGGCTGCTGTGCTTTGGAATGCACTTCCACTGGCCATACGCCAATCTAAATCACTAGGCATTTTCAAGAACGCTGTAAAGAATCATTATCTTGCAAACTGAAGACGACTCTTATTATTATCATGTATAATATATATTAGTAGTATAAAATATAGTATATACTAGTCTATTTTATTTATATATATGTAATATTGTTTCATTTATTTGTTTATTATTGGTGTATGTATTAGTATGTAGTTATTTGTATGTACGTATGTTATAGGAAATGACCACCTGCAACGCATTTCTTTCTTAAGTTTTCCTATTCCTAAGGTTGCCTGGTAGAGATCGCTACTTAGCGATAAGGCCGCCTTTTGTGTCATACCTTTTGTCTCTTTTAATATATATTTTTTCTTTGTTGTTGTTATGCTGTTATTGTATGTATATGTTGTTGTCATAAAAGTCATTGGTTACTAACAGATTTCAAACGCTCCGGCTCTCACACTTGCATTGGAAGTACAGTACATGTACAAAAGGTATATGAGTATGCGGACGTGCATTTTGTATTTCAGATTTAAGGAACAGAGAGGGAGGACGACTAAGGACAACTCAAGACTTATATATTATATCAAAATAATAGTAACATTAATTTATACGATTTTATATGCACATTGAATCTAAATTCACCATGAATTAGAACAAAATATCAATAAAAATTGTTCGATAAAAATTTTTTTCAATGGCTGCCCTAAAATCTTGATTTTAGTTAATTAAGTATTATATTTTCTTGTTTCAAAGTCAACATACATATATTAACTTAATGTTGATCAACTAAAATCGCCTCATGAGAATGTATAATTTGATGAAAAAATTTCTGCCACTGAGTTTACGATAGTGGGAAAAATGCCTTACAATGCTAATAAATCAGTTTCACTGTACGAGTAGTTACTTACTTTACACTTTCTCTTTTTGAAAATGATGAATCCTATAACGAGACACAGCAGCATGCCGGCCAGGTTGGCCGCCAGCAGCGAGGCGCGGTACGCGTCTGCCAGGCACGCGGCCGGGTGGCTGCCCAGCCCGCACGGCGTGCAGTTCAGCTGCCCGCTCTGCGCCAGCCGCGCGCCGCCCAGCCACGCGCCGCCGCCCGCGTGCCAGTGGCCCGAACTGCATTTGCATCGATACTACGACGAAATTAAATTATTATTAGCTATACCGATAATGACAAAAAATCACATTACCTTATGAAATACCTACTGCCACAATTTACTACTTATACTTTTATGAACTAAATATGTATATGTAAGTAAACCACGTTTACCTGTAATCTTTGTTCTTCGTTTTGAGTCGGTAAGGCCTCACAATCGGTCGTAGCCGGATCGCACAGCGGCGGACCACCTAACCATTCATACATAGTTTCTTCACACGGCACAGCCGGTACGTGGCGGAAAATCGCAGCAGCCGCTCGGACCGGACCGGCGCCTCTCGCCGCGGCGGTCCCGCCCCACCAGCCCGCGCCGCTGTCGCACGAGTACCACGCATTGGACCACAGCACCACACTCGCGTTCCAGGCGGAGGCTAACGTTCGCCAGAATTGTTGAAGCGCGGCCGAGTTATTTTGTTGGAACACGATCAGCCTCGGCGGGTCTGCGATGTAGAGCACGCCGAGGTGCAGCTGCGGCGCCCCGAGCGCGACGGCGGCGGGCGGCGGCTGCAGCGGCGCGCGCGCGGCCGCGCGGGCCAACGCCGCCGCGCGCACCTCGTCCGCCGCGCCTTGCTCCACCAGCTCGGATAGCGCGCGGGCGGTTTGAGCCACTGTCGCTTCATACTCTCGGGCGTTCTAAACACAAATTACATTTTTATCAATAAGCATGTTAATCTCAAAAACCGCTTCGGAAGTCGCTCATTAAGCGAAAACAGCAAAACCTGGTAAGCAACGACTACGAGGTCCCAAACGCTCGAACGCTTAATTCTATTGATTCTATACAACAGGGCGCCATTACATAATGTCAATCAAAATCAAAGAAATAAGAGCTTGTGGGTATATAGGTAGGTACCCAAACCCGTATTTAGTCTAATTGTGAAGCTTTGAAAATGAGGCAAGAATTAGCCTTAAAAGATTAATGCCGATTTTCACCAAGCATACCTAAATCACCTTTACAAAGAGTTCGTGAAAACGAATTTGACAGGAAGTGTCACTCTATTCGGCAACAGTAGCCCATAAAAGTTAGGGAACATCGTCGGTGAAAACGGGCATAAGACATTCATCAGTAAAGGGCACGGATACCGAGGGCAGCGGCGGCGGCCTCTTGAGCAGCAGGGGGTCGCAAGGGGCGCGGGACGGGGGCGCGGACGGCGGGCCGGCGGGCGCGGCGACGCACGCGGCCCACGCCAGCGACAGCGCCACGCAGCGCGCCCACCGCGCCCCCATCGCTCACCTGCACCCCGGGCTCTGCAAACGCAATCAATAGTTTAAAACATGTAAGCATTTTTTTGTTACAATCATAATATCTGAACCATAAAACCAGTTCCAAGATTCGTCAAAGCCTGGGTATACTGGCCTGGGTATATTGTACAGTAAATTGATACTCTAGTATCAATACCTACCTATAATATTATACCTACTTGTAAAGTTCCATGATGTCTACCACATTATTTTTCAGGGTTCCATACCTTATACGTAATTGAAACATGACTCTTTAAAAAAAAATTCACTATCAAAGTACTTACTGACTCTACTTTTTGCATGCGTTTTCGTATTGAATTCATATCGTAATTGATATCGTACAAGTCTTGATAATGTCACTCTTAAGATACCGATAAAATGAGAGTATATAAACTAACCTGTGTAAATTATTTTGTTTACTAAAACCATGTTTCGCGGTTCTGTTTTGATGTAATATATAATACTTATGAAATAATTTTTGTAGAGATTGATTTTCCATTTAAATAATGATCTGTTACCATTGTTACGATATTAAATACATAAATTGTAACAAATATTAATAAAATGTATTTTTTTCAGTTTACTCGCAACCGTAGTTGCATTTGGAGGGTGTACATCTGATCGTCATAATGTAAGGAAATTTCCCGAAGGTTTCCTGCTGGGTACTGCAACCGCTTCCTATCAAGTTGAAGGTGCTTGGAATGTGGATGGTACGCGAACAAAAAATACGTTGTGATCTCATAGAAGTTCGGATATAGACAATACGAGTATAATTTTGATTACAGGCAAAGCTGAAAACATTTGGGATCATTTGACACATACCAATCCTTGCATAATAAAGGACTGCTCGAATGGTGATATCGCTGATAACTCTTATTATTTGTACAAAAGAGACGTAGAAATTATGAGAGAGTTGGGAGTAGACTTCTACAGGTTTTCACTATCTTGGCCAAGGATTCTACCGACTAGTTTTTCCGATAAAATAAACGAAGCGGGAGTGCAGTATTATAACAACTTGATCGATGAAATGTTGAAGTACAATATCGAACCAATGATTACACTTTACCACTGGGATTTGCCGCAAATTTTGCAAGATCTAGGCGGATGGGCAAATCCACAAATTGTCGAATGGTTTGGTGATTATGCACGAACAGTATTTGAATTGTTCGGCGATAGAGTCAAGTTGTGGATCACAATTAATGAACCGTATCAAGTGTGCAATCAAGGATATGGTGAGTGGTGACAGGATGAAAGCTCCCATGATAGACAGCAGCGGTGTCGGCGAGTACATGTGTACTAAGAATTTGTTGTTAGCGCACGCAAGAGCCTATCATATTTTTGACCAGGAATTTAGGCCGAAGTTTGGTGGTTCCATTTTTATTGCGTTTAGCGCTCAGTGGTATGAACCATTAAATGAAAATGAAATCGAAGCAGCCGCGGATGCCAATCAGATCATGGTAAGCTTTACAACATCTAATTTACCCCGAGATAGTTTTTCTTTAAAAATTACAGCTCTTTAACAGAAATAGAAAGGATTTAAAAGCCTTTCTATTTCTATTTGCTTGATTGTAAGTACAAAGTACGATATTATAAATTATAGGTAGAGCAATTTGCCGTTTAGTACCAATAATAATCTCTGCGCTAGGTCGCGGACATACAGGCGGACGGACGGACTTGGTGAAATTATAAAGGTTCCTGGTATTACTACGGAATCCAAATCAGGCGATCAATCCTAGAACTATTAGAGAAATTAAAATATAATATTTTCAACTTTCAACCTGTTTAATAGATTCTTTTTGCAGTGGGCTCAGTATGTTCATCCAATATTCTCAGAGACTGGGGACTTCCCACCTGTAATGAAAGAGAGGATTGCGACGAGGAGTCTGGAACAGGGCTTCCCTAGATCTTAGCTTCCAGAATTGAGTTCTGAAGAAATCGAATACATACGAGGAAGTTCTGACATTTTTGGTCTGAACCACTACAGTAGCTACTATGTGTGGAGGAATGAATCTGTTATCGGCAAATATCAATCTCCGTCGCTGCTAGATGACCTCGGAGTGGACTTGTATCAACCGGCTGAATGGCAAATCGGTGAATCGGAAAAAGTTAAGGTAACTAAACATATCTTTCGATTGCTATATAGTTGTATTAGTTTGCGACGACTATAACGTAGATTGCTGTGATTTTGTTCTATGTCGAATGCATGAAAGCATGTAGGAATTTCGGTAACAAGATTCTAAATTTAAAAATTGTTCCTTCAGAAACTCGATACAGTACTACACATTCATTTCAAGCTGGCCGTCGTTGACCGTCGTCGTTACAAAATGACGTCATACCGTACCGTTGACAAGAAAATATTACCTAATTGTACTTATTTTTAGTGTAACCACGACGGTGTCGGAAGTTTTCTTCTCTGGCAATACTTTCGTGGCAATAACATCATAAATGTCGAAAGGCGTGAACCGTCAACCTTTCAGTTTTCAGTTAGGCTTTTGAGGCTTAGAACAAACGACAATATCTTTAACAAACCAGTGGTTCATTACTTTTAGTTTGCGCCATGGGGTTTCTACAAACTGTTGACACAAATAAGGGAAGATTACGGAAATCCACCAGTATACATCACGGAAAATGGATTTGCAACGTTCGGTGGCTTGATGGACGACCATCGTGTTCAATATTACAGAGAGTACTTATCAGCTCTCTTAGACGCTGTCGATGAAGGGTCGGATGTCCGGTGCTATGCCGCTTGGAGTCTTATGGATAATTTCGAGTGGATGTATGGATATACGTAAGTGCTTTAATAACACCTCCCACAATACAACAATTTTTTTTTCCCTAGCCATAAAATTGTCTGGAAGGGATCGTTGATCAGCGATAAGACTATGATATTGTTTTTGGTGTAATCCATTTTTTTGTTGTGCAATAAATTGTATAATAATAATATTATACAATAATTGCTGTGCTATCATTCTGAGTTGTATTTATAGAAGCTTATATTCAAAATATATAGTGGTTAAAATAGTATTTTTAGAGGCACATTGATCGTGGCTGACTTAGCCATTTAGAGCACAATGTATATTTGTAGAGGCGATAATGCTATTAAATAGAAGCTTGTTTATTTAATTACAAGCCATTATTTTTTATACGGGTAATATCGAAAACGCAAGTGAGGTAATGGTGTCAATGATTTACAACAAACCATATAGGTACGAGTAGGTAGCTCTGCTTGCCTGTGAGAGTTTGAAGCGACAAACACACAGTCAGATAAAAAATTTGAGAATTTGTGGTATGTGCTTAAAGTACCTATTTGGTTTGAGTTATCATATGTTAAAATGCGTGTGATATGGAAATAGCTGCCTCTTATTTAGCTTGAACTTTTAACGTGATTGTTTGAACGATAGGTAGGTGGGTATACACCCATAGTTTTCGATGAACTAAAGAAATTAAATCAATGTTCTACATTATCCAGGGAGCGCTTCGGCCTATACGAAGTGGACTATGAGGACCCGCAGCGCAGGCGCACGCCGCGCAAGTCCGCCTACGTGTACAAGGAAATGCTGCGCACGCGCACAATCGATTACCACTATGAGCCCGACATGAGTGTGCCACTTAATATCGACGAAGGAAACTGATTTTATTTAATTAATTAATCGATTAAATTGAAGTGTTCAAAACATCTGCCTGTTATTACCAAGCACGCACTCTTAGGGTTCCATTGTAAATCAAGGAATCCTAATGGTTAAGTCCAGTCGGTCTCTATCAAATCTACGGAATACGGCTAATACCTATACAAAGTATCTATATTTAAGGCTTACAATAGTAACACACCCCTCCCCTTTGAGGGGGTCTCGAAAACAGACCCCTCAAAAGAAAAAATGTTCATAGCGTACCTCCAATACTTTTGAAAGACCTTTCCAGTGATACACCACACAGATTTTATTGTACAACTTTGTCGGCGTAATTAATATTAATATCTAAAATCTTTGCGCTAGGTCGCGTACAGGCGGACAGACGGACGACCTTGGCGAAACTATAAGGGTTCCTCGTAGTTTTACTAGGTGCCTATGAAATGAAATGAAATGAATACACTTTATTATATACCACATAAATACAGAAACATATATAGAAACATAAATTTAACTTAAAATAAATGAGAGCACAAATGGCGGCCTTATCGCTAAGAAGCGATCTCTTCCAGGCAACCATGATGCAAGGTGTATATGATGATAGGATAAAAAATGAGGGTGCACACATTACACAAAACTGAATAAAAATATTATATGTAATAATTAATACATAGACATTTAATACATATATCTACACATATAATAAATACAAACATATATACATACATATAATACACACATATACAACGTGTAATGAAACTCCGAAATGTATTGTATTGTATTGTTTATTTCTTCGATTTAGACTTACAAAAGCGCTTACGAATGTCAACAAATTTTACATCAATAAGTAAATAATACTGAAGAAGGTGAATGTGCTCATGAAACTGAACAACTTTCCCCAAGGAACATAGGTCGAAATGTGAAAAAAAATGTGGACCTCCTGTACAAAATTGACGATCAGCTGATTAATTTACTATGGGAGGTAAATTTTTTTTTTTCATATTTCGACTTAGGTTCCTTGGAGAAAGTTGTTCAGTTTCATGAGCACATTGACCTCCTTCAGTATTATTTCGGAGTTTCATTACACGTTCTATATACCTACATATACACACATAGAATAAAGTAAATTGTATACAAGATCCGGAGCAAACAGAATAAGACTAAAGCGCTAAATGCGCTAGTAGCATTAAAGGACTAATTTATTAGAAATAAAGAGAATGTTCAAGGAGGAAAGAAGTGTGTTTTGCCGAGACTTTTAAATATGGCATGAGATAGCGCACGCCGAATATGAAGTGGTAAGGAGTTCCAGAGCCGAGCAGCCTCAACAGTAAAGGACTTAGAATAAAAGGAAATATTACGTGAAGGAATCTTCTTCTAAATACATATATAAAAGTAAAAGTTGACTGACTGATTGACTGACTGACTGACTGACTGACTGACTGATCTATCAACGCACAGCTCAAACCACTGGATGGATCAGGCTGAAATTTGGCATGCAGATAGGTATTATAACTTAGAGATCCGATAAGAAAGAGTTTTTGAAAATTCTACCCCTAGGGTGATAAAATAGGCGTTTGAAAAATCGAACTTAGCGTGAGCGAAGCCGCGGGAATAAGCTCGTTTTTAAAATAAGATTGCTATCAGAACGAAGAGAGCGACAGTGAGAGTCCCCGAGGAACTCAAACCGCTCTTTAAGGTAATGTGAGTATTCCTGCGAAGGCGTATAGGAAGTCATTTGAGTTTTTCGCGAAATTCGGAAACATGGTCATATTTTCGGAGCCCAAAAATGAACCGCATACAAAGATTCTGAATGCGCTCAAGTTTATTAAGCAACTCTTCATTTAAATTAACATAACTCGTGTCCGCATAATAGAGAATTGGTAATAGGAGTGATTGTGCAAGCGCAATTTTAGTTGGTATGGGTATGAAATTGCTGAGACTACGAAGAAACCCAACTGAAGCAAACATCTTCCTACTTACCTCACTTACCTGTGGAGCCCAAGCTAGGAATCTGTTAGCCTGAACATAAATTTGGAGATCATCAGCAAACAGGTGGTAGCGAGAAGATAATTTGGAAAACTATTAATTAAATAAGTACCTAAATTATTCTTAACGTTCCGGAAATCAGCTATTACCTAAATGAAAAATTACAGTCCATGAAAGATAAAATTTTCACGCCGGCAATGTATCAAGATAATCTGAAGGTGTTTCATACTAACAAAAACCTTCCGCTTAAACATTAAGGTTAACATAACATAACAATTAACATAGCGTAATTATTATATTAAGAAGTACTGCACTTCATTATACCGCATTTATATTCTAGACTCTTTTGGGATAGTACCTGAAGTCATCAGTGGTTTCCGTCGTTAAGCAATAGATTTCCAAAACTGAACATAAGACTCTAATAGGGATTTCCACATGTATAAGTGAATTATAAATTAATCAATTAAAAAATATATTTTTACCGTTGAAAACATGGCCTATAATCGCTATAACTTAATGTGAGTACCTATCACATACTATTTATATTCAGTTTCATATTCCTATCATTCTTAACAATTTTTTTTTAAATTAACTCAATAGGTTTAGGCGTAATTTAGCGTAACTTAACTAGGCATACTTTCTAACGTGACAATAATGTCACATATTTTTTTAAATTGAACTTATTATTTTATTTTTTATTTTAGTTAAATAGTCTATTTTAAAATAATTATGATTAATACTTATATAAATAAAAAAAATAATATTTTTTATAAAATTAATATTTTATTTTGCAAAATTAAATTATTTAAAATACAAATAATTTAACTATGAACTTTATAATATAATCGTGAATTACAGATTATCAATATTACTTCATGTTGCACACGGAAATGTTGCGGGACCCAGTTGCAAATATCGTAAATTCCCTCGCGGATTTATGTTCGGAACAGCCACCTCCTCTTATCAAATAGAAGGATCTTGGAATGTAGACGGTAATAGATAGATATTTTTTATTATTTTACCACTATTATAGTTTATTAATACCACTTTTTCAGTAATCATTGAAATTAGAAAAATATATACACAGGTATTTATTTTCGAATAAATTTTGAAATACATATCGGTGAAATACACGATATTGCCGCCAGGCACGTATCACTAATTACGTAATTAATAGGCGCTAATGAGCAGTTTGATCGTGACTGTAGTGTGAAGAGATCAAACTTGGGCGCGCAATTTTAAAATTTATTTTAAAATTTCTATAAAGTACGAAATCGTGTGTGAAATCTAGACTTAACTCTATAGTAAAAATATAAAATATGATATAGATTTATCCTCTTTATATGAAAAAAATATATATTTTCAACAGGTAAAACTGAAAACATTTGGGATCGTTTAACTCACACGCGACCAAATTTAGTAACTGACAATTCAACTGGCGATATCGCAGACGATTCATACAATTTATATAAGAGGGATGTAGAGATGTTAAGAGAACTGGGTGTTGACTTCTACAGGTTCTCAATTTCCTGGACAAGAATACTTCCCACAAGTTTCCCAGATAAAATAAATAAGGCTGGAGTAGCTTATTACAACAATTTAATCGATGAATTACTCAAGTATAAGATCAAACCCGTAGTCACAATATTCCACTGGGACCTGCCACAGAAACTTCAAGACCTGGGAGGGTGGGCAAACCCTTACATTGCTGATTGGTATGCGGATTACGCAAGGGTTCTTTTCGATTTGTTTGGAGATAGAGTCAAATACTGGGTGACAGTAAATGAACCCCCACAAATTTGTTACTTTGGATATGGTGAAATTATTCTGGCTCCTGCTCTGGACATTAAAGGAGTAGCTGAATACCTTTGTGCAAAAAATGTACTTCTAGCTCACGCTAAAGCGTATCACATCTACGATAAGGAATTTAGATCCAAACAAAAGGGGTTCATTTTTATATCATTGAGTGCTCAATGGTATGAACCTTTATTCAAAAACCAGCCTGAACCAGCTTATGACGCAAGTAAATTTGAAGTACGTACATTTGGATGTTTAATTTTGAAACCCCGACGCAAAAAGAGGGGTGTTACTAGTTTAACTTGTGTATCATTGTGTTCTTTCTTAGCCTCCAACGAATGAATCGATTTTGATGTGGTTCTCTTCGCGATGGTTCTTAGCTATAATTTATGAAGATCTGTTCAGGGGTTTGAAGATCATCAGCTCATTTCCAACTTGATTGATTTGAAATTTGGTGTACGATTACTTCGGATTATTGGCAAGACATACTAACCTTGAGCTGATGAGGCAGCATTGAGTAGTTTGCGAAATATCCAACCCCTGGGCAACTTACATCAGAGTAGGTGTTAAATAGATGATGATCGAGGATCGAGAAGGAGGATCTGATGATGGAGCAGAAAACTGAGTATATCATACATTTACCGGCCATGGAGTCCATAATTTATGTCGGGGGTGTTTAAAATTTTCAATTTACACTTGTTATATATATATATAAGCTTGCAAGTTTCTGTAATATCAAAACGTTTCAGTGGGAACAGTATGCACATCCGATTTTCTCAAAGACCGGCGATTTTCCTCCGGCGATGAAAAAACGAATCGCAGCTAGGAGCGCAGAACAAGGGTTTGCTAGATCCAGATTACCTGAATTTACACGGAAGGAAATTAAACTCATACGGGGGTCGTCTGACTTTTTTGGATTAAACCATTATTTTACCTTTTACACGTACAGAAATGAGTCAGCATATGAGTATTATGAGTCCCCTTCTTTCAGAGATGACATAGCAGTGTTCTATAAAACTATGCCCGAGTGGTGTATGGGCCGTTCAAATTTTACACTGGTACCTAGCAATGTTTTGATTTTATTTACATATATTATATAAAAATAATGTTATAAGACATCCATTAAACAGATTTTAATCACTATATATTAACATATTAACGTGATAATCATCAGCAACTCATCAACGGCTAGTCTCTACTGAGCGCAGTAGGGCTAACATGCGCGTCACGAGAAAATTTTATCTACACTTTGCTCGTGAATCTCCATAGAGATTGCGAGTAAACGCGTAGACAATATTTTCTCGAGGCGCGCATTTTAGCCCTACAGGTCTCCAGAAGGGTTATAACCCATAGTCCACCACGCCGGCCCAATGCAAATTGGCAGACTTCATACACCTTTATAAATATTATGGAGAACTCTCAGCTCTGCATAAACGCATATGACTCCGCAAAGTCAAAGGTGACTCACCCGGGATTGAATCTACGACCCCACGAATAGAAGACTACAATCCTAACCACAAGGCTAGCGATATTAACCTGATATTATAAGTTATCTATAGCTCAGCGAGTTGCGAAACTGAAGTGGAAATTGCGGGGCACATAGTTCGAAGAGCTGATGGTCGTTGGGGTCTCAAGGTGGTGGCAACCCCGCAACGGGAAGCGTTGTTGCAGTAGGTGGACCGACGGCATCAAACGAGTCGCAGGGAGCCGCTAGATTCAGGCGGCGCAAGACCGAGACCTGTGAAAGTCCATGCAAGAGGCCTTTGTCCAATAGTGGGCTCCACCAGATGATAAAAAAGAAAATTATAAGTTATTACGAGTATTTTGCATTAAAATTGTTTTTATTTTTTGTATTAGTTTGTTCCATGGGGATTCTACAAATTACTAACATACATAAGAACGGAATACGATAATCCAGCCGTCTACGTCACTGAGAATGGATTTGCCACTCACGGGGGTCTGATTGACGACGAACGTTGCTTGTATCACACGGATTACTTGTCTGCCATGTTGGACGCGATCGACGAAGGTTCTGATGTTAGAGCGTATACGGCCTGGAGTCTTATGGATAACTATGAATGGACAAAAGGATACACGTAAGTTTGCTTAATAGTAAACAGAAAACTAGTTGCACATCTAAATCTCATCTAGATCTTAGATAATCTTTCTGAAGCTTTTGTTAGTAAAGTTATGAAACTCAATTTTATTTTATATCATAAATAATTTTTTGAAATGTATGTTTTAAAGTGCTGACCTTAATCAACTTTTTAATATTTTTTTATTTTTCTTTAATCCTTATTATGTGTTTGCATAACGTTTACTATGTAGGTTATTATGGAGTAAATGGTTTCAAAAGGTGGGTACTAAAGTAAAGTAAAGGTGGGTTTAGGTAATAAACTTATAATTTATTTTGGTAGCGCCTTGGCTAGGTTGAGCGAACGCCATCAGAGATCTTCACAAGTAACTTTGAATTTCTCTCCATTTCCCTTTCTACTTTTAATTTATCCACCTCTGCGTCTTCCTCCGTCTTTCCAAACTTTTTGGTTCCTATCCATATTTTGAGATATATTTAATCTCCTAAAAGTTAGCCCTTGTCTGGGATTCAACCTGGTGGTAATTAATGACGATGCAATCTAGGATAGAAGAGGGAAACTTTGGGAGTTTAATTAAATGGATTACCATAACCTTGACTTGGCACCGGTGGGGTGGTAGCTAACCACGGTGGAAATATCTCACAAGACTAGTTCAGATACCTACCGGGATTCGAATTGGGGATCTCCCACTTATTATACCACTGATTACTGCGTCAGACAGGTCGCCATAATTGTAGATTGTAATTATTTCTTGGCTAAAATTAATGCAACTTATATTTTTTTAAAGGGAAAAATTCGGTCTCTACGAAGTGGACTACAGCACACCGGAACTTACGCGAACACCGCGAAAATCCGCTTACGTTTTGAGAGAAATATTCCAGACAAATGTACTGAACAGTTGCTACGTACCTGATATGAGCGTTCCTATGACAATAGATAATGAATATTGAAACCAGTTGAAACATGTTGTCCTTAGTCCTACATACTTGCAAGCTAACTCAATGCGAATGTCACACGAGGCGGTGCAAAAAAATCACAAAAATATTTGCTACGTACGTTCTTCTTCAACTCATCTCAATCATCGGGCACTACTGGACACGGGTCTTCTCTCAGATTATGAAAAGAATTTTTTTAATAATAATAGAGTAGAATATTTATAATTTTAGTATTGTACTTAGTACTTTCAAGTGTGAATCTCGTTTAGTGTGTACGAAATGCATATTTAATTAAATTATGTAAGATTAATTTATTGGAATAATAGATCTTTGTGAATAAAATAAAGTGTTTTATGTAATACTAATAAAAGTGTATATAACTTTGCTCTCTTGTTGAAGAAAGAGTAACTATTTGTGTCCATCTCCAGGATGCTAGTTATTTAAATGCCAAAGTTTCTTGCGCATTTATAACATTATGGACAAAGATTATGGATCAAGAAAGGCATTAGGAAATAAATTTAAGGAAGTTATTATGACAGTGCACAACCAATATACAATATTCAAATTTAATATATGTGCATAAAAATAACTCTAAATATATTAGAAGTAAAAATAAAATTGTTTTGCCCATATCTAAGGCTACGGAAAATTAGCGATTCATTTGTAGGTGATTGTGCTTGTTTTTATAACTAACTAAATATCAGCCTACGACTTCGTCCACAAGGATCTAGATTTAAAAAAAATATTTTTTAATACAAACTCTAGCACCCCTTTTTACCCCTTTACGAATGGAATTCCAAAAATATATCTTAATGCACCTCTAGAGTACTCAAAGAATATTTCCTCCGAAGGTACCTACATAGTGTCGTGATCCTAAATATAATTTTTATTTTAAATAGGTAGTTTTGATCTCAACATGGCAATACTGAGAGAATGGGGGTAGTCTTTGGATTGGTAAATCTGTTTGAGTTGACCAATTATTCGATAAGCGCGCTAAAATTCACGCTAGGAGAGGGGCGAAGATGGGAGACAATCGAGACAGTAAGTAAATCAAGGATTCTGGTCTCTGGATTAGTGTTGGGTAGGACATGACTTGAAAAAGAGTTTGTAAGAGTAGCCTCTTTTTTGTACTGAGCCAGTACATTGTCCCACTTCAAATGAGGCGAGACGTACTGAAGCTTGGCATTACATTTGAAGTAATGAGTACAAATATGACATTCGATGTCACTACAGTCGGATTGAAGACATTGATACTGAGTCGCCTCAGCCTCAAAAATATGAGAGAGAGGCAGGCGCGATAGAAAATATGAAGTAGTACATTTTGAAATGTTGAGCCGCTCTTACATTTTGACGTCATGTACGGGAGTCGGGACAAATGACCCCCTCTTGAGTCTTGTATGTCCTACTCAACACTATTCTGGATGATTACTTGGAGCGTTCGCAAAGAGAGTAGTCATGCGAGTCTTTGTACGGAGCGTGTGTTCAATAAATGTAATTTAAGTATACTTATTGTGTCGTGAGGTGATCTTGCTGTATTATCTGGTGAGTGCTTTTGTATCCTTCCAATTGTTAATTTAATGGTGAGATCTACTTCAGTAATTTGTTGACTAGTATATGGCCTAAGTTGAGTTAGATATAATATTCTTTAAAGTCTTCTTGGAACGAGAATTGCCTGGGCTGAAGAGGTGGTGGAGGCCAAGGTTAGGTTAGGCAAGGCTTGATAGCCTAGTAATTTGTTCAGTTGGACCAATGACTTCTATGTGTAGTATACATAGAAGCTGTGCATAGAAATCATTGAGTTGGACTGAGAATGTTCGATTCCATGATTATTGAGTGACGTTTACTGAGTACCTCATCGTGGGTAGTTTTAGAGCTGATAATAACACGTGTTCTCTTCTATGACCTGGTTAATTTGAGGGTAGTTATCATCATACCACCATCAATTGCAAATTTAAATATTAGACTGTGGAAGTGAGTTTATAATAGTATTATATCTACCGTTTATGAGTTCTCAGTGAGCAACCACACAAATTCACTATCTGATCTCTTGACCTCCCGACGCTTCAATCCATTATTCGAGCCGACCCTCGACTTGCCGACCCCAAGAGCCTAGACTCTTGAAGCATGACCCCGTCTCCCGCGACTTCCCGAATCTGACCTCCAACCCGATTTCGCGACCGACTGACCTTCCGACCTCCTAACCATGCACACGACACGACATTCTTATCTCACGACTGGTGACTCCCGGACCTAAGAAATTTCGACTCCCAAATATGAACCTCGGGTGGTTATGCCTTATAAATATTTTAATCATCATAGAGCCTGTGTATCCTATATTTAATTGCGTAGTAGCATTGTTCTGGTTACTCCACTTTTGTACGAACAGAAGAAATTATATAACTAATATCTGATAACATTTTTGATTGTATATAGTAAAAGTAACCTTGATGTATATAACGACATGCTTAGATATGAATAGTACACTGTTGCAACTACAGGTTGTCAATCAAAACAAAACTCATTAAACTATTAGATAATATTAAGCATTTAAAAGAGACTTTATTATGGTACACAATCAGAACCTGAGCTACCACGGAACTAGGTGACACCTTGCCAAACAACATGATGCAGTTAAGCAAATTATCGTAAGTTCAAACCTATTTTTTTTTTTTAATAATGATTATTATCAGCCAAGCTGAAGTGGATTAATATTCTCCTTTTCCCTCCAAATAAGCGGAAAGCTTGTTCTAGGGGTGCCAGGGTGGGTACGACATTAGTGCAACGGATGGGATTCGAACTTGCGACCTTTCAGTTTTCATTTCGCACCTTTAACCTTTTGGCTATTAAGGCTTTTAAATTGAAAAAATCTACTTTTTTCAATATTTTTTTATACATGCAATGTAATACATCATCATAAGCAAACGGCTTTAAAAAACTTAATTCGAAAATCAATAGGTTTCTATTTCTGACATGGATGGCTTTTGATCGAACTGCAGAAAGTAAGTCAAGCGTAAGTCTACATGAAGTTAGAAAAATTCCGGAAGAACTGCTTTTCGGAGCAGCGACTGCATCGTATCAAGTTGAAGGTGCTTGGAATGAAGATGGTAAATTAAATACATATTTTTTACTGAGTGGTTTTGTATTCAAATAGTAAGAAATGCTATAAATGCTCTGTTAAGTTTAATATTGTTCTAATTCACTGTTGATTTTCGTAAAATACAAAAAAATATTAAAATAAAATTGCATTTTCTGTAATTTCAAATAATAACCTTTTATTTTCACGGCCTAACCACTGAACCGATCTTGATAAACAAGACACAGCATCTTAGAGACAAGAGAGAAGGTTGAACGAATCTAAATGCACATGGACGTGAGCAATAACAATTTTTTTTTTATATAAGCAAGAATTCAGTCTTTCCTTTTATAGCAGTATTTTGTTGTATCTTCTAATAATCTAATAATAATAAGTGTAAATAAGTATGTAATTACTTGCTGAAGGTAAAACTGAAAATATTTGGGATCGCATAACACACAAAGAACCCTGTCCAGTTAAGAATTGTGATACGGGTGATATTGCCGATGATTCTTACCACCAGTACAAAAGAGATGTAGAGATGATGAGAGAACTTGGACTAGATTTCTACAGACTTTCCTTATCTTGGACTAGAATACTTCCAACGAGCTTCCCTGATCAAATTAACGAAAAGGGTGTCCAATATTATGACAATCTTTTCGACGAAATGCTTAAATATAACATACAGCCCATGGTCACCCTGTACCATTGGGATTTACCACAGAAATTGCAAGATATGGGTGGTTGGACTAACCCTTACATTGTTGATTGGTTTACGGACTATGCACGCGTCGTCTTTGGATTATTTGGAGACCGAGTCAAATATTGGTTCACCATCAACGAGCCACGAGAAGTTTGCTATCAAGGATACGGCGGTGGTACGCTTGCACCTTTGGTTAATATATCGGGATATGCTGATTACATATGTGCAAAGAATGTATTAGTAGCCCACGCAAAAACTTACCACATGTATAAGGATGAGTTTCAACGAACTCAGGGTGGCACCATTGGTATTGTTCTAAGTACAACTTGGTTTGAACCGGATTCTGAAAAAGACGTTGAAGCAGCGGAAGATGCGATTCAATTTGAGGTAAGGAAATATAATACGCTACATTACCTTAATAAATTTTTATACTGGATTATATATCGGCTAAATAGTTGTTCAATATTCCTTATTTTGATTTCAGTGGGGAATGTATGCTCATCCAATTTTTTCCAAAACTGGCGATTTTCCTGATATTATAAAAAAGAGAGTGGCTGCCAAGAGTCTTGCTCAAGGACTTGCTAGGTCGAGATTACCTGAATTTAGCCCCCAAGAAGTCGAATTAGTTAAAGGAAGTTCAGACTTCTTTGGAGTCAATCATTATACAACTAGTATTATGTACAGAAATTCTTCTTCAGCTAGCAGCTTTCCAATACCATCATTTTATGATGACATAGGAGCATCGTCTTATCAAAAAGAAATATGGGAAAGCGCTGCGTCACCATGGTTAAAGGTATGATTGAATGTAATTTAAAAATACTTAAATACTTTTTGAAAATATTATGTGACAGAGTATAAAGGTACGTAATAAATATCTTATAGGCTGTACCGTGGGGCTTATATAAACTTTTAACAAGAATACGGACATCTTACGATAACCCTCCTGTTTATATCACTGAAAATGGCTTCTCTACAAGAGAAGGGATGGAGGATGACCGCAGAGTTATGTACTATAGAACTTATATCAACGCCATGTTGGATGCGATCGACGAGGGTTCTGATATCCGGGTCTACACTGCGTGGAGCTTGATGGATAGCTTGGAATGGGTGTCAGGCTACACGTAAATATACTTTTTATTTTTTGATATTAAGATTTGCCTAAAAATACCTTATTGTTTTTAAGAAAACTGAAATTGTAGACCACGGCGCACTTAAAACTAGTTCAAGTATAACTTGATACCTTATCAATCCAGCTTAATTTTTTTGTAAAAAAGGGCTTTGGTACATGTACTGACGATATACCATATTATACATACGTTTTTAAGACAAACTGACTGAGAATAAAGTAATCCTATACGGGTATCATTTTTTTCGTTTTTTTCAACATGAGTTGTGAACAGAGGCGTAACTATACCGTTTGACACCCGTGGCAAATTCATCGGATGGGGCCCTCCCTCCCCCAATATAAAGAAGCTCAACCAATGAGATAGCATTTTTTTATTTTATAATAAATCACTACGTGAAGTAGGTACATACAATTTCAACGTAAAAGCGACATTTTCCCGAGCGAAGCGAGCGCGAAATTTTTTATGATTGCATTACTTCACTTAGTAGTCCATATTTGGTACCTACAATAGAAATGTAAAAGTGACATTTTCGCGAGTGAAGCGAGCGCGAAATTTTTTATGATTGCATTACGGCACTTAGTAGTCCATGCTTGGCACCTACAATAGAAATGTAAAAGTGACATTTTTCGCGAGCGAAGCGAGCGCGAAATTTTTTATAATTGCTTTACGGCACTTAGTAGTCCATACTTGGCACCTACGAGTACAATCGAAACGTAAAAGCGACATTTTCGATAGCGAATCGAGCTTGAAATTTTTTATGATTGCATTACGGCACTTAGTAGTCCATACTTGGCACCTACAATAACAATGTTTTTTATTTTGCACTACGCCATATCTACTAGGTACATAGTCCTGTACTTTTGGCGCTTGAGACCCTGCGCTTGTATGCGCCGCATACCCGGCATCGTAGGTAAAGTCGGCCCTTCAAACTATTTAGCTATTGTTATTGGGGTACTTATATTCGGTAATTAATTAGATATTTTATAAAATTTTAAAATATGTGTTTATGAACCTAATGACATTTAGGTACCTATACAAATATATATATTTTTAATTTCTGTAAGATATAAATAAAAATTTTGGCCCCAAATCTACCGCCCCTAAAATCTGCTGCCCTAGGCTCCAGTCAACTCAGCCTTTTAGTAAATCCCCCACCTTTCTTGTCCCAAAGAATTTAGTTTATATCAATTTTAATTTTGAAAATGATCGCTCGGCACTAGTGCCGACTACGGCTAGCCGTAGCCACAGGAATGGCTATAAATGTTAGGATCATCTTGTGCTTCTGGCTCTCTCTGAGCGGGGCCCCTTCCGGCTGGGGCCCGTGGCATTTTGCCGAAATGCCACCCTATAGTTACGCCTCTGGTTGTGAAACTACAAATTAAACAAGTTTTCTCTTGTCATTACAAAAAAACCGCGACTCACAGAAGAGACCATTAAACGGTCACATTAGGTAATAACCTCTTGCTTTTTTTCGAAGTCAGTTAAAAAACAAGTACCTATTTTTGTTTTTAAATATTATATACTTAAAAAATATACGTAAATAATAAATATATTTTAATGTTTTAGGGACCGCTTCGGACTGTACGAGGTGAACTACGACGATCCACAGCGTACGCGCACGGCACGCAAGTCCGCCTACGTGTACAAACAGATATTGCGCACAAGGGAACTTGATTTCCATTACGAGCCCGACATAACAGTGCCCATCACCATCGACGAAGGATATTAATTTTGAAGGATTTTTTTATCATAATAAAAACTTATACCATGTCAAAGAATTATTTTAGGATTCTATCTTGTATACATTACTAGCGAAGCGCCCCGGCATCGCACGAGTGCAATTTTCTAATTGAGATTTTCATACAAAAATACACTCCAAGTTCTTATGAATTTTCCAAAAATCAAACCTATGAGGTCAAAGATTTGGGATTAAAACTTCATGAAAAAAAGAATAATTTCTTCAGTTTGAGAAGTTAATTAACTAATGCCTGCCTCTTTAGTCTAGTGGTTTGGTAATGGTAATGTTTGATTGCTTATGTTGATGTCCTAAGCTCGATTACCGAGTTGACCCATAAGGAATTAGGTAAGTAGATATAGGGTTTTTTGGCAAAATATTCATAAATTTATAAATGTGCACACATATTTTGTGAACTATAATATATTATGTATATCCCGCAGATATAGCTTATTCTCTGCAGATTGGCCGCCATGGCCGAATTAGGTCGGGATTCATAAAAATTATACCTTTTCATAAAGAGCCAAAAACCATAGCTATTCAGCAGGTACTTTATTCTATTTTTATATATTTAGATGAAAAATACACATGCACCTAATCGATAAAAATAATATGATAAACACTGTGTAGTTTTTATCCGTTGTAAATGAATCTTATGTAACAAATAAGTATCTGATAACATTTTCGATTGTACTTACGCAAAAGTACCAGTAAGCCTTGATGGATTGACAATGAAAGATATGGGATCCTAATGCTGTGTTTCAAAGATATGTTCATCAAAACAAAAAAAGTAGATAAAAGAGCGTTTAAAAGAGAGTAGATTACAGCGCGCTTTCAGAGCCACAGAAGTAGGTGGCGCGCCTCACCTAGGAAAATGATGCAGTTAGCAAAATTATCGTAAGTAGAGTAGCCCCTTTTTTTAAATATCAATTAAACTTTATTTATTGATTAAATAACTGATGCTCTTTGATTTTCCAAGATAAAAAATGGCCTTTGTCACTCTCCAGGTCCTCAACTATCACGTAATTACTAAAAAGAATAACGAATTTTGATTTTTCAGTTGTTCTTTTGGTTTACCCTATATTTTTTAAATTTTTAAATATAATGTAACGTCGATAAACGTCGTCAATGGCATTGTTTCGTTTTAAACGGAATATAATAAGTCGACCAACAAAATTTATTTTTTGGCATCAAAACCTAGCTTCTAATTTAATAACTCAGCAACGGGAAAATGATGAAGCTTCTAATATACTAACTCGGCTTCTTCACAATGGCCACAAAATATTCCAAAGAAAGCATCAAATAAAGAGCCACTATTTTTATTATTGTCCACTGCCACTGCACGATTTGGTGCGAGTGAGATGGATACGACTGGCCATTTGCACGATTTCATTGGTGCGAGTGAGACGGATGCGACTGGCAATTTGCACGATCTCGTTGGTTATGGCTATTTGCACCAATCAGAGAGCGCCATTCAAAACATGCATTTGTTTTTTTTGTTGTTCTGTTGTTAGTGTGTTAATATTGCAATTATTTTTGTATATTTTTTTCTTTAAACTAAAGTTAGGTTAGGTTAGGGTTATACATGAATATTCAGGTGCCCGGCCGAAGGCCGGGCACTTAGGTTCTGTTGGGATCGTAAACCTACCTAAAACTAAAAAAAAAGTTGAAAAAAAAATTTGATTTTTTTTTTTTCAAAAATGTTATAATGTTATGTATTTATCTTGAGTTAAATTTAAAAACAATCATTTTTTTAATTTCATTTTATCAAAAAAAAAAACGTTTTTTTATTTAGTTAGAAACATTTTTTATTTCATTTTTCTCACAAAAAAAAAAAAATTAAAAATGTAGTTGAAGATTTGGTGTATTATTTGATGCTAATATTTAAGTATTTTAGGAGTTCA
The DNA here is from genome assembly GCA_038048805.1 of Hipparchia sbordonii. Classification (NCBI taxonomy): domain Eukaryota; kingdom Metazoa; phylum Arthropoda; class Insecta; order Lepidoptera; family Nymphalidae; genus Hipparchia; species Hipparchia sbordonii. Next base: position 5,173,719 of record CM076097.1, on the reverse strand, counting down.
CGGTTTGAAGCTAAGTTATAAATATAGATGCTAAAATTATATTTTTTAGAGGCTCACTAGTTGAAGCTGACTTAGTAATTTAGAAGCCAATAATGGTATTAAATAGAAGCTCGTTTAATTACATGCCGTTTTAAACTACCCCTTTATCATAGCGAACAAAACAAAAAAATATTCAAATCGATCAAGTCGTTTGAGTTTTAACCAGATTACCATTTTTTGAGATATTTTAGAACTGAATACCGTTATTTAAACTAAGTATAATATATTAACCGAACAAATTACTAATATGGAGTCCCAAAGTAAAATAAGTTTAGGAGCAAGAAGAGCATAAAATTCGAATATTTATGAGACGTGGTTTTACCTTAATGCAGGTAGAATTAAGTTTATGGAAATTTATTTTATTGAAAAAAAAAATGATCGCCACAGCACAGTGTTTCGGGCATGCCCGGGGCAATAGACTATATCTATTGCCTGAAACACTGAAACAGTTATTGTTATCTACATGCCATAACAATTAAATTATATATTTATCGCAATTTCGTTTATGAACAATTAATAATGAATTGTTATATATATAGATATATATGTATGTATGTTGTGTTATACTAATATATAGGTGTATGTATATTTGTTTAAATAACTATTATGGTAATTTTTTTAAATTATTTATTCATAATAAAAATACAAACATGTTTCAATGTACTATCTCGTCAAACTGTTGGGCCAGTTTGTTGGCGAGGTGGCGCTCTTATTACTATTTACACATCACGCGAACTTACTAACAAATATAAATATGAAGAAAAACATAAAATTAAACATGCATTACTATTGATAACAGAAACAAAAAGCAAAGAAAATTATACAAAAAAAGAAAAAAATGTACAATCACAGGTAAACAGCATTATTTACACACAAACAAGTAAACAAGAATTATTTATTTACTCATTCATTCATTCATTCAGTGAGGGAGTCCCTAAGTAAGTGTTCCTTTAACTTTTTCTTAAGGATTCCCTCACTGACCTTTTCATCCTCCCCAATTTTTAAAGCGGACGAAGTCGCGGGAATCAGGTAATGTAGTATAAATATGTTTATTGCTTGAATAATACCTTTATGTTGCACCATACTACCGTCACACCTAATTTCACTTCTATCGCCAATGGTTGCCTGGTAGAGATTGCCTTGTAGCATATATATAAGGCCGCCTTTGCACGCTTAGTTTTAAGATGTATTCAATTTTGTTTCTTTCTTGTGTGCAATAAAGTTTTTATCTATCTATCGTTTCCATCTTTTTTATGTGTACTAACTTTTCAAATATTAATAGGTTGCTGTTTCTGACATGGATCACTTTTGCTGAATCTGCTGAAATTAAATCCAGAGTGAATCGACATGAGATAAGAAAAATTCCAGAAGGACTGCTTTTTGGAACAGCTACTGCATCGTATCAAGTCGAAGGTGCTTGGGATGAAGATGGTAAATTAAATATTTTTCCTTGTCTTATTGCGTAATTGTTTCCATTTATGTTCCAAAGTCTAAATATCTTTTTTTATTTAAGTATCTAACAAAAAACATCAGTAGATAGGTACTTCTCCTTAAAAAAACTCATTTTGAGTCTTCCAAAAGAAATGAGGTATAAATAACTAATTGATTAATATTATTATTAATATTATATAATTATTTATTGAAGGTAAAACTGAAAATATTTGGGATCGCGTAGCACACCAAGTGCCTTGCCGTATTCTAAATTGTGACACGGGTGATATTGCTGATGATTCTTACCATCTGTACAAAAGAGATGTAGAGATGATGAGAGAACTTGGACTAGATTTCTACAGACTTTCCTTATCTTGGGCTAGAATACTTCCAACGAGTTTTCCTGGTCAAATCAATGAAAAGGGTGTCCAATATTATAATAATCTCTTTGATGAAATGCTTAAATATAACATACAGCCCATGGTCACCCTGTACCATTGGGATTTACCACAGAAATTGCAAGATATGGGTGGTTGGACTAACCCTTACATTGTTGATTGGTTTACGGACTATGCTCGGGTCGTCTTTGGATTATTTGGAGATCGAGTCAAATATTGGTTCACCATCAACGAGCCACGAGAAGTTTGCTATCAAGGATACGGCGGTGGTACGCTTGCACCTTTCGTTAATATATCAGGATACGCTGATTACATATGTGCAAAGAATTTACTCGTTGCCCACGCTAAAACTTACCACATGTATAAAGATGAATTCCAACCAACACAGGGTGGCACTATTGGTATAGCTATTAGTATAACTTGGTTTGAACCGGAATCTGAAAAAGATGCCGAAGCAGCCGAAGATGCCATACAATTCGAGGTAAATATTGTCCTTTTCATATAGGTATGACGTCAATAACCTTCAATACTGGGCAGTACAGTACATCAGTTGAATATTCAGTAAATTTATATTATGTATACTTATAATAAAACTGTAACGGGACGAATTCTGTACATCTACACTTCTACACTACTATTATAAACAGGAAAGATTTGCATTTTTGTGTGTATGTTTGTAATGAATTGGCTCAAAAAGTACTGGACCGATTTGGCTGAAATTTAAAATGGAGATAGATGGATTAACACATAGGCTACTTTTTATCCCAAATAAAATTATAGTTCCCGTGGGACTCCAAAAAAACCTCAATCCACGCGTACGAAGTCACGGATATCGGCTAGTTAAATATATTTTGAAAATTTTAATCGGAGGATGCTTTATTATCGATACTGCGCCCAAAACAATTTTTTAGGATTTTCTGTCTGTCTGTCTGTCTGTCTATCTGTACGTGCATCACGTGAAAACTACTGGACGTATTTAAATAAAATTTGGTACAGTCGTAGCTGATACTCTGGGTCAATATATAGGATACTGGATACTTTTTATCCTGATAAGCAATAAGGTTTATCCGGGACGTCTACCGGGATAGGGGATGAAAGTTTTGCTCCATAACTTCGTCAAATCTAAACCGAATTTGATAATTTATTTTTTATTATAAATTGTGTACGATTAAAAATATTATCTCCAATTTTGGTGAAGATCTACTAAATATATTATCGGAGAGAGAGGAATAACTTCTCGCGGATAGTAGCAAGTACCTAACTGTAAACTTTTTCCACGCAGGCGAAGTCGCGGGAATCGGCTAATTAATCTTCTTCTTCTTTCATTTCAGTGGGGAATATATGCTCATCCAATTTTTTCCAAAACTGGTGATTTTCCTGAAATTATGAAACAGAGAGTAGCCGCCAAGAGTCTTGCTCAAGGATTTACTCGGTCGAGATTACCTGAATTTAGCCCCGAAGAAGTTGAATTAATTAAAGGAAGTTCGGACTTCTTTGGAATCAATCATTATACAACGAATATTATGTATAGAAATTCCTCTTCAGCTGGCAGCTTATCATCACCATCCTATTATGACGACATAGGAGCATCATCTTACCAAAATGAAACGTGGGACAGCGCTGCTTCATTTTGGTTAAAGGTATGACTAAATACGTTTATAAAAATATTCCACAACATGAAATAATATAGAGTATGAAATTTAATAATGAATACAATATACCCAATAGGCGGTGCCATGGGGATTCTACAAACTTTTAACAAGAATACGGACAGCGTACGATAATCCTCCTGTTTTTATCACTGAAAATGGGTTCTCTACAAGAGAGGGACTGGTGGACGATGCCCGAATCACGTACTACAGAAATTATATCAATGCCATGCTGGATGCGATCGACGAAGGCTCTGATGTTCGGGTCTACACTGCATGGAGCTTGATGGATAATTTTGAATGGACGGCAGGCTACGCGTAAATGTTTTTTTATACTTATTTATCCGCTCATTCCAAATCTCATGAAACTGGGAGCCACCTGAATGTTCTAAAGGTGGATTTAAGCCACGGTGCGATAAAGCACGAATAAGGACATGAATATATACGAATACTAGCGGTCGCCTGCGACTTCGTCAGCGTAGAATTTTTGATTTCCTATTTTTCCGCTGCAAGAGGCCTATCGACAGAAGTTATACAGCTAGTAAAAAACACAATCGCAATTTACATGTTTGTAATTAATTTCGTCCCATATTTTACCATCCACAAGAGGTAATTTTCTAAAAACGGCTGATATAGAATTTTAAGATTTAAAACTAATATAGTAAATGCCGAATTATATGTCTCTTACTTCAAAAACATAGGACGTTTCAACCATATAAACGTTATATAACGTTCAAACCCCCGTTTTACCCTCATAGGGGTAGAGTTTCTAAAAACCATTAATATCATATATGTATACATATATAGTAGGTATATATATATTAAGAGCGCGTGTAGTTTTATCTATCCAATAAAAAACAGGCATAAATTAAATCATATTTCCAAGGGACGATACTGAGTAGAAACATAAAATAATATTTGTTCGACAAAAAAATATCGCGAAGTTAGGTCAAATTTTTAACCATTTGCATTTATTTTCAATGTGTATTATAGAGCCAAAATTTTTATATAAAATTCCTATACATATTACTAAGAGACGATACAGTAATTTACAAAAAAATAATATCTTTCGAGTTATTAGAATATATGATGTATTTGGCGCTTACCTACTACACTCGCATCTGTCGCGTTTCACATGAGGTTTCGGATATGTTTTATTTCATCTATCGCGGAGATTTTTTTCTGGCATTCTGCGCACACTTAATTCTACACTGTTCCGGATCCTTGCCCCATCCAGGCACAAAACGCTCCGCGCACAACAGCTTGAAAATAATACCTACGCGTTCATGAAAAAACGTAAAAATCTACCAATACCTACAGTTCTATCGACATGGTCACCATCTCTTATTGATGCTGGCAGCATTGCGAAACTAAATAAAAAATAACAAACATATCGTCATTTATTACAACTTTAAAATTTGTATTTTATGTTTTAGGGACCGCTTCGGACTGTACGAGGTGAACTACGACGATCCACAGCGTACGCGCACGGCACGCAAGTCCGCCTACGTGTACAAACAGATATTGCGCACAAGGGAACTTGATTTCCATTATGAGCCCGACATGAGAGTGCCCATCACCATCGACGAAGGGCATTGATATCTAGCGTGCTGACAATAAAAATTTATATGATAAAGAAATGTAAATTAATGTTTTTAAACACCCCCGACGTGTGAATCTATGGCCGGACTCTATGTACGACATACCCGACAGCCTGTTACTCAATTTTCGGCTCCATTATCAGATCTTCGAACGTCATCTATCTAACACCTAATTGTTATAAAATACTAGCGGACGCCCGCGACTTCGTCCGCGTTCTTAAATTGTTGAGATTTTTCCTGAATTTTCTTTGCTATAAACCTCACGGAGCCCGAGACCTTTCCAACGAATGCGCAACCGTGGAAATCGTTTCGTGCGTTCTGGAGTTATAGCGTCAGGAAGGAAAACCCGACTTATTTTTATATAGTAGATTACGAGTACGCCTTCGGGTAGATAGATTTTACCCATGACAGCTTCAACTTGACGTCTCGCAACACCGCAATCCCGTCGTGACCACGGTCCATGCAATTGGATCGAAATATCGACAATCCCAACTAAAATAATTACCGTGGTAATATTTTATAAAAATTATGTCATTAAACCACGAATCAAGTCCTATATCTGCTATAAGTTCCTGAGAGGTTGGGTATAACACAAATTACTTAATGCTGAGCAGCATCAGGCCAAGGTTACCAATCACGTCACACTAATCACTCTAATATTATAAAGGCGAAAGTTTGTTAGTGTGTATATGTATATTTGTTACTCTTTCATGCAAAAACTACTGACGGATTTGGCTGAAATTTGGAATGGAGATAGGCTGCTTTTTATCCGGGAAAATTAAAGAGTTTCCTCAGGATTTGAAAAAGTGGAAAGTCGCGAGCATTAGTTAGTCCCCTATAAAGACATCCAGGATCTGATAATGGGATCTGGAGAAATCGAGGGATCTTTTCAAATCTTATAAGCACAATTGGTATACTTTGTGGTGGCGTTTGAAGTTGGTTTTGTAAAAAAAGAATTTTTACGTTTGTATTATTTTACCCACGGCCGTAAAAAAGAGTAATGCCTACAATGATTTACAATCGGTAAAATAAACGACTATTTGCTTTACCTACACAATCACATCAACCTTTAGATATATTTTTAGTCGCTTTACAACCGACGACCCTCAGCAATAACTGACTTTTTATCTAACACCTTTCTAGGGTTCCCTAGTAAAATAAGGAGCCATTTATTCGTCACTACAATTTTATTCAGAATCTGTTCAAGCTGCTTTGAAAGGCTTAGTTATATTTAGTCATTATCTAGTGTGTTGTCTGTAATTCTCGATCTAGGTAATGTAGATGACACAGGCTCGGCTCGCACCACGCTGGGGTATTACAAATGAATTAGGCAGCCATAAATCGATTTCTCAAAAAGCGTCCTCGATAAATCTACCAGTGATAGTTGAATAGACACCGAACTATGGGTTACACTTCCCTTCATCGAATTTAGAGTGTGGATGGCGTAATCGTATTCGTATTCGATAACACTAGCGTTAAAGTAAAATGAACCATAATTTCATTGAATTAGAGCTCAATGCATTGTTACATGTTTACGTATACGGATACGCTTCAAATTAAATTCGGTTGTACTGAATTTGTGACTTTAAATCAAACCGTTAAGGTTCATTATACTTTGACGCTAATGTCATCGAATACGAATACGATCAATCGAAGTAAATCTTATACTAACCCTACTTATAACCATCAGATGAAAGCCTTTATAGTTCCAAGCTGTAGTAACTGAAAATAAACCTGTTGTTTTGCATGTCAGGGTTAAGAGATCCCCTACTATCCATGTCAGTTTAATATGTTTATGTAAGAACAGTTCGGGCAGTGTAGCTAGGGAGCAATATTTGTCAGTGCAATGTTTACGTGATATGAAAAGCCGGGGATATATTTCAGACAAGCTCAAGAAGCGGAGCGCGAGTAAACAAACGTAACTCAGCCTCGAGTTGTTATCATTCACGGGGCGTTGTTTAGTAAACGATATCGCGATAATTTTGACTGTTGATTCTATTTGCAATTTTGTATAGAAAGTAAAGTATGGCTCTCATTGACCACTAAATTAAATGCAGATATAACTATAAGAGAAGTAGGTCAGGTATTTTTGCAGTAAAACCGTAAAACCAAGATAAAAAATGTACCTATTGCTATTGACTAGATTCTAGAATGTCGTATAGGTAGCCTGGAAGAGATCACTATTCGTGATAAGGTCACCTGTTGTGTTACACTGTTTATTTACTTACTTATATATTTTTTTCTTTTTTATGCAATTTTGTATAAATAAATAAATAAATAACATCCGTTAATTCCAACTTTCCATACACATTGATTTTTTTCGTATAAAACGTAGCCTGTGCCACCCGGACCATCATAACGAATATCGATTTTGACACCTCATTCATCAAAATCGGCTCAGTAGTTTATCCTGTGGTGGAAAATTTGTAAATAGTTACATACACACATAAATACATAGCACACATAAAATCATTACCCCCTTTTTGGCTTTGCCGTAGCCGGTCAAAAAACTAGCCTAAGTAAGAACAATTAATTTGGTTGTGAGAGCGTAAACCGATAAAAAAGTTAGTCTCTAAAAAAATAAAAAAGTAGCTCTAAAATTACTTCCTAAATAGGTTCCTTTGATGGTCGTCATCTCTCTATATTGCTCTACGTAAAGCACGTTTTTAATCAAGAACGAGACTACTACATATTTAGGTTTAGTGTCCACTGAATAGATATACTTAGTTACCTAGTACATACAGAAGAGTTTCTACCGCTAGGGATAATAAGTATGATACGAATAAATGCATTTTTGATTACGTAGCTGTACCTACTCGATACTTTTACTTCAACTTTAACTAGGCGTTTTATCAATTAGTATGAACGGAAAAGGGATGGAAGTAGGAAAACCCAGTAGGAGCATGCGAAAACACTCGTAAAAATTCTTTTTGACTTTAAAGTCTTTATACCGAGATGTATAATTGAAAATTAACTATTCGTATTGCTTCATACCTACTCGTCGATAGTGATAGTTGAGTCTGGACGTGTCATAACTCATAAGAGTCATAAGTTGGCCTATTGGCCTAGGGGCCGTTCAAGCATTACGTAAGCACTATGGGGGGATGGGAGGGTCTTTGTTTTGCTTATTTTGGATGACATGGGGGGTAGGGGAGTCTAGATGATGATTACGTCATCGGTAGTTATTTACTTTTTTACACGAATGGCAACCGTCACATTGTCTTTGCTTGAAAACGAAACGCATTTTCGGGGATTCCCGCAAATAATGATATAAATAAATTATAATATAAAAAAATTCATTTATAATTGAAAAATGTTTAGGTAAGCATGGGTGGAGGGGGTAAGAGCTTTACTTACTTTTGCTGACAAGGGGGATGATGGGGGGGTAAATATTTGTAATAAATCTGCTTACGTAATACTTGAACGGCCCCCTACATGGAATAAATAATTTTGAATTATAGAATAAAGATTTTAAGAAAATACATGAAGTATTTTCTTAAAATCTTGGCTACGAATGGGTCATATAGGGTCTAAGCAAGACTTTGGATCTCGAGCTACGAGTAACGGTATAAATAAAATAAAAATAAATCAAATAAAAAAAAGCCTTTATTCCTATTACGATACAGTCATTGTTAACGAGTAACGGTATAGCGACGCTTTATTTATTAAAGTACATAGTACTTATTATTTCCAAACCGGGTTGGAACAGTGTAATTAATTAGTAGCTCCCACAGTAGCCTCGAGATAAAAGAGCTGGTGAAATGCTCTGAATAAGTCGAGCGCAACCTAAGAGAGCAGAGCGCTCTCCAAAAGCCCTTAAAGTGTTTATCAACAACTCGAGGGGCTCTTTCAGTGGCGCTCCCGACGGCGACTAAATCTCGCAAACAGCTTTGTCTCTAACGTAAAGAGTGAGCTATATGAATAATTTATTTTTGGAGCTCAAAGTTTTAAACGAAATATCACGGTTTGCTGTGGGGACATATCATTATCAAATGGTACAAAATTACATTAGTTCTACACATTTTCTACAGCCTTTTGTTCATTCTGCTGTAAAGAAGTAATAATGATCTTAAAAAGAACATACTCGTAACAATATAACTGGAAAAGCTCTCCGTATTACAAACGCCAAACACAGAAAGATGGTTCGTAGATAGGTACCTATACAATGATGAAGACGACAACGTCATTGGTATTTATAGGGACCTATCTACGTTAAACTCATAAGAAAAGAACACACACATACAAACCTTCGCCGTTATAATATCAATGTAATTTATGATGGTTTCATTATTTATACACATAGGTACATTATAGATATAAAATTATGTCGTGACCGCGGTCCATGCAACTGGATCGAAATATCAACAATTCCAACTAAAACAGTTATCGTGGTATGAAATGAAATGAATGAAATGAAATGAATACACTTTATTGTACACCACATAAATACAGAAACATATATAAGTACAGTAACATAACTTAAGTTAAAATAAATGATGGCACAAATGGCGGCCTTATCGCTAAGGAGCGATCTCTTCCAGGCAACCATGATGCAAGGTGGATATGATGACAGGATAGAAAATGAGGGTGCACACACTACACATAACTGAATAAAAAAAAAAACCTGATAATACATAAAACCTACACATATATAAATACAATAATATAATATATAATAATTAATTACATACATATAATACAATAATAATAAAGACATACATATAATACATACATATATATACCTACATATACAAACATGGAATAAAATACACTGTATACAAGATCCGGAGCAAACAAAGAATAAGACTAAGCCTGGATGGGCTAGTAGCATTAAAGGATTAATTTATTAGAAATAAAGAGAATGTTCAAGGAGGAAAGAAGTGTGCTTTGACGAGCCTTTTAAAAATGGCATGAGATTGCGCACGCCGAATATGAAGTGGTAAGGAGTTCCAGAGACGAGCAGCCTCAACAGTAAAGGACTTAGAATAGAAGGAAGTATTATGTGAAGGAATTTTTAAAATAAGATTGTTATCAGAACGAAGGGAGCGACAGTGAGAGTCCCCGAGGAACTCAAACCGCTCTTTAAGGTAAGGAGGGGATGCGGGATTGAATAGAACATTGTATAAAAGAGAAAGAATGTGAGTATTCCTGCGAAGGCGAATAGGTAGCCACTTGAGTTTTTCGCGAAATTCGGAAACATGGTCATATTTTCGGAGCCCAAATATGAACCGTATACAAAGATTCTGAATGCGCTCAAGTTTATTAAGCAACTCTTCATTTAAATTGACATAACTCGAGTCCGCATAATCGAGAATTGGTAATAAGAGTGATTGTGCAAGCGCAATTTTAGTTGGTATGGGTAAGAAATTGCTGAGCCTACGAAGAGACCCAACCGAAGCAAACATCTTCCTACTCACCTCACTTACCTGTGGAGCCCAAGATAGGAATCTGTCAAAAATGATGCCCAAATTTAAATGGTATGTACTCGTCTAAAATCTTTAGTTGATGTATTACATACTACAACAATATATTGTATAAGTGGGTATCCTTACTATCCTTGGTGATATTATAATTGGTGATATTATAAATGCGAAAGTGTGTTTTTTTGTTGGTTTGTCCTTCGATCTCGCGGCAATAAAGCAACGGATCGACCTGATTTTTTGCATAGTTGAGGACCGGGAGAGTGATATAGGCTACTTTCTAACCCGGAAAATCAACGAGTTCCCGCGGGATTTTAAAAGCTAAACCCACGCGGATGAAGTCGCGGGCATCAGCTAGTTTATTATATTATACTTGCATATTATGTTTGGTCATGAAATTCGTACCTATCCCTCTTGTCCATTCGAGTGTTCAAACTGTTGTGCCTATTTTTATAGTCTGCGAACCATTCACTGGGCATGGAGGACACGGCGTCGCTCCATTTAACATACTTGCATGCACCACATGACTTAGTCTCGCCTAAGATATTCACTTAGAATCTGAGAATGCGATTTCTCGACACATTAGCTACTTTGCATCAGACTGAACATACGATGTGAAGTATTTGAAAATGTTTCGGAGATAGGTATAGGTACCTAACGATAAAAGAGCTAACAAAATTATAGCTATTAAAAACTAGGTAAGTAGGTCGATTTAATGTATATTTTTTTTAATTCGTCTAAAGCATCAAGAATCGAAAGTAATGTTTCTAAAAATGCATATCTACCTAGCCATATGGATGTGGGATTCGAACCTGCGACCTTTCATTTTTGAGTCCGCACCTTTAACCATTGGGTTATTGAGAATTCAAAATAATAATTTTATTAGCCGTATCTTCACGTACCAACTACACATATAAAGAAGATACAGTACATATAGGTATATAAATGTATATCTACCTGTAGTGCGGTTACTCTCCAATCGGCAGTAGAGCACAATACACAAACATATAAGAGTAAGCAGACCTAACATAATTTTCACAACTACATCTAAACGAATAAATAATATCTTCGCTTGCTTCTCTCCAACAAAAAATATATGATTCTATCTCTTTTACTTCTGTTGTTGCAACACTTACGCACTCATAGACATAATTGAGCTTGAGGCAATTCGTAAGCTACAAATAAGAGAAGTATGGTGGAATATGTCAATTTGTCAAAAACAACAACATAACCTGCGAGTTGTTTATTCTTTTAAATTTGCTTTAAAATCGAGTCTAAAGAATCAAAAATTCTGAAATAAAATGGTGAAGTGTTGTGCACCTCTGTGTGGCAATTCTCCGTATAGGAAAACACCTGCAATTACTTTTCATCGGTAAGTTTTGATGTGCTATAGACTCGTAATTTGGTTATATGCTTACTCGGCATTTTAGAAGCAGTCCCTAATTATTATATACGCAAAACTCGTAGACAGTTATAGTAATTTTGGTTCTAGTATATTCCTGTTGCAATATTTATCAATTAATTAATATCAGGATCTTGTTTGTCGTTTCATATACTTGTACAATTTGACAGGGCCGTATTCAGGCGCAAGTTTTGTTTAGTGGGTATATTTTGATTAAATAATTAGTCTGTTTTTGCCTGCCTGTTTTAAGATGTATTGGATTGTATTAATTTTTATTTGTATTGTATTGGACTTAGGAAAATTAATCGTGGAAGCAATACATAGCATAGTTTCATTAAATATTGTAAAATTTTTACTTTTTTTTGAAAAGAGCGACCGCCGAGTTTCTTGCTGGCTCTTCTCGGCGGGAAAGGCATTCCGAACCAGTGGTAGATTCATTGACGATTCAAAAGTGCTTGTGAAAGTTTATTTGAAATAAAATATTTCTATTTCTATTTCTATAAAAGTAAGGATAAATTATAAAATTAAATCATTTTTTAGCTTTCCAAAGGATGAAAATATAAAAAATGCCTGGTTGATGCAGACGAATAAAAAAAATTGGCAGCACAAAACATCGAGTGTGCTATGTTCTGAACATTTTGAAGCACATTTAGTGGATTGCAGTGGTTTTCGTACCGTCCTTACTTCTAATGCAATCCCAATGATTTTTGATTCATCATTACAAGTAAGTTTCTAGTTGTTCTTATATTTAGGTACCAACCCAAAACATCTTGCCATTTAAACGTAAATATTGACAGCTATACCCATATATATATATAGCTGTGTACCTATTTGTATTACCTATTAAATTGTTAATACTAGACAACTGATAATTTATTACTCTTGTTTTCAGCATATGTCTACATCATCAGTAAAAGGTCCAGTAGAAAGAAAAGCTGCTGGAGATCAAGTTTTGATGGACTTGCAAAATTTACAGCCTAGTAATACTATTAATAAAGAGTATAGAGTAATACTATTCCTTATTACGTTATTGAAAAGACTGAGACATATGGTTTATTTTGTTATTTTTATAAGTTTAAAATGTGTAATACTATTCTAATAAGGTTATTGAAATGAGTGATACAGGCTGAATAGAATGTAAGAGTTAATTAAACTACTGTTGATGTTATCGTATTGTCAATGTTTGTATTTCTAAAAGATATTAGAGAAAAAGTTGCTTTTTGATTTTGTTTTATTTATCTAATAGATATATCTTTTGGGTAGATTTTGTAAATCATGTTTTGTTTTGATTTTATTAAATATTATTTTGTAACATTATTACTTGTTTGATTACAAAACCGCGAAACTTAGCACATTAGAATCCATTTTCATAATTAAGAATTAATTTATAGAATTAAGTTTACAGAATGTAAAATAAGGGTTTAACCTACAATTTGATGGCAACTTTCCGTAGTTTCCATATTATTTCAAATTACAGATATTAAATACTCTCCAGTCCCTTCAACCTCGCTGAACCTCGCTTTTCGAAGTCCGGCTCTGTTTACTGTCAATGTGTGCGTGAGATTTGTATGTAGGCGTAATTGGAACGCCAATTTTTTCTTATGTTAGGTCTGCTTACTCTTATATGTTTGTGGCACAATATGAGTAATTTATTCGTACTACTGACAATTGGCATACCTATTCATTATATTATTATACTCGTAGTTACTTTTGCGCCTTTCTAACGCAATAAAATTTTAATTAAAAAAATATTTAAGTAGGTACCTACGTGATATAAAAATAAACAGACCCTGTAAAATAATTGTGCGCCTTTGTATCCAAATTTTTCTCATTAGCGTAAAACTACCAACTCACAACAACTTTCACGTGACGTAATTTAGGTAGGTCTAACTAATTAATTATCTATAGGTATCTAATTATACTAACCACTTTTAACATTAATAGATAAGGTAGGCTCTGAAGGTAGATAAGTGTTTTTAGGGTTCCGTAGTAAAACTACAAGGAACCCTTATAGTTTCGCCAAGTCCGTCCGTCTGTCCATCTGTCCGCAGCATAGCACAGGGACTATTGGTACTAGAGAGCTTATTTTGGGTACCTCGTAAAGGGAGATGATAGTAAATGACTTAGATGCCATTGATATACGATTGATATGTAATAGACGCTTCAATCAAGAACAAACTACATTTGTTTTACTTACTAGAGACGCGGCAATATACCTACCTATAACAAATTGTATCTCTAGTTTTTGCTATTAATTTATAACTAGGCGCATTATTATTTTGTGATGTTATTTTAAAATGTAAATATAACCTTTTATGATGAAAAATTACATATGCACACTCTTCTAAGCAGGTACGCATTATATTGTCAAATACAACTACGGAACCCTGCACTGCGCGTGGCCTGACACGCGATTTGCCAATAATTGTTTCTAGTTTATTGGTTTGTTTTTCAATCCGCAGCAGCCGAACAATTTCTCAAGTAAATTTTTGCAAAGGTATGAGTTATATTTGAAAGACCTCGATGGCAACGAGTGACTTATGGACTTTTTATTCCAGAAAAACAAAGGATTACCGGGGTATTTTTAGAAAACCTAACTACACGAGCAAGAACTAGTACCTATCTACCTACGTAGGTACCTAATTAGTAGTTATTCTACATAAGGTATTTCTTCCAATGAAATGAACTTCATATCCAATTTCGAAACGCAAAAATATACCTACTTAGGTAAGTACCTACAACAAAATCTGGTCCTACTCTATGTTCCGATGTTGTGTTCGTATGTTGATGGTTGATTGGATTGGATTTTGATGGTTTATGTACAAAAAAGGCCTTAACACACACACCTACAGACGGACCTCCGATCCCACAAGGATTCCATTTTTCCATTATAAGCTACGGAACCCTAAAAAATATTAAACTCACAAACACAGAAAACGGGGCTAGATAATTAAAAGCTGTCTTACCTTGCGCTGCAATAATTTTAGTTTCATTTCGAGTTCCAACAATCCCTAAATCATAGTAGAACAAAACACACCAATTTTCCGAATTTTCAACGTTGGATTATTTATTATAGCTCCCGCACAGAACCAAACAAACACCACAGGTGTCCAATAACTTTAACGATATCGTTTTGACTTTAAATCAACGTTCAGTGTAGATTGGTCAACATAACTTGAAATCCGTATTAGGATGAATCATTCCGCCGTCTTCGAGGCCCATCAAAGTGCTCAATGCATCCTCACAGTCAACGCCTGAAGCACCACTAATTAATGAATATAATAGAACAATGTTGTAATTATGACGGGGGGTGTGATGGTCCTAATTAATACAGCAATATGTTAGGAGTGTAAAGAGATTGGTTTAGTCTCGCGAATCTCTCAAAGGGCCTGAAATCGACCAGGCGAGCCGCCGCGCCACTGAGCGAGCGATGGTCCGTCCCGAACCGCGCGTCCGCGCGCATGCGCGCTTCGCGCCGTCGCGCCGCCCGCAACACGTATCCCGATTCCCATCCACATCGCACTTTTCATTTCCTCACTTATGTCAGGGCCACGAGGTTCAATGCTCAAAGCGAATTCGCTCACGCTACAGCGCATCATCGGCGTCAGCGTCGAGCGGCAAAAACATGACGTGTACCTATTGGGTTCATATGGGACCAACGGTTGCTGAGCAAAGAGTCTAATATCTTATTTCTTTTGTTTTGAAACCAGCAATTACTGCCGAATTTCTTCGGTAGTAGAGCTTTGATTTGTCATAAGAGCAACGTAGTTTGGCCTACATGAAATAAGTATAACTTTTTTGATTTTTTTAAAATTTTGTACTTTAAGGCCAAAAAAGTGCTGCAAAATAAATCAATTTAGTGGCCTCACATCATTTTTACAAACTTATTGCGTTGATAAGTCTATTTTTTATAGTAGTTCTACCTTAAGTTCTACATATTCAACTCTATGCGTCAAAAAAATTTAAGTAAATTAATCTTAATAAAATAAATGTACCTATTAGCAAAAGCCGATTTACGCGGTCAAAACATCACGCATCTCGCTCTTGAGTCGCTTTGAACATTAACCCTTGTGGCCCTCGGGCTAGCTCTACGTTACTGGCTTACCTGAACATCGCAAGCGATCCCTCTCGTCAGGAATGGCAATATACCGCATTAATGCTTCTACTTGCATTTGGAATGTAATATCTCTCTCATCAATTTATGCGGCATCAAAAACTAAATTGCGATTCAAGCTATCAATTTATCGTTTGTAAACTAAATGCCAAGTGCGAGTTTCGCACAAGCGGTTCCGTAACCCCCCTCTCTTTATATAAATTTTCGAAAATAATGATAACATAGATGCCGAAGCAACCTCAAGGCACTAAAATAGTACTTAGCACTTGACCAATAATTCGGCACGTTTATTGATTTCTAAGTATGGTACCTACTACCATACCCGTACCGTACCATACCGTAACCCCACTTGAGTTTTTTTAATAGTTTACCGTGTTAGGCGCCATAGAAGGTCTATGAAATTTTCATTAATAATATATCTAATAATCATGGAAATTCTTTTATTTGGAGCATCTGAGGCTCATTTTTTCATTGACTATTACGGCTGATTCTGTAGACCTGTGACAGACGGACCAACAGCGTGGCTTAGTGAAATGATCCCATTTAACTACGGAACCCTAGTAAAAATGGATGGAGTTATTGGATTCGAGTTTACCTTCATATTTTCCTAGAACATAATGTAGTTGAATTATCACGAAAACAGTGTTACGTAGACACGGCTTTGCGAAATAATTCACAGAGTTAATTGGTTTGTTTGGATCTTTGGAAAACTCTGTGAAGGGCAAGTCAAGGACGCATCAATGAAACGGCATGCTTGTAATATTCGTATGTATACGTATATTCATGTTAGCTCTGTATAAAATTTACATATCAACAATAACAGCGCTGATCTTCAATACGCACGGTTTATTTGTGCGCGGTCAAATCTCTTTTATTCGCTTTACATAATATTATAGGAATCGGTTTTACGTAAGAGGAAATAGGTACCTACATGTTCATTTGTAAATAATAATTTATTAGATAAAAATAAAAGTGCAATTGCGCTCGCATAAGAAACTTGACTCTATAAAATTTAACTCTTCCGAATAATATTAACGACCAACGTGATAACCTATTCTACAAACAGATAATAATAATAATTAATCTATACAACAATCATTAGTGAAAAATTGTATCTAGCATTTCTATCATAAATGAGAAATTGAAATCTATCTATTATTATTATTAGTATTGACGACATATTTTTAACTCAGTCAACATTAACTCAGTCAACATCTTTATTAGGCCTATAGGCGTCTATCACATAACTATCTTCATACTTATTACAATTAACCAATTACTTACTAATAAATACAAATATCTTGTTTCTTAAGTCTTAATACACTATGCACCTATTAACAAAATAATGAAAAGTTTAAAAGCTTCGATATATAAATTAAGCTTTGTTACATTAAGCTTAAGGAAATTTTGGATTTCCATCTGTGAGCCCCAGGATTAAGCAATTTTAATTAAAGTGCCAGTTTCACCAAATAAAGTTTTACCGAGGAATGACGTGCTGACAGTTTATGCATTGAAAATATGCCAAACGAAATTCCTCGGACAACAGTTACTCGGCGATGTTAAAAGTTGGATTTAATCTAGCAATTCCACAAGGTTATCACTGAACTGTCTTATACTTTAAATTAGTCATAAGTTTTGAAAATTGACATTCTTAATTACTTGGTGGTCACGAAGTATCCCGTACAATAAATTGTAACTACAAACACACTATGCGCTCAGTGAATGCTCCAATGAGAGTCATTTCATTGGAAAGAGCCGCTCGCATCACTTGCGGACCGACCTCGTCTTTCACCCTCAGAGTGAATTCCCTCAAGGCTGGCGTCGGCAGAGCACCCCCCATCGCATTCAAAACCCTAGATCTGCCGGCTACGTCCAACGGCTTCCCTTCAGCACTGTCGCCCAACACTTTCCGAACACAAATCGAGCGAACAGCTTCTCTCTCGGCCTCTAATAACTCTCTCGCTGCTATCTCAAAAGTTCGCCGTTTATCTACACCACCGATAGTCGAACTCGTCGTCGGAGCGCCTTCTGCAACAGCCTTTATCGCACCCGCTCTTAAAATAGCCGGCAACAAAAGTTCGGCCACGCCGCCCACCGAGCGCGCTCGCAAGAAATGCAAGAGCTGCTCGGCTTCGCGCGTCTCGTCAAAGAGACGCCTCTGGCGCGCGGCGGGCACGGGGCGCGCGACGCTCCACGCTTCCACCCAGGGATTGCCCGGCAGAAGCATGCGATCACCCAGCGCCCCGCCGCCGTCCGGCTTCCAGTCACGCGGAGAGTACCAGTGCACGAAATCGCACAATTCTGCGCCAGGATTTGCAGCCTTGAAAGCTTCCATGTCCGAAAGAAGGGAAGCGCTCATCATTCTGGCGCGAAGTTCAGATGCTTTGGCGTCATCGCCGAGGCGCACCATAAGTTCGGCGTCTTCTTCCAATTGGTCTTCAGTTTTTGGCGCTGGGTCCTGTAATGAAACAATAAAAGATTAGTATGCATTTCCATAACATTTTATAAAAATATGTAGGTACCCAATTTCGTCAGCGTTACGATATTCTACGCTCAACAGAGAATAAATACACTCTGCAATGAAGTCAACATATTGTATTCTTGTTTTTATTTTGTTGATAAGATTATTAAGTTTTTACCTGTGTACGGGGAACGTAGAGGGGTGCACCATTTTTCATCGTAACATTGTCTAGACGATGCAGGCGGCCCACGGGCCGGTCCCAGGGCAACTGCTCCTCTGCGCCTTCCTCTTCTGAACAATCGTAGAACTCTTCCTCCGAAGAGTACCCTGCTGCGCCAGATCCTTCTTGAGCTCGTTTGATGCAGCAGTTTAGAAGTTGCAACTTCTGATGTAGCAGACACGAGCGAGCGTTCGGAGCGCCATCCACCACTCTGATTACAAATGGTCAAATTTTAAAGGCAGGTTTTACTGATCCAGTGAATGTCAACAGTCATAGTCGCCAGTGAATAATGTCTCTGGATGTCGATCCATACAGCGCTTGCAGACAGCGCCGGACAGGCAGGAAAGTGTTTCCACGGCGTCCGTCGATAATATGTAAGTGCGAGCATTCTAACGAAGCTGTCAACATCATTGAATCAATGTAAACCTGCCTTAAGAGACAAAAAAGACTGCAGTACACAAAATGTAATTTTATAGGCGAAACCCAACAACGATTGAGCTAAAATACAAAAAAATTTACTCGTATCTATTCATGAAATAGCCGCTGTCACGTACAAGAGAATTTCATTTTAACTTTCACTTAAAAGTTTTATAAAATAAATACATGACCCCGAAAAGAAAGTGAATAAATCAAAAGAATGCGCGTTGACTAGCTAGCGCAGTATGCTGGAAATATTTTCTCTTCCGTGTATGCAAATTACTGTTTATGAAAAATAACGAATACACGTATGAGGTAGAAAACCTATATCAGTTTACTTTTAGTCATTTGTAAGAGGCTCTTACTAAGAACCTCGTTGATGTTAGCTTATTCGACTGCAGAGCATAACGTCCAGGGTAGGCAAAAATGTTATTATGGCTTTCTCTGTAGACAAATCAGCAGACCGTAGTTCAGAAGTTGACGCCAATACACCACCGCACCGTGCTTCGGAGAGCATGTGAAGCCGTCGATTAATGCACTAAAAAGGTTTATCTCCTGCCTAGATGGCCAATGACCGGGTCCGAAATTAGGTCATGAGAACTTTATTATTATGATTAATTCGCGGAGAATTTTTCTCAGCTTGTGGGCCATGACCCAGAATCGAAACTTACGCGCGAGCGCTCTAAGAACCGTTATCGCATTGAATTACAAATATGAAGCGAGACCAGAGAGCCGGGGCCGGCTTCGTCGAAGCAACTTTTTCAAGATATTCACGCCTAATCGGTCGGTGCACCGTTTGTTTACCGCGGCCGGTGCGTCGCGGCGTGTAGGTCAGTGGCTGCGGCTGGTGGAGGCAGCGGCGCGGCCCGAGCGGCGCGCAGTCCACCGCGGAGCCGCACGCGCAGCCACGCGTCGTCATGGCTCTGAGCCGACCGAACCCCTGACTTCGAGCATACTTCATCGAGCAACTGGAAAGTGACCTCTTTTCCACTGTTCTTTTTCAAATATGATAGACCTGTGTATTAAGGAAAATTTAACGTGACAGTGATTGTAAAAAGTGGTCAGTTTCAAAGGATATTCCCGAAAGTGAAAAGGATTTCCGCAAAATGGTCAGTTTTTAAGCATACCATAACCCAAATGTTTAGTGACTAATATAGACATTTACCCATTATGTATTACATTAAACCCGAAGGTATCGTCTAGACTCTAGAGGTGTTCTTTCTATATACTTAGGTATTCTGTAAAAATTATTTGTCTGGAGCACTTTAATTTATCAGCAATTTAATTAAAAATTATCCAAACAGGCCAATGATAACATTGTTGACATTAAAGATACGCGTACGATTAAGTGGATAAGGGTATGCGAGTTAATGTAGCTTAAAGCTTTGACTAATAGATATGAACTTTCATAACATAATCGATTTATGGTCGGATGAGTCGATGGCAGATAAGTTCCTAGGTATATCGAGGATAACTTGTATATACTTAATTAACAATTGATGTAGACGGCAATTGTCTGCTAGATACACATCTAGACAAAAGCTCTGTTAATTTACTCCAAGTGTCTGCTAATGCTAAGCTAGATATCTCCGAGCGAGGGCTTAATTTTAATGCACCTATCTATACGTTTTAGAACCGTGGTATAAAGAAGCAATCTGCAATTGATTTCATTCATATATCTATGCCGTCGTTTCCGCAAATTTCACTGACGATTAGCAAATGGAAAAAACTCTATGGCATCGAACCTAAGACAATGGGCAGAGTAACTGTGTCGTCAAGAGGCGCGGTAGAGGCGGCGTCTACACCGTGAGACAGCTATTGTGATTCACGTGGATTGCGAGAGCTTTGTACGAGATAAATCATTCATATTCTTCTATTAGGTTCTTATATTAAACACAAGCGATTCTCCCGAAGTTAATTCTTTATCGATCCAATGCATAAAATATAGATTAGGATTGGTAGTACTCGCTACGCACCTGAAGCGACCACGAATCATAAATCTATGATCCTATATATGCTTGGCAAACCAAGCACGAACGTATGCGAAGAAAAATCACGTAGCGCAGACCGGCTTTGGAGGTTCGAACTTGCTCTCAACGTACACTGCGCTTTTCGATTTGTTTTTTTTTTATTAGTCATTCAGATTTTTCAGAAAGACAAAATTTCCTTGAAACAATAAAGTTAAATCATGAAAGTTTTATTTAATAAATAATTAATTAGTAGGCGTAACAAGTAGATTTTTTAGAAATTGAGCCAAGCGTCGAGACAGTATTCTCATCAATCTTTAACGTCGCCTTCTGTAAAAGTATCATGTGTATGTAGGAAAATCAATTTTACTACGTACATCTATAAGTTAGCCACTAAAAAATTTCATAATAATGAAATGATTTAGTGACATTTATGAGCTAGCCACCAGATAATTTCATAATAATGAAATAGATGACATTAAAAAAAATCATCAAATTACTTCAGTTTAGGAAACTATATTATACAAGTGTTCGAAAGTAAGTATACTTTCTTCAATGAAACTAAAATTTTGGAGAAAAGTGTATATTAACACTTTATTTCGAAATCGAGAGTAGCAATCTAAAACTTGTTATTCGCGTTTCCAAAATATAGATATTTTTAACGATCTTCAATTAACTATTAATATAGAAAACGAACCGTCGTTTTCTAAAAAATAAATCATTGAATCAACTTTTTAAACTTTAATAAAGCCTCAATATCCCAACGGTTAATGGTGCGGTCTGAAAACTGAAAGGTCGCAGGTTCGATCACCATTTTAACTATTTAATAAGATTAATAAAATCATTATGAGATGGTAGATAGGGAAAGTTCACTATTAATAAATTATGGTCTTAATAAAGACTATGATTTTCTTTAGATGGAAACAAGTGTTCCTTTCTTCAGTTAACCAAACCAAAAATGTAAACTTACGGTAGTTTACATTTTATGCATAACTTCTACACTTAACTACATAGTACTTTAAGTTTTTTTTTATTTGATGACAAGTTAGTCCTTGACTGCGATTTCATCGGATGGTAAGTGCCGATGCAGTCTTAAATAGTAGTAGCGGACTAACTTGGAAGGGGTATGGCATTCAACCCCAAATCTGTTTCTACACGCCATCGTGCCGGAACGTTAAATCGCTTGGCGGCACATCTTTGACGGTAGGGTAGTAACTAACCACGTAATTATCGAATTAAACGAAATTTACCATCAACCGTGACACTAGCCTGTGTCCAAACACGGGAAATTGGGTGGAATTTAAATCCTTAAATACAATGACAGGTGAAGAAATTTCTTTTAGTTTATTGACCTTGGCAGATGCGAAGCGAATGCAGAGACCATTTATCCTCGTCACACGTGCCTTTCTAGATGGACGGATAACCATTTATTTTGTATTTAGTCGAAGTCAGATATACAGGCAGATAGATTTTTAGGTGAAAGAATTTTGGGGCGTCCTTCGATAGTAACCCAACTAGTAGTATATAATATGTATACCACTAGTTGGGTTGGAACCCATTAAAATCTAGATCGATTCAAATCTTTTCAATAATGGGTCCCGACTGTTTACTTCTTGTCTTAATTAACACCAATCGATTGACGTAAGAATCATCAAAATCGGCCCACCCGTTTGGTATCCAGAGCGCCACATACAAACATACATAGATCGCTAAACACATTACCCTCCTTTGCTTGCCGCAAGCGGGTAAAAAGTGAGTTACAATGTTTTCCCTTGCAGATGTCGATGTGTTTTATTATCCTACTTCCTACTTATCCTACTAATTTTGTGAAAGTGTGGATGTTTGGATGTTTGTTACTCAATCACGTCGCAACGACTGAACCGATTTGGCTGAAATTTGGCACAGATATAGATTATAGTCTGGAATAGCACACAGGCTACTTTTTATCCCGGAAAATTAAAGAATTCCCGCGGGAATAAAAAACCCTCAATCCACGCGAACGAAGTCGCGGGCATCAGCTAGTAGGTACCTATATAAAATTAACGCCTAAATGAACGCGGACGAAGTTGTATGATCATCAGCTAGTAGAGTTAACACAATCATTTGCTGAAATTGACAACAACTGATGAACTGAAGCGCTCAAAGTTAGGTTATAGAGTTGTTTTCTCAATAGAAGAGGCTTTCGATAGTTACCTATTTGAAAAGACTAATATTTTCTTAGGATGTCTATAATCTTACTAGTAGGGCGCGTGGGTGCGCGGCTCGCTAAAGCGAACCGCGGTTTTTCTGTTCACTAAGTAGATCTTTGGGTCTTAATCATCTTTTTCCAAAAACCACTATTCCATCTTGTATACTTTCTAAGATAGACACCGACGAAATTTGTATGGCCGCCATCTTGAATGCGCCATTTTGGAGGTTTTTTTGGCTCTCTGCCAACTGAATAAGGTTTCAAGTGATTTTTGTTCGAGCACCTCCCAGCTATCTTCAACACCCTGACCGTGCTCCTCACCCGTCTCTGAAATCCTCAATCATCAGCTGTCTCAATATTTTTCCTCCAAATGAAGTTTGGTCCTCTATCGAAACCATCAGAAATTTTGAAAATCCGTATCAAAGTCTTGCTTTTATTTTGTATGAAGTAAAAAAAAACCGCCATCTTGAATTTTTGTCTATTCATCAAGTAGACCTGCGAGTCTTGATCATCTTTTTCCAAGAAACCACTCTTCCATCTCTTATAGTCTCCGAGATAGGCATACCGACGAAATCTGTATGGCCGCCATCTTGAATCCGCCATTTTGGATTTTTTTTCAGCTCCCTGCCAATTGGATGAGGTTTCGAATGACTTTTGTTTGAACACTCCCAACCTATCTTCGATATCCTGGCCGTGCTCCTCACCCGTCTCCGAAATCCTCAACCATCAGCTCTCTCCATATTTTTGCTCCGTACGAATTTTGGTCCTCTCTACGAAACCATCAGAAATTTTGAAAAGGAACCGTATTAAAGTCTTGCATATATTTTGTATGGAAAAAAATTAATTCCGCCATCTTGAATTTTTTTTCTGTTCACCAAGTGGAACTTCGGCTCCTGATCATCTTTTGCCAAGAAACCACTCTTCCATCTCTTATACTCTCCGAGATAGACACAAACAAAATTTGTATGGCCGCCATCTTGAATTCGCCATTTTGGAGTTTTTTTCGGCTCTTTGCCAATTGGATGAGGTTTCGAGTGACATTTGGTCAAACACCCCCCACCTATCTTCGATACCCTGGCCGGTGCTCCTCACCCGTCTCCGAAATCCTCAATCATCAGCTCTCTCCATATTTTTGTTCCGAATGAATTTTTCTCCTCTATACGAAATGGTGGGTGAAAAAAAATTTTTCCATACAAAATTTTACAGGAGAGGTGATCAATGAGTCAGTCAGTGAATCAGTGAATCAGCACGAGTAGCTATATATATAGTAATAGTGCGACAGAAAATGCAATTTACACTCGCAATGTTTTTAAGCTATTGCATAGCTTCTTTCGCGGACCTTGAGCGTGGAGACCGAATCCAGAAATTCCGTAACGAAAATAACCTGACACGGGACTCCTTTCACCGCTAGATTTCGTTGATAAAAATGCTATGCAATAGCTTTACCGCGGCAGTCCCTGAGTGCCACACGTCTTTTTTTTTTAAAGAATACCTACCTATTAGCCAAGCTGAACTTGACTTCTCTCTTATATTCTCCTCTCCCCTCGAAATAAGCGAAAAGCTTGTGCTAGGAGTGGGTACGACAATAGTACAAAGATGTTATTCGAGCCTGCGACCTTTCAGTGTTCAGTCCGCACCTTTAACCGTTGGGCTATTGAGGCTACATTTATATACCTATAGATAGATAGTTTTTCTTTAGAATTACGACAGGTCGTGATAGTTATCATTATTCCTGATCTAGCACAAAAGTAAAACAAGGAATACTATTTTAATATTCTATTCTATTATAGATACAGTTACTATTACCTACAACCTAATACTCGTTTTATATAGACAGTAAATTGGCTGGCATACAAACACGGTTTCGACAGGTTTTCTTTCATTAACAAGATAATAAGTTGATTCGCAGGCACATAAAATAAAATGATAACGTGTTCACTGTTCATGCTCTAAGATCTCACATCAAAAAATATTAAGTAACATCCCAAATGGACGCAGATACCCAATAATGAGTCAACCCACACACCTTATGAATTGAAAAGTTAACTTTATTCTTTTACATTATGTATGTATTTAATTTGACAAAGGTTTGTGGGTTGCATCGTTATTGCGAATCTGCGTCCAAATGTGACTGACTAGACTACAGTGGTGTAATGAATAGGTATGATGGATCCTGAGAGTATTATTACAATTTTCATTTCTTAATCATGCCAAATATGACTTGCAAATACTAATTTTACTATTCTGTTAAAATATTTATTTTTCCAATTTTATGCAGACTATGTAACTAAAATCTATACGGTAAAGGTTCTATTAATGACTTTTTAGTTCTTCGTGCAATAATTGCGTATTTATCGTCGGTGAGGCCTTATTTTTCGCAGACACGTTGTCAGTTAGATTTAGTATAGGATTTCATATTTTTTACATTATTGATTTAGTTGAAAATGAAAAAAAAAATGAAAAATGAAAAAATATTTATTTGACAAAAAAAAAAAAAAAATATTAACAATTAATATGATAATAGTTACATAAAGCTTTTTGATTTTTCGATCATCTAGAATGATTCTGGTCTGGTTAGTCAGAAATATCGTTATAACGGAAGTTCTTCTACTGTCGATTTTCGACGTGGACTCTCTGCCTAAACAAGAGGCGAGTCAAGATCGTCGCGCGTGGCTCAGCATCGCGGCCGCTGCTACGCCAGCTTCCCACTCATCATCAACGCATCAACGCATGCCGTACTTTTTGCCCACATTCTCTCTACTAACTAATGTGCTCACTACATTTCATTCCTATGTAGTCTATGTTTAGCCTCTTACATTTCTAGCGTTTTATAGTGGACTTTATTGCATGATTTTTTTATAGGTATACCATAATATGTACGTGCACATTGCACAGCAAGCATTCGCTCAGCCTATGCGGCAAAAAATAATGAGGGAAAGCAAAATACATTTTTAGGGTTCCGTAGTATAACTACAAGGAACTTATAGTTTCGCCAAGGCTGTCCGTCTGTCCTTCTGTCCGCAGCATAGCGCAGTGATTTGGCAAGGTTATTTTGAAATGCAACGACGGAACCCTACACACGACCTGACACGCGATTGGCCATTTATTTTACATAATCTCGTAGTTCGATGTTTCCCTCTATAATTTTCAGGAATATTTTACTGTAGGTACCTAAATTACTAGCGTTTCGTATATAACTTAGGTAATTTAGTATAGTACGTAGATATTACTACTAGTAACTAGCTAAAGCGTCCGCGTAGATTGGGTTTGGTTTTATCTTGGAATCCCGTGGAAACCACTGGAAATAAGATAAATCTTATGAGAGCTATAATCTAAGTCATATTATCACATACATATTTAAATTAGTTATCCGAAGTGTGAATTCTATACAAAATTAGCAATTTTGAGTATTCCCTATTTTTTTAAATCACCCCTGTATTAGAGCGAACAAAAAAAATACAGTTATTCAAATCGATTAACCCATTTTTGAATTTTAGCCAAACAAACGAGCAATAGATTTTTTTTACTATAAAGAAGATTAGCTTCATAAAGGCCAGTTATTTGGAAAGGCACTTCAATTTTAAATTTTTATAAGTAAATTTTTTAGTGAAGGTTTTACATAATAAAAATTAGATACTGGATATTAACTGCATAAAAATAAATTAATAACATTTCATTATAAAACTAACAAGCAACATATACCTACCAACATTAAATAATATCGATAATAATCACTTTATAATTAGCTTCAGTTCCACCGTATAAATACTTATAATTAGCGGAACCTACTTATACAATCAATCAAATGTAACAAAAATCAACACATAGTTCCAAGTCTTGTAAATAGAGGTGGATAATCAGTCATGTAAATGTTAATTGTTTTAAACATAATTGCATATCTATACTAATATAATAAAGTGCAAGAGTTTGTTTGTTTGAACGCGCTAATCTCTGGAACTATCAGTCGGATTTGAAAAATTATTTTTGTATCTAATACCCCAATTCTTGAGGAAGGCTATTCAATATCTCGGTACGACTCTAGCAAAAAGAAAAAATAGCGCGGGCGAACAATGCGATGCGGTAAGTCGGAGGTCGAGGGCGGTCACCCGACGAGAACCGAACAAGAACCGAACCGAAGGCTATTTATTAATCCGGAAGATCAATCGGAAGTAAAAGATAAAATTTATTATTATTTACTTCGGTTTAAAATTTTCTCTAATCAGGTAGGCATTATAATCGCAAATACTGTAGAAATATAATACATATAGGTATGCTCACATTATAAATATGGGTTTATAACATTTTAGTTTACTTAGTATTATGGTTCTTATATAAAACCGTGGATTATGAACATATAGTTAATCTGTGGGATTATGATGCATATTAGTAAGGTATATATTGTATGAGAAACTGCCACACCCTTTTAAAATCAAACTTGCCTCGAGGAAATCGTTGCTAAAGGATATTGCTCAAGCCTGCAGTGTGGCGCAACGTATGAAATCCGGAAAGCTTCCCGTCAAAACCGTCGGAAGGGATTGCACTATTATATTAACGAGCTCTTTATAGTCTCTACCACTAAAAACCTGGGTCTTCTAACAACTAATTAGGAATACCATCGTTCAAAATTCAAGAATATATATTATGTTTAGCTAATTTTCAACTTTTATGACACTTTATGAATGTGTTTAGGTACTCTACCCTATAAAAAACTTCTGTACTTAGCATAAACATAGTAAATACTTACTGCCATAAGGCTTTGTGACGATTATGACTACAATAAGTACAAATCAATCACACGGTAACAAAAGAAAATAACTTGGCTTTTTTTTCTAGGTCGCTGCGATTGTTATTAGTAGGGCGCCATATTAACCCTTATGGGGTACAAAAAGTATAATTCAATAACTATATATTGCATTATACACGCAGGCTATATTTGAACAAAGAAAAGGCTTAGTAGTAAGCTAGTAATGAGCGAAAATGCGACCACTAATTAGTGAGTTCGCGCTTTCTAAGCATTCTTTGCTATTTAATGACAGAACATTTATCATAGAGAAAAAAATGTAATATAGACTCATCTTGTTATAACCGTAAACGTAATGAATTTCCAGATGCCCAAGAAGAGATTAAGAAATACTCGTAGATGCAAAAAAATATTATAGTGAAATTACGAAACCTGCTTTAATATACAATACATACAATAAATAATACTTATTTTCTTTTGATAATAAGTCGGCACAGACTAAGTATTATAATAATATTACTGATGGCAGATAGGTATTTCAATATTGCCGCATAATTAACAGAACATCATAACAGAAGTACAGTAAAACGTGATAGCGGATACCGTGGATGCCTTTCCACTTACCAATAGTTCTCACAACTAGATATGAGCATGACCTAAGAAAGCGAGTGAAAGCTAACAAATTCCCAGTGACTAAAAGGGCACACCGTCGTCGTCGTCACTAGCTAATCTAGGTACCTACTCTTATTCATTATGGGTATCTATTCTACTCGAAGTATAAGTCGAAGTATAATTCCCTTGAACTTGAAGTATTTGATTAACTAATGCTTACTGAATTAGTAGGTAATTGAAATATTGGTTTTATTACTGGTTTAAATACAAATTATTGCGCGAATGTAGTTTTGCACTTTTCTGATTGATTCCTTACATCAGAGGCAGATTGTTGTCTAACGTTAACTTCTTCTTCTGCAATCTGTTAAGACTCCAGCGAAACCTCTCAGGAATAAAGCAGATTTTTTGCATGAATATATTTGTGAACCTGAAGAGTGACATAGCTAGTGTACTTTTTATTCCGGGTGAAACAAAGGGTTAATTTAAATCCACTAAAATTGACTGAACTTCTCCAGTAGGTATTTTAGACCTAAACTAGCTTTTTCCCGCGGCCTCGTTCACGTTAAATTCGATTTATCAAACTCCTATTTTCTTCCTTTATGGGTTGAATTTTCAAAAATCTATCAGCCAAATCCGTTCAATGGATTGAGTTTTGCGTTGATAGGTCAGTCAATAAGTCACTCACTTTTTTCTTTTATATATTCAAACATTGGAGAAGTTCAGTAAATTTTCGTGGATTTCTCCTATTTCGTGGATATCTGATGTCTTCCATAAATTTAGAATTCCATGAAGAACTATAATATAATACATAGATAACTCTAAAGGTTTCTTGACCTGGAACAGATTTCCAGACAGATTATTTCTAATGAACTATTACTACTATAAATGCACCTATTGCGGATGTGAAAATTACGCAAACGGTCACATCGTGCTATGTTACTCGTGCATCCACTGTTCCGTTTTCATCTCCGTGACTCGAAGTTCAAGCACACACACATACATCAAGGCCAGACATGAGACACGCTTCACTGCCATACATAATATTATTACGTACAATATCTGTATCAGTACAGAATTAATGTCACGCAATTGTTCTATCAAGCTTTACTTTTCCTGAAATGATTGTAACTACATTCTTATTATCTATACTATTATAATAAAGAGGTAGCGCGAATTTTGTGAGTTTGTATGTATGTCCGGAGCAAACTTTGGAACCACCGCACCTATTTCAAAAATTATTTTACCAATTCAAAGGTACATTATTCCAGATGGTTATAGGCTATATATTATGCACATAAAGTATTATGGCTAGATATTATGTGCAAATTTGTTAAGGAAGTCGGAAAATTTTTTGAATCTTAAACGTTTTCAAGGCGTGCGCTGGGTCATATACTGCTATTGGATGAAAATGATGTATGGGTGAATTGTTCCTCTTAAAAAGTTCTAAAAAAAAGTCCGCGATAGCATATGTCTATCTTCTAAGAATAACTTACAGTGACCATTTCTATCTTTCAAATTTTGATTAAAAATAATGAATTATTTTCGAAGCTTCTTTAACCGATGCGATGTCAATCTATATCTAAATAAATATGTTTATTATCGTAAGTATTTAGTTTAGAACATATTTGCCCTTTACACTATACAATTTAAATAAATATTATAGGAGTTATCGGAAAATTAAATTAATATGTGTCGGCCGGCGCGGGGGCGGTGCACGGCGGCGGGTTTCGGCGCGGGAGATTCCTCTGGTTCCTGCGGTGATTTTATTAACAATCGTCTCCTATAAGAAGCTCTGTGCGATCAGTCCCGTAAAAACAAATATATATTTAAATTTTCAACCCGGACGAAGTCGGCGCGGGCTTCTAGTCTAATATAATTATTAGGTTTATGTTTGATTTCTTTCGTCTCTCCTGGTTTATCACTTTCTCATATTATGCTAATTCCACCTAATTGCCTTTACCGACCGAGCCTAAGAATAATTTATATCTAATTGATTTTACGAGTCAAGAAATAAACACATTCAACTTTCTCATTTGCTGAAGTAAAAACTAAAAAATTAATGGGTTTGTAAGCAGCTTTTATGCCAAAAAACGCTTACAAACCTGTTGTTGGATTTAGGGGTCTTAGGTATTTCTAGTGAGGAGGTGGTGGCCTTGTCGGTTCTGAATTCCGGATCTAATTCCGGATGATTACGCTCAACCTTTTAATACCTGTTGAAAGGCACTTATCGCAGTGCCGAAATTTGTAAACAGGAGTCAGGTCATAGCCGTTTATGAAATCACGCAATTGAGTTGTTAACAATAGGAAATCATTTTCAGTCACAATGTAAACATGCAATTCTTGCATATTTAGCAGGAAAGTACTTACAGCGTAAAGTAAAATCGTTAGGTAGGCCTCAAAAACTCAAACGTACCTATGAATTTATTTTTAATTAATCAAGACGTTAAACAGCATCATAGTGGGGGTATTTTTTTTTATTCGATGACAAGATAGCCCTTGACTGCGATCTCACCTGATGGTAAGTGACGATGCAGTCTAAGATGGTAGCGGGCTAACTTGGAAGGGGTATAGCAGTGTAAATTCAACCCATACCCCTAATCGGTTTCTACACGCCCTCGTGCCTGAACGCTAAATCGCTTGGCGGCACGTCTTTGACGGTAGGGTGGTAACTAGCCACGGCCAAAGCCGTCCACCAGACCAGACCAAAGACAATTTAGAAATTATAAATTCCTAAATTGCCCCCGCCGGGAATCGAACCCGAGACCTCCCAGTTATAAGACCACAGCGCTCACCACTGCACCAGGGGTATTACACAAGTATTTTTGGTTAGATTTGAAAATGCAGATGTTAACACTACAATGACTGACTTATGATAACTTCTAAGGCAATAATCTAATCTTATTCTTATAATTGTACATCAAAAGTGAAAGGTAAGACACTATATTAAATACAAAACATTTTGAGATTACACGAAAGTGAATCGACAACATTTTGACTCTCACATCACTTCGCCGCCTCCGAAGAGAGTACCGTTATCGGCGAAATCGGATGGCGGTCGACTGTTGACTCATCTAAATAGGCCAGTGGTACAAACTTTGCCTCGTCGTAGTAAAAGCAAGCAGCTACCCACTCGAACGATTACAATTTTAATTTAATAAATAATGAATAAAAAATATAGCAACATTATTTAATATTTATTTGTTAGTGGAAACACCTGTAATGTCTAATTTAATTAATAAAATAAAATGTAAATTGAGGCCAGTTGAAGCCAGCTTTTGCAGGCATACTAGACCAGTTTTTTCTTGACGCTTTCTGTACATAATATAATATATATTATCGTGTCGATCTTTCTGACGGTCAGAGTTAAATTATTTCAAGAAGTTTATTAAGATGTAGTCATTTATTTATAACTACACTGCTATAGTATTTCACGATAGGGAAATGCAGAATTATTGGAAATGATATCGCATGCATTTTTTTCACTCATAGTGTTTCGTAATGTTTTTATCGAAACGTATCGATTGATCTAAGTTATTATTATTCTCTATCGTTAAATTTTTTATAAATAAATCTGTACCTACTTTAGGTAAGGCTAAATCATAGATCATTTGATATTTGGTTTATACATGTAGATATATCAGAGACATCAGTTTGGCATGGTCTGCTACACAATAGTCACGTATTAACCACTACTTGTGGAGGGAAAGCCAGTTTTCCGGGCTAGTAGCTCGAAGCGAGTGTTATGTACCTACTTCTCTCTTGAACGGTCTATGCACCGCTTGATTGCGGTTCGGCAGTCGTCACTTGACAATGACTCTAGTCCTTCTAAATAGACAGTTTCATTTAATTAAAACTTCATATTAAATGAAAGTTTTAAGTTACCTACTTTTTAGGAAATGTTTGTACTCGTATCATTCTGGTAAGGTTAGCAAAGGTAACTTTAACGCAGAAATATATCATTGCCATATTCAATTATAATAGGTTTCAGTCCGATGCTGATGCTGAAGTTATCCCAAAGGATTACGGTTTTTAAACCCCGTGGGACTTTTAAATTTCCCAAAATATGTAGGTATATCTTCTGAATGCAAACTATCTCCGTGTAAAATTTTCTTCAAGATAAGTTCAGCGATTAGCATGTGAAAATGTATTATTCTATGTGTAGGTACGAGATATATGTTGTAAAAAAACAGACAAAACTATTAATTATTAAGTTTGGGTTATATCGACATGGTGCCTAATAAAAGCCTAAAAATTTTGAAATCACAGATTTATTTGTATAGATACAGTTTTAATGTATATTGCTTTAGGTTATACGTTATACTAATTGAAATAACCTAAAATCTATTTTGTTTAAAATTTTCAGATAATAAGAAGACGTGTTCGTCTTCAACTGTGGTTGCCGACCATCCTTACAGTCATTACTGTTCACTGCGCGACAGGACAGTGTCCTTGGACGGACTCCCCAGTCCTGCAAGCCACCTGCATCTGTGCTTTTAATTTAGTCAGACAACTATCGGTACAATGCGATCAGGTATAAGCCATCATTCATTTTGATTTTTATATATATTTAGTATTCACACGACATTCAAAAACTAATAAGTATATTTTTTATTTTTTTCAGGTTGATTTTCCCGTATTATTAGCTGCTCTGAATTCAAGTGCACGGAAAATCTCAATAGACCTTTTATATATTAACAATTCAACAATTTCTACTCTCACAAATGAAATGTTCGAAAATTTGGCTATACACAACTTGCAAATATCCGGCTGTAAAGTAAAAAGAATAGAAAATAATGCCTTTAAAAGTCAAGGCCAGTATTTAAAGAATTTGAACTTACAAGATAATGAACTAAATGAGGTGCCAGTAAAAGCATTGAGAGTTTTAACTAGTTTATCTCTTTTGGATATATCAAAAAATAAAATTACATACATCGAAAACTATTCATTCTCGACTCTCCAAGATTTAACAACTCTAAAATTATCAGACAACAACATAACATTGGAGCCTCACGCACTTGCAGGGTTGGAAAATTCTCTAAAAAATCTTAATTTAAAGGGAACTAAACAGAAAACAGTACCTGCATGCATAAGAGGGCTCCACAGTCTTGCATTCCTTGATCTGTCACAAAATAGCATACGGGAACTGCCAGGACCCGACGGCAGTCTCACTTTCGAGGGATTAGATTCTCTAACTGCGCTTAACTTAGAAAGAAATTTACTAGTCAATTTAAAACGAGACGCATTTACAGGCATAAAAAATACATTGAGCTCATTAAGTTTACTAAATAATCTATTGCCCGAATTTCCAACAGAAGCAATAGCGACATTGTCAGATCTGAGAGTGTTGGATATAGGATTCAATCTGCTGAACAAACTACCAAATGATGCTTTTTTTAACAATCCATCTATAACTTTACTGGCATTGGACGGAAATCCCTTACCAACAGTCCCGGAAAAAGCATTGGCTCACCTTAACCACACTCTCAGAGGACTGAGTCTTGGCGGAAGATTCTTAAATTGTGATTGTCGCCTAAGGTGGATAATTGAGTGGATTCGCAATGGTGAATTGCAAGTAACATCTCGCGAGAGAAACCCTCAATTCTGCGGTAATCCACCACATTTTCGTGAACGTGGATTTTATAGTTTTGAACCCAATGAACTTGTCTGTGATCCGGAATCAAATATGATAACAGCATCTCCATCAACTATAGCTAACGATTACAGCTCAAGTGCACAACCACTTAACACAACTTCTACCGCTACAACTGAGACAACGGTAACTAGTAGCACAACTTCAGCGACTACTTCAGGAGTGATTAATACTAGCGAAACAACAACTGCCGCAATACCTTCAACAACTACTATTTCCACTAAAACAAGCCGCGTCCCATCTCTACGGCCAGCTGCACCTACTTGGCGTCATGCATCTCACCAAAGACCACCTCTAGTGATGAACTTCCCTCACCCAAAACCAAATATAGACGATTCTAATGAAGTGATTGTAAAAAACGCTTACAGACAAGACAATTCAGTTATAATCCAATGGGATTCAGATGTAGCTAATATCTTAGGTTTTCGCGTCGTATATCGACTTTTTGGAGACAAAAGTTTTAAACAGGGGCCTCCTCTTGAAGCTAGCGAAAGAGAATTTAAAATCAAAAACGTTCCATCTCAGGTCGGTATCAATTCATTACCTATATAACTCGCAAATCGCAACGTTTTAAAACATTTATGTAATTAATGAATTATAAATATTAATAGAATGTTATTTGTCATTTTCAGGAATGCATTGTTGTTTGCGTGATTTCATTAGAGGAAGTGCACGTGAGTCCAGAAACGGTACCGTATTCACAATGCCGTGAAGTTCGAACTGTGTCCGCTGCCGCTACTAATATGGATAAAATAACAATTGCGGCCAGCGCAGCCATCTGCGGCACCATTGTAGTTGCTGTACTCGTGTTCGCGGCTGCCTCCCGTCGCCGCTCACGAACCGTTCATAGATTGCACACGCAGTTACCGGACAAAATTTCGAGTCCATGTTGTGGAGGTCTTAATGGAACACCGAGCCCTAGTGGGCCTCTGTCTTCGCTAGCTACTCTTGGAGCATTTGGAAAACAACGCGAATGGGACCAAGTTTCAGCATACAGTGCACGTTCTATACCAAGGGCACAGTCTTACACTGAACCAGCAGCTCCAGAACCTTTACCTGGACGACCGGGGCGAGCGCGGTCACTTGCCGACGGACAGTCTTCACAACACAGTTATTCAGGTCGATATGGGGCCCCTGGATACCCAGGAAGCTTACTAGGATCTAGAACTGGTAACTTTTTTTTAATGTAAACTATGACATTTTACTGCTTCATAGCCTAAGAAGATCCCTCGCACTTGTTATAAAGATGCCTTATTCCCTCTAGAATCTCTCGATTTAAAAGTAGTTTAGGTAGCCAAGTTATACTTTGTTGGAAAAATAGAAGTTGGCATGCCAAATTTTGGTAGTGCGCATGAGAACGAGGAAAGGTGGTCATGGGCGGCACATAGTTCGAAAAGTTGAAAGATGTTGGTATCCCAAGTTGCTTGAATTTCGACAGACGGACGATCTCAAGCGAGTAGCTAGCGGCCGCTGTATGAAAGATATATACGACGACATTGGGTAGACAACGACGACATTTATTTAATGTCTATTTTTGTTTTAGATCTTCGACAATCCCGACAGTCTTTGGGAGCAGCATCGGAGCGAGCATCCCGCTTATCCTTGAGCGGAGCCGCAGGAGGTGCAACGAGCGGGACAGCGGGATCACGGCGAAGGCCGAGATCGAGATCGCGGCCTGCCAGTAGGTACAGCGTGGGCTCGCTAGGATTAGGATACTGCGACACCTCCGATAACTGGACAGACCACGATATGGATATTTACATGGCGCGTAATGCGACTACAAGAGGTGGTCTTGTGCCATTATAGCGCGCGGAAGATGCGGTGAGAGGAGACATCGAGTGGCAAAAGCACAGCTCACCGCCCCGGAGAGCGGCTAAGGCTCCGGCTGCATGGAGCTCAAAAGCCTACTACTGCCCCCACCGGCACACTCATCGTCACAACGGCAGAGTCCAGAGAAGTGGCGACATCACTTGGGAACGATTTCAGTGTAAAAACGCACATCGTATATGTAACTAACATTCTTAGTGGATCATTTATGAATGGAACCCTTCAGTGTGCAATATATGTTTAAATACATAACATTTACCACATGTATTTATGTAATACCTATATGGAGTTTTTATGTGAACTTAAGTTTTTTGTTTAGCATAAAGTAGTTATAGTTATAGTTTATAAAATAAGTGGAAAGCTATTCTACAATTGTAATCAGTTGGTTAAATACTAATCAACAAACGTAAATCGTAATCCATTAATATATTCCTGATAGATCGATATAGGTATTAATGAATTATATACCGGAACATCAGGAAGCTCATAAAAGGAAATAAATCGTAACTTTGCCATGTACCATAATAGATTCCGAACGAGCTAAAGCAAGATTTACAAATTTAAAATTAGTAGCATTTAAATACATACTTACCAATAATAATTTAGTTAATGAGATAGGAAACCTCAATTTTGCAACTAACTCATCAATACAATAACTAATATTTCTACACTTGGGCGAAAAATAAATCAGCTTAACAAAAACCCTTTCTTCTCGAATTGCTTTGTCAAGTGACCGCGTCATGCGACATTAATTAGCTCACTTATATGACAATGGTAATTAATTTTATCATTATCATGTCAACTAAAATGCTTTATTTTTATTGTACATATATAATTATAGATATGTTACAAGTTAAACAATTGAAGCTCAATCCGAATGGTGCTATAATTAAGTAAAATAGTTATTTCTATGAATTGTAAATAAATAAATTAATATACAATATAAAATATACATAATTATAGCAATAAAATTTATTATTTTAAATGTTTATTTCCTCTATTATTTTCATAAAAATATTTTTTATTTGAAATATTAAGTATGTGTAGGTATGTCTGCCATTTTAAAATTAATGCAGATCAACTTTATGTTTTGCATGGTTGTAGTAGAGATGGTTGTAGCACTGGAAATGGCATGTTCATATGGAGAAATCAAAAATACCCGCAAGGTAGGCTACCGTTTTAGATTTCATCGTCACTTACCATTAATAAATAACAAAATAATAATAAGTGTCATAGTTCGAAGAATGGTTGTTGGGATCCCAAGATGCTGAACTTGCGACCCCACACTAGGAAGAGAAGTATTGGCAGACCCTCCCCTAGGTGGACTGAATAACAGGGAGCCCCTGGATACAATTACAAGACTGAGTATTGAGGAAATCCATGCAACAGACCTTTGTTCAACAGTTGATGTCTATCAGTTGATAAAGAAGAATAAAAGTCACAACTCACCCAGGAACAAGTATCCCATGCTCCCAGCGATACTGTAGCTCTTGAGTGAACTCATACCAGAAGTGTGCTAAGTAAGGCAGCCCTCCCGCGTCCATTAGCCGCGCCGCTGTCACTGACAGGCGCCATACAAGCCCATCCTCGGGGCTCGTCTTCACATAGCTACATAACTTTGATTCAGTGCCATCCTAAAAATTCAGATATTATTTTATTAATCTACTATGCCTGTGATTTTCTCTCATTGAATTCTTTGCAGGGATGAAAAGTATCAATAAACTATCATCAGAATGCAAACAAACTCTGTGCAAATTGTCACCTCTATTGGTTGAAAATGTAATGAGCTTCATCAAATAGTTCTTTATACATGATGAATTGAATTGAAAATTTGAAAACCACAAGAAATTGAAACCAGTTTAACTGATCATTACCTTATGTTTCAGTTTTTAAAATAGGTAGACCTTAACTAGCAAACTTCAAAATCTAGGTAAAACAAAACACAAGAGGTATTTTTCTTAAGCAGTAATGTATCAAATTAGTTTCATTTTATAGCAGTTTAAAAAAATATGTCATCTAGAAAAGATAGTTTAGATTATAGATTCACTCATTATTTTATTAAGAGTGCGACATGCAGTCAAACTCATTTCAAGAAAAGAAGTCTAGCTCTGGACGAAGGTCTCTTATAAAGAAATCGAGCAATTAAAGTCTCCACGAAATTTTTTTCAACTTAGGTTTTACAAATTAATGTTAAAACTATTCAAAACCTTCAATAAAACAAACCTTTTTACTTTCAACTTCTAATGTTTCAGGATATGAAAAAGTGTTGTCTTCAACTGCATCAGGGAACACATAGTACAGAAGTGGCATCAGCAAATCATCAGATATTGGCCCCTTGAACTCTGTGTGGTGGGTGTTTCTGCCCACTGCAGCTTTGACCAGTTTAGAAATTGTTATAGGCGCTTCGGTGATCTTATTCAATGGGTTGACTAAACCCAGGCTTCTACTTAGTCCTAAAACATCCATTAACAAGCTACCATTGTCCAATAAATTCATCACCTTTCTTATAATTTCTGACAGCATACAGTTAATGTTGTTTTTTAACTTGAGCGTGATTGTCCATGTTGGTGCCATGATGGGGTCAATGTCAGAAAATGTAGACGAGTCAACGATTGCACTTTCACGGAAATGTGGCCAAATTGCATTCAGTAAAGCACTATGCAGGGGATTGTTCTCAGACCCAAAAGGTAGCTCTATTAACTTTTTAACATCGAACCCGTCTATTGATAGGAACTCATTTGAATGAGTCCTCCTTCTCCAAGTAAAAGAATCTGAATCTTTGAGTTCATAAGAAAATTTTGTGGATATAACAACAGCATCGAGAGGCACAGGCGATGAGATCTTAGACTTAAACAAGCTCACTAGACCACTGAGATGGGAGCACTGGTTCGATATACGCTTCAAGTGTATAACATCATAGCTTATTTTATAATCATTATCTTCAAAAATCCCTAAATAAGTATGTTGCCAATGTTCCCTAATTTTAACGAAAAACGGAATGCCACAATCTATTATTGAAAATGCAATATTAACGGAACTCATGATGAGTTTAATTAAGCTCCCATCATTGAGTGGAGCTTTAGGATACAGCATTAAGTATCTTTTCAGGCCAAACCAATTTGATACTGGAAACGGACTACCGTCAACATTATCCATGAAGTTTGTCGTAGAATCCCAGAGACATTGCTGAATTTCAGTCAACAAAGATTGATCCTCAGGTTCTCTTTCGCTGTCTTGACTTTTAAGAGGTTCTAACGCGTTGTATGTAAGCGTAAAATTTGAGCCACGAAACTTAATATCTTCACTTTTCGCAATCCATTTCTTTGTGTAATCTTGACATGTTTTAGACAATTTGGATTTAGATAAATTCCATTCAACGATTATCTCTTCTAATCGTGCTATAAGTACTTCCCATTCTGAAGCAGTAGTAAAATCTTGATGGTAGATATCATATTCATCTATTTCCTCATTCATTTTTAGTTTTTGCTAAATTATGAATTTTATTGTTGACTATTTTATAGTAGGTAAAAAAACAAACAGCTGTTTACTATTTATGACAACCACATGACAATTGACAACCACAGATTACTACTGTTACAATTACAACATTGACATGACATCTTTTTTAAGCTATGAATTGAGAACATAGATTAAAATGAAATTTACTCTTTGATGCCAGAATTTTTGCACTCGCAAAGTGCGGTAGGTAGGTAGGTAACCTACTTATCGCTAAATCAACTTCAATCTTGGTAGGTAGGTAATAATTCTATTCATTATACTGAGTAATAGAATTATATCCAGCACAGTAAATATTATAAAAATAACGTGGTGTACCTACTTTATCAATAGAAATTGTCTTTGGCTTGAGATCGGACTATTTTGAATGGACTATTGATTTGTGTCTCGAATTGTCAAAATAGTAAGACTAAAAAGAATTTCTTAAGCACAGCATCAAGAAGTATCTCTATGTCAAGAAATACTCTTTACCATTTAGCACAAAACAATAGCTCTAAAACATGGAGCTAGAGCTATCTCTAAAATAGTGTCAAATTAAAAACGTTTGAATACCATAGACATCAAGCTGCAAGCATGACTATCTCGAGAATATAATCACTCTGTGGACTATCTTTTTACGTAGTAACTAATACCTAATCTGTGCCCAAATCTGTGCTATCTGTGCATGTAGCCCGATGTAGTCAGGGGTAACCAAGGAAACGGAAATTACAAAACAAAATAAACCGCCAATAAAACGAAAAATATATTTTATATAATAAAATTATATTCTCTTCCTGTGTTCTCTTCGATAAAAATGTTTAGAGGAGATAACGCCCATTCTTTAAGCTACGAGCAACAAGCAAAATTTATTCAAGATCGTATCTCAAATGTGGAAAAGAATTTCGGCGAACTATGTGTTGGTTTCGGAGATTACACTAGGAAAACCGCTAGGTGTGTCTTTTCATTTCAAAAATATGAGCATAGAAAAACAACGACTATAGTAATTTAAAAATACTACTACTTAGTCTTAGAAAAGTTTTACTATAGAAAGACCCACTAGAACCTACTAATTATTATAGTCTGCTTTATTATAGGTTACGTGATATGGGTGACGAACTTGCAAAAGTTTTGAAGGAATATGCCAACAACGAAATAGTGAACAAGTCGCTAAGTACTGGGCTTGATAACTTGTCGATAACACTTACAGCGATAGAAGAATATAGAAACTGTCAAGTTCAGCGTTTAGAAGCAAAGGTTTTAATAACATTACTACTGCTACTAATACTCCTCTTTACCCTCCAAATAAGCGTATAAGGCGTAATGTTAGAAGTAGGTACTTATTGCAACCGGCGGGGATTGAACCGTCGACTCATTTACGCTGTGCGTTTATCTTTCGATTCCAGTTAATCTTAGTCCTCACCGTTAATTTATACTTACATATTTACTTAAATAGTTAATTAGGTATATTCTTCAACATTACATAAGAAAATTTCACGTTTAAGAAAATTTTTTTCTTCATAAATCCAAAGTTATGTCCTCTTGAAATATTTGGTTTATGAAGAAAATGTCCAAAACGGAGTCATTCAAGCTATTCAAGTTTCCTTGATGACGCATATTTAATCTCACGTCGCAAAACCACAAGGCAAGTTGATTGTAGGTAGTTATACACTTCTCGGCGCAAAAATGGTAAAACTCAAAACTGTAGGTACTTGTACCTCCCATGAGTTCAACAAAAATATTAAACTTAAATACTAAGAATAAAAAGACAATTCCTAGAAATTAGCTAAGCTAAAAGTGGAAAACTACCTCTTGTACCTCAATACCTTCTTGTATCGAGCGATTACTTATTTATATACAGTGTACCCTCATCTACGTACCTATGTAACAACTTGGGGCCATCACCTGGTGACACGATGTGGATATTTATCGGATTTCCTTTCCGCAGGTAATTGGGGAGCTTTGTCAATATGAAAGTATTTGTAAACACGCGAGGGAGGAGGTCAAGCATACGATGAATGTGAGGGAAAAGGAAATGGCGAGGAAAAAAGTTCTGGATAAGGCCAGAGAAAGACAACCATTTAACAGACAACAAGTTGTATGTTTACTTCAGTTGTTATTTTGTTGAATTAATTTTAATCCGAAAACTTAACTATTTTATTAGGTAATACCTATGTATAGTTAAACTTATTTTGAAGACAAAGATAATAATTTATGTCAATAGGTAACTAAGTATATCATTTAGAAAAAATATCTAAAATTTGTGGATTATATGCGATCGATCCTTACATTGCTACATGGATTTCGTCGAAACACCTGAAAAAAGAATTAGATACATACCTATAATATTTTCAAGCGTCGAAAATCTTAACATATAAAAGTTGAATACTTACCTGTGAAAGTGACGAAGGTATGAATAACTGAGACGACGCTTTACATCTCTTATCCTTTTTTGGAGTTCGATGTGTAATTTTTACGCCCGCATACATAACTACTGTAGGAGCACCAGTTTCAGACATAGCGGAGCTGAAGTGGAAATGGGCGGGGAACATAGTTCGAAGTATTGATGCCCATTCCCATTGGGGGGTCCCAACATATTTGACCACGCACCGGCAAGCACAATGTTGGTAGACGCCCCAATAGGTGGACCAAAGACATTAACCGAATCGCAGGGAGCCGCTGGATACAGGCGGCGCAATACCAAAGCCTGTGGAACTCTATGCAAGAGACTTCTATTCAGAAGTGGTCGTGTATCAATTGTTAAAGAAGAAAAGGATACTGAGTACTTATTTTAATATAGACTTATGCTGAATCGGAGTTGCTGAAAGCATCAGCGGAAATGACTCGTACTGCGAAAGGTTTGAGCGAGCAGACTGAGTTTTTCGAAAAGCGCAAACTGGTTCAGTTGAAGACGCTGCTGTCGGACTTCGTGCGCATCGAAATGACGTTCCACGCCAAGGCGCTCGAGCTGCTCAGCGTAGCGTTCCAACAGATCGCTGATATCAACGATAAGGCGGATTTAGAGGTAAATAAAGGTATAACTTATAATTAACTGGGAGATAAAGTTTTAATATCATCATTCATCAGCATCCTTTACAGAGAGCAGAATTTGAATTTAAAGAACAAAATAAGTAGGCACCTACTTCCTACCGTCAGGCCGGTACTCTGACAGTAAAAGCTATATACAACGTATTTATGACACTTACATTAGGATCAATACCCCAGAATTAAGTAAGACTTCATTTAGAGAGAAAACATGTTAAATTACTCTTTAATTAAAATAGCATATGTAAGTAAAAATCTTACTAATATTATCAATGCGAAATTGTGTTTATTTGCAGATGCAACGTATCGACGTGATTTTTTGCATGGGTAGATATAATTAGTTGAGGTCTTGGAGAGTGATATATAAACTACCCGTTATCTTGGTAAAACAAAAGATTCCCGCGGGATTTTTAAAAACTTATCTCCAGAGAACGAAGTCGTGGACAAAAGCTAGCTAAAGTTACCTAATTAAATAAGTTTGTAGCAATTTTCAAATTCATAAACTCCTTTATTTTCCAAGCTTTTAGTAACAGGTCTTTCCAATCAAGAGGATGAATCGGTAAATATTTACGAGTATTTTTGGGTATATTTTTCTAATAAAAGCAGCAGTTAGTTATCTAATAACTTTTGTCTGATTTAGAACTTTAAACGGAAACTACGTTCACCGGAGAAGCAAGCGAGCACCGGGATATCGGTTAGGTCCTCTTCCCTGGCGTCTCTGATGCATCCAGAGTTCTCTCCAGCGAGGGGTGACGAAGACTCAATGGTAAGGACAATTACCATAAGACGTGTATTTCAAGTCTTTTTTACCCGACTAGTTACGTGTTACGATTTTAGCAGCCTTGTGTATGTAACTATTTACGAATTTTCCACCATAGAGAATAAACTAATGAGCCGATTCTGATGAATGAAGGGTCAATCGTTGCGTTATGATGATGCGGGTGACGTTACATTTTATGCGAACAAAATCAGTGGCGGATATTACACGAATTTTTCGTAGTCGGTTTTTAAACTTATATCCTTGTTGAGTAGGCTAACGTCCCACTCATCATTTCAGTTCACTTTTATGACGAATGTCGATTCGTCAGAAATGTTCGGAATCCTTTTTTTATGTAGGTATGTTCCCCGATTACTCGAAGACTCCTGAACAGATTTGCAATATTCTATTTCGTTTGAAAGGGTATACTTCGCAGGTGGTCCAATTGTCATCAGGTCAGGATCTGATGATGGGATCCTGGAGAAATCGAGAGAACTCTTCAAATTTTACAGGCACAATTGATATAGTTAGGTACTTTGTAGTGGCGCTTGAAGTCGGTTTTGTAAAAAGGGCTCAAACTTTTCTATTCCGAGGACACACCGCTACAAACTGCGCACTTCTCCACTCTGGTGGACAGGCACACTCGTCGTCGTCAACAAATACACCTGGACATAGGTCTCTTTTCGAAACTGCATCATGGTTATGTACCGCCTAGAGCCAGCGGCCATGTCATAATTGCACCCTAAGTACCTACCAAATTGACCACTAGGTTTCCTGAGAACGCTTTAATTTTCACATCAGAGTATTGTTAGGTTAAAAAAATTTGTTTTTCTCTAAAAATTGTTAAAGTTGTTTTTCTCACATCGTAGAGTTTGGGAAGATTAAGGTCGCCAGATAAGAATTTATCTGCGAAATCGAGAACGAGTTCGCTGGCGGCGCTGATGAATCA
Source organism: Hipparchia sbordonii (assembly GCA_038048805.1). NCBI lineage: Eukaryota > Metazoa > Arthropoda > Insecta > Lepidoptera > Nymphalidae > Hipparchia > Hipparchia sbordonii. Next base: position 5,129,339 of record CM076097.1, on the reverse strand, counting down.
TTCTTCATCTAAAGATGAAGAGGACACGACGCCAACGGTAAATAGAAAAAACTAGAACCCTATAGTAAACTTTCTTACTTATTAAAAATACTACCTACCTAGGAACATACTCGTAGGTACAGGCTACATCATATCGCAATGGACTAAAATCTTTTTTACATACCTACCTATAGATAAGTAGGTAGTTATTAATAGTCTGAAAATAACTTTTTTTGATTAAAAATAATCCTACTTTACTAATGTTATACTTAACTTGTGAGAATAGATTGTTTATTGTTACTCTCATGCAAAATGTACTGGAATGATTTTGATAAAACTTCACAATGTATAATAGCTTATACTTAAATCAGAATACATAGGCGATATTTTATCCCGTAAAAATTAAGAATTCCGGTGGAAATTAAAAAAAATACTTTAAGACGTGGACGATATCGCGGGCATCATCTAGTACCTATGCATAAGAATATACATAACTACCTATTGGTAATTTCTGTGATCTAATCAGTAAAACGGGAAACTGAATAAAGTTACTAGTTTTTTTATTTTGTTTTTATAGGACTCTGATGGCTCTCGAGACAACAGCACCTCTGAAGAAACAGAATCACGTTGATGTGTTGTATAATTATGATTTTTTAATTAAGTGAATAATAATGAATTATTATAAATACGTATTATTATGCAAACATAATATAGTGTGGTACAAAATAAAAGGTTTTAGCTGATTAAATTATTGAACTTATTTATTTTAATGGCCCAACATCTTATGAGGACATGCGGTCGCAGACTTTTTGAAAAAACTGAGGGCGGATTTGACCCATATGCAACCCCAAATTAATTTTTGGGGTTGGGGGTTATTGACTCGGTTCAATAAGTACCTACGTACATTATTAGATACTAGTACCTACTTGAGTTACAGAAGGTTAGAAGTGTGTTTTTGCAGTTGGGTAACGATTGGCGCCTGGCACAGAATGACACGGCTTATTGATTCCCATCAACAATTTGAATATCTATAAACAAGTGTCAGCTATATACTATATCATAGCAGTGTCAGCTGTGATATAGATATAGTATATGTATGTATATAATCTGTGAGTACCAGAATTGAACTTTGAATCAAGTAAGAAATAATGCGATTTCTTATTGGATTAGATATGTATATTGCTTAATTAACAAAATTAATGAAATGTTTGTTATGAGTTATGACCAGGTTATGACATACAAAAATAAATGGTTTTCTGGGAAATCATACAGTATCCAATATATTAATTAAATTTTATTAACACTCATTTCAGTGCTCTTCACTTTTCTTATCATTATCATTTTAAGGCAACTATTGAATATCGCTATTACGCCGAGAACAAGACAAGCTAGCTTTGTGCGAAGGATGAACAGGAACAGTGTGAGCTAAGCTAAACACTTCCAGATTGACCATTGAGCTAATGAAACTAGCCTTGAGAAATGCTTAGTTATGCCAAATTACGGCCTACCATATGCAGTGTGGCTATTTACACAATTATGATTACACAATTGATCAGTTAATTTATTTCTAATTTCAGGTTTCTCATCATCAAAAAAAACATTGTTGAAAAAACAGGGGTACCAATTTTCATAAATAAAATAGCTGCATTTTGATAAATGAGTCTTAAATGCATTAATATTAGGATTAAAGTTTGGGAATATATTTATCAAATTTTTACTCTTACTTCAGTCTATAATATATTTGCTTTTCATGTGAGTTTCATTATGTTTATATTAAATTGTACCAGCTTCTTAATGATTAGTATTACATATAACATTATACGTTATTGTTTAAAGATACTGATTTATATTAAATTCAATGAAAATTATGAGTTATAAATGTTATAATTGACTGCTTTGAAATAATAATATAGTAGTAGTAGTAAGTACCACATGGTGGTATTATGGTATTATTATACGTCAACCTAGTGTGCCATGAAGACAAAACTACAAATTATAAAAAACATTCAATTTCATCTATAAAGATACATGATTTTACGCACAAAAATTATAATTATACATACATAATACATATGTATGTTATTATAAAATGCTAGACATTACAAAATGTTCTAAATGTAGATGATTTATTAATACAGTAGAAATATGATTTTTCAGACTCTTTGAAATTTTCATTTCAAATAAAACAACTGAATCACACAAAACAAAGGATATTTTAGTACATTTATGAAATTCAATTGAGTTTGGCTTTAATGTAATAGATTCCAAAAATATAATTAAGTAAATATGAAATAAAAATTCAGAACTCGAAATTGTCGATTTAATTGACTAACCTATGATCTAAGTCAACATTTAGCAATGGCCTAGTTCATAGCGTCAGTGTTCTGGTTCCATAAAAAAAAAATTCCATGAAGAAAATTTTGGAAATTTGGAATCAGTGTTCTGGTTCCATATAAATTTTTCATGGAGACAATTTTGGGATTTTTGGAATGCCCTTCCGGCTTCCGTTTTTCCAACTAACTATAATGTGGGAGTCTTTAAATCAAGAGTGAATAGGCATTGTCTAGGCAAGCGCGAACCATCTTAGGCGCGAACTATCTTCACTTACCATCAGGTGAGATCGCAGTCAAGCGCTAGTCTATATATTAAAAAAAAGACTATTTCATTTGAGAGAGTCTAAATTATCAGGTTTCTACTGTATAGGCAAAAAACTATCCTTGCTTGATTAAAAGCTAAACATAACGTCTTTCCCTACTTTTCATTTTCCACCCCCGCTTGTGTCATAAGATCAGTGACATTTTTCTCAAGCTCATCCACTCTGGAGCCCATCTCGTCTATTCTGTTTATTATCTGATCAGACATACTCTGGAATTTGTCCTGCATGTTTTGCAGAAGCGATTGTACCTGCCAAAGTATGAAATACATTAAAATAATGAATGATGTGCTCTAACTTATTAAATACATTATTATTATGTAGTTCATGATAAGATCATAAGACTCATTTTGTTAAACATTATCAAAATTAAATCTCTCATTTTCAACATAGTCCTTAATATATGCTTATGGCAATTTGTGCATGTCTGTTTTGAAAATGACATTATGTTTAGTCAGCTTATCATTAGAGGAAGTAAAGGTATACTGAAAACCGAATGGTTAAAATACTTACATACTGTGTTACTTCTTGCATGTTTTTAGGATCATTAGCTGGTGTAGAGTAATTACTCTCCACTTCTGTAGATACGGGTTCTGCATTTTGATCTGCCATTATAGTATAAAATTCGAGAGTTCTCTTTATGCACAAGAAAACCTGATTCAACCACGTAAGCTGTCCAAATTAAATTCCTTGTATAAGGTACCTAGTGATTATAATAAAATCTTGGATTCCTGCTGTTCTTGTCCAAATAGTTGATGTCTAGCTTTAGTGAAAATCAATCACAGCTTGATGCTTCCTTAGTTCCTCACTTGCCGGAGGACCTTGCTGATCTTTGCCCAAAAGTACCTACCTACTAGCTAATGCTATACTATTACGACTATCTATTTAATCAGAATTACAAACAAGAACCCTGAATCACAAATGGCTGTATTCTGATTCTGATTTCTGTTGCTGTATGTACTATGTAGGCTAGGATTGCATATTTTAGCATATTTAGTAGCAACTGTCATTGTCAATGTCAACGTCAATGTCAACTGATTAACACTGACGGATCATCACAGAGTTAGCAAAGCAAATCTAGAAAATGTCAGTCAATGAATGAGTTGGTTGAATGATTTATACCATAGACTCTCTTTTATTTTTTGTTAAATTTTTGGACTATTGCTGTGATTTTATTAATACTCTTTGTATTTGCTAGGGGTTATTTAGAGGTAGGTACCCAAGAGAATATAATCACTCCAGTAGGTAGGTACTTGATCTGTGGTCGAAATTCTCAAACGTCAATCATAGAGTAACGTACCTAATAAATGTGCTAATAAACGTCAATTTAAAAAATACCAAAATAGTGAAAATTGAAAAATCAACAGTTCAAAAAATGCAAAAATCAAAATCACGGCCAGTTCAGTCCCATACAAATTTCCATAGCCTTACAAAATCTTTTCCACTATGATGCATGACAATTTTTACAGACATCTCTATATCCACATTAGGTACCTATATGTAGTATGAAGTATTTATAGATCTACAGTAATCTATGATTCTCCTGATGGCTGACGCCCAATCGACGCCATTATTATTGTATTTGGTTTTTTTAGTTTAATTTTCATATATATCTGTCCCAGAATAGCAATTGTTATTTCAATTTATTGAAATATAGTGCAAGTGTTATGTGCCCGTTATAATAATTCGCGAAAGGACGCTTTTTTTTATAAGTTTCCACAGTGTGAGAAAAGACAAAGTTTTATGGTTTATATTATAAAAGTGTTTAGGATCTTATGTGTTTACCAGTGTGTTGTAATTTGAAAAACGTTTCGTGAAACAAATTATTAAAAATATGACGTCTTAATTGGTGTAGGGTGTATCTAATAAACAAAATTAGGACATATAAGTATATATTAGACAAGATCATAAAGACTTACCTGAAATTCCAAAAATGTGTATAACAAAAGCGATAGGTATTATGTTATTTCAAAGTGAATTAAACAAATATTTTAAAAAAATTTGTTTCTTTATTTCCTATTTTTTATAAATTATAACCTATAATTATTATTATTATGGGCAAGGATGGCAATAGGTAGATACCTACGGTACATACCTGTGGTAGATACCTATGGTAGATACCTTCATAACAAAAATAAAAATCCATAGACAAAAATAGAAAAAAAAATTGTTATTACGCCATTGGTTACAGCAGTTTTCCAAAATGATACATTAGCCAATCATGGGCCTTGATTTCGAGGGTTTAAAATTTGTAGGGCACTGAGCCATCTGATACGTAGTATCATAGTAATCTGTGATCAAAATCAAAGTGTTTTTAAAAGAAGGATCATACCTCAGTAAAATCAAAAACTATTTTGCTGCGCTGGAGATTGTTTTATAATAGTTTAATAGCTTGCTTCATTTTTAATTCAATAATAATTCATACAACAAGCAATAAATCATGCAACCCCAACTTAATACGAAAGGCGATATTCAAATAGATTTAAATCAAGTGAGAATTGATATACTGAACGGTATTCGCGAATGTAACGATCGCGGCTTGATACAAACTGCGAAATGGCTTGCGGAATTAAATTTTGCTCTTAAGGACCATAAAATTAATCAAACAGAGCCGCCTAAGCCTCCTGAACATGATATTCTACCTGAAGAAAAGGAAGCATACACTCTAGCTAAAAGTTTCTTCGACTGTCAGGAGTATGATAGAGCAGCTCATTTTATCGAAAGCTGCACAAGCCCCAAGTGTGTGTTCCTGCACAAATACTGCCAATATATGTCGAGTGAAAAAAAGAGGCTAGACAACGCCACTGACACAGGGACAGAAAATATTGAATCTACTCAAGTTTTATTGGACTTGTTATCTTTTTTTAAGGTAAATTTTATTAGCTGATGCATGCCCATACTTTGTTCTCCAGGAAACTACTTTGCACCTCTACAGCCTTATAAAAAGTATACTAAGCCTGTCCTCAAGATACAAGCTATCTCTGCATCAAGTTTTAGTTCAGTTGGGTGAGCAATATATGAGGTAAAAGACAAACATACAAATTTAAATTTTTATTTAATACAACATTTAAATATGTTGACAGACCCTCCACGATTGGACTGACAAGTCATATCTCTAGGAAGGATACAGGTTGTGTAAGATAGACATGCGGGTTTTTGTATAAACAAAAAGTCTAAATAAACAGTTACTCAAATTATGAGCCAGTTATCAGACAGACTGTTAGAGTGAAATTCTATGATAAATTAAAACACTTTAATAGCACAATAATTAGGTAGCAAATATAGTTATTAAAATTTCTAATATGACTATTGCAGGCTAACCGTAACACTCTAGATGGGTACCTTCTTTATTTAGAAGGTGTTGTGTTAAAGAAATTGGATTTACGGAGCCAAGCTGTCTCAGTTCTCCAGGCAGCTGTGGCTGCTGCACCGACTCTCTGGGCAGCATGGGTTGAACTCTCTGGTCTTGCAAATGAGTATGAGGCTTTAGATTCTCTGCAACTGCCCAAACACTGGATGATGTATTTCTTTGCTGCTCACGCATTTGTGGAGTTAAAATTGTCAGAGCAAGCACTTGAGGCCTACATGGTGCTTGCTGCTGCTGGTTTTGAAAAGAGTACCTATATCACTGCTCAGATGGCTATTGCTCATCATGATAGGAGAGGTATGACAGATTTAGCTATATTATTATTTGGTGATGGCATGGATGGGTGTGTTGTCCATAATCACTACACTAAACTAAAATTATAGGTTTAAAACAGCATTCTGAATAGGGAATGCAAATCTCGCGAGATTGGGGCTCAAGCGAGATCTCGCGAGATTGTAAATAACAATACTGCGAGATCTCGCCAATTTCGAGATCTCGCGAGATTGGCAGTTTTGTGTGTTTTTTTTGCAAATAATCACAATATTTAAATAAATTAGAAAAAGAATAATAAAAATTATAAGTATTATAAGATAACATTTATTTTCACGAATTTTTTCAATAGACTTTTATGAATCAAATTGTCTTTAATTTTTTAATAAACTTCTAAGTAGTAAACTTTGATGTACGTTTCAATCAAATCACTGTGGAAGCACTGTACTGCCCTCGTAATTGAAAAGAAAGTAAGTTAAATAGAAGTTATCTTGTTTTCAATTATGAGGGCAGTGTATACATAGCACAGTTTGGTTACCTATTGTAAAAAAAAATATTTTTTATTTTTTGAAAAGCAACTGCTGAGTTTCTTGCCGGTTCTTCTCAGCAGAATCTGCATTCCGAACCGGTGGTAGATTTATAAGAGCTACAAGTTGGCCTACATGAAATAAACAAATTTTGAATTTGAAATAACAAATGAAAAAACAACCAGTCTTCTCTTCTAATATCAAACGCAAATCTTTTAGTAATTTAAAAATTAATTCGCGCACCGAACGAAACCGACAGGTCGCAACTCCGTCAGTCAGTCCGCGCTTCGAATAAGACTTTTTTATGCTCGAGTGCAATCTCGTTAATCTCGCGAGATCTCGCCCTTTTTTCGGCCGAGATCAATCTCGCTAAAAAAGGCCGAGATCTCGCGAAAACGAGATCTCGCGAGATCGAGATTGCATTCCCTAATTCTGAACCAGTGGTAGATTCACTTGACGATTCAAAACCACTTTGTAAATGTTTATTTGAATTAAAGAAAAATCTAATCTATTCCTAATTATTCAACACTATTGGAAAACTTAAAGCACATTATTCATACAAAATTCATTATTTTTGTACCTTGCAGATGTTGATTCATCACTGACTTTATTTAGAGATCTCTACCAAAATGATCCATTCCGCTTGGACAATTGGGACGTTTACTCACATTTATTATACTTGAAGGATAAAAGGATGGAACTGGCAAACTTAGCACAAAAGGCTGTTTCTATTGACAAATATAGAGTTGAAACTTGTTGTGTTATAGGTACGTAACACCTCATAAGACACGATACATACGACACGATATGATAAAGCAATAATATTACCTGCACTAGCTCAGATTTTGTCTTTTTTTTTAGATTATTCATAAAGAGTATGTGAAAGAATCTTTCAAAAAATATTATTTAGGAGCTGAAGATAGTCCTTAAATATTAGAATAAAAAAATATATATTTGTATTTTACAGGTAACTACTACAGTTTAAGAAGTGAGCATCAAAAGGCAGTACACAATATTTATCAGCGTGGATACTCATGGGGCATGAGTTTATTGAACTGCAGAACTCAAATGCAGCAATACAGTGTTACAGACAAGCTATTGGTAAATATCAGTTATGCTAATATTTATTTCATTGTGAAATCGGAAACAAGAGGAAGATTATATATTGTTACTATTTCTGTTTTTAGATGTCAATAGAAATGACTACAGAGCTTGGAACGGTCTTGGCCAAGCATATGAAATTCTAGGGCTCAATGGTTATTGTATATACTACTACTCAAGAGCAGCCCAACTTAAGCCTGATGACTCTAGAATGTTAGTGTCTTTGGGAGAAGCGTACGAGAAGATGGACAAAACCCGCAATGCCCTCAAGTGCTATTATAAAGCACACAGTACAGGAGATATTGAGGGCATGGCATTGTTTAAATTGGCTAAGTAAGTAATTTATAATTGAGTTTTATCAAACAATATAAAATATTATTTATGGTATTAGCAGTGTAAAGAACACTCTTCGTCTTTCTATTTAACAACTAATAGACGTTCACAGCTGGACGTAAATTTCTTTTACTGTAGCCACACGCTTCTGTCTTGCGCCTTCTGTGTCTAGGTCCACCTAGTGGGGATCTCCCATCATTGTGCTTTCAAGGTCACCACTTCCTCAGACTTTATCTTCTTTCATCAAACCATCAGTTCCTTGACCTATACCTGTCCATTACCACTTCAATTTCGTGACTCGATGAGCTATGTCCGTAACTTTGGTTCTATCGATCTACACATTACCGATTTGATTTAGCAGGGATACGTCAAGCATTATAATTCACTCATTTGCGACAAGGGTGACATAATTCAAAATTCACCAATTTTAGTGTCGAAAATTTATACTTTTTGCTATAAAAACAACATTATGCTAAGCACGAAAAAATAAGAGCGAGAGATTGTGACTTAATGCTCTGTCGCTTTGTTGGCCGCTGTGTTGTTTCGAGACTGTAGCATCCACAAAACATTACTCTCTAACGAGAGAATTTTCTGATCGTCGATTTTGAATTATGTCACGCTTGTCGCAAATGAGCGAATTCCTTCCATCGCCTGCTGAGCGCCCCTGAGTCTTCTTATGAGCATTAAGTAAAAAGGAAAATTCGAGTATCTATAAATGCGTGAATAACTGAGTAGCTATAATATTTGAAGGTTGTACGAGAAGGCAAACATGCCGAACAGTGCAGCGGCGGCGTACACGGCGGCGTGCCAGGACCCCGCCAACGCGGGCAGCAAGGAGCTGCCGGCCGCGCAGCGCTACCTGGCGCAGTACTACCTGCGCTTCTCGCTCATCGACCACGCCGCGCACTACGCCTACAAGTGCCTCGAGCACGAGAGTGTAAGTGCCGTCCTAAACGCTTGTGCTTGTATGACGTAGACAGAGAAGTACTATAGACTTAATGATATCTCCTTTTCACTCCCACACGAAAGAGATGCAGTATAACGATGTTAAACGTAAGCGTCAAGATGACTGACCAAAGTGACCGATCATCGTCAAATTTTTCCAGCATTTAGTACCTATTTAGTACTATTTAATACCTTTGTTTAAATATTTAGTACCTCAATAGTAACAGAGAAATTTAATTTACTAAGTGGTCAGCCATCTTGACGTCAAGATGACTGACCACTTTTGAGTTGCCCCATAAGGGCTTAGTATTGTGCATATGTTTCTGCACTATAATTTAGTACCTATTTGGTACCTACACATATATTTTTTCCAGAATTTTTTGACAAAAAATAAAGATTTTATGAATAGATCAAGTTTTTCTATACAAATAAGACTATGAAGTATGTAATGAGAACAAAGGGAAAAACTGCCAAGTTTTCACTACAGATTTCGCTCGTAATGCTCAGCCATGAATAAACGTACATAATTATAAGAAACTAGTTGATGCCCGCGACTTCGCTCGCGTGGATTTAGTTTTAAAATCCCGCGGCAACTCTTTAATTTGCCAGTACAAAAAGTAGCCTATGTCACTCTCCCGGTCCTCAACTATACCCATGCACTCGTAGGCCGGGGCTGGTCAACTAGTTTTTTATAATAGGTACATATTGAACAAAAGAACAGCTTGCTTACTTACTCTAATAAAGTCCTACTTAAACAATCGGCCCACGCGTTTGGTCTCCAGGTCTTACATATATAGACTGATAAACACACAAAGTAACAAGTAAAGTCTTAAGGGCCCGTAAGTATCCTCTTTGCCGCGGGATTTTAAAAACTAAATCCACGCGAGCGAAGTCGCGGGGGCTTGTTCTCTTTAGGACAGATTCGCTTTACGACAGATTCGCTTTACGGCAGATTCGCTTTACGGCAGATTCGCTTTACGGCAAAATTTGTACAGGTCGAGATAAAATATGGTCTCCACTCCAAGGAAAACTTTCCTTTATATAATTATTATTGACTGAGCGAAGTGAGCTCTCCGAGTCTACTTGAGTGAATTTGCACTTGTCCGTCATTTGAATTTTTTCTTTAAACTAAAGTTAGGTTAGGTTAGGGTTATACATGAATATTCAGGTGCCCGGCCGAAGGCCGGGCACTTAGGTTCTGTTGGGATCGTAAACCTACCTAAAGCTTATAAAAAAAAAAGTACTTAAGTAAAAAAAAAAATTGAATTTTTTTTTGATGCTAATATTAGGTACATTTTGATGATAGAACAATATAGGATGTGTTATAAATTATAATTATAATTAAAAGTTAAAACTATCTTTAGGGAATTATAGGATACCGCGAGTTCTCAGTTCTGGGCGAACCACTAGTTATATATTGTAATAATTAACGTTTAACATTAGACGTAATAAAAAATAATAATAGTTGACGCAAAACTGTTTTAACATGACTTGACCGATAGTAAATACAGCGCCATCTATTAGCATTAATGTATTAACTTGTTTAATGCATTATTAATTTTAAACAAAAATCTATCTATATATATTCGAGTTCACTGTACTTCTGCCGTAAAGCGAATCTGCCGTAAAGCGAATCTGCCGTAAAGCGAATCTGTCGTAAAGCGAATCTGTCCTAAAGCGAACAAGCGGTCGCGGGCATCAACTAGTTTCTTATAATTATGTACGTTTGTTCATGGCTGAGCATTACGAGCGACATCTGTAGTGAAAACTTGGCAGTTTTTCCCTTTGTTCTCATTACATACTTCATAGTCTTATTTGTATAGAAAAACTTGATCTATTCATAAAATCTTTATTTTTTGTCAAAAAATTCTGGAAAAAATATATGTGTAGGTACCAAATAGGTACTAAATTATAGTGCAGAAACATATGCACAATACTAAGCCCTTATGGGGAAACTCAAAAGTGGTCAGTCATCTTGACGTCAAGATGGCTGACCACTTAGTAAATTAAATTTCTCTGTTACTATTGAGGTACTAAATATTTAAACAAAGGTATTAAATAGTACTAAATAGGTACTAAATGCTGGAAAAATTTGACGCTGATCGGTCACTTTGGTCAGTCATCTTGACGCTTACTGTTAAACAAGATAGACTGAGACACAGCTATGTATATATCTGTCCCTCACTCCGTGCCATGGTTTGAGTTGTTGCTCACAGTACATTGTGAGGTGTTTGTGAGCAACAAGACATACAAGAATAGGTATTTCACAGTGCTATCCCATTCAGCGACACGCTTGGTAAAATTCTAGAGGATACTCATGCTATGTTGTATGACCACGCCATCAGTCAATGATAGTGACAGCTGTCAGTTACAAAACATGTTTTATTGTGCTTTTATTTAGATATAAATCCTCAAAAAAAAAAAACGTGAACGTCTCCATTAAAATAACTGCACTTGAAGTTATAGTGCAACTGTACAGGAGGAATAGACTACTCTAGCACAACTACTGCATTTTTTATTTGTTTTCGTCTTGCTAAACATATTTTTTTTTATTCACAGACAAAAGAAGCTGGTAAGAATATACTTAAAACAATATCAGAGAAAAGGCTTGCCGCATCGAACTCTTCACAGTCGAACTTCAAGCCTGAAGACCTGCCCGATGCCATAAAAAATGTTTCTACATCTATAATCCAGGAGACACCAAAGACTCCATTCCCTCTACCGAGCCCCAATGTAACGCCTGATAACTTCTCTACGCCTAAGTTTACACGGCTCAATAGCAAATACAAAATTTGACAAACTTTATCTTTAAAATATAAAATGTAAAGTTTTGCGCCGTGTAAGCCTATGTTTATTTTATTTTAAGGATAAGTAATAAAAATAGTTTAATTTTGCATCATGTTTCATTTACTGTTACTACTAACTACCTACTTATTCAAATTCAAAAATTTTTACTTCATATTTATAGCTCCTTAGGCCAACTCTTTTGTGAAGTCAAGACTCTAACATTGGTTCAGAAAGCAGACAACTGCGAAAGTGTGTTTGTTTGCTGGGCTGTAAAAAATAAATAATTGATTGATAGGTAATGCCACTTTCCAGGATTCCAGAATATACCTAATTATCCTATATATTTTTAAAAAGTTTTATCAAAATTTTTCTTTCAACATTTAAAGAGGCTGAAAACTGAAAGGTCTACGACTATTATCGTACCCACTCCCCTAACACAAGCTTATTTGCAGGGGAGAGGGAGATATTAAATTCAGCACAACAGCAATTGTTACGGCTCATTAAAAAACATATGCAATTATATTCGTTTTTACAAAGTTTCTATTTTTTTTTTTTGAGATAAAGGTAAAAAAAAAGAATTAATATAAAAAAAATATTACATTTATTTCTTACATCTTTATACAAATTAACAGATCTCAGTGCTCAAAAAGTAAAAATAATTAATTACATTAAAATTAAATAAACAGTCAAAGTGCATTGGTAAAAAAGTAAAGTATAAAAGTTGTTCAGTTAATATGCGTGAAGCGTGAAGAGATTAAACTACAGATAAAATCACAGATAAAGCACGAAATGTGAGAGCTTATTAATTCAGAGTTTCTAAAGAGAAACATTAACCGCACAATAAAATGAATTACAACAAAAATTTTAATAAAGCTTGTATGTAATACTTAGCCTCTTATAACCTGATAATATTAAGTTCCTAAAATAATATAGATAACAATATTGTTTATTATAAAACTGATCGTATTTCGTGCTTGACTAAAATGTCATGATTAGAAAATTATTTGTATTGTTTTTACCGTACTATTTACATATATTATCTTACTAATGCAATGCAACCGAGGCGCAGTGACTTAAAACAAATAAAGCAGTTTTATTTATTTTGATACACTGTTGAAAGTATAATGAATACAAATAAATTAACCACCTCGGCACGGCGCCGCTCTACTTCCTTGACGAACTTTGGGCCTAACGGCAATATAACACATTACACAATTCATTTTAACTGCAAAATAAATATTTTTGTTTTGTTCGATTGGAAAATACTTTCTAGTAAGTATGTTGTTTGCAATGTGTAAAAGTTTTAGTAACTGAACCAAAATGAAACCAATTTGAAATCATAAAATTGCTATTGAATTTTTTACTATTGCTGTATAAATTACTTACTAAAAACGGCTAGATTTACGTGAGTCTATCGGACTAGTTTTGAACCCACCCTGAACCCATTCAAGTTTAGTTAAGCTGAACTTTACTTATATTCTCTTCTCCCCTCCAAATAAGCGGAAAGCTTGTGTTAGGAGTGGATACGACAATAGTGCAACGGGTGGGGCTCGAACCTGCTACCTTTAATCGTTGGACTATTGAGAATATGCATCATTCATCGTCCGTTGTCTGCCGGAAGCGTTGTCTTATCACCCGACGATCCAGCTGGTCATTATCACTGGAATCGTCAACGTACGCATGCAGAATGATGTAGTTCGTTTTTCACTTCAACAAGAAGTCTCAATAGCTTTTTAACCTTATAGTTTTCCATTTGCACCTGTTTTTATTAAAGCTTTATCCGTTGGTAAAAGTGTGAACTGAAACAAAGGTCGACACGATGGACAAATCCCCACCTGTTACAGTATTGTCATAACCACTCCTAACAGGGAGAAAACACTAAACAGCTAATATTGTCCTCTAGCTATTGTCTAGCTCAGCAAGTCATAAATCCACGTGATTCTAGACATTTCAAGAAGTTTGTGTAATGCTATTGAGTTCTGTAGTGTGTTGCTAACTAACAGAGTGTATTGTATTTCAGGACGAAAATATGACATCACAGCAGGTTAATGACTAATTATCCTCTAAATTTATAAATAACATTAGTTTATCTCAATAAGGCCACCAATTACATTTTTATGCAAAAAAAACTAAGTATATAATATTGTCATGTAAAGTCACAATAATAAAATTAGACTTAAAATGGTTTTAAATTCTAGAATTTTATACAATACAATAAAATAATCAATAAAACTAGGACCAGCATATTAAATAACAAATATTTATAATTTCACAGTTAATTTTTTTATTTCAATCATGGAATTAAATATTTTTCACAGTTGTGTAAATAATAACAGCTCATATAAGAATAATATATTATTATTTGATCAATTTTAAGGCAGATTGAGGCACTTAAGTTAACAACCGTAATAAGCACATTGGACTAATTCTATGGCATAATGTAAATACTTATTTGAGTTACTCTGTTATTAAAAATAATATTAAAACAGTATAATTTGTAGCATTGTTTGTGCTTTTTGATTTGTATAATTTCTTTGTTCCTTGCTTGTTCCTGTTGACGAAGATGTTATCAGAGAAAAGGATTCTTGGAATTCACAAAGGCTCCATTGTTCGCGGGCTAGAGAACAAAATGTTTTATTTAGTCCAGATACATTATCTCTGTACACTTCTCATTCATGAATCACCAGCTTACTATAAATATAAAGTGTTCTGTAAATTGACTGATAAGGCGCTCTATTAGGAAGCAAAATTTGCAATATCTGGCAGGCTATGGTTTCCTGTTATTTATTTCCTGTTACATAATGGAATATACATTTAATGTCATGTCAATTTATTTTTGAACAAGACCAATTAATGCAAGTATAGTTCTTGCATTTCACGAGGGCGCGTGAGCTTTACTTGTGGTTACGTCGTGTATATGCACATTGCGTAAGTGTCTGTCAGGAGCCTAGATGAGAGCGGTCAGGCGCTAGCAAGCTCTCGCTCACACTTATACAGATACAACACACACACAACCACGCGCCACGCGCCTTCGCTAGTTGAACGAACTATAACATGATAAGGGATTTTTTTTTTACTATAAGGTGTCAGGGACACTAACCATACAGTTAATGCCTATAATAGGCTATAATGAAATTACAAATCCCACTCATCTCGGAACTGATGGGTTACCAATTTTGTAATTTCTGAGCACGCAATGTAACGCGAACAGCGAACGCCGAACCCAAATACTTTGAACTTTTGATAAACAGCTGATCACGACGTTTTTCTTCAACACATATGTAACTCTGAAAAGCTATACATGCCTGGGATCGAACACTGGACCCCCCCAAAGTAATCAAAAGTTTTAACAGGGCTATCACGCTTTTACTACTGTGACAAAGTATTTATTAGGAATGATTACACATAATTTGTTGATACTTTAATAGCTAATTGATTACTTTAATAGCTAATGCCCACAACATTAAGTAATCACTACACTTAGCTAGTATGTAGTTAGTCCTCAGTATGTTCATTAATGTATTAGTGTGTTTGTAAGTAAACCTAATAAAATAAAAACATCTTCCACTTGGGTAAAGGGGACTGTTTGATTTCCCTGGATAAAAAGAACTCTTGTAGATTATGGGGTTAATAGATAGTAGAAAAGTCTTACCATGAAAGGATTAACAGGCATGGCTGATGCTGCCGCATTCCAACCTCCATTAAAAAATGGATTTTTATTAGAAAATATATCAGTGGTAGAAGCACTTTGAAATGGATTCCTGTTTACGCTGTGACCCTCCTCTGAAAAATAAATAATAATATCCTCACAAGTCAATTCTAACATCTGCCAATCTCATGAAGACTTGCTAACTACACTGGATAGTATAATACACAAACACAAGTACCTACACTCTTTATTCCCTCATTCTCATAATCCGCTGGATTGGTTATACTAGGTCTTCGAGCCACAGGTGCACCTAAATCCACCGACTATCCAACTCTGGACTATTACTGATAAATAATTTCTCATTTCAAAACCCATTGGCTAAGTACTTATTTTTCTTTGGCCTGGGAATTGAGTCTAGGACTTTAACACCTAATGCCAAACATGCAATTCTCTAACCCAAAGAGTAAAACAAAAGCTTTTAGCAAAAACGAATGATAAAATTCTTTACCCATATTCTTCATATTTTGCTGTCTTAACGCCAAATCCAGGTCCGCTAAAGCAGCATAGCGGTCATCTGAAATCCATTAATGAATATTATTGTAACAACTAGCTGTTGCCCACGGCTTCGCGCATGTTATGGTAAATTTTTCAAACCCCTATTTTCTCCCCTTTGGAAGTTGAATTTTCAAATATCCTTTTTTAGCGAATGTCTAAGTCATAATAGCTATCTGTATGCCAAATTTCAGACTGATCCGTCCAGTGGTTTGAGCTGTGCGTTGATAGATCAGTCAGTCACTCAGTCACCTTTTCCTTTTGTATATCTAGATTAGATTTAGATAAAATATTACACATTGAAATACTTAACAGACCAAACCAGTGGTAGTCTTGACTTGTCATAAGAACCACCAGTTAGCCTACATGAAACAAATTATTTTGAATTGAATTTGTTCAACAAAATTTTAAATGAAAAATCATTCAAATTCCATTCTATAATCAATCTGGTCCAGTAGACTTTGAATAATACAAAAAGTGTCAGCAGAAATAAGTTTTCAAATTGTGAACTGAAAATATCAGTGAGAAAAGCAATATGAACATGTTTAGGGATGCTGCAGTATGCTTGTAAGTCATAAAAATACAACTTTAGTTTGAAAAATTTTCAAGGAAAATGTATTTTTCCTTTTATCATATAGGTAGAAGTTATTTTGCACTGACATTTTTCCACTAAATTTTTTATGGGAATACATAATGTATTATTGATTGAAACCAGCAGTGGAAAACCCTTACTTGATGAAGCTTGTGGGGAATTGAAGGCATTAAACGCTGGAGTGATGTTTTGTGATTTAATATTGTTGTTTATACTGCTGTTGAATTGTGCACTGTTGTAAATGTTTGCAGTAGAAAAATCAACAGGAAAACTGAAACAAAACATGTCTATTAAAACAAATAATTTTTTAAAATTTGTTTCAAACACTAAAATACTCTGCAGTTACTCATTTAGATACTTTTTTATGTACTTTGTAAATAAACAAATATAGCATCTACAAGTAAATAATTCTAGATAGAAGGTTTTTGAATACTGCTGAGCTTCTTGTTGGCTCTTCTCAGCAGAAGAAAGAATTTGCTTTCTAAATCGGTGGAAGAGACTAGACTTGTTATAAGAGCCACAAGTGGGCCTACATAACAAATACAATTTTGAATTTGAATAAAAAGATTTTTAAATAAAGCTTATGTGATAACTTACTCAGGTACAGGGATCAGGTTTGGTACAGCAGCTGGAATTGTTGGCATCTTATTCATCATTGGCTGAGAGAAATTATTTACTGGCCTCGGCAGCTTGTGCGTATTCTCGCTTACAGGTGCCACATTACTCACTATTTTTGCAACGTTCATCACATTATTATTATTGTTGGAAGTCTTCACTGCCTGAGGTACAATGGATATCAATGGAGTGGCTACACCCACATTGCTACTGGCCAACTTGCCTTTAATTTTATTTTTAACTGAATTTCCGTTTGTGACTGGTACACTATTTGGTGGTGATTCAAGATAGTATCTCTTCTTTTCATACTTATCAGACATGAAATCTTTTACGCTTTGCTCATCAGTGAAATTTACACTTTCACCCTCGTAAAGGCCTAGCCACACGCGTCGGCAGTAATCGTTTCCTCTTACTTTTATGAATTCTATCTCTTCCGGCGTAAAAGTAGCCATGGAGATAGATTTTACACGATGAGGAGGTGTGAGGCCGCGCCTGAAACATTAGTCATTGAAGTATTCTGTTTGTTGATACTATTAACTAGCAAATAACGCAGAACTAATACTTACAGCATTCCCGAACATTTTGAGCACACAAAGGAACCAATTGTAGTATTGACGTAAGTAAGTCCTCTCTGATTACAATCCAAACAATATTTATTCCCGTTTAATGATATAAGTTCACGTAGGATTTCTAAATTTTTGTCATCTTGTTTGCGACGGCTCCCAGCCATTTTCGATTAAAAAAACTAATACTTTTTCTTTGGATTTTCCTTTTCTTGTTGAACTACAAGAAATCAAGTTGACAAGTAACTGACATTAATGTCACATCACTGTCAAGTGTCAAGTCATTAAAGTGTCGTTGGTTGTGTCAAATGCACAGATTAATGCTAATATATATTTTTCTATTGTCTACTTCTATTGGTTATGTATGAAAATAAATTCTGTATAATAATTTATTTATTTAAGAAAATCAACAGCGATTTAGAACAATATTATACACACTAACATTTATTTCTAATAGATAGAATAAAATATGTATTTCATAAGAAAAAAGACGTGTGGCACTCGGTGATTGCCGCGGTAAAGCATAGCATTTTTTATCAACGCCATCTAGCGGTGAGAGGAGTCCCGTGTCAGGTTATTTTCGTTACGGAATTTCTGGATTCGGTCTCCACGCTCAAGGCCAGCGATAGAAGCTATGCAATAGCTTAAAATCATACAGATAGTAGGTATAGGTGTTAATCTTAAGGCGGTAATTACGTCGCATCGTATACAGCCGACTGCACCCCCCGCCGCGCACCCTGCAGACCATCAGGACGGTAGCGCTTACAGTTTACCTATAGGTACATCATTCAATTCATAATGAACAATATGATTTCTTAAAGTTAGAAAGTAGGTAGAAATTAGAATTGTATTATGATAAGTCATGTCTCAAGTACTGCAGCTGGTTACAGGATCAAACAGCGAATGGATATGGATCAAATGATAAAATTAAAAATTGTTTAAATCTTTTAATGCCTTGTATGTAGTATACGATTAGCTTACAATATAATTATCATATTGTGTCAATAAACGTTCTAGACACGTCACTGCCTTTTTGTTTCTTATTGGCTATTCTTGATCCAAATTGCAGCGCCCTTTTTGGTAGAGTTACAACCTGAGTCAGCCCAAGATGAAAAGCCACAAGTCTTAGTATCAGTTTATCGCCAATTCCGCATTCTAAATTAGCACTTGGATAGCATCTGTAAATAAAAGAATCATAAGATGTTATCCTACCTTTCAAACCCTATAGGGTTTGGATCATCGGTTTGAATATTTTAGTATGGAGCCTGGCCTTAACCTTTTTTTTTTGCGCTACCAGCATAATACTGAAAACTGAAATATATTAAGTACATACAGAATGAGTCTCACAGTGTTGGAAGTTTTCATCTGCCTTCTCGTGATTTTGATACAGGTTTTAGGCGTGGCCGCCATTTTGAAAAAAATGGCGGAATAATTTAGAAGAATTGTACATTAAAGTACTTACTTGCCTGTTGGCAGTGTTGGCAGACCCCCCACCAGGTGGACCGACGACATCAAACGAGTCGCAGGGAGTCGCTGGATTCAGGCGGCGCAAGACCGAGATCTGTGGAGGTCCATGCAAGAGACTTATGTCCAGCAGTGGACGTCCATAAGTTGAAGAAGAAGAAGTACTTACTTAAGCCAAGGCTTGAGGTTTAAGACATAATCAACAAGATCCTCATCTAAGTAAGGCATTCTTGGCTGTCTCCCATGATCACAAATAACCCTATTATCTCTAGCAAGATTTCTAAATGATATTCGCTTCCAGTCTAATATCAGCTCTTCTGATAAACCTAACCAACTCCTGCGTCTAAAAGCAGTTCTATGTCTAGTATAACCACCAAATAGTTCATCTGCCCCTGAACCCAGCAATAAAATCTGAAAAACAGAAATCAAAATTAATTTTATCGAATAATGGAGATTTTTATTTAAAAACTAGCAGACGCCCGCGACTTCCTCCGCTTCTTTAATTCACAATCGACAGTTGCTAAATCCCCACAGCTTAGGTGGGCAGAACAGAACCCCTGAAGCATCAGGATTGAGGAGTTGGAACCCGAGGTTTTTATGGGAGAATGTCGCAGTTTTCGTTTTGATTAAAATAAGATTCACGCAAATCGTTTTAGAAATCACGGAGATATCGATATACATACAAAACAATTATTCCTTCTCCTCCTTTTTCAAAAGTTGGTCAAAAATTAGCCTATGTTACTAACATCAGCTATCTACCAGTGAAACTCCAGTCAAATCGGTCCAGCCGTTCCCGAGATTAGCGGTGACAAACAGCCATTTCAATTTTAATAGATGTATCACAACACTACCACTCGTAATGTCACAAGTTAAAATAGTTGGCGCTAGCTGTAGATTGGCACGCGATGTTACCCGATTGACGTGCGTTT
The DNA here is from genome assembly GCA_038048805.1 of Hipparchia sbordonii. Lineage (NCBI taxonomy): Eukaryota > Metazoa > Arthropoda > Insecta > Lepidoptera > Nymphalidae > Hipparchia > Hipparchia sbordonii. The sequence goes on along the minus strand of CM076097.1, from coordinate 5,109,013 downwards.
CATAAGACGCTGCTATAGCATACGCTTTTGATTCCAGACACTTCAATTTTATTTAATTATATTATATATATAGAATATATAGATATAGAAATAGAACTTGTATAGAAATAAAGGGAATTTATGAGATTTACCCTACAGGGTGACAGCTCTGACTCCTCTGATTTTGCACCCGCTGCAAACCATAAAGCAGAACCAAGACTTTCATCCAATACTGTGCGTCTGGGGTAGACCAAGTCTCCAATGGAACACATCTGATGATGTTCTAGTTTTTCTTTAGATACATTTATTTCATGGAAAAGCCACTGCCTGAAACAAAGTCTTTTCTAATTTTTCTATGCTTGCATGGACTTCCACAGGCCTCGGTCTCGCGCCTGCATCCAGTGGCGCCCTGCGACTCGTCTGGTGTTGTCGGACCACCTAGTTTGGGTCTACCATCACTTCACTTTACCTTGTAACAATAATTAGTTCTTAGAACTATGTACTCCGCCCATTTCAGTTTCAGCTTCACAACTTGCTTAAGCTAAGCTAGATATAAGATTATATTAGCCATATCAATTTACATTACAGTAGAACTCCAATTATCCGAATTAATGGGGACCGGGACCCATTCGGATAATCAAATATTCGGATAATCGGATTTTTAAAAAAAAAAATTGCCATTGGAGAGAATAAAAGCTACGTTTTGATATTGCACTATTTTTTTATTGAATTAAATGAAAGAAACGTGAAATTTTCACATGTTTTAAGTATAAATAAAATGTACTTATGTACAAGTTTAGAAATAAAAATCATTGTTTTTTAAACATCTCCGTTAATGTAAGCTGTTTTGCGGTCTTCAACCGTTTTCGGGCAGCCAGGTCACGCATTCGCTTGACGGTGAGCAGTTGCAAGCGCACTTAGACTTTTTTGGACAATTTTTTGTGATTCGGATAATCGGCGATTCGGATAGTCGGAGTTCGGATAATTGGAGTTCTACTGTACCTTGATTTGCATATATTTTTCAGCTCATTATATGATTGCCGGCCTGTTATTCTATCTGGAACCTCATAAGAATTATTTTTGGTGTTAAATGCAACATTGATGAGATCTATGGGCTGATTTTTAGGGACATATTTATCAGCAAGAATTGCTAGTATCGTACAATCTAAACCACCAGAGAACAGTATTCCTGTAGTACAATGACAACATATTGCTTGGTCTTCTTTGATGCAGTTTTTACATTTGTTTGGTTGAGCCTGCAATCGAAGTTTGACACTTTTTTCTAATAATTCTGTGATTTTTGTAACAGTGTTTAGTAAAATAGTGTTTTCCAAAAGATTCTTCAAAACTGTATGTTTATCATTGTGTTTAATAGAAATATTTTCTATTTGTTGAATAACATTATCCTGAAAAACAAACAAAAACGAATGTTTTAATTTCAAGGCCGACAATATTTTTTTAATACATATCAAAAATTTCGAGACGAGATTCGAACCCACATCTCTCGGGAATCGCGCCCTGAATGTGTTGACCAGATTACATTACGGTCAAGTCGAACCACACATCAGCCAGAAAATTAGTGATATCTACTTTTTCAATCAGTTTTTTCAGCAATTCTGTTAGCAATACCGAGAAGCGACACCTTTCCTACCTACCTACTACCTACCTACTTGGACCTACTTTTCCAAGACTCCATAATTATTACAAAGGAGCTCTTAAGAAACTAGAGATGCCACATTGCTTTTTACAATTTTTTTTTATTTTATACCCTACCACACTACCTGACAAATTATTTTTTGAAAATATTTAAAACTAACCTCATCACTCAGGTCCAGTGCCATATTAAAATCAATAACAAATTCATCATCAGGTAAGTTTTGCTGTTTTTGGACATTTTGTAGCCATTCTTCCACAGAGTATTTGCTGTAAATCTTTGTACAACTTTGCTCCCAGGAATATAAATTGATTTTGTTATCTTTGATATCTATATTATAAATATGTGAAGCTGGCACTTCAATGCAAGGATACTTTCTGCCTATAAAAGGATGAATTATTTTATTGACAAAGACCAGACCCAGGCTCCATACAATTTTGAAACGTCTCCTTTTATTAATTCATTTTGCTAAAAATAATGTTCTTTAAAAAAAAAATTAACTTAACAATAATTTAGACCATCATAGTTTATTAATAGAAATCATCTGATATTTAAATACTTACCTAAAACATTACTTATAACAAAGGAACTGCCAGAATTGTGAAAAAGCAAAGAGTTTCTTCCAATTCTATCCCTTGAGAAAAACAATTTATGAGAAACTTTATCATAATATATTAAACTAAATGGACCTTTGAATAACTTTATTTGAGATATAACTTGTTCTGCAGAGTGATTCTGTAAAATAAGAGAACATGATATTATATTCCTTCATCATCTGAACCCATCAACTCATAATATTAACAGGTCCATAAGTAATTTCCCACAGGAGATATTATGAAACAGGATAGAACTGTTGAAATAGGATAGCACTCTTTTTTGGACTAATTTTGGTTTTTCTTTAACCAAAATTAGTATGAACACAATATAATACAGTAAAGTTAAGGTTATTATGGTTTGGAGGACTTACTTTACTCAATTTCTCCATTATATATTCTGTATCACTCATTTTGTCATCCCAAGTTCGCTCAAAAATGTCACCATTATACAATAGAATTCCTCGCTCATTCTCAACAGGTTGTTCAGTGGGATTTAGACCCTGCATCCATAACACTGAACCACAGAAATATATACTTGTCACATTACTTAGAATAAGTAGAGTTGAATTTATACAGTCAGGACCTCTATTTTTAATGCGTTGCATAATTTGTTCATCCTGAAATAGTTTATCAACAAGGTACGAAATTAAGTTGAGACAGCCTTTAGTAATTTCAAAAATTGAACTGAAATTACCTCGGTTATTGTGTGACTCGAGTGTCGAACTTCGCAAAGAATACCACACATTATTAATTTTAAAAATTTATACTTTTATAATTTCAAAGCCACACGTGTTGGCGCTTTCTCAATTATTAAAGCAGAAGTGCATTACATCGGTATATAAGAAATTTCTTGGTTTTTTGATTAATTAAATGAAATATTGTAATAAAACCAATTTTTCATATTATGAGAGTAGGTTATACTTTTGTTTATGTTTCTTAACGTCAAACGTCAACATGACAATTTACAACATTCACAGACTAATAACGACGCCAATAACACTTCGGATTCTGTGTTCAATCAAAGACTATTTAATCACTGGCGCACAATTAAGTACATACCACAGGTACATATCTAATTAATCACCATAGAACCTAGACAGAGTAATCTGTCTACGCCATAGAAGACTGTGTTGTTTGGTGTTTGTCGTGTTTGTGTTCTATAATTGTCAGTCAAATGTCATTTTATGATCTTAGTCTTTGTCATTTGTTTCAATGTCATTGACGTTTGTCAAAAATAGAAAATATTTATGTTAATTGTAATATTTCTTTAAAATTAAAATATTAAAACTATTATTTTAGAATTTAAAATAAAACTAGAAAGTACCTAATTCTCAATTCATTGAACGATAGTTACTTACATCAAATTTATATGATCTGAATTTTAACACAATCGAAGATGACATCAAATGAAAAAGAAGCTGATAGAAATGAAGACACACCGAGTGAGAATCCACCAACCGAGAATACTGAAGAAAATGATAGACTTATGCTTATTGAATACGTATCAAACCTGGAAGCCAGGATAAAAACCAAGTCTGAATTACGAAATCAGAATTTAAACTGTGTCCGCCCACCAGACAATCACTTTTCTAAACTAGATTCAGGCTTAAAGAAAAACACAACTTTTGTTAAAAAATTAAAATCTTTTAGCGCCTCTCAACTAGACACCCTTTCAAAAGACTTGAGTGCGCTCAATCTTACAAAATACATCTCGGAAGTGGCCGCAGCTATCGCCGAGGCGAAACTTAAAATGTCCGACATCCCTGCTGGGATAACTCTTTGTTCTGTTTTGCATCAGACATATTCTGAGTTTTCTACTTTCTTTTTTGAAAACTGGCAAAAGATTTTAACATTTAAAGCAACAGATAAGATAACTAACTCCTCAAAATTGCGAGTGGATCTTCGATTTTATGCAGAGCTAATCGCTGTTGGAATTTTTACCAACAAAATGGGCCTCCCACTCTTAGGCAATGTCCTCACAGTCTTGATAAATATGGATAAAGAAGAGCACAATAATATTCCTATATTACTGACATTTTGCAAACATTGTGGGGAAGACTATGCTGGATTGGTACCAAAAAAGATTAAAGATACAGCTGAGGTAAATAAATTAAAACTTACATGATATTTTTATGAATAATAAGGTTCATTTATTAAGGATAGCGAATATTCTGCAACAATTCAGTATTCAGTAGTCAAATCACTATTTGTGGCATCTTTAATTAAGGATAATTTATATTAGACTTATAGCTTAGCTCTCATAGGGGTGACATGCTCACTGGGTGATCAAACGCCTTTAAATAAATTAGATAAAAAAAAAAATACATTAGGCTGTGCTATTTCTGATCCTTAACTGAGTAATTTTATTTGAAGTTACATCAGACTGTAAGACAAGCCATTTTCAAACTCTGACTAGGCTAGTTTTGTTACTCCTTATAAAAGTCTAACCCATAGAGCATCCATGCCTCAGTCATGTAACATCTTATGTAGGAAAAAATCATACAATTGCAATACACAGTATGTACAAAAATGATGATAATATTGTAAAAAGTTCTCTTGAAAACCTAGCCATTTTTATTGTTGATATAATATGAAACATATATTTTGTTTTCAGAAACATAATGTTACTATCCCTAGGAACACATTTTTGCCAGCGGAGAAGCAGACAGTTGTCAGAAGTCTTCTAAAAGACTATTTCCTCTCACTCACAAAACATTTGTTGGCTGAGAGAGCTCAGCTGCAAGCCCTGCATGCAGCTAACCAAAGGACTTTGCATACTAGAGGGGAACTGTCACAGGAAAGAAAAGAACAATTAGAACAACATCAGGTAAGTGTTATTTAAATAAAAACAAACTGCATTATTATCACAGCAGAATGCAAAACTCATATCATTATATTGTGCAGTCAGCCAAAACATTTCCAAATAACAATAAAATTTAAAAATTTGTTCAGTAAAAGTGAAAGGAGTAACAAACGTGTACAACACATGTACATAGAAACTTTCGCCTTTATTATATTAGTATGATGTGATAGACATCTACTGTTGTCTGTTGCATGGACAAGCTCTTTGAACTATGAAAGTTTACTACTAATACTTAACTTGACATAAAAAAGTGGCTTGTATTTGCCCTCTTTATAAAATATTGTTCTTATTTTATAGGCAACATATGACAAGCTGTTGGTGGGGGCCCAAAACTTTGCCGAGGTACTGGGCGAAGAGTTAGGAGAAGCGGGTGAGCCTCCTACCCTTTCCTTCACTGTCATAGAGACACCTGGCACAGTGACAATCGGCGGCAATGAAGAGATCATTATGCAAGCTGGCACAGATCCCTGGCAAGACGAAGACACCAGGACTTTTTATACTAGTCTACCAGACCTTAAGGTTTTCATGCCTAACTATCAGTTGAAAGAGGTAAAAAAGTTTTTAATTTTTTATCCATCTGTCTTTTCTCTTACATTTTTGTGACTACAAAGAAAAATAGCTTGGATCCTAGAGTTGGCTATAAGATAATAATAATTATTATTATCCTAATAAATGAAAGAGTTCCCATTGAAACCCAAATTCACAGAGGCATCAAATAGTTTTTAATAATGTAAAGGTGTTACTGTTGAGAGGGACTTGTTGTATATTTTTATTGTATGTACCTATATATGCATTTTTGAAACTTCATTCATTCAAAAAATTTTTTAAGAACAATATCTCTAAATATATGAAAGGATAATGTGACTGACTGACTGACTGATTAACTGATTGATTGACTGATCTATGAACGCAAAAGCTAGCGCTAAATATTAAAAAAAATTATAAAGATAAAAAAATTATAAAAATTAAAAAAAAATTATAGAAATAAATCTGTATTCCATTTGTCCTTTTTGCGTGCAGCTTCACACTGGAAAAATTCCAACTTTACAGGCTGTCAAGAGTAAAACAGAAACTGTAACTGAAGAAATGCTGGATGAAGACTTGAAAGAAGATGAGCTCAGTGACAGTGACGAGCCTCCAGTGGTGGCCGACGTGGAGCAAGAGGAGTCACAGCCTGCAAATGTTTCCAACAAGTTAGTTTCTAGGTTTCTACATTATTAAGAACTTATTGTAATCTGTTCACATGTTACTCAGCAACATTGTTATTTGTCAAAATATGTATGGCCTCTTTGATAGAATAGAATAATTTTTTATTCAAATAAACTATTACAAAGTACTTTCGAATCGTCAAATGAATCTACCACTGGTTCAGAATGCCGTTCCAACCGAGAAGAACCAGCAAGAAACTCGGCGGTTGCTCTTTTAAAAATAAAATAATATGTAATAACAATATTGTGTACAATTTACGTGCAAATTATGCTCATGTATGCTTTTTTATCATTTATGTAATCTGCAATTGTATAGTATGCCTTCTTTATTAGAATACCCTTAATAGATTTCAAAAGATGATCAGTGTTGCTAAGGAATAAAACTGTAGATAACAGCTAGATTGTGATGGACTATGGCCTAATGCTGAGATCTATAGAGCATGCTCTGTCTCAGCTCAGCCTTAATATAGAGGTTAAAACAAGGCTCAAATATGCTGTGTCATAAATCTGTCTCGTTTTAGCTCTGTCTTGAATCTGAGCTGAATGAGAGTGCAGTCCATAGTTTTCAGCCTAAGTCTTCTCATTCAAGAAGACCTGTGCCCAGTTGTTAAAAAACTTAAATATAAAATAGTTTCTAAACATTAACAATTTCAATTCATACTTTGATATTATTTTTAGGTATGCCCTAGAAGCATTTTTGAATGAACTGCCAAATTGCATAAACAGAGAAGTTATAGACAATGCAGCTGTTGATTTTGTTTTAAACCTCAACACAAAGAATAATCGCAAAAAATTAACAAGAGTGCTATTTAGTGTTGCCAGAACAAGGCTGGATTTGTTGCCATTCTACTCGAGATTTGCAGCTATTCTGTATCCAGTATTGCCTGATGTTTGTGTGGATCTCTGTCAGATGCTGAAACAAGACTTTAAATATCATGTCAGGAAGAAAGATCAGATCAACATCGAGTCTAAGGTTCAAAATTATTATTTTTTTAACAGTATCAAATAAATATTGGATAGAATCAAGCGTTACTTTGCGGAAGTTCATGATTAAAATTATGTATCTCTTAATATCTCAGCTGTATCTTTAATTTTACTTACAAAATAATTCTAATATTTTTTGAGTATCAAATAAAGCTCGAAAACACACCATTAACTGTGTGTTCTTCAGGCCAAAGAATATTAGTAATATTTCCATTTGAAACAAGATATACAACTTTGTAACTGCAGATATCTTGTTATTATGTACATTATTCATAGTGACATCTGCTGATCCCAAGAATCATTTGTTATATCGCTCATTTGCGACAAGGGTGACATAATTTAAAATTCACAAAATTTTTAGTTAAGTATACAGGCGTTTTGCTATAAAAACGACATTACGCTAAGGACAAAAAAATAAAAGCGAGAGAGGTTGTGACTTTATTATGCTCTGTCGCACTTTGTCCGCTGCGTTATTTCGAGACTGTAGCATCACAGAACATAATACTCTCTGACGAGAGAGGTCTCTCGTCGTCGAGTTTAAATTATGAGATGTTTCAAATCTAAATGTAAAGCAACAGGCTATATTTAAGTTATGTATGCAGTCGTTTTTATTCGGCAAGATTACCTTCTCCTTTAGTTAGTAACAAACATTGTAACTGATAAAAATGTAACACTACATGTTTCTGCTTACAGATCAAAGTAGTAAGGTTTATTGGCGAGTTGGTAAAATTTGGCCTTTACTCTAAAATGGAGGCTTTATATTGCTTAAAAGTTTTGCTGCACGATTTTAAACACCATCACATTGAGATGGCCTGCAATCTGTTAGAAACTTGTGGAAGATATCTATACTGCAACCCTGACACTCACCAACGGACAATGATATACTTACAGCAAATGATGAGGAAAAAGGTAAACTTTAGTTTACCTAACAAAATTAGTTTTAAGAGCCGCATAAATAATAACCTATAGAAATAAATACACTTGGATTGTAAGCATCAGTCTGTGAATTAATTCATGTTATCTAAATATATAAAAGGCAAAGGTCACTGATTGACTGACTGACTGATCTATCAACGCACAGCCCTAACCACTGGATGGATCGGGCTGAACTTTGGCATCCAGACAGCTATTATGACGTAGACATCCGCTAAGAAAGGATTTTTGAAAATTCAACCCCTAAGGGGAAAAAATAGGGGTTTAAAAAATCGAGTTTAACGTGAGCGAAGCCGCGGGCAAAAGCTAGTTAAGCTATAATTCAATTTGAATAATATCACATCCTAAACACATTTATGTTTTGTCTGCCTGCCGATTAGACGCGATTTTCTTTAGGGAAATAAAGCATTCCCAAGGAATAAAAAAAGGAATAAATTAATGTTAATGTGTTTGTTAAGACTGTTTCAGCTCTGGATTCGAGATACGTCACACAAATAGAAAACGCATTTTATTATGTCTGTCCTCCCGAAACACCGACTCAACCCAAAGAGGAAGAACCACCCATGCATCAGTTTATAAGGAAAATACTCCATGAAGATCTACAAAAGAGTAACGAAGAAAAGATCTTGAGGCTTATGAGGAAGCTGAATTGGGATGACGAAGAAGTTTCCGCGATAGCGATACAGCATTTGGCCGGTGGGTGGCGGGTGAGGGCGAGCGCCCGCCGAGCGTTGGCGCGCTTGACTGCGGAGCTGGCGGCCTGGCAAGAGGCTGTCGCGCCTGCCGTTGTTGACACTATCCTCGAAGAAATAAGGGTCACCTTGGAAGACCCCCACCCACGATACAACCAGAGGAGAATAGCAACTGTCAGATACTTGGGAGAGCTGTATAACTACAAACTCCTGGACTCCAGAGACGTTTTTACAGTTCTTTATTCGTTTATCACTTTTGGCGTAACAAATGATCACGCCAATGCTTCATCGTTGGATCCCCCAGATAACGTGTTTAGAATAAGACTAGTTTGCGCACTCCTCGAAACCTGTGGGGTGTACTTCAACAGTGGATCGAGCAAGAAGCGGCTGGATTATTTCCTCGTATTTTTCCAAAATTACTATTGGTTCAAATATTCTGATCCGTTCTGGACTGAAGAGAATCGATTCCCCATATATGTGAAGTATATATACCAAGAGTGTTTGACTAGTCTGAGGCCGAAAATAACTTTGTACACAAGTTGGCAACAATGCAAGGATGCTATTGAGGAGATCAGGTTAACGTTGTATCCTGAATTGGGTGAAGAGGAACAGTACGATAACGATGAGCAGGGAGAAGACAGTGCCGCTGATGGCTTGAACACTATCATAGAGACCGATGATGAGACAGATAACCCAACAATGCTCGATGAAAGTTCCGATGAAGATCCTATTACAGAGAATGCTGGTAATGACGATAATGATGTACAGGACGAAATGGCTATGGAACCGCGGCGGCCTACTCCTAAACCAGTAAATATTTCATTTCATCTCCTTTTTTCATCAAACTAAAATAGTTTTAAATTCCGCAACCAAACACATACAGTCGCGGACAGAAAATGTTTACCACCTTAAGATTCATAATTGCATGCACACATCTGTGTCAGAAGGTCGATATGTGATTTGATTAGCCATAGATCATAGACTTTTTAACATGTAGCGGTGCTTAGACAGTCCTTTAGCGGTCTCTTGGTGACTGCTAAATAGGTTAGATGTAGAAAACCTTTTTTGGAACAAAAAATCCTTACTAATGTTATAAAATAATGTGTTTGTTTGTTTGTTCGTTGTTGGTTTGTCCTTCCATCACACAGCTACGGAGCAATAGATCCACATGATTTTTTGCATGGATATAGTTGAGGATTTGGATAGCGACATTTATCCCGGAAAAATAAAGGGTTCCCATAGAAATTTTAGAATCCTAACTTCACGCGGACGAAGTCACGGGCAAAAGCTAGTAATTTTAATAAATAGATATCATCTCATATAGACACGAGCACAGGACACGAGTTACCAAAATGAGAAAACGGAAGTAATAATCTAATGAAATTTCAAAGAATCTTTATTTCTTAATTTTATTATTGAGAAACTAAACAATATTAGTATAAATAAATAATTAGCTTAATTAGTTTCCATTCGCTGCAATGACAACACGTAGACTCTCTCGCATAGACGCGACAAGGCGATAAGTCAGTTCATATCATCCCATACCCCAGTGCAATGTGATCTAAGACTTTGAGGATTTCTTTGATTCTGACAGTCCCACCTTTGAATCACTAAGCCCCATAAATTTTCAGTTTCAAATCAGCAGATCGAGCGGGCTATTGAACGAGATGACTGCCATGGTGCAGATTGAACCATGGAATAGTAGCTCAGCGCATTATTTTGAACTTAGGTTGTCGGAATTTTGCTGCAGAACATCGATGTAAAATGCTGCAGAAACACCACGCATCACCGTAGCTCATCCACCTCCTTTTGACTGTTTTTGACTGTGGATGCTACCAGCATCATTATGATTCAATGCACAATATGAACTTCACCATTAGAATTATGATTAAGCTTCCATTTTGTATTTATTTTGTATTTAAATTTCAAATAATAAATCTAATATTTTTGATAATTAATTGACACTTTTACAAGATCTAATGTGTCAATCTTGAATTTACGAAATGAGTTTTATTACTAATATTTGTATAGAAAAGTCATTATAAACTTTTTTTGATAAAACGATGCATGAAATTTTTATAACGTAACAAATGCCTTGATATAGCATTATAGACCTTACTGAACGCAGGGTTACGAAGAATCTAATTTGAAAAGTGGTAAACATATTTAGTCCCCGACCGTACATTTCAGCAACAGCAAAATAAAAATAATCATCCTTTTGTATTTTAAGCAAACATGATAGGATTTATGAATGCCCTTGTCCAATTTAAGAACAGTATAGCTACAACACGTACACACAACATGTACATAATTTTATTATGTTCTAGGTTGAGGATGTCGAATTCGAATCGGCGTTTGAGAAGATGGTTATGGAGAATATTGCAGAAAGACAGCGCGAAAACAGGCCACAGCAAAGAGATATTGCCGTGCCGATGACGTGTCGGCAGACAACAAAAAAAACTTACGAACAATTATTGGTAGGATGTAATTGCTATACTAACATTGTAATCTACAATTCCAGTCAATATTTTATTTAACAATTATTTTCTCTATACAGCAAGGCAAAGAAGGCGTTGAGTTTGTGCTGATGGTTAGGAAAGGTACAAAACCACAGTACAAATCGTTCAACGCACCTCCAGAACTGGCTAGCAATCTACAGCAACAGGCTTTAGCTGATAAGCAAGAAATGGAAAGAGTGAAACGGTTGGTATATTTTTAAAATATTTTTTTTGTCTATTCTTCATTACTTTTGTTTTCCATGTGATGACTCGATGGTCTAGTATCTATGTTCAGCTTTTGATTTGATTTGATTTGAAAAGTCTGAAATTTTAAAGTTTACAAGTTAAGGAGCTGATTTTATATTTTGAATGGGTATAAAGACTACGTCTGCGTAGGTAATGTACGTAAGGGCGAAAAACGTTTGTAGGCCCCAATTATCTCACATCCTAACAGCACACGCCTAATGCGTATTTTAGCATCTACGTATACCAAAAAACCTACAGCTGGTTCTGGACAGGCTTATCTTTTAATATAAAAGTCAAGATCAACCTGTACTTGTGCTATAAACATATCTTATTATTTTCTAGTTTAACCTTAAATATATCTGAGAGGCAAGAAGAGGAAGAGTACAGTGCAGAGAGCGGTGGCGGGTCGGGAGGAAGCGGCAACCCTAACAGAGGGCAGCACGTGCGACAAAAATATCAACATCCAAAAGGAGCTCCAGATGCTGACCTGATATTCGGACCCAAGAAGTTTAAATAAATGCACTTTATTTATAACATTTGATAATACAAAATAGGTACTACGTCCTTTATAAATCATCGATATATGTAAATGATTGATTGATTAGTAAGACAGGTTAAAAAATAAATTTTATATTATAATAAATGTTCTTTCTTTTATTTTGATAATTTTTTATTTTTATCTGGAATCACTTTTCCATTAAATGAAATGAACCGCCAAGGAAAAGATTTCTTGAGTTCTTGCGTCCTATCAGTTTTTTGATATATGAAAAGCGGTCTGCACATGAATCATGATACACACTGTAGGGAGTATCTACTTATTTCTTACTAGTTGACTCCCGCGACTTCGTTCGCGTGGATTAAGGTTTTTTATTCCCGCGGGAACTCTTATTTCCCGGATTATCGCGGTTTTTAGTCTGTGATTCAAATCATTTTCTCAAAGTTGGGAAGTGGTATATCGGGGACGAAACGCAACCGTTTTTACGAAGACAAAACGGTTGCAGAAAACGGTAATCGTTGAATCAATTCACTCTCGAGTCTCGACTGTATTTTCTGCAGCGTAAAATAAAAAATCGCACCAAGTTATACGAAGACTGGTTTGTGCAACGAAGACTGTTTTACCCAGTAAAAATGATTTCACCGTCAACAAACAGAAAACGGTCTTTAGAAACGGTTCGTCGTATACAAAGTACTCTGTGGTCGTCGCAACGATCACGCTTCGTATTGGTCGGAAATCGGAATGGTTTGTTGGGTTTGATTTTGATTGTGGATTTTGAATCAGTTTGACAGCTGTTTGACAGTTTTGTCTGGTTTTGTCAATTGCGTTCGTTTATCAATTGGCATTGGTACTCAATATTTTTATTGATAGTAAATAGATCTGTACATAAATACTGAGAATTGAATTGCAAAATTAAAACAATTTTACATACTGTTAGGGACCACTGAATAAAAATTTTTGGCCACTGAAAGCCTTTAGCCGGCTAAATACATCTTAACCTCAAAATGGCTGAAGAAGATTTTAGTAAACTTTTACAACAAGCAGAACAGCTAACGACTGAAATAGAAGACAATGAAGAACTTCCAAGAGTTGAGCGGTCTCTAGGGCAGGTTCTAGAAGCCTCTCATGAATTATATTCGAGAGTAATCCAGTCAGCGCCAAATCAGATGCAAGCGTAAGTAAAATGTTTGATTTTGAAAATAAATATATAAGCATTTAGCCTGCAAGATTTATATGGATTTTTATTAATTGGTCATCAAATAATATGTTTAAGTTGTCAGTAAAACTGGAACAAAATATAGCTAGAAAAAAAAAATACACTCAAGGCGCAAAATAACGCGAAAACAATTGGTCGGCATGAATAATTATCATCACACAGAATTATTAACCGACTTCCAAAAAGGAGGAGGTTATCAATTCGGCCGGTATATTTTTTTTGACATCTATAAATCTTTACTGATACATTTAAATCATAGTCTTATTGCAATTTGATTTGCAATTTTTTTTTCAGTCATGTATTATTTGGATCAAAAGGTATTGACTTACAACAAATATCACAGAAGTTAGAAACATTATCATCAAAAAGAACTTTTGAACCTCTACAGCCTATAGCAGATTCAGATATTGAAAGCTTTTTAAAAAATGAAAGAGAAAATGCTATACTGTCACTCATTGATGAAGTTAACAAAAATGTGAGTATATATTATCAGAGTTGAATTATTCCTACGTTTCTCAGCTTGTGGCTATTGTGCACAGGAAAACCCAGGGTTGTAAGACCATCAACTAGGTGGACATAATTTCAAAAGGTTGCTGTGGTGTGGTGTATTTAAGCAGCACAATCGTGTCCTGAAGCAATTTTGGCAAGAGACTTAGAGACTAGGCACAGGACTGATGGATTTACATGCTCTCTGAGACCCTTATAAAATATTCCTTGAGGAGCAGGATAGCATTATTTTAAGCTGAACAAGTAAATAATTTTTGCTAAAAGTTATTTTCTAGTTTGAAAAGTTAACAATTTTATTTCTAGTCACTTCAAACAACTGAGGATCAAAAGTGGGAGCACATGTTATCTGAATGGAACAAAGAAAAAATTAAGTTAATGAATGCCATGATAGGCCCATCCCAAAACTGGCTAGACCTGAAGCGCACACCAGAGCTGCCCAGTATTGCAGACACTCCTAAGAAGTTTGGTCATTCCATGTTAGATGGTATTGAAGCAGCATATGCTAGACAAGTACAGCAATACAATAAGCTCATCTCTCATGGAGCTAAGTCTAGGACTGCTCTGCACCAAAAGTTCTCACAAGTTGCAGATGAGTTTAATGATCCTGTAAGTAATTTTAATAACATAAATAGTATAACTGGTTTTCAAGCCATTTTCTTGGACTAGAACAAGAACCATCCATATTTTTTAGTGCTTGATTTTTTTTTTATTTTTTTTATTCGAATACAAGGTAGCCCTTGACTGCGATCTCACCTGATGGTAAGTGACGATGCAGTCTAAGATGGTAGCGGGCTAACTTGGAAGGGATATAGCAGTGTAAACTCAACCCATACCCCTAATCGGTTTCTACACGCCACCGTGCCGGAACGCTAAATCGCTTGGCGGCACGTCTTTGACGGTAGGGTGGTAACTAGCCACGGCCAAAGCCTCCCACCAGACCAGACCAGGGACAATTTAGAAATTATAAATTCCTTAATTGCCCCCGCCAGGAATCGAACCCGAGACCTCCCAGTTATAAGACCACTGCGCCAGGGAGGTCGTCAAAGAGATCACACTAGATGTTAAAAATATACTTAGGATGGTGCCTGGTGATTTGAAGTTCTAATAGTTAAATTAAATTGTTGAAATAAATACAGTGTGCGGTTTATGTGACATATGGTTTCATTATTTTCATATATAACTGATTTCCAATTTGTTGTCATCTTTTTTTTAAATATTTTTTATGTATGGTACTGATCATTCAAAGACACCTGGACCGATTTGGAAAATTCTTTTTTTGTTTGAAAGGGTATACTTCCCAGGTGGTCCCATTGTCATCAGGTCAGGATCTGATGATAGGATCCTGGAGAAATCAAGGGAACTCTTCAAATTTTATAGGCACAATTGATATACTTTGTAGTGGCTTTTGAAGTCAGTTTTGTAAAAAGAATTCTATTTATATTATAATTATCCTTTCAGAAAGTAAAAGACATGTGGGAAATAATCAAAACAATGGCCAATATCCCTGCTCTTGTCAGAGATGAAGATCCTTTGAAGGCTAGGGGGAACCCTGCAATACAAAAGTGTCTCATATCTCAAGGGAAAAAATATTTAGAAAATAGGTCAGTAAACTTAGTTGTTATAATTGTATGATTGTGATGCTATTTTAAGATACATTTGAAAGTCTTTGTTTATTGGTTTATCCTTCAATCACACTGCATCAGAGCTACGGATTAACATGATTGTTTGCTTGCGTACATATAGTTGAAAACATGGAGTTTTACATAGGAAAATTCTAAAAAAACAAATCTGAAATTTCCAATATTATGCTTGTCAATTATAGAAATTCTATTATTTATTTGAGGTTTTCTGAAGGCTTATTAGGAATGTATTAGTGTAGATGATAATAAATAAAATATGAGTACCTTAACCTATCTTTTTGCAAAACTAGATACAAGCAGTACATGAATGACGTTGTGCGAGCAAACCCAGCCGCAGCATTGCGAGGAGGCGAACCAGGGACGTTCCCCTTGGTGCGAGGGTTCGTAGGGCTACGCCTTCAAGGACAGAACATCCAGGGCCTGACTGACGGAGTGGTCGACGAACGACCTCTTTGGCCCATGGTTTATTATTGCTTGCGGAGTGGCGACGCGAATGCTGCCTTGTATTGTCTGAGGAAAGCTGGGTAAGTTAATGCTTTAAGTGTTCAGGCTGAAATGATTTTGTTTTGGTAGTATAATAGATTTGTAAAAAAAATTACAATAAAGAAAAATGGAATTTTGGAAAATTTACAATTGTGAAAAACAACTTGAAAGTGACCTCGAACCAATTCATGAGACATTTGTGATTTACTTTTAGTCGAGATCATGAAGAATTTATAACTGCCCTGGAGGACTATATCAGAGATCCAGAGAAGGCCCTGAGTGACAAACTACAAACTGAAATCAATTTAAAATACAGACTTCAAATTCGTCATTCTACCGACCCATATAAGAGAGCCGTAAGTAATAAAGTGTACGTTACATTAAGAAGAATATGTAACAGTCAGATTCTGCGTGCAGTTCATACTATGTGTCGGAAATGCAGTCTGTCAGTAGGCAGTTGCGATGTAATTGAATAGACAAGGTTTTAATTCAAATCTCTTAGTTGCAGAGTGCTTATGAACCATCAAGTAAATACCACCAATAGTTTGTAATTTCACAAAAACAACTTTGTGATTTTCTTGAGGCTTAGTTTTTTAATCACAAGATTATTTGGATTTCTCATTTGCCTATTATGTAAATCTCTTTTTATTTGTAACTCAGAATATTTTGTCTGACGAAGAATATGTCATGAATAAACTAGCTGATTCCTGCGACTTTGTCCACGTGGAAAAAATTTAGAGTGACTTGCTACTATCCGCGAGAAGTTATGTCCTCTATCTCCGATAGTATAATTTAGTAGATCTTCACCAAAATTAGACAAAATATTTCTAATAGTACACAATTCATAATAAAAAAAAAAAACATATTCGGTTTAAATTTGACAAAGTTATGGAGCAAAATCAACAAAAACTTTCATCCCCGATCCCCATGCAAGAGACCTATATCCAGTGGCGGACGTCTATCGGTTGATAAAAAAGAAGTGAAAACGGGCATTAGTACACTAAAAGACTGCTCCATGGGAATGACTTATTTGTCTGTGAAACTTATTTGTCTCAGATTTATTTGTCTGTGTGTCTATTATCTGTCTGTGAAAGTGGTTACCAATGTCTGTAGGTGTACTGCGTGGTGGGATGCTGTGACGTGAGCGACGAGCACGCGGAAGTGGCGCGCTCGGCTGACGACTATCTGTGGCTGAAGCTCTCCATCATCAAATCCCGCGCCAACAACGAGTCCGAATCATTCACGTATTCCGATTTGCAGAAGATTATTTTAGAAGAATATGGTAAGGATTAGTAAGATGATTCCTTTTTTTTATTATTATATTAAAGACTAGCGGACCCGACAGACGTTGTCCTGTCTTAACTATGAATATTGAAACTCCCCTTTTTACCCCCTTGGGGAGAGAATTTTCGAAATATGTAAAATACGTAATTCTTTATTTTTGATCAAGAGCCAAAATATCAAGTTTCATAAACATAACTTGAAAAATAACTTGAAGAACGAAGGACTATCATACAAACATTCAACCCCTATTTAACCCCTTAGGGGGTAGAATTTTTTAAAAGTGTGAAACACTTACTTTTTTGTTTTCAATTTAAAGCCTAAATACCGAATTTTATGGGTATAGCTTGAAAAATGACGGAGTTTCATACAAACTTTAACCCCCCTTTTTACCCCCTTGGGGGGAGAATTTAAAAAAAATGTAAAATACGTAATTCTTTATTTTTAATCAAGAGCCAAAATATCAAGTTTCATAAACGTAACTTGAAAAATAACTTGAAGAACGAAGGACTATTATACAAACATTCAACCCCTATTTAACCCCTTAGGGGGTAGAATTTTTAAAAACTGTGAAACACGTACTTTTTTGTTTTCAATTTAAAGCCTAAATACCGAATTTCATGAGTATAACTCGAAAAATGACGGAGTTTCATACAAACTTTAACCCCCCTTTTTACCCCCTTGGGGGGCGAATTTCGAAAAATCCTTTCTTAGTGCTCGCCTACGTCATAAAAGGAACCTACTGTCAAAATTTCAAGTTTCTAACTTCAGTGGTTTAGGCTGTGCGTTGATCGTCAGTCAGTCAGTCAGTCAGTCAGTCAGTCAGTCAGTCAGTCAGGACAAGCCTTTTTATATAATTATAGATTACCTAACCTTTTTGAACTTAACTAATATACCCCTGTCGTTTATTATTTTACCTCAAGACCACTGAAAATCAGCATTTTAGTTACACTTTGCGCAAATCCGTTGTTTTCGTATCGCCGCACGTTTGACTGGTAGTCATGTGAAGGGGCTCTAGGGGCTCTAGGTTTAATTTGAAATGTTATCTTTGTTTAATAATAAAAGTTTTTATCTGTGACAATATTTTATTGTAGGAGAAACACATTACCATGCGCACGAGAAACCCCTTGTATACTTCCAAGTGTTGACTTTGACGGGTCAGTTTGAACCAGCAATCGAGTTTCTTTCAAGAATACCCAGGTATTTATATTCTTTGTAGTTATTAATATCCACTATTCTTTCTTTGGTATCTTTATTAGCCCACTAACAAAGAAATGAGCAAAGCCAAAATTATTTATGTAGATGTCTTCTATGACTGTGGTGAGTTATGTAAATTAAGCAAACAAATCTTCTATTTCTCCACTCAAACATAAAATGGTGATCACTTTGCTAATTAAAAATAATTGTATTAATTCAGTTGCACATAATATTGACACTATGCTCAGTGAAATAGTAGCTGTACTTACTATTCCGGTCAACGGTTAGAAATAAACAGTTTTTTTTTGTATATTTTTTGACACACATGGTGAAGTAGTAGCTATAGTGATGTATTGTATAATTTAAGGTATCAAGTGCACGGCGTGCACATGGCTTTGGCTCTTCACGACGTGTACATGCTGGGCACCCCACGCAACGTACAAGCGCCATTACGTAAGGGTTTCATTAATTTTTTTAACGAAAACTTTTTCAATGAATCAGCACTAGTCTATACAACGTGTAATGAAACTCCGAAATAATACTGAAGGAGGTGAATGTGCTCATGAAACTGAACACCTTTCCCCAAGGAACATAGGTCGAAATGTGAAAAAAATTTGGACCTCCTATACAAAATTGACGATCAGCTGATTGATTTACTATGGGAGGTAAAAATTTTTTTTCATATTTCGACCTAGGTTCCTTGGGGAAAGTTGTTCAGTTTCATGAGCATATTCACCTCCTTCAGTATTATTTCGGAGTTTCATTACACGTTGTATATCTTACATCGCACTATAAAGATACTATGAATAATTTTTTCTTTTCCTATGCACCCTTATAATATTTTTTATTCATAATAATTTTGGAATATTTTGGTATTTTTCAGTTTCTGTGGACACAGATGATCCTATTCCGCTGCGGCGTTTGAATTTAGCGCGACTTATCCTGCTTTACGTCAGAAAATTCGAACTGTCTGATCCATCAGATGCCCTGAATTACTACTTCTTTTTAAGGTAAATAACATTTGGTATAAATTAAGAGTAGTAACAGCTTCAGTTTAATGGAGCTGTATAGAGTGACAAGGTTTTTGATCAAATACATTAGGTACATACCATAAAAGTAAAAGATATTAAATAATAATGAGATCCCTAAAGGTACAGGACGTTTCGGTAAAAGGACTTAACCAACATATTGGATGTTCGGGGAATTGTATCTCCAAACTAAAAAGAAAAAAATAATAATAAAAAAGGCCTAGGCCGTAAGGGAACGTTCTACAATTTTTCTTGTCTCACTCATATGCGTGAGCATGTGTTACATTGAGTAAGACAATAGATGGTGGATAAGAAATAGAGAATTCCTTGATTGGATTTTATTGGTTGGGTTGCAGGAACCTAAAGGACCCGAGCGGCAAGAACCTGTTCATGTGCTGCTGCACGGACCTGGCGCTGGAGAGCCGCGACTACGACCTGCTGTTCGGGCGCGTGGACGGCGCCAGCGGCCTGCGCAGCGCCGGCCTGCTGGACCAGTTCAACAGCCCGCACATCGACAGCACGGTGCGCGGCGAACAGTACCATCCTCACGCCGTCTGTCGTTTCATGTTAGCGATGGGCGACAGTTGCAAAAAAAACAATCGAATGAATCGAATAATCGAATTATTGAACTATCGATTGTCGATTTGTTCGTCTTCATTAAAAACTATGGAATTATCGAATAACTATCGAAAATCGAAAAACTATCGAACAATCGATAACTATCGAAAATCGAAAAACAATCGAAAACAATCGAAAAATGTGACGTCAGACGTATGGAGCTAAGCAATCGAAAAATCGATTATTTTTCGATAGTTCAATTGTTATTCGATAGTTATCGAATAATTAGATTGTTTTTCGATTAATCGCACATCACTATTTCATATCTTTTATACGTATATTTTTTGTAGGTCATTGCCCTGAACGCTGCGGAGCAGCTGGTGAACAAAGGCCTCTTTGAAGATGCCATTATAGTCTACGACATTGCTGGGGTGAGTTTATTAATTTATCTTTTTTGTCTACACTATGAAACTTTTTAAGAAAATGCATGCGAGCGTGCGTGCTTGTGTGTTTTTTACTGCTTCACGCCACAACTAATGAACTGATATGGCTGTAATTTGGAATGGAGATAGCTTATACTCAGGATTAACACATAGGCTATATATTTTTATCCTGGAAAATTAAAGAGTTCCCGCATGAATTAATAAAACCTTAATCCGCGCACACGAAGTTACTTAATACAAATCCACAAGATAAACTTTAAGTGAAAATAGCATTCTCTTACGCAAGATCACGTGATACTGAAGCGCCAATGAAGGTCTCTTATGCTGAAATCTATAGAGCGTGCTCTGACTTAGCTCGGACTCAAGGCAAGAGTTAAAACGAGACACAAATGTGCTCTGACATAAATCTGTCTCGTTTTATCTCTGTTTTGAGTCTAATCTGAGTCAGAGCACGCCCTATAGATCACAGCATTACAAATAATAGTCTTTCATTTAGAGTGTTTTGTATTCGGAACGTACAGAACCTGGAGAAGGTGCTGGAGCTGATGTGCGTGCTGCTCGCGCAAGTGGTGAGCGCGGGCGGCGAGGGCGGGCTGCGCGCGCGCCTGGCCGCGCTCGCCGAGCACGTGTCGCGCCGCCTGCGCGCCGCCGACGCGCCGCCGCCTCCGCCGCCGCTGCTCGACGCCTACACCAAGCTGTGCAAGCTCTGCACCTTCTTCGACCACTTCCACGCCGACAACTACGAGGCGGCGCTCGAGGTGAGGCGCTCTTCTTTCATTCTACTTCTATCTTCTATATATCGCTGCTTTAGAATTAAAGAGCAACATCTCAAAATCAAATTTTTTTCACGAGAGCAGATTGAAAATTTCTATTTAGTTTTTTTGCTTTTTTGGTTCTCCCACTTACATTGTATGATAATGCTAAAAGGGCGTACGCGTAAATTATTGTGATTTAAAGGCCGATTTTGACGAATGTCTTCGCGTTATGGCCCTATTTTTTAAATAAAAGTGAATTTGGAAATTTTTGTTCTGAAGCAGCGATATGTACAAGGTACATATAGAAAGAAAAGGTTAGAGTTATTTTGCTATAATCTGCCGCCATAATCATGAACTTCCGCAAAGTAACGCCTGATTCTATCCAATCTATACTATTATAATAAAGAGAGAGCGCGAATTTTGTGAGTTTGTATGTATGTCCGGAGCAAACTTTGGAACTACCGCACCTATTTCAAAAATTCTTTCACTATTTCAAAGTTACATTATTCCAGATGGTTATAGGCTATTTATTATGTACATAAATGTATTACGACTAACTATTATGTGCAAATTTGTTAAAGTCGGAAAATTTTTTGACTCTTAAATGTTTCCAAGGCGTGCGCTGGGTCATATACTGTTTTTGGATGAAAATGATGTATGGGTGAACTGTTCCTCTCAAAGAGTTCTAAAAAAAAGTCCGCGATAGCATATGTCTATCTTCTAAGAATAACATACAGTAACCATTTCTATCTTTCAAATTTTTATTAAAAATAATGAATTATTTTCGAAGCTTCTTTAACCGATGTGATGTCAATCTATATCTAAATAAATATGTTAATTATCGTAAGTAATTAATTTAGAACATATTTGCCCTTTACACTATACAATTTAAATTAATATCTTAGGAGTTATCGGAAAATTAATATTTTCCCGCGACAAAATAATAAAATGGTGCCGGCCGGCGCGGCGATGTACGATGGCGGGTGTCGGCGCGGGAGATTCCTGTGGTTCCTGTGGTGATCTTATTTACAATCGTCTCCTACATGAAGCTCTGTGCGATTATTCCCGTAAAAACAATTTTTTTTTTTTCAACCCGGATGAAGTCGGCGCGGGCTTCTAGTGTACAATATAAATCGACGTGTATATGTGTGTATGCTCCTTATTGCCTCACAAGTCATAACGGCTTTTGATGTTGATGTTTTCGTAGACGGTACGATCTTGCGAGCTAGTTCCGCTGAGCCAAGGAGAGCTGGAAGCGCGCGTGTCGGGCGCGCGGGCGGCGCGCGGCGAGCTGCTGCGCGCGCTGCCGGCCGTGCTGCGCGCGCTGTGCCACATCCTCATCGCGCAGCGGCAGAAGCTCCGCACCGCGCAATCTACACTCGCCGCGCACACCGCTGCCAAGGTAAACGCCTGTGCACTTACGCTAGATAGTTCCACTGGGCCACAGTGCTATATGTGCAAGACAGAAATATTCATCCTTTTTTTAAAATAAAAAATACTAGCCAAGCTGAAGTTGACTAATATCTTCCTATCACCTTCAAATAAGCGGAAAGCTTTAGCCAGAACTGGGTACGACAGTAGTGCAATGGGTGGGGTTTGAACCTGCGATCTTTCAGTTTTCAGTCCGCACCTTTAACCGTTGGGTTATTGAGACTTGAATTATATTTTATCTGTTTCTATTACACTGAGCAACCAAAAATAGAAAATGGCTATAATTCTTTAATATTCTTATATGGACGCAGAAACGCAATAATGAGTCAACCCATACAACTTATAAATTGAATAGAATAGAATTGAAAAGTTAACTTTATTCTTTTACATTATGTATGTATTTAATTTGACAAAGATTTGTGGGTTGAATCGTTATTGCGTATCTGCGTCCAAATGTATCATATTATGATGTGAATAGGTATGTATTAGTAAAAATAAAAAACCTCACGTTTATTACAGCAATTGGAATGGCTGCGAGAGCAAGCTGAAGTGCTGAACACATTTGCCGGCAACATCGCGTACAGGATGCCTGGTGACACCTACAGTCAGTTGGCGCAAATGCAGATTCTGATGCACTGATGTTTATTCAAAATTTATAAAATATTTTCAACGGTGTATTAAAAATAAGAGATTTCATAAAACTTTATTTCCTTAAATAAGTCTATTGTTTCATTGTAAATACTTTAGATCTTACTTATACGAGCGGACGCTCTCGACTTCGTCCGCTTCTTCATTTCAAAATATACTCTACTACTCGATAACACTGTCGTGTTATCGAGTATGTTTTGAAATTAACTCATTCGACTGTCGTCGACAATACTGATTTAAAAATAACGTAATAGGTTAACGTACTTTTGCCGTGCTATGTAATTCTTTACATTACTACCTGCTCTTTGTTAACCTAGTTGTTAACTTTCTCATTTTTTCTCTATGTTTCTGTATTCTATTTCTGTGGTCTGTGGCGTGATTATAGATGTAAAAATACCGTATAATACCAAATGGCTATGAATTTTTCCGGTATAATTCAATAGATTACCGTATTTTTGGTATTTTTGGTATTTTATTTTTTCATACAAAATTATAGTTTGATTTTCTTGTAATTTTGTTTTTGACGTGTTTTTGAATGAATATTTATTGCTTGGTGATCATTAATCAGATTAATAAAGAATTGTCCCGCCGCTTGCTGCTGGTGCTGATGCGGGTGGATGAATACTTTGTCATACAATGTAATAAAATGAAATTTATAATAGATATATTACGAATAACTAGTGAGTAGGTGAGTGGTGGTGAGTGGTGATGAGTGGTGGTGAGTGGGTGGTGATGGGTGGTGATAGGTGGTGATGAGTGGTGATGAGTGGGTGGTGGTGAGTGGTGGTGAGTGGGTGGTGATGGGTGGTGATGAGTAGTGGTGAGTGGTGATGAATGGTGGTGAGTGGTGATGGGTGGTGATGAGTGGGCGGTGATGGGTGGTGATGAGTGGGTGGTGATGGGTGGTGATGAGTGGTGATGAGTGGGTGGTGGTGAGTGGTGATAAGTGGGTGGTGATGGGTGGTGATGAGTGGGTGGTGATGGGTGGTGATGAGTGGTGATGAGTGATGATGAGCGGTGGTGAGTGGTGGTGAGCTCGCACGCTTTATGATTATGATTAAATCATTGAAATTTTAAGTCTAAGATTTTTTAATAATTTATGTTTGAACCATTATTTTCTAATTTGTCTATATATCATTTTAATAAAATAAGATTAAACGCAGAACCACGTTTTTTATATTCCTTGCTGATTTTTTTACAAAAAAAATGTATCTACATTGAAAAACATAAGATAATCGTTAAATACGAAAAATACCATGAGAAATGGAATAATACCGAAAAATACGGTATTTTTCGTATTATACCGTTTTGCATTTTTGGTAAAATACCGGCTTTACATCTATAGGCGTGATTACATTCTCTTGGGTCTGTGCATCTGTGGTTGAGTATGAAAAAATAAGGCTTAAACGGGCTAGAACCCAGAGCCGTAAAACCAGTTATAAAAAAAAATAAGTGAAAAAAATTATTTCTTTCAAAAATCATTGATAAAATAATAATAACAATAAAATAAAAATATAAAGTTTTTTTATGTACCAAAATAATATGGATGAGAGTAAAAATTTGCATCGTGATCTATATTGTGTTTTATTTCCTGGAATTGTAAAAAATGACGAAAAGGCGATTGAATGCATGGGTGGTTTGAAGACTATTTCACAGGTGTGGATAATTAACGTAGTATTTCTAGAATAAAGGCTCAAAATATGCAAAACATGTACCTAAGCGCAATATTTTTGTTAATATTAAACGTTTCAGTGTTATACACAGTCCAATAAAAAACGACTTGGAATGACTTTTCAACCTGACAATCCATTCATGAGAAAAATGTATGCTGATTCAAAATCCACTGCTGGTGTTCTATTCAGATTGAAGGTTAAGAAAACTAGAATTGGTAATGAGGTAAAGAGGGAAGTTGTGTCCACATCGATTGTGGGGTCAGTGAAAAAGATTAATAAGTTTGAATGTAAGTATGAGATGAAGTCATTCTGTTGTATATTAATTACAGCATAACTCACTCAGCAAGATCATTTTTAAATCAATGTCTTGCATAACAAACCATTTAACATCCTGTCCCTGTAACTCGAGGCTAGTATTACATAGTCTGTCGCACATAATATTAACTTAATTATATTAATACACTTCCCCGTCCTGTTTATTACAACAGCTACCTTATGTTTCATCTAATCAAAACATATATAAAATTGTAAACATTTTCAATATCTTAACTAGAAGTAATTAATATAATATATTGTTTCAGCAATGTGTGACTATCAGTATATGCCGGTAACCACACCTGAGCCGAAATCTAACACATCACAGTGCTATGTAGAACAAATATTACCAAGTGGACTTGATAAATTGAATTTTATTGAGTTAGTATTTATCTTTTCTTATAAATATATTAAAATGTTACACCACCCACTCTGAATTATGTGTGTTTAAATAACTAGTTAAATGTCACATGCTTCAACAGTGACAAAAAATATCCTCAAAGGTGTGTTAAGTCTGCCAATTTGCATTTGGCCAGCATGGTGAAGAAAATAGTTTAAATCATTTTGAGAGGAACCCCACACTATGTGGTAATGATGATGATAGTAATAAAATTTTGTATTAATAAAATTAAAGCTTCAGCCATTATTACTAGGTTTTATCGAAGCTATGTGCATTGTAAGTATTTAAATATCACTTGCTTTTATGGAAGCATTGTGAGTAAACCTGCATGCCTGAGAGTTCTCCAAAATGTTCGTAAAGATCAGTAACAAACTGTAATAGAGACATTTTTTGTTTTTAAAGAGAGCCAGTACCAATCTATATCACTCCACCAAATTTCTCAAGATCAGACAAACCTATTAACTATTTCTACACAGAAAAGCGGTTTATGAAGGAAACAAAGGAAGGCAAAGATGATTCATTGACGTTAGATGATGAATTTCACAAGTCTAGAGGTGATCGTGCGTTGCCCATTGCAAGATACACATTCAGTTTGTCTGAGGATTTGCCATCAGAACCACACGAATTTTATTTGAAGAGGAAAGATTATCGGCAGTCATTATATGCACCATTGAAAGAGGAATTTGATGCTGTTAAGAAGGTACTTATGGACAAAATTATTCTGTACCTTACCTCCACGTAAGCAAAGTTCTACAAAAGCTTACTAGCTTAGGGTTTTCTCGTAATATCTGTACAAAGTCTTTGCTTTGCCTGGAATAAGAAGGCTAGCCCAATTCAGATCTCTCCATGTATAATCCCAAAGTTTATTTCGTGATTTGGGCAGTTTGGAATTAGCCCAGACACAAGCAAAGCAACCTACTTTCAGAGGTAGGTAGTAGATTATCCAAAGAGAAATCTAGGTTAATTTTTTATCTTTAAATAAAGAACAGAAAATCAACATTGACAAAGTAGGCATCAGGTACTATAAAATGAAAGTTTTGATGTGAAATTACTAACTAAAATAAATATATTTTTACAGCTTTTTGATGAGAGACCGATATGGTCTTTGAACCTTATAAAGTATACTACGAAGATAAAGATCAAGTCCCTTAAAGTGATAGTACCGTGTGTAGCTATCTACATGAAAGAGGGTCCTTGGAGGATGATGTGGGTTAGGTACGGCTATGATCCTAGGAAGGAGCCAGGAGCAAGGATATATCAGACGTTGGACTTCAGGATGAGACATGCTGGTGACTAAAACTTATCAAAAAAACAATTCAAAACTATTTAGTAATTTTTGTCTAAACTTATTATTATCCCGAGAAAAGAGAAAACTTCCATTATTCTACTATTACAGAAAAATTATTAATTCTGTAAATTGCAGAATCAATCGAGATTCTCGGTTGAACATTAAAGACTTTAGATTTATTCCATGGTTTAATGATATAATGTACAAAACGGATACATTCCACCATAGACGTGATTGGAAACAGGATGATATCCCATTGTGACAATGATGCACTTGAAACTCCATCGAACTATCAATATTTCTAACAAAAACAGCTATTGTGGTACTTATGTACCTACCCGTATTGTACATTTAGACGTAGTTACGCCAAAGGGATCCAACCTACAAACATTTGTCAAATTAAATACATATTTTAGAATTAAAATTAACATTTTACATAACTACGTCCACAAGCAACTGCCTCGTTGGTCTAGTGGTTAGCAAGTTCGACTGCAGATGACGAGGTCACGGGTTTTTCGGGTCAGGCCATAAATTGTATTGGGTTTTTCTAGCAAGAATTTTTCAGTACTAGCCTGGAGTTAGAATGTTGGCGGTGAGTCACCCCTGTGCTTCGGAACCTTTTTTTAACAATGTTTCATGATGAATTTTAGCTGGAGTTCATTCGATGGTAATGACTCGGGACCAGATTGTTCACTACAAGAAAGTCGATCGCATACGGTACACTAAGAAGTTGGCCTCAGAGCCGCTCACGTCCGAAGAAATAGTGTACGAGGGAGCAGTCTACTTCAGACCGGGAATGGTTCCATCTCAGCGGCAAGTTTACTATCAGGTGAGGCGTATTTTCTATTTTAGAGAAAAGAGTTTTTAAGAAAAAAGTATAAAACC
This sequence comes from Hipparchia sbordonii, assembly GCA_038048805.1. Classification (NCBI taxonomy): domain Eukaryota; kingdom Metazoa; phylum Arthropoda; class Insecta; order Lepidoptera; family Nymphalidae; genus Hipparchia; species Hipparchia sbordonii. The sequence goes on along the minus strand of CM076097.1, from coordinate 5,081,116 downwards.
AACCTGTAACCCAACTTTCGAAAAATGAATATAACATCCATTTTGATTTTGTTCGTATAAAATTATAAAACATCAATTGCCACCTCATTCATCAAAATCATTCTCTCTAGTTCTTCATTTAGTTTAGGTGCTACAGAGAAACATTAAAACGTACATACTTTGCTTTAGTCAGATAATAATTTGATAGTATCGTTGTCACGTAGTTGTCTCGTAAATCTTGTTTGTTCCTCGATCACTCGAAGACACCTGTACCGATTTCGAAAATTTTTTTGTTTTAGAAAGGGTATACTCAGGTGGTCTTATTGTCATCAGGTCAGGATTTGATGATGGGATCCTGGAAAAATCGAGGGAATTCTTCAAATTTTCGAAGTCGGTTTTGTAAAGAGAATTTTTACATTTATATTATTAGGTACTTTAGATATTGAGTGACGTAATCTTTTGATAAAAACAATAAAAATAATCGAGTCCTATTGATGCAATCACAGTTTTCATTTATCTAGATATGGTTCACAACTACTTTGCCGATCACAATCGCATCATGTCGCGATCATTCTCTATCAATGCGTCTGCCACCGACCACTAATAAAATACTTGTAACTTTTGTTTGTATTCATTCAGTGGATTTACTGAATTCTTTCTAATAATTGATAGAAACAGGAGTTACTTTGGGAATCTCATGTACCTACTCAAAGACATCAAAATTCTGTTGCTATTATAACTAATGGGAGGCTTTGGCCGTGGCTAGATTACTATACCCTGCTCGTCAAAGACGTGCCGCCAAGCGATGGCGTGTAGAAACCGATTAGGGGTATGGATTTAATCTACACTGATACCCTGTCCAAGTTAGCTCGCTACCACCTTAGACTGCATCGTCACTTACCATCAGGTGAGATCGCAGTCAAGGATTATCTTGTCATTGAATTAAAAAAACAGCAAAACTGAAAAAATCTGTATGGATTTTTGCCGAAACAGAAATACACACATGCTCTGAATGTAGTTTAACTATCTACCTATTACGGATCGCTGGCAGACAGACGGACGGCGGACCGCGGAAGCTTAGTACGGGTTCCCGTTGGTTACCCTTTATCCCAGTTATGTATGTTGGGAACACAACATAAGATCGGTTCAGTCGTTCAGTGGTTTCATTCAGCTGTGCGAATGAACGCTCACTCTCTTGCTTTCGAACTGCCACGGTGTACCTAAAGACGTACCTACCTATTCGCTTTCTGTATTAAAATTGTTAAGTTGCCAATATACTCAAGTGCTGTGCCAGAAGTCGTTTTTATTGCTGAATCATCGAGCACCAACCATCACATAGTCTCCCACAATGTATAATGACGCCGTCCCTCTCGCCAGTACTGCGACGTGCAGCTGCCCGAGGTGCGCGAGCTGCTGGCGCTGGAGCCGCCGGCCGGCTACCTGTGCCACGCGCGGCGCGGCTGGCTGCCGCCCGACGCCGACCAGCTGTGCCGCGACCACATCTTCCGCTACGCCAAGCAGACGCTGCTCGACACTTACAAAGCCGACCTCAAGTTTGAGGTAATGCTCTCACGTGCACTCGTGTCGATCACGATTGATCGACTCAGTTTGATTCGATTACAACCTATACGCGATTGATTGAGTCACGAATCTGGAGCCTAGGTAAGCACGAACATTTTGCGACTTTCGAATAGTAAAGGCAAAGTTCGAAAGTTGAAAATGTTCGTCTTTCGCCTGGTCTACAGAAAACGTTGTTTATACATGCTATATTTAGAAATTTTAATTTTTTTTAAGACTTACTTCCCATAGTACGGGGGGGGGGGGCGGTTTGCTTTGTATACTTTTTGTTTTGTATTGTAGTACATACTTGTTGTATATTATCCTGCCGGGAATCGAACCTGAGTCCTTTCCACTTAGCGCCAACCACTGTTATTATTTGTCACCCGATAGACGTCCACTATTGAACAAAGGTCTCTTGCATGGACTCGGTCTTGCGCCGTCTGCATCCAGCTGCTCCATGCGACTCAATGTTCCTAACATAGGATATTTATTAGTTACAGGAGGGCAGCTCGCCGGAATCAGATTCGGGCGAAGAGGACGCCAGTGGCGCGAGCACGTCTGTCAACGAAGTTGCTGACGAATCCATGAATATATAATGACTAATTACTATTACTTGTTTAATTTTCTTTTCCAATTATTTTATACGAATAAAAAGTAATAATTATTTATTTATTACAGATAGAGTACCGTAGTTAGTTCAATGTGATGTGTGATGTCCACCCAAGCAACATATTTTTTCCCCCGAGACCCAATTACTAAGCTTCCGTTGCTCGTCTATCCATCCGTCCATTCATTATTTTACATTATTTTTTATATATTAATTTTCTAATTACTACCTCGTGTGACGAAATCATGCAGTATCATCATGCATGAACAGCATTGGTATCTATTCTGCCTTACCGTACTTTGAAGTTGAACTACCTACGTTTTCATCTTTGAACTTACCTATCGACCCGTACCTATTAATTTATCACAGGGCAACTATTATTACGGGCTGTAGATATCTATTACATACCTACATACCTATTAACAAATAAAATGTCTGTCCTAAAGCGAACAAGCCGTACAATTTCATTGAGTCATGATCCCCATTTTTTTTAAAGAATATTACCCAAGCTGAACTTGACTTATATTCTCTTCTCCCCCTCTAAATAAGCGAAAAGCTTATAGTAGGAGTGGGTACGACAATAGTGCAACGGATGGAGTTCGAACCTGCGACCTTTCAGTTTTCTGTATGCACCTTTAACCGTTGAGGCTTAAGAAAAACTAATATTATGCTGTAATCCGCCAAACCAGAAAAAAAATCCGTATGGCAACATGCGCCGCCCGCGCCGCGCACCGGCATTTCTCCAGAATAGAAGAAACAGGAACAACGCCGTCAATACGCAGGACTCTAAACTCTTCAAAACACACTTGACGCACGCCTGGCTCCGACACCGGAGCATCATCAGAAGATGATGACTCCAGATTCACAATTACAAAGAATTGCAATTGTGGAGTCAGTACCGCCTGCTTCTATCCAATATTTTCATTATTCCCAGTGTAGCCAGGCTAGTTACGGATAGATACCTACGACGGTTTTAATGATATACTTAGTACGGAGAAATGAAATGATCCCGATAATACATAACGCAGAGGCGTAACTATACCTTTTGAGGCCCGTGGCAAATTCATCGGATGGGGCCCTCCCTCCCCCAATATAAATAAGCTCAACCAATGAGATAGCATTTTTTTATTTTATAATAAATCACTACGTGAAGTAGTGATTTATTATAAAATTCTTATTATAAAATTCTTGGCATCTACAATAGCAACGTAAAATCTTGTGCTTCTGGCTCTCTCTGACCGGGGCCCCTTTCGGCTGGGGCCCGTGGCATTTTGCCGAAATGCCACCCTATAGTTACGCCTCTGACATAACGTCAACCCCGACCCCGTTATCAAGTATGTGACATAGGATTTTAGACGATCCCCTTGCAGTTGACTGAAGTTATTAAAGCTTTTGTTCAAATAACATATTTTTCTTTATCAATAGTTAGATAGCCACGAACATATAGTTAGGCACACTTCAACGAAGTGATTCATCATTGGGTCTCTTCTTTAGACTTCCACATGCTTTGGTCTTGCGCCTCCTGTATTTAGCGGCTCCGTATGACGCGTCTGATGTCGATCCATCTAGTGGAGGGTTTCCCCAATATTGAACTTTCCGGTGTAAGGTTCACTGAGCACCCCTACTAACATCTTCGAAGTAAACATTGCTATTTCATTTTCGTGACTAGACTAGCTTATGAAGATGGCTCCTGGTTCTCTTAACATCTTTTTGATTGCTTTAAACCACGTGGCGCGATCCAGTGACCTAACGTTTAGTTTTATGTATTTGGAAAACGATGTTCCTTATCTCAATTTCCGCCCCTTGTTCGACCTCTTAACACAAAGACACCAAAGAGGCGCAAACGCCTCGAGGGCACAAAGCGGCTGCGTTATCAACAGCAGTATATAACCGGCGCGTCGATGCGCGCGCGCACACTCGCTTCGCTCTTTCTCACACTGCACGATCGATTTCCCGCCCCTTTGTCATTTCCCCGGCGCGCGAGTTTCCACCGCGCGAGTGAGGTTAGTGTGTGATTTTCACAATATTCCAACAATTATTCATTTTGTGAACAAACTGGAGCGTAGCTTTACCAGTTCATATTGTGTTGTGTTGTGTTTACTCCGTTTATGTGCATTTAATCGCAATTATAAGTTTGCAATTTAATTATTTTTAATTTTTGATTTATTATCATTTTGCTTCTCTATTTATCTAAAATACGATCGTAGGTATTTTTTTAGTATTAAGTATAGCTGTCATATGGACTAATTTTTATTGGACTGGACGGGTAAGAGTAAAATATAATCTTTTTTAATTCTTTTTTCTTAATTTATCGACTAGCGCTTGACTTCAATTTTATTTCACTTGATGGAAAGTGAAGATGCGATCTAAGATGGAACGCGTTTGTGTAGAAGATACCTATTCACTTTTGATTTAAAGGTACCTGCCCAAGTTATATAGCTAGCTGAAATTCAAAATTTTTGCGATGCGTTTATGGAACGAGGAAGCAAAGCGCTTAGTTCGAGATTGTGGAATTTCGACCACATAGCGGTGTACTCGTAGATCCATGCGATGCCTTGCGGTTCGATGGAAGAAGGGTGGATGGTAGAACTAAATCAAAGTTCTTGAGCCCACTTCATTAAATAATTAGGTTAAATGATGATGCAGAAGTTCGAAGAAGAAGATTTAAATCTGAATTGTGTACCGCGTCTAAATTATATGTAGGGACGATTTTTTTATTAACGATTGAAAGAGGACTGTAGGATGGAGAAGAATATGAGTCAGTTTAGCTTGGCTAATATTCTTTAAAAAAAATAGATTTATCAATAAATTAGTGTCACCAAAAAAGCACACCAGGGATTTTAGGATTGTTAGAATGCCGTTCTCTCTGACCTCAACGTAAAGATTGTAAATAAAAAAATCCATCTTCAGTGTTATAGGTGTATGTGTAGGGTTAACCGTTAAGCTTAATTTGCCCTTTCATCTCTACCTAATTATAATTTCCATTTGGTAGATTTAGATTTTCAATAAAAAATAATACCCTACCCAGCGTTCAGTACTATGATAAGTAGTTATGTAACTAACTACGTGGAATTTTGGGGGTTATCTGCACCGAGTAATTGCAAAACAATACGCTCCCGTTTTATCTTTCCAAAACGCAGATCTTTGCTCATTAACAATAACAATTTTTTTCATCTCGGATTGTGCTGCTATTTTTGACAAGTGGGAAGCAAAGTTGACCCAAGTTTGTAAATGGATGGGAGACTGATATATTCAAAGGCCTTACTTAACCTTTCCTCTGTGTGTCAGAGAGCATCGGTCAGCCGTATCTATGTAATCAAAGGGTCAGTCTTTGTTATTATCACTAACTTCTGATATATCGTTAATATAAGATTAGACAGCACAACTTACTCTAGTAAGTGGTAACAGACCGATCTAGTAAGTGGTAGTGGTAGAAGAAAACTCCACTTAGGTAGGTACATACCTACTTTGCAAAACCTAAAACTGAAATCATTACGATTTGAATTGCGCTGCCTGATACAATCACTCGCATTGAATTTGAGCAATAATTTTCAATTGCGACGGTACATAATTAATCAAAGTTTTGTTAATTGAAAAGACAAAGAAGTATTTAATTAAATTAAGCGGCTATCTTGTGGATGATTAAATGATTGATTTAGAATATAGATAAACACGTGTTCCGAAATTATTAAATTTTATGTTGCTAATACCTACCTACATGCTCTAGATAGGTATAAGTTCTTGCAATTATTCATTTGAATAAGTTTTAAATATCATGAAGTACATGTTTTTTTAGTTTTTTTTTTTATATGAATAGCGGGCAAACGAGCCACCATTTTGTGTTTGAATGTGTTGAACTAAGTCACATTCTTAACCTCCAGTAGTAGTTTATTAGGTATATACTTGCACTCCTAAAACTTAATATTCCTTTTACCTTGAGAAGTGCGTGTGTGGCAGTAAAATTGCGATCTCTTCTACGACTGATGATGATCGATTTCCTCAAAGCTTTCCTAAACTTACCGGTGGCGATAGGTAGGTAATAGTTTGCAGTCCAGCTGAATAAGAATAGAACGATTCGCAGAAACTATAAATCTAATTTAAAAATACTACCTACTGAAAATCAAATATGTATTTTCATTTGGATTAGTTCAGGTTACATCCTCTATGCATAAAAGTCATATTGCAATAGGTAAGTATACACCAACCAATAAATAATAATTATACAATTGGCCAAAAAAAAAATTTGCTTATTGAGGGTAGGTAGTTACATTCACTAGTAACATGATTGTAACTTATCTTAGTTAGTTTGACAACTAGGTAAGGCTTACGTAAGCGAAGTGTCAGTCAACAGTTAGTGTAAGTTGTCTTAAATTCGCAATGTGAATATTTACCTATCTATTGTTGTAAATAAGGAATGTGTCCGGGTTACCGATCTATCCGTAACTCGACCTCTAACCTTAGGATTTACAATTAAGTTGGTAAACGTAAGTGGGTACCTTACCTTATGTTTAAATTAGTTACTTCGTCTAACTCACAGATGAATTATATAAAAATTATTAATCTGTGGACCTTACTAAATTATTTGGTTAACTCGTCATATGAGTAAAAACCGACCTACGTTTCAGAAAGCACAGAATAGGTAACTAATAGTTGTTTCAGTCAAGTTGTAGCAATAAATCTTGTAATGTTCCCACTTATGGATTTTAAAAATAGAAGAAGTCTGTTTTATTTTTACCTAAGATACGATTAGAATTGCAATGAACTCGACTTCGTAAGGGTGGAGTTAGGTTTTCAAAAATCCTGCAGGAACCCCTTCTTTCTCCGGGATAATAGTTAGCCTATGTTACTAAAAATGTCCAATGACCTAGTCTTCAACCCATGCAAAATTATTACGTGATTGAAAGACAAACCATCTTATCAACTAACTAATTTAGTAAGGATGATAAAGATTATTGGCAGACCCCCCACTAGGTGGACCGACGACATCAAACGAGTCGCAGGGAGTCGCTGGATTCAGGCGGCGCAAGACCGAAGTCTGTGGAGGTCCATGCAAGAGACTTATGTCCAGCAGTGGACGTCTATAAGTTGAGAAAGAAGAAGAAGAAGATAAAGATTATTATATACTTAACTAATATTGTTTCGTTGTTGCAGGCCCAGTGAATCAAGATGACTTCCAATGACTTTAGAATTGAAAGAAATGTGGAGCTGTCAGATGAAACGATGGCTATAGCAGAACGAGAACTTCGCGAAACTCCAGAAAGAGTACGAGAGGCTCTAGAAAGGCTCAAGGAACTTCTTAAGGAAAATAAAGATTTGTATTTTGGTGAAGACGAAGAGCTACTTACAATATTTCTGCGCCCTTGCAAATGGTATCCGGAGAGCGCCGTGGCATTGGTAAGCACTTAAAAGTTCCTTTTTCCTTACGACTTGGCTCAGAGCACACATGTCAAGGAGTTGCCTTCAGCAAGCCCTTAGCCGTCCGATGTAGAGGGATGCGCGAGAAATGTTATCTGTAAAATTTTGAGGTTTCCCGCAGCCCACATAATATATTATAATAGTAAAATATTTAGGTATATAGGGAAACATAAATAATTTTACGTACACATCTGGATCACTTATTTAGACTGCGATCTAGACTTCTAGCAGTTCCTGAGGGGAAAACGCCTAGACAAACAGTCAGGAAGACAAAAGCAATACGACCCAACGTACAGAAAGTGGTTTTATAAATATTCCAGTTTTCAACTATGAGATACGGAACCCTAAAAAGCCTAAAAACCGGGTTAGAATAGTAAGCACACTCGTAAAATATACTTATAATTTCTAGGTCGTACAAGTGCGTTCAAAAATAAGGCAGTGTTTTGCAATTGACTACCTAGGTAGGTGCCTACTGCCTACCCAATGTTCTGTTTGCGTAACTTGCAAAGAATAACGATGGGACAGTTTGAGCAATAGCTCAATAACGAGCGAACGACTCGTTGGGTGCCGCCGAAACCAAAAACTTTTTGATTGTAGTATGACATAACATCTGACATTTGGCTTGAACTAGGTACAGTGCCCGGTAGTAAGCAGTGAGTTTTGGAAACATAAACATAGTAGTATTTCTTAGTACTTAGGGTATGTTTGGAAAAGGATAGTCAGCTATCTTAGCCTTTGAAGAGCGTCGTCTGTTTGACATAATTATGTATGACTAGTTGATGCCCGCGACTTCGTTCGCGTAGATTAAAGTTTGTTAATTCCCGCGGGAACTCTCTTATTTTCATAATAATTTCGTGGTTTAAAGTTTTAAACGTAAGCTGCATTAATATAGTTTTTTATGCGATGAAAAGAGTCCTCTGTGTGATCTCACCTGATGGTAAGTGACGATGCAATCTAAAATGATAGCGGGCTAACTTGGAAGGGGTATGGCAGTATATTAAACCTGTACCTCTATTCGGCTTCTACACGATTATTTACCGGAACGCTAAATAGAACGGGACGTTGGGTGGTAACTATAGCCCTTTCATTTAATTTTTTAGTCTTTAAATCGAAGAGCTATAATAGCCTATCCATACGGGACTTTTGGAATAGTCTCTTTGTGCGTAATCACAATTCCTACGTAAGATCTAAGTCTTAACAAACAAGGTTACCGGCCGATGGGTCGTTAAAGTATTCTTATCGTAATACATTATTACCTACTTACATAAAAGGTTATTAAATAAGGTGCCACTTTTACTTCTATGAATTGCAGCTATCTAGCTGCAGGTGACGAAAGCCTAAACTTTCAAATCTTTAGAATTTTTTTCCACACGTAGTAAACATATTTTACGAGTAGGAACAATAAGACCGCGTGAAGTCGGATGATTAATCTGTTCGATGGTAAACTATATTCAGTGTGGCATAGAAAGCAAAAAAATTGTTGACATCAATAAATATTATGTGAAAAAAGTAGGTCTATAAGACTTAGAATAAATTAAAATGTGAAATAATCATATTTATGGTGAATCCTGTCAGGCTGTTTGGGTGATCACAGAAACTGCTGTAGAGATTTTCATTCGATTTTCATCAATGGATAGTTTGATTCTGCAAGAAGGTTTAGTTGTATACAACTATAGTTTAAAGGATTAAATGTAAATTGGACGCAGTAACAGAAAAATTCTCAGTTAGCCTCCGAAACTATTTAAGTACTTACCTATTAAAATAATTTTGCGTACGTAAGTAGGTACATACATATGTATATAGTTTTAGGTGTAAGGGTTAAATACTATACAGGACATCGAGGTTACGTGTTGTTAAAAACAAAACGATTACTTAATTCTTCTAATAGGTAATACATCATGTGCAAGGACGTCCGACATGCAGATTAGATATTATATTTTTCAACGACGATGTTTAGAAAGTTGAAGCTTTCATACTTTCTTGTATATTATAGGGTATGAGTGAGACCCGATTAAGCAAAGTCGGACGTAAATTTCTCTCCAGGGAAGGGAAATGCAATTTATCATAACACTTTGCTTACATAAAGTTAATCTAATATTCATATATTTGCATTCAAAGGTCGTTACCCAGTGCAGATACTAGTTGCGATTGTTCGTCCTTATCGTGTATTGTACGTACCAGTATTGAGAGATAAAAATGACACTGTACCGTACCTACCTATTTCGTTGGAGTTGGAAACAGTAGGACGATCATAAACAATTCTCGTATTGCAATTGAATAAAATTATCCAATAATGTGCATTGTGCAGGTTTCTTTTACTTTTAACCGATTTCAAAAAAAGGGTAATTTCAATCAGCTGTGAGTAATTTCAACAGTTAATCAGTTTGTATACATATCTACATACATCCACCGTTAGACAATTTGGTTTAGAATTTTTACAAAACCGAAGTTCTTCGGAGATGCAGGAAGGATCTACTTAACAGAAATTCATTCGCGATCTGTATATTTTAAAATCGTTCACTCAATCGTTCGTTCAAAATATAAACAAATTGAATATTTTTTAATCGTCTTGTATAACATGACTCAGTGTTAGTACCTACCTACTTGCTTATATTTGTGTGCTTTCACGTGCTAACCAGAGAAGTAGAACAAACAATCATAATATGTACCCAAGTGTAATATGTAGGTATGTACCTACTTTATTACAGACTTTAATCAACAAAACACAAGATACGCAGTTTCATACAAATCCAATGGTAAAGTTTCCGTAAAAATTAAGTTCTCATTTTCACGTAAGATCCTACGAGGCCTAAGCACATTCCTTCAAACTTCCTTAACTTTATAAACTTATAATACACGTTATAATATATTTTTACAACTTTACGTGTGATATGTTCAATGTTCATGGCTTTCACACTAGGAATAGGTTCGCAATCGTGGAAACTTATTACGATAGCATAATTTCTAACACATTATTCGTTGAAGATTATACATATTACAAGGCGCCACATAGTTTTATGTTAATGCACAATTAAATATAGGTACCTAGTATCTATACCTAATAGAATTAGGTATAGTACATTATATTTATAACAGGATGTACCTACCAACCGTCGATTGCACGAGACCCAAATTTAATTACATCTAATTATTTATCATTGCTTAAATAGGTAACTAATCAAGTGCGTGTCAGTATGTGTATAAGGTAGGGTTCCCTGTTCATGTTAGTAAGAAAATTGTTATTTGTTTATTTTGTATCAAAAACTTAAACAGTAAAATATAATTATTAATGAATATTAATGAAAAACAATTCTAACCTACTGACTGACCTTTAAAGTTAGAAAAGATATACAACTAAATAATTACCTACTTAAAATAGTTTTCTCAGTTGCATGATACTACTTAATGTTGAAACCAGATTTTTACCCCAATAACAGGGTTTCAGTCACCTACCAACTCTTGCCCAAACTGTAAGATATTCATGAAAAAAGAAAAAAAAGACGTGTGGCACTCGGGGACTGCCGCGGTAAAGCTATTGCATAGCATTTTTTATCAACGCCATCTAGCGGTGAGAGGAGTCCCGTGTCAGGTTATTTTCGTTACGGAATTTCTGGATTCGGTCTCCACGCTCAAGGCCCGCGATAGAAGCTATGCAATAGCTTAAAAATACTTATTACCTACATAGACTAGACGCAAGTATTGCAACCTTATAGAGCAGAACCAAGCGTTAACGTAAAGTTAGGAATAGAGATAGGGTAATAAAACAATGTCAAAGGGCACTGCATATCAGCGTCTGATATGATAACGCTCGACATCGCTCTGTGACACTGACATCATTGGATGTAAAATGATGTAAATTCCTACATTATAACATTAGGTATAATAAGTATATCGCATCGGAAAAGTTCCTATAAAACATTATGTTAAGAATTAACAACGCTTATCATTACACGGTAAGCAAAATATTGAGATTTTAGTTAACTGTAAAATATTTTCCTTGGTTCGCTAATAAAAAAAAAGTCAAATTGATCACCAAAAAAAATGTCAGTTAAAATGTCTTTCTGGCTAATTAAAAGCTTTTGCAGATATTTTTTTTGTTGTATATTTTCTAATTTCTCAGTTTGAGGCCTTTTACAGCGCCTATTATGTTCCTGCGGGATTTTTGAAAACTAAATCCACTCGTACGAAGTCGCGGGCACAAACTAATTTCTAAATAAAACAATCGAACAGGTACCTACCGCTATTACATGGGGATATAGGTAACCTACTCTGTACGTATGTGTCCGTAAAATATATATAATTATATCTAATACATAATACATAATGTTTTATAAACTGCGCTTCAGTTACACGGAAGATTTGCAATAATCGGCGGCGTCGATTGGCGTTCTAAGCCGTTAGTGAAAATCACATTCAAGGCTCCGCCGCGCCGTACTGTTGGGTACCTGGCCTTAAATATTTAATAAACTAGAGTGTAATAAACTGATGATTGATTATAATGGTGGCAAATATTAATTTTGAAAGCATTTTTAGGTTTCCGTACCCAAAGGATGCCAACGAGACGAGACAGATTTATGCCCGAGCTTATTTGCGTCTCGTTTTAACTCTGTCTTGAGTCTGAGTAGAGTGAGAGTGCGGTCTACAGATTTCAGCCTCAGAATCAGAATCAGATTTTTCTCCGAATTTACTTTCAAGCTAAAATGAGATAGAATTATTTCTTGACAAGTCAAAACCTAAGGAAAGTCAAAAATAGAGTTTCAGTCTTTATGCTTGATAGGTATCATTAGTTAGATTATATTACTCATCGACATTGTTTTGTTCATGCAGAAAATTAAAGCATGCATTAAAGCTGAAATCTATAGACCGCACTCTCACTCAGCTCAGACTCAAGGCAGAGTTAAAACGGGACAGATTTATGTCAGAGCGTATTTGTGTATCGTTTTAACCTTTATCTGAGCTGAGGCAGAGCACGCTCTATAGTTCTCAACATTAGTCTGCCTTTTACTCGTATTTTGTGCAATAAATGATTTAAAAAAATAGTTTGTACCGTCTAGTCTGTCGTCGGCGTCATACCTATTTCGTACTCATACAAACCCTACCTACTAAGGATCAGCAACGCAGGGAACTGATAAAGCGCTTAGCAATAGGAATAAGTACAGTATATATTTATTTATCGACTTATCAATCGCCATTAATAATGTTAGTCAAAGATAACGAACAATTAAGGCATCTCGACAAACAAATACGAGTTGTTGCACTTTGTACACTTTTAATGTTATCTTTGTTTATCTTTTGCTGATAATAGTTGACCGAGGTTTGTCTGATAAATGATAACCGAGATCCGGTATCCGGACAAATGAACAAATGAGTAATAAATCGTCCTAATAAAGTGTTTTTCCCTTGATTATGCGGATTTTAAGGGGTTTGTTTAATTCTCCCTTATTTTTCACTATGCAATGATGTAGAGCAGCTGCTTAACATGAATATATAATTTATTGTACCTACTCCATTTTAAGGGAAGTTTTCTCCATAATAGGTGCACCCCATAGAAACGAAGTTTGATTTTTATTTAAATATTAACCAATTAAAGCGATTAAATATTGTAGACACACTATAGAAAGTAACACCTGTCTGCCGTCTATTAGGTTTCCGTTATAAAAGAACCTAATTTCAAAATTACACGCGCTCAAAAATTTGCACGAAAATCTCTAAGGGTGGATTCACATTTGTGACATTTCACCGTGATATGGCTCGTGCCCGTGACAGCAATACGTGTCAATATCGGCACTACGTACATATTTGTTTCTAGAGCGTGTCTAGAAAATTTCATTAACTTTGACTGTCCAATAAATAATTATACGAACATAAAACTTCGTAGTATGTGTGAGACGCTTGGGGGGCTCTCAACGTCTAATTTCATAAGTACTTCCAAAACTTTCAAAATTTTAGTAACTTTCGAACCTTTGTTTCTGCCTAGGTAGCCTTAACACATTTTATAAGTAGGTATACATAATGTATAAATAATGTCTAATTTCATCATTGTATTTGGACATAATCAAGATTGATGGCAAAATTCAACTCATGGCGGCTATTGAATTGTTGTTGTAGGTATCTACTTACTTACTATGAATACATATTCATGTAAGTAGCAAAACAATTTGGTTTTTAAGTATCGAAAACTCATTAAATAACTCAGTAGCACGATAAACTGAAGATATTTAAGTTATATTTATGTATTTGCTCGCTCTCATTTATTTTATCTTATATGCTTTCTTCTACTAACTAGCACTAAGTTTAGGACACGAAACGTGCTTGCTAGTGTAGTCGCAATCAGTCGTTAACCTGTCTGTTAGGCAACAGCTCTGTTCGCTACACAGCTCTGCCTTTTTAGTACGGCAATCGTAACAATTATAAAACTATGTTACATACGGTCAAGGTTAGGTTAGCGGTATTCAAACACAAAAACGGTTTTGAAGATTTTAAACTAGGTAGATATTGGATCCTACGTTGAATTTTTAAGTATCTAAGTTCTATTGATATTATACTTAGGTAATTTTTCGTTTTTAAAAAATTTTAACATCAAGATCACGTTGCATCTATTTGAGATTACATAAGTGTGTATTCACGAGGAAAGAAATGTCACGAGACACTTGTCGCTACACAAATTGTGGCATTATGTCGTCTGACTTCGCATGACTTAGCGTAACGCTGTCTTGACAAAATCTATGATCAAAACGACACGACAGATAAGAAATATGGATGGAGCATAATATCAGAAATTTTTGGCCCGAAGACTTTCTGTTTCATGCATCCGACGAACGTATGACGTAGGTACGATGCGGCAAAATTTCGATCGTTTACGGGTTATAAACTATAGTACAAAATGAATAAGCATTTTCTTTAGTATTTTCCGATAATATGCTGCTGGCCAGTGACACTGCATCTCATGTCAGATAAACTCACGCAATCTGCCATGTCTCGCGACATGTTCCGGGACAAAAGTCGCCTAGTGAATACGCAGCTTTAATCCAATATCTTTGTCAAATTATGCACATGCAAATGCTAAAGGCTGAACTGAAATTACAAGGAAATAATGCTATTTACATGAATAGCATCAATTTTCATTGTTTTCTTATCGTTCTTTGTGCGTAAAATAAATTACTCACCAGTAAGCAGTTATCATTATATTTTCTCAGTTACCATATCATCGAAAGTAACAAGGAAATGAGGGGCATTATGTGTATTGGCCTGCTAATGTAAGCTATTCATTTATTATGATAACAACATCTTTGTGTGGCTACGTAACGAATATCAATTGATAATATTTTTGCTTTTGAAATGGTAACCGAGTTTACTATAACAGAAAACGTAGGTATAATAATAATTATTACGGTATCTTAAATTTTTAGGAGGCCATCATGTTTTTTAACACTCGTATCATTTTCATAGTTTAAGAGATCTGGCACTAAGTGTAGGTATGTAATTTTGCAACATGCACCGCTTAGAACTGCAAAAGATGGTTATTTTGATAGCGATCGTAATTTTATAGCAATCATTTTAATAAGCCACGCAAAAAAGAAAAGGTTTATGTTGAAGGTCTGTTTCTTGGTATACCTAATAACGGTTAAGTATATTTTTGATTTTTTCCGACAAGTTTAATTACGTACCTACTATCGCACTTTTGAGCGATGTGCGATTAGGATGAGGGCAGACTGGCATCTTTTAGTGGCAGCGATTTGCGTTTTTGCGTTTGACACTGGCGACATACTGGTAATGATGACGTGTGACACTGATCCCTTTTAATCATCGATGTATTTTAATTTACGCTGCCAGACCAACTCCAAGTTAGCCCGTTATCTGCAACCATTTTAGACTGTATCGTCATTCGTCACTTAGATACCATCTTAAGTAAGATCGCAGTCAAGGGCTATCTAGTCACTGAATAAAAAAAAAGATTAGTGGTCAAAGATTCTTACGATATAGGAACGTTGTCAGAATTTGTTTTCCGAACCGAGGGTAGATTCTTGATTTGTCATAAAAGACGCAGTTTATCAACGGCACCCTATTGGCTTGTTCGCTTTAGGACAGATTCGCTTTACGACAGATTCGCTTTGCGGCAGATTCTGAACCTTCAAGGAAACTTATTTAAAATTTTCACAGAATTTTGCTATTGTCGTAATAGCAACAAATAAAAAATAATAAAAAAAATTAAAGAGGGTCTATAGAATAAACTTTCGTTTTGCTCTAGCCCGAACTCTTTGTGGGCGGGTCTGACTCACACTTGACTGGATTTTGATTTTTTTAATGTTTTAATTGATTTCAGATGCGTCGGGTGGCTGAGTTTAAACGCGACAATGCTTGCCTTCTGGATGGACTGCTGCCGGAGCACGAGAAGGAAGCTTTCCTTGAGCACAAAGTGGTGAACGTCTTAAAGGGCCGTGACGATAAGGGCAGAAGAGTGCTCATCGTTAGTGTTGGCGGTAAGCGAAATTGTCCTTTTATTAATTTAGTCACCGGCAATCCATCAACGTCTCACTACTGAGGGTAGGTCTCCTCTCAGAGAGTCATAAGCTATAGTCCATCACAGGCCCAATGCAAATTAATTTGCAAATTACTACCCTGCTACTACCCATTGGCAGACTTCACATATCTTTGAGAACATCAATAAAAACTCTCAGGCATGCAGGTTACCTTACGATGTTTTCCTTCACCCTTGAAGCATGTAATATTTAATTGTTTAAACGGATATAACTCCGGAAAGTCAGAACTGCGTGCGCGGGATTGTACCCGCGACCCCTCGTATATAGGAGTCCGCAGTCCAAACGACTAGGCTGTTACATCTGTACTAGCCCCTATTATTTGGTATATTGCTGTATTAATTTAGTATTCAGTGGCAAATATTAAGTGGAGCTTTTGAAAGGAAAATCCGCTGGATTCGGAAACGGCGTCACTGACGCTACTATGAGTGTCTCTTTCGGCATAGTATGTACCTAATATTGGTTGCGGGGTACTGTTTACTATTGAAAAAAGATATAGTATTGTGCTAATTATTTATTGGCGCCAATGTACCTAGCTGACCGTATCGTTCAACCACCATAAGTTATGTGTTTAACGCAAAACGGGCGAATTGACGCCTACTTGCGGAAAAGATTCCCAGGAAATGAAGATGAAGAAGTGTTTGGACTTTTTATCCATAGAAATAAATAAAAAGTCCAAACACCTACTAGTGGTGTGAAATATTACTGTTTTCTTCGTTTTAACCAGGTTTTATTTGAGTTCATTGAACTCCGATCGAACGTAGTAAAAACTAAAAACAATGTACTTAACACAAAATGTTTGTTATGCAATATTATTGTACAATAGACAAAATAGGCTTGTTTTATTATTATTAAACAAAGTATTACAAAATAGTAAACGTCTGCCAATCTAAATTTAATACCTATTCATAAAAATACAACGCAGTTCTATCTAATATTTTGCAACTTATAGCGCAAAGCAGCGCAAAGTAAGGAAGGTTTCATAGACTATTTTTTCTTAGCTGTCTTAGTGCTGATTTCTCCAACGTTGACTGACATTTAACCGAGGAATAAATTGGGCGTTCTGACAGTTTTTGTAAAGAAAATCTTCCAAATTGCTTCCAAAACATTAAATATTACGCTCGTATAAGACTTATGCATTTCCGGAGAAAACATTTTGTTTGCCGCAACTACGGAACAATAGATTGTACCTACTTAACATGGTTAAGCCATAGACAATATTATGTGAGCCAAGTTAAACTCCCCTCCAAATAAGCGGAAAGCTTGTTTTAGCCTTTAGGAGTGGGCACAACAACAGAACAACGGGTGGAGATCGAACTGCCGACCTTTCAGTTTTCAGTCCACACCTTTAACTGTTAGGCTATTGAGGATATACGTTCCGTAAGTCATTATAGTCCTGCGCCTAATTTCTCTCCTATCATGTCGTTTTGCCGTCCCGTCAGATTATGAGACTGAGGGAATAGAGAGTGCACCTGTGTGAAGCACACACTTGTGCTCTATAATATTCACTGCGTAGTCACATTTCTCATGAAAATTAATCCACAGGCATATATATCTAAAAAGATATAGCACATACAGTATGCCTTAATAAACAGTGACGTATAATTTTATTGTTTGTTTACAGTGTTCATAAATCTGCATAATACATTGACATGGCGGCTATATAATCCACTTGGATAAAAACGGATATTGTTTCGCATGATAAATTATATAATTGATCCCATTGAGACATAAGCAATTAAATATCACTTAGGTACTTTTCGGCAAAGAAAAACATTGAAACGTAATGCCTCAGAGTTCTCCATAATAGGCAAGGGATACCTTGGTAGGGATATGTGTAACAGGCGATGTTATCTACGAGTATAAGGTGGGTGAAGTCTGCCAATCCGCACTTTGCCAGCGTGATCGACTATGCCTAAACCCTTATTCTGAGAGGAGTTCCGTGCCCAGTTCTGGGCCAGCGATGGGTAAAGATGATGATGATCATGTGACGTTGAAGCATGTGATTTTAATTGCTTATACGCAACTTCATCTACTACGAAAAGTTAGAAGTGCGTCGCTGGGATCGAACCTGCGATCCTGCGAAGGTGATGATTATTCAGATATATTATTGAATCAGTAGAACTGCAGGGTTCTGTTTGATTTATGCAAGAATATCATTAAAATAATAATAAATTATATGGCATATTCAACATATTGTTTAATTGTTCATATTCTTATGAGTAGCTTGCTGCTATGTGAATGGATACTTAAATTGACAAAGAAACTATTTCATTTTAACTAGTAGGTAGGTAATTACACTATGTAATAACAATTTATGGTCAAATGGATGTTATTTAACAGTCTTCCGTAAGCTCAAGAGTGAATAAGCATCTTCTAGGCAAGCGTGCTGCAACTTCACTCACCATCATGTCACGTGTGATCGCACTCAAGCGCTAGTCTATATATGTATATATATTTAAAATAAGAATAAATAGAAACTACAAAGTATAAAAATTATTTTATACTGTGTAGTGGTATTTGAAGTCAGTTTTTTAAAACGAATTTTTATTTATTTTTATTTTAAGCTTTTAAGTGTAGCTGCATAAAATCAATCTACGCATTCTCTGAACACGAGTAGTTTGCTCTTATTATATGAGACGTTCCGTCCTCCATCTCCGAAGACAATCATCAGCTCTTCATCTTTAAACGGGACCAACCTGACGATACGTCCTTTCAAACAGAAAAAAAATATAATATTGAAATCGGTCCAGATTTGACGGAGCAATGGAGTAACATCGCCAAAAAAAAATTCAAACAAAAAAAATCTTTTTTGGAGTCAGTTAAAAATAATTACATTTTCCTAGGTACGTGGGACCCTAAGAAGGTGACGGCGGACCAGTTGTTCAAAATGTTCTACTTGATCCACGAGGCGGCCATGCTGGAGCCCGAGTCGCAGGTGCGCGGCACCGTCGTCCTCATGGACTTCCACAACATGGGCTGGAGTCAGGTGCGTAGTTTCACCAAATTTTTATTTATGTAGCGTATGAAAACATAAATCCTCAAAACACATATTGAAAGTTGACCCTTTAGTTTTATCTACTATGTGGTAGATTCATTTGACGATTCTAAAGCACTTTGTAAAAGTTTATTTGAATAAAAAATTACTCTATTCTATTCCATGTTTTATATTTTATTAGCTGGTGCCCGCGACTTCGTCCGCGTCACTGAGCAGGTGGAACTAATTTCTTTAATTATCTATTCAGTGCGGTTTTTGTCTCCTATGGGAATTCTATAATTTTCCGGGATAAAATATAGTTTATGTACTTTTCTGGTGTATAAGCTAAATTACATTATGAAATTTCATCAATATTTATATCAGCTTTCCTAGTTATGGGATTCTAATGTATCGAGCTCGTATCGAGTTACACTATAAAAAAGAATTTCTTGTTTTACGTTTCCTTGTCTTAGTTAAATTTAAGTATTTAGTAAGTTCCCTTTAAAATCTTAATCTTCACCATAAAGGAACGAAACCGTATTTGGCTTTAGCCGTACTTGCAATATTTTTGTCTACTAGTTCGAATTTGATGCCTAGCAAGTAGCAAGTGCTTGGTTAAGTATTCTATTTGTTTATTTTGCAAAAAAACAAAACGGACGTAGAATGCAATGGGTACAACTTCTATCTATGCAATTCACAGGGGATGTACGTTTATGCGTTTTATTATTAGCATTTCCCTGAAAAACTGTATGGCCGATTTATAAGTAGGTATAGATTAAAAGCGGTGTAGCTTCGATTGTATTGCTAATTTTTTTATTATTTTCCTCAGGAACCACTAGACCGATTCGATTGGGTGAAGAAAGTACATAGCTATCACCTGATAATAGATGCGCTGTTTTTTTTTTTAATTTGAAGTCTTGAAGAGTATAATTGACATACATCGACAAACATACGTAAACCAGCATAATGCAATTGAAAAAAATATTTTTATGCTTACTATCATCTACTCCTAGTTACTTGTCTATTTTTAGTTCTTTGATACCAGTGTTACGCTGGGTTTTACTTATTTTGCAAAAATCAATTTTTAGGTATCATCGAGTAATTGTTTAAGTTGCAAAATATAATTGACGCAATAAAATACATATTTACGTAAAGGGCTTATCAGTGATTTCGAAATCTTATTTATATACGAGAATAGCTTTTAACAAAAAATGTTAGAGTTATTTTGCTGTAATCCGCCAACAGAAAAAAATCTGTATGGTCAAACATGCAGTTATAAGCTAAGCACCGCTTACCTCCCCAACCAAGCAATAAAGCAAAGTTCCCAAGCAAGCAATGCCACCACCACTCACATGCACCACCACACAAGACTTTGATACTACTCTCGACGCACGTTTCGCCCCGACACCGGAGCATCCTCAGGAGATATCGACTTTACAATGCTGTATTGTCTAGTGACGTGTGTGTGAGAGTAGTATCAAAGTCTTGTGTGGTGGTGCATGTGAGTGGTGGTGGCATTGCTTGCTTGGGAACTTTGCTTTATTGCTTGGTTGGGGAGGTAAGCGGTGCTTAGCTTATAACTGCATGTTTGACCATACAGATTTTTTTCTGTTGGCGGATTACAGCAAAATAACTCTAACATTTTTTGTTAATCATGAACTTCCGCAAAGTAACGCCTGACTCTATCCAATAGAATAGCTTTTGTCCACAACTTCGTCTGCGAGGAGTTAGGTTTTAAAGAATAGCAACTTTAATAGTTTTCCTTATAACTTTTTTATATGTACTAGGTACCTAAGGTATTGCGAATATTGTTCACATAACTAACATCATTTATTATATCATAATTTTTTATTTATTTAGTCATTTTATTATTAAAAAAATACTGAAAAATTAGTAAGTTGTATTTTAAAAATTTATTTTATGTTAAAAATTTATTTGTATATTGTATATAAGTATATCTTTAGTTATTTATTTTTAGGGAACTTAACCAAATATTGTCTTAAAAACTATCGAGATCAGTTAAACATTAGTATGTTTACTTGTTTTTTTTTTTATTTATACATAATAAGTTTAAATTATTATCGTTTTAATTCATCGTACATCAATCTGGAGCTATTATCTCAGCACTTTCACCGGGCATGCGCATAACGCAAGCAGGTTGCTAAATAGCCGTATGCATAACACGTGATGGGTATGTGTTTGCTAACGTGCATCAATGTGCTCATTTTGTGAATGACATATTTTAAAATAAAAGCATTTATTTAGTTGCTATTCCGTTAAGTGAAGAGTCACTACTGTATTTCCGAAAATTATATCATCACAGAATCTCGTGATTCCAATAAACTCGACTTCCGAGAGAAAATAATAGCGTAAAATCTAAAAAGACGTGTGGCACTCGGGGACTACCGCGCTAAAGCTATTGCATAGCATTTTTTATCAACTAGCGGCTCACCGCTAGATGGCGTTGATAAAAAATGCGCCATCTAGCGGCTCACCGTAGAGGAGTCCCGTGTCAGGTTATTTTCGTTACGGAACTTCTGGATTCGGTCTCCACGCTGACCCGCGATAGAAGCTATGCAATAGCTTAAAAAGTCGTTTAAACTGGAGACTCTCAATTCGCCTAATTGTTTTCTCAAGTAAATTGGACTACTATATAGTTGGTGTTATACTAGTAATATAAAAATATTTTATAATGACAGATTCCAGAATTCAAGACGCCAAACGGTACGTAGTGGGAGCTAAAATTGACATTGTAATTAGAAATCAGCGTTAAAATGGGGGTATTCAAATTGCTTCAATATATATCAATTAGCCAGCCCAGCTTGCCATTGGTTATGTTATGCTTTTTCAGCAATGGGGGTAAAGGCGAAAACGCCATACTGTTGCTTCCTGAGACTTAATCGGTATTGAGTCTTGACATCCCTACACAAAGAATTTTTTTGGCAGAGTTTTAGCTGCGGACTCCTCAGTCCTCACATATGCATATACAAAAGGGTGTATATGTGTTTTTGGCAATACATCAAAATGTGTGTCTCCTCAAGTACCACAAATCTTCCATTAAAGGCATTCTTTTGTTAACAAAATCAATGCCCTTTTGGTTTGTCATTTTTGTGAATCATCGTTAACAAAGTGTTAGGTAGGAGCAAAGTACAAAATGACATAGGTTGAAGTATAGTATATATTAATATAGATATGTAGATATTTTAAGGACAACAAAGATATGGATAATACAAAGAGCGTTACTCTATTGTCTCTTTATCGTTTTGTTTTGTGGCACTGTTACAAAATACCTACTTGTGTGCTGAAGATTTATTTCTAACAGGGGCACGTAGGTTTATGCGACTAATGGATAGGTTTAAACACTTGTTACAGAAAAACAACATTACCTAGGTTTCCACTAACCCACATCTTAACCTACCATAAAAAAAACTGGCCAAGTGTGAGTTGGACTTTCATAAGCAGCTGGCATCATCGTACAAGATTTTTTTTAAAATTTATTGTCACAGTGGCAATAGAAATGTGTGTATTTCTGTGAAAATTTCAACTGTCTATCGACATATTACGGTTCATGAGATACAGCCCGCTGACAGACAGACAGACGGACGCGGTCGGACGAATGGATAGCAAAGGCTTAGTGCGTAGTCATTGGGAAAGTACAGAACCCTAAAAATAATATAATATTAGATACACTTGAACCACGCAAAAGACGCTAAGCTAAGGACAATGAATATAATATTTTTTTACAATTGATGCTTATTGTTGTAAACTTTATTTATTTATTTTAATAACAAAAGTAAGTAGGTACTTATATAAGCAGGTAATAAAAACAAAAGTAGGTAGGTACTTGAGTAGGTATTAAAACTTTTTGGATTCTTTGTTCCCGTAAGGGCTTGTCCTATTGGCATTGCGTTCCTCCTAAACTTGTACAATGTACATTGTACAAATTGTACAATCACGGAATCTGTTAATTAAACTAAATTGACGGCTCCAATTAATGTAGTCTAGATCGTTTTCATTGTAAAACATTAAAATAAAATAGTACAGCTTTTGTTTAGCTCTATAGCTTACTACTCGTATCTAATAATTACAAGCACAATCAATATAAACCATGTCAAATTGCGTTTAGGTACAAAGTCTTCATTTCTTCAAAAACAGGATTTGATAACGAATAACCTTGACTTATCTACGAGTACGTACCTACCTACCATTCCTACTGCAATAATATTACAATGATTAATAAAAATTATAGATTACATTTTATCAATTATCATAAAATATTCACGTAGGTAGGTAAGTAGGTACTTTGTGATCTCTAAATATCTACTCACTTATAGCATGATGTGATAAATTGAAATAAATCAAAAATAAAAGGTACCTACTCAAATGTAATTCGTTCAAATCACAATAACTCTATTCTAGGTTCAAAAATAAAGAAGAAAATTTCCATGAACTCAAGGAATATTTCCTCCAAATTGCAAATATTTAGTACCTAATAATGCTTTACTTTATATATCTATTATTCATAGAAAATAATTACGAAACAGGCGCTCGGACTTTACTCGTATGGCTTGATTTGAACACGATAAAACTTTGAACAACTTTAATTGAGGCAATATTAACATCGGATCACGTAGGTAGGTACTAGGAATCATTGTTCTTTGAATGTACCTAATGTTATCATTAACCGAATAAATATAACTTTGTCCACTTCCTTATCTTCGATGATCTCTTCGCTCTTGTTGAGACAGATTAGAAGAGATTATAAGAAATTGGTTATATTGGCTAGATTGTCGAAGTACAGGAAAATGCAACACAAGGCTTTGCCTCATGGGCCGTCACGTCCGAGGCTATGAAAATGATTGTGTATTCTGGAGACGTGGACTCATTTATATATCTTGAGATAGGGTTTTGCATTTGAATAATTACCTATAAGTATACGTATAGGTAATTTTGTAAAGCGATAGGAATATTGTTTGGTACCTACCTAGTTACCTACCTATCTCGTATTCTTACTTTACGCAAAATAGAAAAAGTAGGTCGTTACTCATTATATTGATTATATTGCATCAGTTACATTACCAAATGAACGCGTAATTTTTAAATGTTTAATGTACTTTTAATTAAACTCAGACAGTACACATAAAATACACTGCCTTTTAGGCTTTTTGTAGAAAAGTTGAGAGTTGAGACCGACTACTTTAAGTAGTAGTATCAATTCAGCTTTACTTAAAATTACACCTCTCTTGAAATTTCCTGATCTAAGTTCAATGTACCTAATTTGAAACAGCTAAAATAAATGAATATTTTAAAATTAAATAAGGGATATTTATGGTAGGTACCATACAGAATAATATTCCTATTCACGTGAATGAAACTTACAGGCCATGTTACAAAGGTCTAAATTCTTCCGGTTTTTAAAATAACTTCTGACATTAGTTCGCAAACTTTGCATTTGATCTCCGTTGGAATACAGTGGATCTAGAATAGAATGACCTTATAAATGATTCTTTATGCGTTCAAACCACAATTCAGATTGTTGCGGTTATCTAGGTATTACCTACTTGATTTACTATAGCAATTGCTAATTATTGTTATACGTACGAAAATGACGACGAATATTGGTAAGAACTGAGAAAAAACTGGAAAATCTATCGTATTGTTATAGAAATGTTGTAAAGAGAACATTTGGTGAATCCGCAGGAATAAAGGCGTGTAATACTTATAAAAATATTTTTGTCAATTTCAGTTGAACTAAAGCGGTTGAATAAATATTTTACTCAAACTTCCGTTCATTAGGTAGATACCTATAAGGTATGAGAAGGAAATGGGATTTCCTTGTGCGAAGTATGAGTTTAAGGACACTGACAAAACATACGACACAAGCCGATAATATTTGTCTAACATAAGATAAAAATAAACTTGCAGATCTACATTGTATACGTCCTACACATCTAACATATTCAAATAAAGATTTTGTTGATATATGTACATATAAGAAAGAAAAAATGACGTAAAACGTTTGACACACTTTTAAAGGCAATTAGAACCATAAGGTACCTACCTATATTCTATATATAAGGTATCTAGAGAGGTACATAAATATAAACAAAAATCGAAGTATTTTTTGTTCAACATATTAACTTGGCCTATCCCCGAAGCGTTTAGAAATAGCTGATGTTTTTTTCTGAACTGATATTATAGCATAATAAATAAAAAATATCGAAAAGAAAGTCATTTATCGGTCGTTGCGACTTGCGATGATATCATCATACGATAAGTTCCCTTCAATTATCAACGTCATTAGTAGAGATAAATACGTAGATACTGAATAACGATTGAGATGTGATTTGTATGTGAATAGATAAAGATATTTCCGATAGTTATTTCTTTTATTGGTAATTTTTTAACCATTCCAAAATTATGATGGCACGAAACCTTTAGAGTAACCATCAGACATTAGGTAGGTTAGGTATTAAAGTTATGTGTTTACTAAGCATTAATACTAGGTATCCGAAAGCGCTTTTCGTTTATCTAGTTAGGTATGTATGAATTTTACTTTATGAGTGATCGAATACTGAATACTGATTTCTATTACAAAAGTGGTCACCGACATTCCTGTATAAGTATTGAAAAAGTTTGCACCTGAAATATTCATGAACAATACTGTTTTATTGTTATAGTAGATATAGTATCGTCGACGTCAAGACGTATTGTTAATGTACCTAATATTTTTTGCTAAATTCACCATAGGGCTAAAACCATGAAAATACAAAAAAGATATACGATTTTAATTTTTTAATTAATTTTTGATTGATGCTAAGAGTCCATTTCTTTTGTTTGCAGACGATGGGCCTCACACCAGCATTTTCTAAGCGCCTGCTCAGTTTCATACAAGATGCTCTGCCTCTTCGGTTGAAAGAGGTGCACTTTGTTAAGGAGCCTATGATTTTCAACGTCGTGTGGAAAATGTTCAAGCCTTTGATCAGAGAAAAGCTAAAAACTAGAGTACGTACCTGATTTTTCTTAACCGTTGTGATTTATTTTTCAAATACAGATATTTTCAGTGAAAAATGTGGCTTAATCGTGTCATGATTTTTTCAAAATATTTTTTCAAATTAAGTGTGTATGGTCAGCGTCCACAGCCCCATATCATGAAAATCATAATATCCAAAGGATTGGATTAGGTGTAGTGCGACCACGATTTTGCAGCCGAATATTGACCACGTCGTGACTCGTGG
The DNA here is from genome assembly GCA_038048805.1 of Hipparchia sbordonii. Classification (NCBI taxonomy): domain Eukaryota; kingdom Metazoa; phylum Arthropoda; class Insecta; order Lepidoptera; family Nymphalidae; genus Hipparchia; species Hipparchia sbordonii. Next base: position 5,054,803 of record CM076097.1, on the reverse strand, counting down.
CGATCATTTACAAAAATAAGAGTTGTAAAGTGATTATTAATGCTATTGGCAATCGTCATTTACAATTGCGGCAGATGCACCAGTGGATCCTCTGGATCGGTAATCCATAATTCGTTTAACGTGACGGACACGTAGGTATTGCAATTCGCAATATTGTCTATTCGCGAAATTGCGTCGATATTTTCGCAGGTTCGTCTTACCAATACGGATTAGTGAATGCTGGCATGATTTTTTTTCTTTTTCCTGGGAATTATTCCCGTAATTAGACGGTGACCGCCCTTTTTGCGTGATGTCGCTGGTATGGCTCCCCACCAGGTCACTCCTGCCAGTCTATCTAACTCCAAAATCCAAGCAGGCCTAAATCCTTCCAAAAATCTCGACCTGGTGGTCGGCGAGGATTTTTGGAAGAATTGCTGGAAAGCATTTTAGCCGCGCGTTGGTAGAATGATTTTTTTATTCGATGACAAGACATCCATCCGATGCGTGCGAGGCTTAGCTGTGGACGCTTTCTTAGTACGGTTTATGGTATAGTTCTTGCAATTCACGAGGGCGCGTGGCTCATTGTTGTGTGTGTGTCGTATCTGTATAAGTGGGAGCGAGAGCTTGCCTGACCGCTCCCACCTAGGCTCCTGACAGGCACATACACTTACGCAATGATCATGTACACGACGTTATCACAAGTAAAGCTCACGTGCCCTCGTGAATTGAAAGCGCTATATGTCTCTTTGAATTAGTTGGCTGACGGTTTACTTTTTTCGTCCAGATATTTTTCCACGGCTCGAAGATGTCATCACTCCACAAGCACATCCTGCCGACGCACCTGCCCGCCGACTACGGCGGTGAGCTGGGCGCAATCGACTACTCCTCCGCTGACTGGTACCCCGTTATCAACGAGGTCCTACCGCACATTCAAAACTGGAACACCTATGGATTCGTCAAAAAGGCGTAAATCCTATTTTCCTGTTATAGAAACTGCCGAGACCTAATTATTCTTTAAAATTAATTAGCTTTGGCGTATAGACAATATGTAGTTACTAGTTAGATGTTTGCCATAAATGGAAATAAAAGTTAGGGATTTAGCGCGGTTGACTAAATTTTTTATTGTTTAAAAAGTAAAAGAAAGCTGGATACTTTATTATACAATGCTCGAAGATTTTAAGAAATATTGAAGAATTTGATCCTTTTAGTGAAGTGAAGCTCTAATTTAATTCAGTTTAGTTATATATAATAGGGGATTCAGATTAAAAACTTTGGACTGCATTGCAACTGATAATTATTTTAAGTAGGTATTTAAGTAACGATATTTTTACATTAAAATAGTACTAAGTATAGCGTAGTATTACGAATCAAGAATGGTCATTTACAGTATATTTTGGATTGTTGAAATATAAATAGGTACAAATAATAATTATTATTTAGGAAGGTATGTAGTATCTTTACAATGTGCATGATATTTCAAACGGGGCAGGGTGGATATGTTAAGTGTTATAGTTATTTTTCATTCAATTTACATATTTAATTTTTGTTGAAAAAATTTCAAACATTAAATTCTTCTTATAGGGGGCGATTGATGACAGTCGTTTATTTTTTTCTTATGTATTGAGACGAATGTAAACGAATTGCTAGTAATGTTCAAATTAGAGTTAGATACTTAATATAACAATTTTAATACGATGATAAGTTGAAATGATATACTGTTGCTGTGTGATTATGAAAATGTTGTGCCTTAAAATAACTTTTTAACTAAGAATATCGAATTATAACGCTTAGAACAGTAGTTTCTAACTAAGCTCCAAATAAAGGCTCAAAACTACCAATGAATGTGTGTGTGCCATGTTTTTATTTTCCGTACTGGTACTGTTAATTACCTACGTTTTTGATGGTTATTGTGATGAATTTTGAAATCCTTTTATTGCACCGTACGTCATTTTTTAATAAATTTCTGTGAAGTCGTCGTACTAACGCGACGATACTGCGTAGTCGGCCTTTGAAGGCTTGCTAATAAAAATGGCTTATTACCGCATCGATTATTGCGCTTCTAAGCGTTATAGTTCTTTATTTTTATAGTAGCTTGTGTCATAGATTAATATAAAGTATAGGTATAAGTACATATATTATTTGCTAAGAGTGATTTTGATATTTTTCTGTAATGTTTTTATGAATACTATATTATTATTATGAGCGAATTTCATGACATTGCCACAAAATAAATATTTTTCTATGTATACACATACGTATTAGGTAAATTAACGAAACATACTAACTTTTTTAATCAATTTTATTCATATGACGAAACCTAGAATTCCATAATTTTTAATACTTATATTTATTGTTGGTATCAATGAATTGATGTACCCAAATTCATGTTCTTTGATGTTAAGACTCTGTCTATAATCTAGATATTATAATATTAAACATATATTAAAGTGTAAATTACTGTGGCTGTGAGCGCAAACAATACAATACCTATTTTTGCTTCATGAAATAATGACAATACCTATTTTGATTTTGTTTTTTGAAAAAAAAAAAATCTTGTGTTCTATATTGATATTCAGATTACGTTTTATTTGAATTAAAAATTACCGTAGGTATGCATAAAATGAAAATCGTGGATGATTTATGTATGTAAGTAAATAAGAAAATATATTAAATTATTGAATTTTTTTAATAAAGTGAATATTGTAGCCAAAGTTTTTGTTAAGACATGTGATGTATATCACTGGACTAAATAATTTTAAATTTTAAGATAATTGTCAGCAAGATATTATACTTAGTTAATGTGTGAAATCAAATCAGGCTGAAAACATTCCATTGATATTTTTTTTGTAATATCTGCTTATTGCTCAAAGTAGATAGGTAAATACCTAATAATATAAACCTAAATTTTTTAAAATTTTGTATTAGTAAATATTGCTATGATTGAATAGTCTTTGCTTTTTATTTCATAGATGCCTCATTTTGTGTTATTGTAATAGTTGTTCATCTTTTTTGGATTTTAGAGTTGTAGAGAGAAATAGTATCTTAATACCTATTATAGAATAGCATCCTTACTAATATTATAAATGTGAAAGTGTGTTTGTTCTTTGGTTTGTCCTTCAATCACGCCACAACAGAGCTACAGATCGACGTGATTTTTTTCATGGGTATAGTTCAGGCTCTGGAGAGTAATATAGGCTACTTTTTATCTCGGAAAATCAAAGAGTTCTCGCGGAGATTTAAAAACTTAATCTACGTGGATGAAGTCGCCGGCATTAACTAGTTCTAAAATAAAATAGAGCCTACTCTTGGCACTATTGTCGTGCTTAAGTTACAAAACAGTTTTTACGAGTACGCTTAGTTCAAGGAGAAAGGTGTGGTCAAGAAAATATGGCTAATATTCTTAAAATAAAAGAAAAGAAAACAGAAATATATTTTTCCACCACGGTACTCATTGCTTTTTTTTTGCATGTTTGAGGAGGATGACAACCTTCGTTATTTTTAACCGACTTCAAAAGAGGAGGAGATTCTCAATTTTTCGGATATTTTTATTTTAATATATTATGTTCCCCGATTACTCGAAGACTCCAGGACCGATTAGGAAAATTCTTTTGTTTGAAGGGTATTATACTACTTCCCAGGTGGTCCGGTCAGGCTGTGATCATAAGATCCTGGGGAAATCGAGGGAACCCTTCATAATTTTATAGGCACACTTGATATATGTACTTTGTAGTGGCGTTTGAAGTCGGTTTTTTTTAAAAAGAATTTTTACGTTAGATTATATTCCATCATATTAGCAACGCCTGTAGATTATTTAATAGTAAATCAATCCGTTGAAATTTCAAGTGTGATTTTGTTTGGAGGCTTCGGTTATTGTCTTATCGGTGCCTAATGAGTAGGTACTAGATACATCAGATTTAGGTGTAGTTTTTTAAACTGCTATACCCCTTCAGCTCATATTTAGCATTTAATAACTCATCCTATCTAGGTATCTATAATAAAAACCTAGTTTTATGCAAAAAAATTAAATGACTTTAAACTTTAAAGTCATTACAACGCGAACTAAATTTGACTATTTCCTTTTTTTTAATTTTTTTATTAAGTACGTACCTAACTACATTAAATTACGCTAGTATTAGGTACCAACAAAATTTTGGTGTAGAATAAATTTTAAATTGAGAACTCGGTCTGTATTGGACCCACATCACACGAGAATCTCTCGCCCTCAGTGTTTCGATATTGTGGAAGAAATTAGAATTTATTTGACATAGTTCTTGCATTTTTACTTGTGGTTACGTCGTGTATATGCACATTGCGTAAGTGTGCCTGACAGGAGCCTAGGTGAGAGCGGTCAGGCGCAAGCAAGCTCTCGCTCACACTTATAATACGACCCATAACCATTAGCCACGTGCCCTCGTGAGTTGAAATAACTATATCATTTATCAATTCATATCAACAATTTTAAAGCTGTTAATGAATACGATTTAATACGACATACACTGACTTGACCACAGCTAGCAGTCTTGCACACGCTTCTAAACTTTGAGTGCGCGCACATATTTTTATTTATTTTATTTTTATTTTTTATGTACATAAAGAATTACAAGACAAAAACTAGAACTAATTAGAACAAGTAGGCATTCCCATTGTTAAAAAAATTCAAAGTCTTAGTATAGAAAAATCGTAATAGTATTTAATAAATTACTCATGATACCTAATGTGCTTCCGTTAAGAAGTCTGTGCCAAATTTTTGTGAAGGGTTTCGAATAATACTGGTCCAGTGGAAGCTGATTTTGTACGTGTAGACCGCCTATAATTAATTACAGTTTTTTTATAAGGCTATTTACACAAACATAATAGAATAATGGACTTGCTATTTGACTCGGATAGTACCCCATACGTGATGTTGGGGGATAATAAGATAAAATTAGAAAAGATGCCCATCACAGAAGAGTTTTATGTTAAGAAGGCGAGATCCGAACTGAGAGAGACGCCAGAAAATATAGAAAACGGTCTCAAAGATTTGAGAGTACTGCTTAAAAGTAAGTAACACAAATAGCTCAACAATAAAAATTACAATTTGGTGTGATTTTTCTGTTTATTCGTACTTGCCATACTTATTAAGTAGGTATACCGCTAAAATATTATATCTAAAATCATAAAAACGAGGTGCAGTAGCGAGGTGTAGTAGTAGTATATAATATGGTGCAGTATTGAAATTACGTGTCATTATCTAAATAGGTATCTGATAGGTATTTTTAAACATTAGATAATTTTTGCGATTAAACATTTACAGGCATATAAGTTATAACGTAATTTAACAAAAAATTGCAAAGTCCAATTCCGATAATTATCTCTAGATATACTTATCTACTTGGGTCTATAAGGTCGTCTTCTTTTTGATATACCTATACCTAATATGAGACTACTGCGATAACTACTTAGGTAGATATAAACAGAGTCATAAAAATCCTTTAAGGCCCAAGACACGGAGCTGCCCGCGAAATTCAAATTTAATTTGGTTTTTCGCCATTTATAAACGAATACGACAAAGTAGGCTTATGGTATTCAAATTGCGCCAATGGCAATATCATCTTCACAGGTTTATATACTAATCTTTACGTGAAAGTATCCAGTTTAAGAAATTAGTCAAAATAATGACAATTTGTGAGTAGCTCACATCAAACTCATTCGCGAGCCGTGTCGCCAACTTTCACGGTATATAAACCTGTGAAGATGATACTGCCATTGGCGCAATTTTAATACCATAAGACTACTTTGTCGTATTACTTCACAAATTGCGAAAAACCAAATTAAATTAGAATTTCGCGGGCAGACCCGTCTCTTGGGCCTTAACTATAATGATTACTAACTAGTTAATGCCTGCGGCTTCACTCGTGTGGATTTACTTTTTAAAATCCCGCGGGAACTCTTCGATTTTCCAGGATAAAAAGTAGCCTACGTCACTCTCACAGATAATATCATTGGTAAAGCCTGTTCTTGAGCAAGAAATTACTAAGCTTCTTTTTTACAGGAGAAATAAATCTTGTTGTACCAATAGATGATGATGAATTCTTACTCAAGTTTCTTAGACCGACGAAGTTCTATGCAGAAAGCGCATTTAGAAAGGTAAGTGCCAGCTTGTCTTAACCGGTAGTGATAAATCCTGGATTTAGGAAGTAAGTAATTCTAGGATTCTAATTCTTAGGATTCGTCCAAGACGCATGATGCCAGTAACCAAGAATTAAGTATTGCCAGTAAGAAGAAATTACGAATTTTTCTCATGAAATACTATTCTATTATGTTCCATTCTATTATTAGTCTATCTATTATTATCTAATTAATTATTATTAGTCTATTTTGAGCGAGATTGATATTTATTTTTTGATAAGATAAAACTATATTGGATTGCAGAGTGATACCTATGTCACATCTATGACAAAACCCGTGAAAAAATATACAAGTGACGTCATGAACGACGCCATGACACCATCGAGCGATTTTGCGTGAATTTTAAAACTTACAATTCAAATGGGAATTTTCTCTATTTTTTTAGCTGAAATAAGATATTTTTTCGAAATAGTCGATACCTACTTCCGAACATTATCCAACAGTTTTTCAAAATCGGTCATTATGCCTAATTCATACACGTGAATTGGACGAATCTTTTCAGATTGCCCATGTTTTCAGATACAGGCGTATTACAAGTTTAAACTGAAGCACCAGGACTACTGTCGCGAACCTTATCCAAGTGCTGTCCGCCTCGCGTTCGACCACTCCGTTGTCTCTATTCTATCGCCGAGGGACCAGGATGGGCGACGCATTTTGTTCGTTGAAGGTGGAGGTAAATATGTACTCGTAATTATGAGAAATCTTCCTGCAGTGCTCCACAGCGCGTCTCATACTGCAAACTAAAATTGATTTTTATTTCTAATACCGCGTCCGCATGCTTGTGGCAAACGGCAAACGCCAAACCTCTACAAACGTTTGCCTTGAATTTGGGAATCATCCGCACGCTTGCGAGGGCGTTTGTATGTTCTGAACAGGCAAGCATGACGGACGTCGAACTTGTGTCGGCTTTATTATTTGGCTTAAGTTATTTTTACAAATGTTTTAAGCTCAGTATCGATCAATAATCCTACTAAAATGGAATATGGATGGATGGATGGATGTTTGTTACTCTTTCAGCCACAACTAATGAACCGATTTGAATGAAATGTGGAATAGCGATAGCTCATACCTACATTTTAGCCCGGAAAATTAAGGACTTTCCGCGGGAATTAAAAAACCTTAATCTGCGAGGACGAAGTCGCGGACGTCATCTAGTTGATAGTAAAGCGTCCTCTAATTAAAATTTTCAAAACATATTTCATGTGCAAAATTTGTCCAGTTACAGTTTTAGTATAATATTATAGATTAGTAGTAGTAGCTAGTAGTATGTTCGAAAACACTTGGTACCTACCTAGTTTATTTATTTGAATAAAAAAATATTCTACTCTATTCTAGTATGTACCTACTCAATAGATATTTTGTTTTTTTTCTTTATCAACGATAGACGTCCACTGCTGGACTGTTTATTGCATGGACTTCCTCAGGCTTCGATCTTGCGCCACCTGTACCCAGTGGCTCCCTGAGGGTCGCCTGATGGTGTCGGTCCACCTATTACCATACCATTATATACCATTTTCCGGTGCGGAGTCGCCACTTATTAATATATAAAACTAATTAATTAATTAAATTATATAAACAAATCGTCTTCAAAGGTCTTCAGTCGACCAGTCATTCATTTTACGTTTTTACCCACTCACAAAATGAAGATTTCTAAAGGTGCGATACGTAAATCGTAATACAATAACACGTCTAATCGCCGCCAGTGCACAAACGAGACTGAGTGCGCGCAAACGTGTGGACGGAGACGCAAGCGCTTGTGGCAAATTCCCTTTGGTTTGCGATCAAAAGACCGACACTCGATGGATCGGCCACAAACGCTCGCAAGCGTAGGCAAACCATGGCAAACGCTCTATCCGCACGTTTGCGTTTGTGAAGGTTTGCCGAGGTTTGCCAAGCGTGCGGATGCAGCTTTTCACTAGTTGACCCGACGGACGTTATAAAGTTTGTGATATATATTTACATATAGTATTTCAAGTATCTATCCATTAAGGTTCACGAGACTATTAAGGTTTTTCCGTCTGTCAGTGGGCTACAGACGGACGAAAAAAAAAAGCCAAATCTGTCCAGTCGTTCTCAAGTTATGCGTTTACCAACGTACAACATTTCATTCTTAATTTATATTTTTAAACCTTATTTTACCCTCAAGAGGTGGAATTTCAAAGGGATTATTTAAAGTCCTTTCTTTCAGCCCGATCCGTTCAGTGGTTGGCTTTATACTCCAAGGTTCAGTGGTTTGAGCGTTGATAGATCTTATATATTTAGATTAGAAGAAGATAGAAGAATTACCTAATTTGAAAGATGTAGTTTGATATTATTTTTAACTTGCAGAACGTTGGAACCCTCATGAAGTTTCACTGCGGGAATATTTCCGCGCAGTGCAGTTATGCCTGGAGTTAGTGCTAATGGAGCCTCGCACGCAAGTCTGCGGGGTGTCCATCATCTTGGAGCTCAAAGGCCTCTCCTTCATCCATGTTATTCAATCGACGCCTTCGTTCGCAAGGATGGCCGTAGATTTTGTTCAGGTTGGCATTTTCCTTTTTACCCACAATCCTTATTTTCCTTTCTAATATAGGTATACACGGTGAAATTTTATTCCCCGTAAACCCTGAAGGTGGTGAATGTGCTCATGAAACTGAACAACTTTCCCCAAGGAACATAGGTCGAAATATGAAAAAAAAAAATTTGACCCTCCATACAAAATTGACGATTAACTGATTAATTTACTATGGGAGGTCCAAAATTTTTTTTCATATTTCGACCTATGTTCCATGGGGAAAGTTGTTCAGTTTCATGAGCACATTCACCTCCTTCAGGGTTTACGGGGAATAAAATTTCACCGTGTATATTTTTTTAAATAAAAGAATATTAGCCTACCTGAAGTTGACTTATATCCCCCTATCCCCTTCAAATAAGCGGAAAGCTTGTGTTAGGAGTGGGTACGACAATAGTGCAACAGGTGTGATTCGAACCTGCGACCTTACAGTTTGCAGTCTGCACTTTTAACCGTTGGCGTTGGGCTAATGAGGCTTAAATATAATAAATTCGAATGTGTTTTTGTTGGTTTATCATGTAATCATACATGGAGCAACGGATCGACTTGATTTTTGCATGGAGTGAGATGATGGGGAGTTAAAGACATAGGAAGCCTACCTAACTCGGAAAAACAGAGGGTCCCTGCAGGATTTTCTTATGTTACATATAAACTTAACTCCACGCAGGCGAAGTCGCTAGTTTTTTATTTAAAAAAAATAAGGGTGGTGCGACGTGGGTGCGACTTTCTGACTTTTTTGACTGCGCGACATTTCCTGACATTACTCAATAGGGACCCCCTTCGTACGTCAGAAAGCTCTTTAATCCGTTGGACTGGTGGCTGTCATATTTAGTATCTGATGATGGTAAATATTTTAGATTCGAAATTGAGCGCCTATCATTTTACTTCAACCAGTAATCAAAAAATATGTTTTTATTTATTACAAAATGATGCCCGCGACTTCATTGGCGTGGATAAGGTTTTTGCGGGAACTCTTTAAAAATAGTTTAATAAAATGTAGCCTATGTGTAAATCCTGGGTATGAGTATCTCCATTTCCTCATCCATTCCAAAGGAGATCCTCCGCGGTTCATACATTTTAGGGCTAAATCTGAAAGTGCCGGCCAAAAAAAAATTTTGCTGTATTTCGTTAGAACTTGTCCACCTAAACATTTTTTATTATGACACCGAAGCTGTAGAACCATTAACCTTGGTTTTATTTAAGTTTAAAAATCTGTATTTTCTCGAGTATATGAAGTGTTTCTAAGCCAATTTTTTTGCTTTTTTTGGAGTTTTGTTAAGTGCTACCTATTCTATCCTAACCACACACCCAAAAAATACCACACAAGCAATATCTATTGCATAATAATTGTGAAATAGACTGCATCTTGGCTGGAACCCCAGCCGTCTCAGATGGTGATCGAGGCTGAAACCATCCCGGTCGTGCAAATTCCAGTCAGAATTTGCACGATCGGGTTGGTTTCAGAGGAACATGCCACATGCCAGAAACCTCGTGAGCCAGATCTAGATACTTCCGTTTTTCTCTGTCTCCACTCTCACGAGGTTTTCGTCATGTTCGATGGTGATATCCACTAAAACACCCTCGATTGTGCTCGATCCATCAGCACGATATCAGGCTTATTTGCTAGAATCGTACTACGGCACTCTCTCATTCAGGAGACCGTACTTCAGAGCAGGCTCTCGGTGAAGGATTTTGGCCGCTTGGTTGTACCTGTGGAGATACTCAGTGTTAGCAAAAAGCGTCCGTGCAACTTCCTCTCCTTCCGCATGGAGAGCGCATGCTCTACCAGTCAGAGGTGCTTAGTACCATTGATATCTGCCATTCGGTTTCAGCCAAAGATAAGGGAGTAAGTCCTTTACCACATTCTATGACGTCTCTATGCATTGGACTCTCTCTCTTCGTCTCAAAGTAGGTACTGAGGTTGTACATCTCCCAATTATGCATGGTTTTGACGCTTAATACGCCTTGACCTTTTCAGGGTCGAACAGACGATTTCTTTGCAGCCTGGATTGACAGCCCGTCTCATAACAGATGATTTCGGATGGTGCATGCGTATATAGAGAGTCATAGTCATGTGGATTTCTCTGTCCAGAACACCTAATTCAGTCTGAGTCCATCCGAGTACGCCAAAGGTGTACATGAGAAAAGGCATGACCCAACAGTTATAAGCCCGGACCTAATTGACACCTGACAAATAACTTTTACAGACTTTTACCAGGCGTCCAACAAAGACGTTGCAAACTGATTGTTTCATGTCCGTCTTCTTTACCCCTACGGACTATGACATACCCAGATACCGGTATGACTCAGCTTCAGAGAGGGTTCTGATGCTTGTCAGCTTGAGATTGATCTCGGCCCAATGAGTAACCTGTCCCCTCTCCACATGTAGGACCGCACACTTATCTAGTCCAAGTTCCATCTTGATGGAATTACTGAAGTCGGTGGTGATGTTCAGCAACTCCCTCAGGCGGGTGTAATTAGGTGCTAGCAGCTTGAGGTCATCCATGTGAGGCACTTTTGCCCCTACTCTCCGAAACTGTAAGCCCGTCCCTAATCTCTTCAGCAATGAGCTGAGCGGGTTCAGAGACACAAAACCATAGTGGACTCAGACAATCGCCCTGGAAGATACCCCGCCTTATCCTTATCCGATCATCGGAAGCTGCCAACCGCTCATCATGAAGACCAAGGATCGTGTTCCATTGCCCCATACATTCTCCGAGAAAGCCTCGAACTGTCTTATCGACTTTGTACAGCTAAAGGACCCTCAAGAGCCATGAATGGGGCACCGAGTCGAATGCCTTCTTATTGTCAATCCAGACTGTGGAAAAATTCCGGCGACTTAGTTTAACCAGTTCGCCCAGGCTCATCGGATGTCAATGTCTTATAGATGGTAGTAAGATATGTGATGGGGCGGTACTTAGTCGGGTCAGCGGCATCGGTGGACTTTGGAGCTAAATGAGTGAAAGACAAAAGACTCGGAGTGCCCTTTACTCGAGAGCTTCTTGGACTTATTGGGCCAGATAGCATAGCAGAACGAAAAACCCTTCAGCCAGTAACGATGCAATCCATCGGATACCGGAATTTTCCAGTTCGCGGCCCGGCGCACCGCACCAGGTGCATCCTCCGGAGAGATGGCGACTGGGTTCATTAGCTCTATTGAGGCACATGCTTTCTCTACCGCCGCAATTCAAGAGCCCTCCTCAACCATCCAGCCATCCATCTCTCTTGACCACACACTTCGCCAAAAGGCGATGAGGTCAGCCGGGCTCGGCTGCTGAGATGTAGAACAGACTGCTGGGCACTCCAGTTTTTTATTATTATTATTAGAAACACTTCATATACTCGAGAAAATACAGATTTTTAAACTTAAATAAAACCAAGGTTAATGGTTCTACAGCTTCGGTGTCATAATAAAAAATGTTTAGGTGGACAAGTTCTAACGAAATACAGCAAAATTTTTTTTTGGCCGGCACTTTCAGATTTAGCCCAAAATGGATGATGTCCTTTAAGCCAAATTTGGCGTGAAGGAGTATCAAACACACACACACACACACACACACACACACACACACACACACACACACGCACGCACGCACGCACACACGCACGCACGCACACACGCACGCACGCACGCACGCACACACACACACACACACACACACACACATCTTTCGCTTTTATAATATTTGTGTGATTACAGGATTGCATGCCGTTCCGTCTGAAGGAGGTTCATGTCGTAAATCAACCATACTTATTCAACATACTGTTCGCTATATTCAAGCCGTTCCTTAACGGAAAGGTGCGATCCCGCATCTTCTTCCACGGCAGCGATCGGAACTCCTTATTGCAGCATATATGTGGAGACTCCTTGATGCAGAGGATAGGGGGATCCTTGTCCGATGATGGGATACCGGGTGAAGTGACGTGGAAAATTATTCACCATTATGAGGAAAGTTTTAGGCGTAAGTTGTGATTCATAAGCGATATTTTTTATTTCATGTAGGCCAACTTGTGGCTCTTATCAAAAATTTTTAATAAAAATTTTATCCTCGATTTTATCCATTGATCCTAATATCCTAATCCTAATCCTAATAATCCTAATCCTAATCCTAATCCTAATCCTACTAATATTATAAATGTGAAAGTGTGGATGTTTGGATGTTTGGATGTTTGGATGTTTGGATGTTTGTTACTCAATCACGCAAAAACGGCTGAACGGATTTGGATGAAATTTGGCATGCAAGTAGCCTTTGACATGGAAAAGAACATAGGCTACCTTTTATCCCGATTCCTTAAGTAGTTCCCGAGGGAAAATTAAAAATTGTTTACGAGCTAAGCCGCAGGCAGACAGCTTTGAAATTTGGTATGCATGTCACCTATGCTATGGAAAAGGACATGTACTTTCTATACCGATCTCAAATAGTTCCCGTGGTAAGATATAAAAATTGTTAACGAGCGAAGCTTTAGATCCAATTCTGAAGTCCACGCAGACAAAGTCGCGGACAGAAACTACTACTACTACTAATTTTAATCCCGATCTCTCAAATTTTTTCCGTGGGAAAAGCATAAATAATTGCTGCACACCAATATAATTTGTTAATAATAATATTATAAACGCGAAAATTTGTATGTTTGTTACTCAGTCACGTCGCAACGACTGAACCGATTTGGCTTAAATTTGGCACAGAGATAGATTATGGTCTGGAATAGGACATAGGCTACTTTTTATCTCGGGAAATAAGAGTGTTCCCGCGGGAATAAAAAACCTTAATCCACGCGGACGAAGTCGCGGGTATCAGCTAGTAATATTATAAATGTGAAAGTGTGGATGTTTGTTACTCAATCACGTCGCAACGACTGAACCGATTTGGCTGAAATTTGGCACAGAGATAGATTATGGTCGGGAATAGGACATAGGCTACTTTTCATCCCGGAAAATTGAAGAGTTCCCGCGGGAATAAAAAACCCTAAATCCACGCGAACGAAGTCGCGGGCATCAGCTAGTAAGAGATAAAATTATCTTCTCCCTATGCTAAAGCATGGCGACCGGGGAAAGGAGAAGTATACTCCTATAAGTATATCCGCCGTTTTGGCCATGCTCGACAGGTGGATAAAACTGAGCGAGCGGATAAAAATTTTATCCTTTCCCCGTGGATAAAATGCCCCTTGCCCATGCTCACCCAGCTTTTGTAGGTACATTTATAAGGACTTGGCTCATCAGTGATTTGGATTGGACATTATCAATGTCCAATCCAAACCACTGGAGTTAGATACTTGAAGTTTGGTCAGTACCTATTTCCTTTTAAGACGAAAGACCCACTCAAATGAGAGGTTTTTTTGAAATTCCGCCCCCAAGAGTGTTAAAGGGTAAAATCTTGTAATATATATAAAGTCATTGCTCCTTATGATAAGTCAAGACTCTACCACCGGTTCGTAAAGCTTTTTTGTGGGATTTTTCCATATAGGAGGGTTTCCAGTTTAGCGCGCTTCAGTCAATAAATATAATTATACTGTGTATTGTAATTTTTTCAGGGGCTGCTTCATACGGGTACGTCACAAACAACAAGTAATATTGTAGAGTAGTAAGTTGGTTAAATACTTAAAGAGGAGGTCTAATCATTGTAAATGATGTAGGTAACTACTTACAGAATTTCGATTCTGTGTCGAGGAAATTACTAAAAAAATTAATAATTAAACAGTTTAACGACACCTTTGTTTCATTTCCTGGGTCATAAAACCAATCTCATGTACTTATTTTGAAACATTTTTACCCGACTGCGCGACGCAAAGGAGGGTAATGTGTTTATCAGTCTATTTATGTATGTATTTATTGAACGAGCGAAGCGAGTTCTCTGAGTCAACTAGGGCGCTTGTCTGTACTGGACAGAGAAGTTTGTACGGCCAAATGTCTGTCAGAGCCCTATAACTTCAGAATTACTGAATATTAGAACGTGAAACTTGGTTGAAAATTCAGTTATATCTTGTACTTGAACAACAAATACTAAAATTAGATAAATGTTATACAGAAACGAAATTATTTAATTTTAAATGCTAATAGCTTCACAATAATGCTAATAGATGGCGCTGTGTCAGTAAAACAGTTTTATGTCAACTATTATTTTTTTTATTGCGTCTAATGTTAAAAGTTAATTATTACAATAAATAATTAAAACTTTTGGGAATTATGGGATATCGCGAGGTCTCAGTTCGGGGCGAACCACTAGTATGTTTTATTTTATAAATTCATATTTTATTATAATAATTGAACACCATCTGAATTATATTCTTGTGCATATATTTTCCTGTTCCTGCATGTACCTTGTATAGATCAGTATCTACTAAGCGATAAGACCATTATTTGTATCCTCTTTACGTCTATTTACCCATTTTTTCTCTGTTTTCTTTTTGAACGAGCGAAGCGAGTTCTCTGAGTCAACTAGGGCGCTTGCCTACTAGACAGAGAAGTGTGTCCGTCTAAATGTCTGTCAGAGCCCTATAACTTCTGAATTACTGAATATTAGAACGTGAAACTTGGTTGAAAATTCAGTTATATCCTGTACTTGAACAACAAATACTAAAATTAGATAAATGTTATAAAGAAACGAATTATTTAATTTTAATGCGCCATCTATTAGCATTATTGTGAAGCTAATAGCTTCACTATAATGCTAATAGATGGCGCTGTGTCAGTAAAACAGTTTTATGTCAACTATTTTTTTTTTATTGCGTCTAATGTTAAAAGTTAATTATTACAATATATAATTAAAACTTTTGGGAATTATGGGATATCGCGAGGTCTCAGTTCGGGGCGAACCACTAGTTTATGTATGTATGTATGTATGTATGTATGTATGTATGTATGTATGTATGTATGTATGTATGTATGTATGTATGTATGTATGTATGTTCTGGAGACCAAACGGGTGGGCCGATTTTAATGATTCTTACATCAATCGATTTGTGTTAATATTGGCAGTGTCACTTAAACGTGACAGTAATGAAAATTCAATATGGCGACCAGCAGACGCCATTAAATATAGGTTGCTACCTAATTACCAACCACTGCTTACCACTGGCGTACATACTGAATAAAATATTCAGTTGTTATAATCAATCAAAAATTTTGAAGGATTTTCATAATAGATATTATTTGTTTTAAACTAATTATTTATTGTATATTACCTATCTGGTTCATGGCAATACAAGTTTCCTTCATATTGAATATTTTTTTTGTTACAAGGCTGAAGGCTAGTAACAACAAAGGAACAATTGCATAGGGACTATATTAGGTAGATATTAATATTGAACACAGATACAACACTTTTGATATAACAAATAAGATCACTATCGTTGAACACTAAAATACTTAAATAAAATACTTTTTAGTTTTGAGCTATAATTATGTAATTTCTTCAATGATAATTAGGTAGGTCTCGGTAGTCGGTACATTAATATGCAATATTACTCACACTTCGACCGACATACTCTAGACTATAACAAAGAAATGTAGAGTTTGCAGTTGACCAATATCACATTACCATTGGTAGGATCTGTATATTATATAACTCATCCAATAATATAACTATAGCATATAAAAACTATCTACGTTACCTGAAGCAAAGGCATATTAAAAAGTGTTGTATGCTGTAGATTATTATAAATTGCTCATAACTTTTAGGTATTAAATGTTTTAGTGTTTTCTATCTTCTTTGCCTAGTTGTTGTACATTTTGTATTGATATGATTATAATGATTCTACAGAGTATACGTTTTGCACTTCTTCAACTAGTTTTTCTGCTTCCAGATCCTTAAAATAATTCATGCTGTGTGTGTGTGCTGTGTGTACCCTACTAGGGTAACCAAAAATTTCGTTGTGTAATCTTGTTTTCTCCATAAGTTTTCGAAATGTCGGTTGAGTGGTCATATTATCAAGGCAGTGGGACAATCTCCGTGCGGCACGCGCCGGCCAGACCGCTAATAACAGTCGTGCGCGCGCTTCTTAAAGCTTCGATCGCGCACTAATATCTAATAACAAATCTTTGTGGCTCCCAACCGAACCGTTACCGTTTAAAGTCTAGAGGAATGGAAAAAAATTTAGTGTAACATATTACACAACTATATATTAGTGCCTCCGTTAAGCCAGTTTTAGTAAAATTATGGAGTTACGAAATGGTAAATCGTGAAATCTGTGCCAAGTTGCTAAACCAGCAAGTCCGAGTGAAGGGTTTCCGATACTACTGGTCCAGTGGAAGCTGATTTTGTGTGTGTTGACACCTGCATTACAGGAATTTTCCAAGAACAACGGCGCAAGGCTATTAAATACACAAATATAGTAAGAAATAAAATAATGGGCTTGCTATTTGAATCTAACGGTACCCCATACGTCATGTTGGGGGATAATAAAATAAAATTAGAAAAGATGCCCATCACAGAAGAGTTTTATGTTAAAAAGGCGAGATCCGAGCTGAGAGAGACGCCAGAAAATATAGAAAACGGTCTCAAAGATTTGAGAGTACTACTTAAACGTAAGTATAACTACCTGCTTTAAACAGAAATAGTTAGTACACCATTAAATATTATAATTTGTTAAATTACTTTCTATTCTGTTTATCGCATCTGCTAAGTGTTTTATAATAAAGTTATAAAGAAATTTAATAATAAATGAATCTAATTTAAATCTAAATCTTTGTCTCTCCAATGTATTTCAATATCTACTAAGTATTCTGAGACCTTTGATGAAAGCGATTATGAATAACCTGCTAATAGGATTGCTCTTAGAATATATCGTGACATAATAATTTCAAAATAATTATAGCTAGTCAAAGTACATTGAAGTATCGTAGCGTAAGGTCACGTGATTAATTATATATATTATAGGTATCCATATATATTATTACTTATAGGTATCCATATCCATTATATATATTATACCTATCCATTGGTGATTTTTTTGTTTTTGAGATTAAAACAGTCTAAGCATTATACTACTATACTATACAAAGGGAAAGAAAGTAAGACTATGTCTTTCTATTAACATCAAACGACTCAAAACAAAAGAATAAATATAAGCATACTGCACCTACCTAATTATGTAAGTACATAATTATGGAGGTCTAATTAAAAAATATTGTATTAAACATAAATTAACTTTGTTTATCTTAGATTCGTATCAGATGCTGTCATAACTTTATTGTATTCCTTAAGTATAAATTAGCCACAAAATTTTTAAAAATTGGTTGGAAGGTATAAAGTGCAATATTTTTTGGATTCAGAGTATACTGATGCTGAGCGTTACAAAATAGTAATTATAATAATAACTAGCTTTTGCCCGCGACTTCGCTCACGTTGAGTTAGATTTTTAAAAACCATATTAAAATAGGGGTAAACCCCCTTAGGGGTTAAATCAACAATCCTTTCTTAGCGGATACCTACGTAATAATATCTATCCGTATGCCCAGCCCGATCCATCCAGCGGTTAGAGCTGTGCGTTGATAGATCAGTCAGTCAGTCAGTCACCTTTTCCTTTGATATATTTAGATTATCACCACGCTGTCACTAGGTGATATCTCTCTATCCCCATTTTTTGGGATTCGGCGTGGAGTGCTCAAGCGGCCCAATAGGTAGGGCTAAAATGCATGCCACGAGAAAATTTTGTCCTATACGTTTACTCGAAATCTCTATAGAGATTCACAAATAAAGTGTAGACGAAATTTTTTCGTGGCGCGCATCTTAGCCCTATAGATCTGCTGCCACTATCCCTCAATCCGCAATTTTTCGGATAGAGATTAGATTCATGTTCAAGCATTCCAGAAACTTAAATAATAATTTCGTTAAGGTCCCTACTGTTATACTACATACTCTTCGGATACAGATTGGACTAATGCACAACCGTCCCAGAATTAAAAGTAGTACCTACTTACTTACTTAACTGAAAAGCCACACTAGCTTTCTAGAATTTTATTTGAAAATAATTCTGAGAGACGATTGCGCTGCAAAGCTGCTAGTGAAATCCCTCGATTGTATTTTTGGATTAGGAGTGGACTAGTGGTCAAACGTTCCGGAATCTTAAAAAATAATCTAAATGCTGTCACTAATGAAATCCTGCGATCCGAAACTTATTGGATTCCAATTTGTGCTTGAGCATTCCAGGATCATAAATAATTACCTATGTTCCAGACGATAATATACATGAGTTAAATTACTCTTCCAATTGAGTCTAATCAAGTGATATGTCTACCTACTCATTTGAAACGTAAGAGCCGTTGATTAAAAGACAAGTCGCACACGGAATATTGTTTGTAATTGTTAGGCAATTACTAAAAATTACATACAAAGAATCATGCTGCATATTTTCTGGTCTCTTACGGTTTTATTTCTAACACAAACTAGAATATCATCATATTATGAGCTTATAAGAGTTTGTGCTCAAAATCTTTTTTAACGATCCATCAACCCGTCTCTTAGAGTTCACTGGTCGGACCTTGGCCAACATTTTAATCTAAATATTATATAAAAAGGAAAGGTAACTGACTGACTGACTGATTGACTGATCTATCAACGCACAGCTCAAATCATTGGACGGATCGGGCTGAAATTGGCATACAGATTGCTATTATGACGTAGGTAACCGCTAAGAAAGGATTTTTGAAATTCCAACTCTAAGGGGGTAAAAAAGAGTTTGAAAAGTCGAACTTAAGGTGAGCGAAACGAAGGACAAAAGCTAGTATTTTACAAGTTTGGCCATTTAGCGAGGTAATGCAGCTAGTGTTGCGTTCTGGGCACATTTCCCCGCTCCAGTGGTCATAGCTTTTAATTTTCGATATTTAAGATTTTGTTCAAGTCAAAGTAGTCATACCTTCCTGTTATAATAGATTTATGGGATGCAGAATAATTAATTAATAATAATTATTATTTGTTTGACATATCAAGGAGGCATCATATTGCAGTTTGCATGTTAATAAGCATCATAAAGTGATTCATTGTCAAGCCTGCCCCACGATGAAGTATGCAAGTTGTAACAACTTTTTTTTTGTTACAGAAGAAGAGAATCTCGTTCTTCCAATAGATGACGATGAATTTTTGCTCAAGTTTCTTAGACCGACGAAGTTTTATGCAGAAAGTGCATTTAAAAAGGTAAGCGCCAGCTTTTTTAAACCAGGTCATTAGGTTTTGAGGTCGAATAGTTGTTAAAGAAAACGTTCGGGTTTATGAACATTTATATACCTACCTATAAAATTAAAATGTACAGGCATACATCTACAATGTTAAAAAAATATCATCATTCATGATATTTTTGCTCCTATCCGGAAAACTGAAATATTTATTTTGTACTAGATGATGCCCGCGACTTCGTCTGAGTGGATAAAGGTTTTTAATTCCCATGGAACTCTTTAATTTTCCTAAATGTAGCCTATAAGCTTTTCCTTGGTATGAGCTATCTCCATTCCAAATTTCAGCCAAAACGATTGAACGAACAAACACACTCACACAAACTTTCCTTTATTAAGTGTGAAGAACCTAGGTGTTGCTATGACAACAATTACGGATCTACCTTATTTCGTAGAGAGTCAGAATTAGTTAATAATAGTCTTATCAACTAAGAAAAATATATCTGAATTTACTAATAATATAGATAGGTACTTGACATTTGAACCAATTTAATTTTTTGTCTGAATAGGTAGAGTAGATAGACAGTAAAAAACTATTTTGCCAAGTATACCGGCTAGGCTCAAAAATAAACTAAAGATCCCTACGCTAATAAATAATAAAATTGCCTGCGACTTCATCCGCGTGACCCTATGGTCACGCGGATGAAGTCGCAGGCAATCTATATAAATAAATATTTCTTTTCTCTATGGCGTGACTTAAGTTACTGTTTTTCCGGGGTAAAAGGTCTTTCTACCCTTGGCATCGAAAAACCCATTCAATACAAAATGTACGAGGAAATGAAATTTTTTCATAATTTCTTTTCGTGAATTTTTCCGATAGTTGTTCTGCTATACAGGACGGAGACAAATACAACAAATCAAAAACCATGAAAATCGGTCCAGCCGTTCATAAGTGTTCGAACCATAGATAAAAAGAGAAAATACATTCTATATTCTTTGGTTCGAACAAACCAGACTTTGTTTTATGTACCTATTAAGATAATTATTACCTACGTAATAGCGAGAGTGTGTCGGTCAGTCATTGATTGCGATCGTTAAAAAGCTTGATTAAGTTTTTTGTTAATTTTTAGAGGGTTATTTTAGCGAGAATTTATATGGTTACGTTTGTTAATGAAACACGTAAATCTGTTAGGTATTTGTCTGTGGTCTGTGGAGGTAAAAATAAAGTAAAGTAAACCAACAATCGCGCCTGGCAACGCTCTGAGAGTAAGGTCGACTTCCATTAATATAAGTAGGTACCTATACTCGTTTATTCGAAAGGGTTTATGATGGACATCAAAATATAATTTTTTTTCTTTGTGCATTGTATTTTAATATGTAGTTAATGTACAGGTGCAAAAAAACTTCTGAATTCCAATAAAATTAAACAAGAATACAGTTACAAAAATGAAGTTTTATTCTCTAATGTCTCTTTGATTTCCACACTACAGTCAAAATTCTTTGCTTGCTCGGAGTTTGAACTCGGCACTTACAACAAAAACAAGCTTTGCTCTCTTGTTAAAAAACCTTCTTATAAATACCTATAACATACGGAAATTGCCTGCAGAAGGTTGGTATTTATAAATTAAACCGGTAGATTTGGTAGTCAATTACTTATAACGAATTGATTAATTCTGTTGAGAATCTACTACCAGTTCGGAATGCTGATTCTGCTGAGAAGAACCGGCAAGAAACTCAGCATTTGCTCTTTTCTATATAAAAATGTTACAATATGTAGCTTGTATCTTGTCTATAGCTGAATTAGAGCCGATTGCGTCCAAGCAACTTTGTCATTAAGAAACTCACTAACTGTAAAAAAAATTGGATCATTTGTTTGGTGGTGGTTTACAAAGCGTAAAATATGATAATCAGTTTTCCTAAATTTTCAGATACAGGCGTACTACAAGTTTAGACTGACGCATCAGGACTACTGTCGCGACCTTTACCCGAGTGCTGTCCGTCTGGCGTTCGACCACTCTATTGTGACTGTTCTGTCGCCGAGAGACCAGCATGGGCGACGCATTATGTTCGTTCAGTCTGGGGGTAAATATTTAAATATAGTTCATTGAACTTCCGTTCTAAAGCGTCAATTCAACACGTAGGTTACATTTTGTCCCGGAAAATTAAAGAGTTCCCGCGGGATTTGTTTACAAACTTAATCCACACGGGTATCAGCTAGTATTTAATCTTCTACATGTTTATGTTAGAATTTAAAAATCGATTCAGTTGCTGCGATGACTAGCCCGTGTAGACGGAAAATCAAAATAACTTATGCGTCGATATGTTGCAAACTTGTGGATTATGAGTATACCTACCTACCGAAGGTTCAACGACCTTTCTAACTTCAAAACGATGGGTTTGGTAATGGTGTCTACATTCAAATAAGCGTCGACGCACGATGTTGTGTTCTAGTGATGTTGCATAAACGACAATATTACTACATCCTACTCGTATAATCTTCCACTACGACTGCGCAAGATTCAAAACGGACTTGGGGCTTTAGATGTTCATCGCTGTCATTATGTAAGGAGCACACAACATGGTTAGTTATAACTATAAGGCTATATAAACCACACAAGTTGGCCACTACAAGTTACAACTGCCATTATTGGTTTTATTTTGCACGTCAGAAATTAAAAATATTGAGGGTCTCGAAAGAAAACATGAGGCTTATTTTTGCCAGGTAAAGAACCTGTACAGTGCATAATTATAATTAAGAACAACTTATTTTAGAATTGCTTAATTGCGGAATAAACCTAGCTTTTTTAAGACCGATAAAATAAAATTTACAACATAAAAATATAATACCCTCTTTCAACACCTGCATTTCAACCTCGTTACATACGAAATTCCTTTACCTGCTTGCTTTCTCAATATTTTAGTATAACTCAAAAACTAATGTCGTAACTTGTAGAACAGTATTAATACTTACACGTGAGGAAACTGATGCAAAGTTGGTTCAATGCTGATTTGTCCGAATAGAGACATAATATGCGTACTGGTTTGCTTACGATGTTTTCCTTCACGGTTGAAGCATGTTATAAGTACATACATACGTGCTTAAACGCACATTTCTCCTTCCACTTCTTCTTCTTCCCAATAAGAAACCGCAGTCCTAACCACAATGTATTGTTACTCTGAATATGAGAATGTCAAGGCTTAAACAAATAAACTCGATGAAGGCGAGTTTCAACACAGTGTCTAAAAGTAGGTATAGATACAAGAAACTGTATAAACTTGCTTGCTTTTTTTTTAGAATAGGTATGTAATGTCCCTATCATAAAAATGGACCGCGTGTCCAAAGCACGCTTCGTAGCACATAGTAGAATATTGAAGAACGTCCATTGCTGACCAAAGGTCTCTTTCATGGGCTTTCACAGGCTCCAGTCTTACGCCACCTGTATCTCGTCTAATGTCATCGCTCCACCATGGTGGGGGTGGGGAGAGACCATGGGGAGTGCAACGTGGCCACTGAAGGAAGAAGTAGGTTATGTGTAATATGTGTTACATTTTACTTTTTCAGAACGCTGGAACCCTCGTGACGTTCCACTGAAGGAGGTTTTCCGCGGCGTGCAGCTCGGCCTGGAGTCGGCGATGGTGGAGCCGCGCACGCAGGTGTGCGGGGTGTCTGTCATCATAGAGATGAAAGGCCTCTCCTTCAGCCATGTTATGTACTTCACGCCCTCATTCGCTAAGATGGTCGTAGATTGGATTCAGGTTAGCTCTTATTTTCTACCTATAATCTAGGGGCAAGGCAGTGCCCCCGCCACTTCGAGCAAACAAAGATGTGCCTTTGTGTGTGTGCTGTGCCATTGTGTGTAGTGCTGTGGCACTAGGTACCATCTTTTTCTCGAGGCTATTCGGGACATTTGCGACTCTCTGTAACTTCGTTCTGAACAGAGCGATAATATTAGGTAGATTGTAGTGCCGTGTTCGGTTGCCAAGTCAATCTATTTGTTAAATAAACTAGCGGACGCCCGCGACTTCAATTCATTTCGCTACTTCAATTCACAATCGGCAGTTCCTAAATCCTCACAATTTAGGTGGGCAGAACCCCCATATCCGGATTGAGGAGTTGGAATCCGAAGTTTTTATGGGTGCATCTCGCAAAGCTTTTGTATCGAATATAAAAAGATTAACGCCAATCGGTTTTCAGAACACGGAGATATCGAAATACATAGGTAGAAAACACTATAGTAATATAAAAAATACTATTGGTAGGTATATAATAATTATTTTGTTGAAAATAAGCGCAAGAGACTTTGGCCTTTACCCTTCTTCCGTGACTCGGAAAACTCTGTAAGCCGTCGGACCGGTTATATCAGAACGATTAATAACATTAATAGCTCCTAAATCGGACGAGTAGGAATACAATATAAATAATAATACAACATCTGCAAGTGATTAAGACAATCATGAATTTAAAAAAAATCTTGAAAAATATTCGAATAATGTCCTTGGTCATACCAAAATTTCATACGATCACTGTAGGACAGGATAGGATAGGATTGTATTAACAGCCCTTTTCAGTAATCTATATCTACTTATTTAATCCCTACTAAATATCTAAAAAATTAAAGTCGAATATTTAATCTGAGAAAAGAATGATGAAGAGGAAGACTGCATATATACAGTTTTCTTCTTCATCATTCCTTTCTTATCAATTGTTGGAACTGTCATGTCCATCTCTTTCAAATTTTCCGACAAGCTTGGTGTTGACACCAATCCGCATATCCTTAGGAGGGGTTGAACAAATTATGTACATTTTAAAAATATATAAAGTTTAAAAAATAATGTTACAGGATTGCATCCCGATTCGTCTGAAGGCGGTGCATATCGTCAATCAGCCGTATATATTCAACATGCTGTTCGCTATATTCAAGCCGTTCCTTCGCGAGAAGTTGCGATCCCGCATCTTCTTCCACGGCAGCGATCGCAAATCCTTATTACAGCATATATGTGGAGACGCGTTGATGCAGAGGATAGGGGGATCCTTGCCCGATGATGGGATATCGGGCGAGGTGATGTGGAAAATGATGCATCACTATGAGGATAGTTTTAGACGTAAGTAGTTTTATTTTGTGCTAAATATCACATTAGTAGATAGCTTTTATTTTACATTATGAATGTTACCAGTGATGTGACAAACAGCTTTGAGCTATGTTTGCAAGTTTGGGCCCGTAAGAAAGCTTAGACTCAATCGGTGATAAGAGATTTATACTCGGAGTTTCTCTGCGTAATAAAATCATCAATGAGGAGAAACGTAGTTAGCACCAACAGAGAAAGTGAAGCGGTGGTCAGACCACATAGTTCGAAGAATCGGTAGATTAGGGTCCCAAGGTATTGGAATAGCGACCTCGTATTGACTACGATGACGACATCAAATGAGTCGCAATGACTTGCTGGATACAAACGGTGTAAGAGCGCGGCATGCTGAATTCCCTTCAAGAGATCTATAACTTGCTCAGAGGGGCATATCTCAGTGGTTATGGAAAATAATGCAAGTTGTATAACTAAGACCTGTCAAAACTGCATTTCGTAATACATAATACAGGGTTTGACAGTTCCTATATAGTTAGCAACTTTCGATAGCCACTGAGATTGAGACTAGCGCTACTCTGCCGTCCACAAGCTATAATGCCGTTAACTTCCAAAACCATATTTCCTAATATAAATCCAAAAACATTTGATTTAGGGTTTATAATATTAGGAAATATGGTCTTGGTAGTTAACGACCTTTTAACGGCATTATAGCTTGTGGACGGCAGTGCTGGTCGTCTATCGGTTGAAGATGACGTAGCATATCTTGGTACAACAACCAGGGGCCCAAGTCTGCTATTGCAATTGTAGTTTTATTGTCTATCAATGACATGACAATTGTTATTTTTAGCAATTGTCATGTCATTGATAGACAATTGAACCCCTGGGCCCCAAGTCAAATTGCTAAAAGTAGCAATTGGGATGTCATTGATAGACAATTGAACTACAATAGCTATAGCATTGCAATAGCAGACTTGGGCCCCAGTATTGTCGATTCTCTAAAAATGATTGCATCAGTGTTACGATAATGACATCCGATTAGCTGGTACCCTCCCGCTATTGGTTAGACTGCATTGATGCAGAAAGAACGCCATAAATTCAGCCAATCTTGACCGTTGCGATCGTTACACTGATGCAAACAATTTTAGAGCAGATACCAAGTATACTAAGTATAATAAACTGATGTTTATAAATTTCATTAATCTTTTCAGGGGCTTCTTCATACGGGTATATTACGAACAACAACAAGTGACATCATACTGGGCTAGTATTAATTGTAATACTCGTATTCGTTTTAATTATAGTCCGAGTTAAATTAATTCATTTGAGCCTCAATAGCCCAATGGTTAAAAGGTGCAAAGTGAAACATTCCTAACACAAGCTTTCCGCTTATTTGGAGTGAAAAAATCGTTAGCTTTCACCTATAATGGGTATGGGATGTAACAAATTTTACTTTAGAAAATGAACAATTAAATTACTTACGGACAAATAAAGTTTATTAAGCAATTTGTATAAAACTATAAAAAACATAATGTTTAATTGGTACTTAAGTGATAAGTCTTGCAGTTATAATACAAAAATATATCATCAACAAAGGCTGTATTGTAAGGATCTGTGATAGTAAATAAGAATATAAGCCGTTTTAAAGAAGAGGGTTTCTAAAATGTCCATGTTTTAAAGTAGCAAGAAAAATAAATAAAATATCCAATCATTTTGTCTTTCATTATTATAATTATATTTCTAGTTCTTACTATATATAATTTGCGATACAGATACTGTTTGGAATGCGAGTATTTCTATCATCAATCATCATATTAAAAATATCTACAGTATTTATAAAAAAATCCTATTTTTTTACATTTTGGTAATTTTATTAATACATAGTTGCGAAATATTAACTTTTAAGTATATGTATTTTATAAAACATCATACAAAACTTGATGAGTGTCAGATATTAAACCACTTGGCTTAATACATTGTTATATACACTCATAACACTCTCTTACACTATAATGAACTTACGCTAAAATTAAAATGCTAAAACCCTGTTCTATATACCTACCTTATCTATATTTTTAAAAGCATGCAGGTATATTTGTGTAATATTTTAGTTAATAACAGGTAGCCACATAAACCATGTAGCTAACAGCTGATACATTTTATAATTTATTTTTGCTAATTGAAAAATACAATTACTTTAAACTAACTCGAAAAATATGCAAGTAGGTATTACATCACAGCCCTTGCCTAAAAGTACGAGTAGTTATAAAAAGAGTGGCAAAAATGAAGTTACATATATCTTAATTAAATTGAATATATTTAACGAAAAAAATTTCGTGTATGATAGCACCATTTTATTTTTTCGTGAATAATTTGTAAACAAAAAATTAATAAAAAGTTTTATCACACCTGCCACGTGGCCATCTAGGTTAATGTATTATTGGTGTGTCGAGTATTCGGGCCTACTTTATCTCCAAGCCAAAGAGCGCTTAGATGACACACACAGACTGACAGACAGACATACATACAGACAAACTTACACCCCTTTTTTGACCCATCTGAAATTTCTGATTAGATTATCGTAACGCTGGTGAGAAAAGTGATATTTTTGTAGAAACTATACTCTATAGCGTAACGACATAACTCAATCACTTATTTAATCCACTTGCTCTCACAATTTTTAGCTTAATATATGAGAAAGAAATGAATTTGATTTTCCTTCTCAATTCTCAAGGCTTTCAAAATCGCTAATTAGTAATTGCTACGTTGTGCATAAAACCTTTGTGCGCTACTGGTGTTATAATTTCCATTACAGAATCCAGAATTAGTTCAAAATATACTTAATAAAAACTAATAACTCATTATTGCCTTCATTTTACTGCTTCTACTTCTTTCTCACAGTTATTATAAAAAATTATACTTTTATCTAAATGGTACTTAACTATATTATCTCTTCGTCGCAAATTCGGTAACGAGTGATGCTTCATAAAAATCTTAAAGTACATATCACATTTCCATTTTTAAATATACATACAAGTAAAAGTTTTAAGAATAATATAGCAGGGATCAGTTAGCGTCCAGAATACAATAATAATGCTGATAGTAAGTGGTCCCGGACAAAAATGAGAGCAGAAATCTCTTCGTAACATAGACTCGGAAAAGCATTGATTGGCATCTTTGATAATGATAATGTTTTAATTTACTCTGAACTCTTCATTACTGGTCCCTAAAAATATTTTGAAAACTTAGGTTACTTAAGTTATTAGCTTAGGTTACTCCTTCATTTCTTCCGATATCCATAGGAATTGATCGCTGAAACAAAAAATAAATAAATGGATAGATTGATTTGAATAAATTCTACGATAACGAAGATGAGCTTAAGACTACAACATTAATTATTACGACACAAATGTCTCATGCTAATGTACTACAGCTATAGACAAGACATTGCTGTTGTAAACGAGATACCTATTGCAGTTCACACAGAGACACTCGATGTATACATTAGCGTGTGCAGTTTCAGAGAATATTACTGATAATTGTTATAAAAACAAGCCACACACACAAACACACACACACACACACACACACACACACACACACACACACACACACACACACACACACACACACACAACAACACAGCGAGTAAAATTTGAAAACTTACCGGCAAATTCTTTATCGCATATCAATAATAGTTCCAGCCATTGCGGACCGCTGACATTAGGAATGCTCAGCGTGCCTCCATAGCAGTCAGGTAGAAACTTGGGGCTGATGTATTTGTACAGAAGCTCTCGGTCATTGCCCATGAACACGATACGAGAGCGCAGCTTCTCTTTGAGCAAGGGCTTGAACAGTTGGAAGACCATGTTGAAGATGAAGGGTTGGTTGATTATGTAGAAGCCCTTTATTCTGAGCGGTATACTCTCCTGGAAAGGTAACGAAAGGAAATAGATTAAATAAATGTACTTAAGCCTTTAACTATTAAAATAATTGATGAAACATTTGATGATGAAATAACATGGCAATTCATTGATCACAATGTAATTAATTGCAAAGCATTTACTGATAAAATATAAAGAATCAAAAGACGAAAAATTTGATAATGAAATAACACGACCGTGTGTTATACAATCTGATGAAGAGTTTTCAATGGACCTAAATATCATAACTTAATTCGCTCTGTCGAATAAGTGAGCTCTTTTAGTTTAGGTAATTGCACAGAGTGTTAGAAATGGTTGTGTTGTTTTTATATTAGTAAATGGATAAATTACCTGCAGCCAGTCTACAATTCTCTTTGCGAACTGCGGCGTGAACTGCCAGACTTGCTGCATGGAGAGACCGTCCATATCGAATATGACGACGGCGCCGCAGATCTGCGTCTCTGGCTCCAACATCGCCGCCTCCAGGAACAGCACGCAGCCTTTGAACACCTCGTCCAGCGAGCAATTGTTGTGATTCCACTTTTCTACAAGCAAATAACAATATTTAATCAGGTGGAGATATCGGACGCTGCGATTACGCCGCTGAAAGCCACTCAGTTAAAAATTCATGATTTTTGAGAAATTAAAGGAACGTTTTTGTTTGTCTGCGACTTTTCAACAATATTTATCAATTTGAATACTTATATTAACTACCAATTACAAGAAAACAAAAGTTTTAATATCTACCTACTTATGTAAGTTTCGAGGAATTATGTAACTAAGAGTATAAAAATGTATAATAGAATGCGCATAATAGTAAAATCTAATATGTTTTTGATGGATATAACATTATATAACTCCGGTTATGATCTCAATTAAGTGATAAATTATCTTAATGGAGCTCACGAATTTGGGTAAAGTGAATATTTATCGAAATATTCTCGGCCTTACTGCGGCTTTGTTCAACTTTAATTGATGATCAAAGAAGTTTGACAATCCTCTTAGCTTTTGTCTTGATTTTGTGTAATTCATTTTGACGCCTCCTTTTCAGGGGTTCCGTGGTTTGAATCCCAGACAACTAGAACATTTCGGAGTTGCGTGTGCTTAAGCAATTATTATGTCAATTGCTTTAACTTTGAAGGAAAACATGGCAAGGAAACTTGCTCGCCTGAGAGTTATTAAAATTAATACATTTTACTTTACTGTATACCACATTAAAAATGAAACCATATAAAAAATAAACTTAAAATAAATTACATATGGGCACAAAGGTGTGTGAAATCTGCTAATTGTGGACTGTAGCCTAAACTCTTTAAACTTTCAGATGAGACTCGTGCCCAGTTATGGGCTGATGAAGGCTTGAGATGATGATAATTTTTACTTCTATTTACACTATTGATATTTTGGAACTTACTGCCTAATTCTAGAACCAGTACTCTTCGTCCTAGCTGGTCGCGGTTGGGCAGGACGCGCAGAACATTCTGTTTGAAGACGTTTTGCTCTTTGCTGGGAGTTAGGCCGTCGTAATGCTTGTGATGTTTCACTTTGAATGCGTAGTATCTTTTGATCTGGAAGTTAAATATTAATTTGAGAAAATAATATCATCATAATATCTCTAATTCATTGATGTTGAATATTGAATAAAAACTTTAGAAACGACGTGCGTTCATGCATAGCATTTGCGACATAGGTATAAATTATGTTGAATAGACAAAAAAATTGTTTACAAGTACCTAGTATCTACTTAAATATATGTGTTTTCTTACCAAATCATATGCACTTTGAGGGTAGAATTTGCATGGCCGCAGAAATCTTATAAGCCAGGCATCTCTCTCCAATGGCACGACTAAATCTTTGTCAGCTGCAACAGAAACATCATAAAGTTAATTTAAATGCCTATCATCATTTCCAATTTATAAGTACGTTTACCTACGCAGTACACGAATTGCCTAAACTAATAGTTATATTTATTTGCTTACATCACCAAATGAGAATTCAAGATTTTTAAAAGTATGTAAATATCAATAAAGCTTTGATGCGTAATAGCTGTTTATATATGGATTTATTTATGAATTTACGTAGATGTAGTCATATTTGGACGTTATACATATTATATTATAGCCAAAATCTTTTGTAAGTCCATAAATTACTTCTTTGTGTACAGGAATAGTACCTACTCTAATTTTTCCAAAAGACTCCTTTTGTAAAGTATGATAATTATGTGCACTGTGGTAAATTTTAACTAAATAATAGTAGGTAAATTTATGCAGGTCAGCATTTGCCAGTACCAGAGATTAGCTGTTTAACAAATCTCGGCTAGTATCTAATTGTGTAAGTAATGAGAAGTTTAGAGAAAATTACGAAAGACTATACGTATTCCTTGCATGTATGGCAATGTCACACTTGCAATTTCTATTTACCAAGACTACTCGTGAGTAGATACATAGTAGGTGCATATCTTATTAAAAAAAACCCACTATAAAGTACTTTACATAGAGTAGAATTAGAGTTATGATTCTCAAAATATACTTTTTATTTATAAGCAACACAGCAAGTTATAGTAGCGTAGCTTTTGGAAACAGCTTCATAATTACTGACCCCAAGCATATTGTCTGGGTAGGTACAATTATTTTAAATAGCTCTATAAATACTCATTCTAACCAGTTTGCTTGGGTATGATGATAACTCCATAATTAAACTACGTTCACCTGCATTTTTGTGTGTAGTATTTAACTATTTACCTTCTTGCGAAAAAGTTGATTTTGTAACAAATGCAATCCTTTTAGTTCAATGTAGCTACGTAAAGGCGTCTTAATAGTTAGTATAGGTATTCTAAGGGTATTCTAGTTTATACAAAAGTCATAAATACCTTCAAGCAAGCTTCGGAGTTCTTCTACAGCGGGTTTAACAATTTCGGGCGTCTCCCGCAGCTCCTGTCTCGCAATCTCCCGGACGGACTCCCTGGGCTCTTGCAGCTCGAATTGCAGCAAGAAGTCGCCGAGCTGCACGCTGGGCAGCGTGGTCACGTCCGACAGCATGTGTTGCGATACTGAAAAAGAACAAGGCAATAATTTTAAGATCACTCACAGTAGGATCATCATCATCGTCAGCAACCACTGATCTCTACAGTAATGGATTTGTTGTCCCTATACAAAATATGACAGCTTCGCCAGAAAATGTTAGTTTGTCATAAAAATACAACTTCTGCAAGGTCATTGAAAGATGTTATCAAGGTATAAATATATAAATTTTTAATGTTTTTCTTTTTACCAATTTCATTTATATATTTTCAATGATTTACCGATTAAGTAGATTATTGGGTCAAATGTTCAATAGACCGCTGACTGGTGCAATATAAAAAGTGTAACGAACACAAGGTAGAATTGAAAAAACCAATATAGAACCGCGATATGCTCACATGTTTACTTCGCTACTTTTAAAACTGTAATGCCTACCTTGTACTTAGTATAGTTTGAGTGCGCAACACGTAAAACTACACTTATTTTCACAGCAAGTAGAATAGAATATAAAAGTTTCTTATTCGAATAAATTTTAACTAAGTGCTTTTGAAGGTACATATACCAAAAAATGGCTATACTTTTACGAACTGAGTATTATTTGGCCCAAATAAAATACCTTTTTTTTAATTAAACTAATTAAAACTTGAAAACTATAAATAAAATGCTTGCAAAACTAGGGAGCACATAATATTACTGTGATCAGCTTTTAAAATTGCCTCACAGTCGCACCACAATTCTGCGGTACCTACTGTGTTTTTTATTATTCACTAGTTGATGCCCGCAAATTCGTTCGTGAGGATTAAGGTTTTGTAATTCCCGCGGGAACTCTCATTTTCCGGGATAAAAAGTAGCCTATGTGTTATTTCACATTGTAATCTATATCTATGCCAAATTCCAGCCAAATCGGTAGTTTTTACGTGAAAGAGTAACAAACATCCATCCATCCATACTTACAAACTTTCGCGTTTATTAGTAGGATAAAGCACGAGGTAGGTATTGAACTAAAATAACCTAACTTCAGAAAATTATATTTAGGTAATTTAGGCACTTAGGTCCAGTTTAAAAATCGTATGGATTTTTTGACAATTAATAACAATGTCAGGTACTACTACTACAAGGTGTAGATAGATAACTGATAGATTGAGTATAAAAATGTCAATGGTTAAAATATTATGCATAAAATTCTCGTTTATTTTCTTCCTTGATTGTCTGGATTATTCAGCGCGGAAGTGCTGCCAGCATTCTTGGTACCTTTCCATGCAGTTACGAGTACGGTAGGTATACAGTACGCCTACGATGTTTAATGAATTAGCCCTTAGCGAGTTGGTTATAAGAGTTAATGACGTGTAACTAAATGTTAAGCTTCATACGGTGTGAAATCTAATGTATGTTATCCAATTATTTATATGTTATTCAGGTTTAACTTGAACTGAATCAGTTTCAAAAGAGGTGACGATCTTATTGTTATATTCTACCTTGATCTTAAAGGTTGATAGTTGAAGAGGTATAATAATAATTAAAGGGTACGTTGAAGAATAATGTGATTGTGTAAAAACACGATACAGGAGTTTCCATATGTAATATGTACATTGTACATAGATTGGAAACAATTAAGTTTCCTTAGCAGCTATAATACAAAAACAACATTATTTTCTCATCAAGAGATGATGATGCAGGAATTAGGTATTAGTTATCCAACAGGTAAAACGTATATTTCATTAATGTCACTAAATTCTATTATGAATCGTGTGCAACTGTTTTATACTGTATAGGTACATGATATTTTACGCTTATATTTTAGGTTAAGTGTGTGGATTAAGTCTTCAGGAAAAGTGTAGGTAATTATACAGGAAATTGCACTGTCTACCTGTAGGATTGAGGTTTATCAATAAAAATAATGAAATTGGGAATTGTGTCAATAACTTAAGAATTAGAGCTAATATATTGTATAACTTTCTGGATAAGGTAAGTAGTTAAGTAGGTACTTACTAATAAAATAATTAAAATTAATTAATAATTAAAACGAATGAAATAGTTTATATTAATAAAACATACCTATACTTTTTGTGCTTTTAAATAATAATAATCTATTTACTTCATTGCCTACCCACACAATGAAATTATTTATTAGTGAGTTTACCCTGTCTCGGACTATTTTTATATGAGTCAGTGTCGGTAAATTACTGACTGTTTCACACTGGCCATTCATATCATGACTTGCCAATTTCTGGAAGATATGATCAGATGGAAGTCCCAATTTACATGAGGTATACTTTTATTGTAAATCCTTATTTCCTATACTAGTACTCTTGGCGGGTAGCCACGAAAACTGCAGATATCTACATACTTACGTTACTTTTAATTTTAAATGTAAGTACCTAATGTGCATAAATCGCTTGAAATGTTGTCTTATTTCGATTTCGTTCATTTCAAAAGTAAAAGTAAATATATTTTGTACAAAATTTATATTTAGCATAACAGAAACCATTTTATATAGAAAGCTTTGGTTATTAATAGTCTCGTAAACTGGAAAGAAAGGAACCTGTTTCGATCATTAGCTCCGGGGTATCGGAATCATTTCGGTCAAGGTTTTAATTTCGTTCACGTAACTGGTTTAAGGTGAAAGCATTTCTAATTATTCAATTTCGGCCAATTAACGAAAACAACCGCTTTACTAAAAAAAGATTGAGTTGAAAAAAATTGCAAAATAAAAAATGAACTTACGCGTTTGCGAAACTCGCCGCGGCTGTATGGCATATTAGTTATTTATGTTATATGTATGTTCTGTGTTCTATGTATTTAAAGAGATGTTTAAGGAAGTTTATTCACCGGTATTTTGACGGGACATGTAAAAAAAACAGCAAAAACAACACAATAGAACTGGCATTTTGGGACTGTGCAAAAACTTAATAAACATTTTAAAGTACTTCGTTTCGTTACATACCGTGATTTTCCTACACAAATCGTTAAAAAACATTATGAGTAGTATTAATTTGAGTTAGATAAGTACGTCATAAGTCTCATTAAGGAACGTTGACTCAGATCAGATATTTAGCTAAAAATAGCTATTTAAATTTATTTTCTTTATTTTAAATAATTAATATCCGTGAGTAAAACGTATTAATAAAATTTTCATCGTTAAAGTGCCTGCAATATGAGAACCTATTGGTTTAGCACGTAGCTGTGGCAAGAGACCCGATTATATAACTCAAAACTCAAACTCAAACCCAAAATGATTTATTTCGTGTAGGCCAAATTGTGGCTCTTATGACAAGTCAAGAATCTAACACCGGTTTTGAATGCTGATTCTGTTGAAAAAAGCCAGCAAGAAACTCAGCAGTTGCTCTTTTCAAAACAAAAAAAATTACAATATGTAGCTTGTTTATCTTTGGACAGCTGAAGCAAAGCAGGAGGTTCCAAGCAATTTTTTCGAAAAGAATTCGTGAAACTCTGGGTCTATTGAAGCAAGGAAGGTTGCTAAAGGATGCCACGTGTGTAATAAATACATCATACATGCAGCATGTGGCGTGTGTTTGTTTGTTTGCTTGTCCTTCAATTTCGTCGCAACAGGCCAGACAGGCCTACGAATTTACGTGATTTTTTGTAGAGTGACATATTATCCTGGAAAAGCAAAGGGTTTTCGAGGGATTTTCGATGAACCTAATTACTTTAACCTACTTTTAATCTAGCAGACGAAGTCGCACGGGAAACAGAACGAACGGGGAACAGAATTCAAAAAAACGGCGAAGTGCGAGTTAAACTCGCATGCACAGGGTACCGTACATTCGTCACAGTGATTGTTAAGGTCGAGCAAAAAATAAATTTTTTTTGACATTTTTTCCCCTTTATTTTTTTTTGGATTTTATTTTTTGACAGCGGACGTTAATAAGGTCTCGTTGGCACTCTTTGTGTACGGAAGCCTTAAAATATAAAACAAAAATATAATAAAACATGAAAGTTGAAAGTTCTTGCTATGTTGTGTGACGTCAGATCAATCATGTTACATTTATAGTCAAGCGCGTCACGACTCACGACTAGATTATTACGGTACTATTGTAATTATTGCCGCAGCTTCCCACTCTGATTACCTTTTATGTTTTACGGAAAATGTCTAGTTCACTTTGTGAGCAGAAATCTAAGGAAAACATTAGTAGCTACCTACCTGCAATACCTGTCTTCTATTTGGCAAATTAATTCGCTTCTTTTTTATGATGGTTTTTACATCATGTTTTCAAGTGGATTAATGTTTTTTGCGAATGTTTTAGGTTAATTTGTGCACTATTGAATTATTTACATAGAAATATAAATGAATACACCGGCTGATCAACGTATATATGTATAGGTATTTACCTACAGCATGAATTGCTGCAGACTTAAAAGGCTTAGAGTGATCCTTAATTGCTCTTAATTGGGTGGGTGGCAAAAAAACCTACCGGCTAAAAAAACATAGGTAAGTACTTCCTATCTATGTTCATGAGCTAACTTTGTGGGTACCTCCCACAGATACATATACTATATCATAGATACCTCCTAAAAAAATATATTTATAACAAATTATATATACTTAGCTGATTAAAATGACATCATTATTATTTAAAAAAATGATCATCATCCACCATTTCACGATCATCGTGAGCTGGCACCTTTTCAGAGCAAAAGCCGCATTAAAAAGGTCTTTGACACCGTGTCAGGGAGAAACAAAAAATACTTGGGTAACCCCGCTTACTAGAGAATAAAAAGATTATCTTATGATATGTGGTTACACTCCATTGAAAGGATTTTGAAAAATCT
Source organism: Hipparchia sbordonii (assembly GCA_038048805.1). Classification (NCBI taxonomy): domain Eukaryota; kingdom Metazoa; phylum Arthropoda; class Insecta; order Lepidoptera; family Nymphalidae; genus Hipparchia; species Hipparchia sbordonii. Next base: position 5,018,185 of record CM076097.1, on the reverse strand, counting down.
CAACCTGCTCTTTAAAAAAACCAAAGGGCGGACGTTGTCACACGAAAAAGTTAGTTAACGGATAAAACTTTTATATTTAGGTATCTATTTTATTTAGTTAACAATTGTAGAAATTAAACCTATCATGCTTACGATTTCTACTTAGCTAATAAACCTGAACTGAAGACCTGACCTAGTTGTAACTTGTAACTGACAATGGCATTGAGAATCGTAAAAGAATGATTATTTTTAATTGTGAAATCTAAAATAATTAGGTAGGTACCTAACCGACTTGTATCGAGTGGGTACCACTGGGTAGGCATTTTCTAAATACATACCATACAAATAACGACATACCTAAGTAGGGAATTTTGTGTCGTTGTGTTTCTACATATTTCAATGAGGAAAACGAAGATATTTTTGAAGTTCTACGGTAGGTTTTAAAGCCAAAAATAATCTACGTATTATATTACTATTACATGGTGAACCTATCTACATGAATAAAATATGAAGAAAACGAATAATCAAAACAAATGAGAAGTTCGGAAACGAAACATTATAGGTACACATTAAAATCATATCTGAATCAAATTTAAACATTTCTATTGATATATTCAAATAATTTGTATAATCTACTCGAATACGTAAAAAACTGGTGGTGGGCGTACAAAAGAGATACGATACGATGTAATTTGTCGGCTTATGT